>OY787660.1:61387680-63787680 GCA_963678985.1 Spisula subtruncata
GTACACTCTAGAGGCAACAGTTTTGATCAAATTTTCATGAAACTTGGTCAGAATGTTGTTCTCAATAACATTTAGGCCACGTTCGATGTGGGGTCAAAAACTAGGTGACTAGGTCGATCTTAGAAAAACCTTGTGTACACTATAGAGGTCAGCGTTTTCATTCAATCTTCATGAAACCTGGTTAAAATATTGTTCTCCATTAAATCTAGGCCAAGTTCGAAACTGGGCCATGTCTGGTCAAAAACTTGGTCACTAGGTCAAATCTTAGAAAAACCTTGTGTTCACTCTAGACGTCATCGATTTCATTCAATATTTATGAAACTTGGTCAAAATGTTGTTCTCCATAAAATCCAGGCCAAGTTCGAAATAGGTCTTGTGGGGTCAAAAACTAGGTTACTAGGTCAAATCTTAGAAAAACCTTGCGTCACTACAGAAGTCACAGTTTTGATCCAATATTCATGAAACTTGGTCAGAATGTTGTTCTCCATAAAATCCATAGCTAGTTCAAAACTGGGTTGTGTTGGGTCAAAAGCTAAGTCACTAGGTCAAATCTTAGAAAAACCTTGTGTTTACTCCAGAGGTCACCGTTTTGATCCAATTTTAATGGAATATGGTCAGAAAGTAAGTTGTATTCATATGGAGACCAATATGCAACAGGTGAGCACTCTGTGCGCTTTTGTTATTTATTTATTCACTATCCATACAAAAATTCGTCGAATGTATTTTTTTCGAAAAAAATCAATGTATTTTGCCTACAGTAGATCTTACTTTATTAATCTATACTGCGAACGAAATATGCTGATTTTTTTATTCACATCAAATACATTTAGCAAATGTTTGAAATGGGACTGGATGTAAAAATATCTTAAAGGAATAATAATAAACAGGTGCGTAGCGGGAGGGTGTGATCCAGACTCCAAGTGTCTGTGTAGCCGTGTCTCATATTTCCAAATTTCCGAGGTACTGCTACATAAGAATTAGATTAGCATTTGATAAATAAAGTTAACCATTATTTCACCTTACTTTATAATACATGTTCCAGTCGATCATTTTTGTTAAATTTGCCTAAGGGCAATTTGATTATTACAATATAATTTCACACCTATAGTCAATTAAGTATACCATAAATTGTTACAAACAGGGGAATTATGAATGAGTAGATTTTCAAGTAAAGTGAGATGATTTTATGAATAAGTATAGGATAGAACATGAATAGCAGTTGTATATGAAGTTTTAATAAATTAAAACTCCATATAAATCAAGTACGATAGTTCTATCTGACTTAGACCATAGATAAAAAATTGTTTGTTTATCAGTTACTTTTTATATAAATCAACCAGTACATAGTTAACTGTATAGGTTATGATAAAGATAAGGGCACTGTTTTATCAAAGCATTTACGCTAGCGTAAACCTAAGATTTCCTAAAATATTGCGTACGTCGATAATTACTAGTTCTGCACGTTACGTAGTATAGTACAGAACTCATGTCTTCACGTTGTAATAGCGTACAAGGTGTACGGGCTGGGTTTTAGGGTTGACATGTCATGTGATGGGTGGATGTATCACATGGGGTATACGTATTAGTCACGTGATGGGTTGAGGTATCACGTGGGTATAAGTTGATATATATAGCGGTTTCGCGGGAAAACAGCAGTTCTATGCTTGACTTCAACCAGTAAACTTAAAATGGATGACGCGGCAGGATTGCAGGAGATAGTAAAGCGGGAGGTCTACAATGCTTTAAAGGCTAACAATGACGAACTCATGAGGAACATCGGACAAATGGTCGATAAGATAAGTGTTCCTTCATCTTCTATTGTAAAAAACGTCATTTTGGACAAACCAGTATTTAAACGGAGAAGCAATGAAGAGCAATTCAAACATAATGCTCAAGTTTCAGAGAAATTAGAAGATGTGGTTTCAGGAATTAATTCTGGAACGTTGGATAGTGCGAAAGACGCATTGATAGAAGGTAAAACAAATTTATTGTAATTGTCGTCAAATTGATGCATTCAAAACGAAAATTATATTAGCGAGATAAATGTATCGATTTACATCAATTTGTAAACGGTATAGTATGTCACGTGATTTAGCACAGAGTGAAGTATTATAATCGCTCGTGTAGACACTGTAAAAACACAGTATTGAATAGGTGAAATATTTTGTATATTTATATCGGAAAGATTGAATGTTTATTTTAAAGTGTATACATGATTATACAAACGATGGAACCTAGGATTTAAATATGAAAGGTACAAAATGGGTTTTTAGAGTTTATAAATCTATTTATTTTGAATCAGAATGAATACGTAAGGTATAAATTCATAACATTTTACGAACATATTTTAAATAAACACGCATGTACATGTAACAGAAATAGAAAGCAAAGGTGCTTTTAAATATATACATATATAAACATATATAATATATGTGTATAAGTACATTACGTAAATATAGTATAATTGTATTGAATGCGTATGCAAAATCATACGGGTAGATAACTCTCATCAATTTTATATTGTAGCCAAAGACTTGATAAAAAAGCGCCAGAAACTAATACAATTGGCAGATAAGTCAGAATTGGGGTGGAAAGTGGTAGCCGAATACGAGGCGAATCCCATCGCTTCAGATAGTGAAGATGAAAAGAAGATATATAAAGCAGAAGCCAGGGCCAGTAGGAAGGCAAAAGCTGAAAAAGCCAAGAAATCAACCAAAGCTCGGGTATGGCCATACAAAAAATATGGTCGATCAGACACGAATACAGCTCAACGATCCGATGGGAACAATGGCAGACAGAGGCATGGTCTTTGTTTCATATGTGGAGTGGCTGGACATTGGAAAGCTGAATGTCCTCAGCAAAAACAGTCAAACAATAAGATAAGTAAATCTAATGATATTTTGTACGATATGGCTATGAGCCAAACACAAGTAAGTACAATTCAATATTCTGCAGGTCTAGATATTGAACAGACGATGTCATGTACAAAGAACGAACATCGTTGTCATGTTGAGACACAGGTAAGAGATAATATTATACTTGAGCAGTACGAACAGATAGATACACCATCTGAGAAATCGCCAGTTGGTCGTTTAAAAAGTCATGTCGAAACATGGAAACAAATTACTGAGGACAAGTACATTTTAGATGTCATAGAAAACGGGTATAAGTTACCAATGAAAACTTTACCAGTAAGTACATGTTTGAAAAATAACAAGTCCGCTAGGGACAACGGAACATTTGTTAGAAATGAGATTGCAAAGTTAATTTCAAAAGGTGTCATTTCAGAATTACAAGAAATGCCTAGAGTTGTTAATCCTTTAACAGTCGCATACAACCGGGTCGGAAAGCCTAGGTTAGTTCTAGATTGTAGACATGTGAATCCTCATTTACATTTGTTCAAAGTCAGATTTGAGGACATTGCCATTGCAGAACAAATGTTCGAAAAATATAGTTTTGTTTTTGTATTTGATCTTAAAAGCGCCTATCACCATATAGATATAAGATACAGTGACAGATCATATTTGGGTTTTTCATGGCCGTCACTAGATGGCGTCAAATATTATTGTTTCAATTCACTTCCTTTTGGAATAGCCACAGCAGGTCATATTTTCACCAAATTGGTTAAATGTGCAATCAAATATTGGAGATCTTTGGGTCACAAAGTAATAACCTTCCTTGACGACGGAATTGGCGGAAATTCAGATTTCAAGAAGGCAAATGAGTCCAGCTGTTTTGTTAGAAATAGTTTGTTAAGTTTAGGATTTTTGATTGCAGAAGAAAAATGTTGTTGGAAACCAAAGCGCAAGGCAGATTGGTTAGGTCACACATTGGATTTTGATTCAAATCACATTTATATTTCAAAAGAACGAATACTAAAGATCGAAGCTTCGATAGATTCAGTATTGTATCAAATAAACAAAGTCAGGACCATTTCAGTAAGGTTTTTAGCATCTATCGTAGGCCAAATCGTATCGACAATAGGCGTAATTGGTAAAATTGTTTGTTTGAAGACAAGGCATTTACACAAATGCATTGATTCACGCAATACGTGGAATTCTAAAGTGTTTATATCAGAGAAAGTAGTAGAAGAATTAAGTTTTTGGCGTAAATATATACGTATTTATAATGAAAAAGGTAAAGGTTTAAACGACAACGAAACAGTAGATGTGATTATTTACTCAGATGCGAGTTCAGTTGGCTATGGTGGTTATATAGAGTCGAATAGTTCAGTATTAGTCACGTCCGAAGTGGTTGATTATGATATGATAAATTCACCGGAAATGAGTTTTGCAGAACCAGTTACAATGATCTTAGAAGAAGGTAATGATCAAGCGGTCAGTGAGTCCCACATAGAGGATAATACAATGTCTTCATTAGTATTGCCAGTAAAAAAGGCTACTGTATCGTATGTATCGTCCCCGGAAGTGGACGAAGATAAGTCACGCTCAATACCCCCGGAAGTGGGCAAAAGTGAATCATTGACAAAGCTCCCGGATGTGAGCAGGGTTCAGTTAGTTTCAGTACTCCCGGAAGTAAACGAGGAGGGAGCAGTATCGAAACACCCGGAAGTGTGTTTCAGCCAATTAACGAATGTAGTTGATGGTTTGAATGAAATTGTTCAATATGTATGTTCACGGGAAGAGAACCATTTTAGATATCAATCTAAGGTAAGAGTACAGTCAAGTAAGATTCCACTCCCAGAAAAGAGTGTATGTTACAAAGTAATGTCCCCGGAAGTGGACGTTTGTGATGCCAAAACAGAAATAATTGGTAATTCAGACGTAATAGGTACATGGGAAGCAGACGAAATAGGTAAAAGCTCGACTTGGCGCGAGTTAGAAGCAGTATATAGAATTCTGTTAAGCAATCAAAAGGTAATTTCAAATAAAAGAGTGAAAGTGTATACAGATAACAAGAATATAACTTATATTACAAAGTCTGGTAGCAATAATGACGAATTGCATGCTGTTAGTTTAAGAATACATGAATTTTGTGAAGAACACAGGATTGATCTAAATGTAAGTTGGATACCTCGAGAAGGTAACGAACGGGCAGATCATTTGAGTAAATGTTTAGACTCTGACGATTGGTCGGTCAGTGAAAACGTATTTAAAAACATAAACATAAAATGGGGCCCACATACCATAGATCGTTTTGCAAGTCATTATAATACTAAATGTCAAAGATTTAATTCAAAATGGTGGGTCCCTGGAACAGAGGCAGTCAATAGCTTTGATCAATGTTGGTCTGGTGAATGTAATTGGTTGGTTCCCCCGCCAAAGTGTATAGTTAAATGTATAGCGAAAATGAAATCAGATAAAGGCAGGGGTACATTGGTGATACCAAAATGGACATCTGCTCCGTATTGGCCAACGTTAGTGAATGAAAACGGAACATTTAAGTCATTTGTGCAAGACATGGTTTGTTTACCCATGATAGGGACAGTTGTACCAGGCAAAGGCAATAACGGTATATTCGGTGTAGAACCATTTGCATTTAGAATGTTAGCTTTAAAATGTGATATGAATAGATAAGTCTGTAATGTGTTTGTATATATGTACACATGATTTATGGGGTACCTTTATTTCAACAGATTTTGATTTGAGAAGCAATTTGAAGAGAAAATTTGAAGACGCAGGGGTTGCAGTCGACAACCAAGATCATACTATTGATAGAATGGCATCGCAACTAATAGATTCGAAGGCCAAATCTACAGTGTCGAAATATTCTTCACAGGTTAACGCTTTTAAGGAGTTTTGTAATTCAAAGGGATTTTCGTGGTTACCTGCGTTTCCAATTCATGTATCGATGTATATATCAAATATGATTGACGCTAAGAAATCACACACCGTGATTTCGGCTTCATTTTATGCCATAAAATGGTTGCATACCATAAACGATATGTGTGATCCTACGGAGAGCATATTGGTGAAGAATATGCTGGAATGTGCTAAAAGACTAAACGCCAAGCCTGTTGTCAAGAAAGACGTCGTTTCAACAGAGCATTTAGTAGAGTTATGTAATATGTATACGGATTCGACAGACGTTATAGCCTTGCGAGACTTAACCATGATTTTATTATCATATGCGGGGTTTTTCAGATTTAATGAGGTCAGCAATTTAAAGTGTCATGACATAACATTTAATCCTGACCATATTGTAATTTTTGTAAGTCAGAGTAAGACAGATGTTTACAGACAAGGAAAACGCGTTTACGTTGCAAAGGGGGACACTAGTGCTTGTCCGATAGATATGCTATCACGATATATGAAACATGCGAGTTTATGTAATGACTCTGATACTTACCTTTTTCGTCCGGCATGTCGTTCCGGTAGAAAATGTTTTTTGTTACAAAAGAATAAGAAATTAAGTTACACTCGAGCCAGAGAATGTATTATTAGTAAGTTAAAGTCAGTTGCTCCAAATTTGAATTTGGGTACTCATACATTGAGAGCTAGTGGCGCAACTACAGCCGCTAACGCTGATGGTGTATCAGAGCGTTGTATAAAACGTCATGGCAGATGGAAGTCTGATTCGGCAAAAGATGCTTATATAGATGACTCCTTAGATAAGAAATTGTTCATTTCTAAACAGTTGCATTTGTAGAATGTATAACATGTTCGAATCTGAATGAAACACTAACCTTTTAAATGCTCTAGTGAAGTCTTGCCACAGCAAACAGAGTTTGTTATTTGTACATTGTATAGTTAAGACTTACTAGTTCTGCACGTTACGTAGTATAGTACAGAACTCATGTCTTCACGTTGTAATAGCGTACAAGGTGTACGGGCTGGGTTTTAGGGTTGACATGTCATGTGATGGGTGGATGTATCACATGGGGTATACGTATTAGTCACGTGATGGGTTGAGGTATCACGTGGGTATAAGTTGATATATATAGCGGTTTCGCGGGAAAACAGCAGTTCTATGCTTGACTTCAACCAGTAAACTTTATTTCAAATAAAGAATTCATTCAGATTCGATCAATGTCACATCGATTTTATGCTATTCAAATTTACGTATAGAGTCTTAGATGTCCGTGAGAAAGAAACATGCTTCTGAACTAGTACCGTGGTGCAGTATTCTGGGAATGGTCTGGAGGGCAGAATTAAAACCTTTGCCCGTCACGGTTTCCACGTTTCCTCCACAAAGTGGGGGTTTTTCGTGTACGTCCAGCATTCTGTATTCGGAATATAGCATTGTCTGCGAAGCAGCCTCTGCTTGAGCATGATATAAGTTGAAATATATCTGAAGTATATGTATCTGGTCGTCTCCAGTATATTTATATCATGGGGTAAAATGAATGATGAATGTAAACATGGTATTATTTATGTAAAATTACCTTACAAATGGTAATTATTGTATCAATGTTATGATGACTTAGTAACGATTGCAATCCCAAATTAAAGTGAAGTCTTGCCACAGCAAACAGAGTTTGTTATTTGTACATTGTATAGTTAAGACTATTTGCGTAAATGCGTTTTACAAAGATATTTTAGTTCACATTCTGTCGTAAGTTTTAGCTTATTTCTACGCCAAGGCTGGGCAACCCTAAATGGCAAATATGAACGTAAGTGAAGAGTTTTTTACACGCACTGATGGTTTTTGACCGTCGCATGTTATTTTAGACCGTCGTTTGTTGTTTTAGACCGTCACTTGTTGTTTTAGGCGTGATTAATCATCAAATCTTGACGCATATTTATTCATTCTGGTACCCGTTATATTTGTTATATTGGTTATATTGTGTCCCGAATTACGTTCAATCTTCAATATTTTTTGCGTAAATGTATGCGAGTACTTGCGATCGTTTAGTAAAACAGTGCCAAGGTGTCTGTATAATTATGCTCAGTGTACAGGTAGTTCAATGTTTTAGTGTATACATAAGTGACAAATCTAATTACAGTCAAACTTCAAAGTGAGACCCGTATTAATTGTGTGTCAATATCGATGCTTAAATAATAAATGTGTGAAAATCAGTGAAATGGAATTAAAATAGTGGTCTTCTTTTTATTTTACATTATTGAGGTGTAATTATAGGTTCCGTGCTGTAATAGTGTAAAACCATTCAAATATTAACCACAAGGATAAGACTTGATTTGGACATTTACAATCTTTCATTTTTTAAAATGCCTAGCATAACCTTTATTTGCCAGTCAGCTTTCTGCTTAAATATGGCAGACATATATATGAGTGCCTCCAACCAGAATTTAGCCCGGGTCGCCAGGTTAGTAGGCAAGCCCACTATCCACTGAGCTACGACTTGATCATAAACAAGTTGATGAAAACTGTGGTCTTAAAATAGAATTGAGGGATGATCTTTAGGTAATTGTCAAAAGTATCTAAGAACGCCACTGCAGCTTCTGTCCCTACTAACATTCCTGTCTGCACATATGCTGTCAAGGCATTAGTAGGTTAAAATCCCATCCAAACTAGATAATAATAATAATAATAACAACTTTATTTATTGTGGATTACATATTTGACAGTTAATATCAATTTTCAATAAGGTCCACTGAGATGCCTCAGATTATGACTAATAAAGCGAAATGAAGAAAATGTTAGACATACATTACCCCACTCTGTAGAGAAACAACCTTAAGGAGCTGAAATATTGGCTGTTGTACAGAGGTGTTCTATACATATATTATTTTCTTTAAAATAGCAGCCCAGGGAAAATGTTAGATATTGTTATAGAGAGGTTATTGCTCTACATATGGCCGCTCATCAGAGATTGTACTATACTTCAATATGACAAGCTTATTTTTTTTAAGTACTGATTATAATATGGACCAGACTTGCTCTCGAAATATTTTTGACATCAACCTTTGTCTATCCTATATGCATACATTATTGGCAGCAATGGCTGCGTTAAATTATTTTGATTGGCCGACTGTAGAAATCTAGGTTTTATATGAGATTGTTCCAACACTTTTCCCCATCCTGATTGTTGTTTCGATTTGTTGGTCAAATCATCACACCCTGCGATTTCGTTAAGGCGACAAATGTAAATTATGAAAACGACGCCAATATGGAGTAGTCGGGGAAAACTTAAATATTGTTTCGATAAATTTCATACCAGCCATGCATCTATTTTCCCAATTATTGATTTATACTTCAACAATTTTAAATCATAGTTCATAAAAATACCAGGCACCAAAAACGTTGCATTTCTTATTTGGTTAAGTATATACTATTGGCTATCTCCCCAAAAGCAAACTGCAAAAGTTGCTATCATGCTTCGCTTGCATGTTTTTTTCTGTTTTGATCTACACTCTAAGCGTAAATGCATAACGTCATGGTGCTATGGTTGTTGCATTCAGCGAATTGTAATTTGAAGATACGCCGCTTTTGAAACATTGTGAACTTTCCACTATAGACTTTGCACTCGTAATATAAATAATTTTATCTTTGAAGTGATAGCTATTGTTTGTCTTTAGCTCGATAAAATGGCTGATTATTTGATAGAACCGGCTGACGGTGAAGACGCCGAACAGGAAGAAGATATATTGGAACTAGTTAGGAAAAGACTGATTCAGATTGGTGACCAGAATGATGAAGTAGCAGACCAGTATAACAGACAGCGTGTAAATGTTTTTCATGAGATAAGTGGACAGCTTAGTAGAATAGGAGATGGCCTAGACACCTCTGATAGAAATGAACTTGTGAGACTTTTAAGGGAACATGTGTCTGCCTCAGCAGCGAGTGGGGGCTTATACGCGCTTTTTGCACTGTCAATCAGAAAATTTATGACGCTAGTGGAAGATAAGCGTCGTCTTTCTGGCGAAACCGTGCAATCAATCATAAGGTTGTTCCTGCAATTATGGAATGACAGATCTCTAAGCAATGCAATTAGTAAGGTGATAAACGAAGATGAATTGGACGATGTGCCTTGTGAAATAAACAATATGGATAGTGAGTTTGTTACTCTTTATCACCAGGCCCTCAGTGAGGGACATCATTACGTGAAGGATATACGACTGATGATAGTTGGAATGTTTGGTGTTGGGAAAACTTCTCTTTTAAGAAATATCGTAGACGAATCTGAAGATACTGCAGACCGTTATTGTAGCCCTGAAAGTACTGTTGGTATTGACGTGACTCATTGTGAAGTACTTAAAGATGGAAGTTGGCGTAAAATATTTGATAACAATTACGCTAATGAAAAGTTGTCTAATATTATTATTCAGTTGAGGGACCATACAAATTTAGCAGGTTTTGCTGAACCATTGCCTTCTGATTCTGAATATACTACGCATCCATCATTAAGTCGACAGGATGGCAAATGTACAGTCTCATGCCAAAGTGGATATGTGGCGTCGGCAAGTGGACATTCTAACTTTAAGAAAAGATTACTATCCGTTGATAATTTTGAAACATTTATGAACAGTGTCATGGAAATGATGGCAAACACAAATGCAAGTTCAATATCAGAGAAAAGAGTCGCAGTTTGGGATTTTGCTGGGCAAAATATTTACTATTCTACACATCATTTCTTTCTAAATGGACGGTCAATTTATTTGCTGTTGATGTATGTCTCCAAGCCACTCAACAGCTCTGTTGTAGAAATAAAAGACTTTCCTATTTCTGGTTTTATTCATAAGAATTTCACCTGTTTGGAAGCATTCAAGTTTTGGCTCAGATCCATATACATGTATCATTCCATGCAAATTAGTGATACTTCAGTGAAACCAAGTGTTATACTTGTTGGTACTCATAAAGACAAACTTGTCGGTAATGACCAGAAAAAAGAACAACTGAAGGAGGACGTCTTCAACGAAGCTTTGAAATCATTCATGGGTTCACCTATACTGAAATTGGTGAAGCGCAAGAAGTTCCTTGTAAATAATCTGGACAACAAAGAAGATTATGAAAGCATTCGACTAGAGGTACAGAAAACTGCTGAAGAGCAAAAGTATTGGAATGAGAAAAGGCCAGCTAAATGGATTCCTCTTGAACGATCACTTGAAGGCCTTAAAGCGGAGGGAAAAGAAATAATATCATTTGACGAATTAAAGAAAGAAGACTTGAAGAATGAAATGCCTTTAAATAATGAATCCGATTTGAAATTGTTTCTGCAATTTCAGCACTCTCTTGGCAATGTGTTGTATTATGAGACTGAGCTGTTGAAACAATGTATCATTCTGTCCCCTCAGTGGATCATCGATGCTTTTAGATGCTTTATTTCTCACATGCCTGATAAAGATCCTGAACAGCTTCATCTCTGGAATGATTACGAACAAAGAGCCATTTTGACTGATGAACTCATTGATGAAATTATTGACAACAATCCGACAAATGAGTGCTTTCGAGACTATAAGAAAGAGATTGTTAAATACATGGAACTGTTGGACATGATAGCTAAGCCAATGGATGTTGTAGATCATGGCGAATTGTTAGAAGAATTCCCTCATGGTGATAGTCAATTTGATGAAAACTTTTCAGAACATGCAACAAACACAAGTTATGCACAACGAAAGGCTGGTAATGGTTTTGGTAATGCGTCTTCTAATCTCCAGAACAAAAAGGATTTTTACATTGTTCCAATCCTTCTACGTTCTCGTCCTGAAGAAGAACAAATGTCCAAATGGTTGAATCCACCCCTAGCAAAGAACAAAACACCTATTCTAGCTATGGTTTTCAAGGATGGATTTCTACCACCATCAGTATTTCATCGCCTGTTAGCCATTTGTATAAGACAATGGCCAGTACAGAAGATCTGTGGACAATTCTTATTGTACAATGGGTTTGGCAGATTCTGTGTTACAAAATCCACAACACTCACTATTTGGTATCAGGACCATATCGTATACGGAAGAGTCTGTTGTTATACTGACGTGACAGACATGAAACGAGTTTGTGTAGATGCCAGACATTTTCTGTCAAATAGCCTAAAGAGTATTCTAAGCATTTTGCCGAACAAAGGAGGTATAAGGGAGGTATTGCCATTTGATGAATACATTCAATGCGGTCACATTACTGCATTTAAGCCTGGGATGGGACTTATTAGATTGAGGGACTTTTTGTACCACGATTCGATAATGTGTGAAGATTGTGAAGGGGAACATGTCATGTCCAGGAAAGAGGGCTTGGGATTATGGTGTGATGACCTATTACAGCAGCAGAACTTGGTAAATTCCACATTGGCAAAAGATGTGCTCTGTAGATGTCTAACGCCTACGGAGTTAGTTCATACAGCTATTTCGTGTGTTGGCGATGAATATTTCAGACTTGGTTTGGAGCTTGGTGTAAGTGACAAGCGTTTAGAACAGATTAGGGATGTTGACAAATACCATGCCCCTACTAGGATATACCACATGCTTTGTGAAGCCAAACGAGTTAAAGAAAGAGACAATACAGATGATAGTTTAACTGTTGAAGTGCTAAGAAATGGAATGATTGCCGTTGGTGCTGATGTTTCTCTCTATGACAATTTGTTTGAAAAACGTGCAAATGAAACTGGAACTATCGACGGTACTGTTAACAACGCGAATGTCAGTCTATCTGAAAACCAACTCGCCAGGCTTGCTGAATGTATTGGAGATGAATATTGGTTGCTTGGTATCATTCTTGGAATACCTGAAATAACTATGCAGCAGTTGAGGGACAAATATAAGCAGCCTCCGGTCAGAAACAACAATATTCTTCTTGAATGGGTAGATAGGGACAATAATGCCACCATACGGACATTGTTAAGTGGCATGCAGTTAGTGGGCTCCGATTACCAAAAGGCTGAAACTATTTGCTTAACTTAGGCTTCTACATATCATACACGCGTGTATAAAGGAAATACATAATCTTGACGTTCGTCTGTAATGTGTCGTCATCAACGTCGTTGGCGATTGTGGACAGTGGGTGATGTACGATATTTCTTAACCATACAAGCTATTGTTTGCCAAATCAGGCCAGTATTGTTAATCTGTCTTTTGTCTACACCTACACCATATTTGTTTTCTGTAATCATACTAAGAACGCAAATTTGGATTTTGTTTGGTTGGTATTAACTACAAATATTAGAATAGCTAAAGAAAGAATCAAGGTGGAAAGTATAAGAAAATTATGTGTATGTTTTAAAACAATTGGTCAAATCGGTTGTGTTTAGTTTGTGTTTAAGTGAATGTATGTATTCGATTATGCATAGTTGTTAGATTCAAATCATTTTGTGTACTTGTACATTGAATTTCCTTCAGGTAAAATATAAACAAAGCTCAAATATGAAATGATAATTTTCGCTGAATTTATAAAATATCAATAATGGTTATAAATAGTACTGTTTTTAGCACACCTGCGACATAGTGACAACTAAGGCGAGCTTTTGTGATCACTCTTCGTCCGTCAATCCGTCGTCCGTCCGTCGTCCGTCCATCAACAATTTGTTTTTGTACATTCTAGAGGTAACAGTTTATGTAGGGTCAAAAACTATGTCACTAGGTCAAATATTAGAAACACCTTGTGTACACTATAGATGTCACCGGTTTGATCCAATCTTCATGACACTTTGTCAGAATGTTGTTCTCCATGAAATCTAAGCCAAATTTGAAACTGTGTCATGTAGGTTCAAAAACTAGGTCAGTAGGTCAAATCTTAGAAAAAATTATATTCACTCCAGAGGTCACCAATTTGATCCAATCTTCATGACACTTGGTCAGAATGTTGTTCTCAATGAAATCTAGGCCAAGTTAAAAACTTGGTCATGTGAAATCAAAAACTAGGTCACTAGGTAAAATCATAGATAAACCTTATGTTCACTCCAGAGGTCAACGTTTTGACCCAATCTTCATGAAACTTGATCAGAATGTTGTTCTCCATAAGATCCAAACTACGTAATGCGAGATCTAAAACTAGGTCACTAGGTCAAATCTTAGAAAACCTTGTGTTCACTTCAGAGGTCACCGTTTTGATCCAATCTAAATGAAATATGGCCAGAATGTAAGTTGTATTGATACCTAGACCAATGTGCAACAGATGAGCGACCTGGCCCTCTTGTTTTAAAAAAGTCTCCACCAGATTCAGAGAATAAGATCCTTCCAATATTTGTTTTCGATGAATAACTAAGAAATATGGTCAACTTGTGTATGAGTTATTGTTTCATGGTGTCTGTTGTTTCAAATGAAAGTTACGATTTTTGCTTGAAGGTTTCTGGTTGCATTTAATTGCAAAATTAGTAAATGTAGTAAATGATCGCCACTTATGCTTAGTGGATAAAGTAAACTTGACAAATTAGAACCATTTTTCGCTTTGGGTAAAAATGACAAAACACATGACCATGGAAAACATCCCTAAGTATGGTACTATACATAATATATTATGTCTTTTGTTGATTGTATTTATTATACATATATATATATTATATTATGTATCTTGTTGATTATTTTCCAATAGCTAGATAGCGTATGCTTGTGTCATACATATGTTAAATACCATTAGCATACGGTGCAATTATATGTTTAATGCATATTGTTTGTGTTTTGCAAGCTGATGTTCCTGAAAGCTGTTTTGGCAAGAATTGTTTAAAAAAAATCTTATATGAAAAGAAACTTATTCTTGTTCGTGAATCAAGACTAACTTTTGTAGTGAATCTTTGACCTATACCGGGTCAAAACTCGCTTCATCTAACTGTACGAACTTATAATACATTGCATACCTTTAAAGTAACTGCCTAAAGTTGTTGTACTCAATATAATATCATTTGTAAAATATGTTGTGATTATGATCATATTATCATTAACTATGTACATACAAGTTTATACATGTTTTTGTGCTTGAAATAATTTTACCCATGTATATATCGTTGGCTTAGAATGAGAAGGTAATACTACAAAGTAAATATTTTGAGAAAACATGAAAAACTGTCTTACAATCACTCTTTACTTATGATAAATCAAGCTTTTTCAACTACAGTTTGGTCAACACGAAAAGTTCGGATTTTAGGCTCATCGGAATGCAGATTGCAATTATACATTAGTCGTTTAAGGTCGTAAGTGGCACGTAAATGACCTTCTCATTCTAAGCCAGCGATATGTTAAGTAATTGTTTATTTGGTATATGTTGTTTTGAAAGAGACTCACAAGGAATATTGAGCATGTCAAACTAGGAGTTGCAAGCTGGTGTAATTGAAAGAATTTTCATTTTGATTATAGATTTTGTCATTTTAATTTCAAAATTATTGTCTAAAAATTCAAAATGATGGGATCTAAAACTAAATTATTTTATTTAAAGTTTTGAATCATGATGTCCTGGTTCCTATGACTATTTCAAATATATAAACAGAACAGTACAGCTTACTTATTGGGAGTCAATGATAATCTTTCTCAACAAATGTCGCTTTGAACCTCAAAAGAAGGAATTTCAATAGTTGAGTGCTGAGTGCTGAATGCAGAGTGTGAGTATTGGTTGTAATTTCGGGTCCTGGACAGCATGCTTATT
Organism: Spisula subtruncata; assembly: GCA_963678985.1. Taxonomy (NCBI): domain Eukaryota; kingdom Metazoa; phylum Mollusca; class Bivalvia; order Venerida; family Mactridae; genus Spisula; species Spisula subtruncata. The sequence continues at coordinate 61,403,107 of OY787660.1, forward strand.
GGGAGTCAATAATAATCTTGAAATTATTTTATAATGTCCTTATTTCCATTGTTTTATATTGCTCAATTATATTATATATCAGTTGCATAACAATATTACTTTGTAATGTAACATGTGCTCAAATTCATTGTAATGTTCTGAATATTGTGAATTATTATAAAAATTTGGTTGTTTACCGTAGTCTACTTACCGATGAACTGCATTTTGTCATCAGGGTATTTGATAGTTATGACTGTGCAATTGCTCTATCGTCCTTTTAAAGAATGATATCATAAACTAAATAAACTAAATAAACCAAATAGTGTTCATGTTAACCAAGACTTGAAAAGTCTCAAAATTCACCTCATAAATATGGTATTTTACTTGTGTACATCCGGATCTCGAATTTTCAACAGCTTTCTATCCAGAATAAACCTACATTAATTATTACCAAGGCCGGTATGCAATGATCATCTTTAATGTAAAATCATCAAGTCATTGTTTTCAGACTTGGCATTATTGTTGTGCTCCGTTCGTACGTACGTAACGCAACTCTTGTGTGTTGAACTAATCTCAAACCGTTGGGCCGAATTGCTATAAACTTTAACTGATTAACAACATTGATGTGTAGTTGACTGTGAAGGAATGCAATTTTACATTTTGAGTTATAGCCCTTTGGAGGAACCCGTGTCGATAGACACATCTCTAGTTTATAAACACCTTGCATTGCCAAAGTCATGTAACACTGTAATATTAACGTTGTTCACCGCCCTGATTGACTTAGCTACTTTTTTCGACAATGTGTTCCTGGAGCATAATTCTTTTCGCAGTCTTGTTCATAGCGTAATAGTATTGATCCCATCAAGTTACTAGCACATTATGTGTCATAACTTTGTCAACATTTGATATTGATTTTCTTGTTTAATTGTTGTAAACATGTTTTATTCTTAGATGTTTTGTGAATATCAACCGAGGAAACAATTTCATTTTCTTTATGCAACAAGTGAATCATATCAAATATATACAACTCAACATTATTTGATCTGGACGCGCTTTAAATGTAAATAAATGAGGTCCTGCTGTTTACTTTTATCCATGAAGTCCATTTACATATTGAATTTATAATTATACATGTTGCCATTTAACAAATAGTTTATTATCCTCAAAGGATGATTGTAGAATACTAGTTATATTTTTACATATTGCAATTTATATATACATGTATTATATATTAAATATCTGAATTTATCAATATACAATTGAGATATTCGTTTGTGTTTGTTGTAGGTGACATGGGTCCGTTTTGTTAACTTGCCGATTGAGCATTCTACGACTGTCAACTTTTAAATGGTTATACATTACCTCTTTAATCAATTGGTCGGATTCAAACCTAAACTGTTCACGACAACCTGGGACTAAGTTACGAATGTCAATTAGACTACTCAAAGATTGACAATGGTCTTGAAAACGATCGATATTTGTCCTTAAGGCGATATGTGGAAATTACTGAGTACGAAACAAACTGTTGAGCAAATATTAAAATATCACGAAATCTGAAGAGTTGCATTTGTGATGTATTAGCAGTATGTTGCATTTTTTCGAGAACACTCTTAACCCTATTGACAGAGGGACCAATGTAAAGAGAACGGAATTGAATGTTTTCTCCAGTTTCTATTCTCGCGTTGTGTTATCTAAGGCCCTAATTTGCCAGAAACTTGCATAGTGTTCTGTAAGTACAGAGGCATGGCTACATCACAAATAGTTTTAAGTGTGTTAGGCTAATAAGCACTTAAACATCGAATTTTGAAACGATCTGTTTTTATTTGCACTTATACATTATGTCTCCGAATAATTCCATCAGCACATTAAATTCAGTTTGCAAATATCCACAAGGATTGTTGTACCTGTAAACATGTTGAGAAGTTTAATTTAGATCTTTGCATAACGGTGCCAAGCAGTATTTTTGAGCATTCAAACTCACAGCGGTTGTGCTTGTACCCGTGACATAATCGGCTGTTCTGTTCTTTAGAATCGTGATCTCGTATTAAAAAAATAAATGTAGCATGCAGTACCTTAACATGGTCCGTCCACTACCAATGATTGATCCGCTCTGTCCAAAACTTGTATTACTACTGTTCGAACTTTTATTAAGACGTAGGTTACTGCAATCTGTCAGTGGTTGGTTCGAACCTTAGTTGAGATAAAGTCATTGCAATCTATACTTGTTTGGTCTGAACCTTGTCATTGTTATCTAGACCTTGATTGAGACAATGTCATTGCTATCTACTCGTATATGTGGTTGGTTCGTACCTTGGTTGATACTATGTCATTGTAATCTATATGTGGTTGGTTAGAACCTTGGTTGAGACTATGTAGTTGCAATCTATATGTGGTTGGTTCGAACCTTGGATGAGACTATGTCATTGCAATCTATATGCGGTTGGTTCGAACCTTGGATGAGACTATGTCATTGCTATCTATATGTGTTTGGTTGAACCTTGGTTGAGACTATATCATTTCAATCTATATGTGGTTGGTTGAACCTTGGTTGAGACTATGTCATTGCAATCTATATGTGATCGAACCTTGATTGAGACTATATCATTGCAATATATATGTGGTTGAACCGTGATTGAGACTATGTCATTGCAATCTATATGTGGTTGGTTCGAACCTCGGTTGAGATTTTGTCATTGCTATCTACTAGTATACGTGTTGGTTCGAACCTTGCTGTGACTACATAAGTATTTCATTACAAGTGGTTGCTTAATAAATAACAATCCGGGCTATTTGTATTTACTTTAGAATTCAAAATTTACAGACTTTTACTTTCAATTAATGGAAGGAGGGCACATGCACACGGTGTCATCGATTTTATACAATAATAATAAATACATTTATATTTCTAGTTCTACGTTCTTTTGTCATGCAAGTTTATTTTAAAAATCGATGACACCATGTGCCTGTGAAGGTGGGTGGTGTCAACACTCATCATTAATGGGCGATTCAAGTTGGAACCAGTAGCAATGTTGTCTACATGTACATGATAACAATATGTATACATGATGATAATAACAACAGAAATATTTTAGCATATTGTATCATATTTCATATTTATTAAATTAATTGTTGATTATTAAAACAGAAATATAGACAACCATAAGTGATCATAGGCAATTGGTTTCAACGATGCGTAAATTTATGATGGTTCCTAGACGTCAATAGTCCCGTTTTGTACCCTTATAGCTTAGGGTACGATACGTGACTATCGGTGATTAGCAAAGAACATTAATTTACAAACAGTTGAAAACAAATACCTACATTAGTGATATGTACAAGCTACAAATGGTATTATATATGTGCGATAATTTACCGTTTCACGATAGTGTTCGCTAAGAGTTATAGATCTATATGCAGGTACAACATCATAACTCATACAACTACTATAAGTCCACCATGACCGAAATCCACCCTAAGTGCATGTACAATTAAGTCAGCCGACCTTCGTTTTTCGACTGAAAACAAAACGGTTCCAAACCCAGTAAAACGATATAATACTTTCCAATAGGGACTCTCGGACTTTACTATCGCAATCTTCCGGGTTCATCACGGAAATACCCGAGTAGATTGGATACTTTTAGTCGAATACTTGTATTGTTACACGACGGTGACTGTAGGGTAGTAAGATTAACATGAAATACATATTTGTGGCTGAAACTGTACGTTGGTGTAATGGAATAATAATTTAGCGCCTTCCAAACCTACACATATACGTATATATGACATGAAAAAATATCCACGGACAGCATTCAGTCTGCATTATGAAGTCGTTTCAGTTTTTGTTGGATATCTGTAATGTCACATGATCCGTCAGGGGCTGGGTGTTCCTTCATATACTTCAATAAAACACCTCCAACTTTGTCATGCTTAAAACGAATAGCATCATCGTACGCTGTGAAATTCCATCTGTAAATAATCAAAGTGTTCGAACATTTCATTAAAACCGCTAAAGGATTTCTTGCAGTCGATAATATTCGTGTCCATTTGACGCAAAATAGAGTGAAGTATAAAATTCCAAACAATGAACGCACATATTGCTAGTTCTGATGTGGTATCCAATATTGATCTTCTTTAATTGTAGAATAAGGATAGCCAAACAAACATTTTTGTATCATCTGTATCTGACCAAGAGTTAATATGGAGTTATCTGATTGGGTTTCCTTATCCTTCAGTCGAGTTAAGGTCAATATCGAATACCGCCCCTGTTGTCAAATTGAAAACAAACTCAATTTATAAGTGTCTTGTAATGTCTTCAAAATCATATGAGTGAGTAAAAGTTATATTGATATTCGTGTTTTAGCCTAGACTATTAACAAAAATGTCAAACGTAAGTACTACTTAACTCCCTTGAAGAGGTGCATTGTCCTTAAGCAGCTAGTCGATAATTAAAACATTATTCTACACAATTTCTTATCAATTCATATAATTCAGGTAAAGTGATCGCTGCGACTTAAAATTTATCATAAGCCTAGGTCCCACTGAGATGTGTTTGCCTGGTTAATCGGAAATCATTGGGAAAAGCGTCCTCGTGGTCTAGGGGAAGATCCGCAGTAATCATAAGAAAAAGTGTGTAATCCCTGTTCCCGATGCCCCACAGAAGCCGCGAGTACATCGTTGAGACCAGAAAATGCTCAAGTGGGACCAATGCATAATAAACAAGAAATATGGGTAAAGTAAAACAAGCACCTGTCTTTTAAATGTGAGTTGACGTGACATTTCTCCAGCAAGAAACGAACGATTGTTTCATGGCCCTCAGCTGCTGCTAAATGTAATGCTGTTCTTCCATCATAGTCAGCCAGTGACATATCCATACCTAGAAGGGCGTATCTACAAGAGAATGTTTGTGTAGACATTAATCAGAATAACGTTTGATAAAAACGAATGGACACGAATAAAAATATGAGTTCATTCTTTTTGAGTCCATATTTATTGATACTTTCACTACTGCGATTAACCAATACCATACCAACCGAAAGGCCACCTTGAAATTAAAGTGTATTTACGAGTTGGCTTTCTAGGATTAGCCCAATTAATATCAGATAAACAAAAAGAGTACTATTTGTCCAGCAAGGATTATAATTACGTATGGTGCTTGTATTGACTTTGAATTTAATACAGTTTTCTTGTTTCAAATGTTAAATAAGTAAACAAAACTATTAGTACAATAACTTGTATGTGTGTTCGGCTTGCCATACCTTCTCATAGCAGTGACGTCACCGTTGTAAGCACTAAACAATAGATTGACCACATCCTGTGCCTTGGACTCAACGGCTCGACCTCGGGGATCGTACTTCTTGCTCGTATGTTTGAGGTTGTCGTAGTTATGGAAATTGAAGTTAGCCACTAGTTCCTTAAAGAGGAATTTACTACTATTTACCATCACACTAAACTACCCAATGTATGTAATTACCGGTGTGTCGTAACAATGAAACAAACTCACAAACATGGTAACTGTACTGTGCGATAGCTGTTATTCGCCCAAAGCTGGTACGAGCTGTATAGCTTACTCAAATTTCTACGCAGTGATCTCCATTGTCGCTATGCAGTGGAATTTAAGAAGATGGTTTTGAGCTCCCTCATGTATACAGTAGTATTCACAGTACCAGAATTATCCAATCCATGTTCGGCATATTAGTAAATAAGTGTTAATAAAATGTGGGATAATGTTGTACCGAATTCTCCTGATCAACCACTACGCGCAATTTGCACTTGTTCACATATGTAATCATTTTCTTCACATAATCATCAGAAAACCGGCAGAGGCATGTTTTGATACGAGAGGGACTTTGTCCAGAGTATACCGTACCTATTATTCAAACTAACTTATTAAACATAAAACATTATTATTAGCAAATACTTGAATGTCATACCTCACAAAACTGTACACCACGACTACTGTTACCCCACTGATCTAATGGTGGGGACCACGTAAATATACCCATTAGATTTGGTATGACCAGCAATACTCCACCCGCTACACCCGATTTCGCTGGAAGTCCAACCTGTACCAAGGGAAACATTTCATTTAAAATACCATGTACTAGAGTTGGTATCCAATAGTTTAAATTAATTGTTCTAGATGCAACAACATGTAAAATCATATCAATGGACGTTTTAAACGACTGTGACTATACAATAGATTGTAAACAACAACATGTAAGGACAGCAAATGAAAGCATGTTAACAAAATAAAATGCAAATGTAGTTACCTTTAGCGTTCTTTTCAAAGCAATAACCGCCATATATACTGTGGCCATTTGCACCCAATTTTACCTATTTACTTATATACTAAATGCTTATATGATATATTTTTCACAAGTGTAGAACATTGCAGGAACATTGTCATTTAGCACAACATGTCCGATCAGGAACCTAACACACATGCCAATCTACCGACTGTGCTTTACAGAGCGGTGGGTATAATTGTAATATTATAGCATTGTTTTCACACAAATAATTAATATATCCAATATTAACGTGTTACCTTGAATGCAAACTGTCCGGAATAATCGTACATTCCACAGGAATGCATCAACGATAGTGTGTTGCGTACAGCATCTGAGTCAAGGACACGATCTCCTGTGGTTGGGCAAATTCCTCCATTGGCAAGAGTAGCTGCAATTACTGCTCCGGATTCCGCTGTACATTCAATTGAACACAACTGAAATGGTGATAACTCGATTTTATTTATCATCATTTCCAAATGTACATTGGATTTACACGTATACCATGTACCATATTACCTTTACCAATTGCGACGCATCCTGGCGAATGATTGAGTATCATTTTTTGACGGCCTGGAAAGCAGATGAGTCGGTTTAGGACGCAACAATGTTTTAAAAGTGTTGTGTGTGTCTCCTTAAAGCAGTCAAATAATAAATTAATTATCATTACGGTTGTTACATGTATTTTGAAATTGGAGTTGCAAGAGGATCTCTTGTAGCCTTAACCAAGAAAGACCACATAGTATATCGACACTGTATAAATAAAGTTTATAGAATATAAAATAATTTATGGCAGGTATAATATTTGGGGGCCGCAAGGATTAAGGTCCGTTTAATCAACATGTACACCGGTCAGGGATTATTGCGGGTCTTAAGCATGGACTTTAGCACGGCGCTAAGCACTGTTAGCCAATTGGTGTACAGCTTATGATCAGGTGATCAAAGCCGACCAATCACGGTGCGGCATCCCCAGATCAGAAAAATATTATAGCGTCACTTCATTGTTATTATTTTAATCGTATTATTTCATTGTTTTTACAAAATATCAGGCGGTATGTTCCGTCCAGATATGTGGAAATGATTATGTTGTAAATATGTGTAAATAGATCTATGTTAATTTGTTGGCAAAATAAAATTTGCCCATTTTCAACTCAACATAGTGTTGTCTTATATTTCCACATACTAGTGTTTGTGATCATCTTGTCCGGGGTTATACAATGCACATAAATATGTCTGGTATATAGTAATTCAAGTAATCTGATCAATTCTAGCACTTTTATACTACTTACTTGAAAATAAAATTCCAAAGTCTCAACAAGATCCGCTTCTGGTGGGAAACACTGCAATAAAGGATAATAATCTCGGTGAATCTAAGGACAAGTGCGTGGGTAATGCTACGTATTAATTATAATTGCGTCAGTGTATCCGCAATGTTTGCACTTAGGTTTATGTCTGCCCTTATGCAACGGGAAATAAACTCGACTGTTATAAAGCGAACATGCAAATGGCACATTTTCTCTATGCTAGGGGGCCTTTCCTTCGTCGAAGTCATGGAAGACATGTTCGAATAAGGAAATCTGGTAAAAGTACATGTTTATGACAGTCAGTTCTCCGGGAATTGCATTAAACCGTACTTTCATACGCTTTCACTTTTATATATAAATCCTTTGCATGTTCGTAACATACTAAAACGTTTATGGGTAAAATAGTGGAATGCAGCTAACAACTTGCGTGCGATTGGTAAGCCGCACTTGGAATTAACGTAAAAACTAGAAATTAATATTTGTACGTCTATTTGCGTGACATTCAAGAAATATAATTAAACCAGTACACATGTGAATGTAAAAATGTGACATAGGGATACAGAGGGCCTGGTCGTAACATGCCAGACCTAGTATTTTGTTAAAGGGTTTGAAAAAGATGACAATATACTTCTAAGTTTACGAAGTACCTTGTTTTCTCTCATGTAATATCCAAGAGCAAAGTTCCTATCGGCAGTAGCACGTTCAGACAGGTACCTGAAACATTCACAAACAGTTGATATGAAATCACTTGACGTCACTTGACGTCACATGAAGTCGCATTAAGCCTTAAACTGCTATTTTAGTAAGTTATAACTTGTTAACCTCTCTGCAGAATAATGCCATTTGAGCACTTAAGTTAATTCCCAAATGTGGAAAACAACCTAAGATGGAAGAAAATGTAATAAAAACATTCAAATGGTTTGTTGACAGACTGTCAATCTGTAAACAATAAATGTATAATTCAACGTCTAAGGGAGGCAACTCTTGCGAAATTAGTATTGTATTCATCATACTTTTACTAAATACGATATTTGGCCAACTATTTCGACAGATGTAGCAAAAATTTTGTCGCCTATTATTGGTCATTTGTTAAAACAGCCTAATGGTTCCACCATTCATGTATTTAATGGATTGTCGGAAAATAGTTGTGGGAGCAATAATGTAGCTTTAAGTTTTCTACATATAATTCGTTGATGTTGGTGAAAGGGCAATTTCAGCAGACACACCCTGAATGTAATTCAATGATATGTTCATGTTTTCCTAAAATATTGTGGAGATGTTTGCGGTCTGGTGTAGTCAATGTCACCAATGGACATAAGCTGGACACACTGCTTATAACCAACTGGGCTAACTGGGGAGACAAAATTGTTAACTAAAACATGCACGCACAAAATTATAATACTCGTGTTTATTAAAACTTACACAGAGTTGTTGAATGACACGTGTTCTTGACCAGCCAATCGTCTGAGTTCATCCATTGCCTGAAAATGAACGCGAATGTCATCGATAAATGAATCTTAAAAAACGTATTGTTTGTTGCAAGACATTAAACGCAAGAAAGTCCTCCAATTGCAAAAACACACAAGACTTTCATGTCAATCAAGCATATTTTCTATTTTTGTGACCTTGATGCCAACGCTCCCAAGCAAGGTTCTCATATAAGCTACGTGCACAGAAGTTTCATCAAGATATTTCATTCCAAACTCAAGTTATCCGTCTGAAACCAAATTGTGGACACCCGCCCACCCGCCGAAATCGCCAAACTACAATGTTTAATACCCAGATTATTTTTGTTAAAAAGTATTGTATGAAATTTTCTAATCAAATGTTATGAAGGGAATGTGAATTTCTTTTGTTATTTTACGTTTCTTCTTAAAAGGCATTGTACCTTCACAAAAGAAAATATTCATTTACGTTTAAGAACACTAACTGCATTATTTAGACATGTATGGACAGTTACCGTCTTTCCCATTAACCCCCCCCCCCCCCCTGCATTTCTTATTTGCAACAATTACTGCCAGTTTAACATTTTGCCTCCACTTGTTACTGTATCATTGATAAAGACAAAAAAAAAACAAGAAACATTCTTTGTATACTTACTTAAAAAAAATTAGTTTAGTTTGGTTTTGTTTTCGTTATCAATGATACAGTTACCCTGTGGTTGCCTCAACGTCATTGGTAAATTTCGTTTGAAGCCCAAAGGCAATGCTGCGTAGTTCGATAATAGAATTTATAATTGCATCTTAATCATAGCCTACTTTTGCTAGTCAGTCTCTCCAGTATGTGTCGACAGTTTCATAAGAGAAGTGTTGGTATTTCAACTACATTTTGTGCATACTTAAAATCTATCATCCCCGTAAGCGCTACCAACAATGTGTAGTACTAATAAAAGCATTTTACAAAAAAAACTTTAAAAATAATATATGGACATAGATGATAATTCGATGTTAATCATGGATACCATGTTGACTTGCGACACAAACGATATCTACTGACAAATGAAAAGAACGCAAACGAATAATCTAACAAGTGTTAACTATTATTTTATTTAAAGGGACATACAATCCCATTCGGTAAGCTATATTTAATATTCCACGTCACGGGAGTATGAAATTTTAGCATCTGGTTGAGTCAACTGCCAGTCAAATACTTTACCTCATTGGTATATCTCATATCGGGTTCATCTGTATTCGGGGTCTAAAAGGGAAAACGATACCTATTCTCCACCAAACATTAGGGGACTAACGAAATTACAGTAAAGTGTATTATGTATATGAGAATGATTATGAAAAGCCAAATTAAAGTCTGATAGCAACAACAGCAGTTAGAGTTAGTTCTGAATTGTTGATGAATTGTTGATTATAGTGCTTGTTGGCGTATAGACTACACAGTGCATCTAACCACACAATCGGCGCACCTCGGACAATTCTATGACGATTCATCCCATCTGGAGCTTCCGGACTCATCACGGAAAGACCCGAGTAGTTAAGATTGCTTACCATATAGGACATTGACTGCCATTTTAACCATTCGATAGCGAGCATATAATTCTCAAACGAAGAAGAAAGGGAGGCAACCTCCCATACATTTGTTTACAAAATGTAGTTCTAAACATGAAGAAACATAGAAGTTTGTTGTACCCAGATCATTTACGTTACCACAAAGTCTAATTTGTGTTAAACGGAATGGCATTTTAAGGTTACATACTTTATAATAGAGCTGAAGGTCAATAATGTGCAGGGGAATAAGTAATAGATACAGTACTAGTTTTTGATCAAAAGTGTCCTCTTACAACCGTTATAGGATAGTTTTGTAAGGACTAACAAGAAATTGTCCGAGGCGAAGCCGAGGATAATTTGTTGTTCGTCCTTACAAAACTATCCTATAACGGTTGTAAGAGGACACTTTTGATCAAAAACTAGTACTTTATCTTACTTATACTCTGGCAAAAAGTAAATGATCTCCAGAGAGACAATGATTAGCACAATCAATTCTGGCACAATGCATGAGAAGAACACATATTGAATTTTAGAAAATATGACTCTATGTAACATAATAACCTTGGCCTAACACATCTGAGGGATTAACTGTCATATAGATTGAGTAAAAATCAAGAAACTATTAATACAACATATAAAAGCTAAGATTACACAAGCAATTATTTTCCACATTCATGGATTAAGGCTTGATGCACAAAGGTATAAAGCATATTATTTGTCTTCATTCAAAAAAATTGACGATTGTCATGGAAATATTTATAAAATTAATGTTTATTTTCAAACAGGATCATGTTAGCCGATTCTTATATATATCTAAAACTGCTCAGTTGATGTTAAGACAGTGTGTTTTATTTTATAGATATTAAAAAATAATGTTTGTATTATAATAGCGCCGTAATGAATTGACTCATGTTCTAATTTAAACATTCATTTTCATAGGGCTACATAATTTGATGATTACTAACTACAATATAATGTTGTATTTGAGTGATTCTAAGTGGCATCACTTGTGCTCATGAAAACAAGTAGAAAGTTATAACTGCTTTCGATCATTGTATAATAATAATTCAGGATTCTTGTCGGTTGCACAATGTATATTATTTTTTTTATACATTGTTTCTAGGTTTGCTGTATTCCTCCTGATAACCAATAACGTAAAATCATTCAATTTTGATGGATTTTGCTCTTAATGCCCTATTATTGTTGGAGTGTAGATAAATTGTGATTATTTTGTTTAAGTATTTAGTTCAGCCAAGACTAAAAAATATAATATACAAAATTAACGCTTCATTTCTTTGTTTTATTATTAAGTTTCACATGAGACACTAATTAAAATGTAATGCTGCAAATATGATTAGTTTACAGTAGCACAGTCATGTTAATCCCTCATTGTGTGTTTTTACAATTTTTAGTCTTCAGGCAATCAGCAGAGACATTTATTTAACTGTGTATGTGGTTATGCAAATCTGAAATAGTTTGAAGCTTAAATTGACCAATCATTTTCTGAGAAAATGTCTCACAAAAGTGTACATTAACAGAAATAATGTACACTTTATGAATAGAGTCAGTGGGCATGACGGAGTATAACCGGACAAAGAGTATTTCGAGACAGTATGAAGAAACGCTGCCAGTAGCTGTGTATACATATGGACGTGAGACATAATATTCAAGCAAACTACATCCGGTTCCAGCTTAACTATTGTGCATGTGTACTTTAAAGAGGCATTCCCTATAACTAGCATATTTTTCTCCACTATCACATTAAATGAGCTGAATGTACAAAGCACTATCAATGTTCATAATTTGTCAGAAGAAAGTGTGCGCAAATATGTCTCTATAATGTCAAAAATATATTCAAATCAGCAATAATAATTTATTGTTTCCAGCGATTTATTATTATGTGGTCAAAGGGAAACAACTCGTGACTATTTTGGCTCGTTACGGAAATATATTTTCATTTCTTCTCGGTAGTTGGTGGAAGTTTTTGTTGAAGATTTGAGGAGTTTAAGCAATAATGATCCTCATTTAATGTATAATATTCCTGAATCAATTTAAACGATTAAAGTTATAGGGAATGCCTCTTTAACACTTATGAAGAAACAAACTACACTCCTAGAATGATGTGCATAGGAAAAAATCACCAGTAACTCTCTCATAATGTCAGTTGTGAGGAACGGTATAGTACCGTGAGTGCTAACGTTGTTCGAACGTCAGCAGGCATTTACAAGATCATTCAGAAAGTACAAACTTGAAACTTGTCTTTCGACTTTTATCGTCTAATGACACGACTTTGTGTGTATCGAGTGAATGAAAACAACTATCAGTATAAGCTTCCCAACCTTTTCCCAACATCATTATTAGTCTACATGGCATATGGTCGTTTTAATTCTATTCTCACAAATGTACAATACTAATTATAACATTTATCACAGAATGATACTACATTGTACTAGTTTTCATGGATTTGATATTTTTCTGTCGGAAGGATCTTATTAACTATATTATAAAATTTACATTCAGTTAAATTGATACACAAATGTATTATGATTTAGGGTACAAACAAACAAATAGACAAACAAAACAGCAAAACAGAACAAGTGCCACGGAAGAAAGAGAGTCAATACGTGAGAAGAGAATTCGTTTGAAATCTTTACGTAAATCGAGACTAGTGATGAAGCTCATTGATGGTTAGCTTGGTTTAGTCAGACAAAGCAAAATGGTGCACGCTAAGCAAATAGATAACTCATGTGTAAAGATTTACTTACATAATCAAATCTATCAGCAATCACCAGGCCCTTCCTCAACAGAGACGATATAACAATAGCTCCTGAGTTTATCATTGGGTTATGTGGCTTGTCTGAAAGAAGGAAAAACGGAACCTATTCCACATATGATGTAGTTAAGAGGAATTGCAAATGTAGGGCTACAACAAATGGAGAACTTACCTAAGCCATGTTAAAACAGGACGAGTTTTACATTCGGGTTCTGTCAATTTAAGTTTAATTTGTGCTTAAGTTACACAAACACTTGTTTTAACGAATGGAGACGAACACACAATGACTCGTGTGCACATGAAAGTCGTTAAAAAATAGATGGCACAGGTTGGCCAATATACTCGGACTATCTACTGAGCAACCCTCATTCCATAAAAACTTACTACGACTGAGAGGAGAATACATAAAATGTTGGATGTTTTATATAACTTACGTTGATAGTCCAATGTAAGTTCATTAAATGATCGTCCACTTGGTTCCTGTCCCACATACCGATGTACCACTTCCGGTGAAAGGTCATTTAAGGTCAATGCATAGTTTAATGGTTTCACCACAGATTGTAGGCAGAACGGAATATTTGTGTTTCCTAAATCATATCTGTAAAAAAGAACAATTTGTTAGTGCTGATTGTTTCGTTTTTATCCTTTGTAAAGCCATTTTAAAATCTAATCATCAGCCAGGGGCCTTATTCGCCAACAGCAATGGGGGAAACGTATTGGGGCGGAAGTGGATACACCGACTATTTCAATGGCCGATTTACGTCGATTCGGTAAGTAAATCTTGACTTTTCGTTGCTTAGTAAGGCGTTTGAAATAAAAACATGCTGACCAAAGTACCCGGCCAGGTTTCTAGTTTGCGACCCATGGTTGTTTTCCCTCCAAACACCTATAATTAAGCAGAACACTCGCGCAAAGTGCCGTTTTGGTTACAGATACCCTGATTTGTGAATATTTTTATCTGTAATATTTCCTATTTCTCCCGATTTTCATGGTTTATGGATTGTTTATGGGCCTAGTTTCATTATTTATATGATTATAAGTATGCATGTGCAAAAACATTGCGATTCCATAATATATTGAGGCAAAACACACGAAAGATCCGCTATGATACCCCTGATTAATGCCGTTTGGGGTTAACATCCCTGACACGTAAGAAATGTGGTATAATAAAAACAACATTCGACTTGATCATTAACTGAATATTACGCGCAAATGATAAAAAATGTACATTGTGAATACTAGATAAGTTTATATAATGCCAAAACAGGAATATGTTTTCAAGCTATAGACATATATCTACTTGCCATACACATTTGATCTGTCACTATGTTAAATTTTAAATGATATATTCACAATGTTTATGGTCATTCTAAGAGTGTTTTCTATTTGCAGAACAGCCCATAGACTGATCACGTGACGTAGTTGATGCTGCCTGCTAAGACCTGACAAAGAACACATACCTACAACAGTGGATTCAATGATAGGACCAAGCATTTCAACGATTAAACAGTTAACAATGACATGGATGATGGAGTTCGATAGAAAGTGTGAAATTCTATACTAACATGAGAAATATCAAATTAAACCCTTAAAAATCCACTTTGTTTTGATAATAGCATGTACATGCTTGTGTGTGAGAACAGTTCACGGTATCTACCCGTATTGTCACCCTCTCGACAGGGGAGGTACGAAAACCAACGGTTTTGCCAAAGATACAGAAAGTCCTTGAACCAATCAGGCCTCTAAATGCTTTAAATATTGCAACTTTCATGAAATAACATTAAAAAGAGCCTACTTTCCGATTCATTGTAGCACCGGAACCCTCTCTGCTCTGTGACCGGCACTCTATATGTGCTATAGTTATTGTGAGCACGGCGAGGATTCCCGTGCCAATCAGCTGAACCACACAGAGAGGATGCCGGTGCCACAACAAAACCGAACATAGGTATTTTACGTAATTGGATACGATACAGCGTTTTGCCGACAGGGTGCCAATACTGGTAGGGGACACCGGGGCAAGTCAGAACGGTCATTTGTTTTAAACGAGGGCTTCTCACAAAGTCTGCAATTGTACAAACTAAATACGTATTTTTATCAAGCATGGCATCTACTCATATAATATAGAGGCACTTTATAGACTGGACGATTGGTTATCAAAAATATGAGCATACATATGGACGGGGCAAATCGGAACATGGTCGGGGTTAAGATGGAAAAATACTTTAATCATACTCTGTCCTATCCTGTATCGATCAACTTCCACCGGACAAGTGGTTGTGTGAGTAGTTTTATTTGGTGGTGAGTATCCGAATACGTCAGGGATTGCTGTATTTTGTTTTGATGAATAACTATTACTACAATGAATAGGGACTTGTCCGGTGGGAGTAGATACACGATAGGACAGAGTATGATTTAAGTATTTTTCCATCTTAACCCCGACCGAGTTCCGATTTGCCCCGTCAATTTGGATGCTCATATTTTGATAACCAATCGTCCAGTCTATGAAGTGCCTCTATATTATGTGAGTAGAGTCCATGCTTGATAAAAAAAATACGTATTTAATTTGCACAATTGCAGAATTTGTGAGAAGCACTTGTTAAAAAACAAATATC
The DNA here is from genome assembly GCA_963678985.1 of Spisula subtruncata. Lineage (NCBI taxonomy): Eukaryota > Metazoa > Mollusca > Bivalvia > Venerida > Mactridae > Spisula > Spisula subtruncata. The sequence goes on from OY787660.1 coordinate 61,419,058, forward strand.
CGTTCTCACTTGCCCCGGTGTCCCCTACCCGTATTGGCACACGGTCTGCAAAACGCTGTATCGTATCAAATTACGTAAAATACCTACGCTCGGTTTTGTTGTGGCACCGGCATCCTCTCTGTGTGATTCAGCTGATAGGCACGGGAATCCTCGCTGTGCACACAGTAACTATAGCACAGAGAGGGCGCCGGTGCCAGAACAGAGAGGGTTCCGGTGCCACAACGAAACGGAAAGTAGGCTCTTTTTAATGTTATTTCATGAAAGTTGCAATATTTAAAGCATTTAAAGGCCTGATTGGTTCAAGGACTTTCTGTATCTTTGTCAAAATCGTCTGTTCGAGAGGGTGTCAATACGGGTAAACACCGTGAACTGTGGATTTTTAAGGGTTTTATTTGATATTTCACATGTTAGTATAGAATTTCACACTTTCTATCGAACTCCATCATCCATGTCATTGTCAACTGATTAATCGTTGAAATGCTTGATCCTATCATTGAATCCACTGTTGTAGGTATGTGTTCTTTGTCAGGTCTTAGCAGGCAGCATCAACTACATCACGTGATCAGTCTACGGGCTGTTCTGCAAATAGAAAACACTCTTAGAATGACCATAAACATTGTGAATATATCATTTAAAATTTTAACATAGTGACAGATTAAATGTGTATGGCAAGTAGATATATGTCTATAGCTTGAAAACATATTCCTGTTTTGGCATTATATAAACTTATCTAGTATTCACAATGTACATTTTTTATCATTTGTGCGTAATATTCAGTTAATGATCAAGTCGAATGTTGTTTTTATCATACCACATTTCTTACGTGTCAGGGGTGTTTGCCCCAAACGGCATTAATCAGGGGTATCATAGCGGATCTTTCGTGTGTTTTGCCTCAATATATTATGGAATCGCAATTCTTTTGCACATGCATACTTATAATCATATAAATAATGAAACTAGGCCCATAAACAATCCATAAAACATGAAAATCGGGAGAAATAGGAAATATTACAGATAATAATATTCACAAATCAGGGTATCTGTAACCAAAACGGCACTTTGCGCGAGTGTTCTGCTTAATTATAGGTGCTTGGAGGGAAAACAACCATGGGTCGCAAACTAGAAACCTGGCCGGGTACTTTGGTCGGCTTGTTTTTATTTCAAACGCCTTATTAAGCAACGAAAAGTCAAGATTTACTTACCGAATCGACGTAAATCGGCCATTGAAATAGTCGGTGTATCCACTTCCGCCCCAATACGTTTCCCCATTGAACAGTGTAAGACTGAAACACTGAAACTCAGACTTTTAAAAAAATGACTGTATTTATAACCAATGCAATTTCTTTGCATTTAGATTTAACCGTTTGAAAATGTATCTGCTTATTTGTTGTTACTCACTAACATGTACATGTAATTATATCGAAATTGGTTCATTTATATAAAAAAATACCAATCTATAAAAAAACATGAGATCTAAGTCTGAGTTTTAAACTTACAATGTTTGTGAATAAGGCGCCTGTATGCTTCAACAAGTGTTTTTGACTATATTTGGACCATGTGGAATGACATCCAATTAGCCAGTGACATGGAGGAGCGGTACTAAATTTATCCATTTTAACAAGGATCGTCCCAGGTGACAAGCGATTGCAGAATTGTGGTAAAAAGATCATTAATCGCATCATCAATATAGAGTTTGCTTTTAAATGATAATGATTATCTACTGTGCTAACATGGCCGATCACAAACATCCTTATAAATAGAACATCTATAGTTCTTGTCTTCTCCGTGCATACACTTATTAAATAAAACAGTTAGTATTACTGTTAATAGGCCTATTACGCACTGAACAATATTTGACTCGGTGGCGTACTCCAGATTTAAATCAATGATCTTCGGCAGGAGATTTCACTCTAATGACTTCTCCGAAGCTTCTCGTAGACCATGATTACCCTTTTCCGGATGTCTAACGAAACTCATTTATAAAATTTGGAGAACATCGCCTTGGGAAATTGCTCAGTAGGACTAAGGCTCCAGGTAATAAGCAATTATAATGTAAAGTAGATAATTCGTGATACATTCAGAACACAATTACCTTTGTCCATCGATTGTGCAAATTGAGACTCCCCAATGTTCGGGATTACCTCTTGCTAACTGTGGTATATATGTTGCTGGCTGAAAATATACATAGTGTATATATGTATTCATAACGGAACACATCTAAAACCGGATCCATATTTAACATAGGCCTATTTAATAGGGTTTTTTTTATTAGTGAAGGCTCACACAAAGGTTAACTACTAGCAACCAAACATTGAATGCCCGTCCGTCCGCACTTTCGTCAGTCAGTCCAAACAGTCAGTCCTCTTCGCAAAGTAGCATGCTCGCAACATCAAATATATATTTGAAGCTTAGAAGATTCTAAAGTTTATCTTTCGTAGATATATATATATACGGCTCTGCTGTGATGTGTTTGGCGCTTTTTGCGAGTATGTAGGTTTGGTTCAAAATCTAAGCTAATTTCTGTATTGAACTTGATAATTCGTATTGATGTTCATTTCGAATAAAAGTTGTTTCGCAATCTCTGGATCTGGTTGGGGACATTGAATATCTAAATCGATGGAAAAGAATTGTAATGCTTAAAATGCCTATTTTCATCTTCGCGTAGTGCTTATTCTCGGCTTGAGCATCAAACATATCTTATGAAAATCGACCAAATATTAAGATAGTTACCGTTGTTTTTGGTTTGTTTTACATATTTTTACTTGTAGACTTAGCCGACAAGTCACGTGGTATGTATACGCTCATCTTACCTTGCCTTCTTTGTTCTTGATACATTTTTCATATATCCCATCTATCATGTCTGTAAATGTGCGGAATTCTGGTATAACAAACTGACTGGTCAATGCCTTCGATATTACAACAATATTGTCTGTGACACACCTGTAATAGAAAAATTACATGTGAGTGGATAATTGCGGGTTTGGCCTGGTATGTCCGTACGCGCTTAATTTGCTTTGAGTTCTTAGTACCATAGGCATAATTGAATTGTAGTTAAAATATAACATGTGACATGTTTATTGAGTTTATTGAGGTGGATTGTGAAACAAATTTGTTTTTCAACTTATATTAATCCCTCTTAACACCTCATCCCTGATGTTATCCGTCACCAATAGTATAGAAACGAAGAGAAGTCAGTTTCCCATTTATGCCGAGTGGCTGGCAAGGAATTTAGTGACGTCTGTGGTATGACGCGGCCTGGGTTCAAACATGGGACTTTCACCACTCTTGTAAACACTAATGTCACCGAAGAAGGCGGTTTGATATGCCAGTTAGAAACTGTCTCATATCCATTAAGCCTTAAAGCCATGCGAAATTAAGGGTTGTCTAAAATGGAAGACAAATCCTACATGGGAAACATATATGATTAACACCAGTAGCACTTTATGTTGTAACACTAAACGTAAAACGGGAGCTTGTGATCTAAACATCAAAATTTTTATTACAGCTTCACATCCAATATTGTTACAATATATTGGGACATTTATGGTCTCATAAATATATCGGTTACATACTTAAATCTTGAATATCATTGCAGATTCTGCTCCGTTTGAGTCCGTCAAAAGAAGCGGAAAATAGGTCAATTTGAACTAATGACATAATGTATACACATTCTAACGGAGCGTAACCCCCCCCCCCATTGTAGAGCAAATATACGACCATATATAACATCGCTTGATTTAATTCAAAAACGCAGCACAACCCAGCTAGAACAACAAAAAATACTTATTTGTAAGAATGGTATTTACTGTTTGAGTTAATCACATGTCATCGACCCTTTTGCTTACGTCAGAAGCCACGTAAAAAAATGAAACCAACACTAGCAATTGTCTCAAAATCTCATCCCTTACTTATTTGTTAATCATACAGTAGCAACGGCAACCAATGGTATATCTTTTTACGAGTAGCATAAATTATTACAGTTCAGCGAGTGTTTGGTAACTTTTTTGTTTTCTTCGATGAGTTTTACAATTACGGTTACGTATGTGGGACCTTCTACCAAACCCTCTGGTAACTTCTCCACGAGATGGGAGGACATTGTTTTCGGTATTCGGCTTGTTAAGTTGAGTGATGTCTTCCCTGTCCGAATTCCACATATATTTTTGCAGTTTCATTGTTAAAACTTGTGATCATGCTGGCAACATCCCGACCTAACTATTTGACCACAAAATTGCAATATCCCTTTGATGTTTAACTTTGTTGTTTCGTGACTAATGCAAGAGCAGTCTATTGAGAAGCTTTATTCTGACCTAAGGTCGTTTTTGTATCGAGGAGAAGAATTATGGTGTTAAACGCGTTTAAGCGTATTTGTGGGTTTTCGAAATACAATGTATTTACAAAATCTGGCAATTTAAAAACCTTAAGCGGATCTAGAACTTATGTCCAATTTTGAAATTTTAAGTTTTTGGAAAATATCATCATTATAAGGACTTTAAGTGCTGAAATTGGTTAAGATGTGTTGGAATGAATTGTTTAATAAATCAGCTTATAAGATTGCAACAAACGGGCGCGAAAATAAGTACAAAATGTTATAAGCAAATAGGGAATTATCAGATGTGTGCAGATTTTTCCACAGATTTTTCTAAAACTAAATCCTTAAAGCAATCGTTAATGGTGTTTATAATCGTTAAGATAAATAGTTTTGTCATTGTTAGAAACACATATGTTCGGGTGACTTATTTTTGATAATACCAATTGTGTCCTTCGGTACATTTAAATATATTTAAGTGATCGATGTCATAGCCAGTACACGTATCATTGTATTGTTTATTTGTTTTAGTTTTACAGACATTTGTTCGAAAAGAGGTTTGGTTTTTGTCCTACACTAACAACATTTGTAATATCTCATCGCATTTAGTAATCAAAGCGCTGATAGAGCTACGAAAACAAGGTTTTATGGCTTCCAATATATATAGGATAAAAAGAATCAACAATATATAACATACCCTTTATTGTTTGTACCTAAAGTAGTTCTACCATAAAGGAAAACTTTTCTAATACAAAATAAAGAGTAGTTAATGGATTTACACCTACATAAAGAAAATAATCCTTCCTGCATTGTACTGGTAAAAGTGAAACAGCATTTTAAAGCAGCTGTTTAAAAATGTAAGTAGTTCCTTTGGGCTTATACATGTAGTTACAACTTTTTGTCAACAGATATTGCAGGTGTTCTCAAATGTGCAATTTTATATTTACTACAGGCAGTCGATCAAGTCAGATTGTCTTGAAATAACCGGCCGTTAGCAACTTCTTACACGTTTATCGAATTAGCAGAACAATGCCGTAGCCATTGTCATAGAAAAAAGTTATATTTCATTACGTGTGACATCATTCTCCGGGTGCATATTACTGATGTAGTAATATTTTCAGTCAACTGTACAAGAGAAAGTAAATAGTTGATATCACACCAGAGCAGAGATCGCTCCACCTGATTGCTTGTCGAGGGTTCCTTGGCAAAGGTTTTCAAGCTAGTCCATTAGACCATGTTTTAAGAGTTTACAGTTAAAATTTATTTCAAGGATTTATATTGACAACTTGCGTAAGACAATTAATTCCAAGCAAAAATTAACAGAAAAATCTACTGTTGTCGTACTATCCAATGAGTACACCATACTGTACGGTGTCAACATTAACTTACTCGAAAAACGTTTCTTTGTCCACCATTCCTCGGAGTTCGTGTTCGTCATGGAGTTGTCGTTCGTGAACTGCACGAAATTTTGTCATGGTTTCCTTCAATCTGAAGTCTGTCTCTCTTAAACCTGTCTCCTCTAATAACTGAAAGTAAATTAAAATATAAAGGTCGTTTTGTCGTTTTGTCCAGCATTGTTGCGGTGGGGGCTTGGACTTTTAATAATTATTTGGCTTATGTCTGGACATTGCTCAGTATAGTTGTGTTGTGGTATTACTGATTACTGTGCACGGTTGCTTAAGTTGAGTGCTGCCTTCCCTGTCCGATTTCCTCATACCTTTTTGAAGATATTTGCCATAGTAGTAATTGTCATATCGAAAGTGTTTGTAGAGATTCAAGTCAAAATGACTCGCAGCTAAATATTCGTGTGTATGTAAATTTTGTCAATGATTTTAAAAACGTTGACAGTAACGTTGACTCGGTTTGGTAAATGGCAAAACCCTGTCAGCAATACTTATGAGTATTTTGGTGATTTATTATTACGAAATCTATTGAGTTTCCTCTCAGATAACTTGACTAGATTATTTAAATTATATCGAATAACATATACAAATCCTGTCCATATGAAGTGTTGTACATTGTAAGTTCATTTTTAGGACAATCTAAGACCTATACCAGTACTTGAACATTCTACAGTTACATGTTAGCTGGCAAAGTACCTCATAAATATAATAGGTGGTGGGACAGAAGTCGCTGATGATCGGAAGGATACATAAACCATGACTGTTAGATGTTTGCTTTACCGATGAATCTATTTCGACCATTCATCTATTATCGTTTGCGGTTAATTTCCAAGTTATGTCAAATGTGGGGGCGCACAGTCCGAAGCGGAATTTAAAGAGCATGGTACAGTTCTTGGGAACAGAGGATAAGTTGGACAAAGAGTCTCCGATGGAGGACCTTTCTTGCTGCCTTACATGTCAGGAGGCCTAACGGGCAATACAAATGAATAATATGGATACTAAGCCGATCCCATAATATCATAGAAATTGGCAAATCAGTCCCGGAGCGTCTGTGACATGGTGCTAAGCAATTGAGTTATTCCCATACGTCAGCAACAGCTGTCACACATGTGGTGTATCTTGGCCTTTGGTTAACACATTGCCTCGCCAAATTAAAAAGAATGGTCACTCAGCGTAAGATTGTTCGTGGTCTCTAATCCCGTTCGGTGCATTTCATAAACAAATAAAAATAATATGTCATACAATGACAATTACAATAAAGAGGAAAGATGCATTGTAGTTTATACCATTACATGTGACACCGGTATACTATGGAGATGACTATCAGTGGCTATATTCAGCAAAATTTGTCTCTATAAGGCCACCGGGAGCGTCGGGGCATAGTTACCTATGTAATATAATATCATAATAGGTACATTATGCCAATTGCCGTGTCTTTAAAAGCGTTCATATTGATAATAGATAAAACAAATTAAGTCAATATGATAGAATATTTTAGATTGATTGATTATGTAACATCTCAAACAGACTCCTTGTTTTGAGAGCGGTTAACTAAGGTGGATCAGAATGACAACTGCCATAATCATATGGCTACTAAATATGTCTCAAAACTTGGGATGCTCACGCAATGTTTGACTCCGGGAGGAGGGTGACTTTGGTTGCATTTAGATAATTTAAGGTGGGTGGGGTGTTCTATATACATGTGAATCTCTTCAGTGCAGCGGTCTTCTATAGAATGATCTTTCACAACACCAATGTTCCACAAAGTATAACAGTCGTATTTTAGTAACTCAATTACAAAATCTCAACTCTGGCAGTAATGCACCAGGGACCAACACTTGACAAAAATATAATACTTTAAAATCATTTACTTTTGACGCGACAAAATTTCGTGGTTTGATTAAAAAATACCATTTCGATGGTGCGTTAATTCGTGGATTTCGCATTTTAGGTAATAAATTCTAATGTCAAAATTATTTTTCAATGGGATTTGATTTCGTGGTGAAAGGTGAACCACGAAATCCACGAAATTTAATCCTCCACGAAAATTAATGATTTTGCAGTAAAGTTATTATAACAACATCTTACATTTTTGAATTTATCGATGGAGACAAGTTTGTTGTGATCGCACAGGAAGTTGAACAGCTTTTCCTCGAAGTCCTCCATACCGGAAGCCAAGAGCTCCCTGAAAACAGAAAGGAAGATACCAATACAAATGTAACAATAAGTTAATTTACCAATTTTCGAGGAATGTTTTCAGCTGTTCAGCCGCTTAAACACCCTTTTGGCACTTTAACTTCCCCTGGTCATATGACTACCTAATGGGAACCTACATTCGAGTCTTCCTGGGGAAACTATTTCTCTCCTGTGGATGTGGCAGTCGACATCGATCTACGGCGCCCAGGAATAGACAATGCCCTCACAGGTACCAATTAACACTTTGGTGGAATGGAGCATGTGGGTTATTCTTGTATAGAGATAATAATAAGCAGAATCCTCGTCTGAGAATCAGTTAGTTATTATTAAAACGCACTACCTACCAGTCGGGTATTTTATACATATACGTGGGTTGATCAAAAAGTAATTATAAATTGTTTAAAGTAAACGTACCTGAACTATAAAAGAACCATGTTAATTTTGCTGAATTAAAGCGATGTGTACGTATAAAATGCAATGTTCTACAATAATTAGTGCGTTATTAATAAGACGTAAAAAAAAAAAAAAAAAAAAAAAAAATGACAAATATTATGACAAATGCACAAATGATCCCACGGAGGTTATAAAACGTAATATATCTTTATGTGTCGATGAAATGGACACAACAGACGAGTTTGACACATTCGTACGCCTTGTTTCTATGTTCTGCCAAAAACGCATAAAACGGCAGATAGTAACTTACCTGTGCAATATCCCGGTAGACCCATTGTCTCAGCTTGCAATTCCCCTACGGAGAATATTTCTAAATATATTGACTATATATTAAAGCCATATATGTCGAGTTTGCCCTCGTATGTGAAAGATACCACTGATTTTATTAATAAAGTAAAGGGGATTAAATTGGAAAATAATTCCTACTTAGTTACACTAGACGTATCCTCACTTTATACAAACATCCCTCATGACGACGGTGTAAACGCATGTAAGTCGTTTTTACAAGAACACAATTTACATTATAGTAACCTTTCTTCAAATGAGATTGCTCGCCTTATAAGACTTGTTCTTGAAAACAATTATTTTAAATTCGGCGATGATTTCTACGTACAAAAAATGGGTACAGCTATGGGTAGTTCCATGGCACCAGCTTACGCCTCGTTATTCATGGGGAAACTTGAGCACGATTTCCTACAAAGTAGAAGTATCAAACCGACGATATGGTTAAGGTTCTTAGATGACGTATTCATGGTTTGGAATCATTCGTTGGCAGAGTTAAATTGTTTCCTCTCCGATCTTAATGAATTTCATCCCAGTATCAAATTTACTAGTACAATATCTGAAGATACTGTGTCTTTCTTGGATGTCCAAGTAACTAAGACTAATTATTTGAATATTGAGACCGATATTTATGTTAAAGAAACCAACAACCACCAATACCTTGATTACACGTCCTGTCACCCTAAAAACTGCAAAGACGGTATTCCCTACAGTCAGGCAAACTTCCTAGATAGGAAATACCCAGCATCAGTTATAGACCGTGCTTTCGAAAAAGTCTCACAATTATCACAAACCGAAGCCCTCGAACCCCCTGCTATAAATAATAAAAATGCAATTCCATTTACAGTTGAATACAACCCATCATTACCCAACATTGGTCACACAATTCACAAATATTGGGACCTTTTGAACATCGCAAAAAATGAGAACGTGAAAATAGTACATGACAAGTATAAACCCATAGTGGCGTATAGACGTACTAAAAATTTAAGTGACTATTTAGTAAGTTCCAATTTTAACCAGCGCAACTTTGAGATATTTAACACAGAAAAATGTAATAGAAAACGTTGTTCTCACTGTCTGCGAATAAGCCCTGGGTCGTCATTTAGCAGTGCTATAACGGGAGAAACATTTTCTTTACGTTATGATACAAACTGTCAATCGAAAGATGTTATTTATCTAATTACGTGCAAACAATGCAGCATGCAATATGTTGGACAAACGATGCAGCCAGTATCACGCCGTATGAATAGCCATAAATTTGATATATCAAACTTTTCTAACCCTGCATTTTCCACTTTGGTTGCCGGTCACTTGAATTTGCGTAACCATAGCATTAGTGATTTCTCATTCATGCCAATTGATGTAGTTAATAATCAAATTGACCGATTGTGTAAAGAAACATTTTGGATTCATAAATTACAAACACTACATCCAAACGGAATGAATTCGAAAGCATTATTTAATGTATAATCAGTGAATTTTATGTTCAATACTATACGTTTATTCCTATTAATGTTTTTTTATATATATACTTCTATAGGAATTCATGTATTCTGATCCGTATATTATTGAACTCGAATTTTATTGATTTGTTACATTGTTTGTTTTTCCCGCAATTGTGCGACGTCATGTTACGTTAACGTCATGACGTCACATCCGTTGTTTTGTTATTCTGAAGAAGGCCTCGGCCGAAACGTTAAAATAATAATAATTCTACAGAATACGTGTTGTTGTTTTAACAAATTTCCAATTATTAATAAGACGTCGAATATAAGGAGTCGCGCTATGTCGTATTCTGACAGTCGTATAATATATTATTATAAGGTATATTATCAATCACGTTGCTTGCGCATTTCCGGGCAATGCATTCTAGATATAAAGGAAAACAATATTACACAACTAAACACACGATGGATACATCACATCGTGATAGGAAATCAGATAGGTAATAAGATAACTGATAAGCCATTATTTCTCCATGTCTGGATTAAACAGGATCTTCTATTTATATAGATTCCCTGGATTAAATTAGCAATAGACCAACTCCTGGTATTATATTTGTGAAATGCATCTACAAATGTAAGGTGTTTTCATGTGCCCAAATACAATTGTATTACAAAATGTATACTTAACTTGTATGCTTATTGTTACTGTTTATCTAATTATGTTCTTTTGCTTGTATATACGTTACTTTATAAAAATGTGTTTTTACTTGCTTTACTAAATGCCCATTTACAACAAAATCTTGGTTTGTTTTTCGTTATATATTTCGTATAAATTTGTATTACAAGCTACACAAACTTCTGAGTGCCACTGGAGCCCTGAAGGGGATAATAGTGTGTAATTGTAAAACAAGCAAATAAGAATATATGTAAGTTTGTTTGTCGGTTAGCGATGTTTTAAAGTCACCAGGAATTATCCCTGGGGGGCTCGATTATTGATTGGGGGCAAGCAATTATATCGAGGGCTCGTTGCAAAACTATGGTATCTTCATCAATTTTAAGAGACATGTACCATAGTGTCGCACTAATCCCTCGATATATCCATCCATCTTAACTGCAACAGTCGTGATCTCCACAAATAGAATGTTGCTTAACAAAGAGCTGACTGTAGGTAAAGTCCGTCCAAAGTTTAATGGTAACGGTTATAAATATTAGCTCGTCCGTCAGGTAAAACATGTTTATCTAGGTTAACTAGGTATATGGCATAACTGTAATCCCCGCTATTCTTTCGATGTAGGGGTTGTCGATGCTTTACCGACAGAGTTATCCATCGAAGAAATCTCGGAACACCATTTTCTGTCAAAAACAGAATTACGTTACATTGAAATGACAAAAATCATACAAACAATAGCACTCAACATCTAAAATAATATGAAAATGATACTACTTAAACCTGTCGCTTTTCTTTTTCCTGCCAAGATCCATTATGTAAGTATTAAAGTTGAAATATTGATAACGTTATAATAATACGCACTCGCTAATACTAGTAACATTGCATGTATCCATCCAAAAACAGGGCCCAACCACCAAGAACACTGTGACTTAAATAATACAATAATAACAAATTGGACAGCACATCAAACAACTATCAATCTTATCGCACGACAGGTTGTGTTGTGCTTAATTACACTGCAATTAATTATAGTTAGTCAACTGAAATGGCGGGATCGTATGACAAATCAATTAAATCATTAGATGTCTTTATGCAATGAGTATGCTATTTAAAACAATAGCATATGTTACAGGTCTGACTGCATCTCTATTACTGCAATAAACGATAATTAGTCAACTGAAATGGCGGGATCGTATGTCAAATCAATTAAAGCATTATATGACTTTATGCAATGATTATACATAAACAATAGCATGTCACAGATCTGGCCGTATCTCTATAATGATTCCATTCATGCTTTAAACAAAATCTTGGTTATGTTCGGGTACCAATTGATTCGATCAGCTTTTTTTGTGGGTACATACAAATAACAAATTCGGTTAAACGCCAAGTTTCTTTAATCAGTCATAATATATAATTGACCTAAATCGGTTTTTAGTTAAAAGCCAACCAGTACTTGCTCTTTTTAGCAACCATATTTCTGAATAAAGTAAGCTTTTTACTTGAATGGGTACGATCAAATTTTGAGACAACTCACTGACAGTCTAGAGCACCAAGTGTTCTTTCTGTGCTAGCCGACTGTCAGTTAAGAGCACTGCTACTTTCCACGCTAGCCGCGTAATCTATCTAATACTAGTACATTGATTTCGGTTTACTGTGTTTGACAATTGCTAGCCGACTGCAGGCCTAAAGCACTACTAACAATGCATAGCCAGTGTGGGCGTCTGACACTCCATTACCCGCGAGTGCCGGGTGAACGATTGGTTTCTACACTCAAAAACTGGAGGTAGGGGAGTTATGCCCCTACGATGGATTTGTCCAACAATAGAATATATATACCACACTGGCCTTATGAGTGGTAAGGAATCGCTCATGACTCTGAGTATATCGAACAAAAACACACAACGTCTTCGTAATGATGCTATCTAATGCACACACAAGAGAAAAAAGCAATTCAAACTATCTTACTTATTAGTGATATCTTACAAATAAACAAAGTGAGAAAATGTGAAGTATTCATGGAATATGTCCTTGCTGCATTGTACTTACTCTAAACCTTCCTTCCATTCTTTCAAATTGGACATTCGTCGCTTTAGCAAGCGAGGATTTTCTGTCATATCAGCCATGGCTTCGTCACACTTTATGTATATATGCAATGTATAATTCCTATAATAGTTGTTTAAGTAATGTTTTATTCAGTTTAACACTTCAGTTAAAATAACATTCCTTTGCTGGTTTTAAATAAAAAGCGTCTTCATAAAAAATTGATAATCACTTAACGATCCTTTCAATATAAAGCACCGAATTGTTGTGACATATTGTCTGTTTTCTACTTCGTAATCTTTAATCTCGGTCGCCACTTTTCTAAAATTCCACCAATCAAGCACAGTGTAAAAAAACAAACATTTGCGGTTCAATAGCGAAGCGATCTAAAACGTAGAACCTATATACTGTCTACTTAAGATATCCAATTCCGGGTAGTTGTACACGTAGATCTTGTTATGTAGTTACATACCGCGGAATTTAAGAGATTGTTCCCTGACCGTGACTTTATTCCCGTAATCAATATTCAGAACAGAACTTTGAAACAAAATACACTAGTGCATACACACTGATATGTTAATGCTGTACATTGCATAAATATTGAATTTGCAATTTGCGAGTTTCACGTTTCACGCAAAGCGTTTGTAAGCAAAAGTCGGTCATAACTTTAGTTTCCCCGATTTTAAGTCCAACATATTAGTTCCAAAAGTATCGATACAATCGTTTCACTATAAAACTCCCCACCTCTTGAAGACCAAAGCTTTACCTATACTATGTTATGTTGTTGTTTATAAATGTTTTATTGCCATGAGCACTTGTTTTCAGCATATACGTTCCTTCCAGATGCTGTGGTAATTACCTTATTAAACCCACGTACGATAAACTTCTAGAATTATCTACATTTCATCTGTTTGATCAAACGTTACACACACTAACACTTACTCCAAAACGTGTTTAAAATTGACTGGTATCTTTTGCCAATTGTCTAAGTTTTCTTAATAAAGTTATTATACGCATAATTCTTTTGAATTGTTGCACATATACAGTCGCTTATGAATTACATCGCTTAAGAAGTATAATATAATTCATACATACACACATAACATATTCACAATTGTCTAAGATATCTTTCAACATAAAATAGTAATGTGTATATTCTAAAGCAAGCACTGAATATTCTGGTCTACTCAATGAAAACTGCTATCAACGTAATATTAATGTAATCTTTACATCTTTACATCAATTCATAATAAATTAATAGATAAAAATAATAAAAGTAATAAAATTATACAAAGGTCACCCGCTAAAAATCATACCACAAAGGGTATTCAACTTTAGCTTTCGAATACGAATTGGCTTCGAACAAAACACGTGAACGAGCGTTGATATTGATTGTACATAGTTCAGATGGTGGGAGAGCAATGCCTTTGGTTACGTTTCAATGTTTTGTCAAGCTAACACTACAGACTGTGTCGTACTGGAGTACCCAATCACTAGCATACTAACACAAATACCAACAGCTTTCTCCGGTGTCAATGTAAGAGACAATCCAAAACAGGACTATTTTTAAAACTGCCGCACATAATGTAAAGTATCCCTCATGAGTTGTTTTTGAAGATCAACATTTTCTTAAACAAGTCTAGAATCAGTTATTTAACGAGCCTTTGTCGAGCTTAATAATTTGTTTTCGTAACGAGTTTAGGAAATGTGTATCTCAAAGACAACGATTGACGGATTCTTCAATCACATGACCATAGTTACCAATGCAAAACAACGTCAGAAAGACCGAACTAAAATCGACGACGCCATACAGCTGGTGACGTCACGTTTCTTATCACACGTGTTGGAGAACATCGTTCCGTCATTTGTTATCACATGAAACATCACGGTATGTATATGATAAAGAACTTTATTACATACCTACATACCAGGCAATAAGAGCAGTGCGTAGAATCACGTGATCAAATGAATAACGTTTACACTCAAAACTATTGTGATTTCGTCTGCTAACGCTTTTTTTTCTTGATTATAATGATCGTGCATTTAATATGGTTATATCCTATGGCCTTAAGTACATCCCGTGATATGTACGAATACCCGGCAAGTACCGATTTCGCTCTATCTTTGGCTGTTTTTAATTGATGCTCGACCAAATGCAGTTTACAATAAGTTGGTCGAGCATCAGTTAACAACAGCTAAAGATATATCAAAATTGGTAATTGTCTAATGTTCCTACATAAATGAGATGTCCTTTAGGCTGTATAATATATTCATATAAAGTGGACGATCGCTATAATCAAGAAAACCCTACCGTTAGCGGACGAAATCGCAAATGTTTTTAGTGTGAACGTTATTCATTTCAAATAAATTGATCACGTGATTCTACACACTAAAGAGAGAAAATTGTATGTATTGTATTGTACTCTGGTTGACTTAATGTCAAATCATTTTGAGACTAGCTATTGCAGCAGCTAGTTCGACATTTATATATAATAAAACTAATCATATAGAGTATTAAACAAACGTACATTTTATTTCCGTAATGTATCCGTATGCCTATATATATACATTTGTACCAGTATTTATACATTGCATTATGCAAATTTACGTGACTGTATACATGTTCTCACACATGAATTAGCAAATGACATTGTAGCCGACATATTTTACTGAATATTACTTAGTTTGCACTAATTAAGACATTCCTTCATTCCTTCGGTCAATGAAGAACTCTAGGCATGCAATTTACATATGCTTGTTTCTGAAACAAAAATAATACAGCGCAGCTATTTATGATGCACGAGATCAACCAAATCTCCCGCGTCTTGAAAATGAAATACTTCAGGCGGTCCATTCACAATGAAAGTATGATTCGTACAGGTGTAAATGAAATACCATCAGTCCAATTGGAATGTCACGTGTTATCTTCCTTTAAACGAGTTCCATTAGTTAGTTATTCGTTTGTCACAACGACTGACGGACAAAATGATTATCAATCTCACTGACTATGTTTCGGTTGTATGGACAAATAACCCATCGTATAAAATTGATACCAACAAGTTCTGTAATAACCCTTAGACATTCAGCACATAACTAGTACTTTTATATTTCGCGGTCAAGGACGAAGCCCCGTGACTTACTGTTCCCGAGAGAGTTGAACCACTATCAGAGCACAGGACTTAGAAATTATATTGTCAAGTTTAACATAATTATTTAATTACTTAGTATCACTCTTTCCTTTTCTCTAATGAATAGGTGAAAAACCAGGGATGTCAAACTATGTTTTTCTGTAATATAATTTCGTAGGCCTGCAACCAGAGTCTGCCCATGAATGTACTGCTCGACGAGGACTTCTACCGATGTTTCCGCCGCATTGTTTACGTCAATGTCATCCAACGTTGTATCGTGTGTTGCCCGTTATTAGGCATGCAAACACCTGACCCAAGGTTCATTATGTCTGTAAATCAGACATGCTCTGACGTCTAAGTTTTAATTTGACAGTATATGTAAAATTATTTCTCTAACTTAAGTAACGTACAAATATACAATATTTCTGCGGTTTGCATACGTAATATATTAACACCAGGAACAAGAAAATTTTATTGTTCCTGATTCACACCAATAATGAAATGCGCGTGTTTATGTGGTGTTGATCATCTTATATTATATACGTATGGTAGTTCCTATTCGATTGTTGACTGATTAATTAGTGTTTCTGATTGATTAATTAATTACTTATACATGTAGCGCATGTGTTTTCATTGATTGTTCAAGACGTTTTATACAACTTTAAGGACAACCAGGCGATCTAACCTTGTCCGCTGATTATAAACATGTTTTCTTTATCATATCCAAGCTCAAACTTGAAAAAAAACAGCATATTTTATAATATTGCATCAAAATCAATCTAGGAGCAAATGATCTAAATAAGAAAATCCCCCGTGATATGTTTCCTTTCTGCAGTAAAGAAGTTAGGCCTACATAACAGCCGTTTCTGCAACTTTTAAAATGGAACTACGTTCTCTTATTTTTATAATCACCCGGTCGGTTCTCTTCCAGTAACATATTAACCAATGTTAAACTTTATCAAGAACAGCTCTCAGGTGGACACCAGAAGGCCAAAGGAGACGAGGAAGACCAAGAATTACATGGAGAAGAACGATCGAATCAGAAATGAAAGTAATTGGCATGACCTGGGAGAAATGGAAAAGAAAGCGAAAGATAGAGAAGAGTGGAAAGCTCTAGCCATTGCTCTATGTGCCTCCGGGCGCAGCAAGGACTTGGTAGGTAGATAGGTAAACTATCCACTAGCAACATCGGTTACCTCGCATGGTTGAGCTATACGAGTACACATACACGGGTCACCAAATATATGACAAACATACGGCCAATGCGTAAATAAAGAGTTGTTGAAAAACACCAGAAACTTTTAAGAAAACAAACACATTATTTCGAAATAAATAAAATTTAATAAGGCGAAGCTATACAAACGGCAAAATCTTCGGTCGGTTACTCTGTTATGATGCTTATGGGTTGTAAACCATTATTGCCCAGATTCTAAAATTTGTCAAACGTAGGTTATATAAACTTTTGAGAAAATGTTACGATGCATTATGTCAAGGAGGGGTATTGTTGTCGACAAATAGTGGTGCTGACCGTAAACAAATTCATCATGGATCATTTACTTTCAGATTCTACTCTTATATATCTGATTAAGCCGTCAAGAGTACTTTACCCGCGGGCCTTTTTGGCTTAAATATTGACCTGCCAATATGCGATAATATTGGCCCGATGACGTCACAAACAAGAGTTGTTTAAATTTTCGACAATGAGTGTTGCAAACAAGAATTTGAAACTTGACATTTTACCAGACAAACATATTGCAGGTTGTTACAATCTAATACGATGGTCAATGCAGTTCGACTGTCTGATATTAGGTTAGAATATTTGTGATTTGCTCCCAGGCCGTGATATTATCGTTGCATGTAGCACAGTAACATTAACTTCTCATTCATCACCAAGTGGAAGTTTCTGGCCCCGATTCCCGGGAGCATCTCAATTTTAGCAAAATCTAAACTCAAATAATGTCGTACATCATAATGTTAATTTCTATGAGAAGCTGGGCTGGTATTTATAAAGCATCTTAAGTAAAAACTTAAATATTTGACTTATGTTAAAATATCTAGCTGCCCATATTTCACAAGAAATTAACAATACCCCATGTTTTCTATATGATTACTGTAATTCTTTACATGATGCTTCTATACAATGTAAATAATTGCTAATATTGGTTTTCCTGTTTAGCTGATACACTTAAGGAAACTTTGAGATTTTAAGAAAATTGTAAGTTTTTACTTAAGATGCTTTATAAATACCGGCCCAGACTCAAAATTAGCCTAAGATAACAAAAATGGGTTTCTGGGTTTGTTACAGTACAATACAAATGTATTAAGAGCTGGAACTTCATATTTATCTCTAAGTGTGTCTCTGATTTAAGCGAAGTCTCAATGTGAGTTAAGATTTCTACTTCAGCTGCTTTGACAGATCGGGGCCTGGTCGGGTAATTGCAGTTTCATAAGAATAGATATACATTGTAAACAAGTCTCACTTCGAATTAAATAGTATCTACTGTAGACTCTACATTATTAAAATATCACCAAACTATGATTATATATGTAGTGTTAGTAGTTTTCACACCATGACTTATTTATTCAGCATGCATTCTTTGTGGTAGGAACCTACTTCATCTTACGACCAGTGCTGTCCCATAAATCTTCATTCTTCTGGTGCGAGCTAAGATTCAATGGCATCTTGTCGAAATACCGTTGTGTCTAGCAATATATGTTAATGCGAACAGGACAGAGGCCTTTCAACAACCAGGGACCTTGAATTAATTAATTATGTAGCCTAATGATCGAAATTCGTAATCAATTCTTAATACGTTTATTGGATTATACAAAATTAGCTTTAAATCACCTCTTGACCTGCATTGACCAAACTTGCTCAGAGAATGTCCTACATTTAGTGCAAAACAAACAATTCTCACGGCAGATTACGAATATATCAGACAAAAATATAATCCAGCTTAAAATTGCAGTCCTTATTTGGGTCATCTCGTTTTCATTCGTTTTCAAACACGACATTAAATACATAACTTATCAACTGTTTTTGATACGAAACGCACAATAAGTAGACTAATTGCTGCCGTCACGTGACATTGAGTCCATTGTTGAGAAAATTTTGTTTCGGGCTTTATATGTCATTGGTTCCATTTAACACTATATCGATGACTTAGAATGAGAAGGTCGTAACTACTACTTACGACCTTATAAGACTCATACATATTTGAAATCTCCAGTACCAGGCGCTTTTAATGAGCCTATTTTTATGAGAATAAGAACTTGTCATGCTGACCAAAATGAAGCTATAAAAGTTTGTTTTACCATAAGTAAAGAGTAAATTGCAGACAGTTTTTTCTTGTTTTCTCAATATATCGGTTTTGTACTTACGACCTTCTCATTCTAAGCCAGCGATATAACGATAACAGTGTATGGAATAAGCTTCTTATTATTGAACCATATGATAATATTTATACACCGGGTTAAATACTGCTTTACATTATGATCGAACAATTGCATCAACACACATAATCCTGTATTACCGATTGTTCGGGTTAAGTAGAAATCTTATTTAAACGTACATTTTTATCATAATATGGAAGTTTTTGCCCAATTTTACGGCATGTATCAAGCATAATACGACGTTGTATATGAAGTATTTATGAGATTGTTTTAAATGTCATAAAACTGTGTGAGACCTGCTTAAACATAGTCTAAATAACTGTAACATCATCATTTTCTTCAACATTACAAAACTCAAAGAGTGGTAAATAATGAATGCTATATTCATGAAAGAAGTATTGTAATAAAATTTCTGCTTTACTCAGGTTAATCGCGTTTTGCAACATTTCTTTCAGTTAAATATGGTTTATTTTGAAAGCTTAAGACATATGGATGTCGATTCGCCTGACCAAATTCACTTGACGGCATCCAAGCCAGTACTAACTTACCCTTCCACAAGGTATCAGCAACTTCTCCACATGCGGAGTAGTTTGGCAGTGGACAAATTTTCTTGGAAAGGTATCGCCGGGAATCGAACCAGGTTGCAAATCTAGTACACTAGCCACTGAACCATGGTCGCGGATGTGTATTATAGCTTCGAGGTACTAATCATCAGTTGATTTAACTTGACAAATATCTGCATAACTTAAATGTATCCGGTCAAATGTGAACGGTTTTTGTGTCATAGTTTTACAGTATCTCTTGAATGAAGGTGGTGTTTTAAATAAGCATGCGTCAATTAGTTCAGTAACGATGTCGTTATCATCATCAGGCTAATATTAATGAACCCTTTTTCTGAATATTTGAACACTAAGTTGACACTTGTAGATGATTACCATTTCACGCAGATGCACGCACCTACAGTTGCATGCACGCATCTACACACATACGTTAGAACACGTACAATTACACGCACCGTACGCATCTACCACAGTTCTTCTAGTACCGCCTATCTCGCACACGTAGGTATTTTTTAAGGTAATCATCGATATCGCTCTTATAGTATACATTTATACATACACACATATGTTTACACATAATTATATGTTTACATCTGTAAATCGGTATAACTTATTTATGATAAATACCCACAGGAAAAACATTAAAAAAGAATCACAATTAAATGTGTTTCACCAGGAAAACTCGTTTGCATGCACGTAGAAAGTTCCTAATTTCATGCATGTATGCGTTTATGAGCAAAGCCTGTACATTTCGAAAACGGAAACGGATCAACTTGAATAGAATAAACTTTCGATGCTGGAAACAAGAATTGTCAATTTTACATTCCGTAAGAATATATATGTGTGTTTTGTCTCAAATGAACAATTTTAAATTTAATGAAATAAAACAGTAAAATGTTGTATTATAAAGTATAATAGCAATATTTATACAATATAAAAAAAACTATTTTGCAAATACTTACTCAGGGTTGCTCATCTTATGGAACGTCATTGTTGGCACCGATTGCTCCTCTTCACTCTAAATAATGAGAACACACTCCAAGTCTTCAAATCCTTAATTAATCACTTCCAAGCACTTCCTCTTTCTGACATAAATAAATGTGCAAATCTTCACGTAAATACTACAAGCAAGCGGACGAACGCTGTAGCTTAGTAAATATAATGTAGATCAGTAAGTTCGATATGCCAGCTTGTGTTAACTTATTCAATTTGGTAGATTGGCCGCGTCGAGATTTTGCGGTCAGTCTACAGTATCAACTTCTTTACTAGATTGACTATTCAGATATGTTTAACAAATAAGACAATTTTATTCGTGTACCTAAATGGTCGTGACAGTAAAGCGTTAGGAATCAGGACTTTTGTCAAGCTCCAGTTTGAGTCCCACTGGCATCATTTTTCTAAACTTTATCAAAATGGAACTTTTTTATTATGTAATTATTTTGCACAAACCAAAGAAATTCCAAAAGATGCACCGCAAATTAACATACTGTATTATGTCCTTTAACTAAAACTAAAATTATGTTAACTTGAAATACGTAGTCAATATGTTAGTATTACACAAGAGGGATGACACAGTACTTCATGTTAATGAATAATGTTTTACTGTGAGAAAGTCAGGAACGGAGATTCTATTCAGAGCGAAGTTCTGAGCTTACAATGGTCAACATATTATGTTCTGTTAAAGGTAAAGGGTGTTGAACAGCAATGTAGCATTCACTGCATAGCGCTCCAAAACAAATAAATACGACATTGTTGGGCCTAACGTATCTAAAAAAATAGGAGAAATTACGCGGAATAGAAAATAAAATACTTTCAAACTAAACGAATTCCAAAAATAACTTATTTGGGTATTCGAACCAACGACCTTCGGGATGCAGTTCCTTCAAAGCGTTACTAGTTGCGCTAATCTACCAATCCATAAATTAAATACATTGTTAAGTATCATATATTTAAATCATGACGATTGAAATGAATAAATCACGTGTTACCTCCCCCCCCCCATAGACTCGTCTGAAAGGTCATAGCTCAGGGTTCAAAATTGAACTATACAAGGGAGCAGTACTAATTTGGTTATTATTCTAATATATCATCAATAACCGGCTTATAGTTTACCCGCCCAACACAGTAAAAATAGGAGGGTAGACGGGTCTAGTTTTCCATATTTGAAATCAGCAAAATTGTCCTAATAAACAGATTTACTAAATAATAATTAAAATAACGACTTTATTTATTGCGGATTACATATTTGACAGTTAATATCAATTTTCAATAAGGTCCACTAAATAGTAAGTATGCCCATTGCAAAAGTAAATGAATAAGTAGTCCCAAAATTTGAAAATCCCTGGCTTTTGATTGGACAAAGAAGTAGGGTATACTATAAGTTATATTATTCAAGATAAAAAATAATACGCTCGAAATGCTTTGGACAAAACAAGGAATACCTGAAGTGCCATTTGCCGATCTACCACTTTTTAAACCTTTCTGGTAAATCGCACAAACCGATACCAACCGCACGATGCTTTCCTGGTGGACGAAATAGATCGAGGGATATGTAGGGAAATTGTGCATCTTCGGTACCATGCAAATTTCCCAAATAATCAGAAATGACTGACAATCTTCCAGAGGCGTCTTCCAAATTATCTTTTGAAGTTAATTTAACCCATCTTCGAGTACATTAAATTTTGCTGAATGTTCTAACAAATTACAATCTGAACTGAACAGAACACCATCTTTGTCTTTGCAAAAGTGACATTGTAATTGCAAGTGTGCAAATAACATGCTTAAGTCGTACACATGAATAACGGCGAAGTTGATCGATTGGCCGATTTTGATGCCGGCTTTAAATTGCATCATGAAATACGGAAATAATGGGAAGAGTTTTAATCTTTTAAACAAGTTACGCCTTTACACGTGTATAAGTCTAACGCGATATTCTGCAATGTCAATATAAACAGAAAACACTTATCATTACATCGATTTAGGGAGAGCGGAAGTTTATTTTACCTGCTCATTTCTATTCACCAAGTAAATTAAAATAACGGTAAAACTTGGCCACATTGACATGAGCCTGACCGATTAGCATAATTTAACAGTGGATATATTGTCTACGTTTACAACACCGAGTGTATGTTTTCATAATCGGGGGGTATCACGAAGACGCTCGAGATGTAATACAAACACAAATCTGAAATACCGATATTGCACGATTTGCTTGCGGAAATTGATATATTCAAAGCAAAAACCTTGTAATATATTATTGCATAAAGGCCAGGTTCAGGTCAAAATACCCAAGCTATACACATTGAAAAGATAATACTTGTTCCAATAATCTGATGTTGTCACACCTGAGTTGCATGTTTACTTTAAGTGGCACAGGTCCCAATACCGCGTTTGAGTTATATATTTAGACGACCGGTATTTATAAATAATAACAATGTCACAACTAACAAATTGCATGATTTTGAATGCACATCAAGTTTGTCCATTTATCTTTGCCCATTTTGTTTCGATCATAAGCAGCCACTTCTGATCTAAATGCAAATGATACTACTATGGCTCCTTCGACTGTAATCGACTGATCATAGTATACAGTTACTTCTAAGACCAGTAAGACCAGTTTCAAGATTATATTAGTCATCAAAATAAAAAAATACGGTCGGTACGAGATCATACGAAAGATATAAGCCCACAAATAAAACATATCAGTTGATCTATTAAAGTACACAATAGTTAGTAATGCTTCCAAATTCTGTCAGTTGCCATCAAGTCGTGACTAATTTACGAGACAATAATCCATGGATAATGAATAGGTCTTAACAATTAATTCTAGGTCATGGTCGTTTCTTTACAAAAACGTTGGTAAGGAATTTACATTATTACGGGATACGGGTAAATCTGGTAAATCTGATATACTCTTGTAATACTACGATAGCCCGTATTTTTAACCATTTTATATAGAATGAAGACGTGATTGTGTCACGAATGTCTGTTTATTGGTATATCTAATATCTTTTCATTGTTCAAACTTCGTATTGAAATATAATACCCAGTGATTAAATAATGACAGTCCAGGCATGTTTCTGTGGCTTATAATGAGTACAGTGTATTTGTGCCATGGTAAGCATTACCTGTGAGATATATAGGGTTCGCCAAGTCATCACCACAGTGTGATCTGTAGTTGGACATGTATGCAGATGCCACAGATGAAATGAATGATGAAGCTATAAATTACCAAGCATTTATACCAGGGAGCATAACAACTGTCCTAAAGTCATGGTGGTGAGAAAATACCTTGTGTTTGACATAGCCGGGCAATTATACAATCCTCCGCAAGCAACTTTGGTGACATGCAATTAGTTAAAATAATGTTAAATGGGAATCTTTTAGAAAATATCGCAAACAAGGGACTGCACTTGCATCTCAAGCCAAATTCAGACTCAATGCCTACTTCAGAATTTGCTCTGAACTTGAATCTCTGGAAATATGTTCACCGCCTTCTCGGATAGCGGATCTTTAAGAGGAATAAGTCGATGCATCAACCAAGTGGTCCAATACATAAATGATCTGGTGTCGAAAATGCTAAGACTATTTCTACTACCCGATATGTTGATGATTTCGGCTTCTAGAGTTGCGTGACATGCACAACCACAAGTAAACTCAGGATCCAGACTGCCTAATAAGAATATGCATTCACCTCAGGGATAATTATGTCCAGAACCACCAAATCCAAACTTGACAAGGTTCATAGTTAAGCCCAAAATTCCCCTTAGGTTTATGAAAACCACTAAAATAAAGTACTATACAACCAATCAAACATGTGTTCAATCACTAAAGAAAGCTATAGTTTCTCATGTGGAATCTGGACTTGGTCTAGGCGATTCCACTGATACCAAACGTACTTGTATCTATTAGACACTAGGTAAAACAAGGGATGATGTTCTAGAAGTCCGTACCTTTTTGTTTGACATTAGTAAGGCCTTTGACAAAGTTTGGCTCAAGGGTTTGTTTGCGTATTAAGTTTCAGTCCACAGGAATAACAGGGAACCTGTTACATTGTTCCATTGGTGCTCTAACCATCGTTCTGTAGATGTCAACATGGCAGCATCACAATGGTGTGAAATCTTGTGTGACACAAGGGTCAATTTTAGGACCGTACGTATCCCTCACTTTCATTTTTATGACATCATGGGTGATATTGAAACATTTATACGAGTCGATCTAAACGAAACTAAGCATATTCATTTGTGTCCCACAATACACAGATACCAACTTTCGGTCAGGACAAGTTTTAAAGATCACTCATGCTCGAAAACTTATTTTACTTGTTACAAAGAGTCCATGAATTTCGAGAAATTAAAACTATTGCATTATTCATTGATTTGTTTATTACATTGTATATATTTTATATATTGTATACATGTGTTTATATGTATTTTGTAATTGAATGAACTGTAAACTATACGCACTTGAATATACTTCGTTTGCTTGTATCAGGCTACCATGAAACAAAATGTTCCAACCGATCAAATATAAGGAAAATACCTCTCTAATAGACCTACTCCGGATCTCCACTAATCTGTAGGTACAAATAGATTTCAAACGTTATAATCCTGGCGTCACTTGAATATTCATAACTGGACAATAGAGTCTGGGTCAGTTGTATTTGCATATGAATACAAAACCAGTCTAACTATGCCAGATTTGTTTGTACATACAAGTAAATTAAGGGAAAAACCACCTTGCACAGAGTTCCGGATATCAACTATTAATATACCAGCATACAAAAAAATGCACATCATAAAATGGAGAATACAGTCGTGTGTTATAAGTTTATTTTCAAATATATTAGATACGTAACAAAACTTTATCCTATGTAAATGGACATATAACATATACAAAAATATTATAAGGACATATACAGTATCATATGTACATAAAATCAAGTAAAAATAAAACATGGCACATAATTAAGTATATAAGTAAAAATAACATACATCTAAAATATACATAAATTTTATCAATTTATCTTTGGTTTTTATGCAATAATATCGCCATTTTAATGTCAATTTATAGGATGAAAAACTTTATTAATACCTGTTTCTTGTCGCTGTTGGAATGAAACATTTTAACAGCTTATCGAAGGCAAAGAAGGGGGGGGTAAAATACTAAAAACACAATTTACTACTTAACTACAACATATAATATTTCAAGCAAATGCTACTATAATCTCAAGTAAAATTAGGTAAAATAGCTACTAAAGTGATCAAACATTTGGCATTCGTAAAGAAACAATATACAAATAAAAGCATTTAAAATCCTCGGGTGAAAAAATGCTTGAAGTCGATATATATAGTACTACATGATATTGCAAATGTAAAACAAGACGAAATTCATATTAATTACAGTAAGGAAACACTAACTAAAGTTAGTACATAGAATGATTGTCTGCTTAATATGTGACAACTTTGTCATGATTATGCGAAAACAACGAACATACCAACTGTCTAAATGAGTATAAATCACAAAATGGATAATTTGTCAAGTGTGAGTACTCAAGTATGAGTAATACTTCAAAGTTAACAACAATATCATTCACACCGGTGTATTTAAACCTTGGTAGTCTGTCACACGGGGCGGCTTTAGTCTTTGATATTCATTATTTCGGGTGGATTAAATCTTTGGGTACTCATCCGGGTGGGTTTAGTCTTTGGTATTCATTCATTCGGGTGAATTTAGTCTTTGGTATTCATTCATTCGGGTGAATTTAGTCTTTGGTATTCATTCATTCGGGTGGATTTAGTCTGTGGGTACTCATTCGGGTGGATTTAGTATTTGCGTACTCGTTCGGATGGAATTAGTCTTTGGTACTCAATTGTTCCATCTTCTTACCGACGTTACCCAGCTCTGGGTTCGCTTTCATATGTTTCAGCAGGATTTCTGAGACTTCGGTATGCTTGAAACGAATAGCGTCATCATACGCCGTAAATCCCCATCTGTAACAATAAAACACATTGAATTTCATAAGATAATCAGAAAGACATTGTATGGAATCTGGTCGACACCCCACTGGTACACTCGTTAAATCATCACCATATTTAAACGGCAGCTCTCCTACATCATCAATGAAAGTGCTACACATATTCACCACTAAAGAACAGTGATGTACTACTGACTTTATACTTTTGGGTGTAGGTATGAAGTTCAGTCGTAATAGAAGAACATAAAGAAATATCGACAAGAAAGAAAGCCAGTACGAACACATTGCCTCTTAGAGAGACCAGTGTACTGAAATACGATGGAAGCTGAAGCCACATGACTATATATTCCAGATATTAACATTTTGTGTGGGAAGATTAGCAACTATGTAAACTCATTCACCAAGGTCGACTTAATTGAACATTATATTTGCAAATTATTTTTAATTTAATATATGTGACGACGTCTGATAAAAGGGGGCTTGTTTACTTTGACGTCGTTCCGAGAAAAACGTCAATTTATCGACGTTACTTTTTTATTACGTTTTGTCAGCATGATGACGTCGTTGTTTGCTTGATTAAAACGAAATTACCCCAACTACACCCTTGAAAATTTTTAACGGACAAAATAATACCGTGATACGGCTTGTTGTGGTTTTATCCGCTTGAATACGTCATCAAAAATCGTCATACTACCTTTGAACTCAGTCACTGCTGCTGAATCCACGCGATGCTCGTGTGCGAAAGATTGTTGTAAAGTTTTACGTATTTCAACTAAGTTTCAGCATGAGTCTTGTTTACTTGAAGGTAAGTTAGATTAAAGATTAGTTCTGCCATATTTTACCATGCATTAGCGGCTTGGTTAATAGTCATTTGCATCATTGAAGACTTCTAAAAATAAACCGACCCACCCGGAAGTGAATGTTTTGTTTATAGCAACCATAACTTTTACAGGTTTAATCGATGTTTTAAAACTGGTAGTCATAATCTTTGGGGCTGTAACATGATTCAAAACATAATTATACCATGCAGGCTTGCTGCATAAAGCTTTTACCCAGCAGAGCAAGTCTCATGAATCGCCAAAAAAATCTAATGGTCTCGACCTCAAAACTTTCGTACTCCGCTAAATGTGAGCCATACTCAGGAAACACATTCTGGAATTTATGTAGATGGTCTTATCTGATCTGTTTCCGAACTGTACCTAGACATTTATATGGACCTTACATTGAATTGAACATAATTATTATTGAATCATGAAGTTGTTTGTTTAATTCATTTTGTAGATCAACACTATAAACCCATGAAATGGCTGAACTATCTGACACATTGAATGGATGATGAGCTGTAGATGGATATGGAGAATTTCTAACACATCATGTTGATATACTCTTCGATTCTGTACAGGTAATTAAGTTGTGTTGATGAATGCTTGAAATTCAGAATTCAGCTTATAAATGTTTTAATACTGTCACTCCATCTAAATGTACGTTTTATACAATACATGTACTGTATAACAAGCTGACACTACACTCCTCCCTACTCTGATTTCAAGGTGCTACATTTAGAACTAAACCACACTAATTGACTTAAATAACTGTAAACTATGAACATTGTCTGTTAAGTTGCACACCTAATTAAATTCAGATTCACTCAGTACATGTATTAGCACAGACATATACATGTACATTTTTGTAGCCCCCCCCCCCCCAGAGTTATCTTTGTGAAATTAAATAAATTAGGTTGGTTAATTGTATAGCATAAATTTCAACTGTCTAGGTGTGCAACTATCATGCAGTGCTCCTAAGTAGTTAGTTAAGTGTGGTACAATACTGGTTGTATGTTATACTTGTAATTATTGGTTTGGGTTAATAGTTATGTCAAAGAAATGAAATAGCATTTTATTTTCTACTCTCATTTAACACTTCCAGACACATCTAAATTGCAATTTTCACACATAAAATATCTCACATTATATTAACTTTTAAATATTAACTTTAGTGTAAGATTTTATTGCAATTTCTTGGCTTGATTAAATATTTAAATGTTCATTCTAGCCTGGTTCAAGCCAACTGTTCAAATTTCATACATGTATTGATCTTCTTAACATATGACCAAATTATGTATAATTTTAAGTTGGGTATAGGATGCCATATATTGGAAGTTGCATTGTATAACAGTTAGTTTGTTGGTTTATCCTAATAAGTCATCCAACTGATTATACATGTTCACTATCATAACAGCCACTGTTTTCAAACTAATGTATTTTTTGGTCTGCTATGCATTTATTTGTCACAATTCAGACAGTGGTTTAACTTATTATTTACTAATAGACTTTAATTTTTTGCAGAGGAGAATGTATGAGTAGCTTGTAGCTTATGTCTTATGGAAATTGATCACACAGTGGGATTGTATAAAAAGATATGGTAGAATCAACACCTAAGTACTTACAAAAAGTATTCAGGACACATGCCACCATTCAAAGGTATAATGTAAATTGGTATTGCATATATACAAAGTTTGCTTAATGTCTAAAGATACTGCATACATTTATATTATTTTTAAAGTACTAATTCCTTTACATTATAACATACATATAATATGCATATGTAAGATTCGGAAAAACTTCTATAATTTCAGTTATACACTGTCAATAATCAAGTCATTGATTAGAACCCATGGACTCAGTAATACATTTAAAAATTAATTAGGAAACTTATAGTCCCCTCCAGTTGGAAACTGGTAATGCAAATAATGACATGTATGTTTATGTCAGAAAAGTATAATTATTTGTTATTTTTTGGTATATTTTCAGCTGAAACGGTACTAGGGAAGAAGAATCTATGAATGGAAGATGAAAATTGTCTGATTTCACTGTTTTCACTTGACTTCTAATTCTGTATTAATTTGCCAGCAATAAATTTGTGTTTATTTATAACTGTGTTGTCTGCTCTCTACACTTTTAAGTATAAGTTATGTATACATTTATGTATGGTCAATTTTTATGCTAGGTCCTCACTAAATCGTACATCAATTTTTTTATTAATTACTACATTGTAATATATCATTATTCATTAAATCCTTCATAGCACTGGTAGACTAGTATACATGTACATGGATTTCCTGTGACTAGAAACATTACACTACATGTGTTTTAAAAAGTGTCAAAAGTAGCATGTTGAATTATCATTCTCCAACTAAATGTATATGTACAGCTTTTAGATGTCACTCACTCAGCCTTATCTTGAATAAAAACGTGCATATATAGTAGAGGCAGCATTTTGGGATTTTTGTAATTCTTATGAAGAATGGCTACTTAGTTTACCACATTGGCCCTCTTTTTTGATGGTGTACTATTTCGCATTAGAGGCAAACATGTGCATGTCACAGTCAGTGTTCTATTAACACCCCATTGAAGTATACAAGAGTAAGGCTGTCAGTTGGTTAACTGAAGTAAACTATTGGCTTCAAATAATACCTTGTAATTAGAATGACAATACACAAAACACATTATGAAATACTGATCATGTTAGACTATGACTATACTGCAAACCACATGCCTCTTCAGTGATACAAAAAATTGAAGCACAGCATACTGCCTCACAGCAATGAACCCATTGTGCAAACAAGAGAAGGATATTTTACCTGCACATTATTAAAATAATTTCTTCAAGCATGCCATGGTAACCAGAGTATATTTGTAAAAAAAGTGAAATATTTCATCATTCTTTGGAAACAATTTTATTTTTTGCATTCAAGATTGTGAAAAATGGATTTTTTTTATATTTTTGTGAAAAATAATTTAGTTGCCATGGTAACATTTCAGATAACTTTTTTTTAAAATGATGTAATGTCATACCAAGAAAACGCTTCTGTTCCACAGGGATGTGAATTGAAGCATTTTCAGTTGTTAAATCTCTATGGTGAAGTTGAATTTCATGTTGAGGCACAAAATGTGTTTTCTTATTGTTTTAACTGTTTCCATGGCAACCAAATTTTAAAAAAGGTATGTTATAATTTTAATGAACATTATGTGGAATAAAACTAATTTGTGTCACATATTTTTTTAAGAATGTGTTGTATTTCAATATTTTGGCAAAATGATCTTTTTTGTTGCCATGGCAACAGTTAAATTTTATTTTTCAAAAATATGTTTTTGCAAAACATTCGAAGTGATGTTTTGACAATACATTAAACCATTTCCATAAAGTTGGAGACATGAAACCAATATTGGCTTCCCTCATCCTACTTCTTCATAATTGACACATACACTAATTTTGTAGATCTTCCACCAAAAATGCAATTAGTTGTCTTATTAACACATCCATAAAATCGGAACGACTTGAGATATTCGTCCATTTTTTTCAATTCTATATCCGTAAGATAGTGTTCTTTCCAGAAATAATAAAAAATGAAAATGTCAAATTTTTGCCATAAGCCCCCTTTTATCAGGCGCAGTCACATATGTTTTATTTTCAAGGATATTGGATTGGGCAACAGGCCTAGCCTCTATTATTAGCCCTCTCCTTTGCAAATGATCAAGTACTCGTTCCTATTTCGGGTGGTAAAAGGGAGAAAATCAAGCGTACCTGTCTTTCAAATGTGATGTGACACAACACTTCTCAAGAAGGAATCGAACAATAGGTTCGTGTCCCTCAGCTGCTCCAAGATGCAACGCTGTCCTTCCATCATAATCTGCTAACGACATATCCATACCCAATAAGGCGTACCTTGTAATATAAAACATGTCCATTGTCATACTAAGTTTTATGTAAGACAGATAGCAGTATCTATGACAGTTTCTTTAACCAATACTCAGTCACGATACCTTTTGACTGAGTCCTTAAAACATACTAAATGTCAAGAAAATGAGCAATTCCAGAGTTCTAACTGTTTTAGGATTGGCATTTGGTGTGTCACGTCATTGAATAGAACTTGCCTATCATTAATACACACTAAAGCCATTGCAATCTAAATCTTAATGTTTTATTCGGTTCAATGTAATACATGCATTTGTACAACGATGTATGTTAATTGTCGTGGGTACAAAATGTTCCTCAGTAACGTATTTCACCAAGCGTATTGCAAGACATTTTAACTAAACATTCGTTTCGTGAACACATGCTAAATATCCACATGACTACAATGGAACGACATAGTATGTTAATTTGTATTTTCATTTAAATTGGTTACGATTGACGCTTTGTGGAGAAATGGTGTATAGTTGCTTCACCAAGTAAAGTGATGTTGCCATTGTGTTTGTGGGTTGTTTTACCTTCTCATAGCAGTGACATCACCATTGTAAGCACTGAACAGCAAATTGACCACATCCTGTGCCTTGGACTCAACGGCTCGACCTCGGGGATCATACTTGGTACTTGTGTGCTTTAGGTTGTCGTAGTTGTGGAAATTGAAGTTTGCCACGAGTTCCTGGTGAAGAAATACGAATGATAATTGCTAAAAAAGTCATTTAGGACAATCTAGTAGATAGGACAATTGCATATAATCCACGATATGCTAACATTGTAATGAAAGTGTTAGACAAACAAGAATGGTCAACAGCTAAAACAGTTGTTCAACCAGCTATTACCCGGTATAATTTGTGTTCAATTTAAAAAACAAATGCTACATAATATTATATTTCTAAATATTCCCGAAGGTTATAAAGCGTAATCAAATAGATTGCAATAGCGAACAGGGTAAGAAAATGCTAATTTTATATCACAACCAGTAACAACAGCAAATACTTGAATGTTATACCTCACAAAACTGTACACCACGACTACTGTTACCCCACTGATCTAACGGTGGTGACCATGTAAATATACCCATTAGATTTGGTATGACCAACAATACTCCACCCGCTACACCCGATTTCGCTGGAAGTCCAACCTGAAATTGAGTAAATGTCATAAATTGTGTTAGAGACGCCAGTAGGAAGTTTGAAAAGGGAACCATGTTCATCTTTATGTAGTGCCTTTTGTAGCCATTAAAGTTGATGCTTTTTTCTTGTTTATTTTTTATTCTTGACCTTGTGACTGGTATATCTACCTTTATTATGTGTGTTATTTTTCCCTCCGTGTTTCTTCTGTTGAATGCTGCCTTAGCTGTCTGATGTGTTGTTATCTTTTATCTGACATGATTTTATGTACTATAATTAACGAACTAGAGTGTGAAAATCGGTCCGGATCGACTGGAGTGGGCCAATGAGGATCATGCACGAAAGCGCCATATAGAATTGGAACATTGCTAGAAAGCAATTCGTCATTAAGGTCAAAGTGGCCAAAACTTACTTCAACTGCGACACTGTATCAATTTGTTGTTTTCCTCCTAATGTATTGAACATAACGTGTTCACCTCACTGTGAGACTTGATAGAATGTATAAGATTCGAAGTCGAGATACACAAAGCCTCAATATCCACTGCCATTGGCAGAAAGGTGGTTGAGGGTGTTACATCAATTTTACATCCATGTTTTCGAAATGTATTATAAAGTAGTACAAGTATTTACCTTAAATGCAAACTGTCCGGAATAATCGTACATTCCACAGGAATGCATCAATGACAAGGTGTTCCTTACAGCCTCCGAGTCCAGAACACGATCTCCTGTGGTTGGACAAATTCCTCCATTGGCAAGAGTGGCTGCAATCACTGCACCGGACTGCGCTGTACATTCAATTGAACACAACTGAAACATAGCCATAGACAAATACTTGCTAGTATAATGCACTTGAACGAGGGTAACAGTTGCTCATGGTAACTTTGAAAACATTGATTGTAATGTAATAATCACGTAGCAAAAGAAGCAAAAATGTGGGCATGTCGCCTCCTTGCGTAGACTCCTGTGGCGGTTTTTACTGCCCAGTTATGTCATTTAGTAACAACTGATTTGATATGACTTTCTCACATTTGTTTCGGTTTTGTTTTATGGAATTTTTTCACAATAAATGCCCGTTATCAATTCAAAACCTGTTTCTGTTGTCACTGATTCCATACAAGTTCACCCTTGGTTGCGACCCCCTCCCCTTGACAATACATAAATAAAATTTTATTAACACATAAAATCATTTATGTCATTGGAAAGTCTTTCATTCCGGACCGATAGGTACGGCTTTACGGATCTTTAGTGCAACCCTGATCCAACCAATCAAAACGCTTCTTAGCCATTGCTTTTGTTATCATTGACGAAGGGAGTCACCTCGTCAATTCAGAGCCTTTTTTCCAACCACCACCACCAACTCCACCACCTCATATTTTTGGTCTTTTAATTGGGGTACCAATTAATTTTCATAAACTAAATTAAGGTAGGGGATTTGTAAAACTGTTGTTATTATTTTTGTCATGTGTTATTGTTCATAACATTGCTTTGAAACTTTATCTTTGTTAAGGCGGTTTTTACTGCCCAGTTATGTCATTAAGTAACAACTGATTTAATATGACTTTCTCACATTTGTTTCGGTTTTGTTTTATGGCATGATTTCACAATAATTGCCCGTTATCAATTCAAAACCTGTTTCTGTTGTCACTGATTCCATACTAGTGTCTCCAAAACAAATAACAGAAACAAATTTGATCGAATTTACATGGATAATAACAATGCATATACGTATACTGATAATACTTACTTGGAAATAGAATTCCAGAGTTTCTACGAGCTCAGCTTCTTTTGGGAAACACTGAAACATGAATGCAATTATACTACGCAATGCTACAAAACGATGTAAAATAATATTCTTAATTAGATTGTGTAATTGATACTCGTAAGGGACTTGTCAGATGGATTTTAAGAAGTATGTTTTTGTACTTTGGTTCCTGAATACTTTCAATCATAGGTAGCTGTATCATTAATAAAGACTAAAACGAAAAAGTTATACATTTTTTCTATATTTAACAAAAAATGTTTTCGGTTTTTGTGTTGCAATCAATCGTACAGTTAGCTGTGCTATCAATTGCAGTGAATACAATGTAACTAGTAAAGAAATCGCATGCACCAACTTAAAAAAAACAGCTTGTTTCAGAAGTTTGCTTCAAAACCAACACCAATTTGCAGCAAATGATCTAATTAGGAAAATGAACCCCCGTTTAATACATTTCCATTTAGTGATGTTGAAGTTACAGCAGTTTTTGTAACTAAGAAATGCCGCAGTTGAAGTACGGTTCGGGGCATGGAGTACATTCTCCAATGTTTATAATCACATGGCCTGGTTGCTGTGCAATGGATATCATTCAATACAGAACGTCGTCAATTATGGAGTAAGTGAAAGGTGGCATTTTCTCCGTTTGTTGAATGACATATATAATGCTCGTTAATTGATTCCTGATATAAGCTATGTTACGAATAACTTGTACATTACCTTATTCTCCCTCATGTAGTAACCTAATGCAAAGTTTCTGTCAGCTGTAGCTCTCTCCGATAGGTATCTAAAACAGATAAAATGCGCATTTTGCAAATAGAATTGAGGTGATTTCCAAAGGAGTGTGTAATGGGGAAAATCAGAACCACATTTGGTGTTGTTTTACATGCTTACGTTAGAATACTAAATAGCGATCCACGTATACTCGAAAGAAGAAAGACACTCTAATTGATAGCATGCACGTAAATGTGTGTACAAATGTACACGATTAACGTATTATTAATTAAGGTATTGTGGTATAAAAGTGCCGCTATATAACGTTAGTTATGGTTTAAATAATTTATTTTAGTTAAGAACAGTTATTTTAAAAGTTATATAACTTGTTGGTAAATTATTATGTCATACTGGTATTTCATTTTACTGCACAATATGTCAGGCTAATGTTGATAGAATCAAATATGGCAATAAAATGCCTTAAAACTTAATTAAAACATTATATGGTTATAAAAAGTGAACCATTACCACCCGGGCCGTTGTGAAAGCACAAAACGGTTTCCAATTTACCGATTTACACTGAATCTGACAAAGCAGACACTTGACATTACTTTCTTTATTTATTACACTTTAATACGCGGGTTTTATTACTGTCGCCTAACTTAAAAGCCCTATTTTAAAAAAATATAGTAAATGCACGAAACTTTACACCAGTCTCCCTGCAAATTCAGAGATAGTATTTTATAAGTGTTTCAGTAATGAATACGTTGAATGAAATACGATGATATATGAACAGTATTAATGTCTCGTAATATTCCAGTCTCCGTGATAGTTGAAAAAACATGAAATTAAGTTTTATGGATACATTTGTGATTCTCAAGGTATCAGTTTGTGTGTAATTTGTTTTAGTAAACTTGTAAATTTTACTTTTTTGTCAATGCATTAAGGATAAGATCGTACTAAAATCTTCATCTCACAATGCGGGTGCACTTTTCTTATTCAACTAAAAATAAAAAACGGTTTAGGTGCTCGATATATACAGGTATATACATGTAGTATAATCTAACTTTAGTTACCAATTATGTACCCAAGTGTCAACTTATTTTAAACAGCCAGTCAAATAATGCCTTTTTAAGATTTGCATTCGGAGTTGAGTCCCTTTAAGAGTCACCTTCTGTCGAAGCAAATTTGCTTCCCGACACTTATCCTCACTACATTCGTATTTGGCTTTCGCTTACCCTCTCCCAATGTGGAAGCATTGACAACTTGGCCACGGAAGGGTTTTAGCTGTGTTAATTTACTCATATACCCTACATGAAG
Source organism: Spisula subtruncata (assembly GCA_963678985.1). NCBI lineage: Eukaryota > Metazoa > Mollusca > Bivalvia > Venerida > Mactridae > Spisula > Spisula subtruncata. The sequence goes on from OY787660.1 coordinate 61,455,579, forward strand.
AGGGCAGTATGTAATTGTCAATTGGGAACAAGAAGTCCCTACTTGGAAATCCGGACCAGCTGTTTGACAGACAAGCGTTTACCACATAAGATGGCGGTGTTAGTAATAAAGTAAGTGAATGATGGCTGCATACCAAGGTAGTCGTGTAAAACCACGTTTCTGTTTCTGGTATATCGCTGGCTTAGAATGAGTACTTACAACCTTAAAAGACTAATACATATTTAGAACCTGCATCATAATGCGCTTCTTATGGACCTATTTTCGTGAAAATCGAAACTTGTCATGTTGACCAAACTGAAGTTGAAAAATCTTGTTTTTCCATAAGTAAAAAGTAATTTTTAGTGACATGTTTTTTCTTGTTTTATTAAAATTTTAATTTGTTCTTTATTGCCGTCTCATTCTAAACCAGCGATATGTGAAACATGTCACCTTAATGCACAGCAGGAGAATATTTCAACAAAAGTATACAAAATCAGTATTGATAATACATACACTGAATTATTGAAGGCAATATGTTCGTTCCCGGAAAACCTTCGTAACTGGTCCATGGCCTGAAAATGAACAAAAGCATCCTGATAACAAGGTTTGGTACTTTGACTTTCTCCAACAAATGACCATCACCATCACAATGATAAGACCAGATCGAAATTGAAACCTGATTTCAGTTCTAGGCTTGCTTTTGGAAACCAGTATCAAGGCCAGCCCAGTAGGGAAGTACATCGCCGAATAAGACCTGCGGACGTTTTCACAAACATTGTAATTCTAACACTTAGACTTTACCTTGTCAAATGTTCTATTCGGTCTCATGTTGTTATAAATGTACATATATAAATAAATTGGTATACATGTAAATGGGTATACATGTACAACAAAAAAAAATCAGATAAAATTTCTCATGGTTAATTAATTACACAAATCTAATTGCAAAGAATGGCAGTGATTATAAATGTTGTCAATTGTAAGTCTAAGCCTGAGTTCGAGACTTACAATGTTGGTGAATAAGGCCCTGCTCTGTTCAGTTACGGTATTGATTACGAATCAAATGAATTTCAACTATTGATATAGCTTCCACATGTCTTAAGATTGTAAGCTTGAAGAACAAATGCATTTCACTAGCAAAACTATACTTGACGTATCAATTGATATTTTTACAAACAAAAACCGTACTGGCAAGGGAGATGATTCCGGACAGGAGAAGTTCCGGACAAACGGTCGTATACGGTTTATTTAGTTAAATAATTCATTGATATTGGTATCAAATCACTCAGGTGCGTATTTAAAGGAAATCTGGAAGAAAAAAAATCAAAATCAACAAATAATTACTCATATACCGAAAATATCGTCTGCTGTTGTGATTTTGACATCAGCACCGCCGGGGGGTAAACAAATTTAGTGCGCATGCGCAGTATAGCGCGTGCACAGCGCGAGCGACAATGATTTTATTGTGTTCAATTATTTAGTTCAAAATTCCTAACGAGATCGTGGCCGAGTGGTTAAGCAGCTCGATTAGTAATTATGTGATGCTAAGGTCCAGCGATCGAATCACGGCGGCGCCAAAAAAAAATTTTTTTTTGATATCTTGTCAATAAATCTGAAATTTTTTTTCCACATTTTGTTTCGATTTTCGGCCGGTAAACAAGATACGGTATGGATTGGAATTTAACCTGTCACGAGCGCCCCCTGTGTTGAAAACATGTGCGCCACGTGTTGTCATGTCGTAAATATTGACATATTTTTGCATGATTGTGAAGAAGGAACCCTGTTCTAAATATTTTCTGGTAATATGTTTCTAAATATTCGTCGCGGAATATTTGAAGCAGACTGTCCGGTATATCTACGGTAATATCGTTGAAAATAGCACAAAAGTGCCCCTTTTCAGGCCCCAATATTTTGCTGTTCACGTGACGTCATTTTTCGGGAAACCTATTTTTAGCTAAGATCCTGAACCAAGGTATTTGTAAACACAAAAAAATCTAAGAAAAAATCTATTTTTAACTCCAGGGGAAGCTTTTTATGCGATTTCTGTCCGGAATCTTCTCCTTTGCCAGTATAGATTCATGTGTATGCTATTTGGTATATGGTCAGGGTTGTCGCAATTATGCACTAGTATTTGAGTAATAAAGAATGGACCGACACTTGTGCTCGAGTAAGACCAGGTGCTCGTAATACTGATATTCGACATAATGCAATAACTTCATAAACAATATAGAGAAAATTTGCCGGGACTTCGAAATTTACTCGACATAGGCCGTGTACTCGTCTTATCGATGTCAGTCATAACGAAGTTTTACTGTATGTAGAATGATAGGTTATTGGGGTTTATTTGTGAATAAACTGAAGCATGTTGTGTGTTTTGACAAAACAGAAATTTTCGTTCAGTCGTAAATAAGTGGGTTTCCCATTTCAAAAGAAAAATAGCTATAGAAAGTAATTCAATCTTCGGTCATTTAATTTCGTGGTTGAAATCCTCTCTGTGGTCCAAAATGATGATCAACAATGATTAAAATGGCGTCAAAATTATCGACTAGTATCGCATACAAAATAAAATGAATGAACATTGAAGAGAACATTGGCCTTGATTCATGTTTAGCCTACCACACTGGTTTATTGTTTTTCTGCCATAATTTGTTGATAATATCAAAGCTCGGTCAGCAATGTAAAGAGGCCATTGTTTGTAATTCAATTTGACACGAAACTTGATAGTATGATTAACAGTAACCTTCTTTTATATAGTTTGAAAACAAAATATATGAGCTTATAAACAAACGACCCGTATGCGTAATTAAATTAATGTTATAATAATGTTGCAAGAAACTGTTGATACAACTTCGTATAAACTGGTTAATATACGTTTTGAACAGCACAGGCATACCTTTTAAAAATTGTTTAAACACATGTCAAGAAAAGAAACAAACTTGCTGACACAGGGTGTTTCATAATATTTGTTAGCATCACAACCGAATGACAATAGAAAATGATTATCTCATCTGATATTTCCATTTACCAATGAAAATTTACAGTTTTAGGTTTGTTCAATATCTAGCATGGTCGTGTCAGTCAATTTAAGATAGGAATCAAGCTGTTTGTAAGTTGTCATTTTTCGACGAATTTCTAAGTGAAGTCCAAATAATATTTGTGTCATAAGTTCAGTTACCTTAATTTGGCTTGTAAAGTATTGCATGAGATCAAGCATTTTCTCAAGATGAAATGGGGACAAATATTATGTTTCACAAGTTAAATTACATTTTTTTTTAATTTAAAGTATTGCATAGGACCAAGCAATTTCTCAAAGTATTCGGTTGAAATGAGGACATATATGATGAATCACTCTGTATATAGTCTTCAAATAAATACGCTTGTATATGGTATGAATTAAGTCCTAATTGACACAATTAGTTGTTTAATTTCTGTTTTCTCTACACAAGACATCCCATGTACACATCGCCTCGTTCATTACCTTTCCCAATAGATAGGCCCACGAGCACTATCAAAGATGTGATATTGCAAAATATCAATATTGCCATTACTTCCAGAAGTGGCGTCATTGTTTTATACATTACCTGATTAACATATCTCAAATCTGGCTCGTCTCTTTTCGGCGGCTACAAAGAAAAATTTAACTTTTCTCCAAGGTTAAAAACCGAAAAGATATGTATGCCCAAAACATTATTTGTACCATAAGTTTTGTGCCAGGGAAGTTTTTTTATATGTGTATTATACATTAGTATATTGTACATAAGTAATTAAACGCTAGTGCAAGGATGTAGCAGTTTGCAAAGCTTTTTATGCACAATGGAATCTAATTAAATTTAAGTTTAAATTATATCGACAATAGGGCCAACCGGCCCTAGAAGTAGCCAAAAACGACCAGAGACAAGCAAAACCATGTTAACGGCCGTTATATGCCAAGGCCACCAATCGAAACCTCAATGTCCCATTCAATGCCCCGTACAATGGACGATCCATGTAATTACTTTAGCTATCACTACACAATTGTTTTAAGCAAACGTCTCGATGGGTTTATTTTACCTATATGCTGATATGCATATTTATAATATAGTTTTCCTGAAAAAAGTATCAGAAAAAAAACGATGAAAGATCTAGAAAATGGAGACGTGAAGTACTTACATAGTCGAACCTGTCAGCGATCACCATTCCTTTCTTCAGTAGGGATGCTGTGACAATAGCCCCGGCATTAATCATCGGATTATGTGGTTTGTCTGAGGAATAAAATATGTATAATTATTTTAAGCATTATCCATGATGCAAACTTCTTGCAAATTGTGATTCGTTTCTAAATACGTGTATACTTCATCTGCAGTAATCCGAACAACTGGGACAGTGCTTTCAGCACTTTGATTAAAATTCACGAGTACGTGCATGTTACGTTTAGAGAGTTTTCTCTATACGGATTGCATTTATTACAAAGAACGTGCCATTTTTCTGGTGAACGTACAAACTGTGTTCACTACTGTGTATTCGTCTTGTATCCAGCAGATGAAACATTTTCTCGGGTTCGATATCAAGCCGTGTCATACCAAAGACGACAAAATAGTAGTACCAGAACTTCCCTTGCAAGATGTTCAGCATATAAGGGAAACTGGCTTCTCTTCTCTCATACCCTCGTGACGATAGATATTCAGGAATGATGTGCCGAGAATGATCAATATAAGTTAAAAACTTGGTTCACATTCGACAATAAATAAATTAGGATAATATTTACTATTAAAAACAAAGGTAAAAATATTAAGAATGTACAAGAAGTAGATGTTAGCCCAACAAGCGCAGCTGATACTAGAGTACTGAAATACCGGATTAGAGTTCCAGCAAATCTTGATTGTCTGTGCCACTTGCTATATTCACATAATAGAAAAGGTCATATTAATGTACTTACGTTGGTAATCTAGCGTTAGTTCGTTGAAGGACTGACCACTTGGTTCCTGCCCAACATATGTATGGACGACCTCTGGTGAAAGGTCATTCAATGTCATGGCGTAGTTTAATGGTTTCACAACCGATTGTAGACAAAATGGAATATCTGTTGCACCCAAATCGTACCTGAAGTAAGAACAGTTTTCATTACAATTGAACAATCAAGATTGTACCCGCAGTCTACCAGCGCACTCTGGTTACAGTGGATGCCTTCTTTACTGGACTCCAACTTGTCACAAAAGTTCCGATTACCAGTTTGACAGGTCAAGTTATTCAATAATTTTGACAACCTTATTCAAACTTTATTCAGAAATGTAATTGGGTACTGGTTGACAAAGAAACCAAGGAAAACTTCAGGCGAACTGGTAGACTGAAAGCAATCTTGGAAGATACAAAAACACACTGAAAACAATTAAGTTTGCTTGCACAATGAATGTGTTCATGCACCATGTACACGAGTCGGATCACATGGTGTACTGCTTTGAGTATGACAGATGAACTTCATCAAGCAGCATTGAAGTATAATTTTCTTCGTGAAAAATCGTTTTCCGTTTGGCTGCTTTTAATTTTCTCTGTTTTGAGGTTTTATGGATTAGTTGTAATATGTGTGATGGTCATGTTATTATACGTAATAAGTCGGTCAAGAACCAATCATGCTTGATTTATACATTTTCTTTCTATATATCACACCAGGTTTGAAGTACAATGTAAGCGAGTGTTTGACATCTTTGGAAAATCATATGCAAGTTTTGAATACATGTTTATGTATGGGAATGTATTACCAAAAATGTTGCAATACAATAATGGTGCTATTTAATACTAAGTTTAAGTATCATACATTTACAAACCTTTGTCCGTCAATGGTACAAATAGATACGCCCCAATGTTTGGGATTTCCTCTGGCAAGCTGGGGAATATATTGTGCTGGCTGGAAAATAACACAAATAGCAATATGAAAATAACTCGAATAGCAATATGAAAATAACACAAATAGCAATATGAAAATAACACAAATAGCAATATAAAAATAACATCAATAAAAATGTAGATCGTAATAATTACTAGTATGTAGATTATTATACGTGTAGACAGTTCTACTTAAACAATATTTGAATACCATGGCCCAACTTTGATACGCCAAAGAACAACACCAATATGAATATGAAAAAGTAAAATGTATGGAAGCCTTACCTACATGTCACATAGACATACAAGTATTAGTATGCACATTCGTATGGTGAGTTTAACTCCTTTTTGTGGGAGACACTTAAGTTCCGCACAGGTATATTAATCTTCGAAACAAAATTATTCTGACACATGTCTCTTAGAACTGAAACTGCTTAGTACACTGTACACTGAGGATCAAGCGAGTAAGCTATACCAATTACCATTAATATACTTGATATTTAAGTCGGCTGTGGCCTATATTTGAACCAGCATTTACCCGTTCAGTTCCTGAGATTGGTTGGTACCCGTTCCTGAGATGGACTGGTACCCGTTCGAGGGGAGTGTTGATACCCGTTCCAGATTAGGAGTGGCTAAGTGCAAATATGAACAATGTCAAACTTACTAGTCCTTCCAAATTGGGTTCACACTTGTCGTAAATTGTGTCTATAATATCTGTGAAAGTCTTGAACTCAGGGATTACAAACTGACTGGTCAGTGCCTTAGAAATCACAACCAAGTTGTCTGACACGCAACTGAAATATAAAAGACATCAAATAAATTCGCAGGACTGCTGGGGATGCAAAGTCAGTCAAGAACGGTGTTTGAACTAATTGACTCAATTCATAGTTTGTGCTTCTAAGAAATTGCAACCTTTCTGAACAGCAACTATGTCGTTTATCAACTGATAAAACTTGTAAGTTATGTTGCGTCCATGTCTGTTGGGTCTTGTTACTTTTGATTCAATAAGTTGGCAGGCTTTAATTTGTTGGGGCTATTCGGTTTTTTTCTAGTTCATTTTTGTTGTCCTTTTGACTCGGCTTGTGGTCTGTGTTTTTCTTCATGTGCATATGTTCTTGTTGTGCCTTTCGTGTACTGCTGAGAATCGTGTCCCTTTCTAATCCCACATTTTCACATTTTGATAATAAGTTACTAGAAAATGGTGCAGTGTCTCATTTGATCTCAAGCTTATATAACCAAACGTCATCAATTTTCACTATATGCGTCATTTCGACCGAGGTCACTTTCATAAATAGATAGCAATATATAGTTTGCTTCCTTTGGGCATTTCGAATTATGACCGAGATCTCCAAAAGCATCTCAATCTGAGCTAAACATCATCTCAAGTATTGATCTGTTCTATTAAGATTTCCTTTAAAGCTGGACTCAACCTTTGCACCACAAAAGAGAATCGTCTATTCGTAAAGTTTAAACAGCTTGAACTTCAGATTTATCTCAAATTGTGAATTTGATTTGAACAAAATCTCAATTTGAGATGACATTTCTACTTGAAATGCTTCGGGAGAACGGGTCTTATGTTTCTGTTGAATGCAGATTGCTTTGTCGGATGTGTTATTATACTGTTAACTTTTTGACTGATATTTTTTTAAATTGTTGGGAGCAGGTTCATTTTTCATTAATATTTGGATTATTTTACGCTCAGTGGATTTCCTTAATATTTTTATCAACTTGTTAATATCTCGTACATTACTAATCGTTGTTATTTTTCGATATATATTTACATGTCACATAATCATTTCACATATCATTAAATTATATATATTATGGACCGCAATGGAAATAGGAACTGCATGTATGTGTAGCTCTTTTTTGTGCCATCCTTTACATGTATTGTTGATTGCCATGACTTTATTATTGCTTCTATGTTAGTTTATTGTTATTGTATGTTGCGATACATTTTGTTATGTTTAAGTATGCATTATATGTAGAAATAAATCTATCTATACATAAATATTTCTATCTATAACTTCTTGTATATTTTCTCGGACGGTTGTACACCAGTGAGGGTGGTGTAACTATTGCATCAACTGATGTGACTGTGGTTAAACATGAATGATTACAGGTATGGTAGTTGACAGTTTAGCTGTGATATGATAGGTGGAAAAGCCTAGTTACATATCCCCATGCTGGTTTCATAAATATACAGGATAAATATAATAGTGTAACATGGAAATAGACTTTATACACAAAAAGAGAAAATAACAATGACATATGCAAATTTACATATATCTTTGACATAACTGTTCTGCTTTTAAAAGCGTTGTGTTTTGCACTAACTGTTGCGTGTACATGTACTCGTATATGTATAAGTAATATGCATGCTATATTTTGTGAGGTTCTAGTCCGTGTACTACATGTAGTAAACAAATACAAAAAGTGCAGCACTGGTCATGGAATATTTTGTCTTTTTTAATTATGACAATACCGCTTTTTTCCTGATATACAAGTAAATGATAGCAATCCTGAATGCTCAAAAATGAAACGAAGATGTAGTTATTTTTATTTTTGTTTAGTAGCACCTAGGCGAAGGGGTTTAGTAATGGTAGGCATCTTTCCGTCCGTCAATCCGTGTGTCAGTCAGAGCTTCTGGGTGCAGCTCCTCCTACAAGTCTTAAATGCTTTTGACGAAACTTTCTGACAGATTTTGAAACTACTATGAGGACATATGTACAGCGTATTTTGTCAGGATTTTGTGATTCGACCATTTTTGTCTGTGTCATGGTCCTTTGTCGTTTATCTCCTCTTTGGTGGGGGATATGTCTGTATATGACTGATTCTTGTTGTAAAAGATTTTCCCTTATTCCAGAATGAATGTTTCGTTACAATTTTGCAGTAAAATGTGAAGTAAAATACATGCATTGCATTGCTTTTGTAAGCCAGTATATAGGCTGAACAAGAGATTTTTGTATGCATAAACAATTGAAATAAATCGAGGGGTGCCCGCAAGACTGTGGTAAGTCCTTCCTTAATCATATGTAGTTACTACAGTCTTGCAGCCACCCATCGAAATGTCATAACACTGAAACGGAAATACGTTTGTATTTGTCTCATATAGTAACATCTCTGGATCTAGGAGGCGGACATACTTTATCAGCATGACATGTAGTATATAATTGGTGTTGTGTCATCTAAGGATCATATGTCACATATAATTGGTATGAAATATGGCATGATTCAACAATACGGTGTGAGATGTTGTTATTTTTCATACACCTTTTGTAATGACATTGTAAATGAATTCGACGCTTGAATAACTAGACTGTCACAATAAAATGTACAATGTAAAATAATATAATATGACATAATTAACAATAAGCATATACGTGTATATTATTCAGGATTTTTTATGTAAGTTGAAGGTCCCGCGTTTCGTATTAGGGTTATATGGAAATCAAGCACAACAGCATTGATATTGGGCCAACCAGACCCCGATCTCCAGAAGCATCTCAAGTAGAAAGCTTATCTCAAATTGAGATTTTTCACAAATCAGAGTCTTAATTTCAGATAAATCTGAAGATCCAGCCCTTTAAATTTTGACATTAATAACTAAGAATAATTATTTCTGTTTTGTGATGCAAAGTTTGAGTCCATCCTCCTAAGAAAAGTATCCAAATGTCTCATTTCAATATTTCATATGAGATTTAGCTCAGATTGAGATGTTTCGAAAGATGGGGGCCTGAAACTACTCTTTTATAAAGAAACACATTAAACCAAACAAGAGATATGCAACATAGACACCTGCATGTTGTGGCAGTACCAGACGCTCTTATTGCTTTAATACAATACGGTTTAGTATAATGTGTACTTGTTAATTGTATCAGACAGAGATAATGTGCCTTTATTGCAACTACAATCGCATCTGATAGTACCTTGTTGCCAAACTATAAATACATGATCGGAACAGAACGAACCTTTTGTAAGCCCAAATCGTACATACGACACATGAGTAAACATAATTATATCAAACAAAATATAAATGTTATAAATACGTTATCAAAGTATTATCTAAAGTGCATTGTTCATGATGTCGGGATCAAATTTGTGCAGTTTTCACGAACAATTAGTTCTGCACAAAACGTTTTTATATCAAGTATTGATATCAAATGATGATATGACAGGTATTTAGCTTCCCCAAACAACATATTATGCACCCATGTCATATGTTAGAACACGCCCAGTCTGTATGTCCGTAAATACATTATTGTACTAGACTGCATGCGAACCTGGACAGTACATATTGCCATAGATATTATTTTTATATAAAAATCTACAAAGTGGTATTGTCTCTAGTGCTGTTTCGCGTACAATGGTTGTGTTATATGCAAATAACCGCTGTTTGTGAATGAACTCGATAGCAAAATGAAGACTCGCATGATTAATTAATTCCGTTTCAAGAAATGAAAGTCAAAATTTGGTGAACAACAAAAATCGTACGTATTTTATCCAAAATGCCTCACCCTAGTGTCGATAAGTATACAAGTTTTTGAAGGTACGATGTATTTGTACTCACTAGTACTCGTTCGAATATTACAGTAGCCAGAAACTGGACAAGTGTACCAGTCTAGGATTTATACCGTGTATTTGATATTTTTTCGAGAAGCAGACTATTCTATAGTTACGTGGTTACTTACTCAATAAATGTTTCTCTGTCCACACATCCTCTCAGTTCGTTCTCATCCCGGAGTTGACGTTCAAGGACTGTACGAAACTTGGACATAGTCTCTTTCAACCGGAAGTCTGTATCCCGTAAACCAGTCTCTTCTAACAGCTGGAAATAATGTGGAAATCATCATAGTACATGTACAGTCCAGTTAGCGTATGAATAGAGTGACGCAATGGAACACTCCACTATAACGGTGTAAAAACAAATATAACACCAACCGTTCAAACCCAAACTAATCTTTTCATGTTTAAGCAATGGTTTTAATCTTCTGGGTACACATAAATGATAACGTCACTGCTAAAATATCCTAACTGGACTATACATAACATTTATTCCGCTGTGCTATTGTATGTTTCACATCAGTGGTGTTGGTACCCATTTACTATTGTTGTACATGGTCCTACATTGGGGCTGCATTACTCTTATAAACGGCTTTCATAGCCAACACAGGAGATGCAGCACCCAGACAAAGCACAACCAAGCATCTTCCTTTATACGGACGGAGGCCAAGTAAGTATAAGTACTCTTATTCACAACTGTAATCCGCCACCTATAGTCATCGACAATATGCGCTAGTTGGTCGAAATAGGGTTATGGATGAAGCATTCAAGTTTCGTAACTTCAAGGCAGATTTTGTTTATGTTAATATTAATGTTTACTGTATACATGTATTATGTTTTATACAGTAAGTTCAAAAAGGTGGTCTTATTTAATAATTTGGGACCTTAATCTGGCAAAAATCTGCATGATTTCAAAATAATCATAGTGGTCTTATTAGCGGAACTTTATTGTACTTACATTGTATTAATGGTTTGGTCTCTCTCCAAAGATTCGTGACTTTATCTTATCGATCATTCTCATGTTAAATTTGGGTTATGATCCCAACCTTATGGCATTTGTATTCAAGTTAATGTACTAGTATCTCAATAATAAGCCAAACTGAACATTAACCTGACGATAATCTACCTCATAAAATGTATAAGATTACACGACGGGTCATAATAGAATAACCGGTGACACTATTCATCTGATTACGCTAAAAGTTCTTTGACTATTATTTTATCTTTATAAGGATGATCTAAGCTCTACGACCTTGAAAATTGCCTTCATAATACATACTTTGTGTCCAACACGAATGAGAATGAGACTGGTACGGGCATACACGAGAAAAAAGATAGATTCAAATCCTTCGTTTTACATCCGCGCTCGTAAACACGATGTGGACACACATTCTGCAAACTTGCCGAGTGCCGAGCATAACCTTTATTTGCCAGTCAGCTTTCTGCTGAAAGATGGTAGACTGAAAGATGCTATGGCTGTATAGGCCTATATTGTATGCGCGGTTTGAGGGCAATGTCATCGACCAGAACTTCATCATAATGATAGTAAGAAATACAAGTGTGTGTAATATTATGCTGGTCGTCAGCCAAACATTCACATGCAATTCTTGTAATTTTCGTAAAATATGTTCGTTTTATATGTTCCCGAGCCAAAATTTGTCTGACGTGTTACACACATAAACGATTTCTCTATGTTTGATATCATATATTTTGAATACTTTCTCGCCATTCTATCACCATGCTTTTTAATCAGTTGTAATATTGTTGTTTTGTAAAAAGTCCTTTTCAGGACTATATATGCAAATAAAATCTATTCTATTCTATTCTATGTTCCCATTTCAATTTTGATGCCCCGTAAAAGACTGCTTCGTGTTCTTTCAAACTAGCATATGATATATTTCTGCTTTAGTTGTTATGTTGTGTTTTGTTCTCGTAATTGTGATTAATATACACATGAGTTTGTTTCTTTGATTCAGATTTTGTCTGCTTGCTTTTGCCCTGTGTTTGTCTGACTATAGCGGTGGGATCTCGAAGTGAAATGTTGTGTTTTGCGGCTGTTCAGCTTTCGTGATATGTTGTTGTTAAAATTGGTGCTGCACTCCCTGTCCGATTTGATTAATCGTTTTACTTATTCGAAGAAGTTACAATATTCTACATATACGTACGTACATTTTTAAACCTGTCGATGGAGACGAGCTGGTTGTGGTCACACAGGAATGAGAACAATTTCTCCTCGAAATCCTCCATACCGGAAGCCAACAGTTCTCTGAAATAGATCATGCATTAATTATTAATCTACAGACTCTACAAGTTATCACATGGGACAGGACACAATGATCCCAGACACAAAGAATGCCACATCCACTAGAAAAGCACCCACCTGAACGTGTGTTAAGCAATAGCTAGCAAACAATGCATGTATGCATTCAGTTACTTAACTTTACGTCTCAGTTTCTAATCTAAGACGAAAAGGGTGCTGAGTCATTTTCAAAGAACGATTCCACAAGGAGCAACTACACGTAACTCTCAATATGCAATGCCATGTGAGATTCACCAACTTAATCAAGTCAAGAATTAATCGATAAGGAAGAACATAGCAGTCAGTTTGCAATGAATGGCAACGGAACCGGTCGGAAAGGTAGGTATGTCTACATAATTGACCGGTAAGGAACACAAAGGCAGGATGCAACTCATGCAACTGGGTTATCCGGTAATGTATGACAGCAGAAAACGCCAAGATAGTTTACATCGCATTCCAACGGAATAAGCTGTTGGTATGACAACCTTATTGACCAATAAGAAGCGCCAAGACAGTTTGTAACATTATGGCAACTGGTTGACTGCTATTATGTTTTGCCTGTAAAATATTCTGTAGTGAAGCACTGTTGGATGGTCTTTACTAGTGTATGCTTAGCTTGATGCTTGTACTTCGTAAGGTTATAATATAGTAGTTTCCGTCAACCGTGGTTTCATATAAAGCCATTATACATTAGTTTCATGATATATAGCTATGGTAGGGTCCAGTTTCTTGACTTCTGCCCATAAAATATCGACAGAGAGATCAATGACCCCGTATAACGATGACCTTTGTGTGAAGTCAAACATGCGACTGGATAGTTCGTATAAGTACAACATGATATTTGCTATTTTGAAGCAAAAATGGCAAAATATTGTGTTTAATATAGCTTTACAAAAGTTCGATGTCGCCTGCAAGGCAGCATCGCTTTAGATATTAAGCGGTTACTTCTCAAGTTTGCAGACGATCCTCGTAATGCGTGCGTCACAGTAGTATGGTGTTTGCTTTCTTCTTTGATTCAGCGTAATATGATTGCTGAATGCTGATGTTGGTCAATTGTGATGATGCTATTATATTCTGTTGCATGTGACAGCTAATACTGATAATATATGTGCTTTGTACTATTAATCGTTTCGCTTAATAGTACTTTTGCTCAACAAAGAAACGTTTGAAGGTGGAGTGACATTGAATGATCTACGCCCGCACCGTTTATCATAAAAATATCAATAATATAGCTGCATTATATCCAACAAAAAGATACCATGCCAAGTAACAGTAGCAAAAGAAGTTGTAGTAGTACTAAGTATAACCGACCTACAAGCATTATAGTACACATGTATACAATAAGTTAATTGCAAAAACGCATGCGATGCCTGTATTATATACAACCTTGGCCTGAATAATGGTGAATATAAGTTACATTATTCTTCAATGTAATTTAGACGCATTAATCGGTATGACATTATGCAAATATAATTGTTATTTAAGTAGAATATGTTTATATATGCTAACATGGTGTTGATATGCTTATAGTTAAGATTTGCGAAGTTGTTTGCCTTATAAAAAGTTATTTAAGCTCGCCGCATGCAAACTGTTAAATGTTATTGTTTTATGTATTCATTTACGGTATATATTGTTAAGGATTCAGAGTGACATTCAAATCATATAGAACAGAACAGAACAGAACAGAACAGAACAGACCAGAACAGAACAGAACAGAACAGAACAGAACAGAACAGAACAGAACAGAACAGAACAGAACAGAACAGAACAGAACAGAACAGAACAGAACAGAACAGAACAGAACAGAACAGAAAAGTGCATACAAACATGCAAATATGAGGAACACAACGAAGATTAATAACACGAGGCTACAAAACATGATATGGGAATAAATAGTAAACATGAATGAGAATATATATAAGTGATATAAGACGCTAGTTTTTACAACAGAACTTATGATATACCATAAATATCCAATCGTAACAATTAAATGTTAGATCTGACATATTGTAGAATTATCTTTACAAAAATAATATAGAGTATGGTGTATGTACATTTTCTTGACTTTGGATCAACAGAGTGACAAGCCAGGGAACAAACCCATACCATGCTAATGGCTTATGGATCGAACCTGCGACATGCCGTGCCTTGGGATGCCGTTCTTACAAGTACAGCGTGATTGGTATTCAACAATTTGAAAATAATTTTTGCTAACGCATAAACAGATTTTGCAGCTAACATCAATTATATAATATATTATATGCGCGTCTATTACATATCATATTTCATGACATTTGCAGTTGTATTTAATTTCTAAAAAAACGCATTTACTTATTTATCGTACAGTACAATTAAAACCATAAGTCCGTATCTAACATGAACCGTTTATTGACATAAGAGGAGCACAAATAAGTCAGGGATATCACAAACTGCACCGTTGTATCGCTTCCATGTCACCTATCTATATCAAATTAAACATTATGATATTATTTAGCTCATATCTATTTTGTAATTATTTTATGACAATGTGACGGGTTTTTTTTTTTGCTTTATTGTTAAACGATATCAGTACATGTATAATTTATTTTATGCATTTGTCTTATCACAATTTCGGAGCGCTTAGATAAGTACATGCATTATATAAATCATCATGTAAACTTTCTGCTTTATGCGATATAGCACAATTTAAGGTAAATAGCAAATGGGTGTTGCAAATGAAACACGCTATACTAAAATATCCAGCAAATTATTTAATAAATGATAACTGCGACAAAAAGTTTTTACTTACTCGAGGCCGTCTTGCCATTGCTTCAGGTTAGAATCCCGACGCTTTAAAACTGCAGGTTTTATAGGAGCATCCGACATTTCGATTTTTTATTCAAAAAAATATGTTTTTATTAAATTATTATCGATATATTATAGATCTACCAACTAAAACTATAAAGTAAAGATCGTATATTACGATCCAACTATCTGATTCTACAACTCAATACACAAATAGTTTATTTAATGTTCTAATAGCATGTACAGTTTATTTAAACCCCATGACGGTAAGTTGACAATGCTGTGCGTCAAATTATTGTTACGTTTTTCAACTGCGCGCGCATCGCACTGAACTTCCGGTGTCATCATTTTAATGGCTGCTATTGCTTTTTGCGAAATCCACGATTTATTGTCGGACGTCAACATGTTATATACGGTACATTCCTAGGCAAGAGATATCAACACGAAAAATAAAGTCGTAAATACTTAAAACACACAATAAGTATTGTATGACCATAGTTTATGTGTATAATAATGACTTAAATGGCGGTTATTGATACTAAAGCTGCGATATTCTGTTACATACTTATGTCTAGGTAGTTCAGGCTTTTAAATACGTTTTGAATGTAAAAAAAGTAACAACAATTAGGTTACTTGCTTCATAGGCGGGAAACTTTTGGAATAACCCGGTTGAACATTCTCGTTTGACCTTTCTGTACTATAATAAGAAATTGACCTGCAGGATTTATTGTTTTCGTATAAGTGCATACATCGGTTCTCGACTTGGCAACACCGTTTAGACTAACTAGAAAATGGCTTAAGAAAAATAAAAAACAGCAAAACAGCACTCACGATGTCCTATTTTTGAAGTACCATTGCGCACAAACGGGCATTGATGCCCGTACAAGTACGGGTCCCAAATCACAGACAACATGAATGAATGAATGAATGAATGCATAAAATGAATATGTTTTGCGTTTGTACTAAAAATGGAAAATCATAGAGTGACAAATTCGTTTGGTTTTAATGTATAATATAATGTATATGTAAATTCCTTGTATCCAGGTTAGTATAGCGAGTACGTATAATCTTATACTTAACATGTGTGATATAAGGTAAACAACATCTGCTTGTTTTTCCAATTAATCAATGCGTATTTTTCGTTCTTAGTCTCATATAAGAATCTATCAATCGTTGTCAATTGATAAAATTATATTAAACTCGTTCAGGAAATATTTTAAGCTCGCCAAAGGCTCGCTTAATAAATTCTCAAAAATTCATTTAATATAAATTTATATTCATTGACAACTCGTGATAAATCCTCTATTTCCGTCAGCATTGTCCAAACTGTATGAAGCGAACGCGTGTGTTCATAACACGTGCGAACACATGTAGTGTCTTAACGAATGTAAGAAGAATTGATTTGTACCGAATTTTGCAAAATTATAGTGTAATTTAACCTACATTTATGTAGAATGCGCGCGTGTGAGGAATTCGTTGTTGTAGAAAGACACCATTAGGTTGAAGCATCAATGCAACGTTAAATGTTCTAAATATTTGTCGATTAATAGTGATTTTTTAATTTCCTGCCCCTAGAAAAACAAGTTAGGTTGACAGTAATCCGTTGCACAAGCAAAGCGCCACGTAGCGCTTTCCATGAGAGGTACCCCCATGCCTTCTATAGTTAATTGAACAGGGGGCAACTGAATGAATGTGCTCGGTAGCGCTTTCTTTGGCAACAGATTCCTGGTCTATTGTTGAACACCGGCGTTAATCCTAACCAATATAACAAACAAAATAATTCAGCTCTAGATTTTAACTGTGTGTCAAAAGGAATCCGAGTCACCGCACCAACGACATAAATACTTTGGCATGTTTTTATTCGTGATTGCAGAAATCTCGCAATAAATCGTTGTGTCATAAAGAGATTTTATTTTCCTGCAGTTTTATATAACGTGCATTTGTGACAAGTATATCTTACATTTAGTTTAGTACATGTAAGTATACAAAGGGTATTTATTATAATGCTTTTCTGATGCAGACATTCTTCTGTAGTGTCCTCCGGTAACTCAATCTCCCTCAGCAGACTGCCAGTTGTAATCTAACTTACGTTATCATACAATGCGTTTTTGTAAAATAGATTAAGTTAAAAACTAATAACAAAAGTATACAGTCTATTGTTCGTACTTTATACAAAAGTAAATTACCTGTTATATGAGGTTATAGTCAAGCAAAAGGGCCCTCAAAAATATTTTTTAAAAGGTAGGTCTCGACAATACACAACATTGGTATGATGGCAAAAGTGTAATCAGATACAACATAGAGTTAACGCCACATGATAGTTTTAAAAGTGTTCGACGCTGTCATATTCTGGTGCTAAACCTATTTATTTTAGACGGGTAGTTAAACATATTATTTTTATTTTGTATTGAGCTCGGAGGCTGCTTGCTGGATAATGCGTCGGTCACATTTGCGCAATAATCTCTATACGTCTACGGCAAGCTCGCACGGCGTTTGAGTGGAAATCGTTCAAGTATGTATATATATAAACCGGTTCGCTCCTTGACAAACTTTCCAGAACTCGTTTAATATAAAGTTATACCAATTGGCAACTCGAATCGTGATAGATCTTCTATATAATATATAATTATGACGAACGCTTTACCAAAACCATTTAAATGTAGCTAATCATGCCCTTCCAATAGCAACATCTCCATATGCGTATATCGTATGGTCGTAGCTAATGGTGTGTATTCAATCAACTGTTTTGTTGACACAAATGGAAACGTATCTATGAGTACATCAAGAATGAATGATTGTGTATTAGCTGCAATCAGTTACATAATGAACATCAAAGTTCTGGTCAAAGTACATAAATTCAAAAATTATCCAAATATATGTTAAAGGGGTAAAATATGAGTAAATTTATATTTTGATGTTAGAAAAAGAAATTCAAAAAAAAAAAGATATAATTTTTTAGATGTTGCGGCTTAAGTGATTCCGACACTTAGATTACGAACACATTGACATCTATGGCCACGCCATTTAATCGGATGTAACTTTGAGATAACAGAGACTCGATCGCCGATTTAATTTGATTATATCTGTTGCATCACAAGGGAAGATATTTTTGTAGACGCGAAACCCTTTCTTTGCCTAAATTACTTATCGGCCACTAAGAGGGATTTCTGCGATACGCAATCTTTAAGCACGAGTTTATCAATTTGTAGAATTAATTGGCGTTGCATAATTTTTATGACTCCATATCTTCAGGAGATTAGTAAGCATGTCCAATTCTATTGGTCCGCTGAAAAGTCTGGGACACAGGGAAACTTCTGATTGGTCATCTTTGTGATTGATTCTCCGTGATTGGAGCAGAAATTCGATCTGCACATCAGTTTATGTTCAACCAACTGCATGTGCAGATCAGCAAAAGAACCAAATTAATAAATACTTTTATAAATTTTAAATTGGAGTTCGTTCCCTGTTTCCCCAGGTACCAACAACAAGGCATCACGTCATCACATCGTCATCAGCGCCAGCATCAACAATCCCGGGTAACATCACACCACCCGGTCGAGACAGAAAATAACCCAAAAAGTGTTTGTAATATATACACACCTAAAAATAAGGCAAACGATGATGCCAAAGACAAACAACAGTTCATTGACAAAAAAAGCAAGCAACGAATTTATTATTCTGGAAGGGGACCAACCTAAATGCCAAAAATAGAAATAATACGAACGTCAAATTATGTATGGTAGGCGTCCATTGGAAAGGTGAAGGATCTAGCCGTTACGTCACTAATTTTGTTCCATCAACAATCTAGATATATAACATACATCATGCTTGACAAGTTATGGAAGCTCTTGAAAGTATATTGAATAACACTAAAACTATATGGTCAAGAGCATGTGTGCGGTCGGACAACAAAGTTCAGTTGTTGGTGGCAACATTAGGGTAAGATGGAGCGGATTTGCCGACTGTCGTGTTTTCCATATAGAGAAAAAGAATGAAGAGAAGTGATCAAGTAATGTGTTAAGATACTAATAGATAGAGAAGTGCTATTCAATGGATCGGAGCAGATCTATTAAGAAGTTGGATGGTCGAGTATTTTGTCATAGTCGGTAACAATGTAATGTTTCATTTGTTGGCAACATAATTTATATTTGAATTCCAACATCTAGCTATTTCATGTAGAAACGAAACTCGTTGTTGATTATTCTAAATTTCTGACATTTTTTGTATTTTGTTCCCGTATAAACCGTGTGATTTACTGCCTTATTTCGTGTCAGTTGCGCAGGTCAAAAGGTTGATCACTTACCAATACTATATTTTAATTTTTCATTAAGAACATAAAATATCTAACATAACACGCCAAGGAGTCGAGCGAGCACCTGTTGAAAAGAAGTTGGTCAATGTTTGTAAGAGTTATGGACCATTAAGTCTGTTAATGGCGCGAAACGATTAACTGTTTTTAACCGTAAGGTCAATGACCTCCAAATCCATGTTGACAGATTTGGATAAATGGGTTAATTTGCCACCGCTAAAGATGTACTGCTTGAAGCAATGTGAAGTCATTGGCCAGCATGGGACCTTGCTGCGCGCAGTGTACCGTTTGATGAAGGAAAATGTGTTTGTGTCAATATAGCTTTTGAAAGAACATATTAATCATGCTCTTCAAGTAAAATACCGACTAGTAATGTTCTAAAAATACAACCCTAACATTATGATGAGGTGCGGAACGGACACGTGGTTCACAACCTTCCATTTATTAATAAAAGTACTTCAAGCCTTCATTCCGTACGAAAACAAACATAAGACCATTACATACACTTACATTCTTCCGTATTATTTACTTAATTGTAGACATAGGGTCAATATATAGTTTGCATGTGCAACCACCATTGATATGCTATATATATTTATACTTGAACATATGCCTTGATGTTTGTGGAATGGTGCATGTATAAATAAAAGCTATATATTACACCAAAGCGTGACAACAAAATGGGGAAAATATACTTTGCATCGCGTGACTTCACTTCCGGGCGCAGATAGGATTATTCGACTATGGCTGATGGGCAAGTCACGTGGTCTTTAATCATGCTTTATGACGTCATCGATGACCGGAAGACAGTTACTTAGTGCAAATGAACATCAATTTTGTGGCTGAGAATACTAAAATGAGTAATCCTGGTACCCATTTATGCACAATGATCGAGTAATTAACTACCGTGAAAATAATTGGGTACCAAAAGCTGGGGCCTCGTGTCAACAGCATCTTCAACTTCCACTCACTCTTCTGATTGCGTATTCGCTTAATTAAAAATAAGTACAAAGTACATGTTGTTTACGTATCAGTTTCTATCTGACCATGATGTTTTATTAAAGTACATTCAGTGTCCAGTCATAAAATGGACATTTATAAATAAAAGTAAAACACACTAAGCAACTGGCTACAATAAAACTAAAATCATTTTACCTTGCACAATCCATTACGGACATTTTCTAGAATTTACACACTTTATTTTGATGTTTCTTTAAAATTTGGATTAGTTATATACGCGTCTAAGTTTAATATATATCATATGACCAGTGTCCTTGAAGCTTAATCATACGCGGGTTGCAAACAATGCCGTCGTTCGTCCATAAAGGTGAATTACCTTTAAGGTGCGATCGTGTACAAACGATTAGGAATAACGCACAATGATAAATGTGTTGTTTTGGTGTTACAATGGCATTCTCGTGATATATGACCTATGCCAAAAAAATAAGATACACATATGATATTATCTTTTTTGTCTTCAATAGAAGATGCTTGTCATGATTTTATGTATTTCAAATATTGTAAAGCTATGTCAAACAATGTATTTTTAAATTATTAAATAATAAAGTGACAACGCGCTAAAATTGCAACATCGGCACTATAACTCCCATAAGGAGCAGGGGTTGATGATTTCCTTAAGGCGTTAGAGGTTTTCTATAGTGAGATAGTTATTTTATAGTGGGATAGTTGTTTTTAAAAAGCGTTTTTGTCTTCAAATTTAAGTTGTTAGATTAAATAAGTCTTATGCTGAACAACATTTGCTCTAGGAACAAGACAAAGATAAATATCAAAAACGCAAATTTATCGAAGCATGGCAAACAAAGTCAGCATGACATTAAGAGTCAAAGTTTGTTGTCGGGGACTTAGTCAATAACTTATAAGGGACAAACAACTTTAACAAAGAAACAATCATGAAACATCTGCATGTATGAACTTGTATCATGCAAAAAGCCAAACAAAATGGTAATGTTTCTTGAATATCTTTTAAAGTTTAGAATTTTCAGTAAAAAAACTAAAGACTAGTAGTTATATGATATAATCATGGTATGCGTATTGGCTCGTGAATTTGGTCGATGTGTGTGTTTGGGAACGAGTTACAAGGGCGGTCGTTTGATATTCTATTAAAGTGATAGTATATTCACAATACAACTATCATTGGCTTGAATCCTTTACTATTCTGAATGTTTTGATTCCCATCCCCTCCCATTTTTTTTCTGCCTCCGTCCCCTTAATTTGAGTTTGAAATGCGTGTTTCTATATTTTCTATTAGGGACGCCTATATACAAAAAAACCATGGGTGACATGATACATAGGAGTATCAGTAATTTATTTTAACCTTTGCGAACTAAACTGATTTTCAAGGACGGGATACCGTAAAGTAAGACAATTCTACCGAGATAAGAAGGAACCTAGATATATAAGTTTGCGAGAGTACAATACATACCGGTATACTTGTATATCGGATTACCAGATTCTAAAACCAGATATTTTAATGGTATTGTCCTCCAATATTTATTACCCCAAGTTTCAAAGCAGTTAACCTCAATTTAAGTTTACAAATGCTAAAATAGTCCTAGATCACGTGTGTTGCATAAGACGTGGTAATGTCTCACGTGCAGACCAAACATACTGCCATTGCTTATATAAATGTAAATGGATATCCCGGGCATAAAGTTGACTATATAGTAGTAGTCAACATTACATTGCATTACCATATTTGCACCTATAGTATAATTGTCACAGAGTATATGTATGTATACAAAAATTGCATTTTGCAACCATTTTCAACAAACTTGTCTTTCCAATACAGCGACAGAATTTTACCTAACCAGTTTGGTAAAAATCACTTCCAACCACAAGGACAATAGCGGTTCTTGTCCATCGTTAATGTCAGTAATTTGAATCACCATAGTTTTGATAAAACAATTTTGTTCTACAAAAAGATATCAATACCTGTGCTTTCGAGAACCCACATATCAAAAATGTTTTCTGCGTGTAACATTGTGACAGCTGGACCACGTTCATCTGGAGACAATTACATCTTCCGTATGTTAGTACAGCCATGTTGGACCTTTTTTATTGTTACTGGTTATTATTTGCGCGTTTACTTATTCGTAGAACTCCAACTTGCTGGTGATATCTGCAGCAAACTCTCCTATGCTCATCTGTTTAGGTAGATTTTGGCAATAGTCATAGAAATATTCCACTCAATTGTACTACAATAAAGTAGGACCAGGATTGTGTTGACAAATACGATGTTGAGATATCTGATAAACTGCAAGAAAAGCATCGACTCCACTTGGACCATCATTTTTATCTTGAAAATAATGGCCAAGTTTGGATGCCTAGACCACTTCGTGACAATAATCGCATGAAGGAATGATGGCCCATCTTCCATTCTCAGTCACAAACGGTGTCAAGAAATGATGTGCCCTTGTGTTAACTCTGTTCAGTATGATGCGTTCTGCTTGTCGAAAACCCCGGTCCATCCAGAAGACGCAGGAATAAGCTAACAAAATATACCGGACAGGTGGAAAGCTCTTTAAAACAATCTCAAACAATCACCACGGTCAAGAATACCATCACACGAGGTCTGCTTTTTACTAATAAATGTGCTCTGAACGCCAACTCAGAGACTAGAATGCAAATATGCCTTAACCATTTTGCGGAAGCATGTGGCAACGTTTGACTGGCTATGTATCGATATAAAGAAGACCGAGGTACTTCACCAGCCAGCTATGGGGAATCAACGTTGCTAGTACACGAAGCAAAACGTGTTTTTTTTTGTCTGTTCACCTACCTGGAAGCACCATGTCACAAGAGTCGTACATATCGATGATGAAGTTAACTGCAGAATAGTCAAGTATAGTGTTTTTTTGGTGCAGCACTAATTGGGGATGCGATGTAGCGTACATTACGCAAGATGGTTGCAGCAAGCATTGACGAACACATGATTATACATGTATACGTATTTCAAATATGTGGGAGGTATTTCAGTGCAAGGGTAGCCCAGACACAGTGGACGCATAGACTACCTAGATGAAGTCCTACTGATCGTCGATTTCTCGATGGACGAACATCACTTATTTTTCATCACGTACTAGTATTTTTAATTGCTGATGCTCGCATGACAGTCCATCAATTTAAAGTTGCTGAATTATATTAATATTTGTTAAATATAAGAGAAAGAATGGTCAATGTCAAAGGGTGGCACGGTGGTCGAGTGGTAAGACGCTTGACTCCTGATTGAGAGGTCCCGGGTTCGATTTCCGGCGGGACACTTGGTCATTTCAGAAACGCTATTTAGTGTTTCCCACCCAACTAGAGATGATCCTGGTTGGTAACCCAGGGGTACTCTCGCGTGTATCGGTGCTTTATACCGGGCACGTTAAAGAACCAAGGAATCTATTCAAAACGAGCTAGGGTATCGCACCCAGATTTCTTGTATCTCACCTCTGTCTCTAAAACATTTGCGATAATGCCTCAGAGTGGGCCTTGCAAATTACATGGAAGAAGAAAATGCATGAGAAAGTGCACAGAAGTTGTCTACGCAGAATCGGACTAACTTCATGTACATGTATTAATGTATAAATAGTATATGGTAAATGAATTACAATGTTTCCAGAAATTATTGAGAATTATGTCTCCCCCTTTCCGGGATTTTGCGGGGAGTTAACCTTGTGCATGACCCTGTGGCAGGGATTTACCAGGGGTTTGAAAAGCAAAAGTCAAAATCCCCACGGGACTGCGTTTCAAATGACTGGTGTTACATGCAGTGTAGACGAATTCTAGCTTCAAATCACTGACGTAATAAAGCGTGAACTCGTGATCCATGCACTGTAGAACTATATCTACGTGAAAAACGTGCAGAAATAACAAATGACGTCAAAAATAAATTCTCCGGTTTACACGTGATTCACGTAACGCTGGTAATAAGTTACCAAACGAAAAGATCGTGAAAAACGTGCAAACTCGATACGAATGATGCTATGGAAATATATATTACAAGCTATACCTCGCAATATATATGTAGAAAATTGAGTGGTAGTGTCCTCCTCGTAGATGGAGCAGCTGGTTCAGGCCTATGAGAACTGCTGATCGTCTCGATGCACCAGTTAGCTGCATCACGCCCCCACTCCCGGGGATGGGTGGGGATTATTACTTTTGGTTTATCAGAACCCCCACCATCCCTTTGTCATACGGGGGCATTCTGGTGGTAATGTGCCACGCCCTGCGGGCGTTAAAATGTAAAAATCCCGGGGTATACCCGTATACTATTCATTTGTGTCAATACTTAACATGACATGTGTATATTGTTCCTTATTACTACTTATAGATAAACCATTTTTGAGCTACACTTCTTAGTCATGGTATGTGAATATAGCTGGTTATTAAAATATCTTTGGGCCATGGATTGGTTACGTCATTGATCACATATATTGCTTAAGCCTTAATACATACCATATATCTATCCTTTGAGGGCAAATCAACCTTCCTGTATAAATTAGTCACGGCTAAAAAATCACGGTGTATCTATACTGCAGTGTTTATTATCTGGTAAACACCAAAAAGTGCCATTTGAGGATTTGTTGTTGCCATCGCTGAGAAATTCCGTATTGAACGTTTTTCCCGGTAAAATTCACGGCTATACGTCCCCGCTATTTCGGGAATAAAAACCCGCAGTCGCCCGGCAGTGCGGGGGGAAGCTGAAAGGTTATCCACCACCCATCCCCGGGGTGGGGTCTATGAAGGCATCTGGTTGATGCATTACTAAGACGTCAAATAAATAAGTGTTGATCCTTTTGCTAAGCGAAGAATGCGAATATATATAATTTATATTTACGGTGGCTGAGCTTTCACAGTGGTGCTTACGCGCTAAAAATAGCAGGGAATATAGCTGTGACTATTGACTTCACTGGTTTAGGATGGGGCGGGATCGGGATTTTACCATCTGTATAACCCTTGCTCCATGACTTTTACCAGGGATTTAAAAGGCAAAGTGAAAGTCCCCGCCGCCGGGGTTTGGTCGTGATTTCAATTGACTGGTGCGTTACGCCACAGGGGAGCCCTAGACTAGTCTATATTAATCACTGACCAAGTATATCAGGGGGCCACAATTCTGCTCAAATGTTGGATAGCATGGCGTCATGACGCACCAGTCTATTTAAACCCTTCCCCGAAGAGGGACGGGGAATAGCGAAAGAAAAGTAGGCCTATTGGGGTTTTACCTTTCCGATTACCCCGCACTGCCGGATGAGTGCGGGGATTTGTACTGCGCAAAAAAGCGGGGACATATAGCCGGTCGGGACTATATTTATCTTGTTTATGGCGGGAGGAATTTGGTGGGGATTATACCTTCTACATGGTCTTGGGGTGCAGGGATTTTACCCGGGGTTTGAAAAAGCGAAAGTCAAAATCCTCACCCTTCCCCGGGGACTTCGTGATTCACGAACTGTTAGAAGAACTATAAGCGTAAAAATCAAGATACGTGATCATCGTGCAGAATTTACGAATGACGTCAAAACCAAATACGAATTTTCGAAATCCCCGATTTGCACGTGGTTCACGTTACCTTGGTAATACTCAAGCAACACTTATGTGAAAACGTGCGTAATCGATACAAATTACGTCATGGAAATGAATAATAGACTCCCTAGCAACTCTGGATTTATCAAGTGCGTACACTGAAAATAAGCCCAGCTACGCCCCTGACTTCATAGGATGCTTGGTTTCATTGAGTAGAGTAGCCCTATATTTTAGGTCAGCAGGTCAAAGGTCAAGGTGACCCAAAATGTAAAAACTATTCGCTCAATAACTTAAGTTTTCTTTATCTCACAGTCTTCAAACTTCATAGGATATATGGCCTCCTTGATTAGGTCAACCCTATATTTTTTAGGTAAAAGGTCAAGGTCACGGTGACTGAAAATGTGAAAACTGTTTTCGCTCAATAACTTAAGTTTTCTTTATCTCACAGTCTTCAAACTTCATAGGATAAATGGTCTCATTGATTAGATTATCCCTATAAGTTTCTTGACATCAGCAGGTCAAAGGTCACATTGGCTAGAAATGGGAAATCTATTATGGCTCAATAACTTGTGTTCCTTTTGACTCACAGTCTTCAAACTTCATAGGATAATTGGTCACATCGATTAGATGATCCCTATTGTGTTGTAGGTCAAAGGTCCAGGTCAAATCATTTCCGCTTAATAACTTGAGTTCTATTTGACTCACAGTCTCTAAACTTGATAGGATGATTGATCTCATCAAGTAGATAACCCCGGTGGAGTTGCAGTGGGTGAGACAAGCGGTTTATTTTTTAAAAAAACAATGCTAGTATCTTGTTAAAGCTTGCATTATTGCACATATCTGAATAGGAACTGTGTACATTAGAGTCTAACCTTAGCATGTTTGTAAAACATAGAATTAATATGAACTAAGGCATTGCCTATATGGGTATTTAATAAATATTAGATAACCGCTAGGCTATATTTGTAGATATAGACACGGGCCCCAGTTGCTATGCATTACCCAAGGGAGATAACAAATGCATGCAATCATTGTGAATTGTAATCTTTATACAGCACACAAGTCAATCAATCAAATTGTCATAATTTGGTTCCAATAATGAATTCAATAAAATCAAAGACGTACCTTGTTGTACTGTACTGTAGTATTGTAGGCCTACTATAAGATGGTTTATTTATATTCCGAATATAGATAATGTTTGTCTTTCGTCCTTATCCGCTTGGAAAATCGAAGATATTACATAAGCGACAACGTATGGACCCTCCTAATACACAAGTTTGTTCACTTAGTACAAATAATTAATGCACCAGTCAGATGCATCCCCAGTTCCCCTGACCACAGGGATCCATGGCGGATAGCCAGGGAGACAGCCATGTTTTTACCATCCAGCTTCCCCCGCAAGGCAGGGAAAATTAGGATTTATTCTGCGAAAACCAATAGCCTAAAGACAATATTTACCGGTAGATGTCAGGGGAAATACGGGAGATTTTACCATCAGCTTCCCCCGCTGGCCGTAGAAGGGCTGTTGATTTTGACAACTCAAAATTCCAGAGCGCCCTTCCCCCGAGGCTGTGGTGCTGTGGATGAAACTAACTGGTACACAAGTCTTATACACACTGACAGTAACAAAATAATCTCATAAACATTGCTTTGACAAGCTATACATTGAGACATAGAATTGTTGATTTGCATTGTTCAGTTGTTGACATGGAACGAATTGTAGCCTACTTACGTTCAAGCATCTGGTATGATCTGAGTGTTGATATCATTGTAAAACTACGTAAAAATGTCTATTAAAGACCAACTTCCTCGGAAATCGAGTACTGTCGTGATAAATCGGCTATTTAAATAAAAAATTCACCTTTATTTGTGATGATTCTTAAAACATCTTCCTGTGCAATGGGCGCATGGAAATCTCGCAAACGCTTGCAGTGAATTGGATGCAGTAGTAACACGGTCCACGGTCATGGGGAGTAGTGCGTATTTCTTACTTCCCTTTGTTTTTTAAAAATAGTTTGTTTTATATATTACATATTTTTAAAAAAAATGATAATTAATTGAAAGAGAACGATAGGCTCAACCGTTTACAGCTTACTATTTTTTTATATTCCAAGGACCATTCACCTCGGAAAACTGCCTGAAAATTTTGACCGGAAATAACTTTTTTTGAAAGCATTATTATCTGCTGAGACTCAACGAAAATACGCAGGTTACCCGTATTACCGGTCTGGGTATTATATTATATCCCCTAGTAAGTTATGGGGAAACATTTTTGAGTGAAAGGTCATGAAGGTGCCTAAAAATAAAGAAAGTGGGTATGGTTGTAAAGGGAACTATTATTTGCACAAAGTCAAGGGATATTAAATCCAAAATATTTCATTACATATCTGAACATGTTCTAAATAAAGTTTAAATACTTTTCACTTAATTCAAAACCCTTTTATGAGTCAAAAATACCCCAAATATATATATATTGGGGTCATGCCGAGAATATTGCCACACCAGGGCAAACTTATGAAGTCCCTTACAATTTACTTATGGAGAATAAAAAGAACTACAAAACAATGCCAAAAAATGTTTTATTTATAAATGTCCTTAGTGAATTTCAAACTCAATCCCATATTTGGTGACAGTAATATGCTGCACCCCATGTGCAATTGGAAGCTCCAGTTAGTTTGGAACTAACTAACAAACTCATTTTCGTTGAGTTTGAATTTTGTATCAATAAATTGGTTCAAGTGTCATTTATGAATTCTCTAAATAATTACAAATTAAATAAATAGGGCCAAAATTAGGCATTGTATGCAAAACTGAAATAGTTTACGATTAACATGACAATCATTGCATTGTCTTAACTAAATCCATTGGCAATTCATACAATGAACAGTGCATACCTAACATATACAAATGAACAGTTCATTTTGAAAACGCCTTAAAAATTCTCAATAATTTCTAGGAACACTAATATCGTTATAATAGATTTCGAAAGATTATGCGCAACTTCTTTTATTATTGATTTAATAAACAATATTCTCCAAGTCGGTCAAAAACTATGCATGAATGAGCCTTCAATTGTTTTGTTCCTAGTGAGTGGATGCCATGTGGACAAGTTTGTAAAGTGAATGTTTAAAGGAATTGACTGAGTGAGGGTTTGCGTACGTGCCTGTGGGTGTGTGAGTCGGTGAGTGTGTTTGTTTATGTGTGAGAATGTATGAGTATACGTGCCATGAATAATTGTTATAATGCATCTATGCTTCAGAGTATGCCGATGTAAATGTCAATATAATCAAAAATAAAATTATTCTTGCCAAGATCAAATGACTAGTGATTGGCATTTTCAACTTATAAATATGAAAAATAAATTTCCGAGTAATCTTAAACACCCAAGAAGAGTATTCGGATTGTTTACATATTTATAAGTTGTAAACATCGATGAAACGGTGCGTCTGTGGTTCGCGGTTAAACTTATGCCAGTTATCAGAGTGTCCAATCGTGATGGGTAATTGTTCAGGTTGGGAGAAGGGGGACAACTCAAACACGTTGTTTACACTGGTAACTTTCGTGAGTTATCCCTATCGCCGATGATAACATATTCTAGTGGCAGAGTGAGTGAGGCCCCAGGTTCGATCCCCATGCGGCATCATACCAATGACGAAATAAAAATGGTACCAGAAATTCCATTACTAGAAGCTCAGCACATAGGGGAAACTGGCTTCTCTTCTCTCATATCCTCGTGGCCACGGATAACAATTTAACACCAGGAATGAGGTGTCGATAGTGCTTTTAATATATAAGTCGGAAAACTTTGTTTCACAATCTACATCAAATATTAAAAATCTTATTAGTAAAAACGTTAACTATCCTAAGGTACTAACATTATAACCATAGTCATAATTATGCATGATATGAGTACGCCTGATACTAGTTTATGGTTTTTTTCCCGACAGACGTACTATATTTAATTAAACCACATCATATACGAAGCATGTAAAACACTATTGAACTAGGGACCTCTTAGATGGCTTATATTATTATTAGTTTCTGTTACCGGTCTCTCACAAGTCTAGTCAGAATAACCATAAGTTTTTGTTTTGTTTTATATGATGATGTTTTAATAAATTGTAAATGTGGATGAGATAGAAATAAACAATAAATATATATATTGATAATGTATGATAAATGTGAGTACTATATCTGCGTAAAATACAAATGTGTATCATGGTTATGATCAGCAAGCTGTTACCATGGGTTTTTTTTAAATTCCGTGGCGACGTGTACGACTACATCTTCGTAGACCAAAAATAGCTGCCGATCAATAACTACAAAACGGCTATTTTGTTAGATAGTTTCCTCAAACTTGGTATGCTGGTTGATCATGACCCAAAAGCATTTGATCAGTACCAATTGTTGTTTTCAGGTCCTTAATACGGTATAGAAAAAGAACACACATAAACGCGTGATTGTCTTACTAGTATTTTGTTTTCAGAGAAAAAAGCGACCAAAACTATGAAATTTTCAATGCATCAAGATAAAAAGTCTTTATTGCAGGTGTACGTATTCCCAAGAACAGTCTATTCGCCCGATTAGAATACATTTTTCGTGTGTAGAATACATTGTTCCTGGTATTCCGTAGGTCCTAGACATGCTAAATTCGGCATACGAGTCCAGGGCGCCCCCTGGTGTATTTCATCGCATAAATGTTGATGACAGAGTAAATGCTAATGTCATATTTTATACAGTTTGTTTATGGTATACCTTTGTATACGTAATTATACTCGGGTATTAAATTTAACACGTGAAGGATAAGAATATAACTTACAATTTTGTGGTTTTGTTTTATTTGGTACAAAGTATAGTGAAGAATAACGAACGTTGAGAATATGCTATTTAATACAGGCGTAAGCGTTTTATAAAGTTTACCAATTTTCAAGTGCTCTTTCAACAGTTTAGGCCTACTGTTTAGCCACTCGAGCACTCTTTGATATTTCAACTTCCCCTGGTCATTGGTTTCCAAACGGATACCTACACCCGAGCCTCGCTGGTAAGACTATTTCTCTCCGTTCTGAATTTCGATCGAAATTGACTTTAATTTGTACACTAGATAGGTTTATACATCAGAAACAACATTTTCCAATCATATGAGTATAAAAAGAAAACAACGGGAAAGCATAACCCGGACCCCTAGTTACTCTGGATTTATCATGTTCGCACGCTGAAAATAAGCCCAGCTAAACCCCTAATAGTTTGTCACGGTTTGTGCCTACTTGTTCCACGAGTAAAATACGTGCTTGCACGTGCGCGTTATTTCAGTCTAGTAATAAAGGAATAGTAGATAACACGTTACTGTATAGATCTATATAAATTGTTTTTAATTTTTATTATTCGAGATAAAACCACATTCACTGTTTTCAATCATTCGCATAATGGTAGGGCCCGGGTTGGTAACCCGTTAGTAACTTACTTCTTAAAAATTTCCTGGCAAATTATACGCATTCTCAGACAAATAGATCACTTTCGAGTCGACCCTCGTTGTGATGTTACGTGGCACGATCTGCGCATGCGTGAACGGAAGTATTTTGCCAGGACGTGGCAAGTAATTCGTGTATTCGCATGAAGTGTCAACTTTTCCGATTTAGTAGATCTAACTGTGTTTGTCATTATTATTTTTAACTGACGATACCACGTTCAACTTAAAGTTTCATGGTAAGTTTTGAATGACATCAGAAATTACACGCATACCAAATTCAGACAGCAATATTTCGTCCTCAAAACTTCAAGCCGGTCTGTCAAAATTTCATTCACGTCGTCGATTCCAAGATTACTGGATATAGATCGTAAAGAAAATTGAATTTGTGTAATATATATTTTGTTTTGTTGTTTCTCTTCTGAAATACACCGGATTAATACCTAAATAGTAACCAGTTAGTGGTTTGTTTTTGCTCTTCCTGTATTGTTTTATTCGTCCCAAACATTTTCGACCCACAAAATTTGGCGTCAATAAAATTAGAAAAAATATTGTTTACATTATTATTTATCACACAACGGTTACCAGTGATTTTTTGCTTATCTAAACTATTGTTTAGATTAGGTACTGACCTCTATATGAATTTCTGGACATTTCTTTGATTATTTGCTTAAAATATACTCACCCACCCAATTACCGGTGCATGCTTAATACCGTGTTATCCGAGAATATACGATTAATGGCCTCGTTTTGGAGTCACACTTGTTTTTTTCACACAGGCATTCATTACAAATGTAAACAAATAAACAAACATCGTTTGGGCAGAAAATGTTCGATAAAATATCAAAATCAAATAATCTTCTCAAAATACCTTGTTTTCTTTAAGAAATAACCATATCCATTGTATTTTCTACGAAAAAAAATAAATATAATGATGCATTTGATCGTGTCAATATCCAATTTAGCTGCCGAATGTGTCAAATGACGTCATCAGTTTTCTCCCGCCATTTTTAATGCTGATTTGTTTACATGATGGGAGGATTTGTATCAATACACCGGTGATTGGAATTTTTGTAAAAAAAAATGGCGGCCGACTGACAAATTGATTTGGCTTACGATTTTCTCAAAACAGACTCATTTATTAGAAAAATGTCATAATCGAAGGCATGAATGTTTGTAAAGCTTAAGTAAATATCATTTTATGTGGAATTTCGTGATTTAAATGCAAAATATTTCCATTAAACTGTTAATGCACCGGTAGGTGGGTCAAACAGTATATGTCCAAAAAACAATCTGTCCAACATATTATCATCTTTTAAATCAAGCATGATTCGATATATATGGGAGACAGTAATCTACTGCTAGAAATAATATGTATGCAATTCTAGTTCAAAACACACACAACTTGAATATATATTTCAATATTAAATCATGTCAATGCTCTGTTTTTACATCAAGACTCAGTAAATTAGAACCAGTTCCGTGATAAAATTGCGTGTTGAACTTGAAGACACCATGATTATTTCCCATTTAATTATGTTTCCTGCATGGATTGAACCAGATTGGTTGACGATAATAAACAAATGAAAAGTGGTTGAAGTCATTTATAAAAACAAATCAAAAGTGTGTTCCTGGACCAGTTTCATATGTAATGATTATGTAAGCAGTTAGGCGCTTCAAAGTGAGATAACTCTTTAAGACTACTACGGGTTCAGATCTGTACAGGACCCGGGGTATAAACTCTTAATAAATGCACAACAGAGTTTTCTATTTGGACTAAGAATTATGGTATTATTTAATTTAATTATCAATTTGCTCAAATAAGACATTTTTCTTGCACATCTAATTCTTTCAGGTTTTAGACATTGTTGAAGAATGAATCCTCAATTCCCTGGACAGTATGGTCAGGGGCCACCAGGTGGATATGGGGCCCCAGTGTCATCAGCTGGGTATGGAGGTCCTGTCCCTGGACAACCGGGACCACCTGGACCTAGACCCAATATGTATAATGGTCAGCCCATGCAAGGTGAGGATTTTGCTAGTTTTTCCCTGCTGTTATGTTTTACATAGAATTATAAAATTAATTCTGATAAATGTTTTGTAAATGTTATTCATGCTTATTCTTAAAAAGTTACAAACTCCTTCAAAGTGACTTGGAACAAAAAATAAGTACCTCAGGCTCACTGTATAGTGTTTAGTGTATATTGCTTTGCTCATATCAGTATGAACTCCTCAAACTTTGTATACAGGTACGGTACATGTAGGTCATGACTCTGTTTATTTTTACCTTAAAGTTAAAGGTCACCACGACTTTGTAAATAAATGACTATTTGAATGTCATGTTGATATACAGTTTTACTTGATTTTCAGACATTTTGTTAAATTCATGACGTTCTTGTTTATTCAGGACAAGGCCAATTTGCAGGCCCTGGTAAACAGATGCCAGTTCAGAATGGACCACAAGGAGGCCCACCTGGAAGCTTTGGTGGACCTCAAGGAGATCAGTACGGACAAGCCAGGTAAAAATTGTTCTGATTCAGTTATCAGTCGTGGTACATTTTTGTTTGTACTCTAGGTCTGTGAAATGTAGGTTTGAATAGTTGCCCTTAGTAGTAGTACATTTATACAGCACAGAATATTATTTAGATTATGTAATAAGTAGTGGTGTATCATACGAAATTTATTGAATCTTAAGAAAAAATCATGGTTCTGACTTCATGATATAATATAGTGAGGTGAGCTGCTCACCGTGTTATTACAGGCTACCAACCCTAGTACTAAAATATTCTGTGTAAGAAATGGTATTAAGTCAAGCTCATAATCTGTAATTTACCTAAAGATGTTAAATTCTGAATTTCCGTATTAATTTGTACATCTTTTAGCATGTTGGTGTTACATAAAAACACAAATTAAAATAAGTTAATTTTACAATAATCATTTTAGGCCACCTGGTCCTGGAGGACCGAGTCAGTTTGGACAGCGAGGACCACCCCCACCTGGTGGTATGGGAGGACCTAGGGGACCTAATCCACAGATGATGCCCGGTCAAGGACAACCTCAGGTACTTATAGCTTGCAAATCTTTAGATACATTCCAGGGTTATTCCCAAACTATGGACTGTTTTCCTTGATGTGTAATTTTCTAATTGGGCATTGTATGATATAACTTGTATGTTAGTTGGCCTTGAAGTTGATATAACTTACATAAACTTACTCAAAATATGTACATAACAAACTGTTCAAACGCCATTATTATTGTATTAATTGTTTCAGATGAACTCTCAGATGGGTAACCTCAGTATTTCTGGTCAACCTCCTCGAGGTCCTGGTCAGCCATCTATGGTAAGTCCAGCATCTAGGTTTATTTTGTGTTTAAAGTTACTCAAACAATATTTTAGTCATGTAGTAACTATCCAGTAACCTTATCCTGACACTGTCATAGACCAATAAAAAAACAACAACTGATGAGCTTAAAGTTCTATACTAGTATCATTTTTGATTAGTTGGATATCTTACTGTCTGTGTCAGTTAGAATTTCTCATTCACAAGGAAGATGTATTTGTGTGTATCCTTAATCAAGTATTTGGTCTTTTTTGTTTGTTTTTCTATTATGTCCTTATAGATAAAGTTACAAGTAAAAGCTTCCTTATTGTGTTGGCACTGATATTAAGTTGATAACTGCTTGAGTAATGCTACTGTGATAATTTGTTATCTTATTCTTGTGACCATTGAAGAAGCACTCCTTGTTTATTTCAGGGTGGGCTACCTCCACAAGGTTCATCAACTGCTTTGACTCCTGGCTATAACACGGCTCCAGTGATGGGTGCTAATAATATGGGACCATCAGGTGGAATGGCACCACCAAACAGCATGGCTGGACTTCCAGGGGGCATGGCCCAACCGAACAGCATGTCTGGACCACCCGGTAGCATGGCTCCTCCAAGCAGTATGGCTGGACCACCAGGTGGCATGGCAGCACCAAACAGCATGGCTGGACCACCCGGTGGTCCCCCTGGCGGCATGCCAGGACCACGCCCACAAGGTATGGGAGGTATGATGCCACCAGGAAGTACATCACAACCTATGCAGCCACCCACTGGACCGTATGGTCAGCCCTCGTCTATGGCAAGTAGCGGGTATTCAGCACCCGGTGGAGGACCAGCACCTTTAACCAGCTCATATGGACAACCTCCAGTGTCTAGTGGTGGCATGCAGCATCCTGGACTCCCTCATGCTCCTCTACCACCATCATCATCTGGGCCACCAACCATGGGAATGCAACCACCCAGTTCAGCACCAGGCCAGGGATCATTTCCACCACAGCCTACATATGGAGCTCCACCAACGGGTCAGGTGCCTGGTGGATTTCCACCCACATCAACTATGGCTGGCGGTCCAGGTATGTTATATTGTTTCTTGTGTCAGTTGTGATTGATTGGTAACTTGATTGATTTGGCATGTGAGCCTGTTTAATCCACCCATTCATGTTAAAATTTAAGGTATTTTTTTTCTGTAATTATTAATTTAAAGTTAACAAAATTATTTCAATGGCTGTCCAAACACTTTGTTGACTTGGTCAAGGGATGAAAGAATTAGCCAGTAGGATTGAACCTTATTGCAATTTAATTTGGTTTCCTATTATAATTAATTGGACTAATTTTGATTTTGTTTATCAGGTTTTAACCAGCCACCAGCAGGTTTTCCACCAATGAGTGGACCAACCCCTGTAAGCCAGGGAGGATTCCAAGCTCCTGGATCACAAGATATGTCACATGGACAATTTGGTGGTGCACAACCTCCACAGTTTAACCAGCCAGGTTACCCAGGTAGTCAACCTGGTCGTCCTGGAGTTCCAGGAATGCAACCAGGAATGCAACCAGGAAGTATGCAAGGAAGTATGCAACAACCACAGAAACGTTTAGATCCGGACCAAATGCCAAGTCCAGTAAGTTGGATTTTACTTCATTTAAAATGTCAAAGGGTGCTTGAGTGGCTTAACAGCTGAAAAGAGCCTAGAAAATTGGTAACTTTACTTATTTTTAACTTAATTATAAATACAATGTTTTGCATTGTCATTTCATGGTACTCATCTGTTACTTGAAGACTGTTATTAGGCTGATTTAAGGCCTCTTGCCCCTTAAAATAATTTTGTGGAAGGGTTTCCTCAAGTTTTCCTGCCCAAGTATTGTATTAGAAGTTTGTTGACAGATATTGTCTGTAGTGAGTAGTAACCGTAAATTTTCTGTTTGTTACAGATTCAGGTTATACAGGATGATAGAAACAATCGTAGCGGAACATTTAGCACGGCGGGGAAGGGCACCGTACCACCACTAGTCACTACACAGTTCACCACTTCTGATCAAGGTAGCAATTTTTTGACGATCTTAGCCTTTATTATCGGTCATAGCCTTTTTTGTCGATCTTAGCCTTTATTTGCCGAGCATAGTCTTTATTGCTGAGCATAGTCTTAATTTGCCGAGCATAGCCTTTCTAAGCCAAGCATAGTCTATATTAGCCAGTCACAAGGTTTGTACAGACCAAGTCAGCTTTCTGCTGAAATATAGCAGGCATATTAATATATGTGTGCCTCCTCATGGATATGAATTAGATGGCAAGCGCACAAACCACTCAAGTTCTGACATGAAAATGTTTATAAATTTTGCATGATGCAAAGTTATGTGATAGTTTTGGCACCATGTGCTGTCTTTTTTATTTCAAATTTGTTAAAATTGCTATATACTGTGATATACTTAAGTATGGGGGATACAGTACTTATGTTTCTTTGTTGATTCCATTCCTTCTGTGTATTAGGTACCATAGAATCTTTTCTTTGACAGTGCAGCTTATTATCCTGCTAAACAAACTTCCAAGGTTGCTGATACTCCTAAATTTGTTTGTAAGATAAATAACTTTAATATACAGTGGTCGATATAAAGTGTATTCTTTGTTTTTCAGGAAGTTGTAATCCAGCATTTCTACGTTCTACCATGTACAATGTGCCGTGCACATCAGACATGCTCAAGAATAGTCATATACCATTTGCTTTAACCATTTCACCGTTTGCCAAACTACAAGATGAAGAGGTATGTTACTATCCAGTGTCATTATGTTGCTGGCTTAGAATGAGAAGGTCGTAAGTAGTATTTATGACCTTATAAAACTCATACATATTTGAAATCTTCATTACAAGGCGCTTCTTATGAGCCTATTTTCATAAAAATCGGAACTTGTCATGTTGACCAAATGAAGTCCAAAAAGTTGTTTTTCCCATAAGTAAAGAGTAGTTTTCCGACAGTTTTGTCTTGTTTTCTCCAAATATTGTTCTTACAACCTTCTCATTCTAAGCCACCAAATTGTATCAAAATTGTGATAAGATCAGACTTAAAAGTTGATAAATCATTCAGACGTTCAATCCAACAAGCTTTTAAAATATGTTGGTCCATAAAACAATATGTCAGACACTATATGATTATTTGAAATATTGTGTTGGTCAGTCTGTCTGTCTGTTGGTTGACCAAAATGGTTTCCGTTCAATAACTGAAGAACGCTTTGCCCTAGGATCTTTAAACTTTACATGGACGTTGGCCTGCAACAGTAGATGACCCCAATTGATTTTGAGGTCACTAGGCCAAAGGTCATGGTCACTGTGACCTTTACCATTTTCAACAAATAGGATTCCGCGGGGAATACATGCTTTACAAACATGTCTTGTTATTGCAGCAACCTGCTCCAATAGTGAACCTTGGAGAGCTAGGACCTGTGAGATGTAAGAGATGTAAAGCTTACATGAATCCTAACATGATGTTTATAGATGGTGGTAGAAGATTCCAGTGTGTATTCTGCGGAGCAGCTACTGATGGTAAAACTTCTACTGTAAAATCATTAATTTTGATGGGGGTGATTAAAATGCATGGATTTTGTGGTTCACCTTAAACAAGGAAATCAAATCCCATCAAACAATAATTTTGACCCTTGTATTTATTACCTGAAATGCTAAATCCATGAATTAACATCCCATCGAAAAAAGGATTTGAATGGTTGTGTGTATTTTTATAGAAGATATTTGTAAACTGACAACTTGGCATTGTAAAAAATTATTTGGAACTATGAAAATGACTTTTATTCAAATTCTTGATCGTAAGGGTTGATGTTGAATCTTCTTTGTTTTTACAGTTCCTGATGCATATTTTGCACATCTGGATCACACTGGACGTAGAGTGGATAGTTACGACAGACCTGAGCTTTGTCTTGGATCGTATGAATTTGTGGCCACAAAAGATTATTGTAAAGTATGTTATATCAATTATTGTTTTGTACATTTTATTAATTGTGTTTTAAGTCTTGCCATAAGTATTCAATAATAGAAAGAATAGTAAGTCACAACATTTTGTCAATGATTCAATCAGTTGTCAAGTTATCCTTACAAGTGCAAGTTATCTTTATACATCATGTTCCATTTGTAAAGTCTATGATTGTTTGCTGCCTAGTCTCAAACCTGCATCCTAGTCACCCCCCCCCCCCCCCCCCCCCCTACCCCAAAATAAGGTCAGTCTGTGAAATTAGCACTTGTCCGGTTGTCAGGACAAGTAATTGTTGAGGAAAGTAACTTTTGCAGTTGGGCAAGTGATTTTCGCAGTAATTAATATTTATATAGTATATAGGGAGATTATTAAATTTTACCAATTTTTACCAAGTAGTTTAAAATTCTAAATTCACAGGCTGAATGGCTGAATCTGATGTCTTGCATATTATAAGTTGTACAGTAGGACCTACAATTTACTAGAAATGCAAATAAAAATTATACATTCACACACTTGTCTCTGATTGCTCTATTTACAAAACTTTTTTTTTCCAATTTCAGAATAGTGTGTTACCTAACGCACCAGCATTTATATTTATGATTGATGTCTCGTATAATGCTGTAAAATGTGGTCTCGTCAACTTGATCTGTGAAAGGTTGAAAGATGATATACTAAAAAATTTGCCAAAGTAAGTAGATACTTGAAACTTGACCAGTAAATAAAAAATTGAAGATTTTGTTTATTAATACACTGTTAATTCAGGCTGTGCAGTTTATCTGAATGCCTGGCTATTCATCAAATGCTTAAAAGTCTTTAATGTGTACCAGGGCTTGACACTTAACTATTTTGGTCACTGGCCCAACAGAAAAGAAGTGTTAAATTTGTGAACAAACAGCTACTAGTCCTTCAATTCTTTCACTGGTCCTTCAATTCTTTCACTGGTCCTGTTTGATTTTCACATGACTTGGGCCAGCGGAACAGTGTTAGTGTTGAGCCCTGTGTACCCGTAACTGATGGGATGAAAATTCAGTGCTGTGGGTTAATCATTCTTAATGCCATCAGTACTTTATTGTTGCTACCTTCTTTCGTATATTATTGTTTGGTTATACAGTGAATATAAGATTTTTATCAGTAATCCATGTATCACTGCTTCAACAAGTTATATCTATGTATTTGTAGAGAAATCGGTGCTGACAAATCAGAAATTAGAGTTGGATTTGTGACGTATGGCAAAGAAATACACTTCTACAATGTGAAGGGTACGTTAGCACAGCCACAGATGTTGGTAGTATCTGATACAGATGATGTATTTGTACCATTACTAGATGGATTCTTTGTGACGCTAGAAGAGTCAGAGTCTGTCATAGATAGGTATGTTATATTTGGATATTCCAGATTTCTTACCTGACATATTTAGTGTTCTCAATAACAGCAGGCTGCAGGCCAAATTGACTGCTTAAAAACCATTTTGGGCTGGCTAAAATGTTAGATGTATTCACAATTTGAAGAAAATAGTTGCATAAGTACCATATCAGGCCTGTTGGTTATTAATTTATAAGCATTTGTGCCTGCTAGGTTAAAACTTATTGAGAACCCTGCATATTAAAAACAAATTACCTATCACTTTGCTACATGCTTGTACAAGTGTTCAAGAATTAATAGGATTAGCACTTGTATACCTGCCAAATTTGGAAACTCCAAAAGTGGAGTGGTAAAATTGGAGATCCTCAGAGAAATTAGCGGACTACTCAGCAGTTATGGATAAGCAGATCTTTCAAAATCCGGGTTGAAAAATTAATGTCAATTAATATTGCACCTGTTACAAATTAACAATCCTGTTGATCTATATATTAATAGGGTCGTGTTTTAGCAGTGAAAGCGCTTCAATGATAGTACATTGTTACATAATCCAATGAGGTTTCTAATTCCTAAAAACCTTCCACAAACATATGATTATAGCATAAAAACAGTGATTTTGCTCATACTTAAACGGGGAAAAAAGGTACGTTATTGTAAAGATTCGCGCGTGCACGCGCTGTTGGTGTTCAGTTTTAAGTATGCTCATTTCAGGACCCAGCCGACGAAAATAAATGATTTACAGAGTTATATGAACTGTCATTCACATTCTAATTGTAACTACTAATCAATTTTCTATAATAGTAAAATGATAAACGTAAACAAACCCCCAATGTCACTGTTTTCTTGGTATTTGCCGATACCGGAAGTCGACGCTCATAACAAAACTTTTATGTGACGTAACGTTTGCTAAGCGACGTCGCGTTTGTTTTCCCAACGTCGCTCAAAATGTCCCGACAAAATGTCATAATTTTGAAAAACATACTAACAAAGTGTTGTTTTTATGCTATAATAGCGTTTACGCATGTTTTTTCGTGCTATTACACGGGACTCTGCAGATGTAATGGCACGAAAAAGCATGCGTTAACCCTACACAATTAACAAATGGTAATAATATTTGTTTTTATTTTCCTGCAGTTTGTTGACACAGATTCCTCAGATGTTCTGTGATTCACGTGAGACAGAAATCATCCTTGGACCGGTGATTCAGGCAGGCCTGGATGCACTGAGATCAGCTGATCGTGCTGGAAAATTGTATATATTTCACACCTCATTACCAATCGGTGAAGCTCCGGGTAAGCTGAAAAATAGAGATGACAGAAAACTGCTTGGAACGGATAAAGAAAAGGTAAACATTGCTGATAGTTCTACTCCACCAATGCTTAGTTAATTAGGCCCCTACCGTTTTTCAACTGGAGGGGACTATAGGTTTGTCCTCCGCCCGTCTGTCAGTCTGTCCGTCCATCAAGAAAATCTGTATCCAGCCTTAACTCAAACAGTTTGCAAGATAGGTTTACGTAACTTGGAATGTGGATAGGGACAAATAAGGAGATATTGGACTATAAATCTTTTTTGATTCAAACAAAAAATGTGGTATAGGACTTCTGTATTGCTTGCAATTCCTAATTACTTGTTCATCTTTGAAATAAGATTTGGAAGATGCTACCTCGGCTATAGTGGTTCCAGCATTTCCTGTTTATGTCTTACAAAATCAGTTTGTTGTCTAGTTAAACCATTTGTTAAAACTTACTTCTGTGCATGAAGACTAATTATGATACTGATGACTAAATTATATGAATTTATAGGCAAATACCCATGTTTTTAAGAGAAAATGACAGTTTTAACCAAAACCTTGAGGGTCTTTGTGTGGCTTTATGGAAAACTCATGGGTCAAACCCCTATTTTACTCAAATGGAAACCATCAAAAGCAGAATGTTTAAACATTGTGTCTCTCACTAATTCAACAATGTGTGTGATTACTGAGTAAAGTATTTGATTCAAATTATTGACATGTGTTCTATTGCTGTTTTCAGACTATATTATCACCACAGAATAAGTTCTATAGTCAGTTAGGACAGGAATGTGTTGCTGTTGGATGTAGTGTGGATATGTTCTTGTTTCCAAACTCTTACTGTGATGTTGCTACAATATCAGACATATGTAGACTTACATCAGGCAATATGTACAAATACAGTTACTTTCAGGTAAGCTTTTTATGGAAGCTAATCAAATTTTCCCCATGTTCAAATTATGATTACTTTATGAGCAGCCCTTAAACTACTACTTATATAAAGCAAATTTTATCTCCTTTTCACTGTTTCTAATACGCTAATCTGCTCTAATAAAAATTAACAATTGCTTGAAAAAGTGAGGGAAACTGCCGTCTGATCAGGGAAA
Organism: Spisula subtruncata; assembly: GCA_963678985.1. Taxonomy (NCBI): domain Eukaryota; kingdom Metazoa; phylum Mollusca; class Bivalvia; order Venerida; family Mactridae; genus Spisula; species Spisula subtruncata. The sequence goes on from OY787660.1 coordinate 61,498,414, forward strand.
TCTCAGGGACCAATTGCACATGTATATCTTAACCTTTCTGTGTAGCAATGTAAACATAAAATGTTTATGTTTTTGGTTTTCAGGCAGACTTAGATGGTGATAGATTTATAGAAGATTTGAAGAACAATGTACAAAGTCAGATGGCATTTGATGCTATCGTACGAGTAAGAACCAGTCAGGGTTAGTTGTTAATATTGATGTCTGTCATAAAGTCCTTTTGAAACTTGTAATATTTCAAGCTCATTTGGCCTTCATAGGTGGATCCATTCAATATCGTTAAAAGAATATATAATCAGCATCCATAAATTATCCATTAAAATCTGCAAGTCTCAGTGTAAAACTATGGTAACTACATTGATTTATAAAGGCATATACCATAATTTTCACTGAGCCCTCGATATTTGCTTTCAGCAAGTCTATAAATATTATATTACTAATATTGACAAAACATTTTTCAATTTGACATTTGCATGACTGTTTGTTGGGACTTCTTGTCTAATGGTCAACGAGTACATTTGATTGGACTTGTTTGACAAATTAGTTCAGAAATTTCTACAAGTCAAATCCACTATCCACTCCACTAGGCCTTGTTGCGCACAGAGGCACATAGGGCAAGTTCAGAAATTTCTACAAGTCAAATACATGTTTTAATTTATCAATTTTCAGGAATACGCCCAGTTGACTTCTTAGGAAATTTCTACATGTCAAATACAACAGATGTTGAAATGTGTGCTATAGACAGCAATCAAGCAGTTTGTGTTGAGATTAAACATGATGATAAACTCAATGAACAGGAAGGGGCTTTTGTTCAAGTAGCAGTCCTCTTTACTAGTGTCAGTGGACAAAGACGTTTAAGAATACATAATCTTTCACTTAATTGTTGTACACAGCTGGCTGATTTGTTCCGTAACTGTGAACTGGATACCTTCATTAACTATATGTCTAAATATGGTAGGTGTCTTATTTACTGAAATTTTTATACTTTTAAATTTTTTATGAGCAACTTTTCTTGTCAAACAAAGACTTACTAGTGGGTAACACAGTTATGTAATCTTATTTTTATATGTTCCTCAAAAATTATATGCAGTAGACTGTAGATTTATGCCAAAAAGACCTAAGACAATTGCCTCTATTTTTCTGATTTCACAATACTTGACTGTGGCTTTTTAGTAGAGCTGTATTATACTGTATAATGTTACAGTTGCAAAGCAGCAGCAGCAGCAGCAGCAGCAGCAGCAGCAGCAGCAGCAGCAGCAGCATAGTTTCAAAAAATGTATTAGAAAAGTTATGGTAAATGTTGCAATACTATTATGTAACATAGGCTATATTTTCATTTTAAAGGCCAGCGGTACCGCAGTGCCTTATTGGGCTGGGGAAGGGCCTGATGTTAATACTCTGTATGTCTTATAAACATATTGATCTGCTTGTTTCAGCTATTAGAAATACATTAAATAAGAGTCCCCGGGAAACGAGAGAACATATAATGACTGAAGTGGCTAATGTACTGGCTTGCTATAGGAAGAATTGTGCCAGTCCCTCCTCGGCTGGTCAGCTCATCTTACCAGAGTGTATGAAACTCTTACCGTTGTATGGAAACTGTGTCGTAAAAAGTGATGGAATCCAAGGAGGTTGGTTAAATTTCTGATGAATTAACTATTTCTTATTCTCCATAGTAGGGAATAATCAGACATAATATTGACAGATGAACATAAAACTAATATAAAGTATTGTAAGAAAAAGAATCCCTTGAAGCTAGAGATCATTGGCCAATTAGGAAGAGTAAGGAATCCAAGGAATAAGTCTAAATAAATTAACTACGGCAAAACTGAGAGCAGTTAATTTAGTGCACATATTCTATTAAATATGAAAACAGAATTTTTTTATGCCCCCGTATCGATAGATCGGGAGGCATATAGTAATTCACCTGTCCGTCCGTCCGTCCGTCCGTCTGTCCGTCCGTCCGCTCTTACGAGAGGTACAATGTGGGGTGTGCGGTCGTGACTATGGTACATTGTGGGGTGATTTTGCACTATGGGGTGCACCCCGTAATACGATATGCTCAGATAGCTGTAAATGAGCGAAAATGGACAAATTTGATGGTAAGGGGGGTGCACCCCAGAATGATTATGGGCTGATTGTCCGTACTTGGACTTTGAACTTTTGGACTGGTTATGGGCTGCACCTCACAGGGATTTAACAGTTGTAAACACAACAAGTTCAAAAAGGTGTGATTGTCACCCCATAATGCCTACATATACTCAACTCATAATTCATTAACTAGGGTATGATCAAAACCCTTTAAATGGACACTATAGGAATGTTTGTAGGGTGCACCCCACAACGATGAATTGTACAAAAACGACATTGTGGGTTGAATTTTGCACCCCGGAAGTAAGACTGTGGGGTGCAGCTCATAATGTACCTCTCGTAGGTACGTCCGTCCGTCCTTCCGTCCGTTCGTCCGTCCGGCCAGGTTAACCCAAATTGACCGTTTCGTCTAGCATTAAAATGGCTGGCTACAAAGTTTTCAAACTTGCATGGATGTTGTATATGACCACTCTCCACGCGCCTGTATCACCTGACTCCATTTTGACCTTCACCTTGACCTAATTTTGGACTTAGACTTATTGAAAGGTAAAATTCTTGGTTAACCTAAATTGACCGTTTCTTCTAGCATTAAAATGGCTTGTTACAAAGCTTTCATACTTGCATGGATGTTGTATATGACCACTCTCCACACGCCTGTATCATCCGACTCCATTTTGACCTTCACCTTGACCTAATTTTGGACTTAGACTTATCTCCCCTTTAGTATTTTTACAATAAAATTTTGTCTGGAGCGTATCTTCAAAACTATTTAACGTATTGACTTGAAACTTGAAATATAAATAGATGGCAACTTGGAGAAGTGCATTGACAAAGAACCATAACTCTGTCTGTCTTAAATTTTGAATTATCTCCCCTTTAGTGTTTTTTTATAGTCAAATTTTGCTCTGAGTATATCTTCAAAACTATTTAACATATTGACTTGAAACTTGGAATAGAAATAGATGGCAACTTGGAGAAGTGAAATGACCAAGAACCATAACTCTGTCTGTCTTAAATTTTGAATTATCTCCCCTTAAGTATTTTCAGAATCAAATTTTGACAGGAGCGTATCTTCAAAACTATTTAACGTATTGACTTGAAACTTGAAATATAAATAGATGGCAATTTGGAGAAGTGCATTGACAAAGAACCATAACTCTGTCTGTCTTAAATTTTGAATTATCTCCCCTTTAGTGTTTTTTTATAGTCAAATTTTGCTCTGAGTATATCTTCAAAACTATTAAACATATTGACTTGAAACTTGGAATATAAATAGATGGCAACTTGGAGAAGTGCAATGACCAAGAACCATAACTCTGTCTGTCTTAAATTTTGAATTATCTCCCCTTAAGTATTTTCAGAATCAAATTTTGACAGGAGCGTATCTTCAAAACTATTAAACATATTGACTTGAAACTTGGAATATAAATAGATGGCAACTTGGAGAAGTGCAATGACCAAGAACCATAACTCTGTCTGTCTTAAATTTTGAAATATCTCCCCTTTAGTATTTTCAGAATCAAATTTTGACAGGAGTGTATCTTTAAAAGTGTTTAAGATATTGGCTTGAAACTTGGTATATGAATAGATGGCAACTTGGAGAAGTGCAGTGACAAAGAACCATAACATCTGTATCACCAGATCACACATAAAGTCGATCAAGGCACTGCTTTCAAATGTGGCATTATTCGTTTACCATCATAAGCCCCTTATAGTTCAAAGTCATGTAACACTATCAAACATTTTAACTGAATAATGGCCCCTGATTGACTTAGCTTTTTATGGACATGGCTTCCACGGGGGCATAAGCGTTTATTGAACGCAGTCTTGTTTTTCACAGTACATGCTTTATTGTGATTGACTGATTTTATGTATTTGAAAATCTTATAAACTGACTTTTATATTCTGAGGCTTTGACTTATAAAATTTAAGCATTCAACGATTAAAGCAAAACATGCCAGACTATTTATATGATGATTTTATTTTTCAGGTCAAGATATTTCCACAGACGATCGTAGTTATTTAATGCACCTTACAAACGCAATGGACGTGAAATCTTCCTGTGCTTTTTTCTATCCAAGACTCATACCTTTGGTAAATATCCATCCCACATGTCACAAATTATGTATTCTATTGTTCAGGTTTTATTACAGTCACACCTTAGTAATAAGCCTATTCTTGAAAATCTCATGAAAGTGGGTTGGAAATCTCATGAAAGTGGGACTGTTTATCAAGTTTTATCAGTTTTGATACTGATTGGGTTGTAAAAATTGCTCAACTGACCACCCTATTTGAGTAAGAACTTCGAAATTGTAAAAAACATGTTAAGAATTGAAAAGTCTATTTTTATTGCCACACTGTTGTGTATTACAGCTAAAAATAAACTGTTATGTATAATTGTTTCAGCATGATTTGGATCCAAATGGAACAGATTTACCATTGTCAATGAGATGTTCCTCTGAGAGATTACAAGACAATGGTGTCTACTTACTAGGTAAGTTGTGTATTAACTTGTTGCTTATTTAATGAAACATATATGGACGAAATGGACTTACTTGTCAGTTTGATATGTTACATGGGGTGTAACCTACACTGTCTCCAGTGGTTCTACTGATGCATAATGCCTTATCCTGAAAACCAGTTGCAACCAGTCGCAAGTCTGTTTCAGGTGCCATTAAGACAAATCCCTTCACCTTATTTATGACTTTAACATTGTTGTATAGATGAAATACAGCCTATGGAACTTCAACTGACCATAAATTATATTTATTTTGATCAAATGGCATTTATTTTGTGCAGAAAATGTCATTCTTTCTCATGCTGCTATCCCGATTATTCTGGAATAATAGAACCCCTGTGTCTCACCTATTTGATGGACCAGGAATTTTTTTGAAGCACTGCCATTATGTCTTTGTCCTACATTACAAAAAGATGAACCCATGATTCCAATTTGTCTAGGACATAGAATTTTTACTCCCTGCTTTTTATACGCCCGTTGAAAAATGGGACGTATTATGTGAACACCCTTGGCGGGCGGGCGTGCGGGCGGGCGGGCGGCGGCGTCCAATATTTGTCTGTACTCTAACTCAAACAGTTTTTGTCCGATCATCTTCAAACTTGCTGACAATGCTTATGGGTGTAATATCTAGGCCAAGTTCGATTATAGGCCAAATCGGTGCAGGCCTTCTTGGGTTATGGTCCTTCTTTTACCAAAAAAAGGTGAAATTGGCCTTGTCTGTACTCTAGCTCATTCAGTTTTCATCCGATCGTCTTCAAACTTGCTGACAATGCTTATGGGTGTAATATCTAGGCCAAGTTCGATTATAGGCCAAATCGGTGCAGGCCTTCTTGGGTTATGGTCCTTCTTTTACCAAAAAAAGGTGAAATTGGCCTTGTCTGTACTCTAGCTCATTCAGTTTTCATCCGATCGTCTTCAAACTTGCTGACAATGCTTATGGGTGTAATATCTAGGCCAAGTTCGATTATAGGCCAAATCGGTGCAGGCCTTGTTGGGTTATGGTCCTTCTTTTACCAAAAAAAGGTGAAATTGGCCTTGTCTGTACTCTAGCTCAAACAGTTTTCATCCGATCGTCTTCAAACTTGCTGATAATGCTTATGGGTGTAATATCTAGGCCAAGTTCGATTATAGGCCAAATCGGTGCAGGCCTTCTTGGGTTATGGTCCTTCTTTTACCAAAAAAAGGTGAAATTGGCCTTGTCTGTACTCTAGCTCATTCAGTTTTCATCCGATCGTCTTCAAACTTGCTGACAATGCTTATGGGTGTAATATCTAGGCCAAGTTCGATTATAGGCCAAATCGGTGCAGGCCTTGTTGGGTTATGGTCCTTCTTTTACCAAAAAAAGGTGAAATTGGCCTTGTCTGTACTCTAGCTCAAACAGTTTTCATCCGATCGTCTTCAAACTTGCTGATAATGCTTATGGGTGTAATATCTAGGCCAAGTTCGATTATAGGCCAAATCGGTACAGGCCTTCTTGGGTTATGGTCCTTCTTTTACCAAAAAAATATGAAATTGGCCTTGTCTGTACTCTAGCTCATTCTGTTTTCATCCGATAGTCTTCAAACTTGCTGACAATGCCTATGGGTGTAATATCTAGGCCAAGTTCGATTATAGGCCAAATCGGTGCTGGCCTTCCTGGGTTATGGTCCTTCTTTTACCAAAATAAATGTGAAATTGGTCTTGTCTGTACTCTAGCTCAAACAATTTTCATCCGATCGTCTTCAAACTTGCTGATGATGCTCATGGGTGTAATATCTAGGCCAAGATAAGTTTCAAGATGATTGTTCAAAAATGTTTTGACATAATATGGGCTTTTATTTCATATCTTGGCATCTTGTTTATATCTTTTAATACTTGGTAGATAAAGACAAATCATTTATGTGGTTAAAACTCACCAGCCAGTTCACTAGCCTGCCATATTGGGACCAATGCCTACCTTCAACCTAAACCCAAAGACGTGCCTTAGGCGCTCACAAACTGATTTTTGATAGTCCTATTTGACTTGATGTTTGCTATTGCTTTCTCCAGTAATTTACTGTTTAGATTACAAATTTTGCACTTCTTTTCTGTCGGACCAGTGACCAAAATAGGTGTCTAGCCTTGACTTTTGAATATAACACTAACTCTGTTGTGTAACATAATATGTATAATGTAAAATGTTTTTCGAATATTTATCTAGTTGTACCATTATTAATTATTTTCAGAGAATGGTGTATCAATGTTTATGTGGATTGGTCATAGTGTGAACCCAGATTGGGTACAGAAAGTATTTAGTGTACAGAGTGCTGCACAGATTGACATTGATAAGGTAAATATTGTTCATTCTTTACAACCTTCTTACGATGATACCAAAATTTATGTCATCTTTACAACCTTCTCACGATCATGCCACAGTTTATGTCATCTTTACAACCTACTTACGATCATTCCAAAATTTGCATATCATACGTATTTTTTTGAAACGCTCAACTAGAAATGAACTGGTTGGTAATGTAGAGGTAGTCTTGTGTGTATCCTTGATATACATCGGAAATGTTTACGGATCAAGAAGTCTATTTGGAACGAGCTATGGTATCGCACACAAATACCTTGTATCACATAGATGTCTCTTAAAGTCGGATGTCATTGGTAAATCTGACCATGAAAAACTAATATGGCAAACAAAATGATTTTTCAAAAAATGTTAATAGGATGCATGTCCATATTTGTAAAACATGTTTCATTTATTTATACTTTAGCCGACTCTTATGTATTTCAGTGTCGTCTATTGGACTTGGAGAATGAAATTTCACATCGTGTTCGAACTGCTGTCAATCAAGTCAGAGCTCAAAGAAATAGATATATGAAAGTAAGTATGATTATTGTTTGTCTCATTGATATGAAATCAAAACTTTAAATAGTATACATGTACTATTTTCAATGTAGGTCTACTCAGTACTGTGGTTACGCAGGTTTTTTCAAAAGATAGTCCACAAACATATCAAAATCAGCCCTCCTTTAGCATTTTGGATAGAGCAATTTGCACGCGACCCAGGTGATTCTGGTTGGAATACTGGGTTGAGTTTGTCATGTTTTGGTTACATACAGAGCTCTAGATATTTCAAGGCTGATATTCTGATTGGAAAGAAGGCATCTTGATGCTACTATTTATACTGGTATTTATGTTGATACGAGGGTTGTTCAATAAATTCATAGACTTGGTTCATGCATTAAATACATCATGACAGAAATCCCTATCAAAATATATTTTCTAAGTATTAGATGTTGATAATATGTTACTGTAAAATTATTTAGTTTCTATTGGACAAAATTTCATGGTTTTGGTAAAAAAGACCATTTGATGGGACGTTAATTCATGGATTTTGCATTTCCAGTTGAAGGTGAACCACTTAATCCACGAAATTCAATCCCCCACAAAAATTAATTATTTTGCAGTATTTATAAATGTAATCTAATAGTACTTTTTATCTTTAATTGCAGTTAACTATAGTACGACAGAGAGACAAATTGGAACCATGGTTTAATCATTTCTTAGTGGAAGATAAAGGACAAAATGGCAGTGCTTCATATGTGGACTTTCTGTGTCATATTCACAAGGAAATACGGAATTTACTCAACTAGACAATTCTCCATGAGTTTGTGGATCCTTATGTGATATTTATTAAAATGGCAATTGCCTGGATTGCCGATCAAACTAACGTTTAGTGGTGCCATTTTATGCCAAGTTAACCGCACTGAGGTTATCTCAGTTATGTACTGAGATGAGAACATAGCATAACTGAAATGAGAAAGTGAAAAAATTATGTAAATGCATTGCGAAAATATGTCACGAGTAAATGACAAAAACTTGCAACAGAATATCTAAATTTTATTGATTTTCTTGTGATGATTGAGAACTAATTTGAGATAGAAGAATAAAAATCGAAAATTGCATTTTCGTTTGAAAAATAAAATATTGTTTTCTTCTAGTACAGGATACTGTATAAAGCTGTCAAAATAGATCAATTCACACTTGTATAGAGTTATATCTGATAAGTAATACAATGTATTAAAAGATAAAAAAGCTGATTGTATAAAATAACCATTTTGTGTTTTCATTGTGAAGTGCGATTCATCTTCATTATCCTTCCATCGTCATGATTTACAAATATCTCTATTTTACTAAACTAACCGGATCATTGTATATTATTTTCATCACATATTTTGTCCCTTTGGCGCATCATGATTATATCCTAATGACATTACGCCAAATTTCAATCAATACCCTTTAAATCAATTTAACACTAAATTATAATCACATGGTCCGATGGATTAACTTGAAAACCTTCGCCAAGCATCCTTCGACAAACAACCATGAGGGGCGATCTCTGCTCTGGCGTAATTTCAATTATACTATATGAAGAATAAGAACCTTGTTGTGCCAAAGGAATGAGTTGTTAGTCTTTGCTTACATTTACTTTCACTACTGTTTAGTTTATGGCTAATACATTTATATCATTGCATGTGTGGTAGTTATTTTAACTAAGTTTTTGAACAGAAAATAGTTGTTAGATTTAAGAATTTAGCAGGCTGATCAATTAGTGGGTGGACAAAGGTCATTCACATTTTCAGAAGTATTTTACTTATGGTCTTGACTCACGGTTACTGTGTATTCATGCTTACACTATGTTGACAAGCATCATGTGAAGTCTGAACCTGGGATTTTGGTGGTGCTTGTACCAATATTCAACAAGAGTTTCATCCCTTGTTTGAAAATCTTGTTTGGTTGAATCGCCACATTTCTTGTTATTTTATTTATTTGACTTGCTACAGTTTGTTTGTATAGCAGACTTATAAGACTAGGCTGTACACTGACCAATAACCTATTTGACATCAGGGACCTAACACAGTCAACTCTTAATATATAGTGACATTGCTTTCAACAAATTATTCAACACAATTCTGATTGGATGGAATTTTGCACATCTATGTTGTTGTATCTGCCACAATGTCATCGTTTATTCAATGCAATGATACCGTAGAAGAAACATCAGCTTACAATACTGTAAAATCATTTAATTTTGTTGGGACGAAATTTAGTGGTTTTGGTAAAAAAGACAATTTCGTTGGCGCTTGAATTTGTGGATTTTGCATTTCAGGTAACAAATAAGGGTCAGAATCAACGATCATTGGGTTTAAAGTTTGTGGTTGAAGTGAACCACGAAATCCATGAACTTTAATCCCCCACGAAAACTAATGATTTTACAGTATGCAAAAAATGTTAGGTTGTATGCAACTTAAACACATTGTGTTATACTATTCTAGATATGAATCTATTATCCTGCTATATGTCAAATTGATTGAAAATGATAATCTCCATACCCTGTTATATACTATTAATTTTTTTGCGAGGCATATATTTCGCTTCTACTGAACAAGTTTCTGATTACAGGTAACTTGTACATACATTGTACAAATAAGTGCTAGTCATTATTATGCTATTATCCGAAGTGTTCTTAGTGCACGAATTCACTGAGCACTCATTTTTCTCTCTGCATGCATGTTAAGCTTTGTATATTAACTATTGTGCTTTCATTTTAATCTGTCCATAATATACTTTTGTGTTATGACATTAGGCTCTTGACTGTCAAAATTTTCGTTGGTATAAGATTTGTTCATATTAGTAAACTGGCATATGCCTCGGTTGTTGTTAAATAGTCCAAAACTTCTAATAATTTACAAATTTTTATTTTGTTGAATTCTCGCTAACAATCTTAACTGTTTCAGGAATATTAATAATATCTTTATTGTGCAAGCATGCGGTTATTTATTGGAAAAGCTGCATTTGGCCGATATTCCATGTGCATGGGTCCGTTTTCTGCATCCGCCAAAGAACGAACTGGTTGAATGCTGTGGGATACGCCAACAAGAACTTTACTCTGCACATGCATTTCCAACCTCACTCCTTGATTGCTACTTTATTTTCACCTTGTGAACTGTACTGAAGGGTACTGTTGTTTAATACAACCTTATAATCAACACACTGCCATCTTAGTTTGTTTTTAGCTCACCTGTCACAAAGTGACAGAGTGAGCTTTTGTGATCACTCTTCGTCCGTCCGTCCGTCAACAATTGGGTTGTGTCCTCTCTAGCGGTCACAATTTTGGCCTAATCTTTATGAAACTTGGTCACAATGATCATCTTAACAAAATCTAGGTCAAGTTCGATATTGGGTCATCTGAGGTCAAAAATTAGGCTACTAGGTCAAGTAATAGAAAAACCTTGTTTTTCATTCTATCAAAGGGAGTGTACTCTGTAATTATACTGGTTGTGATCATGTAAGAGTTGTCTCTCTTACTATATTTTAGTTGTAGAACTACAAATGTGTACTTGTTAGCAGCTTTGAGGCTTTAATTTAAATTAAATGCAGAATGTGGATATTAGGGTTATCATCGTTTACAGTGATTGTATGTTTACAAACTATTAAACAATTATTAAGCTGTAATTATAGTCTTATGCAACCTTACTAATCGTTTTACATAGACTTATATAGGGAAAACATATAAAAATCTTCTTCTCTAAAACTACAATGCCTAGAGCTTTGATATTTGGTATGTAGCATCATCTAGTGGTCCCCTACCAAGATTGTTCAAATTATGGCTCTGGGGTCAAAATTGGCCCCGCCCCGAGGGGTCACCGTTTTACATAGACTTATATAGGGAAAACATATAAAAATCTTCTTCTCTAAAACTACAATGCCTACAGCTTTGATATTTGGTATGTAGCATCATCTAGTGGTCCCCTACAAAGATTGTTCATATTATGCCCCTGAGGTCAAAATGGCCCCGCCCCGGGGGTCACCGTTTTACATAGACTTATATAGGGAAAACATATAAAAATCTTCTTCTCTATAACTACAATGCCTAGAGCTTTGATATATGGTATGTAGCACCATCTAGTGGTCCCCTACCAAGATTGTTCAAATTATGCCCCTGAGGTCAAAATTGACCCCGCCCCGGGGGTCACCAGTTTCTATATTTACGCTCTACCTTTGTTAGTCTAAATTGTGCAGGGCTTCATTTATAATCAGGTGAGCGATATAGGGCCATCATGGCCCTCTTGTATAACAAATCTTTTATAAAAAAAAACACCACATATTTTTGTATTAAGAATACTTATATGTTGGACTGTGCCATGTTTTCTATATTAAGTGGTTGTGGTTTAAGCATAATTATTCTTTTGCCATCATTTTGTTGGAATAAGTGCTAAACAGATTAATAATATATGGTTGTCTCATTTTTGTTACCTGTACTAGTAATACTGTACATGTCTGCTGATAAGAAATCTTAACAACCTTTAAAGACAAAACCAAAAGTTTAAATGTTACACAGCTTGGAGAATTTGACCTGATCCTGACCATTATGCATGAATGTAATTATGTACTACAAGGTTCTTGCTTTGAAGTTATCAATTTCCGCAAGCAAATTGTTCAATATCAGCGCTTTTGTGTGTTTGTTACTTTGTATTACACCTCAAGCATCTTTGTGATACTCCCTGCTTATGAAAACATACAACTTGGATTATATATATGGACAATATATCGGCTGTTAAACAATTTGTACGTAAATTAAAGGTCAGGATCGTTTCAAATTCTCTGGACTATACATTTGTAATGTAGTCGGTCATCTGTATACGAGATATTCATGTTTACCTGAAAGATGAATACATGTGTATCATTTTCTTCTGTTATAGAATTGCGCCCATAGGCTACCTATAAAATTGGTGTGAGTTTCCCTCATCATGTGTTGAATTTATTGCTGGCAAGTCTAACGAGATGGGAATGTCAAAACTTGAGGACTCAGTACTTTCTCCTTGAAATAATACTATAGCTTGGTGAATTTGACAAAAACCTGACCCTTATGTATGAATAGATTGCAAGGCTCTTGCTTTAAATATAAATATTTGCACAAGCAAATCGTGCAATATCGGTATTTTAACTGGTGTTTGTAATTACATCTCATTCGTCTTCGTGATACTCCCGGCCTATGAAAACTTACCACCGAGGTTATAAATACAGACAATATATCAACTGTTGAATTATGCTAATCAAAAGGTCAGGTTTGTGTAAAATTCGCCAAGCTATACCTCAGTTTTGTTAAAGGGGAAACTTACACTTTATGTTTAGCCTAAGTTTTAGTCATTTTGAATCACTCAACTTATATGATTAATTAAATGCACTATTTATTGTTTATGAAATCATTACTGTATATCTGACACTGGTGTGTGTTGCACCAGTATTGTTTTAATATGTATGGAAATGGATTATTGTACATCAAAAATGATTATGTGAAATGAAATAAACTATTTGTTTAACAATGTTGTGTTTGTCTGATCATCATTTTATCAAGTCAGTTTGTGGCGGCTGATAATCTTTTCAAATCTTTGTGGTTTTTCTGTCGAGAAAGCGAGTTCTAGATTCGACCAGTGGGCAAACAGAGCGCATTTCTAAATCTGTGGTATTTAAAATTTGTTGGAAAATTAGAAGTTTTCCAATGACATTGGCTACGATCATGTTAGTCTGGTTCCCTGTCATACTATTTGTGTTTTAGTAACATAGTAAGACTACGGTCATGTCTGGCACACATGTAGAGCTAGTTTTGAATTGCTGTGAAAGAGCAAGTCACTTGAGTATATGAGCAAAAGCAGATGAAAAAAAATTGTTATTTTACTTAAAATACATCATGTATCAACCAATAGGCATATAAGATCATGTGTGGAGCTGAATCATTAATTCAGTTTCAGTGATGACAAAGATGAGCCAGGTAGCTATAAGGTATGACAGTTTAGAACTCGCCACCAGTAGACAGAGCATGTGTAACATCAAATTGTTCCAATAGTTAGCCATTACTTTACCATCAGGTACTCATGAATGTGAAGTGTCAACAAATTTCCCTTGCAGAAATTATATAGTATAGAGAATTTGGCCTGGTCCTCATCCTTCTATTAGCATGGATTGACAGTTCATATGTTGCCTACATTTACTACCCTGGTTATATGTTTTTTATTAGCAGGTAGTAATATATCATGCAAAAAATATGCCTGCGAAAGAACCTTGTTATGTTCAAAGATCAGGAGGAATTCTCTGCACTATACTGATATTCCCCGCCTCCTCGATGACCTAGTGGTTGAGCGATCTCTTCGAGTGCAGGTCCCGGAATCGATCCCAGACCGAGTCATACCAAAGTCATAATAAAAATGGTACCAGAAATTCCATTGCTTGATGCTCCGCATATAAGCAAAACTCTGACTCTCTTCTCTCATACCCTCATGGCGATGGATAACATCAGGAATGAGGTGTTGAGATTGATTAATTTAAGCTTGAAAAACTTTTTTTCAAAATTGACTTTAAATAAATAAGAATAAACAAGATATACTGGTGGGTAGACACAGTAAAAACAAAAAGAAACTCAACGTTTCTACTTCATTCTATTTTAATATACAATACATGAGTATAAAATAATTCTACACACATTTATAAATTACAGCAGAAATTATAATAGTAGAGCAACAGTGACCTTCTACAATCACACATTTTATTCAACAAAAGGATTAGGTATATACAATGCAGCCTATGTAAACAACACCTTTAGGGAGCTGCTAAACACTGGTCATAGTTTAGAGGTTGCTCTAAAGAGATAAGATTTGTAGTAAATATAGGCTTAGATAACTATTGATGGTGTTTTTATAGAGGTTGTTGCTCTACAGAGGGCCACTCCAGAGAGATCATACAGTATATTGCAGGAATGCATTGGAAATACAGGTGCCAAAAGTCTAGCATCATAAATATCAAGCAAAGGGTAATCCCCCCCCCCCTAAATGTTGAGTAATGGATGAAACTGATGAAAAGTATTAACAAAATGTTAAAGCTGAATCAAGTTGTTTATAATCAGGGGTGTCAACAGAGCCAAATTAAAATCCGGATAATCAGATGGGGTTCTACCATTTTTAACAAACAAACTTGTGGCATTTAATACAGTGATTCCCTAATTGAATCAGTTTCCATTAAAAATCCCTTCAATACAGATTAAATTGACTATAATTTTGCTAGTTTTTCAAGATATTTTCATCAAAGAACTTTTATTTTGGTAAATAATCATGCCTCTTTCTGGATATGTAAATCCGAAATTACAGAATAATTGACACCCCATGTATAATGTAAAATATCTCCAGCAAGAGATTTCACATGGAACATGGAGAAGGACAATAAACAGTGAAATAAAGACGATGGGAAAACACTTGGAGAAATAGAGGAGATTGCGAAAGGACAGACAGAAATGGAGAGGCCTGATTGCAGTCTTATGTGCCAGTGGGCAGGAAGAGGATAGGTAGGTAGGTAGGTTAAAACATAAACAAGGGCAATTTACTACAGTCAAAAAAATAAATACATGACAATTGTACAGTACAGTAGGCAATCAATATTTAAGCATACTTCCAAAACAATTTCAAACAGTCTGATGAGAGTTGTTAGAGTGACTTTTAGTGTGCCCATGATCAATTGACATCAACAAACAAATTGGTTTTGATCAACTGTTACAAAATTGGTTTTACAAATTATGGATATCATGAGATATATGGTCAGTTTGGTACTAAAAACATTTCTGATAATAAACTGTGTTCATCTGATAATTCCACCTTTGTTTTCCTGACTTTCTTATTATTGTGATCACACTATAATAAATACAGTAACATTATGGTATATACTGTAAAATCAATATTTGTTTTTGAACAACTAATAAGGGATGCCCCCATGGCAGCCCTATAGTTGGAACTGGTAAAGGTGACCTTGACCTTTAACCTACTGACCTCAAAATGAAAAGGGGCCATCTACTAATGACGGACAACCTCCATGTAAAGTTTGAAGATCATAGGGCAAAGTGTTCTCAGGTCATTGAATGGAAACCGTTTGGTCTAACAACAGACAGACCGACCAACATGTGCAAATATGGGGGGGGGGGCATAATAAGATTTAGCTCATGTATTAAATCTGAAATTGATAGACTAAGCACACATGTACATTTAGTGATGATAATTTACACCTAAGTATATGTTATAGAAGTCGTAGTTTCAATTTGAAGAGTAAAAATATTTAATAAGTTTAAAACCACCAAAAAGACATTCTTTTGAAAGTAAAACAATGCAATTTATGTACCGGGCAGATTAAAACACAGTGAAGCCACAAAAGAGAACAAATTGCTGGCTTAGAATGAGAAGGTAGTAAGTACAAAATCGATATTTTGAGAAAACAAGAAAAAAAACAGTCAAAAAATTACTCTTTACTAATAAATGGTAAAACCAGATGTTTCAACTTCAATTTGGTCAAGATGAATAGTTCCGATTTTCATGAAAATAGGCGGCAGGCCCATAAGCGCATTGTGGTGCTGATTTCAAATATGCATGAGTCTTACAAGGTCCTTCTCATTCTAAGCCAGCAAAATATATATGGTATATCACATAATTAAATTGATCTGCAGTTTTCACCCACTTCTTATGGTATGGTGTCCAATGTCTTAAGTTAACTATGTTACACAGAAAAGGTATTCAAATGCATTATAAAACATGTGAAATAAAACATGAAGTTATTGAACCAGAAAATTTCGTCCCTTTGGCGCAACAAGGTCGTATCTCACTATATAATCTATAGAAAATTATAACCTTGTTGCGCCAAAGGGAAGATATAGAGCAACAATAAAGTTCTACACAGTAGAGATATCACTTGATCATTCTAGCCATCTCCTTACATATCTGGTCAGCTTGACTTTCCAGTTCCTGTGTCTTCATATGACTGTATTTTCTCTGCAAATAAAACAGTTCATAGTGTTATATATACAACAAAGTCTCAATAACAATGCCACCATTGGAGCCGGTTTCTTGGCCTCATTACGAAGTTGGTCATAGCCACCACACTAAAGTGCATAAACAATGAAAATGGAAATTGTGGTCTTAATTATGAATAACGATGCCACTATTGGTGCTAGTTTCTTGTCTCATTACTAAGATGGTCATAGCTGCCTCACTAAAGCGCAAAAACATACTTACCCATTTATTTTTCTGTCTTTCTCCTTCAAGTTTTATGAATTCATCCATGGTGAGATCTTCAATAGGTTTACTTAAGGAAAGAAATGCACAATGGGGAGAGTGCTTCTGGTGTTCATCCCTGAAAAATATGAACAAGCATTACTTTTTATTGAAAACTATACACATAAATTTATTCAAAAGCATATTTATTGATGAATGAAACAGTTAAATACAAATGCACGGTAATAAATTTCTAAATTCATTTCAATTAGACTTGTAGTTACAGTACCGAGTCCGGTAATATAAACATGTACGTAAAATAAACATAGTAGTTACATTCAAGATTGTGTATACCATCTGATGATCGCCACACTGACTTAGTTATTTGACGTTTTGAATGCAATGTAATGTATCACTATGTAACTCATGATTGACATTCTAGATAAACTACTTCCAATAGAAATCACTTAAGTCTTAATGCATAAATACATGTGTGTCAAAAGATGTGACCATGCTGACGATGTTGTGGAGTGCATGGGTTTTTCTCCTTAAATATAACAGAGGCCTGTAAAAGGCTACTTCCCAATTGGAAATTTCTTTAAAATCATGCAGTTTTCCCAAAAATCCCAAGTTATACCTACTTTTTGGTTTCCCAAAACAGAAAATACACAGATATTTTCCCCAAAATTAAGAGGCTAAGGCCCCTTCCCAATTTTTGAAAAAAGGCACTGGAGTGTATTTGAGAATCAATGCTGAATTAACATTTATTATCTTCCTTTCCATGGTCATCTGCATTCTAATTTACAGTGTTCTAGCTTATGAAAAATTTTTTAATTACTTTGCATCAAATGTAAGCCATGACACTATGAATTAGACTCTACATGTATATCATGATAAGTAGTTGTGGGCATACCTGTAACCATTCAGTCTTGGTTTTTCAAAGTGGAGTGTCTTGGAAAAATTTAAGAATTGAGCTGTTCAGTTAGCACTGCAGTCATGTCTGATTCAGACATGTCAAGTCAAATTTCATGGTGTCAAACTGTCAACCCTGAAATAGTCGGTCCGATAAGGTGTATGAGACCGACTTAGAAATGTTATGTTATATATGTATAAATCATACCAAGGATTGTCATCTGGTTCCCAACCATCCAATTCTTTGTAACAACAAAAACACCTGGTACCATCAGGCTCTGAATTTGTAGGGATGTGATAGAATCCTGCTGCTGCCAACTGTCAATTAAAAAGATAATACTATGATATAAATAATTCAATTATTAATATTTGTATATAAATTTTTATTATAATAAAAACCATTTTACTGAATGTATTATGTAGCTGTGTAATAAAATACAGATATTAGTTTGAAAGGTTTCCATTCCAAATCTCATAATTTTTTCACAATGAGTCAACCTGAGTAACTGTCATACTCATAGTCATAGTCTTTTAGAGATTGCTCTGCATGGAGTTACAACCCCTATTGTCAATATGTCTTCATCATTCATCATTTTCGAATGGTATTTTACGATTCCTCGCCCCGTCCAACTTGTATTCGGGTAGAAATTCAATCACTGCCAGTTTAAAATTCCTGACACATGGTATGGTTTGCTGATTCTGGTTTTCAATCTAGTGCATTAAGCAAATACCTCGACCATACTGAATGTGTGTGTCGAGTAATTTCACCAGTTGACAGCCAAAAGTAGGTTAATAATAAAGTATGCACATTCAGATTTTTCAATGAAATTGGATTGGATCTGTCTTTTGTGTGTTGACGAGCGAGAGACAGCATGTTTGAAGAGATGTGAATACAGTTCAATGGTCTCCTCGACCCAGAGTGAGCTTATAGAGTTATTAGGTGAGCCATTAGTCAAGTAAATCCTCATTCTATTAAATAAAGTATTATGCAATTACGTTCACAAGTGCTCAACAACTTCAAATTCAATTAGCCATGACAAATCTTCCCGACAGGTGGGCTTGACAATCTTATCGACTCCAACAGAGTTCCCACACTTTTAACATTTCAAAATTTAGACATCCACATATTAATATTTTTAATGTCCCCTGGGTCGCCCCCCGGGTGACAGTGGGTTCGTCAAATCTCCGGTTCGTCAAACTTAACTTTTTGTACAAAATAGGTTGTGGTTTCGTCAAATTGAATTATAGTGGGATTTGAGTTGATATACATAGAAGTGTGAACAAACACCTTTTTATAAGATTTGATTGTAATGTATGGGGTTGGCAATTGATTTATTTGTAATATTGTGTGATAATCAAGAAATTGTTGGTGTGTTTCTAATTTAACAGGTATTACAATTTTAACTTAATTAAATGATAATTATCATCAGTTTATCAGTTTTGTTTGGCCGTTGCATGTTTATCATACTATGACAATTTCAAACGCACACAGAGTAATTACATGGATGGTGTGAATCACTCTAAATTATCACTTTGACGAACCCGATTTTTGTTTATACTATAAATTCATTTTGACGAACCGGGGATTTGACGAAACCACAGTAATTCCGCCCCCCCCCCCCCCCCTCCACTTCGGCAGGCAAAATATTTTGACTGACCAAATCATTAGTCACAGTGCATTACCAAACATGGCACCACCAGTTGTAGAGACTGTAGATTCTACATGACCAACTTATTTCTAAGTGAATCAAATATGTAAAGTTGAAATAATGCTTACAGCTCTTGGATTACACGAATTGCCTTCGTCAAACGGCCAGTCGGAAAATGTCAACAAACGAAAAGATTCAAAGAACATGTTGTATTCTTCCTTCTTGCAGTTTTGATACTCGGACAATTCAGTACCCAGTTTAATGGCAGGTGCCTTTTTGCTATTCTTCTTTGACGATTTCTTCGTCTTACTTCCTTTCCCAGGCATTTTGTTGTTTTTATTATTTTAAAATCTGCGGGCACAAATGTCGGAAGATAATGGGTAAACTGTATACGACTGTTTCAGTAGCGTTGTCGTCATGTCTTCATGCTTCCGGTGTAAAACTAACCGCACCACGCCCCACTAATTAAGGAGGGTCGAGCTACCCTTGAGCATGCCCGGAAATTAAACTTTTCATTTGACAATGAAACAAAAAACAAACATGAAATTTAGTAAAAATGAAACTATAAATAGCGTTGTTTGGTTACAGATTTCAAAAAACCATGCTTCGGTTATATATTTTGTGAAGTTTTATACCTACAAAATATCGAGTTTCACAAACAAGTATCAACCAAGATTTTTAATACGTTACAGAACCTTCATAATGCGATATCTCATCCAATAAAAATAACTTTTTCAATTTCTTTTTCTCAAAACTATATCTCATTGACGCACTTAATAAATTATAGTTTTCCCAAAATAAGGTTAATTTTTAAGTGGTTGGAAATCGCACAGCAAAGTTATTTTCATCCCAGTCAGAGATCTTATATAAATTATATATTATCTATGCATTTTTAATTAGCCCCTCCCTATTATGTTACATTACATAATCCTAGCTAGATCTATATTTTGACAAGAAATTTGTAATCAATTATTGAAGCTGCATGAGGTAGGAAATTGACCATACAATCCGGTAAACTTCAATGGGTTGTATATTGGTAGGTCGTTAGTATTAGTAACTTGTTTTGGGACAGTGGGGGTCAGGTAACACAGGGATCTATGTTTTTACAAGGGATAGAACACTGCATGAGACATAGACCGTTAAAACTATTTTTAATTGAATGGGTTGTATATCGGGTTCTTGTTAGTTGTTTTGGAGACAGCTGCAGAAGTAAGGAATTTAGGGTCATAAAATTTACTGGTATAAAAAAGGGTTTACAACTTTGATACTCAGAATTTAGAAGTTAGATACATTCTTCTTGATATGGATTTAATCAGAAATATTGTATTTGAAAACTATCAGCTATCCATTGTCCATCACCTGGGATGGGACCATGGTCGCAGACTGACTGGTGCATAAAAAATATGCTAAATACTACATAATATAGCTATAATAAATATCGCCCGCTGATTAGCGCGAGTTCATATAAATTTCGGAACAGAATACACAATATTTAATTAATAACCAATACATAAATAATCGTCAGATTTTCAAAAAATAACTTGTAGTATAATGCAAAATATATAATTGGCCTGTTTTAAATACGATTTTATTAACATATCGGACAGAATGCTATAGAAATGCTAATTAGATATGAACATAAAAACGAATCGACGGGATTTTTTTCACCGTAGTTTTTCGCTTACAATCAACTATTTCAGCCAACAAATGTATTGCATCGTAAAATATAGTACACAAACTGTACAATTAACTAATCTTTACGAATTTATGTCATGAAATTGATGTGTAAATCGGCAAACCAATTGGTACGAAATGGACGGATCAGTACAAAATGGCGTCTTCCTTATCGGTACTTATCTGACCGCGCGATTTAACGGCAGTGTAATCGCTTTAGATCAGCGCGTTAAAGCCCAACATTTTTCCTTCTTTGCTTTTGGTCCAGAACTTTATAGAGGGATCAGCATGATGCCAGCATTGTGCCAGCATGAGATCGCTATCAGTGATTATCTGGGGTCATAAAACACTGTAACTGGTCAGTGTAAGGGATCAGAGGCCCATATAGCTACTGATAATCAATAATGTGCTACTGTAATATGTACCCTTGAAAATATATGTTAAATTGTGTGTTTGTTTAATTTGTATAAGTAGATATATTTCTTTGATTTTTGTTTCCATCTGGTTTAAGTGTGTAAAAACTATTTGTCAAAATATTTACTATTTTAGTTATTAGTATTCCCTAAGAGTTATTCAAATAAATACACACACAAACCAGATACAAATAAAACTAAGCAACTATACCAAAGAGGTACACAATATCAATTCTGATTGTATGTCTGTGAATATACCTTTTTTATGAATATAAGATAACATAATACTCATAGATCTAGTTAATAATTTTTTTTTTAATTCAAAACCTCAAAACAAAACCAACATCAAAAATAACATTTTTATATCTTATGAATAATATCAATTCACTCATTTCATTGAATACATTATTAAGAAATGTTAATCATGAGGCATACAGCTACCGGTATATAAGTTATATATGTTCAGATTTTTTAAACACTTTTATAATTGTGCATTAATTTGCATGCATTTGTGTCTAATCACACGACAGTCGTTTTCAAGCAACACAAACAAAATTATGTCAATCTTGATGGTTCAGGTTTTTTTTTTTTCACAATAAAATATTACAAAAACTTATATATCAATTTAATTTTACTATAGGCCTACAGATATTTTATAACTTCCTGTCATAAAGGGAACTCTTGTTGTCTCTTATCTAATACTAGGGCCTCTTGTAAACTAATTAACATGCTGTGCAATGTTGCATAATATTATGTAATAGGGTACAATATGGTCAGATATCTTAAAAATCAGTAACCACATGTTGAGAAAACTATGACCAAAATTGGTTGGCCCAGTGCCAAAATCCAGGTCTTTAAATGATCCTATTAATATAGTAGATCCTGTCCCAGTAATGTATAAAAGATTAATTTATGAAATGTTATGCAAAAATTGTACTTTTTGATGGATAGCTGTAAAAGAAAGATGGTGACCCCTAGTTTTTAGTTTGCTGAACTCATGGTATAATTTATTTTTAACTTTATGTACACTTTTTAATCGTTGAAATTTGTTGGACACTTGATTAAAAGTGACATTTTTTCAATAGTTTTGCAAGTGGGATGGGTATAACTATTCATCATGTACACATACCGATTTTTTACGTATTTTTAATTGGAAGTGGAAGACCAATACAGCAATACAATATAATGAATTGTCTATAAAGAGATGTTATATAATAAAATACTGAAAATGAAATAGTTGGGATAAACAAAGTACAATGGTAGGTCATCAGAAAACAATATAGCCCGAAAACGCGTACGGTGGTATATGTGTATGTGTAATTATTTAAACCTCTCGGTCAAGGATAACCCATGAAAGTGCAAGCACTTATTTCCAATGGGGTCCTGTGTTTTTGCTGAAGGGACAGCAGGTGGAAGAGATAGTGGTGTGATACAAGGTATCCGGGCGAGATGCCCTAGCTCTTTCCGAAGAGACACCTTGGTTCTTTAACGTGCCCGGTGTATAGCACCGATACACGCGAGACTACCTCTGGGTTGCTAACCAGTTCATCTCTAGTTAGGTGGGAAACACAGAAAAGCGTTTCAGAAATGATCAAGTGCCCCGGCTGAGGATCGAACCCGGGACCTCTCGATCAGCAGTCAAGCAGGCAATCCGCTCGACCACCGTACCACCGTATATCAGTTTTATTGTTTCAATGTCGTTTAAGACAAAGACCTAAATTACACAGATGGGAAACATGTACCAAATCTCACGATATCTCGTGGCAGGTCTTATGAAATCTCGCGAAATCTCGTCCGTTTCTTATACCTTATATCTAATGTTCTCATATACTATGCAATGGATTCATTATTTAGAGGTTAATACATGACATAGCGGGACCGGAAGGCAATAATCGGCCCGGAAAATTAATAATCACCGCGAGGGCTTTAGCCCGAGAGTGATTATTCATGCCGGGCCGATTATCAACTTCCGACCAGGCTCTGAAGTGTATTAAAGTCTTTAATACAATTGTTCAATTCAAATACTAAATGGGAGTAACAACAACTCACGTTTAGTGAATTTCTTGGAGATCTACAGTCATTTACGATAAAAATCTAGTACATTCATAAAATTGGCAAAGCAATTTCAACGTAACGTCATTTTAGCTCCAACCTGACGTCATTATGACTCCAACGTGACGTCATGTTAACCTGGATAACGTTACGTGCGTTCTTTCAACGGGCCGATTACGATTATGAGATTGCGGACCGGGCCGATAGACGATAATCAATCACGTGATAGCATAATCTGTCTGAAATAGGCTCATTTTGTTACTATATTTAGTAACAAGTGTATAAATCAGCTTTATCACATAACCTGCGGTCTGGGAGTGCATTAAAGCCGTGCCGGAAATATCGTAATGCACTCACAGCCCATTCATTAAACATTTAAATTAGCTTGACGTTGATTGGTTGGTTGGGTCAGGATGGCGTAACATAAGCCAATCCGTGCCTTGAATCGACCCGTGACGTCAGTATAATACAAACGTCTGCATGACGTCGCGCGCATTTTAACGCTTAATTTTGAATGAAACATATGAAGTTTACATCAGCGTTTTGACCTTTAACGAGCTCTCTCTAAGGTTATATGATAAATAGAATCTTACATTCGTGCTAATTACATACAAGTTTTATAAAACTCGTCGAGAAAAACAATATGACACTCGACAAAGCCTCGTGTCGTATAGTTTTGTTCACTCTTTTAATAAAACTCGTATGCAATGAGCACTCATGCAAGATCATCTATTTAAAATGATACCTAATTTCTTGAAATAAAACGCACGCCCCTCTTACACCCTCTTCCCTTCTCACCACGCTTCGCCTTTGTTCTCTTCACTTCTCTAAAAGCAAGCCAGTACAAACACTAATTACCACAAGCATACAATTGGAAGTTTATATCATATTATGTTAATATGATAGCTGAAAAATTCTTTATTTCATTTAGAGTTGTGCTTTTTGAACATCATCACTACATAGTTATACAATTTAAATTTGTATTGCTGATAATTCTGTGTGTATTTCAATGTTGTTGTTTTTTATTTTAGATAATACATGGTGCATAATTAGGGTTTCGTGGAAACTTTCCCTATATCAGACGTAATCTGTCTATAAACCATTGCCTTTCATTTTAGACGCTAGAGGTAACGTTTACCTGTTTGTATTTGACTGGTCATTTTATCCCCATTTAATTAATTTAATGTACTTTTGATAGGTTACATGTTGAGCACCATACTGTATTCATGTTATTCCAAAAAACTTAAAAAAAAAAATTAAACTGTAAAATAAGTTGTAACTTGTCATTTTATAATACTGTAATTCATTTAGATAATTCAAAGTCATATGTAATTTAGGTCTTTGGATACTTATATTACTAGATATATATTCAATTATAAAGTAAACTGTAAATCAAATTGAATGAGTGTTAGCATTTTTCTGTTTTATATTTCATTAATTAGATTTAGATAGCCTCAATAATAGACCCACCCTAGAGACATTGACATCTTAAGGTCTCTATATTGAATTGGTCTCATTATTGGGGTGAGCTAACACAAGAGTAACCAGTCAATTGATACTGATACACAACGTCAAAGTCTCTTTTATAAGAGTTCTGAAATCACTTTATCACTGACTACATAGTTCAAAATAATCAACTGGAATGTTACACGAACACACCTGGTCCAAAACCACGATAGAACCTGGGTTGACACGGCTACTGTTACATGTCAAACCAGGATAGATATACGGTCCATGGTCAAACAAATATCTCATTTTTGTAGTTTCTACTAAACATAAAGGGGAGTAACTGCTGTAGATAAAAATTTGGGTGCGGACCAAAATGCACACGGCTCTGTGACGCATGCGCATAACGTTCAGGAAGTGGACAAAGTGAATTTATTTATTTACGTTTCTACGAGATTTTCATTAACTTTTTACAGGTAGGCGCCGTATAATTTAGCCTAATTCTTATCTAAAAATTTGAGTCAACACTTTAGCTATATGGTTCAGTTGTCATTGTATGCTTTGTTGCTGTCACATGACCATGTCAAGCCTTTGACGTAACACCAAATTTTTGTCATTTCGAAATCTGAAGTTGGATATAAAACCCGTTTCGCTTGATTTCTTTATCAGTTGTTTCTATATTTGTGATTATTGTGTCTTAACCAGGTAAATCAATTTTATTGTGAGTTATTTCTAGTTGCAATTTAAAATCTTACTTTATCATGTATTTACTGTTACAAGTAGAATTGACCCACAAATTGGTCCAGTTTAGGGTGTTTATGTCCCAATTATTGACCTCATTATCAGAAGATTTTGTGTTTGACTACACACTGACTGAGATGTTTTTTTTCGACGAGTCAAGATTTTGCGTAGAATTCACAAGAAGAGTCGATGTTCAGCTATAGACTAAAGGAGTAATGTTTTGAGAAGACCAAATGAATGAAGAATTAGAATTAAATCCAAGACCTCAATATTTTAGGTATCTGATTAACAGATTAAATGAATGGAAATGCAAGGCGAATAATAGTCCTACTGCAGTCAATTTGATGCCCACCCGTAGTATTTATGGGGGAGCAGGTGGTACAGGGGGAATTAAGACATACAACTCTTCCAAACAGACATGCATTTGACAACCTTATCTAGCTACTCCGACTAGTCCGAGTCCCAGGGAATAGAATTTATTCCAGTTCCAAGTTCCATACCTGGGGATTTAGACAGTGGGCATTGTCTCCAGGGTGGGGATTTACTCGTTTAGACAAAAAAATGAAGAAAATAATCAATCAGTGGTGAGTCAAGTTCCAAAATAGGCTGGTTGAATGACTAGAATGTACCTGGTGTTTGAAGAAGTAATTTTAGACTAAAAACTCCTGTCTTTCCCCAGGGTTGAGGAACAGGGTATCAATTTACTGTTCAGTGCATGATACTTTATCTTCCCTGTATTGGCTTACTTAGCCTCTAAACTCATATACCAGTATACATTATAAGTCTTTACCAGTATAATTTTTGTACTTTCAGCAAACATGTCAGCACCACCCCCATACCCCGGCAATGAGAAAGGAGGAGCTCCTAGTAAGTTAAAATATCAATCAATTGTTTATTCCAGTTTATATATACTCCATTTCTCAACATTTAAACTGTTAGGCCAAGACAAAATAATGTTGTGGTTAAGGTTACGGGCCCAAATATTAGGGTTGGTAGGTAGGGGAAACATTTTATTTTTTAATATTATTTTATTTAGTTTTTTTCAATACCAGTAATTACTTACAAGTTTTGGCTTTTAATTTTCAATAAAATGTTGTTGGGTAGCAGTAAAATAATAGGGTAGGTAGGGAAACCTTAACCCCAACATTATTTTGTCTTGGCATTATATATAAACAGTGTTTGATTCACCTCACCAGTTTTCTTAGACATGATCCTAACTGGTACTAGATTACCCTGGCACAAGGAACTGAACATTTATTCACATGTGGAGAAATGTCCACATTTTCAAATTTTCATTAAAGTGTTTGACCAAGAATCAAACCCTTATTAACTGGTTACAAATCAACCCCATGAAGTTCTGAACCATTGCTGTGTCTCCTATTAATAATATACAGTGTGCTGGACCTTTAAACTAGTTACCTACATGGTACTTTTTGTAGATAGATAAACTAGATTATAAATTATATGGATAAATTCCCAATATATAACATATAAAAACCAAACCCATAATCCTGAATTCACATTTGCACAACCATATAGCGTTTTTCCCCTTCTTTGTAAAGTACCCATAAAAGGTGCTTTCCCAAACAGGAATAAAGACCATTTTTCCCAATATACAAGATAACAATTCCCCAAAACAGAGAAAATTAACATTGAAGCTACTACAATTATAAGAGGAACATGAAGAATTTGCCTTTTAAGTTTATTCTGTTCCTTTTTCAACAATATAGAATGTATTATGTCAAAAAAACAAGTATGAAGACATTTAAAGGTCTATTAAGCAGTTTATTAAAAACTCCAAATTTTAGGATTTTACCGACGAAAATTCCCAATTTCAGGATTTTACGCAAAAAAAATCCCAATTTTACTAGTACCTGGTACTTTCCCAAGATAGCAAGAAAAAACACTGCCATACTATAGTTTATTCATGATCCAAAGTTCAAACCACCAGCACATGGCACACAAAGATCAAATTATACATATAATACAGTGCATAGATATGCATGTATACATTGAACACATAAATTAATGATATGAAACAGGATATGAAAACAAAAGCAAATTATTTAAATGATGAGTAACTGTTGACTTGTGAAGTTGTGGTTGATATCAAACCAAACTGAGTTTCATGTCAGCGACGTACTGGGTGATGATAATGAGATTGATAGAATACAATGTAGAAATGCGGTATCATCAGTATGCACTATCAAGTGATTCAAAAGTTGTCGAAAATATTAACATTGTCATAGTCATACTGTGTTAAGATTATCTATTTCTCAATCATTTTTGATAAGTAGTAGCTGTGTTGACAATTTTAGTTCATCATCTTAAAGTTCGTTTAAAACGTAAACTTTCCAACATACATACTTTGAATAATTTTAAAAACATGTAAAGCATTGAGCATAACACTAGAAAGTATGTTTTTTTCATTGAACTGAGAAAATTTACATTCTTATCTCCAGCTTTTGTATTTCTTAATTCTGTATTAAAGCTTATATTTGTATTATAATAATATAAATCTACATTATCTGCGTTACATCATACACAATGACATTATTAAGAAAGCAAATATGTGTCAGTGTAGTGAGTGTACATAAAGAGAAATAAAGTATGACATCAAGGGATTTTGTAATGTACAATGTTAATTATCTAATCTCTATATCATGTCATTTAAAATGCCCTAGGTTGCTATAGAAGATTCTCATCTAACCAATGCACAGTATCTGGCTAGCTGGGGGTAAAAACCTGCTGTCATAAAATATTTAAGTTATAATGTTACTTCATTGCCCCTTGAAAGGCTTTTAGACTGGTCACTGATGGTGGACGGTAAGAGCTTCTGACTGTTAATGAGGTTGTGGGTTCGATCTTGCCTCAGCCAGAAGCAGAAATGGTTTTTAAGTGTTTCCATACAGTACCAACACTAATTTGAAGTAATTTCATTAATAGTCGCTTAGAGCGGACTTCAAAAGTTGAGGTCCCCTAGTATGATAGTTTACATCAGGCATGACGTAAAAGAACTTTCTTAAGATTATGTCAAAGTTCTGGCATAAATGATCATTTCCGAGGGCTCAGTGCAAAACTATGGTATACCGTAGTGCGCCCAGGATAATGTGATTTTGAAAGGCGGTAACAAATAGAATTATCCATAAAGGTGGATTACTCGAGTGACTATATTTATACTGGTAGTAAATTAAGGATGCAGGTGTGAACACAACATTGTACTTCATAAAGGTCATATATTTCTTGTCCAGACTCTTTAATCAATGCTATTGAACTTAGTTGGTACCATTCTGTTGCATCAACTAAGTACCTCAGATTGTTTTGAAAATTTGCTCTCAAAATGTGCCAGTTTATCTCATTGATTAAAATAGGGTTTTTTATGAAATTTCATCCATCTGTATAAATTATAACTAAGAAACCTGAGTCCTTCATTTTATAATCTCAGGTCAGGTATCCCAGTATTTGTATACTTCTTGTTTAAGTTTTTCATAACCGTACATATTTGAATTGCTGCTATTCATTGATTTGCTTGGCTTAACATCTAGCAATAGGCTTTTGTTATCTTATAGTATTTCAAAATACAAACATGAATATATATAGAATTTCAAACTCCTACCTGTATATTATTGTACCTGGCTATATTGAGTTTAAACTCAATGTTAGCTTACAGTGTATAGATGGTTCGGAGTTAATACAGGAATTATCTGTTCACTTAATTTATATATATCAAAATGTCAGGTACATATATTTAATACTCTTTTGCTGTTTGTTAAGTAAAACAATAAGGAGGGCTTTCATTTTTCCTTGATTTAACCATTCATAAAATTTTGATAATCCATAGTTGCATTTCTTTTATCATTCAATGATGCAATTTAGAGCATGTGCCCTGAATGTTGTATGATCAAATCCTGTCTAAAGAAAGGTGTGTTTATGAACATCGAAAGGGGAAAAACAATCTGTGAACCAGGATACAATCCGAGGGTGATCAATGCATATTTTGCAATGTGCTGTGACAGTGCATATTAACTCGTGTAATTTATATTTCGCAATCAATTGATAATTTAACTAGCATTGTATTAAATTTTATATACCAAATACTAAGGAATATCCATTGTTTTAATGTTGATTGGTATTTACATTGTTACTTGGTGTAATCAATCAGATAAAGCACTTGGCAGGGACCAATCAGTATTTGGGGTTTAAATATTAAGTCAATCAACATGAAAAAATTGCTACATGTATTAAATTAGTGCTAGATTGTGACTTTGTTAGAGGTAACGGTTCAGTTGGAAACACAGGGCTCTACAAATTTTTTATGCCCCCGTATCGATAGATCGGGAGGCATATAGTAATGCACCTGTCCGTCCGTCCGTCTGTCCGTCCGTCCGTCTGTCTGTCCGTCCGTCCGTCCGTCCTTCCGTCCGTTCGTCCGTCCGCCCTGGTTAACCCAAATTGACCGTTTCGTCTAGCATTAATATGGCTTGCTACAAAGTTTTCAAACTTGCATGGATGTTGTATATGATCACACTCCACGCGCCTGTATCACCTGACTCCATTTTGACCTTCACCTTGACCTAATTTTGGACTTAGACTTATTGAAAGGCCAAATTCTTGGTTAACCCAAATTGACCGTTTCGTCTAGCATTAATATAGCTTGCTACAAAGTTTTCAAACTTGCATGGATGTTGTATATGATCACTCTCCACGCGCCTGTATCACCTGACTCCATTTTGACCTTCACCTTGACCTAATTTTGGACTTAGACTTATTGAAAGGCCAAATTCTTGGTTAACCCAAATTGACCGTTTCGTCTAGCATTTATATGGCTTGCTACAAAGTTTTCAAACTTGCATGGATGTTGTATATGATCACTCTCCACGCGCCTGTATCACCTGACTCCATTTTGACCTTCACCTTGACCTAATTTTGGACTTAGACTTATTGAAAGGCCAAATTCTTGGTTAACCCAAATTGACCGTTTCTTCTAGCATTAACATGGCTTGCTACAAAGCTTTCATACTTGCATGGATGTTGTATATGACCACTCTCCACACACCTGTATCACCTGACTCCATTTTGACCTTCACCTTGACCTAATTTTGGACTTAGACTTATCTCCCCTTTAGTATTTTCACAATAAAATTTTGTCTGCAGCGTATCTTCAAAACTATTTAACATATTGACTTGAAATTTGAAATATAAATAAATGGCAACTTTGAGAAGTGCATCGACAAAGAACCATAACTCTGTCTGTCTTAAATTTTGAATTATCTCCACTTTAGTGTTTTTATATTCAAATTTTGCTCTGAGTATATCTTCAAAACTATTTAACATATTGACTTGAAACTTGGAATATAAATAGATGGTAACTTGGAGAAGTGCATTGACCAAGCAATATAACTCTGTCTGTCTTAAACTTTTAATTATCTCCCCTTTAGTATTTTCAGAATAAAATTTTGACCGGAGTGTATCTTCAAAATTGTTTAAGATATTACCTTAAAACTTGATATATAAATAGATGGTAGCTCGTAGAAGTGCATGGACCAAGAACCATAACTCTGTCTGCCTTACATTTTGAATTATCTCCCCTTCAGTATTTTCATGATAATTGTTTGTCTTGAGCGTATCTTCAAAAGTATTTAAAATATTGACTTCAAACTTGGTATATGAATAGGTGGCAACTTGGAGAAGTGCAGTGACAAAGAACCATAACACCATAACACCAGATCACACATGAAGTCAATCAAGGCACTGCTTTCAAATGTTGCATATTCGTTTACCATCATAAGTCCCTTATAGTTCAAAGCCATGTAACACTATCAAACATTCTAACTGAATAATGGCCCCTGATTGATTAGCTTTTTATGGACATGGCTTCCACGGGGGCATAAGCGTTTATTGAACGCAGTCTTGTTTTGGATAGAGTTGTCCAGGACAAAGACCATGGCAAAATAGAGTTGTCCGAATTTCAACTTCAGTTGTCCCAATCGAAAACCAAGACGGGCGCATGGAAAACTTGAAATTCAGACAACTCTATTTTGCTATGGTCACAATGACTACAGTACAAAATATTATTAGATCTATCAATTTATTTCATCAAATGCATCTCATAACAATATAACAGCAAAGTCTGATAATAATTCAACAATTACGTGAATAACTCAAGTCTGGCATACAACTTAATATAATAAATAAGCATTTACCTTAAATTTAAACTAACTTCCACGTACTTGTGCACCCAGCAACTAAATATAATAAATTAGCATTTACCTTAAATTTAAACTAACTTCCACATACTTGCACACACAACAAATAAATATAATAAATTAGCATTTACCTTAAATTTAAACTAACTTCCACATACTTGCACACACAACAAATAAATATAATAAATTAGCATTTACCTAAAATTTAAATTTACTTCAACATACTTGAGCACACAACAAATAAATATAATAAATTAGCATTTAAACCTAAATATTCTTTTAACTTTCATATGCACAACATAATACATATATAAATCATAATAAATAAAGCATGGACCAATGTCCATATCATATTATTATAAATGTTCAGGCATACACAAAGCATTATAATAAATTAACATTCAACCTACATATCAAAGGATCAAGTCCACAAGTCCACAAAACAATATTGCACGGGACCAAGTCAGCTAATATGTTTCAATCCCAAGTTTCACTCTTGGTTAATCACTGATTAGCACTTATACAGCTTAGCATGTCCATGGACATGTTTGGTACCTTTACCACTGGTCAACCAAGTGTCAATTGAATTGTCAGGGGAGAACTGGTTCAGGGAGGGGCCGTGTTGTTGGATGGTCATCAGTTCAATAACAGTGTCCTGTTGTAGACAATTCCTCAGTTTTGTCTTAATGTTATTCATTGCTGAGAATCCCCTCTCACATTCGGCTGTTGATGGGCTGATTACTAGCATGAGTTCAACAAGTTTTCTTACATTGGGAATATTGGGATTCTGTAAGACACTTTGGTAGATTTCACTAGGGTCACTGAGGGTCTGTGCTAAGTCTCTCATGTACACTTTGAGGTCAACATATTCACTCAAAATCTGACAGTGGGTCTCAGGGGGGAAAAGCTGGGGCATTGTAGTGAGGATTGTCTTCACGTCTTTGACACCAAACTTGATCAAATCTTTCCTGTTCTGGGGAATGTTCTTACAGTTCAATGCATTGAAGCATTTCAGTGGCTCGGTGTTGAAGTTGGAGAATCTGAAATGAAGTTTAAACATTTTACAAACACGTTTATTCTGTTTATTTTGTACACATTCTGCTGCAATCATAAATCTTATTTATTCATATGATATCACTCATAAAATTCATAATCATTTACTTCATATACTACATTCAATGATTTTATGGTGCTTGAATATTATAATATTGCAGTGTAACCTTAGGAGAAACTCCAAATACTGGCCATTATATAGAGGTAGTTGCTGTACAGATTTTATATTTATTGTAAATATCATCTTAGAGAAATTATCAATGTGCTGGTAACTTGTGGTAAGAGGTTGTTGTTCTTCAGAAGGCATCCTCACTGGAGAGGTTTTACATGAGTCAAAATCAGCTGATCACAGACTTTGTTAAAATAAATGAAAGATATTTTACCTTTTGTCTATGTAACTAATGAGGTCATCTATAATGTCGTTGACAAATTCACTGGATGGTTTACTTCCTTTCAGTTTTACATCACCAAATGTTCCATCTTCCTCGGAGTACTCAGACAAAAACAACTGAAAGAAAGAAATGGAAAAAATCAATACCATTATATAGTTTGGCTGTACAAATTGATTAGAGTAGTTATCTCTTATAATTACCTCCCTTTATGGCTAACTTAGTACAAAATTCAAAGTCCTCAGTGTGTCATTCATTGCGGATTGAGCATATAGGCTTGCATCCATATTTGGGGATGTGGATGACTTGTTCTAAGTCTGACTCTTGCATGGGTGGCTAGGCGCTGGGTTTTGGTTTATGCCCTACTATTTACTTTATACTGTATTAAAATGAGGATGAAATATTATGTCTTCTAAACAAAAACATAATAACAAATACAGACAGTCAATGAGGCACTCAAGATAAACAGTAATGCATGAGAGCAGAGATAAATATATAAATAACGTGATTAGTACCTGAAAGTTCTTGCCATGCTCGTGCTTCAGTCCCTCTAACTTAATCAAGTGTATTTCTGTTTCGGGATAGACTTCTGACACTAACAGACTGGACCTTTGGAAAACCTTGGAGAGACTTGAAGTTACTTCCAGAATATCTACCATCACATGCAGGAGAGTCACAAACTTGACCGAAGTCATATCCCTTAAATAACCCTTTGCTCTAGCAGCTTCTTCGGAAGAGTTCCTGGCTGCAACATGTTCCAGATGAGCTAATATTGCAGGGTAATTCCGTCTCAGTGCAGTAAGCGCTTTCGTACGGCTAGACAACCATCTGACCTGAAATAAACAAAATAAAATGCTTAAGTCTATAAAAAAGATATGAAATCAGTCAGTTAAACTTATTGTCGGCCATTCCTGTAAATCAAACTTTGAAGTGTTAACATATTCAAAACAATCGGAGTTTCCTTCACATACAGAGATTGGGTTTATATGCTGCAGGAATACACAGGTGCAGTAAGCAAGGTCATTTTCATGGCAATTGGCTCCATTTCAACGGTGATAAATTTGTAAGAATAAAGTCAACACTGAATTATTTTGAAAACTCTTTATACCTGTTTAATACCACTCATGTGTACGAGCTCACATCCAAGGAACTGGGACACTTCACTGACTTCTCTTCTTCGTTTGGGACTGTAATGGTAGAACATGTAGATACCCTTTATCACATCCTCAAACCGTCTCATGTAGGAATCCGATTTTACACTATCAAGAGCAGCTAATTCAAGCTTATGGGCTACACAATGCATAGGCAGGACCCAGGGAAAATCTCTCAGAATTAAAGACATAGTTCCAGATTTTAATCCCTGCATCACATTTGCACCATCGAAGTTGGCGCACACAAGGGTGGGTTTTCCATTTTCTGTAGATGCTAAATCTGAAAACTCAATTCCAAAACGCTCAAGTGCCGAATCAAGTCCATTCTTCACACCTTTTGCATCTGCCGCAGAGAGTTCCTCAAGAGAAATGAACCTGGTCTTTGCTTCTCCGTTACTGATGTATCGAAGGTACACAATTTCCTGCTCCTTAAACGAGACATCAGTACTACCATCGGCAAGGATTGAAACATACGGGCTCCTAATAATTTCATCAACTGATTCCTGTTTAATACATTTAGCAATTGCCGAAACAAACTCACTAGCGCGGACATCATTGTCATAATTAAGTCCAATGTCAACTTCATTTTTTCTCATCAACGTACACAGCATTTCCATGTCACTGAATGGTTTGTTGTTATATGCAATGGAATATGCACAATTAAACAAAAACCGCATACGCTGGCGTTCTTTTTCGTCAAGTTTCTTGAAGGCTTTTCCCAGGTTGGTGTCCTTTATAAGTACAGTTGGTTGGTTTCCAGGGTTGGAACTCGAGGACTTCCCTTCATCATGTAGATACTGAGTGGCACATGTCTTGTGGGCGCTGCTTTTATGGTGAATACGGAGTGGTTCTAGTCTAAATGTGCTTGATCCAACAACGAAAACACACGTTTGATTCATTTTGGTTTCAGCCAGCTTCGGGTACTTTCTACAGTAAGTACAGAACATGAGATTCTTTTCCTTTTCATACACTAGCCAGTCAAAATCATCTAACCAGGATTCAACAAATTTCCTTTCCCTAGTGGAATCATACTTCTTGTCCTTCTTGGATTCAACACACTGCTTTTTCAGTTTTGGACTAGAAACTAATTCCTCTGCTTTACGTTTCCTACTTTCGTTTTCATTACGGTCAGACTCAGGATTTTTATCCTTCATCTTAAAAAACTTCAACAAACTCATTTTTCCGATGCGTTTTGGTTCACAATTGCAATCGAACTGACAGAATGTCAAGATCATTGTTTTAAAGTGAAACGTGTTTTTAACGGCCTTTTTTAACTGTCCAATTATCGACTCTACATTGATGGGCACATCAAACAAATACAGACCCAAACCCTGTCTACTTACCGTCTATTTTCATGCCTGTGTCGGTAGTGTACCCTTCTCATCGCTAATTGCCCTCTTAATCGGTCCGTTGTTATAATATTGGACCCTAATCAACGGGTAATCGACCAATTAATCTGATTGATAATCGCCGACATATTTTCACACTTACACCTAAACGCTTCTGTCAAACCATTTTCTATTGGCTAAGTAAAACGTAACGAGCGTCGCGATTGGTTATTCGGTTCACGTGATAAACTTAGCGGGGCGGAGCTTATTTTGTTGATGTAGAGAGCGTGTCAATCATCCTGTTTATTGTACGGGTCACGTATTTTTTTACTTGTCCGATATTACGATCGATCGATTTTAGAGTTGTCCGGGACACATTTTTTGCGCGTGGTCAGTTGTCCGATATCGATTTAGAGTTGTCCCGGACGTCGGACTATAGGATTTGTAGAGCCCTGAAACAGTTAAATTCCACTTCTCCAGCCTATTGTTATAGTGTTCAAGCATCCACTTCTAATGTTAGGGGTCTTTAGTTGATCCCATGCTGAGACACAGTGACACCAAAAGTCGTTAAATATGGTACTGGTTTATCCCCCTGGTTGTGGATGCTACTAGTATAGTAGGAATATCAAGACAACTGCAGTATAATGTATTCCTTGTGTTAGGATAAAGTGAATGATTGCATGTCTCTCATATAACTAAAATGCTGTTGGCCAGTTATTTAAAGCAAATTATTTAAACAATATATGAAACAAAGTGGTTAATAATATCACATCATTATTGAATATACAATTATGATATAATTATAAAAAATAACGAGATGCCATACAAAGAATATCTTTAACACAGTTGGTAAAAGGGTCAGTGATTATCGACCGTGTGATTATCTGGTACACATACATGTAACTGACATTCAAACTGTTATTTGCTGGCATTAATTATTCATAAATCATACACTGGCTTGTTAGTGCTTGTATACAATCCACAGCTGCAGGATCAATATATACAGGATGACAATATTTTACTGCTGAAACACATTACATTACTCTGTACAAATCCAGTCACGCTGGTTCTCAGTTCCATCAGAAAATTGTACTGTTTTCATATCAGTCATATGGCATCATTGTTTAAAGTTCAATGAAAATTTCGACTTATAAATGTTGCCAGGTTACTATGGCCACACTCCATAGTGTCCGACAAATTCATTATTGTACAAAGCTTGCAGACTACCCTAAAACGTAAATGACACTAAAGTCTGAGTATACTAAAAGTACTAATTTCCAAGTGGAAATTTGGGATTATGAATTGACAAAACATATCAAGGTAAAACATTCAATATAAAACCTATCTTGATTAGATAATGAGGGGTACAGTGGACCCTCTCTTAAGCGACATTCTTCGGAGACAGACAAACTGTTTGTTGTAGAGAGGGAGTCATTGTGGAGATGGAAATGTGTATCTTACAGTCTGTTGCATAAAATCATGATTAACTTTAAAAAAATTAACATGGTACGCATAATATGTATGGATACAACATGTACACTGCAAATTTAAAGATAAATAAAACGTATTTCTTGTTGCTATAGTCCTGGCCTGATAATGATTTAAATATATCAATAAAAGTAAATGATAAATTTATGGAGAATTTGCGATGAAAGTAGAACTTACTACATGCATGTGAATATTTTTACATTGACTTATATTGGGTAAAATCTTCTTGTCTAACACTACAATGTCTAGAGCTATGATATTTGGTATGTAGCATCATCTAAAGATCCCCTACCAAGATTGATCAAATAATGCCCCCTTGGGGTCAAAATACCAAGTTCGCTCTATCATTAGCTGTTTTTAATTGATGCTCGACCAAATTATTACACTCGGTTGGAAACTGCATTTGGTCGAGCATCAATTAAAAACAGCTAAAGATAATGCAAACTTGGTACTTGCCGGGTATTCTTACTTATACGTAATGTACTTTAGGCTATAAAATATAACCATAATGATATACTAAATGCACTATCGTTATAATCAAGAAAAAATCGCAATAGTTTTGAGCATAAAA
Source organism: Spisula subtruncata (assembly GCA_963678985.1). NCBI lineage: Eukaryota > Metazoa > Mollusca > Bivalvia > Venerida > Mactridae > Spisula > Spisula subtruncata. Next base: position 61,536,147 of record OY787660.1, read on the forward strand.
CTGCATTCATTTGATCACGTGATTCTACACACCGAGTATGCTGTATATTGGAATTTTAACTGATTAACAGTTATTGAACATGTGCATACTCATGATGATACTTAACAATAACATTGAAATGACCCCATTTTGAAAGCCACTTGTCTTAGGTGGTTACAGCGAATACCGGTAACTTTGTTGCGGCTGAATGACGCATCTGCGAAAAGGTTAATTGTGAGTGTCTTTTGTCGTTGTAGAGAGGTGACGTTCTTGGGAGGAAGTTTACGTTGAAAATGCAGAGGAGAAGTTTTGAATGTGGTTGGAAGGACTCAGAAGGAGTCGCTTCAGGGAGTTGTCGTAAAGACAGGGGAGAATGCTGTATTACCTTTAATTATTGGCAGTTACAGAGCTCCAGATAATTTTTAGGTGCAATGAGTCATTCATTTCCTGTTTCCAAAAATAATGAGTGTAGGATGGCCAGTTAGCCACTCAACATATCGATGGCTTAGAATTAGAAGGTCGTAAGTGCCACTTACGACCTTTTATGATTCAAACATATTTAGAATAAGCATCACTAGGCACTTCTTATCAGCCCATTTTCATAAAAATCTGAACTTGTCATGTTGACCAAATTGAAGTTGTAAATTTTGTTTTACCATAAGTAAAGAGTAAAATGTCGACCGATTTTCCGTGTTTTCTCAAAATATCGATTTGGTAGTTACGTCCTTCTAAGTCTAAGCCATCGATATGTTGGTTAAATCCTGGTAGTTTGACTGATTTTCAAAAGCATGTTAACACAAAAAAACAACCATAAACTATAAAGTTGAATAAATGATTCTTTACTATAAAGAGCCTCTTTAAGCCCTCTATGATTTCCTTTGTCTTCTGTTCTTCTCCAATTTTAATTGATAGTTGCTATGTTTTTATTGTGTTATATTTCTTATTTCAGACCCAGTTTATCCCCAGCAGCAAGGTAATAGATCTCTACTTAATTTTATATTTTTATTAATACTATCTTCGTAAGATCTTGGCCCTTACTGCTTCTTGTCATGGCTGAAGTTATGCTTAAATTCTCCCCTTTTGCTAATTTAGCTGTTCTGGCAAAACTTTTCAGATTGAAATTTGAGTTCAACTGAACATAAAATTTCAAGGTTGCTAAATAATTCATACATTAAATGCTTCATATTTTGATAAACATGCCTTACCAGTTGGTTTGAATCTTATTGCTGGTCAGCGCCATGACATTAAGTAAGGGCCCTGTATACATATGTATCATTATCCTTCTTTCCTATAATTTCGTGAATTCCTATGGTTTCGTGAACCCTGTTTGACATATTTCTGCTAAACCTGCAGGTCCAAAATTATTGACAAATGATTGAAGAAGTTAAAAAAATGATTTTCCGTAAATATTTTGAGCATACGTCACTTTAAAACAAATTTTAATGGAAAAAATATAAAATACCCCTAAAATTCAGTTAGACAGAGAAGCAGATGACCCCATGTCTATAATTTCATCATTTTTGTGCGTCAGAATTATCGCACAGCCACCATTTTGTGAATACACATGCTAGAAGAACCCCCAATGGAGTTCCGCTGTTAACCAATAAAAACAGAGTTCCAGAATGATTTTTACTGACCAGCCAATCAGAATTCACGAATCTTTAGGAAACTTGTTTTCTCATTGAAGTGTTGGAGTCCACTCTGTAAGATGGCTACTACTTGGAATATACGATGATTTTTCATCATGTTTTGTATTTAACTTTTTAGCTCACCTGTCACAAAGTGACAAGGTGAGCTTTTGTGATCGCTCTTCGTCCGTCGTCCGTCGTCCGTCCGTCGTCCGTCGTCCGTTCACAATTGCTTGTGAACACACTAGAGGTCACAAATTTAGCCTGATCATTATGAAACTTGATCACAATGATCATCTCCATAAATTCTAGGTCAAGTTCGATATTGGGTCATCTGGGGTCAAAAACTAGGTCACTAGGTCAAATCAAAGGAAAACCTTGTGAACACATTAGAGGTCACAATTTGAGCCTAATCTTTATGAAACTTGATCACAATGATCATCTACATAAAATCTAGGTCAAGTTCGATATTGGGTCATCTGGGGTCAAAAACTAGGTCACTAGGTCGAATCAAAGGAAAACCTTGTGAACACATTAGAGGTCACAATTTGAGCCTAATCTTTATGAAACTTGATCACAATGATCATCTCCATAAAATCTAGGTCAAGTTCGATATTGGGTCATCTCGGGTCAAAAACTAGGTCACTAGGTCAAATCAAATGAAAACCTTGTGAACACATAAGAGGTCACAATTTGAGCCTAATCTTTATGAAACTTGATCACAATGATCATCTCTGTAAAATCTAGGTCAAGTCCGATATTGGGTCATCTGGGGTCAAAAACTAGGTCACTAGGTCAAATCAAAGGAAAACCTTGTGAACACATTAGAGGTCACAATTTGAGCCTAATCTTTATGAAACTTGATCACAATGATCATCTCCATAAAATCTAGGTCGAGTTCGATATTGGGTCATCTGGGGTCAAAAACTAGGTCACTAGGTCAAATCAAAGGATAACCTTGTGAACACATTAGAGGTCACAATTTGAGCCTAATCTGTATGAAACTTGATCACAATGATCATCTCTGTAAAATCTAGGTCAAGTTCGATATTGGGTCATCTGGGGTCAAAAACTAGGTCACTAGGCCAAATCATTAAAAAACCTTGTACACACATTAGAGGTAACAATTTGTGACTAATCTTTATGAAAATTGATCACAATGACCATCTCTATAAAATCTGGGTCAAGTTCGATATTGGGTCATCTGGGGTCAAAAACTAGGTCACAAGGCCAAATCATTGAAAAAGCTTGTGAACACACTAGAGGTTACAATTTGAGACTAATCTTTATGAAAATTGATCACAATGATCATCTCTATAAAATCTACGTCAAGTTCGATATTAGGTCATCCGGGGTCAAAAACTAGGTCACAAGCCTTTGAAGGCCAAATCATTGAAAAAGCTTGTGAACACACTAGAGGTCACAATTTGAGCCTAATCTTTATGAAACTTGATCACTGATCATCACTATAAAATTTTGGTCAAGTTCGATATTGGGTCATCCGGAGTCAAAAACTAGGTCACGAGGCCAAATCATTGAAAAAGCTTGTGAACACACTAGAGGTCACAATTTTGACCTTATCTTTATGAAACTTGATCACAATGATCATCATTATAAAATTTAGGCCAAGTTCGATATTGGGTCATCTGGGGTCAAAAACTAGGTCAAGAGGCCAAATCATTGAAATATCTTGTGAACACACTAGAGGTCACAATTTTGACTCTATCTTTATGAAACTTTGTCACAATGTTTATCTCTATAAAATCTAGGTCAAGTTAGATACTGTGTCATTTGGGCTAAAATCTAGGTCACTAGGCCAAACAGGTGAGCGACCCAGGGCCCTTTGGACCCTCTTGTTGAGAGATGTTCAGGCATTAGTTTCATCGTAGAAAAATGTTTATAAATCAATAAACAATTGAGCATTCTCCAAAACAAGTCTTTTGTTCACGAAATCACAGGAAAGCAGGCTATGTGTATAATATAATGTGCTGATTTATCATTAATTATATGCTGGTGTATAATATATACACAGTGTATGTTTTGATGCTGAATTATATACGCTTGTTTTTCTGCTTATGCACCAGTCAATTGCATCCACGCCTCCCACCCAGGGGATGGGCCTGGATTTTTACTTTTGGATTGTCAAAATCACCACCCTCCGATAACCTTGCGGGGGACAGCTGATGGTAAAATCTCCAGTATTTTCCCAGCTCCTGACAACTAAAAATTGTCCCCCGGGTACTGGTTCGGAGAAAAAACTCCCAACTTTTCCCAGTCAGTGCTATCCCGAGGGTTGGGGACCTGTGGACCATTTGTTACTGACTGATGTGAATCACTTCAGGCTTTATTCAATTCTGCTGTTGCGTAAAACTTTAATGCTTATCATCATACATGGAATTTTACCTGCTTTATACAAATGCATTTATTTATGATGACCATATTCATTGTTTCTACTACTAATGATACTGTAAAATCATACATTTTCATGGGTGATTCAATTTCGTGGATTTCGGAAATAAATTCCCATCAAACAATAGTTTTGACCCTTGCATTTATTACCGGTACCTGAAATGCAAAACCCAGACATTAACGTCTCTACGTAATGGTCGTTTTTACCAAAACCACAAAATTTTGTCCCATCAAAATCAAATGATTTTGCAGTAAAACTAAAAGAAATGGGTCAGGTCTTACGTTATTGGCCTGTGTTTGCAGCAAGTATTGGGTTAATCTTTGTACTGGTAAATTTAAGTATTGGGTCCATACAACTCAAATTCAATGCTAAATTGCTAATATAGCTGTCTCATGATAATTGGTTGAAGCTTTAATTTTCCTTCTCCCTTATTTGAATAATTTTACTATTTTGCTACATGTATGTTCTAGAATATATTCTTGAAGTTAGGTTTGTATGCTTTCAGTACATTTAAATCTTTAAAACAACTGACATTTGTTTCCGGTATTTTATCTATAATACAATGGAACATGTTGGCATGTATTTGTCTTGTCTTGAACCATTGAATGCCTTTTGAGAATACTTTTCATTGAATGTTTTAAAAACTCATTATTAACTGCATTAACATATTGGGTCATTCCATGCGCCTTTAAAATGTTCATGAGGAGTAGGAGTATTCACCGATATTTATTCATGGTTTATGTAATGAAAGAAGGATATGACTTGATTCGTTAACTATTGCGACACAGTTATAAATGAGTTTGTTCAACCATAGAGGAATTCATTGACATTTGTTACAATCTGATCATCATCATATTCAAAACAGGAGCATAGTTGCCGTGTGTTCAGGGAAGCGTAACATGAGAAAAAATTACATACTTATACCTTTTCGACAAACCACAGGATTTATCAGTATCGATATTTACCATTTTAGTATGTTCAACAGGTAGCCTATATATTTTTATACTATTTGAAACTTAAAAGTATAACAAAAACAAGGTCACCTGGCGTGGGATGATACTCTACCTTGAAGGCACTGCAACTTGGCAAGGCTTTACTTGTAGTGTGTGTAGGTACATAATTTAGCAGATCAGGGGAGCATGCTGAACTTAAAAAAAATCTGTTTTGTATAGTACTCATTATCAAGTTAAAAGCGGGATATATTCATCATCCTTTACCATCAGTCAGATTAGTGTAGGGAAACAGATTCTTAATTTCATGTATTAAAACGATTTAACAGTGACCGTTTTTACCATGGGCATATATAGGAGTCTGACTGTGTTGATACCAGCCAAAGTTTGTTTATGCTCGCCCAAAGGGTTATCCCTGTAGCAAGGGTACATAAATCCAATTTGCCAAAATTTGTAAAATTTATGTAAATTGTCACTAAGAATGTTTGGTTACCTCTATTACAATCTAACTAGGCTACGGAACCCAATATGGTCAACCAGGTAAGAGCATGAGAATGTTATCCTGTCAGTTGCAGTTGTTATCGTTCACAGCACATTCAACATGTGCCACCACTTAAACCCTTTACTCCATTGACACATTATTGGTCATTTACCAGTATTTTGGCTGCAGTGTCCGAATTTCTGGAGTGTCGGAATTTTAAGTTCCAACAACGATTGAAACAACATTGAACAACATTGAAAAAAAAAGAAAAATGGTGATATCATGGAGTAGAGGGTTAATTCATGTGTTTAGTTTATTGATAACATCATTAACACACAGTTTCCTTCCATGTTAGTGTTATTTTAAACAGTCCTATAATAACACCAAATTGCCTCCCTTGAATTTTCTTTAATTGCACCATCAGCACTAAATTATCTCCCTTGGAATTTCAGAACTAATTATTATAGTAAAGTGCTTGAATTTCCCAGAATTGTCTTGAATATGAAATAACAGCTTGTTCAATGTAGTTTCCATTTACTAAATTACCTCCCTTGGATTTTCAGACCTACTCATATGGTGCCAGATCTATTTTGGATTTATGAACTTCAATGCATGTATAGATTGTAGTCTTATATTTAATCTTGATGGTGGTTTCACTAAATTGATCTTATTAGCTCACCTGTCACAAAGTGACAAGGTGAGCTTTTGTGATCGCTCGTCGTCCGTCGTCCGTCCGTCCGTCGTCCGTCGTCCATTCACATTTGCTTGTGAACACACTAGAGGTCACAAATTTAGCCTGATCATTATGAAACTTGATCACAATGATCATCTCCATAAAATCTAGGTCAAGTTCGATATTGGGTCATCTGGGGTCAAAAACTAGGTCACTAGGTCAAATCAAAGGAAAACCTTGTGAACACATTAGAGGTCACAATTTGAGCCTAATCTTTATGAAACTTGATCACAATGATCATCTCTGTAAAATCTAGGTCAAGTTCGATATTGGGTCATCTGGGGTCAAAAACTAGGTCACTAGGTCAAATCAAAGGAAAACCTTGTGAACACATTAGAGGTCACAATTTGAGCCTAATCTTTATGAAACTTGATCACAATGATCATCTCTGTAAAATCTAGGTCAAGTTCGATATTGGGTCATCTGGGGTCAAAAACTAGGTCACTAGGTCAAATCAAAGGAAAACCTTGTGAACACATTAGAGGTCACAATTTGAGCCTAATCTTTATGAAAATTGATCACAATGATCATCTCTATAAAATCTAGGTCAAGTTCGATATTGGGTCATCTGGGGTCAAAAACTAGGTCACTAGGTCAAATCAATGGAAAACCTTGTGAACACATTAGAGGTCACAATTTGAGCCTAATCTTTATGAAACTTGATCACAATGATCATCCCTGTAAAATCTAGGTCAAGTTCGATATTGGGTCATCTGGGGTCAAAAACTAGGTCACTAGGTCAAATCAAAGGAAAACCTTGTGAACACATTAGAGGTCACAATTTGAGCCTAATCTTTATGAAAATTGATCACAATGATCATCTCTATAAAATCTAGGTCAAGTTCGATATTGGGTCATCTGGGGTCAAAAACTAGGTCACTAGGTCAAATCAATGGAAAACCTTGTGAACACATTAGAGGTCACAATTTGAGCCTAATCTTTATGAAACTTGATCACAATGATCATCTCTGTAAAATCTAGGTCAAGTTCGATATTGGGTCATCTGGGGTCAAAAACTAGGTCACTAGGTCAAATCAAAGGAAAACCTTGTGAACACATTAGAGGTCACAATTTGAGCCTAATCTTTATGAAAATTGATCACAATGATCATCTCTATAAAATCTAGGTCAAGGTCGATATTGGGTCATCTGGGGTCAAAAACTAGGTCACTAGGCCAAATCAAAGGAAAACCTTGTGAACTCACTAGAGGTCACAAATTTAGCCTGATCATTATGAAACTTGATCACAATGATCATCTCCATAAAATCTAGGTCAAGTTCGATATTGGGTCATCTGGGGTGAAAAACTAGGTCACTAGGTCAAATCAAAGGAAAACCTTGTGAACACATTAGAGGTCACAATTTGAGCCTAATCTTTATGAAACTTGATCACAATGATCATCTCTGTAAAATCTAGGTCAAGTTCGATATTGGGTCATCTGGGGTCAAAAACTAGGTCACGAGGCCAAATCATTGAAAAACCTTGTGAACACATTAGAGGTCACAATTTGTGACTAATCTTTATGAAAATTGATCACAATGATCATCTCTATAAAATTTAGGTCAAGTTCGATATTGGGTCATCTGGGGTCAAAAACTAGGTCACAAGCCTTTGAAGGCCAAATCATTGAAAAAGCTTGTGAACACACTAGAGGTCACAATTTGAGACTAATCTTTATGAAAATTGATCACAATGATCATCTCTATAAAATCTACGTCAAGTTCGATATTGGGTCATCCGGGGTCAAAAACTAGGTCACAAGCCTTTGAAGGCCAAATCATTGAAAAAGCTTGTGAACACACTAGAGGTCACAATTTTGACAATGTTTATCTCTATAAAATCTAGGTCAAGTTAGATACTGTGTCATTTGGGCCAAAATCTAGGTCACTAGGCCAAACAGGTGAGCGACCCAGGGCCCTTTGGACCCTCTTGTTTTAAATTATTTACATCAATGGGTCTGTGAAAATTGTAAAAAATGTAGTAAAATATGATGAAGCTTTTGTGGTCACTTTGTGCAGTCATTGTATGTGTTAGATTTTGTATATAGGGTACTCAGAAATTGAAAGTCAACTTACGCCTGATGTGTCTGATATGGTACTGACTTCTTGATTGCAATTAAATGCTGTTGTTTCAACATGTCTGATAAAACTTTTAGTTTATGCTCTTCAAAGATGCACTCAGTGTTAGGTCTTGATCGATAGTTTATGTATGCCAACTATAGTTTATTCAAAGATCTCTGTCAAAACCGTGTAAAAAAACATTTAACCCAGTCGATTATTACAGGTTTCTCATGATTAAATTCTACCATCAATAATACACTTAAATGATTAAAATCTAATGTTTATATAGCGTAGTGGCTTACTTACTGCATTTAGCTATTCAGATATGGAACATTATGGCGGTTTTGAGAGACATCTTTGAATCGACAATACCCTGATATTTATAACAATAGTCCTGCCCATGCCTGTCTTGAATAATGATAAAAGTATAAGCCCCATCCTGTTTGTTACCGTATAGTTCCTTTATTTTAGTTACCTGTATAACATTTGACTCAAATTTATTGTATTCTTGGCCCTTTATTACATGTTTCTGACAGGTTAACCTGCAGCTAACAGTGGAGAATTGATGCCTCCAACTTGAACACTAGATTCCTAAACCCTGCAAATTTCTTCTTTTCCACACATCTTGTATTACCTTGCCATACTTAGTGACAAACCCTAGTAATAGCTCAAAATAACATTTTACCATATATATTTTGCAATTTATCAATGATGCAATACCCTTTCAGTGTGATCATTTGTTTTTGGATTTCAACACTGTTATTGTCTGCACCTTGTGACAATTAACCCACAGTTGTGTTGTTTTAGAGGTGATAGGTCAAACACTTAAATTTTGGTGACGAACCCTAGCAATAGCTCAAATAATGTTTTACATATATATATTTGGCAATTTATCAAAAATGCATGAGTTTTTGGATTTCCACACTGTTATTGAACTTGTTCGCACCTTGTGACAATTACCCACTGTGACACTTGTATTGTATAAGGTGGCTGTATGTGATAGGCTAATTACTTCTAGATCTATGAAATATGTAATTAATGCCTTACGTACACGTATTACTAATTGAATACCATTCAGAAACAGCAACATTTTGTCTTTTAATTTAAAATGTAAAGGAAACACACTCTGTCCTTAGTTAACGGTATTCAAAAATCAAACAGGATATTGATGCTAAAAATAGATAAAAGTGGTCATTCATGAGGATGACTTCAGACTTTATCGCCTTGCAATACTAGTTATTATATGCTGTGAATAGTTATAACCAGATTTGAACTATGGAAGGCAGTTTGAGGCATCAAAGTTTGAACTGTAGTTGGTGTATTAATATTAAGTCTGTGTATTTTGTATGATATGTTGCCCTGACTTTGTTCGTTGATGTTAATTGTTAATTTGTTTAAAATTTAATGTACATTGGTGAATCACATTCCCCTATTAAGTATTGTCTCAGTTGGCAAGTTTGTGAAAGATAATGCCTTGGTCCCTCTGATGTTATTTTGCCTCGGAATGAGCATCAGGAATAACATTTGTCCTCATAATCTAGGGGAAGCTTTGGTGCAATCATTGGAAAATTTATGATATCCCTGTTCGCAGTGCGTCACAGAGCTAATTTATTTAAATCGTGAAGTACATAGCCCTGGCAAAAAAATGCTCAGTGTGATCAAGGCATAAGTGTAAACCCTTAAATGTTTGGCATTTCATATTAATCATTTAAAATCTTCATTTCTTAGACTTCAACTTTTGATGTTTTAGTGAATATATATATATATATTAAACAGTGTCCAGACATTGTGACTGGGAAATCAAATTCAATTCAAACAAGCATTATGTTATAATCTCACCAATCTAGTGATTCTAGTCTTTAAACTATAATGGTGTATTAATTGATCACTCTAGACTTCCTTGTTAGCTAAGTTTTAAGATTTGTGATATTCTACATTGTAAGTTTGTGTATGTGTACCAAGTTGCCAATGACATTTATCTTTTGTGGGATTACAAACTCAGCCTTGATTTATACCTGAAATCTGCATTTGTGTCAAATATTCCTTTATCTATAACAAACAAAACACTGCCTATATTGATTAACCATCTCAAGTCACTCAGTGTTCACAATACATCGAGATTGAAGAACCCTTTATCATTTAATGCATGATAACCCCAATACTCAGAAAAGAACGATCTTCGCTTTGAATTATCAAACTTAATAATAAGCGAATTGTGATATTTTTTAAACTTCCATTCTTTTGTTTTATGCCAAGTGGTGGCATTCAATATTCATCAGAATAAGGTTAGCCAATCACATCGCCTGTTACTGATCCAATAGTTTAATATTGTGTGATCTGATTGGTTGTCCTTATCCTTATGTCAAGTAAGTTCAATATTGAAATTTTCATTATAGAGGCATTTACCATAGTTTTGCACTTAGCCCACATATTGCTCTATAGACTATACATCGACGGTGCCGAACCAAAACCCATAACTCAATTTTGGGGCGAAAGCTTATTTTGCAGCATTCCGCATCTGCTCGATGTCCCGCGCATTTCTGTCTTGTCGCCACTTAAATAGCCAATCGCGCAACTTAGATGACGACTAGATAGAAATGCGCAGGACGTCAGATGCGGATGCTGCAAAAAAAAATTTGCGCCAAAATTGAGTTACATGGTTTGGTTCCGCACCGTCGACATGTTGGTTGTTTCTGTCAATATCTAGTGTCCTAAGATTTATATGAACAGAATAATTCCTTGTCCTTGAACCATTCATTTTTTGTTGCACTCATCTGTATGTATGGCTGTATGTATTATTGGAACATTTGGTTTCTATGGTAACAGTTCATAGAATGTGTTGTATTGATAAAACTTGTATTTAACATGCAGGGTAGTATATATGTATATATACAGTGCCCACTAAAAAATAAGTTCACTTTCTTACGGATGCAGAATTATAATTTGTTAAATTATTCACTATCTATAAATCAAATGGTCACAGTAAAAGTTAATTTCTGAAACTACAATCACTAAATGAGTAAGAAAGTGATAGAAATAATTTAAAAGAAGAAAAGAAATCTTAATTAAAATGACCATGAGGTCAAAGGGGCTGAATTTTCCGTCTTTTTTTATGACCAAGTTACCTTTCAATGTGAGGCAAAGAAACTTAATATTTTACATCTACGGTAACAATCAAAAAATGAATGTATTAAAAGTCCTAACACTTTTAATAAAAAATATTCCTGGTCTTCAAAAATATTGTTACCTATCTGTTCTGCAAATAGTGTTACACAGACAAGTAAATGGAGAAATAACCTCTGTATACTTATTTTTTGGTGGGCACTGTATATATATAATATACAGTAATACAGCTAACTATCTGACATCGTCTGATTAACATGATACTGCTGATGGTACTATATGTGCTCCTGCAGGCGCTTTAAGCTTGTTATTATACTCATGCAATTACTCTATATGTGATTTGTCTTATTTTTATCAGGCTCTCAACCCTACCCCCAACAACAGTATGGTATGCAGCCAGGTAAATGAGTGTTGAAATTAGTTTTTTTCTTGTGTTTATCTATTAATCTAATTAACAGTAATTGTGATGCTTAACAAGTTGTTGTTTTCCCTAATGTCTTTGAAGCTTTCAGATATGAATATTTATATTTTAAATTGGAATTACTGAAAGTTTGTAAACGAATAGAAGGTAGATTACAATGCTAGTTTGGGAAGGAAATAATAAAAGTTTATCAGAGTCATGTTGTCTAACTAAAAGGGCTATGTAACATTTTTATTAGCTCACCTGTCACAAAGTGACAAGGTGAGCTTTTGTGATCGCTCTTCGTCCGTCGTCCGTCCGTCGTCCGTCGTCCGTTCACAATTGCTTGTGAACACACTAGAGGTCACAAATTTAGCCTGATCATTATGAAACTTGATCACAATGATCATCTCCATAAAATCTAGGTCAAGTTCGATTTTGGGTCATCTGGGGTCAAAAACTAGGTCACTAGGTCAAATCAAAGGAAAACCTTGTGAACACATTAGAGGTCACAATTTGAGCCTAATCCTTATGAAACTTGATCACAAAGATCATCTCTGTAAAATCTAGGTCAAGTTCGATATTGGGTCATCTGGGGTCAAAAACTAGGTCACTAGGCCAAATCATTGAAAAACCTTGTGAACACATTAAAGGTCACAATTTGTGACTAATCTTTATGAAACTTGATCACAATGATCATCTCTGTAAAATCTAGGTCTAGTTCGATATTGGGTTATCTGGGGTCAAAAACTAGGTCACTAGGCCAAATCATTGAAAAACCTTGTGAACACATTAGAGGTCACAATTTGTGACTAATCTTTATGAAAATTGATCACAATAATCATCTCTATAAAATCTAGGTCAAGTTTGATATTGGGTCATCTGGGGTCAAAAACTAGGTCACTAGGTCAAATCAAAGGAAAACCTTGTGAACACATTAGAGGTCACAAATTTAGCCTGATCATTATGAAACTTGATCACAATGATCATCTCCATAAAATCTAGGTCAAGTTCGATATTGGGTCATCTGGGGTCAAAAACTAGGTCACTAGGTCAAATCAAAGGAAAACCTTGTGAACACATTAGAGGTCACAATTTGAGCCTAATCTTTATGAAACTTGATCGCAATGATTATCTCTGTAAAATCTAGGTCAAGTTCAATATTGGGTCATCTGGGGTCAAAAACTAGGTCACTAGGCCAAATCATTGAAAAATCTTGTGAACACACTAGAGGTCACAATTTTGACTCTATCTTTATGAAACTTGGTCACAATGTTTATCTCTATAAAATCTAGGTCAAGTTAGATACTGTGTCATTTGGGCCAAAATCTAGGTCACTAGGCCAAACAGGTGAGCGACCCAGGGCCCTTTGGACCCTCTTGTTCAGTTTTTTCTTTGGTTCATTTTTGTGGGCATGGATTTCTTCCCTTTGAAAGCACTACAAAGGATTTTTCTTTGGCAAAGGATGCCAGGTTAGGAAACACACAACTTGTTACGCACCTTATTTATAACACTAGACAAGTCACTGGCTCACTTAAGTACAAAGTGCTTACAGTGAGCTTTAAGGATCTGCAGATGTTTGTTACCCTTAAAGGCTATCCAATATCCATTTTTGCCAAGTTCACTTTGTACAGGGAGTTTACTAATTCAGTATTTCAGTATGAATCCGAATCAAATTAAATAATCTTAATCTATAATTAATTTTTTATACAACATATTTGAATGATTGTGAATAGTACTGGTATGTCTACCTTAAGTATGTTTAAATAGAAATATGGTAGAATGATTCTGCACCAGTCAATATTATGCCGGGTTATAAGACAGACAAATCTTCCGAACAGGCAGGAAATTGACAACTTTATGGACTCTGAGTCCCAGCGACCTTGGTCCGGTTCCATGTCTCAGCAATTACTATGTGATTATGTTTCCCGATCCCAAGGATTCCCTAAGCATTGTCTCCAGGGTGGAGATTTAGACATCAAAAAATTAAAAATGTCCAATTCCCCATGGGTCACCCGCCCCTCCCCTGGGCAGGCAAAATATTGACTGGTGCATTATAATAGTAGTGTTTATAAAGTGTCTTTGCTGAAATTCTGGAGATTGCATTTTTGTTAAACCTGTTAGGAATCATGTGGTTGTAAATAATGATGCTATCAAGTATTTTTGTCATGGCCTTTGGTCCTGACCTTCCTCAAGTTCACTCAAGATGAGCGTTGTAATATTCTGATCCTCTTTTATTTCTTATTCCTTTCTTTATGCAGTGTATGCTATTGCTAGTGTCTATTAAAATTAATTGTAATTAAAAAGTATGCTTTAGTGTCCAAGCATGCTTACGACTAAATACGTGTAGTAAATGTTGTGCATTAGTAAAACATTAGCAACTTTGCATGTAGTTTATGAATATTAAAATTTGATTGAGGTGAAGGGATAACTCCACTAGTTGATAAACTTCATTGTCATGTACTATAGATTTCAGTTTGTTATAATATACCCGGTGAAACAGTTATGATAATCTCCCTGCATTGCATGTACATCATTAAAAATCTCTATTATTATTTGCTTTCAATGGATTACGGCGATCTTCAGTGAAAATAGCATTTTGATAGTTTTATAGTTCCGGTAGCTTGTTTCGGTACCACATAGAAAAAGAAATGTTACGTCAACATCGCAGGGCATCAAATTATTTGTAAGCGTCAATGTGGCGCCATAATTGTCATGTCATGACATTCCAATTTCAACATATTTTTCCAATTTTGCCAATTACCGTACCTTAATTTTCACAATAAAATGAAGCAAATAATAAACAGAAAATTTGTTGATTTTTTATTTCACTCGTGATCACAAATCACTAAATTTTCACTCATGGCTACACCACTCGTGATTAAATTGATTTCTGTGATCAGACTCAGTGAAATAAAATTCAATTTTACACTAAAATCAATATATTTCCCCTATATTATCAAAAATTTGTATGAAAATGAGTTAATTCTCAAATATATTAAGCATGTAGATGATAAAGAAGCTCTAACAATTGATCTCCTTCTTGCATGTAGATAAGCTACCAATTGTATGCATCTCTTAGTCAACTAGTATCGCATGTGTGACTTGCTGTGTATCTTAAGCTTTTCTTTGAATTATAAGATAGTTTTCTGAATATATTTCACCAATTTTGTTTTGTGGAAAGTTTCTATAGAATATTGTCTACAATGTATATGCTTAAAACAACTTGGTGCTTAATAATAATAATAATAATTTGCACAGTAACTTTATATGAACTTTTACATGGCTATCTTTATGCTTATAATGACTTTCTTGCTTCTAGTGCCCTCTTAAAGGATTTCAGTATTATATAATTCTATGAGTCAAAAAGGACGCTGTTATATGAATAAACATATGTGTTATATATGTATTTCATAAAAGTAATTCTGATCTTAAATAATTTCTTAACGTTTTTTCAGCTCTGTCCTTATGCCAGATTTGCTGTTTGTTAATAGTGTATTTATTTAAGTTACAGTCTGGATAATTTGACACGACTCTCGACCTTCTATTACTATTAGCATAATTTTACAACAGTTACTGATGTATTGTCAATATTTATAATGCCCCTTGTATGTTTTTATAAGAGGGAAGAATCACGAAGTAGCTTGATGTGTAATTTTAGCACAACTCTAAAGGTCCGTTATTGCACATTTTGCTCATGAAAATTGATATATTCAATCGATAGCCTAGTAATATATTCATGCATAAAGGTATGGATCATGTCAAATTCTCCAACCTATACTTATGAATATTGCAGGGATACACTTTAAGTGAGATAAAAAAAATGTATTATGCATAATTGCAGGGATTTACTTTTAACAAGTTAAAAATATTGATTTTGCCGATTAATAACTAAGTTTTGTTTCTAACTATAGCTCAGTATAGTCAACCCGGACAGCAAGCGACCACTGTTGTTGTGACACAACCAGCCTACTCAGTGGTTCAACATTTCCGTGAGTCCCCTGTACGTATCAAGTGTCAGTTCTGTCAGGCTGATATTGTGTCATCTACTTACTATGAGACAGGAACCCTCACATGGGTGGCTTGCTTCGTTATTGCTATTGTTGGGTAAGTCAGAGGCAGATGGTTGATATAATATATTAATTTACTAGTATACAATAACAGGGCCCTATCCAGAGACAAAAAAGCACAAATGCAAATATTTTCTAAGGCATACTCGAGAGGGTTTAGTCCTCCATAAGACAAACATGTTAGTTTGGTAGTTTCCCAAATTTTCACCAGAGCAACTGCTTTGTTGGGACTCTGCGGCTACGGTAAGGTACAGAATAAGTACAATATAAGACTAAGATTATCTTAATCCGTAGGCTCATGGGGTGCCATGGTGTTGGGTTTATTTCATTATATATACGTATATTAAGAATATTTCTATGCTATTTAATATGAAACAATTCACAGACACTACTATAGTCACATACAGATGAGAAAACAACATGCATGTACAACAATATTCTATTTCTATATTTATGGGCAGCCATAGAAACTGCAATAATGAAACGTAGTCAGCTGTGAAATTAAGTAAAAAGTGGTTATAAGGATTTAGTGTTGATGAATAAGCTATAAATATGGTAATATTATACACAAGCACATAAAGTGACATAACTTTAAACATGGTTACTTGAGGAATTTCAAACCCTTTAGAGCAGAGTGTATTTTACCATAAAATATGAGCACCCATACTGTTGATTCAATAAGTAATACTAATGCAGGAACTTTCCCATTCGAAAAAATAGTGAAGACATACAGTTAACTCAGTATGCCCAGTTAAACCAAGATTTTGACTGGCGAGCTTATGTTCTATTTTAACTTTGAACAGACTGTATTGAATTTGATTGGATGTTCCAAACAGAACACAACACACAGTTCTGTTTCTATAACCCCTACCAGTATTCTATGAGTGTTAGATTTAGTCTTCAATTATATTGTGTTGTGAATAAATTGTAGTCAACTGCTTTTACATTAATTAGTTGTGGCTTAAATTGCATGCACAATTTGAGGGGTGCCTGCAAGACTGTAGTAACTACATATGATTAAAGAAGGACTTACTAAAAGTCTTGTGGCACCCCTCGAAATTATTCTGTGAATGAAATAGTTATAATTAATATCCTGTGTATATATGATATTAAACAGAAAATTAAGTTATTGGATCTGGACAATTTTGTATACAGATGGGTGTCAAGTTATTATTTTTTGTGTCCCACATATTTCCAAAAATATCTAAACCTATTCTATTAGTGTCAAAAATTATTTGGAATCAGAATGTTACTTAGCAAGACCTTGTGTACCAGTTAGCTGCCCCTTGGGCTATGGTTATGTTGGTTTGGTATTAAACCTCGGTTAAAAGAGGATCACCCAATCTGCTTAGGATCCTTGCAATAAGTTTAAACCAATGTCTGTGAACCAGAATTCAATGCTTCACATTTAGATTTAAATCAAAACATAGACTCCGAAGTGCTTCTGTTGGGACCAAGGGTTTTTAAAGTTCGATATTTCCCATAAAGTGAACAGTTCTGCAGTCTCTTCCAATGTATACTTGATAACTTCATCTGAGGTATTGAGCCTTGGTATTCGTTGTGGTAGAATGCCAATCATTTGTTCAGATATTTCCATTTGTTTAAATTCATGCACACATTTGTCCATATTAAGCTAATTTCTGTCCCCCATTTTGAAATATGATATGAAGTTATCGTAAATCTGTTTGTACATACTAGTCTGAAGTCACATAAAATTTGATAAATTGCCAAAAAATTAAGTCAGATAAAACCCTGAGTACTCGGGTATATTTTAGTTATCTACGGTATATAGGGTATATACGTAACCCAGTATGACCTGAACATTGTGTCGGTTATACATACATATATTACCTGGTTGTCAAACTGCGGGTAAAACTTGTACACTGTAACATGTTTCGGTTGATGTGCTAATAATATAACAGGGCAGGTATTTCACAACACAAGAGTTTATGAAATAGTACACACAGCAGCTGTATATTCAATGCAGGGTGAACAAGCTAAATTTGCTGTCAACATCTTGGGCCATGTTTACGTTTAAACCAATTTAAAATACACAAATATGTGTATGGTGCTATATTTCAAATTGACTGAAGTTTAATATTTGCGTAACAGTATTTTGAACACACAATCATAACCTTAGTGAGTGATGTGCAAACCAAACACAATAAACTGAAAATGCCCTCCCATTTGCTTGACACCTTCGCAATAGGAAACAGATTTTATATATACAAAGCAGAAAAATATGCATATGTTGCTTTCATTAACACCTTATACCTAGTAACATACGCAATTTTGTGACTTATAAACCCTATTTAGGAATGTGTATGCACTGTGCAGTTTATATTGTAAAATTCTGCACTTAATTTTTGCATTTTGATTTTCTTTATCCCTTTACTCCGTATGTTCAACTTTCATCTGATGGGAGATGAGCTAGAATATTTACCCATCTACAGTGCAGCTTTTTTGGACAAATATCAAGAATAATCTCCCTTGATAGACCTTATCAATAATTTGATCATATGTCTTTCCCTCCATACTCCAATATTGAATTATAATGACCCCTTATCTTTGATGAGGGGGTTACATATTGCTTTGCACATGTTTGTGAGTTGGTCTGCGTCTGTCTGTAGACCAAAATGGTTTCCATTCAGTAACTTTAACGCTTTGCCCTTGGATCTTCAAACTTTACAAGGAGGTCGGCCAGCAATTTTAGATGACTCCAGTGGATTTTGAGGTCATTGGGCCGAAGTCAAATGACCTTTACCATTTTCAACAATTTGGCTGGTATGGGGCGTATGTGTTTTACTGACATTTCTTGTAATTATTAGTGATAACGATGGGATAAATGCAGTATTTGATGTATAAATGGAGTAAAGGGTTAATCCTTTCTTTAAAGTTTTATATATTCTAATGTATATTTGATTTATTTACGTACATTTTTTGTTCTCTTTTTTGCATGCTGCCTTTTTTATTTTTTCAGATGCTGGTTGGGTTGCTGTTTGATTCCATTCTGCATGGATGCTTGCAAGGATGTTGTGCATCAGTGCCCGAATTGTCACCAACAAGTCGGACGCTACAATCGCATGTAACGCACACAGTACATTGTGCATGGCAGTCCTAGTGCACGTGTACTTAACATGATTACAGCCAATACAAATGACAAGTGCACTATTATATAGACTGTAAAGATGTTGTTGAATATATAACCAAAAAATTTGACTAACGTCATAAATTTCTATGAAGGACAATGCATCGTGTTTTAAACATATTTCTTATTAGGACTTTCTTATAGTTGTACTGTCAGCTTTATGTATATATACCAACGCACCTGTGATTATTTTTTGTCAAAATATACAAAACTCCTTTCAAACATATTAAGGTGTGTCAAAGACTATTCTAGTACCTTAAAAGATTGGCAGAAATAATGAAACAATCGTATTTGTAGTTTTTATTTTTGTATAAAATATGTTGTTCTTTTCAATCTTATTTGTCTCATTTCATTTTGCTTTATACCGCACTAAACAGAAAAGTGGACCAGAAAATTTGGTGCACTCTTCGTAACTGTTTTTATGTGTCGATCATACTGTCTTTGACTTTGTGTGATTTTGAATCATGACATGAAATTTGGCTTTTTCAGATTTTTAAGACCGGATCCTTATAGTTTTTTACGCATATTGTATGTTTCGACTTGTGATCTTATTCTTTATTCCTCATGATTTATGTTTTGTGAAATTTATGTTGTGTTATTTTTTTCCCAGACATTATCCAAACCCCCTTACAACTTACTTGTAAAAACTCAGTAGCTGTCGGTAGTGAATCAACAACATATCGTTATTATCTTCAAGTCTGCTGAAACATCCATACCTTACTTTCAAATTCTACAAAGATTTTAATTATTTTTGTAAAGAAATTAAACACCTGACCTTTAGAAAACGGTGAAACATTGGTCATTCATTTAGCTTTTTTGTTAGAAAAATGGCATACATGTATCAATATGGCTCAATATTGAGGATGAACCGATTTTAAGTGATTTTATTGTTTTATAGATCTATGTTAAAACCTGTACCGTCATACACCTTGTGCCTGTGATAAAAACTTTATTTTATGAATAGTTCGGTGAAAATTGATTTGCAATTCCAAAATCATTTCGCTATTTATCGTGTTAAACTAGTAATTTTCCTTTTGATGTCTTTGGAGTTCATATATTATTTTATATATCTGGCCTTGTGATGGAAGAAACTGTTGCTAATTGATGGAAATATGTGCCTTTTTCTTTGATTTTCAATAATATGTTTAGATTTATGAGCTGAAATTTATATTTTAATCCTTTAAAACTTGTACAAAAATTTAATGTACTAGTATATGGACAATATTGGATATTGCCATATACTGTGTATGACATAATGTAATGACAAAATACTGTATATCTAAATTATCTATGTATGTTGATCTAAATAAACTTCTCTCATTTTATTTTTCGTATTTCGTTTAGAATATTGGCGATAGTTTAATATTGATAGAGTTTCCTCGGCATGTGGAGAAGTGTTTCCTTGAGGAGGCGTCAGTTAATACTGGTTTGGACAGAGTCCAGGAAAACTGTTAGGAGACCTAGCTGCCGTATAACGGTATATACCATTTACTGAAGATTGTGGAGAAGCAGGCTTGAACCCGAATAAATAAGCACATATCATTTGGCTATTTTATGCCTTTAGCACATGTCTGTCGCCTGTCGGTCTGTCAGTCATAAGACCAAAGTGGTTTTTGTTAATAACATGAGAACGCTTTGCCTTAAGACCTTGCATGGAGGTTAGTCACAGCAGTAGATGACCCTTATAGATTTTGAGGATAGTTGGTGGAAGGTCACTGTTACCTTTACTATTTTCGACTTTTAGTCTGCCATGGCAGCATGTGTTTTACAAACATCTCTTGTTAGATTGGCAATTCTGGCAGGTACATTTACCAAATTCGATTGGGTTTTGCATGGCCGTGAAACTTTACCAAAAAATAATTGTTTATCAGCATCTTATATTATACAACATTTCTGTTGATGAGTCAAATTGAGAAATAACACACCTGGAAAACAATGGACACAGTTTAGCAATGATTTGGTCTGGTGAGAAGATGGTAGCCTGCTTATTTGGAGATGATGGGTTCAACACAAAAATCTAAAAAATGAGAAAAATCAATCAAAATTAATCTGATGTTTCAACTGAGCAAATGCACTTTTGCCACCACTAGATTGGAAAGTTAAATGACAGTAACAGGCATTGCAGGATTTCTACTCAGTTTTAACTTGAATAATCAAATAGTATGGAGAGCTATACTTGTACTCACTCATGCATCGGCAATCAGACTTTGATTATCCTGATGTACAGGTTTTGTTACTTAATGATAATCGGTAGGTTCATGACATGTCCAGATCTAGATAATTTGTCAGTTGCTTTAGAGAAGATCAAGTCAGTACCGGTTGATAATAAATTGCAGGTCTATTCAGTCAACTACAGTATTGACTGAAACATGGGTGAAAAAAATTACTGCTACCTGATAATAACAAGCAAACTGTATATCTGGGATCTTGTGCACAAAGATTGTAAGTCTAAAACTCAGACTTTACATTGTCAAATATTCTATTCGCTTTTAACTTGTTATAAATGTACCGCTTTAGATATAAATGGGTATACATCTTTAGTGGGTAACAACAAATAATCAGATGAAATCACATGGTTAAATGTAATTGCAGAGAAATGGCAGAAATTAGTAAGGGTTAATTTTAAGTCTTGAGTTTCAGTGTAACAATGATGGTGTATAAGGCCCCTGGAGCCATAATTCAGATCACAAGCATTTCCCTACAGCTATTATAGCATGTGCTTTACTCCCAATTATAGCTTGGCTAATTTGACACGAGCCTGACCTTCCGATTAGCATAACTTAACAGTCGATTTATTACCTACGACACAACACCGATGGTATGTTTTTATAATCTGGCAGTATCACAAAGACGCTCGAGATGTTATACAAACACAAATTTGTAATACTGATATCGCACGATTTTCTTGCGGAAATTGATATATTCAAAACAAGAACCTTGTTATATATTATTGCATAAATGTCAGGCTCAGGTCAAAATAGCCTAGCTATACCTGTGGTATATGAACAAGTGACTTCCTGCTCTTAAATCATCAAAATATGTGTTTATCACTTCTTATATATGTTTATTAACAGTTTTAGATAGCATGTGTACTTGTGCATGAACTTTTATTTGATTTAGTTACTAGTATGTGACTAATTGTACAGTGTGGTTCATGACAGCCCAAATAGTATGTGGTGACACCAGTCGTTGCATCAGGAGCCCGTTGCATGCCTAACTGCTAACGAGGGATCGATAGCACAATGCTAGGAAACGGCTTGCTTAATTAGTAAAGCCCAAAACTGGCAAACAATGGAAAACATTAATATGCAACCATCAAGTGCTTGCGGATAGTAGACCATTGCAGACCAAAGGCCTACCAAAGCAGTCCATTGCAGAAACAGTATGCTATCGGGCAGCGCTGGTAGGTTTCATTGAATTAACCTATAAAAAGCAATCAGTAGCGCCTAAGTTAGGCAACAGACTTCAGCAGTTAATTAGCATTTGCATGATTATTCAGTTATTAAGAAAGTTGTACTTATCACTAGACTAGAATATTTGCTCACAGACAGTAAACCAAACAAAACATATAACCAGCATTTAGTAATAACAAATTACTGGTGAAAAGTCTTTTGAATCCAGATTTTTACTCAATTAGCGAGTTTCAAACTAACAGAACAACACACATTTATACTGATACAGTTTCTCATATAGTATGAACCTACGTATGGTCTGCCTGTCGTATTCTAGATTTGAAATGAACATAAGAACAGGGGAAAAATTTGTGAAAAATATATTTGAACATTTGCCTCTGACTTTCCTTTGGTACACATAATTATTTATACACCAGTGCTCAGAAAATTGACTCCCTTTCGACTTTTTATGAAATAAAATGATCATCGTCTAAGAGCTTGGATTAGTGCCAGACTCAAACTGTAGTCCTGACTTGACTGTAAGTGTCTGACACCCATGTAAAAGGGAGGTAATTTCCTATGCTCACTGAAGCCAGAAACTGGTCTCAAAATAATTTAAAGGGAGACAATTTTCTGTAAATATTCTTATATGTACATCAGATCACCAATATCTAGACAAACAGTTCAACATCTTGCTGACAGGGTGGCTGCTTCAAATGATTTTCAGACATAAATGATTTAGAAAGGTTTGTGGAAAGAAGGCACACAATTATGTATATATGTCTTGTATGCAGACCGAGCAGAGAAACATCACTGGATTGGACCTTGACAAACAGTGCCAACAATTGCAGGCTGATATTGTAGCAGGAAGTCTGGTCAGGGTTGATGATGTAGTGGTAGAAATTCATGCTTTTGATGACATGGCATTACCCGTATAGTGTGCCCAGGATAACGTGATGTTTATAAACATTGACTGGATCGGCCTACTGTTACAAAATTGGTTGCTTAAATAAACATGTACGGTCGATTGTATACTAAAATTACACTGATAAATCGTGCACACATGCTATTTCCACCTATACGGAGGAAACCACTTTTTACCGCCTTTTCTCGTTATCCTGGGCACACTTTAGACTAAGTAATAATTTTATAACTGCATGTGATGTATAATACTGTAAAATCATTTAATTTCGTTGGGACGAAATTTCGTGGTTTTGGTAAAAAAGACAATTTCGTTGGAACTTGAATTCGTGGATTTTGCATTTCAGGTAACAAAACAAGGGTCAAAAACAATGTTCGTTGGGATTAGTGTTCGTGGTTGAAGATAACCACGAAATCCACGAAATTTAATCCCCCACGAAAATTAATGATTTAACAGTACATACATATCTGGTGGGAAAGTATTTACTATCAATATCAAATGCTTCAGTAACTTGTTCATTATCAGCTTCAATTTGCATACATCTATAATAAGTTTGTAGATATACATTTAATAGTTGAAAGTTGAAAACTACTTTCAACCTTTGTTCCTCATATTTCAGTTTGTATTAATAGTGAGCTAGCCACATGGACCAATTTCCCTTTTGGTCCTCTAGTTTAACAAAAATGTATAATTAATGAATTAACTGTTTATAAATATACATTTAAGTATACATGTGTTTAAAACTTCCTGAATTACCTGTATACTGTAAAATCATTTAATTTCAATGAGACAAACTTTTGTGTTTTTTGAGAAAATATAGAGAGCTGTCATTTGGCCATGGACCAATTTCCCCTTGGGTCCTCTTGTTTAACAAGAATGTATAATAAATGAATCTTAAACAAATTAGCTGTTTATAAATACACTAAGTATTATACCTGTGTTTAAAACTTCCTGAATTACCCGTTTACTGTAAGGAACTAAAATCGTTTAATTTCAATGGGACAAACTTTCGTGGTTTTTGATAAAAAGACCATTTTGTTGGGACGTTATTCACTAAGTCAGATATTATAGAACCATTCACCCGACATATTCGTGCGGGATTTAATTTCATGGTTGAGATCATCCATGAAATCCATGAAATTGAATCCCCCACATATAATAATGACATTACAGCTAGTATTTAAAATCTGACCACAGTACTGCCGGATATAATATTGCAGTGTGTAGTCATTGATCTCATCAGGAACATATTAATATTTTATTCACAACCACTTAACCTGAACTAGGTGATTCATGGTCACATGTGGTTATAAATACATTCTCAAAAAATATGTTGAAATACTTTGGTTATGCTATATTTGCTTAAATGTATTTTGACAATCCTTTGTGTGGAAAAGCACGTATATAATATGTAAATAAATCTCCTTAAAGTATGTGGGGAAAGTTATCAGTGTTATTTGAACTGACATGAAAAGATAGTCTAGTTTGTTTGCGCTGATAAATGGGTCCAACATTATCGATTGAAATACATAGATATATCAAAACTTTTAAGAGGTCAATATTCGGAACGCCAATAAAATCATTTCTGAATACTTTGATCAATACCTATATGCATGTCTAGCCTCAATACAAATAATAGGCAAATTCATTGTTCATCAACTGGTGTTAAATGGTCATAAGTAGTCTGTCTAACATACCCTATTTTCTCATGAAATTATTTCCCTTTGCACCCTCAAACATAGCTAGGACATAATCAAGCCCAGAATAAAATTTAGTTAAAATTGAAAAAAAAGTTATACTTTTTTTAAGTATTTGATTGATAGCCAGACAAGTTCATGAGTTATAATTTATAAAATTAACATGGAGTATTTTCAGGGTTTGTCTTGCATGGATTATTTGCAGATTAATTACTACCACATGCAAGCAACTCTTCAGTTCCCATGGGTCCAATTCTGGAAGAGCTGAATGATGGAGGCAGTTGCTGAAGATATTTGAGACTTATACATCTATATCACTAACTAGTTTATTTTTATATATTGTCCTATATCGTTTACAGAAACTTAAAAATGAAATGCACAAGAGAATTGAAAATAATACACATGGGAGAGAACTTCAGATCGATACAGCCAACCTGACATGCAAGAGTTATCTGTGCAAAACCAAGATGAATTTGCATATGTTGCTGGCTTAGAATGAGAAGGTCTACTTACACCCTTATAAGACCGATGCATATATAAGGTGCTTCTTATGAGCCTATTTTCATGAAAATTCGAGCTTGTCATTTTGACCTGAAAAACCATGCACCGTATATGTAGCTTCCTAACCAAACTGAAGTTGAAAATGCTTGATAATCCATAAGTAATGAGTAATTTTCAGATATCTTTTTTGTTTTATCAAAATATCGATTTTGTACTTACAACCTTCTCATTCTAAGCCAGTCCTATATTGTTTATCTTTTTTTTACAGAAAATATTTTCCTAAAAGATGAAATTCACAAGAGAATTGAAAATAATACACAAGGGGGAGAACTTCAGATTGATGCAGTCAACCTGACATTCAAGGGTTACCTGTGCAAAAGCCTGGATAAATGTGTTATTATAATTTTTGTATATAGTTATTGTCTGTTGATGTTAATTGTTTACTTTGATTATATCACTTTGAATCAAAATGTATTTTATCCTAGCCCCACCACCAGATTACCCACAACCAATGGCTAAACCAACGGCTCCACCACATGGTGCATACCAGCCACCTCCCCCCCAGCAAGGATACCCCCAGCCAGGCTACCCGGCACCACCCCAACAAGGCTACCCCGCACCACCACAGCCAGGCTACCCACAACAAGGCTACCCACAGCAACCGATGCAACCACAAGCTGGAGCCACCGTTGTCGTGACAACACAACCAACAGTAGCAATGGTACAAAGTTTCCGTGAAACACCAGTACATTGTCAGTGTCCATACTGTCATGCAGATATTGTAACAGCCACAGCGTATGAGACGGGAACCTTTGCTTGGTTGATGTGTGCATTGATGTGCATCTTTGGGTAAATCACTTACACCTATACTTATCAGCTTTTAGTAATACTGCACAATATTTAAAACAATACATTCTATCACAAGGACAAAAATCATTGAGTCAAAAAATCATGGTCTTTATACCATAAATAGACCATAATTTTTCGATTCAATGAGACTTTTCCCTGTGCATTGTATGGCATAAATTCAGTGGAAACTATTCAAAACATTGATTTTGTACAATTGGCGTAATTCAATATCAGAAAAACTTCAGAGAAAATCTTGAACTGTATTTCACATCTCTATGACTTAAAAACTTTCTTTTACCCCGGTACCTTATTTAATTTACATATTTTAGGCATGTGATATGAAACTATTAGGTAATCAATGAACATGCAATCAAGTGCACACAGCCTGACATATCGTATGATACGTATAATAACATGCAAGCAGGTTTATCTGATGACTTGCGCACATGTGCATACAATTCGAATTGTGCATGTCCGTACATACCGGTACATTGTATTCAGTTACGAAGTCAATGCTATGATGTAAATAAATTAATATGATAATTATAAAATATAGACTAATGTCCGAAATTAATGCTGCAAAGACATGATATTTGCAATATTGTGTGTTAGGCTCCTACTGGTTTTTATTCGGACAAAAATTGTGGTTACCATGGTAATAGAAACATTGACAACCAGGAAAGCAGATTGGGGACTTCTGTATTGCTTGCTATTCCTAATTACTGGTTTTATCGTGATTTCAGGTTAGATGCAGGATGTTGCTTGATTCCTTTTTGCTGTGACACGTGTAAAGATGTCTCACATACCTGTCCTAACTGTAGACAAGTCATCCAAAGATGGAGTCGAATGTAGATTAGCTTGAAGTCAGAGATTTATAATGTTGACCAACTACAAACTCATTATTTTGTCATCATTTCTACGCACCTATCCAATGTTTTGCTACAGTGGGCAGGGGCAGGTGCATAAGGAGGACAAAGACCCGCCCAGGACATTTGATCATATTGAAACAATGAAAGTTGCTTATGGTGTTAAATGAACATTTTTTATATGCATGCTGAAATAATGTAAATTAAATTTTCTAGTCACTTTGTAATTATTGAATGAATGCAAAACAATCCCCCCATACCGAGTATGGGCAAAATAGTGAAAGTTGCATTTTATGGTGTTTAAATGTACATTTGCATATGCATGCTGAAATTGTATTTTAAATTTTCTAGTCACTTGGTTATCATTGAAGTATAATAGTGTGTATATACTTTTTATTATTATTGTGAAAATGGCAATATGGACATGTTCGATTGTACATACATTTATACAGAAATTGTTCAATTTCACTAAAAATTATTCTTGCACTACACCAGGTCCTGACGACTCATTCAATTTGAAACTAATGCTTTTTTGCACTCAGACAATCTCACATACTCTAAAGTACAGCATACAATTATAATTTTTTATATATTCAGATTATTATTTCAAAATGATTGAAAGGATGTATAATTATAATTAAATTGCTCATGAAAAACTTTTCTATATGGAGGGTGGGTTGAGGTCTAGACAATTTTTCTCGAAAGATCTGTGTTCTGCTCAGTTTAAGCAGATGTTCTTCAAGTTACACAGGGGTCGCTTTAAGATGATATTTAAAACTTGTAAAAACATGTTCATTACTTTCAACTTGTTTAAATCATATACTCTACGTCACTTATAATTATTGACTTATAATCATAATTATATAATAGTCAACTGTCCTGTTTTCATTGCTTTCTTCTGTACATAGTACAATATATAAAATTATATGAATGTGCGGTAGTATCATCAGTCAGCTTGATCAGAATAATCCAATTTAGAATTTTTCTGTGTTCAGAGATATGAAACTGAACACCATTAACACCTTATAGGATAGCGCTTGCCACTGGGGGTAATTCATGCCTTCTATATTTACGTCTTGTCCAACGCAAAAAATACTAACACTCAGCCTGACTAACATGAATCTCAGGTTAATACATGTATCTTCAGACTAAAAAATCATGTAAACATTTCTATTTCACTCTATCAAACACTTATTTCACAGAATCAAAAGGCAGCTGAATTAGTTTGTTTATATGCTGAAACTCATTGAAATCCAAGGGTATTCTGGTAAAACTGCACTTGCACAAACTGCAACCTTTTCATACATTTGTGTATTACAAAATAGAAGATATTTTGGTTGTTGATTACAAAATGACCTGGTCACCATAGTGGCTTAATTTTGTCTTTCAGGGGCGTAGCTAGGACCTTAGCAATGTGTAGGCCCGTAGGCAAAGATGAAAGAAGTCGGGGGTCCGGGGCATGCTCCCCGGATTTTTTTATTCCTTGAAAGGTATTGGTGCGTTTTGACGTATATTAAAGGAGATCAAATTTCAAGTTAAACTTAAAAAAAAATATTTATTTTTTTTCAAAATGATGTGTAGGCCCAGGCCTAATGGCCTAGCGGCAGCTACGCTACTGTCTTTTAGTGTATTTAGGCAATACATGATTGTCAAGCTCTACATTTGATTTCACAGAACAAACTACATGTATCTGTTATATCCTTGCATCAATGTTGATTTGTCTTCCACTTTTTCCAACCAATGTCAGTGTCTTTATCGCAATTTACCATTTAACTTGATTAGACGTAAAATGTACAGATTTTTATGCCCCCGGAACCGATGGTTCGGGGGCATATTAAAATCGCACCGTCCGTCAGTCCGTCCGTCAGTCCGTCCTTCCGTCAGTCCGTCCGTCCGTCTGTCCGTCCGTCCGGATTCGTTTCCGCTCAATAATTCAAGCAGTGTTTATCCGATCTTCACCAAACTTCATGAAAATGTGTAAGGCCATGAGATCTAGGTCAAGTTCGATAAACAGTCAAATTGACCTAGCCGCTTCAGAGTTACGGCCCTTGACACATAGAAAAATGGGGTTTTTTTTGGTTTCCGCTCATTAACTCAAGCATTTGTCATTGGATCTTCACCAAACTTCATGAAAATGTGTAAGGCCATGAGATCTAGGTCAAGTTCAATAACCAGTCAAATTGACCCAGCCGCTTCAGAGTTACGGCCCTTGACACATAGAAAAATGGCGTTTTTTTTGGTTTCCGCTCAATAACTCAAGCATTTGTCATCGGATCTTCACCAAACCTCATGAAAATGTGTAAGGCTACGAGATCTAGGTCAAGTTCGATAACCAGTCAAATTGACCTAGCCGTTTTAGAGTTACGGCCCTTGACACATAGAAAAATGGCTTTTTTTTTGGTTTCCGCTCAATAACTTAAGCATTTGTCATTGGATCTTCACCAAACTTCATGAAAATGTGTAAGGCCATGAGATCTAGGTCAAGTTCGATAAACAGTCAAATTGACCTAGCCGCTTCAGAGTTACAGCCCTTGACACATAGAAAAATGGCGTTTTTTTTGGTTTCCGCTCAATAACTCAAGCATTTGTCATTGGATCTTCACCAAACCTCATGAAAATGTGAAAGGCTACGAGATCTAGGTCAGGTTTGATAACCAGTCAAATTGACGTAGCCACTTTAGAGTTACGGCCCTTGACACATAGAAAAATGGCGTTTTTTTTGGTTTCCGCTCAATAACTCAAGCATTTGTCATCGGATCTTCACCAAACCTCATGAAAATGTGTAAGGCTACGAGATCTAGGCCAAGTTCGATAACCAGTCAAATTGACCTAGCCGTTTTAGAGTTACGGCCCTTGACACATAGAAAAATGGCGGTTTTTTTGGTTTCCGCTCAATAACTTAAGCATTTGTCATTGGATCTTCACCAAACCTCATGAAAATGTGAAAGGCTATGAGATCTAGGTCAGGTTTGATAACCAGTCAAATTGACGTAGCCACTTTAGAGTTACGGCCCTTGACACGTAGGAAAATGGCGTTTTTTTTTGGTTTCCGCTCAATAACTCAAGCATTTATCATCTGATCTTCACCAAACCTCATGAAAAAGTGTACAGCTATAAGGTCTAGATCAAGATCGACAACCAGTCAAATTGGCCTAGCCGCTTCAGAGTTACAGCCCTTGATGCGAAGAAAAATGGTGTTTCTTCCCGTTTCCGCTCAATAACTCAAGCATTTGTCATCGGATCTTCGTCAAACCTTTTGAAACATGAAAAGGTGTACGGCCATAAGATCTAGGTCATGTTAGATAACAAGATTTCAAATTGACCTACACGCTTAAGAGTTATGGCCCTTTACACAAAGAAAAATATGTCAATATCACATTTGCCCAATATATTATGACACATCTGTGACGGTGCTGATATCTTAACGTTACGTTACTATCAAAGCATGCACGGGGGCATGTGTCGTCCTATGGAGACAGCTCTTGTTTTTATTTCTTAATGTACATGAACACTAACACTGACAGCTAGAGTACAAGAACTGTGCTAAATACAGTCCAAGAACTTCAGATACTTTTTGAGTTCAAGCCCCAAGTTGAACCAGGTCAACCTGGCTGGTTAGCAGTTAGGTCAGGTATTAGTTTTCATCTAGGAGATTTGGGTTCAAAGACATTGGGTAAGGTCATCTTCTCCCAATTAGGAGAATTGTCTGTTGCCTGCACTGGAGTAAGTTACTGCAGTACTGGTAGATAATTAATTCCAGGAAAATGGGTAAACTTTATTATTATAACTTTGCTATGTAAATCTGGGGCCTTATTCGCATACATTATAAGTCTAAAACTCAGACTTAGACTTTAAAATGCTAAATGTTCTATTCGCTCTCATGTTGTTATAAATGTTGCGATTTTGATTAAAAATGGGTATACAAGTACAGTGGGTAACAACAAATAATCAGATAAAATTTCACAAGGTTATATAAAATAGCAAAGAAATGGCAGTGATTATAAATGTTGTCAATTTTCAGTCAAAGTCTGAGTTTTAGACTTATAACGTTGGTGAATAATGCCCCCAGTGATCACTATCACAGGTTCTTAAGACAGTATGTAAACATGTTTGTATGTCTTCTTTAGCTGAACTTGTGTGTTTGTTTATATTGTTGAGTTACAGTATAACTATAGGGGTATAACCAAAATGTTTGTTTGCTTTTGTGTACCTATATGCTATGTATATGCTCATGTAAATAAACCACTTATTCTAAACTGAACATATACTCCTTGTTCAATTCTGTTAAAATATGGAAAGATGAATCGGTTAGAACATGTCATGCGCTCAATTAATTCAAACTTGTCGTCAAGAAATACAGCCCATAAATCATTAAGATTAACAAAGGTGTTTGTAAAGCACATATGCCCACATGACAGCCTAATTGTCCAAAATGGTAAAGGTCAAAGTGATCTTGACCTTGAACCTACTGACCTCAAAATCAATAGGGGTTGACCTTGAACCTCAAAATCAGCAGGGGTTATCTACTGTTGCTGATCAACCTCCATGTAAAGTCTGATGGTTATAGGGCAAAGAATTATTGAGTTATTTAATGGAAACCATTTGGTCTCTAAAAACATTGTCACAGTAACCTTGACCTTTGACCTACTGACATAAAAATCAAAAGGGGTCATCTACTGTTGCTGACCAACCTCTATGTAAAGTTGAAAACCCCTAGGGCAAAGTGTTCTTGAATTATTGAACAGAAACCATTTGGTCCACTGACGAACAGACATGAGCAAAGCGATCAAAGATGGGGGAGGATGACTACCAGGAACACCCTTATACGCTGAAAGTCAAACTTAACCACAGTTAATAGTGTATCAGCTACCAGTATGAGTCAGCTCAAGATCAAACTAGCAACCTTCATTCCTGGACCGGTATTTATAAAATAATCTTAGTGGAAAACTTATATCTTGACTTCAGATCAAAATTTGTAACACTCATGTTCCTTCGAATAGGAAAATGTTACATGTTTGCATGCATGGTGATTATGGTTTCATTCCTCACAATGCTTATAAACATTGTACATGAGCAATCATATTGGTCGTCTTGTTTTACTGAGACAATTAAGTGAATTTCAATGAAAATTTCACTTAAAAAAAGAAGTTTTTGACTAAGATGCTATGCTTTATAAATACCGGCTTTGTGCAATAAATTCCATCAGTAAACATATAAAATAGCAATACGAATGCAGAAAAAATATAACTACTCTGACATGTAAAAGAACATTTTATATCACAGACTTGGCAATGTTACATAGAAGATATGTATGAAATAAATATTTCTTCATTTACATTTCTGTACACGGTAAGTAATGGATGTCTACATCTCGGAGTCCGCATTCACGTTCAGGTTAACAATGAGTCAACAAACAAACTATACACAAACTGTTCATTCAGTTTTTTCTACACTAATCAAGCACAATATGTTCTTTTATCCGTCATATCTAGGCTCTTCCAGTGCGAGCCTGTTCTATTTTACGTCGTACTTGATTACAGTGGAGCGTTAGTTCAGCATGTTGCATCTTAAGTTGTTCAAGTTTATCACGTAAGTCGTCACCTTCGTCTTTACGCTCCTCAAAGTCTCTGAGTAAAGATTCATTGCCTAAAAGTCCACAATTTTGTCTCAGTCTTTGGTTATCTATTCTTAAAGCATCCCTAGCTTGTTTGGTTCTTGATAAAACGTCTCGTTTCTGAAAAGCAACAATTGAAAAATGACTTAGACTGTCATAAACAAACCTGTTCTTAATAAGCTTCTGCAAGAGTTTATCTAACAAAAATGTAATTTGTAGAATGCCCATAAGGACACAAATTATTCAAAAGAACATCATGTTTCTAGAAATCAATCTGAAATGGTCAGGCTACAAGATCCCTTTTTAAAACACAAAATAACTCAACAAAATTCCATTTAAAATTGTAAGAAATCAATTTTTATTCAGTCACATTGAAAACAATGCAGTTATCTATAAAGAAAGTCATGGTTACATTTTTTTGTAAAAAGGGCCAAGATAATAAGGGTTGTCTTAGTTAAACATGCTGTAAGCCAAAATGACAAATAATCAGTTTAGTAATTACCCCTCCCACGTCCGCCTCAACTTCTCGTAAATTTCGTTTTTGAACTTGATTCTCTGCTTGCACGTATTGTAATTTCTCTTTTAAGTGAGTCAACACCTGTACCGTACTTGTAATCTTTTTACGTAACTTCAATAGTTCCTGAAATACAAATTTAATTAATAAGTCTATCAGCATAGAGATGCTTATCACTTATTAGCCTCCTCATCAAGCATTTTGATTCAAAAGATCCATATATGCTTTTATATGGCTTTCTGATCGGGAATTTTAGCGGCTTTCGGTCCCAATTGGGAAAAGTACAGATTCATAGTGGTAAGTAGATTAATACTAACACCTGTCTTAGGCAGCCAGTATGGTTATGATATACCTTAACACATATCATCGACTCATATTAAAAGTGGTTGAAACATTTCTTTATTTCGTGGTACATCTACAGAAAATTACAAATACTGAAAAAAACAATAGATTGTTGTAAAACATGGTAAAGTTTACAGTGACCTTTGACCTCAAAATCAATAGGGGTCATCTACTGTTGCTGGCCAACCTCCATGCGAAGTTAGAAGATCCAATGGCAACACATTCTTGAGTTATTGAATGGAAACCATTTTGGTTTGTGGACAGACCGATCAATATATGCAAAGCAATATACCCTCCTAATCAAAGATGGGGGGGGTGCATAATTAGAAATACTGAAGCAATTATGGTTGGCACAGGTTTAGCAAAAAGCAAATGTACCAGTAGACAGCAATACAAAAAGTTGGTAACAAAAATAAATTACCTCATTCCTTTCTTCAATCTTTTCATTGTATGTCTGGTTCTCTATTTTCAATTGTTCAAAGTCAATTAAATGTAAACCTTCAGCAAGCTCCTCCTGAAATATGATCAATATGTCTAAATAATAAAAAAATCTTGTCTTCTTCAACATAAACTAGCTCATTCTACTTATTTTACTGCCGATGCTGAGCACAGCCTTTAATTGCCTGTCAGCTTTCAGCTGAAATATGGCAGGCATATATATGAGTGCCTTCACCTGGATTTGAACCCAGATGGCTTGATAAGACGACAAGCGCACTAATCACTGAGCTATGTAGGCACATTTTTGTATTGTATTATCACATATTTTAAACAGAATTTCAACCTACACCATGTCACAATATCATGATACTAGACTGGACACTAGGCAACCAGTCCTAGAACTTCCTTTATACTCGAGTGCCAAGTCTGGGAGCTATACAAGCACCATCTTTAACACCTTCAACTTTTAGAAGAATTAAACTAAACACACCGCTATTCTCTCATTTACAGTATCATATCATACATTAAAACTATCAGCATGTATACATCCAACTCAGACACTGAGGCACACCGAGCGCTTGCATCAGTGAAAATTTGAGAACTTACAAAAATATACAAGTTTTTGAAGTAAAAATGCCTCAAATAGACCCTAGAAACAATTTGCCTCGGTGCTTTATAGCCTCCGGATATGGCCCTGCAACTAATCAAGTATGCAGACAATCTTTATCCTAGCTGTATTTAGTAGGTAGCAAGTACTCTAGTCCGCATTTTAAAAGTAAAAGATCAAATGAACAAACCTTTGATTTCAATTGTTGCTCTTTCTTTTTCAGTTTATTTTTCAGTTTAATATTTTCCAGTCTGACATTGATTACTTCCCCTTCTTTTCTTGCTTCACCAGCCAAATATTGTTCAATATCCTATAAGGTAAAACATTTCATACAGTTATAAATAAACAATACATTCTCAAAACATATTTTTGCTTTCCCCATTTTGTCATTTTCGTAGGATAATCGACTTTTTGTGATTAAGTCATACCACAATAAATTCTAAGCTTTTGGCAACTCAGCCGGCTCGCTGTATGTAAATATAATTTTATCATTATTTCAATAACTGTTTGGCGTTTTTTGCTGAAATTTTATGGGGTTTTTGTAGCAATCATAATTCTAATTAATGTCCAATATTTTTGTAATCAATTTAAACGATCAAAATTATCCAAGGTAGTGCCTCTTTAAGTCATGTTAGAATAATAACAAATATTCAAAAGCTTAGGTATTTGACTTTCAAATGTTTATCTTTAACATAGACCTTTAGTATAAATTCTTAATATTTCTTGGTTCATTTTTTTTCCGATTATAAGATTTTCTTCCTTTATGATTAAAAAGAAACCACCCTGATGAAGGCTATGTAAAAGCCGAAATGTTACTTAATAAAATAATGATAACCTTAACCTGCATTGATTGTGTAGCTACATAAACATGGTGGTGTCTTTATTGATACTTTATGATAAAAGTATTGGATACTTTATGATAAAAGTATTGGATACTTTATGATAAAAGTATCGGAGATAGAATACCTTTGGTGGAATAGGTCTGCCTGAGCGACTGTTTAATGCATTCAGTGCAACTTGTTTCTTGAATTCCATAAACTTTCTTCGTTCTTCATCAACACGTTCTTTCCTTTCTTCACAACGAGACTTCAGCTCTTGAATTTGATGTTTATAATTATCCCGTTCCTGCATATCTTGTCTTCGAAGATCTTCTAACTGAGCTGATAGTTGGAAAATAAAGGAATAGTTTTAAGTACCATACAAAATGAACATACTTTACAAAATGAAATCCCCCACAAATAAAATATTAATAATTTTACAGTACTGTACAATACAACAGTATATTGTAAATCAAATGTATCCAGTAATAAGATTCAGCACACTGCAATAGTATATCAAAATACATCTTGCATTGGAAAGGTGGAATCCACGTACTTTTTGTGAAAATTAATAAAACATCCAAGGGAGCAATTCTTTCTTAAAGGTCATATACGCAAGATTATTTTTTTGCTGTTTTAGTAAGTTTATGTTATAAATATAGGATAACATCAATCTCTACGCTTCAGATATGATTATAACACACAATAAACGTCATCTCTTATTTCGATTATCTTATTTTGTGAATAAACTAACCCGAGTTACTTCCCTTAGCTTGTGACGTATTTTTGGAACATTGGATTAACACAGAGGCTGTATACTATTAGTGTATATTCGCATAAATCTTGATCACTATTGAATATGTTCGGTTTAAATGCATTAAAGTTACATGAAATGCATGTGCTATTATGTAATAATGGGTCAAATATAAAGCACAATCATAAAATAATTCTCCACGGGGGTTATACATATATATACACAGCGTCGATCTACGAAGTGTCATACAGTTATCTTGGTACATTATGCACACCACGGGGGTTGCAACATGCCAAAAACGAGATTATAATCAGCTGCTGACCGATTTGATGTTTAATTTAATTGTTTCTGTACGTATTATTGGGTATACAAATGTGAGAAAATTCCTAAATCGGTATGTGTACATAGATAAGTTTACGGTCAATGCAACTGGAGACGCGTGTACATTACGCGTGTTGTAACGGGCCAAGTATTA
Organism: Spisula subtruncata; assembly: GCA_963678985.1. Lineage (NCBI taxonomy): Eukaryota > Metazoa > Mollusca > Bivalvia > Venerida > Mactridae > Spisula > Spisula subtruncata. The sequence goes on from OY787660.1 coordinate 61,572,918, forward strand.
ATAATATATTTTTGTCAATCAAAATGCAAAAAAGAACAGTGTATTATACCAGATATAAAATGTTTATAACTCGGTAAACGTTTCATTAATTTATTAATTTAGTATGGAACGATAAATTGCATTTTTCTAAAACGATATAGATCGATCATTGACATTTGAATTCCACTGTGTGTAAACTTATGATTCTTCCTAGCATAAACCTGTGTATCATTTTGCTTTATGGGTAATTATTAAAAAAATAATGTCAGACTATCCGAAATAGAACGCTGTGTATATATTATATAAAAAAATAAAGAGCGGTATTAAAGATTTATTCTTTGTATATGTTGTTCTGTCCACTTCAATTGTAGAATACTGTATGGAACAACGCATGTGCTCGTATACATGTACAGTATTGTTTAAAATATTTTTTTTAAATATGTCAAAACGTAGTAGTCCTTACCCAATGCGAGCATCGTGGATTTAACAAAATGCAAACAAGATACATGTATGTAGCGAACTCCACTGTTGGTAATCTGCTTCCGTAATATAACTAAATTCTTAATAATACTTGTTTGAGAGTTCATACACGTGCCTAATTTTCCAGAATAGCAACGCACGGTCAGACATTTTGATCCTACCATTTAGACCGGCTTACATTTAAAGACTAAACATCAGTAAAAGGCCGACATATATATGACCCTGCACTATAGGCCGCCAAAAGCAGGCGGTCTATTTTATGTTTTTTATTTTATATAGATCACACGGTATCCAGCTCTTGGGGTGATCATAAGTCATGCATGTGCAAGGGGGCGTGGCGAATTTATTACCAACCAATTTGTATTCGCCAATCATAATAACGCCATGAATTGAAATGTAAGTATTAATTATGGTCAGTTGAGCAAGTGCGTAAAAATATCTTCAATGAATGTGCGTAATAAACCAAGTTTTTGTTTATCAATGTGAATTTTTTTGAAAATGACAAGCTTAAGATTCGTGTAAACTCTAATATGTTTTCTGGTGTAATGGAAAGCTTCAAAAAGGTAAAATATTATGTTCAAACTTCTGTGTAAGCCTTAAGCATCGCACTATAATACTGTCACTTTTCATCTTTACTGGATGTTGTTAATAAATTTTACCCTGAGGTGTCATTCAAAGAAACCATGCTTTTTATTACATGTGCATTGCAATACCAACAATATTGAAAAGATCATTACGCCGATTATTGTGTTGGAAATGCGTGAGTTTACATTTCCAAATTACTTAATTTTCAGCGCACTTGTTCTAACGTGTCATTGTTATGCACATGTCAGTAGCATCTACGGTACCCCACTCCTGGGGATGGGCTTATGGGTTGTCACCCCGCCTTCCACGACCTGCGGGTGACAGCTGATGGGACAATCCCCGGTATTTCCCCGGTCCCTGACAACTAAATAGTGTCCCTAGGGTATTGGTTCGCTGAAAAAATCCCAACATTTCACCGGCCATGCGGCGGAAAGCTGGAAGGTAAAAAAACGACCGTCAATCCCCGACGGTTTGGGGCGATGATGGAACTGACTGGTGCAGTATGCAATGTTGAAAAAAGTACCAATCGATTTAGTTACTGCTAATTCTCATTTGAATTTGTATCCATAATTGAAAATGATAAAATGGGATTAACTCGGCATCCAAGAACAATGGACAATGTCTCTAACTTTACCGGTTATCTACAGACTTTTTTTAAAATTTTCCTATTACAATTTTTCGTCAATAATTTCCTGTCTAGAATTATAATGTTCATTTCTCAATTTAGGAATTCAGTAACTTAATTATGTTTAATTTATAAATTCTTTACAATTAACGACAGAAACTGCCAACTACGCGTCATTTCGTGTGTACTACAAATCATGTATACTATATGTCTAATATACATGCGTGTACAAATACGCAGCTAAAGCCATTTCTTGCGAACATAATTTTTTTCCTCATACGGAATGCTTTACTTATGGTCTGTTACAAAACTTACACATAAATATACAAAATAGTGACAGCTGTATATATACGTATACATGTATATATATTCAAAATCAATCACCGATGTATACACACACGTGTCAAGTGTATAAACAGCGTGATATTTATACCCCCTGTAGCGCGCAGTTTGCACTGCTGCGTTTGTAATGTATAACACGCCCAGCAGTTGAAGTCAGTAATGTCCACATCGGTATGTGGTCGTTGTTTTGTTTCTTAAATATTGAAGGGAATTAAAACGTGATTGCAATGACAACACATACAATGTTTAGAACATACTACATTATAGTAATTTCCGTCACTGATCATGAATTTAATACGATAAAAACTCGACAGGACCCATTCAAATTTAGTTAAACTGAAGAGGAACAGTTCCACTTATGTCCAAAATGACGTCACACGGTCTAAAAATCAAGGGAGACAACCAGGTTGGATTTACGTAGTAATTTTATTATCGTCAACTTTATCGTTATAAACCATATTAAATATTGCAATTATGTGGATTACAAGTACGCCATGTCTTTTATATGATATATATCTATGTAAATGTGTTACTATTGTTAAATTAAGAATTTCTTTCGTATTTGACCTTTAAACGTAATGCATTTTCAAAATTGTATGTTGTTTTCCACATATTTTCATTCCCTTTCCAGCAAATTTACATCTGGAATATGTATGCCATCATTTTGATTGAATACATTTTCATCAGAATAACATGTACCACAAATTAATTTATGCTAAAGTTTATGTAATAAAATTGTTTATTGGGGTATATAGTAAAAGTCACAATGGGCCGTAACTATGGTAAAAATTTACCTAGCAAAAACGTTTACAGTCAACTATACATTAAGTTTGTTAATCTGTGAAAGTTTAAAGAAATTCCGCCCCATGGATTGTGAGGAGTTCAACACAAAAGATTCACTTGTGTTACATATGGACAGACATACTGACATAAAGCACTGTAAAGTGTGGGGCACAAAACAGTTTCTCCATATAATTAAACCCTTATTTGAAGAATTCACAGAATATTTTTAAGAAATTAAATACAAGAAATAATAATTTAGCTTACCCATATATTTGAGATATCTTTGTTCCTGATCTGTTCCATTCTTGTCATATTCCTGTCGAGTTTCATCAGCTTTCTTCTTTCTGAAGTATTCTGCTAATTTGTGTTGAAGTCCGAAATTTTGTTGTTGTAAATGTTCACGTTCGGCTATGGCTTGCTGCAAAGATTTAGGAAAGTCAACAAAAGTTAATCCACGATTTTTCAAGACAGCAAACAAAGTTTCTGTCGTATAAACATACTTTTCACTGATTTCCACTTCAATCACACTTTCCTGCGACTCCAGAATGTTTTCCATGACTATCACAGGACTGCTGTCCTACTGGATGTCAGCAAGTCAATCTCTTATCAACTTTCTTCTTTTCTTATTAATTTATCAGTCAAAATAAATCATAACAGTTAATAAGCAACCATGAACTAAAAATAACTTTTGACTGTAACAAGGGGAGTAACTCTGTATAAACTTAAAATAGCAACAAGGGAAGTAACTCTGTTACAACAATATTAGAAAGGGAGGTAATCAAACAATGAATATGAATAGTACTTGTTTTTTATTATCCAGTGTGAAATAAACAGACCCATACTATTTTGTAAGATTGTGCATATGATTTTTATTCAATTGTAGCAAGGGAAGTAACTCTGATGCAAAAATATTAGAAAGGGAGGAAATCACAATATAAATGGATTGTTTTTTATAACACTTGATTGTAAAATAAACAGATCAATACAACTTTAAATATTTCTGCCTTAAAAATTAGATGAAACAATAACAAGGAAGTAGTTCTGTCATCGAAATAGTAGAAAGGGAGGTAATTAAATAAATAAGTCATAACATTGATTGTGAAATAAACAGATCAATACTATTTTTCTAGATTAGTCATAAATGTTTAATTATTTCGTTTCAATGGCGGAATGGGTTGAAAAATAAAGATGTTAATTTCCAGGCGAGACTGGACTCAAAATAACATCACTGAACAGAAGTGGTATTCTGAGTTTAATTGTGAAACTGATTTTAGCAAAATCTCAATTTGAGTTGATATTTCTACTTGAGATCCTTCGGGAGGTCAGGGTCAGATAACTTACATGGTATCTTTCAATGAGTTCCTCTCTATCAAACTCTGGCTGTTCTTCTTCTTCTTCCTCCTCTTCTTCTTCTTCATCTTCCTCCCCTTCTTCATCTTCTTCGTCAAATGTTGTCAACTGTCCACCAGCCTTCTCACCTTCAGCGCTACCAGGACGAGATCGTTCTGGAGTTCCTGGTTCTAATATGTCAGGTACAGGCACAGGAGTCTGATCAACAGGACTACCTTCACGTGACAATTTCTCTCCGACACCAACTGGTACAGGACTCTCAGCACGCTCTCCTTCAGCGAATGTGTCGCTCTGAAAGTTCAACAATAAATTATTATAAGTTAAACAATACACATAAAAACTTAAATGCACTTGATATTTAATAAAATTGTGGTAAAACCACATGAAAAGGCTCTGTATGAAGTAGTTTTATGTGAAACAAAGCTGACACAAAATAATACAACAGAATGTCAAGGACGCAGGCGAGATACACCAGATTGCCTACAATGTAAGAGTTTTCAATAAAATAATGTTACAAGTGAATGAACTAACCTGAGGAACTGGAGACTTTGATACTTCAGCTTCACCTTCTGGTTTGGCCTCTTCACCTTCACCAGCTGGCTGTTGTTCACCATATTCTCCCTCCTTGGCCTCACCTTCAGCAGCAGTTTCTCCATCTGCTGGTGTTTCACCCTCTTTGGGAGCCTCCCCCTCAGCAGGTGCTTCACCGTCTACAGCCTGCGCTTCATCACCTTTCTTCTCTTCCTCACCTTCTACTGAAATGCAGATTATAAGATTTCTAATATTTTATGCTATACTAGCTAAAGGCTTAACCGCTTTTACAAAATCTTAAATCACTGACAATGCATATTAATTTCTAAGCGTGGTTTGAATACCATTTGTGCATTACATGAATTATTAATTGTTAGTATCAGACTATCAGTATCTGAATCAATTTAACAATTCTGTTAACAAAATTATAGAAATATGTTTACAACTAACTTAATACTGGTAAGGCACTCATATGCCTGCCATATTTCATAGAAAGCTGACACCTAAATAAAGACTTTGCTCTGCATGCTCGGCATTTAGTTCTGACACCTTAATTTATGTTTGGTATTGGTTTTCAATTTCGATTTCAGATAAACTTTGTAAAGGTTTTTAAACCTTGTTCAGTTCCTTCAGCTACTTGTTCTCCTTCAACAGGTGCTTCTCCATCTTTCTGCTCTCCTCCATCTTCCGCTTTGGCTTCACCTTCTCCTTCAGCAGCACCTTCAGTTGTAGCTTGTTCAGTTTCACCTTCCTGTGCTTGTGCTGTTTCCCCAGGTGCTGCTTCTTCCTGCTGTGTTTCTTCTGTTGTAGGAGCTGCTTCAGTTGTTTCACCTTCTGTAAAATACACCCAATAAGATTGTGATTGTGTTGAACAACTTACACTGATGAATTTGTTAAAAGATTAAAACTGCAGTGGTATTTAGATTTTTTATTTTAAATGTTTCTGTCAATGTATGTGCCAGTACAAATAACACAAATAAGTGTCAGTACAATACTGGATGAAAAGGAAATATCTTTATTCAACCTTACTTGAAATAAAAATTGAAACAAGTTCCATTTAAACTCATGTCCGTCCAAGCAATGATTAAAATGCACATGGACATTTTGAGTTTTGTTATTACCGAGCTCATTGAATAATTATTTAACCATATGAAAGTTGAAAATGTAATCTGTTTTTTTACCTGTTGGAGCAGCTGTCTCTTCAGATTGTTCAGCAGGAGCATCAGCTGGTGCTTGTTCTGGTGTTGGAGCCTTTTCCTCACTCGGAGCCTCAGCTTCAGTCGGTGCAGGAGCCTCCTCCGTAGTGGCTGAATTATTAGCCTGTGAAGCACAGTAAAATAATTTGGGTAAACAAAAGCGTGTGAATTTAGCACAGCATTATAAGCTAGTAATACAGGGGATTGTAGTTAACTTATAGTTTTGTGTTTGGAGCACCCTTTTCTCTTTAATTAGTCACTATCGTAGAGAGCCCTAAAATCGCCTCTGACCTTCGAATCGACCGCCATTTTGTTTTGGCTCTAGTCTCGTGAGATTTGGATGATGCGCGAGCATATCTTGAGAAAATGTTTACAAAATAGTATTTTTTTAGCGGGAATATTTTTTTCTGAAAATACGAGGTCATAACATGTAATTTTCGATTACTTTCACAAAAAATCATAAAACTATACCATTTTCACTATTCCCAAAAAGTCGTGTAGTTGAAATACCCCAGTAAACGCTATGTGCAACGTAATCGAATATTTTTTCACACGTCTGCATTGTTTACAGTTTCATGAATGAAAGTCACATGGTCGCATAAATTATTTTTAAGGTCAAACCAAAAATATCTTCGGTCAAAGTTGCTTCCGACCTTACGGTCAGAATAGCAAAAAAAATATCGAATTCTGTATTTCTGTAGACCATACATCGGCAGATCACACATCACTATCGGCGATTATCTTAAAATTCATTAAGTGATCCACGCCCGTAATGGCGATGTAAAAAAAGTTTGTTTATAATGCAGCCAAAGTCTATTTATTACCCATTAGAGACTGGCGTGTGGCACGACCAATCGGAATTAATACACGAAGAGTAAATATCACTTAACAGTGACAAATATGCTGTTTTTGCACTAGATTTTTTTCTTAATTTGATTTAACAATGCCCAGGCTTAATTTCATAATTGGGACATTTAGCTAAAGTGAATAGTTTTGGCCAAATTGATCGCGCGCGCCATGTGACGTATTTAGGTCACGGTCAAAATGGCCGACTTTTACTTACTATGACGTTTGCTTTATTCAATTCTTGGAGTATTTTATCATTTTATTGGTGTACATTTGAGTTAGATAAATTGAAGGAATAATATTACCAAGTAAGTGACCTTATTTAATATAAACATGAAGTTTGCCATTGTTTATTGCGTGTTTAACGCCAGACCTTTTTCTTGGTATTGTGTGAGGCCGAATTTCGGCCTCAAATTCCATTCCCAATTGGTGAAAAAAATCCCAATTGAAAAAAAAATCCCAAAAAAATTTGACCAAAAAAAATAATTTTTTTTACTCCAGAGCGAAATATGTTTATTACTAAATATAACACGGTATACCAAATATCTAAATATATTTTGTTAAAGAGAACTTATTTATGGACATATAAGCATGGTTTTAAGATGTTTTAAAAGGAAAAAAATCCCATTTTTGTCATTTAATCGCTTATTTTTTTCCCAATTTGTAAGAATCAGCGACGCAAAATTCCCAAATTGGGCAGGGGCCTTTTTCCCAAAAAGGCCAGAAAAAGGTCTGAACGCTTAAGTAGGCGAATTATGGTCACTCGAGGATATATTGTCCCGATGCTGAATGGATTTTCAATCCATTTTATGACCATTGACATTCTGACTAAAATATAATTTCTGAAGGACTAGCCAAACAGTGAGACTGTTGAAGTGCCCCCAAAAAACAAAAATTAAACAACGCACTTTATCAACATGAATGACTTGAAGATAATGTCTAAAATAAGAATTTGGTAATGTTTATGATAATATAACGAAATTACAGCGCGTTAGTTACTGGAAATAGTGTAATTTGATTCTCCAATCGATGGGAAATCGGAAACGACGCCACAAACACATAAAAAAGATTTCTAGACGATATTTCTCGTCAGGAATGACTCCGAATCGTCTTCATCCACGATTGTTTACATTTCCACTTTAGCAATTTTAGGCTCTTTTTACTTCAGCAAAAATGCTATTGTACAGTTTCATTATCCATCCAAAGTCGAAAATAATTAATAGTTTTATAATAACCTCTTGACATAACTTTAAAACCCCAAAAAGTCAGAAATCGAGATAAAATTTAATAATAAATTTCTACCTCTTGATCCGCCATGTTTGTTGCTAAGGAAAATAGTAACCGATAAAACCCGTACGGTTTCGTTCCGTCCCGTAGTATCACTAATCGTCCTAGGCGCACACTACGTACCCACCGAGCTTCGTGTTATTTTTACGATATTAATTAACGATTGTTTTATGAAAGAATTTAGAAGAAAATTCCACACACAACAAATAAACGCATTTCCTTAGTGTTAGAAAAAATAGACGCCAGACACCAGTAGGCACAGGGCCCTACAGTATGTATACTGCCTAATTTTATATCAGGAATTAACATTAGCTTGGCTATTTTGACCTGAGCCTGACCTTTATGCAATACTATATTACGAGGTTCGTGCTTTGAATTTATCAATTTCCGCAAGCAAATCGTGCAATATAGGCATTTAAGATTTGTGTTTGTATTACATCTCGAGCATCATCTTGATACTCCCCGATGATGAAAACATACAATCGGTGTTGTAAACGTAGACTCTATATCGACTGTTAAATTATGGTAATCAAGGCTCATGTTAATGTGGCCAAGCTATATGCCTATACACAGTATTATCTCCGGGGAGCAATGTCGTTTCAAATGATTTTTAGTTTAAACATATTTATTTCCCCAAATATATAACAGTATAAATATATAACACGTACGTATATATGCAATTTACAGTACAAACACACACTATCTATCTATCTTTGTTTACTGCCGAACACCTCTTCAAGAGTATTATTGGCAGGCCGGGTGATTTAAGAAAGAAAAAAGTAAATGATTTTTAAAAGAAGAAAAGAACAAAGAACATAGAAGAAAGAAAAAACTGATGCATATATAAAAAAAACTAAGGGTGAAGTTGGGCCACTGCCTGCTTGAATGGTTCTAGACCAGACAGTGCTGCACTATATGCACTCGCACGTTTAAGGAAAAAGGGTTAGAATGGAAGACGTTAGGTCGTATTAAATTATTCTCCCAAATGCTTTGGGAGCTGCATACATATATATGAACAGAACAGAACAGAACAGAAGTTTATTGGATTTGTGCGTTCAGCACCTCATCACATACAAACAGTTTATACAAAATAACATATATACATATATACATGATCACATATAACAAAATTTCGCAGATGGCAGATATTATAAATATTTGTTAGTATAGGAGAATGGACAATTATGACAATATTAATAATTTATTAACAGCATAAGTGTTACTGGTTTTCATTTTGAATTTCTGACCGTTTTCGGTATGCATAAAACATATACTTACATAGGTTTATAAGGATAGTTTTAGTTGTGATGTTAAGCAATTCTAAACATTTAAACATGCTAGGATTTTGGTAATAATAACGTTTAATGTATTTTCGTCTATATTCAGAGTAACATGGGCATATTAAAAGAAAATGAAACTCGTCTTCAATGTTTTCTCTATCGCAAAAAGTGCATAATCTTTCATTTCTATTTAACCTGTTTCTACTATATCTTCCGGTTTCAATAAGTAAGTTATGAGCGGATATTCGAGTTTTCGTGAGATTTCTTCGATCAACCTTATTTAACAAAACATTTAGGTATTCACATATGCCAAAGTTAAGTGTTAAATTGGCGTATAAAACATTAAGAACTGGACTGGAGTTTATGTCAGTACGCCATCTCTGTAAGAACCCGTCAATGACCCTTTGTTTAAATAATGGTAAAAATTTATTCACATAATACATATCTGGATTTTTCCATACATCGGAGAAGCCGTACTGGTCTAACAGATTTTTAACATTACAATACCAGGTTTTGAAACCTTGATTACCGTGTTCGACTGATTTGTAATACAAACTCTTTAATATAATGTTGTTTGAATCTTTTATTTTAAACCAATATTTGATAATCTGAATATACCTATTGACATACATAGGATAGCGACCGAGCTCGCCGTATACAGCTGCCGTACATGTACTTTGTTTGACACCAAGAACTTGCTTGCAAAATTTTAAGTGGACACGTTCTAAGTCCTTAGATTTAGTGAAGCCCCACACAGGGCAAGCATAATTCATAATGGACCCAACAAAAGAGTCAAATAATTGAACTGCTAACTTTGGTAATACGTCATATTTGTTTATATGTTTGATTAATACATTCATAGCCTTTAATGACTTCCCAACAACATATTGCTGGTTTAAGACAAATGTCCCAGTATAGTTAAAAACAACACCTAAGTAATTAAAATCATTGACTACTTCTAATAATGAATTGTTATAATACCATTGTTCGTTGTTCTTTATCGGTCCTCTCTTACGAAAGACAACAATTTTAGACTTAGTCGTATTTACTTCAAGGCCCCAAAAGTTACAATATTCATTTAGACGGTTTAAACTATTCTGGAGATCTTCGATCGAATGGCCAACTAAAACCATGTCGTCTGCAAAAAGTAAAATCATAATACATAGCTCATAAATATTCATTCCACAATCGAAGTTTCCCTGCAGACTCAGTTCTAGATCCTCTAGAAATAAAGCGAACAATACTGGGGAATTATTTTGGCCTTGTCTTAGTCCAATGGAAATATCGAAAAAATCGGATAAGGAGTTGCAGCCCTTTACACATGATTTAACAACAGAATACATAGCTTTAAACATTCTAAGAATTTTACCATCTAAGCCCATATTAAACAACTTGTACCACAACGCATTTCTATAGACTGAGTCAAAAGCCTTTGATAGGTCTATGAATGCACGAGCCAGTCTTAATTTATTAATCAGGGCATTTTCAACAAGACTGTGGAGAATAAATGCTGCGTCGACGGTGCTATAACCTTTTCTAAATCCGAATTGTGCATCAGACAGTCTATCGTTCTCTTCAAACCATGTTTCTACTCTTTTGGTTAGTATGCTAGTAAAAAGTTTGCCAAGATTGCTTAAGAGGGTAATTCCCCTATAGTTGTTGCTGTCATTGGCATCGCCTTTCTTATATATCGGTACGATATACCCGTGGGACCATGTTTCGGGAAAATACCCAGCGTTGAAGACAATGTTAAATAGGTCTGTTAAGTGGCCTACTAAGATGTCGATTGATTCGATAAAGAACTCATTTAGAAGATTATCGGCCGGACAAGACGTTTTACCGCGTTTTAAGGACCTAACAGCACTGCGCACTTCATCTGGTGTTATAGTTATATTTAAAGACGCAAATGTAGGATTATCAATATTAAAATCAGAATCCCGTACAAAATCTTCGGCATCCGGTACATGTGTGGTTTTAATATCATTGAATAATTTAGCAAAATAATCCTTAAATGAGTCAATGTGGATATTGTTTGATGTTTTGGTATTCTTAGATTTAAAGTGATTCCAAAACTGTTTGGGTTTCTTGTTTCGTAAGTCACACAGTTCCTTACATTTTCGCATTTTGTAGGCTCGTTTAGCTTTACGCACTAATTTCTTATACAATGACTTCCTATCACATAGTAACTGTCTATTAGCAACCGATTTGTACCTATTGAAATTTGCAAGCGCTTCTAAGTAAGACCGTTTGGCTACATGGCATTCGGTGTCGAACCAACCATTATTGCGTGAATCATTGTTAGTCATTGTTTTAAATTCTTTTTCGAAATATGGGTTTGCACAATTAGAAATGACGGCTGAAAATGTATTAACAACTTCATCAACACCGTTATTCGATCCATCAAAGCTATTTAGTACATGGTTAAGTTCAGTAAGATTGGAGATTAACTCGCTCCTAAACAAAGATCGTTTCTCACTATCCCATTTATAATACACTCGATTTCCTGAGTCATTATTAACAGTGTTTACCGGTATCTCACGGATAGAAGACTTAATGGAGAATAGTAGCGGTGCATGATCGCTAAATGCATTGAACTGGCCAATTGTAAATGAGCTTATAACATGAAAATCATTATCCCTTGTTAACACATAGTCTATAGTACTACTAGCCTGTCGGCTAAAATATGTATACGCGCCTATATTACAATCATTGTATAATCTTCCATTCACAATTCGCATAGACATAGCTTTACACAATTCAAGCATACGAATACCTCGTGTATTACAAATCTTATCTAGTGAGGCCCGTACAACGGGTATGTCTGGTATATAGTTATCGGAGTCAATATCATTTACAATGGTATCATGCATCACAAAATCAGGCTTGTCACCTATCCTACAATTCCAATCGCCCGCCAACAGTACAGTACCCATACTTTCAAAGTGCATAATGTCATGACAAATAGCATCAAACAAATTAACATCATACAATGCGTTAATGGGCGAATCATCAGACCATAAGTATACGGCACATGGGTATATATCATTTTCAAAAGAAAAGTATGTTTTATCAAATTTCAGCCACAGAATCGTATCATAATTATTTTTCACAACAGATACACCACCAGTCAGTTCGTTTTTTACATATATAACTATACCTCCACTGTGTCTCTTGGCTTTTTTATGTTTGAATTTTCGGTAAAAGTTATAGGGTGTAAAACCTTGAATGTCAATATTAGAATCAGAATGTGTCCATGATTCGGTTAATATAGTAACATCATTTGCTTTGATATGGTTCTGGAATTCACAATCACTTAGTTTATCGTCTGTTAACCCGTTGCAATTCCAAACACATATCTTAAGTTCATTCTCCACGCAATTCTAGCTTCCGATGGTGACAGGTCGGCCGTCGATGTATAGTGTGTCGTACGAAATCCACGCATTTTTCCTAGCTTTCTTCGCCTCCTTTAATTTGGGTACGAGTTTGCGTCGTTTTTCCATTATTTCAGATGGAAACTGCTCAGCCACATAGTAGGGTGTATTTTGTAAATAGTTGATATCCGGAACTCTATCCAAGGTGGTTTTTCCATTAATATACATGTAGGTACAAACAAAGCTGGCCTAGTTAGACTGGTTTTGTATTCATATGCAAACACAACTGACCAAAGCTCTATTGTCCAGATATGAATATTCATGCGTCACAAGGATTATAACGGTAAAACTTTATTTGTACCTACAGATTAGTGGAGATCCGGAGTAGGTCTATTGTGACATTGTTTTCGAATTAGTTCTCGGTGTTTGAACTCGGCAAATTTACAAATGATAGTTCTATTACGTATAGGGGTGCCATCTTCTCTATGGTCTCTGTCACGATGAGCCCTTTCTATTTTGATAGAGTTGACAGTATCTACGGCAATTTTGAGTTTATTAACGAGGAAGTCACGGATTTTGGTCTCGCAATCGGATGGTTTCTCATCTTTGCTTTCCTGGATCCCGCCAAAAATCAAGTTGTTGCGCATACTTTGTGATTTCAAATATATAAGTTCTTCATTCATTTTAGCGTTTTGAGCTGCTAGGGCAGTGAGCTCAGACTCCATTTTGGCATCATTGAATTCTAAATGTTCCATTTTATCATCAATAGTTGCAAATTTCTCGTCAAACTTTTTATTAGAATCATGTACTGATAGCCTCAGTTTGTTTAAGTCACTGTCGAATTTATCAACTTTTTGTTCAAGGATCGTAAGTGTTTCTAGCTTCGTCTCCACTTTTTCAAGTCTGATATCAATCTTTTGTAGCATAGTAATAACCGTGCCAAGCTCAGCACTGGTGGGCTCGACCGAAGTTGGACTGGTGTTACTGGCCATTTTTGGCGTACTGGTGTCACACTGATCCAAGAAAACTGATGAATCATCAAATAGCACAGAGTTTGCTAGATTTAATATTTCACTTACAGTTTTATCGTCCCCCGCCGAACCTCTCGTCTTCAATGACTTATTTGAATTTTGAATATCTTCGTCCGTGCTGCTTCCTTTTTTACGTTTAATAACTCTTTTCCGAAAACCTTTTCCCATCGCTTAATCCAACACAATAAAGTCACTTCACTTGCACAAATAACATTATTTCCAATAATTATTAGTCCAACAAAATTGCTAAAATCCATCAAAAACATCAGAGCAAATTTTAAACGCGTCCATCTTGGTCACGTGATCATGTGGATATGCGGTTGTTGATATACAGTCTACAGAGCGTAAATTTTCAGTAAATATCGACAAGTTTAAATATTGTGAACTATAAAGGGCCACTGTTTTCATTTTGCATACATGTGCAATGCTGCGATTTTGTTGTCCACCTGTAGCGTGTGATAATTAAGGCAGCGTTGTCCACCTGTAGCGTGTGATAATTTAGGCAGCGTTGTCCACCTTTAGCGTGTGATAATTAAGGCAGCATTGTCCACCTGTAGCGTGTGATAATTAAGGCAGCGTTGTCTACCTGTTGCTTGTGATAATTAAGGCAGCGATGTTCACATGTAGCGTGTGATAATTAAGGCAGCGTTGTCCACCTGTAGCGTGTGATAATTAAGGCAGCGTTGTTCACCTGTAGCGTGTGATAATTAAGGCAGCGCTGTCCACCTGTAGCGTGTGTTATTTAAGGCAGCGTTGTCCACCTGTAGCGTGTGATAACAAAGACAGCGTTGTCCACCTGTAGCGTGTGATAATTAAGGCAGCGCTGTCCACCTGTAGCGTGTGATAATTAAGGCAGCGTTGTCAACCTGTAGCGTGTGTAAAAATACACCTAGGGGATTAACCCATTCATAAACTCTCCATTATTTTTCAGGAATGGAGAGTTGTCTTAACAATAACTCTCCAATATTTCGTATACACATTACATTAAATGTGTATACGAAATAATGGAGAGTTATTGTTAAGAAAACTCTCTATGCCTGAAAAACATAACACACATATGTAGTGTTAACAAAAAATGGAGAGTTATTTTTATTAAATGTGTTAACAGGTAATGGAGAATTATTGTAAATAAGGTATAATTATACACCAGTGAGTTGCCCGCCATCCCAAATAAATGGGTCGGGAAATTTACTTTTGGGTTTTCAAAAACCCCGCCCTTCCACGGCCCATGCGGGGGGTTTCTTACAATTAAACATTGTCCCAGATGTTCGGTGAAAAAAAATCCAACATTTCCCCAGCAGTGCGGGGAAGCTGGAGGGTACAACACCGCAGCCATACGCGGGATTGGTGCCATGGATGCAACTGACTGGTGCATTACACAATGTATGTGTTCACAAAAAGGGCAATACAATTTGCAGTAAAAGCGGCACTCAACTGAAGGAGCCGAAAACAGAAAAAGAAAACAAAACACAGATAAAAATGCTCAAACCACAAGGAAACTAGAAAATGAAATCAACCCGCTGTTACTAAATAGCTTTTAACATTATTATAATTTCAGCTATTAAGGTGGTACGCGCTCAAGAAATAAAGAAATCAAGATGATGCTAGTGTGATATGATATTAAATACCGTTAATAATTTGCAATTGCACTTTCGGGTGATCATGACTATTCAATAAGTTCCAATTACAGCTTTTATACATTCACAAGGGCCAAATTATCTCTAAATCATGACACCCGTCTTCAGCATGATACTGAAAGTGAAACTGAAATAATCGATCTTGGCCTACATTGCAATGTCCATAAACATTGCAACTTAGGTTTTGAGATGATCAGATGAAAACTGTTTGAATATAATAGTACGTACAAAGCTAAGTTCTAATTGTTTTTGGTCATACACGGCTCATAATCCAGGAAGACATGTGTGTCGATTGCAGGACTCCTAAATTTGAATTAAAGAACAGGCAAAGTTTGTATGAATGTTGGAGGGTAAGAAAAAAGTTAAGTTCCCAATTTACGAGGGCTGTTTTCAGCTGTTTAGCCGCTAAATCATTCTTTGACATTTACTTCCCCTGATCATTGGGCTACCTAATGAAACATTCGAGTCTCACGGGGAGACTTTTTCTCTTTTGTGGGCGTGGCAGCCAACATCGGACTGCAACGCCTAGGAATAGACACTGCCCTCACAAGTATATATACCAATTTTTTAGTATAGCTTGGCTAATTCGACACGAACCTGACCTTTTGATTAGCATAATTTAACAGTCGATTTATTTACTACGTTTACAACACCGATTGTATGTTTTCATAATCGAGGAGTATCGCGATGATGCTCGAGATATGATGGAAACAAAAATTTGAAATACCGATATCGCACTTGCGGAAATTGATATGTTCAAAACAAAAACCTTGAAATATATTCTTGCATAAAGGTCAGGCTCAGGTAAAAATAGTCAAGCTATACATTAATTAATACTGCACAAATACAGAGCTAGGCTTAATACCAACATCTTAAAAACATTGTAGTTATGTCCAACCAGTTGCATATATCAATTATTAATATCCATGTATAGTTCATGCACAGAAATATATCCTCTGACTGAAACAAAGTCTTCATAATGTCCACCGTGTTATAACATCAAGTGACACTGGGTAAATGACCATTGATTGATCGTGTAACACATAACTCACAACATGTGTTTGCATGGACTACACACCATTATAAAGTAATGGAGTGTTATTGTATTAGTTCACTGGTTTCATGAAAAAAGCATGATCTTCTCGCTCAGTCATGTTCATATTTTTAATCTTCTATTTATATGAGGTACATCAGGGGAGACTTTTTCGAAAAAAATGCATTTTCTTTCAATTTTGACATTTACAGCATCTTTTCAGAAAATCAAATTTACATTTGACAGTATTGGTGTATTTTAAGTCAGAGAAAATCCGCGTATCTGTCCATTCCTGAGAAATAATGAATACTCGGCCCCTTCCCTCGTCTCCATTATTTCTCAGGAATGGACAGTTACTTGGACTTTCTCCTTAACATAATAAAGGCAGCGTTGTCCACCTGTAGCGTGTGTTATTTAAGGCAGCGTTGTCCACCTGTAGCATGTGTTATTTAAGGCAGCGTTGTCCACCTGTAGCGTGTGTTACGAGGGTCATTCAATATATAATGCAAACTACATATTATCTCTCAAACGCATCAAGAGAATTCAATGAAATTTCGCCTACTGAATAATTATGGCATTTTCGGTTTGGTCAGGAAAAATAAGGACCTTAACGTCGATGACGTCGTCAGTGCGTGCCTTTCTTCGACGTCACTTTACGCAACGTGGACGCGGTAACGTCACAAGAAAAACAAAGTTTTCAAGAAAATCAAGCGTTGCCAAAACATAAGTGAATCGATTTTTTTCTTGCTTAACCAGAGACTGGTGTCAAAATGCCCTCTTCTATATTCCAAAGGCACGAGGAAATTAAATGAAAATAAGGCCTACAAATTTACAATTAAAGAATAGCACCGTGCAGGACGGAATATCGGCGTAACGAAGCCATACATAACAGAAAAAATGACGTATTGTTCTTAAAGCAATCACAATATTTACATGCGAAGAAATTGCCAAGTAATCGAAGAGCAGTTTAGGCTCTTTTCATTTGAATTTGCTAAACAGATTAGAATTGACAAGGGTTTCTCTCGGAAGATGCCCCATCGTTTGACGTCATAACAGACGTAACGTCTATCAAAATCGATACCGGCATGTTTTAGTGCTTCTGTGTGGCAGAACAAAACATTGTATTCATACTTTGAACTACAGATGAGAATTAGATAAGTTCTCATCACCCGGAAACAAGACGACAATTGCATACGAATTCGAGTTGCTAATTTAAATTGGAATGAATACACATGAATAGGCCGTGGCCAAGTCGTTAGAAGTGCATGTGCGAAGTTGCCTAGCAACGGGGATAGAAAGCCTGTCGAAATGACCAAAGTCGCTCATTGACCTCACGAAAGACTACTGTAAATGATTATGTCTGTGTTTTAATGATTTATAGCATTTGTAAAAAGATATTTGATAGTTTGCATTATATATTGAATGACCCTCGTATTTAAGGCAGCGTTGTCCACCTGTAGCGTGTGATAATAAAGGCAGCGTTGTCCACCTGTAGCATGTGATAATTAAGGCAGCGTTGTCTACCTGTAGCTTGTGATAATTAAGGCAGCGTTGTCTACCTGTAGCATGTGATAATTAAGGCAGCGTTGTCCCCTGTAGCGTGTGATAATTAAGGCAGCGTTGCCCACCTGTAGCATGTGGTAATTAAGGCAGCGTTGTCCCCTGTAGCGTGTGATAATAAAGGCAGCGTTGTCCACCTGTAGCATGTGATAATTAAGGCAGCGTTGTACCCTGTAGCATGTGATAATTAAGGCAGCGTTGTCCACCTGTAGCATGTGATAATTAAGGCAGCGTTGTTCACATGTAGCGTGTGATAATTAAGGCAGCGTTGTCCACCTGAAGCGTGTGATAATTAAGGCAGCTTCGTTGCTTTTAAAGTTCTTGTCGCTGTATCTGTTGTAAAGTGATGTTTGTAGATTGTAAGGATGGTCCGTGGTCTTCATTTTTATGTGTTATTGTCTTAAATTAGCTCCTCCTCCGGATATGTTTGACTGGTTGCTTAGACGACTGGCTTGCTGAGTTGGCTGTCGTGGTTTTGTAGCTTGTCGGTAATTCGTATTTTTGCTATTTCTGATGAGTGTTGCCTTCCCTGTCCGATTTTATCATCTTTTTTCTTCTACCAACGTTGTGATTTTCTTTAGGTAGCTCATCACATTTTATAAGTGACAATTATGTTATATTCATTAGCTCCTCCATATCATTGGCCTGGTGATTGCATGTACATATAAGCTCTGGTAAGACATTTCCAACCTGATGTCAAAAATTCACCTCTTCACATTTTGGTAGGTTTGTGTAGAGTTATGTTTAAGGATTACCAAAAAGCTTCAGCTATATGATACTTTTGGTCTTGATCCAGCTATTGTCACAAAATCATACCAGTTTCACCATCCTCAAATTTGAACTAAATTTTAGCGAGGTTTTATCGCATACATGTTCAGTGCTATCAATACCGTCAGAACACAGTCAGAAAAGATGTATTAAAGACGAATCGGTCATATTAATTACCACACCTTTTCGTCAGAAATAAATTTTTCAATCTTTACATACACATATATGCAGAAATATGCATTGTTTCAAACTAATCAAATACTCTGGTTTTATTGACGGAACTGTTTATTAAATGATAAAAAGAACAGAACTTCAAAGCTGGTTTGAATACATTTTATAATGTTTTGTTGTATTCAATATTATACTACATCAACAATAACATAATGCTGTAGCATTATGACAACAACAACAAGACAATTCACAACCAACACACCCTCTACTCGTCGCCATCACTTCTAACACAGCAGCACCAACTTCTAATCCACCTGAGTACACGTGACCCGGCACCACACACCTTCCTCTCTACAACAGACGTCTTCCTTTCTGTACTAGACTCTAACTCTTCTGGTGCGTCCCATGCAAGTTTCTTCCCATTGTGTATGTCAGCATTGTGGGTAGCAATCTCTCTCATAACATCACACTTGTTGCTTCTAGAACATTCAACCTCTGATTTCAACTTGCTGATTTCTTCCATTTGGTTATGCAGGAACTGTGACATCAATGATGGCGGGGCTGGACCATTGCTGGGTGATTGCGTGAAACGGTTGACGGTCAGTTGTTTGGCTTGAACATAGGCGGTATCCACGGCTTGGCCCTTGTTTTCTGGACGACAAAAGTCGAACAATCCATTTCTAGATCCTAGACCGTCGTGCCAAAATGTGCCACTTCCAACTAAACCTGAAATTGATGAAAGAGAACAAAAGGATTATGTATTATTTATAATTGCTGTTGGAAATTACACTGTACGTTCTGTCAATGAACTATATTATAAGTTATATTAAACACCTTACAATAATTCATTATTTCAACTAGATGTCTTGTTACCAGAGAATACATGAGATGGTCATGTACAGTATTTTCACTAAATCTTGGGCATTTAAATGACGTTTCCATTATTTTAAGATATATTATAATACTTTTACTTAGATTCTATAAATGAATTTTAAATTCTTCATTTTTCATATTTTTATTATTTCTCTCTAAAATGAGTTTGTAAATAGATTTTAGCTAGCATAAATTAAACATCAAATTTATTAAATTGATAACCCAATATGGTTAAATATCATAATGTTATGCTCTTACCATTTGTGTTTGCTGGAACTGTCAATGGAGATTCTCTGTGGTGCATATTGTAAAACTTCTGCTCATAATTCTCAGCAAAAGACTGAACATCACCATGAGAGTAACGGTTTACAATGACGGTGTCTCTTACAGCTTTCTTAAACTCTTCTTCTGATATATCTTCTAAAATTAAATCTGTTTCTATAGATGCTTTCAGTGCAACTTCCGCTGCAATTTCGCCAGCCGTTTTCACGTTCATGTTGTAATTTGTAGGCATTTTCTGAGAGCTCTTTATTTCGTGTGCTTGCTGTGCGTTCTCGTTTTTCATTTATGACGTTAGCAACCAATAACGTTAATGACGTCACCGTTTCTTGTGTATAGACGTTACTATAACGTCATCATTTCATACGTTTCGACGTCAATATTTGTACGCAATCAATTTCAAATAAAATTCTAATTCTAATATTAATTCCATTGTCAATTTTAATAGCTGAAACTAGATTCTGGAACATTCAGCTTTTGATGGTAGCAACTATACTGAGCAAAACAGCTAACCGAACGCTTTTTAAAGTTAAATTTTTCAGTATCCTGTAAGTGTACAAACCTAAAATTTTACATAGTTATTTCAATAAAGATTGTGCACCTAATGCAGCTTACCACATGAAAATACACGCCAAAATCACTCATCCATGACGAAAAAGGTTCAAATCACATTTTTGCACGTTGTGATCGATTGCTCCCGATTTGCACGAGTTATGTGTGCATGTTGTGTAGCATGGGTATTTGTTTTTTGGAAAAACAAAATATTTTGTCAAAAACATAGCGCATTTGTCAAAGGTAGACCGCGGAAGAGCGGCCATTACTCTCCCCGGAGGGTATCAATCAGACAGATCAGTTTTACAGAGATTTAAATTATCTCAAACATTAGTTCCTTTTATTTCACGTGTCTGTGAATACCAATATACATAAAAATACCCAAAATAGTATATTGGGAATCACTGGAGCAAAGAAAAATAGTAAATTAAAGTGGGATAACTCTTGCATATTTTTACTTCTTTTTACGTCTATTCACTACCTTTTCCCATATAATTGTATTGTCACGCATTAGTGAAACACGTTGACTTTAAAAAATAATACATATTAGTACTGAGGGCTTTTTTGCATGTGTTTGAAAAAACGTGTTTTCTCTCCGTTCAGTATATAGGACACTTTTGAAGTGCATTCATAAGGTGTTCGACAAATTGTTAATGCAGTTATATGCCCGCTTTGGTAATAAAGATTGTTTAAAGTGTATATTCTGATAACGGAAACAAAAATAAATATTAAAATACTCAGAATAAAACCAAAATTAAGTCAATAATTACCCTCATTTATCAACACAAAATATATTCGACCAAATTACCTCCCCTTGACCATTGAAAATTAAAATCATAATTTGGAAAAATTAAAAATCCATGTTTTGTGATCAAATCGCATTATATCGAGTTTGACTATTTGTTTTATTGATTTGGTGATTAGTCTTTAATGTGTATGGTATAAACCTAAATTATTTTATTATTCATAAAAGGCGTATTCATGATTTTCAAGTTTATATATGTCTGGTTCTGCTATTTCATGGTTCAGTGAACTTCCGTTTAGCATTTGTGAAAATAAAACTACTTAAATCACACCGCAAGATCATAAATAACAAGTACACAAAATTTCGTGCAAAAATATTAATAAATAAAAACGTTATACGGTAAAAACCGCTGCTCATTTATAAAATATGCTAATTGTACATATTGTGAATTTCATCTTGATGGGTGATGTCATTAAATACATTTTTTGACGATGATGCAAATTTAATATTTTGATGAAATTTTACTACCAGCCTTTTAATGTTTAGATTATGCTTCAGGCCAGGTTTCAGAAAATTCCTATGGATAGTTCTATAAATATTCATAAAAAACATAAGCGTTCGGTTAGCTGTCACCCTCCCGACTAAATCATTTCATGAAGCTCTTAAACGCTGTAAATCAGTTGTTCTTCGTTTCCCGTAATCAGCTGTATTCTTATAATATGCGAACACACTTGTTCTGTCGATGTGTCCTGAATTGCGTAGTTTCTATCTCTACAATTGGATTTGTTTCTCTAATACCTAGGATGGTCGATTCTAACCAACGTAACGCTCATTCGTTGAACGGCGGTTATGTAACTTTTATTATACATCGTCTGTCACATCATCCTGACTTTCTGTTAATAATTTATGCCATTTAAAAACCATTGAATACAATGCAGAAGTGTTGATACTTAATTTGCCAAACAATTATGTTTGTATAATATAATTGAATTATTTTGCGACTGCAAATGATATCTTGTGACGTCACATTTTACGTCGCATTTGATATGACAAAATTGACATTCGTATTCATAATATGACGAATATATAAGATATAACCTTTAAATTATACTAAAATATCGGTATGACATTACTCATCATGATGAAGAAACACTGTAACAATCGGCAATAACGTAACGCAATTTACTGAAAAAAAATGCAGTGCGCCGCTTACCCATTTTTGTGTTACTATGGCAACCTGTTACTCTTGATACAAAGGTCACTTTATAAAATTATTTTGAGAATATTGTTTGTAATATATTAATGTCACTGTATGGTATTTTTCACACTGATCTGACTTGAAATAAAAATTCAAGAGCAAAAATCCACGAACTTTTGGATAACCCCACGTACATACCCATACTTCTAAATGTCATGTCTGTTAAAAAATGTTTAATTTATTTTTCATGAATGTGGACATTTTAAGTTAGTTGGTGGCATTAAAATACTGCGTTTTTATTCCAATGCTAACATGTTTCATTGTATTCCATTAACAGTGGTTTTTCTACCGATGACCCTATCATGTGGACGTCAAACGACACTGTTGTCACTCCTAGTATGACCTACATGACTCCCTTTTCAAGTACTATGTACTGAACACGACCGACTTCTTTTAGGTTATTGCATCCTTGCACTTGCCCACGCCCCGATATGAGACAAACATATGCATGTCATTTAATTTTGTTGTAAACGCATGACTGCCAAAATGGAATATCTACTTGTCCCAGTCAAATATTATGTATACTTCACAGCACATTGTCATAATACCAAATATAGTTAGGGTTAACGAAATGACCTCATACAGCACTATACTTTCGTCTTCTTCTTCCTTTGACAATACATGGCCACATAGAGCAACATACTCGCACCCAATTATTTTAATTTACATTGTATATAATACAAATTGTGGGGAGGGTACCCAATGTCTTAAAAACCGGATAAAACAGTAATTCCGTGATAGGGTGATGGAGGAGATCCCTGCCTTGAAAGTGTCCAAGGTGGAAGCTGTGATCAAGCTGTCTATGAGTCGGTTTCACAATAAGATGGTAGATGTGAAGAAGAACTCCTTCATGGTGAGATTGCTACTATGTCGTACACAATCCGGTACAAGGTCGTTTACAATCCGGTACATCACCACAGCTTTGACCCGCTTTCGTCAGACATGTAGGGATTCCAAGCCAATCTTGGTGAGCATGTTGGTGACATTGACTTTTTGCGTATAATACCTAGATACATATCTGGCAGCTCTGTGTTGCACCGCTTCTACTTTCTAGGCACCGCTTCTACTTTCTTGGTACTGATTGCGTTGCACCGCTTCTACTTTCTTGGTATTGATTGCGTTGCACCGCTTCTACTTTCTTGGTATTGATTGCGTTGCACCGCTTCTACTTTCTTGGAATTGATTGCATTGCACGGCTTCTACTTTCTTGGTACTGATTGCGTTGCACCGCTTCTACTTTCTTGGTATTGAATGCGTTGCACCGCTTCTACTTTCTTGGTATAGATTGCGTTGAACCGTTTTTACTCTCTTGGTATTGATTGCATTGCACCGATTCTACTTTCTTGGAATTGATTGCGTTGCACCGTTTCTGCGTTCTTGGTATTGACAGCGTTGTACCGTTTCTGCTTTCTTGGTGTTGATTGCGTTGCACCGTTTCTGCGTTCTTGGTATTGATAGCGTTGTACGGTTTCTGCTTTCTTGGTGTTGATTGCGTTGCACCGTTTCTGCGTTCTTGGTATTGATAGCGTTGTACGGTTTCTGCTTTCTTGGCGTTGATTGCGTTGCACCGTTCTTGGTGTTGACTGGGTGTGTGAGTGCCACAGTGTGGACATGTATTCCACACGTGAACTCACATAGTTCTTGTTGCAAGTCTCTATGCTAGGCTCTGGGCAAGATGACAAGTTTCAGTTGAGGAAGGTGGTCGTGTTGTTTGCCGTGTTATATGCCATGCTGATGTGGGCTTTCCATGAAAAAACGTCGGAGAGTGTTTCTCTCGCTTTTAAATATCAAGGTAAACATGTTTTGTGCGAAAGACTGTTCAAATAATATGTATAATTTTCAAGTTTCCTCACCTTTTTAAATCCGACAATTAAACAATACTCTTGTGAGCACTTAGCCACAACCTCCGTTATAAGAATTGCTAGCTCTGCGTCATCTCTTCAAGACCCGAGTCACCCGATTCTACACCCCTTTCAAAAATTCTATTATGGAGGAATCTTGTTTGGTCACTGGGGTAGGACTTTGGCATGTTTTTGTAAATTGGTCATTGGAGGGTATTGTTTTGTCGCAGGATTTCACAGGGTTTGGTGTGGAATTTTGGGTCTTTCGGGATATGTAACTGGTTCGAGTCATACGTATGCCTCGTTTTGTTACTTGATGTTACCATTTTGGTATGTTTTGTCGCTGTATTTCGCAGTTTTTGGCGTGTTATTTTGTGTCATCCGGGAACAGAAATTGGTCAAGTCACAGTAATGCCTCGCTCTGTCACTTGTGGTCACCGTTTGGCATATTATCTTCTTGAAACTAGGTTATCAAGCTTTTTACTGCTGGGACTTGGACTGTTAAGTTTCTCGTTATTACATGTATGGGTATTTTGCCGTGTACTCGTGTTATGTTATGTTGTTTATGTTTTCTGTGCTCGGCTAGTTAAGTTGATTGCTACACTCCCTGTCGGATTTCCTCATTTTCTTTTTAGTAAAACTGCCGTATTTAAAGTAATATTTCTTCACCAATTTGACTGACCCCCGCCGATATTTCCGTTTTTTATGCTTAATAGCATGTGAATGTGGTGAACGTACAAATTCTGCATTTTCCAAATTAGCTTGGAGCGATGTTTGGTAACACTAATTTGAGATTTTCGTCTTCAGTTTTTGATTCAAAACATTAAGTTTTGTAAACGACTTATGTCATTAACACTTTCAAACTATTACCCGGTAATCTTCCTTAGAGTAGTAAGTTTCTTTAGGAGTAACAATATCGCTGTAAGAAGCTAGGAGTTTATTACCATTTAAGTAGAACAGTGGCATGTGATATCGTTGCTTGTGCAGGTTCCCCCCTTCAATATTGCTTGGATTAATGCGATAGATATATAAAATGTCACCAGTCAGAAAGTAAATATCTAATCGATAGCCCCTAAATTTACAGGTACTGCATCAAATAATAACAATATAACATTTTGATCAATATAAAAATATGTATTTATCTTAAGTGCATTTTTACATTAAATACGGAAATACTAATATCAATATACATGTAGATTGTTTTTCACGGAAGGGTATGTATGACATAATAAGCAGTTTTAAAGTTTTTGCCATTCATCCATAAGTTCAGCGTGTTATATGATATACAGTGCCCACCAAAAATAAGTACAGCATGTATTCATATGTTATTTCATTTCATGCCAGTATAACACTTTTTGCAGAACAGAGAATCAACAATATTTTTGAAGACCATGAATATTTTTTTATCAACGAGAATAATGACAATACATTGATTGCTACCATGGATGTAAAACATTAAGTTGTCATAAAAAGGGGCAGCCCCTTTGATCCCGTGGTTATTTGACAGAACAATTTCATCTTTATTTCTTTCCTAATTTTACTTGTTAAGTAACTGTAGTTTCAGGAATTACTATGATTGTAACCATCTTATAAACCAATATTGAGTAATTTAACAAATTGTATACTTATTCTGTTGGGCACTGTACGTGTACACAAAAGATGGTAACATTTCAAAATTCTCATCACGTGTATTTAATCTATGTATGTGCAAATGAAGATAATAAATGTCGAAACACTCCACAAAATAAAACCTCCCGTAACAAAACTATATAAAATAAATCGAACCAGGAAGGCACAGAAAAATTACACACACAGAACAACATATTGCAAGTCCATTATAAAATATTTAAACATAAATATTAACAGAAAACAGTGCAAAGCATATGGCACCATATTATCCTACATCTATATTTCGGTTAGTTAAAGAAATCAAGCGCTACGAAAACAGGGTTTTAAGGCTTCCAATATGTGGATAAAACGAATTAAAAATATTCTAGAGCATACCCTTAATATTTTGTACACATAGGATTTCAACCATAAAGGAGAACTTTTCTATTACATAGTAAAGCGTAACGGATTTTATACCTACATGAAAAAAAAATCCTTCACATGCTGGTATAATTGACAAAAAATATATGTACAGAAGGTCATTCAATTAACAAGTGTGAACTAGATCATCAAGGAAAGTAACCACACTCTGTATATAATATTACGCTGTGCGAGTTATTTCCCTTTGTGCTATAAATAGAATATGGAACACGTTCGTGCTATAAATAGAACATGGACTAGCGAAAAGGCACATTGTAGCAATATCTACAATTATAAGAATAATCTTTTTGAATAACTGCAAAAATATTATTCAGCGTAATACAGGCATAGTTATTTTTTGTTTTATTTTTCGTTCCCATCTGCAGAGAAATGTGTAATGAAGCATTATCGCGGAACTATTTCTTTGTATGTAAGCTTATTTTGTGTGTGTGCTAAAAATCAAGTTGTGCGAGTCAAAAGTGCCGTCTATCTGCTCAAAACAGCGGTCGCTAACGACCCTGTTTAATAATGGTTTATAACTATTTTATTTCATTACATGATAAGCATACATTTATTATATAAATCGAGGATTGATTAGGAAGCTAAACTTCTTTATAAACTCCTTCCTTATCTATATTGCGTTTGCAAAAAGTTTGTTTTACTTTTATTCTCCATTATTGTTCCTTCACATTTGTTCTTTATCTAAACATTTTCATCTACTTGTTCTTTTCTGAATCATAGGTAAGGTTAGAAAATTGCACAGTCTCTGAGGCATGGGCACCCGCACTGTCAGTAGATGATGTACGGCGATTGTACGTGACGGTGCGGTCAGAATGTTTCTTTTGTCTTTTCCTGGACTTCCTACAGAGTACCACGACTGTCACTGTTATAATCAAGGCGATTAAACCTCCACCAGCTGCCACAAATATCAGCTGAACAGTATTGTCTGAAACAGACACATATAGACATTGTAACATGATCTAAACTTAATTAATGTCATCCATTGTAACATGCTTAGATTTTAAATAATGCCTTATATTGTTACATTTAAACTTAACTAATGTCGTATACTAATGTGAAACTACAACTAAGACTTTAAAAAAAGTGATTCCTTCTGACTTTGACCAACTTGCCTGATCAATAATTGGTACTATGTAGATGATTAATGCAAGCATAAATATACTTTACGAACCTATGTATGAACAATAATCTACTGCTTATTAATCAAATATGGAAACAAACGATTGAATATTTAATTTAAAAAATTTAACTATTTTAACAATTACGAGTACATGTATCGACAGGCTGACTGTATACTAGTAAATAAAACCACCCAAGTATACCTAAATATATAAATACATGGAAATAATTATATGGTTCGATTTTATTGTCATGCAAGTTTTATAAATACTTAGTGTTCATATATACATACCATTGTCTTCTGTTTCTGTTGGTGGACTGCAAATGTAGGACAAAATACATGAAATGCAGCATTGAAAGTTAAAGAACGCATTTGAACCAACATGCTTATACTTTTAGTCTTTTCATCATGCATATTCAAGTATATAAGTTGTATGGCCATATCTGAACAAATCTTGATGTTTTGTTTAAATTACATATTCTTATGAATTATAACGATTATTGAATAGAACCAAACATAAGGGTAATGGTTCACAACAGGGCCCGTATTCATAAAGCTCATAAGGGGAATATTCCTTAGGTTGATATATTTAGCTAAGGTTTTATAGGAATTCCCTTAGTTTTTATATGATTTCATCTTAGATATCTGAATAATGTTTTAGGATGGTTCAGATATCTACCATGAAATCATATAAAAGCTAAGGGACTTCCTATAAAACCTTAGGTAAATATATCAAGTTAAAGGAATATTTCCCCTTAGGAGCTTTATGAATACGGGCCCTGCAGTACTTTCCCACAACCATGTTGAAAGCCAAATAATAAATCATGTGTATAAAATCATGGTGGTTAAGCATTTAGCAAGAAATTAAGATGCACTAATACATGAAGGAAAATATAGTACGTGTAGTGTACTATGTAATTACCGGCATTCTGGTTTATTTCCTACAACTTCACAAACAAACTTGTCACATGGATGTATTGATGTGAACGCTTTACAAACTCCAGTCACTGAAAACAATTATAATATTAGTATCATGAAGTAGCTGCTGAAATACACGAATACAAACTGCACGGAGGTAAGTAAACAGTTGATAGAAAGTTTATATCATGACCATGAGCACATATGCTTTATTTTGTTTTACTAAGAGGCATTAGTAATTTGTTATCTCTGACAATAGTAAAGGAGTTTAGCATTACATATCGAAAACTAGACATGCGTAGTTATATCGCAAGTTGTTTGATCATAATACCGCATACAGAGTATATAAGCATGTTATAGCATTTTCCAATTTAAGTAATACTCTGAAACTAATGAATGCGGATGTTAAAGTACCACGAACCAGACACGTTCTTAACAACAAAGCAACGTACATTATGGATAAACCATAAACAAATATATTCACTCAATCCAATATTGCTTCATTCATTCCTATTTTAACTTTACCATTTATTAATTCATTAGATCCTTCGTACGTTGTTTCGTTCCTGTAACATTTATTCATTCTGTGCCTAATCATGTTTTGTTAATACATCAATTCATAGTGTTATCATGTTTACTGTTCAATTAACATTCCTCTCTTCCATTCGTCCATTATTGGCTTTATTAATTCACTGATCAACCATTATTATGTTTGTTAATTCACTCATCATTCAAATAACGTATTACCTGTTTTATTGTCCAGTCCGACTTGTGTTACTGTTACAGTTTTACCATCAAATGTAAGAGAAGTTTGTCCTGACTGTTTGGTAAGCTGTGCGAGTGCTACAGACATTGACTGTGCTGTAGATGTGTTGTTCACCATGACAACATCATGATCAATGATTAAACTTCCTCGCCTGCAACAGATCATTCAAGGTAATTTTTTAGACAATAAACTACCGATTTATGTTTGCAAATATATGCAATGGCAACGAATCAAAATCACTACACTATGTTTGTATGGTCCTAATAGTAAGAGAAATATAGAAGTTTTTCATTCATTTTACCTTATGTGCCAAGATGAATATATAAATTGCCTAAACGTTTTTTAGCGTACATAAGAATATGAACACACTACACCAAATGAGAACAACATATATACACGTATAAATTTGTTATTATACCGATATGTATACAGCTTACCTCAAACATGTGACTCTCAGTCTTATAAAACCAACACCAAGAAATTGTTTGTAAAATGTCTGCAGCTGAAATAAAAAAAACGTTTTAAGACCCACTGATCCAATCAAGAACCAGTTAGCAAAATTATTTATAATAATTTTCTTGAATTGTATCACATGGTGTTCAGAATGAACGGTTCCCGACTATTAAAGATTTCTCTACGCTGGACACAGCCTGTTTAGAATCAATTATTATTCTTCACACAATAGTTTTAAAAGTCCTATGGAACTCAATCAATATAAGTTTGAAAACGCTTTCAAGTTCTGTTCAACCGACAAAACAGGGAGAACGATAAACATAAATACACTTACCATTTTAAATACCAGCTGTTTATAAAATTCGAAAGCCTGTGCAACTTGTAGGTTAACATTTGGTGGTAAATCAATATTGATGCCAATGGAAACGCTGACTTTCTTATCTAAAACGATAATGTCGAATAATGAACATAATATTGATGTAACTTACTCCAGGTATTATTGTTTTACTATTTCATTCTGTTTTTCTCAAATACCCAACATAGTGCCTCCGCCCGGATTATGATATTCACCTGCTAGTTTACCTGAAAGGGGCATGTGCAATATGAGATATCACTGATCTTCTACACACCACCTAGACTCGCTCTCACCAACATCCATAAGAAATTAGGGAACTAATTATCATCAAAATACTTTGTTGCAAGTAAACAGAATTAAGATGTTGCAGAATGAATGGATTCATATTTTACTAGTACTTACGATTTTGAGCCAACGTTTCATTAACCTTCACCTCTTCAGCTGAAATTTAATAAAAACCCAATTATATGATAAAATACGTAAGAATGAGAAGGAGTCTGCAAAGTAAAAAGCAGAATTTTATTAACTAATCCAGTTTTCCTTTTTCATGAAATATTTACAGACATATTTAGGGTGACTGAAGCCAAATATTAAAACCATCAACCATAATAGCCATTTATGAATATGAATTTGAGGAGGAATGGGAAAATACTTAGATGGACCAATTAGATAGCTTACACGTTAACTGGTGATAAATTTCTTCCCGCCTTCAAAAATCGTAAACCTTTAACTCACCTACACATCCACGTTTTGTTGTATTATAACCAATACGACATAAGCAGTCATATCCATTGTCTTTGTTTTGGCATACAGTATTAGCCTGACCATTACATATAGCTTCGTTCTTACATTCGTTCACATCAGCTTGACATCTATCACCAGTCCATCCAACCTTGCAGACACATACGTTAGAAGCAGACTTACAAAACTTTGTATTCTCCTTCATACAGTTGCATGTAGAAACTGAAAGAAAAGTATACATAATGTAATCAGTCAGTTAACATTCTCGATCAACAAAGGTATTTTTCGATAACTGAATTTTATGGATTGTTTGTATATAGTCATTCAAGATACAATTATCTGCTTGTTATTTTATGTATTTACGTACTGTCCACTTACGAAACACCAAAAGCAAAGTTTCATCTAGTTTGGTTTGTACTTAGAGTGTCTAACATACAGTTGTGTCGATTCTTTCAAACATGCATGGTACATTCAATGGAGCATTTTTGTGACATGTCCTTGAGACGTGTGTCTGTACTTGTGTGTTTGGTTGTTATCTGCATGCTATCGAACTGAATTTACTTGACCAACACAAAGGAAGAACGGGCTTAATATGCTTTGTCTGCACCCAAGGTGCAATTCGAACCATTAGCAGTAAGGGTTCACTCTATTTTCTCAGTTTTCCCATTACAATTTATTATTGGAGGCCTAATATGCAATGTAACTGGTATACATGTATTTCTACTTACCTTCATTACAGAATGTTGATATTTCTTCCACTTGTCTAATCTCTGAAGTAGGAAGACCGGGATAATGTAATTTAACAACCACTGTCACATTAAATGGTTGTACCGGAGCATTCACATTAAGAATGTAATCTACCAGTTCGTCAGATATATCATATACATGTTCCACATTATACTCGCCAGCAGGCTGAATCCACGATGGAACGCTTAACTCAACATTATGTGATAAAACGTCTGATGAATTTGCCGAAGATCCAATTACCATAGATGAATTCAATCGAGCTTGGACAAACCCATCGGTTCCGTTGAAGAAACATCCATTCATGTGGATATTTACATTATTAGGTCGTGTATAAACCCTAAATATGAGATCACCGGATCGGATTAAATCTGAATCAGTTGTCCGTTGCCGTGCTAAAACATTCAGCTTAATCTGTCCTTCATATTCAGTTGTCATAGTAATTGAACCAAATTCCAAACTTTTGAGTACAAGAGATCCGTCAGGACTTGTCTTGCCCTTTGAGAATGTTGTACTATCAGGAAACCCTGATAATGTGATTGTTATATCCTCTAGACTTCCAGACATATTCCTGGCAGATATCTTAAGTTGGATTTCTTCATTCGTAAATCCTGCTCCAGCTTTCAAGTCCAACACTGGGGGTTCAAGTGGTTTTGTGGCTGCAACAGAACATAGTTCATGAGGATACTTGATACTTACCAAACAGATTGAGTCATTATGATTATGCTGACACTGGTGCCACAAGGTAAGACGTTTTGTTACCTAGTTTTGATTATGCAGACTAATACGCAAGGTACTGATCACAAATAATGAGTGGAAATATCACAAACTGGTTTCAAATCATAATCACCATTGAAACACATAAAAATATGAAGGTCATAATGAATAAAGATCCCATACCAGACTGTCTTACTCGCGCTACATGTAGTATCAAATGGTCTTCGTTTGATGCACCGATGTATGGGCATTCGTATGCCAAGTAAAAAAGACAGAGTACCTCCTGAGATAGATAATATACGAAGCAAGAGCAATTATTATTAATATCTTTTAAATAAATTAAAACTTACTGGTTGAACATGTCGGTCCATAGTATCCCTCATTACAAATACAAAAATTCGTCCAAGAACAATTTCCATGGTCGGAGCAACTGCAGTTACCTACAAGTACAAAATTGTTGTACGTATGTATAAGTCGAAGTCCTGCTATTGGATATCTAGCAATTGTGATGATAATGGCTCCATGCTGCTATTTGAGACAAAGCGTATCCATGATCTATATACAAATGCATTTGATCCGTGGTCAAACAATTATCCATCTTCAAATATGCTGAATGTTTCATGCATTACAGATTCCATATCAATGAGCGTTTTCAAGCAGCGAGATGTACGTCTTGTTCTTATCTTGCAATAACATACAGCCCAACATACCGCATACAACGTAAATTACTTATCATTCGCAGTGATAAATTTATGGTTAACTAACCAATACTTGCTCTAAAGTTAAAAAATGCACTATCCGTCACGAACCTTTGCCGATAATAGTTTTAACTCTTGACCTATGCCTATGGGTAGGTATTCTATATACCCTCAATGACTACCGGGTATGTCGGCTGACCTTTGTGATAAATCATTGTTTCATATTTACATGCACCACCAAGCACATTTTGGTGACCGGGATGATCAGTAACATTCCAGATCAGGTGATCGACCAGTTATACTAAATGCTATATCTCTGATAAAGTTTAAACTAATAACTTGTCTAACAGACAGTAACACCAATGGGATATTTTGAATGTGTGTCAAGTGAATATTTAAAAATCGTATAGGAACCCTTGACTGGTGGGTGGGATGTACTTCACCGAGTGAGGATTCACATACGATTTATAAATGTTACATATGTACAGCCATATATTTATCATATAATGTTACATATATATCTAAGCGTCTGCAGTTCTATAGGATCGGGGGCTCTTACTGCAAGACTTGTAGAAAGAGTATCTGTCAAATAAAACTACATGTATGAACCTACAAATGTAACAAGGTGTTTACCTGGTTCGCCTGTAGAAGCAACATTAAGGAAATCTACAGAATCTATTTCTGGTACGGCTTGTCGGTTCCCCACATTGTCAACAGAAAGTGGAAGTAGATTGTATGAGGCACCGGGGCCTAATGGTAACACAAGTATGTCCTCCGTTACACCTTCCATAAACAGTACTAGACTATTTTCTGTCAAAAAGAAAATAATATACAATTGGATAATACTGTTTTTACATTACAGATATATATTTGACCTCTACCCAGCTAGTTCCTCCTATTGGATGCGTCAGGAGATGTGCTGAACAAGTGGTTCGTATATGTCCAATACGGGTATACAATAGTAACTTTTACAGATTTTCACATTGTTAGTTCCCAGATTAAACGTTATTCCCAATCTGACACTGAAAACGCATGAATGTTAAAATAGTAGTAATTTAACGTTTGGTCACATGGTACAACCGAAGCCTGGTGCTTTGTTTTATCTAATTTTGCGGGAGTTCTCTGTTTCATGGTTGATTTCTGAATTGGTATGTTTTGATACACATAATTATAACATTATACAAGTTTCCTAATAGATAATATCTGATCATCTAGAGTGTAATTCTTGACCAAATGCTATCATATGTCAAAAGCCTACTGGTACCTTGTTTTTGGAATATATCCACAAAGGCAGGACCTGATCCAGAATCTGTAGGTCTCAGTGAGATTGTGACAGAATCAACAGACAATGTTTCTGCTATAATAGAACTGTCCATCACTGGAGGTATATCGTCTATCTGTATTAGTATAAACAATAGGACATTGGTTATCTAATACTAACAAGAAATGTGGTAATTCCATAAAAACCAGGATTGCAAACAAAGCTTACAACTTAAACCTGTGTTACAAAAAATCCATGACCAATCACCATTAACAAGTATGTGTCTTAAATACCATAACATCTAATATCTAAAATAGAATCAGGCCGTTTTAAACATATGCAGTCTGTCAACAAGTACTAGTACCACTTTTGGCGTCCACATGCATGTTTCTCTCACAAAAAAATGACGGTATCATGTGTGTACGAATAGGAATAATAGATTAACGAAAACATGTTTCGAAATCTACATTTTAGTAAAAAGATTTACATCATCGGAATGGCATGTAAGATAAAATATTACTTATATAACACATGTATTTCGACGGTACAGCATGACATTCAAACTAATAACCAACATTCTTACCGTATTGAATATATTCGGAGCATCAATTGGTTCATTTTCATCAAAATAAATGGAGGCATTAGCATTGATTGTAGCTAAGTGTGCAACATCTCTGCGAGGTTTTATAGAGAACGATACAAATCCCTGTCCTGTTGTCCCGTTATTTGGAGGAAGAAACCCAACACCTGGATCAGTGGGCGCTTCTCCTGTGTCATTAGAGATAACAAACAATCATTTTATGTTTCTATATTTATACCAGGATAGGGAGCAGGACAACTAACATTATCAAATATGATAAATGCATTGTACTTATAATTTAAAACAACTATGACATTTATGATCATGCGGAATGTGAATTTTGAAAAAGACCAATATTATGGGTATGTAAATACAGATGTTTACATGTATACTAATGTATAAAAAACACAGGAACAAAATAAGTTAATTGTGGGGAGCAGGCACTGAATTTTATTTTTTAATATTATTCATGAAAAACCGTCTACCACAGATAAACAAAACCCCTCCCGATGCAGTTATGTATTGTGATGCTTGCAGAATGGACAAACAATTCATTTATATGAATAACATAGTTTCACAAAATAGCAAAGAATGAATGTCGACAATTGTTTGAATAATTGAACTTGCAGTTAAACATACCTGTTTGTGGGTCTATTGTCTGAAACTCCCAGGTCAAGGTTTTCTTTACAATATCTAGTCCGGCAAATACCCGAACAACAAAACCCATCTCTGCTGTCATATTGATCGTACCCTAAAATTATCAAATCCATTTATATATACCTAAATAATTATGTACGAGGGTCATTCAACATATATGCGTAGGCAATCGTTCTCATTTTATTATATTTATGTTTAAATACTAATATCGTTATAAACATTCATCTATTATCTACCGTAGATACAAAATTATCTTTGAGTATGCAAACCAGTAGCATGTCATCAGCTGTTGTATTACCATAGTAACGTACTACCACCCCCGACCGACGTAACGTAACTTTTTCACTAGCTCAACTAGTTATTAATTACGAATTAAATAATTTACATTCCCATACCTTTGTCATATATTTGCAAGATGTTATCATGATAATTTGCGAAATTATTAAGTTGTTTCGATGGTTAATTTTGAATTGAGATGTATTTGATCTACGCCTGTCACGTTTTCATTTACGTCAAAATGCCGGTGAATTTACGCAAGGAAATTCATGAAACTATTAAATCGAGCACTTGTCTTCGAAATATACAAAAACACACAAACGCTGCTAATGAGAGCAATTCAGTGCCCTGTGTTTTAGTGGCACAATCAATTTCAGAAGACCAGCATGGTATTAAAATGATACAGGGGTCGGAAGAAATGTGCAAACGTAGGGACGTTTAAGGCAACGTCAGTCAAAATATGCGAGGCGTTTCCATTTAACATACAACTGTTATGTCTAGCTTAATCCTTAACTTTGAATACATAAATTGTTGTGGTAGATCTATTTAGGAAATAGATCTTAGTTTTCCGTGATATACCGGCCAATATATCACGGTTTGGAGTTCATATGCGTAGGAATTAATCACGAAGGCCGTAGGCCTGAGTGATTAATAACTATGCATGTGAACGACAAACCGTGATATATTGGCCGGTATATCACTGAAAACTAAGATCTATTTGCATTCTAACACGCGTAATATGCGCAATTTCATATGGACTCATTTTTATTGCAGAGTGGTGCGTTGTTTGTCGTGTTGCTACAGACAACTTCCGCTGTTTAAAGTATAAAACCTCCACCCCTGGAATATCGTTTTTTGCTCATTTCCTTTAAACATAGGCATAACTAGAGCTCATTCCAAACTATGTATTTCATAAAAACTAAAATGAATCGATAAATGCAATTGACGTTGCAATACTACGGATATAATTAAATAATTAAAGAAAGAACGCTACGCAAATAAAAGTTCGCACAACGTCACGTTAACGTTGACGCCAAATAAACGTCATACAATCCATGACGTCATGTGATAAACAAGACGTAAATTCCATTCATAAAAAGCGTTATTTATACGTGGGAGGTAATTCAACAGCCAAAAAGTAGTACGGCAAAAACTGTGATATACCGGAAATTTAACCACGGTACAGTCCTATACGTTTACATGGAGCTAAAAATAGACAGTGTTAGAATTAATGATATACAACTTAAATATTCATTTTTAATTCTACATGAATGACATAATTCAATTTTGGGTTACCATTTGAGAAATGGCAAAACGGCACTAACGTCGCTGACGTCAGAATATAAATGCGTTGTGTGGGGGTTGAGGTAAAGTATTAGTTTTGTTTTAGCCATAATTTCTTTAATGATGCGTCGATTCCCGCAAAATTTTCTGCACTTGTGTCAGAAAGACTGTAGTTTAGTATGATACAGGGTGTCCAAAAAGGAAGTATACAGTTACAGGGTATTTCTATCAACGCTTAATGTTCTGCTATCGCTAAGAAATTTTGCACATGGTTAGACAAAAGATGAAGTTTTTTCTGGTACCAGTTTGAAAATTGTAACTCGAATAATTTTTAAAAACATGCCAATTTCCAAAAAATACCTTACTTTGACCGTGACGTCATTTTGACGTAATTTACGACGTTTTCACAATTTCTGTCTGTCTCATGTCTCCCGTTTTGCACACATTATTTAAATGTGTTGATGACATTTACACAGATTTCTACAAACTGGTCTTCTTAAATTGCATTTTGATGTTGATCAGAACAAAAGTTGTGTATATTAGCATTTGATTGTATATAAGCGATATCGGATAGTCCAAAAGAAACAAAATCCACATTAATTAAGATCCGGACTGTGGGCGGGCCATTCCACCCTGTAGTGGAATTTGCTAGAAATTATTTTGACACCAAATGTTTCTTGTAATTCACCAACACCGCACATTGCCATGTGTGACTCTGACTCCACTTGCATGAACCATACAACATTCAAAACAAAAGATTCGCTGCTGAGTTCAGAGATAACTTGCTTGACAAAGGCAAGTATAACACAATGGGTTTACTTCTTTCTAGTTTGTTATCGAAATCGCAAGTGAATAGCCTATTAAAAGCCAACAAACATGCCCATGCCCGTGAGACACATCATATATATAATATCAGTTTAGACAGTTGTGAAATACAATGCAAATTTTCCAAGAATGCATGCAAGGCAGGAAACACCAGAAATACAGAAATTGTGAAAACGTCGTAAATAACGTCAAAATGACGCCACAGACAGAATACGGTAATTTAAGAAAATTAACATTTTTTTAAAAAATATCAAAGTTACAAGTTTTAAACTGATGCCAGATAAAAATTTCATCTTTTAACTAACCATGTGCTGCATTTCTTTGCGACAGCAAAACGTTAAGATTTTATTAAAATGCACTGAAACTGTATACTTTCTTTTTGGACACCCTGTATATTTAATAATTCTCTGTATTAATGTGTTTTAAAATGAAGAGTCCAGTCCACGAATTTATTGAATGACCCTCGTACAGTACGATGCCAATATACAGGAAACAAAACACTTTCGTATAACATGTTTTTGCTAATAAGGTATAGTCATTTAACAGCCAACGTAAGTTTAAATTTTATACGACATACCGAAATTGAAAACAAAACCCAAACATTTACTTGAAAGAACTTTTGTCTGTCTGGCATTTCCTGCGTGAAATTTCCAAAACCTAATTCTCCCATCTGCAGAGTACGTGGATCTAGATGTTCACTATAGCTGTGCTTGATAATAACATGTTGTGCAGGAGCTGTGGCATTCTCTTCATTCTCAAACCTGATTGTATACTTCATCACCATATCCTTAGATATAAAACGAGCGGGACCGTATCCTGCGGGTCCTAACATATCATTCTGAAATAAATCACCAGCTACTCTCAGTTTGAAGTAAAAATTATAATAGCTTGAGCCACAAACCCTAGGTTTAAACCCTAGTATGGATACGTTTCTAACAAAACCGGCTTCCAAAATGATGTTTTAACCATGACGAAGTTCATAAATATTCCTAATGTTGATTAGTCTAAAACTACTACTATCAGACTTGGCCAAGACAACGTGAGGGAATAAAGGTTGATTCAATACAAGAAAGTAAGACCTTGTCAACTTATGCTATAATAAAGGCAATTAAGACATTGACTTATTTGAATGTGTATATGTTAGATCAGAAGTTATTTCGCCAAGCAGTGGACAGAATGTATTTGTAATATTATATCATAATTGTCATTTTTATTAGTTTATGATACTGGCCTCTCATAATTCTAGTCAGATTGACAGCATATTTTAGTTGTTTTATATGATGATGTTTGCATAATTGTAAATATGGATGAGACGGAAATAAACAAGTTATATACATATACTGATTATTCTTTGTATGCAACACATTAAATTCACAATGTTACATATAGAGGATATATCACGTATTGTCAATTGATATACATTTATATTAAACGAGTTTTGGAAATTTTATTAAGCGAGCCTCTGAGTTTAATATAAATATATCAATTGGCAACGAGTGATGGATTCTTTTTATCATATGACACTAAAAACGCAAAATACGCATTGATTTATTGGAAAAACTCAATAGCCTATACTACACGTGGTACGTATAACTTTATACGTACTGGCTATACTAACCTGGATCGAGGAAAGTCATGTGATAAATGAGCATAACCTTCATTTACCAGCGAGCAGTCCGCTGAACTATGGCAGACACATGAGTGCCTCCATCCAGATTGAACCCAGTTCGATATATTAGAAGATACTAGTATTTCTGCAACGCTCATTTGATATCGTATATATTTTCATACAACTTTATCATAATTTAAACAAGTGATATTTCTGCAACGCTCAAGTGATATCGTATTTGTTTTCATATGGCTTTATCATACATTTAAAAAGTGTATTACTTACAGGGTCCATCGACCTAACCCAGTCAATCAAACCATCTACCAAATCTTTTATTGCATCTTTAACTTTATCTGGCCAGTCACAAAGCTACAGAAGAAGATATAAACACGTTTAATTAAGAGGAGCATCATATTCAAACTCATTGAAAGTAAAGCAAACATAGTTTAAGGTTGCTTAGCATACAAGAAGAATATTTCAACTAAACTAAACGAAATTGCAAGTATCAGTTGTATTTGTATTTGTTTTGCTTTTATCAATGGTTCCATAATGGTTTAGAAAAGTATGTACCATTGCAAAATGATTATGGTCAATCATTTGTAAAAACCATTTTTCATTGATAGATTAAGAGACACACAAACATACTATGGAACGGCATTTCATAATACTGTTCATCAATCATGTTAGATATCCATTATTTTATCATATTTATAAATAATCTTTAATTACCCCTGGTCTAACGCCCATTAATCCCTCCACATCGCCACATGCATCATTGAGACCATCAACAAGGTCTTTAAAAAGACCGTATTTGTCTTTCAAAGCACCAATAGTGTCATCTACAGCTGAACCAATGAAATCTTTTTCAGCATCATCAAATGAGTAAGGTTCTTTGTCAATCGCATGTTGAGCCCAGTTTCCAGCCACAGTAGCCCCTGCATCGAGCATTATCTCTATTGCTTTAGGTATTCTCTTCCTCCATGGGTCTAATGCGCCCTTAAGTCCACCCGTCAGCGTTGATCCAGCGGCCCCTAAAACAGAAATGTATGATACTTTAAACAGTAATCTAATTTCAATTTCAACCCTAAAATGGCATCATCTTTACAAGTTTTACATTCTATATAGATGCCTTAGCATTCGGTTATTAAGTTGGATAAATAAATGTGGTAGAAGGACTTTATGGTATCAAATAAGTGTTGTCATTGTATATTTGTTGTAACGTTTGTCCTTTGCGTTTGTATTCTGTGATTTGTTTGTTTTTGTGTTCGAGTTCATGTTGCGCGTTTTTTCTCTTTTTATGTGTGTATTTTGTGCCTTTTGTACCCAGCTACTTTTTTAATCTATTATTTTGTGTGTTTTTTTGTGAAAATTCCTCACCTCCCCAGCTCCAGTCGGACGAAGGTGTGTTTTTCAAATAGTCATATAAACCAGTCACAGCCCCTTTTCCTGCAGCTCCAAGAGTTATCCAGCACCATGGACATGTGCCTTCTGGGTCATTGAAATGGACTGGGTCGTTAGAACAGTAAGCATAGAAGTTTTTGCTATGGGCCTTTATTCCTATAGGATCAGTACTCAAGAATCGTCCAGTGTGACTATCATATAGACGCGCTCGCATCAAGTACGTCCCGGGTATTTCTTGCATGTCCACCACTCCCCATTGTCCGATATAGGTAAACATGGATGAATGAACTCCACCCCTAGCAGCCAGAATCTCACCAAACGGATTCCTTTCAAATTTAGTCAACAAGTCCCCATGCTCATCTAAGATACCAACTACAGACCTGCAAAATAAAAACAATATTTGCGTGTTTCGAGAAATACTTAACTCCAGTTTTAAACGGTTATGTTGTTTAAATTTCCTTACTTTGAAAATTGCATGTTATTACATAAATGTTTATTGTAAAGGTTTCAAACCATTATTAGAAAATCATTATACTTGTAACTCACTGAACCGTTTGGGAGATGAAGCAAATAGACCAAACACTAACAAACAAGCCAACTGAGAGACTGTCAGATTATTTTTAATTATACCTATATCTTGTTTGTTCGTGGGTGTTTTATACATTTATTATAAATTATATTATATCTTGTTTGTTCGTGTGTGTGTATGGGTGTATAATATAGATA
Organism: Spisula subtruncata; assembly: GCA_963678985.1. Classification (NCBI taxonomy): domain Eukaryota; kingdom Metazoa; phylum Mollusca; class Bivalvia; order Venerida; family Mactridae; genus Spisula; species Spisula subtruncata. Next base: position 61,614,501 of record OY787660.1, read on the forward strand.
CGTTTATGTCATCTACCCTAATGGAACATACATGAAGTTGTATATGTCACCTACCCTAATGGATCATACATGAAGTTGTTTATGTCACCTACCCTAATGGATCATACAGGAAGTAGTTTATGTCACCTACCCTAATGTATCATACAGGAAGTAGTTTATGTCACCTACCCTAATGGATCATACAGGAAGTAGTTTATGTCACCTACCCTAATGGATCATACATGAAGTAGTTTATGTCACCTACCCTAATGGATCGTACATGAAGTAGTTGATCTCATCATTATCATGTTTCTGTCCAACCAAACCTATCAATTCATCACCATGGTAATATGACATCTTACTCGTCCGACCATTCTTTGTTGTCATCTATTTACAGACAATGAAAATATTGTTGTTAATCAGAGTCCAAACATACCGACCTGGTCATGATCTTTATGCATGTATACATTACAAAAACATTATTGCAAATTATTCATAATATTTTTTAGCAAAATGTGCACCATTAAGATTTGTGTGGATAAACTGTTAACTAATAACTGTATTTTCAGAATGCCCTTAAGCTGATCTATAAAGTTATCCTCTGTAGGACAAATCTCTAAACATTAGCCAATACAGCTACAAAGGGCGTTAGAGCTTGTTTTGTATTTATGGAGTTAATCACATTCATACCAGTGTACTTTATCAAAAATAAGTCAAACAAATGACAATGATTTTACATTATATTGGAACATTATTGGTATAATATAAAGTAAGTTATTTTAATAAAGCCCCAATAACTCACCTGTTCTAAGATATCCAAGCCATAGTTACCTCCCATGTTCACCACATATTGCATGGTCACCTCATTACATTTCTTAGAGTAGAGATATCCAAAAGCATCATACCGATACGTACAATTGTTTGTTGCTGACTCATACCGGATCAACTTGTTGTCGTCATCGTACACAAAGCGTTCTATTTCACCGCTTTCCGATTCTCTCTCGACCAGGTTTCCATTCTTATCATGTTTATATTTCGTTTTTCCATAGTCAACATATTGGTTCAGCTCGTTAACAGTATTTCTAATTTCCACACCGTTCACGGATACAGTTTTACGATTCTTTGTCTCGTCGTAAGTATACTCTGTAACATTTCCATGTGGATCAAACATGGATATCACTTGACCAGCACGATCGTATCGAAATTTCCACATTCCCTCAATCGTATCAACAGATATTCTTCTGTTTTTGGATGAGTAGGTATAATTGAAGAATGACGACAAAGTTCCATTGGGATAATAGTTCAATAATTTTGTTAGCATTCCAGTAGTAGGATGATACATATACTCAGTCCTCGCTTTATTTCCTAGTGTCTTCTTGACGATTTTTCCAGCAGTGTTATATTCAGCATCAGCAAGTATATTCTCTTCTGCGTCAGTGACCTGTGTCATTTGTCCAAGTCGATTGTATGTGTAGCCTACTTTATAACCACTACTGGTTTCTATGGCAGTAACTCGATGCTTGTTATCATACTGATAGTTTACTGTGTGATTAGGATACGTAACACTTGCAGGCAGATTGTCAGATTGATGTATGCTGATTTCACCGACGTCATTAGTAGCGGTCACAATATTACCAGATGTATCATAATCATATGATGTAATCCCACCGACACTATCAGTCTTTTTAATCAACTGTTGATTATCATTGAACTGATAACTTTGAACACCTCCTGATCGGAGAGTAGTAACATGTCCATTTGTTAAATAACGGTATGATTTGTTTGTCCCATCAGGATAGACTACAGTGTTTAAGGTTCCGTTATCATTTATATCCACTTCATACTTGTTTCCACGTCCATCAATGAACTCACTTAACTGCCCTTTGTCGTTAAATGCCGTCTTGATTTTATCACCGTTGCCATCTTCAATGATAACATGGTTACTGTCTTTGTCGAATGTTTTCTTCAAAATCAACTTTGAAAGAAACAAAGAATGTATTAAAACTAACTTTATTATTACCTATTTACGTATTTTGTCATAACTTTTATAAATATATCAAGACTATTTTAAGAAATATAGTATGAATAGCGTCATCATAAATGATAATTATATAGATAGTCTTTGTATTCAATACTTACAATATCGCCCAGATATGTGGCTTCAGAGAACATAGTTGATACAGTCTTTTCTGGCAAGCTGTTGTTGGTTTGAATGCGTATAAGCTCGCCGTCTTCACCAAACGTGTATGTCGTGATCCTTTCTTCTGGTAGTTCGTGTATGTGAACCATCGCCCCATCACTGTATGTATACTCCAGTCCTTTCACTTGATCTCCAGCAGCAATGAATCGTCTAGCAGACAAGTGACCGAACGAGTTATACTCGAATACGATCATCGTTTCACGATCATACATAACATATTTCAAAGAAGAGTCATCATCGTTGTAACGGAATTGGGTTGTGGTGGAATCAGTACGGACACTCCTTAGCAAACCAGACTCGAAATCGTACTTGAATCTGCAAACACATTTGAAATGAATATATCGAAGGTACAAACTTTACCAAAATCAAATATCAACTACGTATAGGTTAGAAATAGAATAGAAGATTAACGATTCATATGTTGGTGATTACATGTATATATAGATATGTAGCCCAGTGTTTTTTATAACTTAGATGCAATTACTTTCCACACAGGCACACCCTCTATGGCAGATGTAAACAATTATGCATGAGGCGTCATAAGTGATATATTGCGATGCACACTTTAGTTATTTTACATCCTAATCGAGCAATCTTACGTTTTCTTCTTCTGTTTTACGAGTGTCGAGTTTATCAATTCCATCGAGAGCACATTTCCACGGTCATTGTACACAATGGATACATGTGGTCCACTCGAATGTTTTACTTGACTCAATAGATTGTTCTGATATTGTAGACTCAGGCTACTGTTGTCAACCAAAGAATCGATGGACTTCAATAGAAGTGTTGATGCATCAAAATGAAATTCTTTATCATCTCGTCTTCGGTGAAGTACCATATCTAAAAAAGTAAAAATGTCAAAATATTACAAAATGCATCCTTGGTGAGGACAACAGCGTCACGAAAATGGTAAATATTTGTATTCATAATTCATGCATGTACTAATAGTTTTGATAATCAAACACGCAAAGTAACATATACATATATGTATTATGTTTACAAGTCATTCTATAAAGTTGAAATGGATTATTGACGAATACTAGTATGTGAAAAGCTTATTTAATGAATGAGTGAGTATAATCTATATACGAGTATTTAGATGGTGACTGTTATAAATTGTACACAACCTTTGCATATTTCCGGCAGTTTAAAACCGGCCTCTAGAATTGGTGTGTTGTCACAAATCAAAACAATATATACATACGTTTTGCTTGGTGCTAAGCTTATAATGAAGAGTACGAGAACGTGTTTATCCAGGAAAGATAACACGTGTCTGGGTCGTATGACTGAAATGTTGTACCAAACTTTGAATACACAAGTTCCATTACCTGAGCCAACTTTGGATATGGTCCCCAACTTGTAGTGGATAAAGACGTTGTCACCGACCTTGGTAAAATTGTAATCTTCCTTCTCCAATACCAGGGTTAATGTTGAGTCACCAATATACTTGATCTTTGTATCCCTTTATATAGAGAGGAAACTAAGTTCTAAATTTCATTCAAGTAAAGCTGGTTCATTTTATTACAAGTACTTTTGGAAAAAAAGTTAAAATGTGACCTTGAAGATTTATCTTCGATCCCCGAGTTGAGCAGTTATGTCCATGCTATATTTATAACCGCATGTTGAGAGTCTGCCAGTTCCTTGCGAAAAGGCAAATTAGTACTACGTGCAATTAAGTCCATTTATACTGGTTATTATAAATGATCTACTTATGTCAGTAATACAATTTCATGTTGTTTTGGCTGATGTGACGTCAATGCTAATAAGTCAATACCAGATGCAAGTATAATATAATACATTGATATGGTAAATAACTAATCGACGTATTCTGAATCAAAGACAGACTCTCCAATATTAAAAATAAATATTTAGATGAAATATGATTGAAATTTATACATAAATATAGCAAATTACCATAATGGTAGAATCCATCCCTTTCCAAGGAAACCATGTTGTTCTCTTGCTCCTATTCTAGCCGGTAACTTATAATCTATCGCAAGTGCAATGGCCGAGTCAGTTGCTACGCTGAACACACTCCAACTCAGTATGACCCTGTCTCCATACGGTGCATCAGCAAACTCTATCAAATAATTTGTAATATCGTCTAGCTTCTGAACTCTTCTACCAGCCAAACTCATATCACTCAATACTTCTGATACCTTTCTTGATAAAGACAATGTGCTGTTTCCGGTGAGTTTGACGAAGTTACCCCACACCTTGTTCCATTCCATTTCATTGTAGTGCGATGGGTGTAATTCGTCTTTCAGGTCTAGGAAAGGATTTCGAATTTCATTGCTCACTTTTAATGATGTTACTTTAAATTTCATTGAACTGGTACCAGTTGCAACAGTTTGTTTTGCCTCAAATGTTAGAACTCCTCCCGACCCCGGTCGGAATATTCCACTTGGCCCTTCTCTTGGGTTTCCAAGCATCAAGTGTTGACGTTTATAAACCTCCTCCTTATTGCTGTCTAACAGTCGAAGTGCACCGCCTCCTACAGCTTGTACTGTAAGTATAGGGACTAGGAGGTCAGAATTACCCTGGTTTTGTAGGTTGACAGTAATAACAGTCGTTTCGCCAGTTCTTACACGACCAACATTTTCAACAGATGTTGCTAAATATCCTTCCGTTCCCGTCCTGATTCTAACTGTACTGTCAGTAGTTTTAATATCCCGTCCATTGTTATACCTCAACATGAGATTAGCTTTTGTCAAAGGCATGTTACTTGGCACAGAAAATGTAGCATATGCATTTGTAGACGAAAAGACTCGCGTTCTGGCAACAAGTGGTTTAATTGTTGAATCATTGAAGTGTAATTCAGCTTTCATATCAGGTGGAAATAAAGTTCCTGATAAACGTACTGTAGTCTGTGCTCCTATCATCAGTATTTCTGGTGAAAGTTTCATCACTTCAAACTCAGCATACTTTACAGACACCTCCAATGTCTGGGTAAGAGTTTTAGATATAAAGCCGGTATTTTCAATCAGAACATAATAGTCTTTATTCAGAGTGTCAGGAACAGTTATGATGTGATTTGCACTACTCGGATCTTCAGATATGACATCAAAGTCGTATAGTGTAGCAGGACGATTAGCTTTAATATATACAGAGTTAAAGGCATCTTGGTTAAGGGATGTAACGTTTACAACTAGTGTCTTATCCTCCAGTACCTTGGCAATGCGGAATGCAATAGACTGATGAGGTTTTAACTGAACTTGTTTAAGCTTATCAAATTCTAACAGTTTGTATGAGATTTCTGTTCTTGTCTCACTAATTCCAACATTATTCTCTGGAAGAACGTCAATAAGATTTGATCTCGTCTTTACAAGTGTTGAATAATTCTGAGCTTTCACGTGTGGAACAGTGTTTCTTAGTGTCCCTTGAACAACGCCTGTCTGATTAGCATTCAGCGTAAAGCTGGTACAAGAAGGTCGTCCTATCTGGTAATCTTTGATATCCCACTCAGCATCATCCGACAGATAAACCGAATCACATTTATAACCTCGTGCTGGCTTTGTCCCATTGTTTGCAACTTCCCAAGTGACACTCATAGTACTACCATATTCTACAGATCTAGGAGTAATGACTTGTTTCACAAAGAGATCTGTGCTTGCCTTTGCTTGCATATCGAATGTAAGTCTTTGAATATTATCATCTTCATTTTCTTCGAACACGTCATTTCTTGAATCACATACAATAGCTAGAAAGTAACTTTTCGTTGCTAAGTCTAATGGAAGAAGAAATGAAATGTTAAAGAACATGGTTTGTCCAGCATCCAGTTGAACAGGTCTCAGTTCTGATTTCAATTTCTTATCAAAAGCATCTATAGTAAAATCGTCACTTATAAACACACTATCGTACCAAACTTGGAAGGTTGTGATATTTCCCGTGTTAGTGATGCTGTAGTCCAATGTAACTGGTTGTCCACCTTCCATTGTGTCTAATTCAATACTACTGTTCACAACAAGGTTTGGCAACAGGAAAGTTATTTGTTCTTTTGGTAAATATGATGTAACAGTTCCAACGGATGTGCTTGAGTTATCTGTCCCACCTTGTGTATCTGTTCCGCCTTGGTGTCTTATGTCAAGGTCATCTGGTATCACGTAAAACTTTGGATGACCACTGAACCCACGAGGAACCATAACATTTGTAGAAAAATTGTAATCATCACTTGGAGGTAAAGCTCCAACATGGAGAACATCCTTTACACGGAGACCAATATTTCGAAGTTGTGTTGTTGTGGAAACTTGTACGTCCGCAATGTATACAGCATCGATCCAGGATGATTTAGTCGTAGTCCTATCGCCAACATTCAATACATTACATCCTATTTCCATCTCCGAGCCTGGGACCATTATACCATCTTGGCTGGTAACTGTTACATTTTTGATGGTCCCAAGTAATTTGGCACCTTGATTTGGCTTTACGAAGATAGGTGCACTGATGCATTTCTTGTTATTATCAATAGAATTAGATTCATACACGGACTGTGCTGCATCAACCATAACACAAACATAAATGTTGCCAGAAACTTTTAATGGCAGAATAATGTTCCTCTGTAGCTCATACGACGACTGTGAAAGTAGATGGTTTTCAATCGTGAATGTTCCAATGTCTGTATTGGTAACGTTTGTCATTGGGTCATTCGTTACAAATATTTTATCTGCCCATACATGTAGTTCATTTATCGAGTTTCCAATATTCTTTACCTCCCATGTTACAGAAAATAATTTGTCACCAACGACTTTCCCTTCATCAGTTACTGTTAATGACTGGACGGTCAGATCAGCTGCAGGGGCTATATCAACATTCACAAGTTGAACGATTCTATTATTTGCCAGTTTCCCACCTTCGAATACTTCTTTGTCAGCATTTACATCCACAGCCACAAAATATGGTCCAGACAAGTCAAACGGTAGTTTAATATTAGCAGTCTTTCTGTAAGAGTCACCAACAAGCAATGTTTCATTATGTTCAATTATAGCTCCAATATCTCTGAATGCAACCTTGTCTTTTTCATTTGCAGTGAAGTAAATTCTATCCAACCAAGTAGTGTTAGTGACCTCTTTGTTACCCTGATTAAGGACAGTATACACTACACTTAAATTATTTCCACCTTGAATAATGCCACTTATTTCAACATTGTTTTGAAGAACCAGATCTGCAGCTCTAAGTTCAATATTTATGAAAGGTTTTGTGTAAAAATTGTTTATTTTGCTATAATCTCCACTGAATTGTTCAGATCCAGCTTCAACTTTGACAGAAATTTGGCCAAATACTGATAATGGCAAATATACGGTTGCGTTATTAGTGTAGTAGTCTCCGTGCTCCAGTGCGTGTTCAATTGTTGTAGTATACTCTCCAAGTGAATCAAAGTAGTTACCATTTGGAAGCTTTATGTACAGAGTGTCTGACCAACTCAATTCTAATGTTTTACCATTCCCAATATTTTCCACATTCCAAAAAATGTCTAGTCGTGTGGAGTTAAATTCATTAGTCGTGGTAACATTAAGGTCCTTGACATTAAGATCAGGCAAAGTTTGATGAATCTGAACTGATGTTGTTAGCATGTTATTATCCTCATGGGTGAATTCAAATACGTTATTCAAAACGTCGGCATGGACAGAAATATTATAATCCCCTGACGCCAAGTTCGCTGGAACGTAGAACGTCACAGATGACGTGTAGCTGTCGTAACTTTCTAGCACGCCATGATGTGAGTTTGATAGGATATTCTGACGCCATTTACCATCAGCAGACTTAATGTCCTGCAAAATATCATATAGATAAGCAATACAGAATAGCACTGTGAAAGATGAAAACGTAATATCAATATCATTTTATGTTACATACTCAAGTCACTATAATTAAAACTAAGCAGCTATTCACATAGAATCATTAAGTGAACAAACTTAAATAGCCTAACTTTAATATTATTCTTAAAGCGTTTTTTATTTATGACCGTTGTATAACTCATCGACTCTCAACGCAAAATGGTAGTTTGACCTATCGTCACGATAATGTACAGACTAAGTGATCTACATATCTATATAGAACTATTGATCTTAATTAACTAGCAAACACATTAACTGGACTGAATGCCATTTAATTACATTGTATCATAATCATTTGGATACTAGTAAGAGATTGGCAAAACATCATGTTAAAGAATTTAAATGAAGTAGTTCATGATTAAAATACACTAGACTGCTGTCGACTAAACTGTTCTACCATACATTTCGAGATAAAGAACCAATAAGTAGAAGAATACTACGTACAATTGAATCCCTCCAGTACGATTGTGACCTTGGACTTTCATCTCCTGTATTTTCGACTACCCATTTAATAAGAATAGTATCTCCAGTTGTCCAGATTACAGGCATATCTATCGACTTAACGATGAGATCAGGAGGTGGCATCAATAGAACTCGAACAGGTTGCTGAAATATGGACAGACGAAAGGTATAACATTCATGTCATTCGAAAATCGCCTTGTTTACTGATAAATTTGGAATATGGACTAACAGGTGTTACGCTGCAAATCAGGCATACATTTACAGTGAAATGTGTAAGACATGCGGCTTTACAAAACTTATGCATTGATATATCTATCGCTATAGTATAAAGAAAAAGGGCCAATGTAGGATTCAATCACAGTAGATGCCTAAGGTTGGACTAGGTGGAAATTGAAGATGAATAATTCCTTAATTCATGTGGCTACAAACTGTTCAATTATCTAAATACACATGTCATTGGGTTAAACAGAGATCAGCTAGGTACATTTACATCCGATTTATCTTTGGCATGGTGTTCACAACTTCTTAACAAGTAAAAAGAAAAATGCAAACATTTCGTTGTTTTACTTTTATAATTATTACATACTTGAGTAGAGTATATGTTATTATTCTCTCCCATATTTTCAAACACATAATTGTAAACATCCACTTCTGCTAGGATGAAGAAATCTCCAAACTGGAATTCAGGAAGTGTCACTTCTGTCGTCATAGAAATTGTATCGTCTTTATCTAAATTACCATAGTGCCAAACTGTCTTCAACAGCTGTGCTTCGTTTGCTAAATAATAGACCATAAATAGTTTTACATGGTTATGCTTACAGTACTGTACCATTGATCCACCAAATATTAAATGGGATGCATTGTTGTTTTTATTTAATTTTTACAGTACATTTGTAATTGCATTCATGATTGTAATTATTTTGGCTGAGTTGCATCTAAATTTAGAAAATATGGTTTAATTCTCTCATATAGTCATCCAACGGCAAATTGTTGCAGCAACAGGAGGTTGTTTATTCAGATGCCCAGTATCGCAGCTTAAACTGTTCTTAAGGTACTTGTATTACTACTTACTTCGTGTCTGATTTGGTGAGAGCCATATGTTATCTGCCCATGATCCACGCCTTGTTGAGCCCTGTCCTAAATTAGCGACAATCCACGACACTGATACCCTCATTCCTAAACAAATAATAATTAACTGAGCTATTAATAAATCATTATTCCTCCGGTGGACATTGTACGCAAATGAAGGTACTTGGTATTCAAACATTTTCCAATTCTAATACTTCTGCATTATACACATGTATGTACATAACGTACTTGGTACTTTTACATGTGGAATAATTCTTGCACGTACTACTTCTACTACTTCTACTTCAATACTCGTCAAAATCTGCTTGGCAGACATAATAACGAGGGAAAAAGGGATGTAATTTCTACCTCAGGTGCAATGGTAAAAATATTTTTAAATGTAAAACTGTGAAATGGCCTATTTAAAGCTGTCCAGGCTATCCGGGTTGGTGACCCTGGTTGGTACGCTGTTCCAAGGCACGAACTTAGGAACTAACGCGTCATTGTTTGAACTTGATACCACGAAATAGGTTATACATTTGCCTGATGTTCACCATACACATATGAGCCATTATTCAGAAAAACCGGGCGTTGTGACAAAATTACAAAAATCATGATAATATACCGTTAAAAGGACGAGACCATTATGAACAAATAAAAACATACATCAACAAAATTATAGGAGGCGTTCCGAGTGTTCGCTCAAAATAAAAAGAAAAAATTGAAATATTAAAGATGGTATTATATTATCAATTTGAAAAACTTAAGATTAAATTAGTTAACATTACCTTTTCTCATTTCAGACATATTTCTAAAAATCATTACATAATTACTCGTTTACATAATGCCACTAAGCCCGGTTTTCCTGGAGAACGGCTCATATAGTGTCATTGCTCGAAAGGTAGGGTATCGTAACTGGAGATTGCCTTCGAATGAGTGAACTTCAAAGACGTGGTACCAAAAATACAGCACACTAATAAAACTATATCTGATTACCCGAATAGAAGGTCGATCCCGGGAGACGTATGGATGTCACTTGTAGATCAGGAGGCGGGGTTAGAATAACCTCCATCGTTGAAGAGCTCTGCATGAAATTGTTCGTAATGTTATATTCATCTAGATGCTGTCTGTAGTCGGTTTTAACATAAAACCGTGCATTTCCTACATGAGTTTCATCCAGGGTAAATTTGGCAGAGGATGAATATCCATCGTTAGATAGAATGACATTGTTCTGCCTCACGTAGGCTATCTGAGTGGCTCGCTGGAAGTCGTCGGTCCATGACATATACACAGCATCTCTCCAATAGTATGACTGTGTTTCAATACCTTTATTCACGACAGTCCATCGGATTTCATATGTTTGACCAGTGTATCCTTGTGAAGGGATTTCAATATTCTCGATAACAAGATCAGCAAAACGTCTGGTTTCAAATGCCCAGACTGGACTCATGTACGTATCGTTGTCTTGGACATAATGGAACACAACTTGCCACAGATATTTTGTTCCAGGTGTTAAACTACTAACTGTGTTGACAGTATCTTGAACCACAGTATTTGCCTTGCTATGTCGGTCTGTCCCGTATAGCCATAGGTATATGGCATATCGTACACCAGATGTTGGTCCTAACCAACGCAACTGCGTGTCTAAATCTATCCCCCTTTGACCATCTTCAGGGTAAACAGGAACTTGTGCCAGACGGACACGTATAAATTGTTTGATTTGTACTTCTCTGTTACAATCGTCCGTTATGGTCCACGTTCTTTCAATCAAGACATCACATGATTCTTTCACATTGTCTACAAACTTAAAATCTACATCTAGACCACAGGGGTGATGGATGGAAAACATAGAGATAAATATATCAGTCATATTCATCAATGAGCCACAGGCAATGGACATTGGAGCTGGGGAACGCAAAACTGTCATACTTTCATTTGACACAATTTCAAAATTTTGAACTCTTGTGGCAATGTTTCCAGCATAGTCTCGAGAGGTCCAAGTTCTCGTAAAACCACACGAGCCTGTGGACGAGTCCTTGTATGTAAGACTGGGAGTTGTATCCATATTATCTGACACACTCACGTTACACACCGATTCTGGTAGGAAATCTCGTTTGCAATCTACGGTCATCGTTTGACCTTGATTACACAACTTTATCACCGGTTGCATGAAATCTGAAAGAAGAATGCAAAATGAAATGTGACTTTCAGATTTGATACAATGATGACAACTTGTCAATAATAATAACAAGCGAAAGTAAATGGTTGCTATAGTCGATTCAATAAGTAATACTAATGTGGGAACAATCCCATTCGAAAGAATAGCGGTGAATACTGTTAACTCATGCATATACCCAGTTAAACCTAGATAAACATAGTTTACCTGCATGGCGATAGTATATTTTACACCCGTTCTCGATTGACTTTGAAAGTACTGTACAGAAGTCTAATTGAATTTCATTTTCAATAAAAACACCATAGCCATGACATTACTCTGGAGTGACAATTATGGTCACAAAAAATAGATTGAGATTATACCCTGGACAAACGCGTTACAGACGACATAGAAGAGCCTGAACGAACAGACATACAAACATCATTAACTTGTCAATAATAATAACCTGTGGATCTTTTAATTACGAACATATTTCCGTTAAAATGAACACAAGAGTGATAACATTCCTTGAATAGCTCTGAAATGAAACTGATCACAATCCATAAATTTAACAAGCGTTTGTCAGACATTGGGATGGTCTGGCGCCATTTCATTGACGAACATACGACAATAGAACTAACCTGTGATCCAAGTGTAGTTTATAGCAGCAATATTCCAAACATTATCTCTGACATCAAGACGGAATTTGTACTCCTGTTTTGAATCCGCATTTGAAAGTGAAAAGCTGACGTCCTTTCCACTGCAGTCGATCGATCTCGAGCCGCTTGGTCCAATGAGAGTACAAACTGGTATGCACGAACCAGGGCAGGTCCATGAAAAATACACCGGATTGTTGTTGCTCACATTTTCTGGTTTCTTGGCAAACCATGCCACTGGTGGTGTTGTGTCTAAAACATTAGATAAGGTTTTATTTATTTATTGCTACTTAACTGTATTAGCAAAAACAAATCACTTGAAGAAACGTTGGGGGAATTAAATGAGCATTATTTAAGTTTTATTCCGTGTTTTCATTATTTAGCTGTATAAGTATAACGACGTATACTATCCATTCCCTCTTTCAGATTTGTTATTTTTCTCTTTTGCATACAAGCATTAAACTCAAGTATATCGCTGTAGGTTTATATAACATATTGTTCTCGTGTCTTTTACTTACAAGTACGAAATATGTGTGTTCTCTTTGTGTCGTTCGTGTTCTTATGTTTCTGTTGAAAACAAACATGAGAATATCGGACAGATAAGGCAACACTCAACTCAAATGCCCATAATTCAAGTCAAATTAAAGTTTTACTCATCTTAATACCACTTCAATGGGAATGTGTTAACTTACTTTCAAGAAATTCAAAATCCACATTATTATACAAAAATGTTTGAAATCAACTGGGATGACAATTAGTTTATACTTAGGTAATGTTATCTCAGTCCACACAGGAAGGTTTCCGCCGTATATAAACGATAACAAAATGACAAAAAACACAAACTTACTTACCGACTGACCAAGAATGAGACACACGAGCAGTATTGTCTTCCAAATCTGTGGCTGTTATTGTCAATGAATACACACCTTCCTCCAGATCACTATCGGACCACTGACCATTACAAGCAAATGTTTCAGCCGGTGTATTGGGTCGTGTTAAAGTACATGTTGTGTTTACCACTGGTTCGTTCAATGTCCATTCTATTTCTGTCGTTGAGTTTGTTGTCAGAGGATTCTTTTGGAAGGAGATTGTTGGTGGTGTGACATCGCCTACAAATACGTGTGAGAGGGATCATAACAAAAGTCTACGTAATTCAGGGACCCTCTCGAATACTGTTGTTATATTCATATTTGAACAACCAGTTATAATACTGTTTATGCTACAAAAAGCTGTGTTACTTAGATTAACTACTAATCACGCGAGTACTTACGGACACGGAATCTCCAGAATAAAGGATCAGTGATTTCTTCAGATTCTGCTCCACAATAGCTGGTCCCTCGTATCACCCCTGAATATATATAATATTTAGTTTAACTAGTAAACATGTATAATGTAACCAGAGGTGAAAATAATAGAATCATATAAATGCACTCGAGGAACATACTTTTTACTTTTTTAATTATACTCTTAAACACGTTTTAATACTCTATATTGTTTATACAACTATTTTATTTCAACCAATGTTCAATAATTCAGTATAATGAGTATTCAGAAAGAGATCTGATTATTATCTAAACTATCCCCGTGTTGGTTGTTTTAAAACAGGATGCTAGATAACAAAATTCAGTTTCCATGTTCAAATTACTAGAGACTTTCGTTCATAAAACGTATCAATGTACAGCAATAGGCGCACGCTTTCGTCGATTTTAATGACTTGTTTTATTTTTTCGATTATCTTCTGAATGGGTGTTTGAAGAGGGTAGTTGAAATAAATAAAATCATATCAATTGTTAAAATCGACGAAACCGTAAGCCTGTGTACAGAGTCTAAATTGCATAAGGCACAAATGTTTAAACCAGAGGAGGAGCGGATAGGGGGTGCAAAAAACAGGAACAACTAAGCCCGAAAGGCACAAACAACTCAAAAAGAGAAAATATCTGAAATCTAGTACTAGTTTCAAAGGCAAATACATGCATAAGTCTTATGAAGTCAAATTGCAGTTACAGCGAACTTATTTTTGTGGGACTTCTTTTAACGCACGGCGTTATAATACTTCTTCTTGTTCCGGAATTAAATAGACGTTAACACAATCGGAACGGTCCGTACGGAATTTATCCTTTTGATGTTTCCAGTTACAAGAGCACAGCACTTCAAGGTGACAGGGGATATATTGGGGTGATGGGGGTCCCTCAAAATACCAAAGCTTTCATGTAGGGCTTATTTATGGGCACCAAAATGGTATTTTAAAGATCCAATTCTGTATTTATTTTGTACAATAAGGTGTTTAATATTTTGAAAAATCATAGAAACTAAATATCAGTTGGCTCTGAAGGATTTGTAGCTCTTCAAAATGGAGGTTACCATCACTGGCGGAAGTTCAAATTTAGCGTCGTTAGAAACCGCGAAAATCTTTAATAGCAAAAAATCAGCAGTTATGGGAGACACTTTTCTTGCTGAATTAACTTAGCTCAGACATACTATTTATGTAAAATGGGGCCGAAAATAGGATTGCATTAGGTTTAAAAATACTGTGTATGGGGTGAAATTGGTCACTTTTGTATAATTTTACTAAAATTTTGAGGGGTTGGGACAAAAACCAAGGGCCATAACTCCACATTCCTAGGGGTTAGCCTTTTAATTTGGTGTTATTTTCTATTTATGTTGCATAGGCCCCGAGACTGACACATAAATACTTTCTTGTCTTATTTTCTGTTTTCAAGAAATCCGCTTGACTGTTTGCGGCCTGTCCCCTTATTCCGACAGTCTGCATACCACCACAGTCAGTCAAAGTTGTAGAATTATAAGGAACATGGACTATCTTCGAGTCTACAATATGTGGCGTTCATCAAAAACTTACCAAAGTCAAACAGGAAGTAATAAAACTGTTTTTCCAGCAATGTGGTGGCAGTTTGAAATGTCAGTAATTTGTTGTTTGTATCTACAGTGACCCTGCTTTGATCTCTCGCAACCACCGTCTCTATCTCAGCACCATTGTCATTATATAGGACAATATATGTATTGTATCTATCCGTTTGTTGGAAGTCCTGTCAAAAACAAGAACCATAAATAGTTTGTATTTTGTTGGAAACAATTTTTTATTGATATTTTTGATAATGAGATGAACTCCATGCTTACAATTTAGTTTCCTTCTTTTATTTAAATATATGAAACTTTTAGAATTAAAGCTTGTTTAAAATACGACTACCCCATCAGTACCAATGCACTTTCATGACCACGAAACTATAATGCAGGTTTTTTAACAGGGTTGCTTTAGCGACCCTAGTTCAGTGTTGTATTGGACTATTTGACTCAGATATCAAATTGCACCATCACGAATGTCATCCACCGCTTTGCGACTACCAAGAAAGTTGCCAAGAAAGTAGTGCTACGACAGTGTTCAGTACACTTGCCTGTGTCACAAAGGAATTCGAAATTCAACAAAACATGTCATTATACGTGGGATGATCAAAAAGTAATGAGACAAATATTCTCGTTTTTAAAGTTTACGTATCTCAACCACGAACGTGCCATATTAATTTAGCGGCGTTTACGTATAAAATACAATGTTTTACAACAAGTAGTTCTTTGTTAATACGACGTCAAAGATAACGTGTCGCGCTATGTCACCGCACATCAAAACGTCGCCCCTTTTCGACATATGGTATGCAAAAACATTCGATAAATTTTATTAAATATTACTCGAATATTCATCAAAT
Source organism: Spisula subtruncata (assembly GCA_963678985.1). Lineage (NCBI taxonomy): Eukaryota > Metazoa > Mollusca > Bivalvia > Venerida > Mactridae > Spisula > Spisula subtruncata. The sequence continues at coordinate 61,630,571 of OY787660.1, forward strand.
GAACTGGACATGACGCTAAAATATTGAAGAACTGTGGATTAAAACGTTTTTGATGTAGGTGTGTTCGTTTTTAACATGACGTAACTAACAGTAGCGACTTGAAAACTACGCACTATTTCGGAAAAAATCACATCTCGAAAATAAACAGTTCTTCCACAGCCTAAACAAACAATTAACATGAGGAAACGAGCATCGAAAAAGAAGTCTGCGAGACGTATACTTATGTATCGTTACTGGAATTGGGTTTGTGACAGGAAAGAAACTCTATTATGTCAAGTCGAGATCAGAAAAGCATAAGGTGAGCTGTAAATTTTGATTTTTACTTGTTTGACGGACGTCGTATACGAGAGCTGTCTTTAGAACGAAAATTATCGAATAATTATTGAGCATTTCCTTGATCTTTTATAAACGACTGGGTTGTTTTTAGTCAAATGAACAATTGTTCTAAATAAATATTGAATTATAAGTAAATCTATCTAATAGTTTTAGAGACATAAGCGACTTTTTGGAGCATTGAGACTTTCGAATAGTTAACAATTTACGTACGTGACGTCATTGACGTCGTTTTATATGCGGCGAGTCGCGGTACCAAAAGTTGCAAAATAATGGTATCTCTGCTAGTAATGGATGAAAAATTATGAAACTGTGTAGACGGAGAGTGGATACATTTCTTATTTGAAATAAAAACATACTTTATTGATATCACGGAGAATTAACATTTTAGAACGTCTGTCTCATTACTTTTTAATCACGCCACGTATATATACAGTGTTGCCCCATACAGTAAGGTTACGGATGAATGTAAATTTTCAAACAGTGTTGTTTAAAAAATAAAATTATTAATGCACGGTTTAAAATGAACTACTTTCTAAATTCAAGGGAAGCAACTCGTCTAGCTTGAGTGTTATTAAACTGACATGATTAGACGTGTTGCTTCCCTTGAATTTAGAATTTAATGTTTTTGTGAAAACCATCTTAATAATAATAAAAATTTCTGCACTCAAGCAGCCAATCGTAACTACTCGGACATTTCCGTACCTCGTTCATAAGTGTAAGGTTACACATTTTGGTATTGAGGTTTCCGGTAACTGATAATTATCAGTTTGTCAATGCTATAAAGAGGTCCTTCAATTACCGGTCTCCTTTTAGGAGTTGATACCTTTACACTTTGTGCACAAAATAAAAAGGGTGTGCTGTATATTGTAGATTCTTTTTATCGTACATATTGGACGCCATCAAACCCTGTTCTCGAAGCGCTATCAGCGCTTTGATTTTATAGTTTAATGACCATTCAGACAATAATTGAATAATATGAACTTATGAACTAAGGCGCTGTCTATTTTACGAATTTTATCTTACACATCTAAGAGCTAGTCTACTAAAAACAACAAAATATTACAATCAATTAAAAAATACTGATACTCTTATATATATAATTATATATAACATTAAAAATGTTGGCTGCAAGTACAGCGGTTAACCTATTTTGTGGCTGCAGATTTGGCCGCACTTACCTGCGTTTTAAACATGTCCAAATGACAAAGATACTTATTGTAGTCGTACATACTAACATACATATTATAGTCGGATGGTGAATTCAATTTTTAGGCGAATTTTCGCACGCATGATACTATTTACCTTCAAGCGATTTGTTCGCATGGCTTCTGGTTATGCTCTAAAAACGCTGTAAGTGTGACCTAAAATGCCATTTAGAGATCTATGATTTAAATGAGAATCATGATTGCTTAAACTCCTCAAATTTTCAACAAAAAGCTCCCACTAATCACCGAGAAAGGAATGAAAACATATTTCCGTAATGAGCCAAAATAGTCACGAGTTATTTCCCCTTGACCACATAATACTAAATCGCTAGAAGCGATAAATTATAATTGGTGATTTAAATATATTTTTGACAATATAGAGACATTTTTACGCACACTTTCTTCTGACAAACTATGATAATTGCTAATGCTTTGTACACTTAGCTCATTTAATGTAATGGTAGAGAAAAATCTGCTAGTTATAGGGAATGCCTCTTTAACTGATTTAGATATACACTGTATAATTATACATGTATATCGTCCCCCTAAATGTGATATACGACATGACTGCACAGACTCACCGTGGTATCAACTGACACCGACCACACCCTCTGTGATGGGACCACTTCTCCTGATGGTGTCCGTGTTGTATTCACAATTGCTGGAGCTGTGACTGTTAAACAATACACGAGTATCATTATTTTGACATTCAGAAATACAATAAGACATTCGTTTAACAATTAAAATGTTATAAGGGACATACATATTCGTTGTCTGCATGAGATGCCACTGACAACGTACACACCAATTCCAACCATAATTATTTTAATACTCAGGAATACAATCACTTTTTTTCGTTTGAATCTGACAGGGCAAATATATATATCACATACAAACGATCATACATCGTAAAATATCAAATATCCCCTATATAATATTTATCATTATATGTAAAGTTTACAGTGACTGACATACTTGCTTTCAAGTTCAGCTAAGTATAAGACTAGGTTTTTGGGAAAATTACTTCATGAATCAACATGTAATAGAACAATTCCAAGTATGTCTGATTTTAATGATATCAGATACTTTGTATAAATTTTGACCAAGCCATTTTTCTATAATGCTTCAGGTAAAATAGTATTAAATACATACCTCCCGATAGCATGGCAATGCACCTCTTTTCACTTTCATGTCTGAAAAATAAAAACGAATAAATGTTACGTTTGTTTCCTGGAAACATTCCAAAAAGGGGTCACCTGAAAACATTGCAAAGAGGGGTCACTTCAACTTTCAATCGCTGCACTAATGAATGACATGATCGTAGCCAATATTGGAACATAATCTACCATACTAGCTTTTTAATCCATACCACAATGGTCAGAAACGTAGGCTTTCTTTAATAAGGTGCTTCATAATTTTAACATACGCATAATTATGCCGATGCTACATCTAGAGAACAATAATAAAATCATTAATTATAGTATGTGATGTTAAGTATGTGATATCGTCGTATTTTGTAAAGAAACTGATTTTTTTCAAATTATTTTTCAATTATAATTGTTACATACGCTGACATATATTTTTTACATATACATGTATATGAAAATAATATTATTTAAACTCAAAATAGCAAAACATCAGTAAAATGTCTGTTAAATACTGTAGTACATAAATTATACCTCACTATAAAGCCACACAATTACGACGGCATGGCATCGCCTAGCCACCCACGCAATAAACAAACATAGAATGAACCATCGACATCCTCAAAAATGCTTGTTTCTAGCAAGCCTATACTCACTCCGCAATGAATAACAAACTGCGGACTTTGAATTTCGTGCATGATCCTGGTTAGCCATAAAGGGAGGTCATTATGAAAGATAACTACACTAACGCGAAGTACAGTCCACTTGGGGTAAGAATACAGTGACGCAGAGGAACAATCCACTATTACGGTTTAAAAACGTATAAATGCTTACAACAACAGTTCTATACCAAACTAAGCTCTATCTGTTTAAGCAATGGTTTTAATATTTTGGGTACACATAAACGATGACGTCACGGTCAAAATATCCTAACTGGACTATACACATAACACAATTATAGAAAATGGATGTTTACCCAGATGCTTCTACAGCAGAGAAACAGAAAGTATGGCTGACTGAGCTTCCAGCAAGACTAGGAGACCAGGTGAAGTTCATCCCCCAAACAAGGTTTGGTGTTATACTATAAAGTGCACTTTTCCACATCCCTAATGGCGATACAGTTTTTATCTCTGATAATCTGAAATACAACCGATGAATAACAATTAAAACCTCACTTCAATTAACCATACATACATTTACATGTACAAATCATTTTACATTACATTAGTTGTATTTGATAAAATCCATATCTCATTTCAGATCCCCTAAAAACTAATTCAAAGTTGACACAGAGCTTTTAGTAAATGGTTTAAACAGCGTGCCATTTGGTATGTTAGTTATAATAATATATGTTTGCATCTTTTTCAATTGTATGGGTCATACATGTAAGTCTGTTTAATTCTGTTGAGTGGATTGGTTATGCGTGCATTTTACACTTCTTGCTTTTCAACACAAGGAAGAGCAAATATAGCAGCAAGAATACAATAAAATATATCATATTCTAGGGCACATTATAATAAGACTTCAGACAGCATGTTCAATGACATGCAAAATGTCCAGTATTTAAAACAGAATCTAATTTAAGGAAAAAATATATTCAGTGATGTATTTTTAACTCTTACTTGATGTTTTCATTGGCAACTAATGTGACAATGGAAGACTCAAAAGTGGTATTATCTGGCACCCCAATGCAAGCATTGTCTGGAGGTGTAGGGTATATAAACTCGGATGACTTCCCACAGAAATCACCACCTTCAAACACCTGTACCAAGAATTGGACCGGTACACTGCTCAAAGCTACCACAGAATCAGTGTCTGTGAAATCCTCAACTTGTATGGCCACTGCAAACCAACCTGTCCCGTATACCGCACTGTATGACAATCTACACTTGTCCTGCATAAATGAAAATACATGTACACAATTGAAAGCATTTGAACATACGTGCTGAAATGTTTTATGCTAGCTTTAACAGGCTTTTTCAGTTTCATACGAGCAGCATAATAATTATATTTACCGAACCTGTTTAAACTCGGATCATTCAAGTCTCTGCTGGAACTAAAAAACCCATGTGATCATTGTCTTTCCATTACAACTAACGACAAGTCTAGATAAAGTCAAGTCAAGTCAAAACCCTTTATCCTCTCATTTCATGCTTATAGCATGAAAGTAATGGGTGAAAAGAGTAGCATATTGACAAAGATAAAGGTTACACTGCTATGGTTTCATCAGAATTAAAATGGTAGTTTTCTTGTTTGTATATACAAACATTAAACAACTGTTCAATTACAAATACAAGGTATTGGCAAGCTCAGCAGTATATGCGTTTCACAAATCTGAATACATGTAAAACTACTATTTTATGATAAAATCATGTACACATAATTGTAAACAAACAATATACCTCAAAAAGTAAGTGAATGTAACTAATTAATTTGTAATACGTTTTTTCCATGAGCAAATTATTATTCAAATTATACTATTCTTACTTCGTCATACTTCGAAAACAGCTAAAAGATGGACACTTCAAGGACAGAGAAAAAGAGGTAGACCAAAAGGAACATGGAGACGGAGATAAAAATGATGGGAATCAATTGGATGACAACAAAGAGGAAGGCCAAAAACAGATGCAGTGGAGGGCAGCTGTGGAAGCCTTGTGCAATGGAGAGTGCAAAGAGGACTAAGTAAGTAAGTTACCTCATCAAGTACAGAGTTGGGAAGACCATTACAAACACCTGCACATTCATCATCAGGATTCGGCTTTGCCCATCTACACTTAATGACATCATTATCCACATCGTTGACTAAAACAAAAAAAATGTAATTTCATTCAATACATTCTCTTTCAACCAATCTGATTAAAATCATATCATCTGAACCGCTACGCCATGAGCTTACCGTAAGGAAGATCGAGTGATTTAGTCAGATTGTCTTCCAACCCAGCGAATTTTTCATATTAAATAATGGTCTGGGGATTTGACTAACCACTGATTCATGAGGATGATTCAGTACCATTATAAGGTTTTTATCCACTCGTTAGACAATTAGCACGTATGTATTTTACAGTAACTCAGTCATTTGTGTTCCAAAAACCAAACACATTGTTTCAAAGTCAAAAGCCAAATGTAAGTCCTCTGATGTTTAAAAGCAATATTATTTTTGCCAACCGAGAACAGTCCATACGTAATTTGGCCCAATGGGGCATGTATAGGTTGGCATTTTGCTTTTTAACTTGGTTACAGTTCTCATTTGTGACAGCAGCTCCACCAGTCAACCTAGTCGATATAACTGCAATATTTGCCATCAGTGATTATTTTGTAAATAGTTGTACCTGGTATAGCAATGGTATGATTGCAATCTAGTCGATATAACTGCAATATTTGCCATCAGTGATTATTTTGTAAATAGTTGTACCTGGTATAGCAATGGTATGATTACAATCTAGTCGATATAACTGCAATATTTGCCATCAGTGATTATTTTGTAAATAGTTGTACCTGGTATAGCAATGGTATGATTGCAATCTAGTCGATATAACTGCAATATTTGCCATCAGTGATTATTTTGTAAATAGTTGTACCTGGTATAGCAATGGTATGATTGCAATCTAGTCGATATAACTGCAATATTTGCCATCAGTGATTATTTTGTAAATAGTTGTACCTGGTATAGCAATGGTATGATTACAATCTTTCTGGAGACGAACAATTGGAGTAATCTCGGCTGTTGGCGATGTATTTATCATGCCTGTATCAGATCTGACTGTAAGATTAGCAAATACTCTAAGTCTCCATGAACTGCCACTACCTACTGCTAGAGCATTGATCCAGGCATTCCCTGTAAATCTAATGACAAAACAAATATCTATGAAAAACACATAATGATATAATGTTTAAGACATTTTAGAAGAAGAGATTTTCACCTTTAAAGCTTTCAGATACAGTGACGGCATAGTTTGTTAACAAGACATGAGGTGTTTTATAGGCCTCGTTTTCAAGAAAAAGGAATCCTGACTGACAAAGTCCACTGTCTGTGCCTAACCCAATGCATGTACATTGTCGTAATCTATGTATATAACAGACTGATTAAACTTGATGTGAAAAATACCATAAATGGCAACTAATTGGCTATATCATTTGTCTACTAGTATTGGTAAATAAACATTATATATAAATAAATTCGATTGCTAAGCATTTGAAACCATAGGCAGAAGAAATGATATCACAAAAAGAACAGTTTAAGCATTCCCAAATTTTCACTTATTCATTAAATAAAAACTGAAGGAGTGAAAATTTGGGGATGCTAAAACTGTTGTTTCGTGATATCATTTCTTATGCTTGTGTTGGCACCCCACCCCTCCCAACACCGATGTAAATTAGCTTTTTGTTGTCAGTGCAATTCTGATTAATTTAAGTTACAAACCCGAAAGTCAGTATTTCTGGTTGAGAAGCCGGTAGTTGATATGTTATACTTCCTCTACCAGAGGACCAATCCTCCTCATTGCTGTAATCTGTACATTGATAATATAAGTCTCCGATGTTTCCATAGCAACCGTTAAAACAATCTATTTCTCCAGTACCACCGATGCTTGTACCCGATTGTATGGTTTGATCATTGCACGAGAATTGGCTGGCATAAGACATTCTCCATGATATTCGATAGTCTATCTCAATATGATCCTGAAATAAATTTCAAAAGTGTTGTCAGACAGAAATTCGGATAACAATAGATTTGATCAAACTATTATTATTATAATTATCATTTTATTTATCTTCTTTATTATACCAAGTATCATTATTCCATGTTAATTACACGTTAGAAAGTGCTGTACAATAACGAATGAGACATGATTAAATTGTTTTCAAAATGGTGTAATTATTCTACTTGACCAACAAGTTCATTGTATAAGTTAGAAATGCAATGTTCATTATTTCAACGTTTCAATTCAAATGGAGCAATGGTTGCCAAGCAAAACGAGTAAAATGCGCAAGTTTCGCATAAAAAGCCTAAATCCAGGTTTCCATAGGAGATTACACGCCGAATATTTACGCGCCGATAACGCACGGAATAAGTGCTGCCATGAAGCTGAAAACAAACGCATATTTTGTCCATAGCTTTCATTGCTATTTTACATTAAAAAGGCTACGTCCATGCCGTAGAAAAAGAGCTTATTGCATATTTATCTAACCTATGTAAATGATCAGGGTGTAAGAAGAAGAAGCTTGTGGTTTTTTTGTCTGACAAAAAGAATATTGCAAAAGACTGTGATTCTTCTAACAGGTCCTCGTAATCCTGTCAACCTAAGTTTATGTGATTGAATATGGGCGACGATGACCAAACATTGTATAATCGGGGCGATCAGCAGCAGCGATTTTTTACGCATGGTAAAGTTGTTTTTGGTAAAACAATACTAGTTTTATTCAATGTTAAAATGTAAAATCAGGAGTGTATAATTAAAAACTGTTATTCTCACAATATAATGCGACTCTAATCAGGTTAGTTTAATCATATTTCCTTGCATCAATTTTTACAAAATTTACAAAGGGTTTGCATATATACAATGTATTACAACAAATAGAAGTGTAATCATAAATGTAAACCATAGTATAATCACTTTAACAAGTTTCAAGTTTCAAGTTTATTAGCAAATCGGCATTTATACAATGCCTTTGGCTTGGCCATTAACAAAGCATAATTATTTACAAGGTCACATACGCATAAATATAAACACAGAGCATGCAAAATAACAAACGCAATTTATCATATCAAACATACAAGTTACATACAAAATTTAAAATTCAAGAAGCAGGTGAAATATTAACCTAACTTGTCTTAAAAGTAAAGAATGGTGTATAAATTTTGCTATATTTCTTATGGTCCTATTTTTTTGACTTGAAAGCAATCTACCAAAGTTTTGTAATAACAATGTTATATTCATTACAAAAGGATCGGGCCACCAGTTATTTCAACATTAGATATCGGCCCTCTCCAAATAATTTTGAGGTTATATTAAGTGGACATTTGAAATTGCAGGAAATAGAAGATATGAACAGTCAGAGTAAACATTAAAAATTGGAATATTATAACTCTAACGCGGTATTGGGACCTGTGCCACTTAAAGTAAACAGGCAAAGCAGGTATGACAACATAAGGATATTGGAAAAGGGATTATCTTTTCCATGTGTATAGCTTGGCTATTTTGACCTGATCCTGATTTTTATGCAAGAATATATTACAAGGTTTGAATATATCAATTTCCGCAAGCAAATCGTGTAATATCGGCATTTCAGATTTGTGTTTGTATTAGATCTCGAGCGTCTCCGTGATACTCCCCGATTATGAAAACATACACTCGGTGTTGTAAAGGTGGACAATATATCGACTGTTAAATTATGCTAGTCGGTCAGGCTCTTGTCAATGTAGCCAAGCTTTACCGTTATTTTAACTTACTTGGTGAATAGAAGTGAGCAGGTAAAATAAACTTCCGCTCTCCCTAAATCGATGTAATGATCAGTGATTTCTGTTTATATTGACATTGCAGAATATCGCGTTGGAGTTATACATGGAAGGTGAAGAAAATAAACAAAAACGAAAACATAACTATATATAAAAGAACAATAAGTTTACTGATAATCTTGAATGTGTACCAATGAGCACCTTAGCCTTACTTTTAACTTTTATTCCTCCAATTCTGAAGAGCATTTTACATTTATATATAAACATATACATGTATGTACAATAATACAATATAAATTACAAAATCAACATATTTATGATTTAACTATATACATGTTTGACAAATATGAAAAATCAACCACAAAATATTTACACTATTTTAAGTTATGTAGAGATGTCACCTTACCGCCATATCATATGTGTATGTATCAAGTAAGGCAAGCATCACATATCAGATACCATCAAACGCATTAGTAACTTACTGTACCACTGGGTATTCAACCTTGTCCGAAATCGAAATACAAGGAAGAATGAATGGTAGTTATGACGATAAAGACATATATAAGACATTACATATAAACAATATTAATTGTCAATTCTGCTTGTAACATAGAAGGTAGACAAAGCAGGTTCAAACTGCATTAATGAACAGTCGTTGATGTTATGATGAATTGACACAACGTCTGTCAAACCTATCAAAGATCACACATACGACAAAGGGCTTTCAGGACGGTAATATTAGTGTCTGTCTCATTTTGTCCAATTGCCATGGACAATAATGTCGAACACTGTTCATATACACCATGTAGGATAAAGGTCTGGAATTGCCCTTCATTAATCAACGTATCCCATATGCTATACCTATATATGCTATTGGCACTGCAAAGAATAATTTGATGGATCACAATATCCTCAACAATATTATTGCATAGTGAACATTTTTCTGGATATACACGTGACAAGTATCTGCCTATTACCCTCATTATTTTATGACAAAGGGGAGATAAGTGTATACTATTACGAGATAATTGCCATATCACACACGGATTACCTGCCTTTATCATATTGCCAATGTCCATCATAGGTTTCATACAACAAATAGACGTTGCTCTAGACTGCCGGCCAGGTAAAAGTACATGTTTATACAGAAGATTCTTCCAAGCATGTTTAGCTGGAAATGTACCATTCGACAAATAGCTATCTAAAGCATCTTGTAAATTATATTTATGTAAAAGCCTGAATGCATCGGGTATAAATCCAGTAGTTTGTGTGTCGATATTACAATATCTGATGAGTCTGTTGTTAAATATTTGTTTTGCAATGTATTTAATAGGAAGCCTGCACAATTGACCTAAGAATTGTAACTTTTTATAATATATCATAACTTCTACTGGATCCATATCCAACACAGACAGCGCAAACTCAGTGCTCGTATTTTGCCTAAACCCTTGAAAGAATTTAATGCAAAAACGATGCGAACGTTCAAGTGTCAATATATTTGTTTTAGACAGAGGATTCCACAGCTCACAACCGTATAAGGCTTTAGATGTTAACTCTAGTTGTTTAAGGCAATATAAATATTTTGTAAATCAAATGCGTGTGCTGTATGCTTAAATCTATATATTTTTTTCAATATAACATTGTATCGATTTAAATATCGCAGAGTTGTCTTCATCATTTTTTAGTTATGAGTACCGAATAGTAATTTGTCGGCACTTAACGGACGATACTGGCGGGTGTCTATAAACAGTGTTAACATTAATTTTTATAAAGAGGACATCAAAAAAAATAATGCTTTGCGTCTTCATTAAGATGACCACAGTCGCAAATTGCAGTTTCACGTATATGATTACTGAATAAATCTACATTTAAGTTACTACAATAATTTCTAATTCGAGCATGATGAACTTGAAGAACCCTGTCACGAGTTAGAAATAGTTCGGAACTCCTTGAGCTTTATATAATGTTTTAATCTATGATTTAAATGACGATTTTGAATTACTGTTTCTGTTTAGTAGGTAAGTTCATTCCAAATTTGTACTGAAGAAGGGATCGATGATCGAGCATATACGTATATCTAATCGACGAACAACAGAAGCATAGTTTTCGTTATTTTGCAATTGGTAATTGTTATTTTCTAGGACTGTATTTGGATATAAGTAAGATAAATAGTCTGGTTATACACTACGATTATTTTTTAAAAAAATTATTAATTTCTGAATTTTTCGCCTGTCGGTTAAGGACACTCAGTCAATTTCTTTTATAAGTCTATCAATAGATTAGAATAAAGCCTACCACACTAAGAGCATACATAAAGTAGTATTGCATATGTGGTCACTGGTCATACAAACTATAATAGAAACTGTACCGTTATGAAATAAATATTTGTGGAAAAAAAAAGAAATTATTTTCAAAATTCTTACCGAAGTGGTTCCCGGTTTCCATGTGATTATAGCTCCGCGAAAATGGGAACCATGGGTTCCTCCAAGCGCCGACAGAAAAACCAGGCAAAGCTGAATTCGATCACCTAGCCACATACTTTACAAGTTTAAACTCAAATAACCCAACCCGGAATATGCGCATGTAATATATAAACTACTTGCAAGATTAACTTAAACAATTTTCTACGAAGTTTAACGAAAGAAGTGATTCAAGCAGACGACTTTTACCGGATCACTGACCACATTTCTACTTCCGGGTAAGACACTTATTCATCTGTTGTAAATACTTGTATTCGCATATTTGTGTTACTAAAACAGACAAACGGATGATAATCTGAAAAGCTAACACCAGCAACATTTATTGGTAAATGATTCACTCTATTTCAAAATACCGACACGCCGTCATTTTATTCAAATATACACTTTAAGACATTTAAAACGCACCGATTATTCAAATAACCGTACATGGCGTTTGTAGTGAACAATACAAATTGACAACCAACACGTGTGGTTATTAAAAGCAAAAACATGTATCTATATCTAATACATGCGTGTCAAAAGCTAGTTCTGGCTTTCAAAACTTTAAAATCCGCTTTTAAACAGTTTTTGCTTTTTATGCGGCATTAATATTACCCGTACTACCAGTGTAAACCGGGTACGCTGAAGACCTCAAGCTAATCAAAAGATAAGCAAAATTTCATGGCAAAAAAGAACAAGATTTAAAACTCAAATTCCAAATCCACAGTTTACATGGTTTAGTAGTTCGTGTATAACGCAGTGTTCGACATGGTGAAGCTCATGGACAGATCGAGGTGACGGCCTTTACCAATGGGCACGTCTTTAGTGGAGGCATATATATGCCTGCCATATTCAGCGGAAAAGCTGACTGGCAAATAAAGGCTATGCTTGTCATTTATTTTATAATGTTGTATACAAGAGCATGTCTTATGTTCTCCTTTGGAGCAGACCGTGAATGTTGTGAGCTGAAGAGTAAACAACGCTGTGATAATTTTTTGCTTCTTGACAAGTGATAATTGTCCTTGATTTATGCGAACTGCCTTAGTTAACATCATTATCACTCGAAGTTGTGACACAAGAACATCTTCGAGGTAATAAGATAATGAAAAACTCGAACAGGGATTTGAACACATAATGGATTACCGTACTTAATTGAAAATACATTTATAAATATTCATTTTGCATACCATTGGATGCCAAGCATTTAAGTGTATCGTGTACGCAACACCATATTGTTAAAGACGATGAACATAAATAATGTTCTTAAGTTAATGAAACTGAAACTGAACTGAAACCATACACAATTCGGATATTTCCAAGTGAGATTTTGTCACATGGTTACTATTGGTAAATTGCGTGGTAAAATAAGTTCCATATTTTTTCTTATTATTACTATTATATATTCATTTTATTATTTTTATTTATTATGTTTGTTGCTGCCAAAGTACTTGCCAAGGAACAGCATTTCAATGGTACAAAGTAGACTGAAATACCCAAACACTTAACACGGAACATTGCAAAGTGGTACGTTTTAAAAGTATGTGTATTCGCATGACGTAAGGGATGTGAAACTATCGGTAAATGCGGTGAATTACGTTAAGATGTTTTTACAATTCTAATCTGGCTGTATGAAAAATCTCAATTTTAAGGTTTTGTTCTTATCAAATATTTACTTAAACAAAGTCCTCAACATTTAAACATTGTACTTAAATATAGTTAAGCTGAATAGTTAGATATTCTATTCTATTCTATATGACTATATACACTGCCCTCCGAAAGTTCCTTCACACCCTTCAAATTATATGATTTACATCGTTTGATTAACATCTAGGTAAATTATATATAAAATTAATTGCTGTTAAATAATGACGACATAATACTAAGCAAGTAAGAAAATGATAAAAACGGAATAGTTTTCAATAGTTTCAAACTACACTATCCATAAATCGACGAAAAATCATAATACTGACGCTCAAGGGTGTGAGCAATAAATAATGTGTGTATCATCAACTGGACTCCATTTTTTGTCACTTACTACCTTCGTATTAACATTTGCAGCTGTTTGTAACTTTTGGAGGGCAGTGTACTATAATTGATTTTTCATCCACTGTGTAATGTGTTTATTAGTTCTAGACGGCAACGCCGACACACGCACTGAACGCGTTACAAAACTAGCTCAATTTGTAAGAAGCGCACTGCACCATGATGCTGATTTTAAATATGCATCAGTCTTACAAGCCATCGATATACTGCATGTATTGTAGACAAAACCGTGAGACATTTCACAACTTACCTGTCAACCTCAAAATGCGACTTTACAATAAGTAGTTTATATAAATGATATAATCACTGATAAAGATGTGATTTCACTACGGGGGTTTGTAATGAGAATAAACGCAATTATGTCCAGGGCAACATCCCTATCTCATAGAAATGTACGGTCGATCCTGGATATTTAGTGATTAGTGTAAACTGACTGAAATATAATGAAGCGCAATAAGGGTATAAAGTACGTATGTCCCCCTATTCCACGAAGCGTACCTTAATCGTCAAGGAAAGTAGCAAACATTGGGTTTGGTCTGATGAATTCATCACATAGTGCGATGAGGGAATTTATTGGTCCAATGAAAGTTGTTTTGTGGTGACAGTTAATCACATTAAATATTAGGTTGTTTATCGAATAATTATACAATGTAGGTTTGTCCTAGCACATGGGACTTGGCTTGGTACTTTTACATATAGTTCCTTTGTACTGTACATGGTGTTGTTGAGAAAACAACATTGTCTTACAGGTGAACAAAAGATAAAATGTCCAAGGTCTTGAAAATAAAAGGTTCCTTATTAAATCATTCTCGTTTAACTGGTGTGCTAGTATTTATCTTCCGACACATAGTCGTGGGAACTGACTAACAACTGATGTATGGAGATGATATTGGATACATCAAACAGTGATTTTTGGTTAGCTGGTTAGCTTGACGTTTAAGCCGTTCAAAATCATAATAACAAAAAAGAATTTTTGCGTCTTTGCCCCTTCGATGCTTGGGCACAAATCCCGTACATACAATGGTGTGTTTTTATTCTTGTCGGTATTGGTTTAGCTACCCTGTTCGTGTCCTGTATTTAATACTTCCTCAATTGTTTAAATAAATTATGCGACCACATGGAGGAGGAAACCTTGTTTAATAGCGTATTTTATAAATATCGTGTTTCAAAATACACACCTATACATTACGCATACCATTTACCATGGCATTACGAATTTTAACGAAAATTATAAACGAAACCAACTCAAATGCATGACATTGTAAAAGTTAAAAGTTACCAGTTTTCTATGGCTCTTCTCAGCTGTTAGGCCGCTAAAGCACCCTTTGACATTTCAACTTCCCCTGATCATTCGGGCTACATATGGAAACCTACACTCGTGTCTCCCTGGGGAGACTATTTCTCTCCTGTGGTGTGGCAGCCAGCATTATTCTGCGGCGCCCAGGAATAGACACTACCCTCACAGGTACCATCAAAATGGTGGAACGATCTACCAAACTATCTCAAATACATCAAAAGTGAAACCAGGTTCAGAGCACATTTGAAAACTTATTCGTATAGGAAGTTTCATCGGCAATGAGTGTGCTCTTTATGATATGACTAAATCTAGTTTCTAGAATCCAGGTTTTAAATTGAATGTTTTAACGTAGCGGACCCATAATGACGTTGCGTCGATGTCGGCCGATGTCGGTCAATGTCGGTAATCTACGTTAATTTCTAAACAAGAATATTATTTTATTTTTGCCCTGAATTTCACTTAATAGTTTAGTTTTAATTACTAATCGGTTCGTTTAATGTAATACCAACCGTTTATTTTAAAAAACGAACTCGATTTGAGAGCTCCGCTTTGGGGATTCCCTGGAAACGGAAGAATAACTGATGCTAAAAATAGCACACTGCAGAACTCCGTCAACATGTAAACATGGATGTATCGAGAAAAATATTGGATGTTTCGTCAAGTTTGCGCATCTAAACTACCGTACAACGTGTCTTAAGTAATTGGAATGGACCAGAATAATACCGACAGCTGCTCAGTCGTAAATTGTCGTTGTGATTGTCATTTGAAACCTGAAAAGCGCATCTCGTGAGCGACAGCCAACCTGCAAGTCTAGTTGACAATAGGAAAACAAACCTCCAGGAAGCGAAACTAACACCATGCTTTGATATAAACAACCTACTTGGTACATGTGTGTATATTTAGTATCATAGAAATAAGCATAACACTTAAATAACAGTCCTGATCAGTCGAAGTGTATCTTAATTCGGACGAAACCTACATTTTGGATACTGTCATTTACAATGTAATCTGGTAGCCTTATAGTCACAGGAGTCGATGTGCCAGTTAAATAACGTCTTGGAATGCTTCAATGAGTACCACTACAGTGCAGCCTCTTAATCGTATTGCCCATCCTGCTACACTAGTTCATACTTGTGAGGTAGCCCCTTCACTTGTAAACATTGCCAATGTGATATAAAATATAGTAAGGCATGTATTGAAGCATCACATTCATCACAGATGCAGCTTCATTTATATCAGGTGTAAGTTCTTTACACCTTTCTTCCATGTTTGTTTACATGGAAATTAAAGTACATTCAAGATTGTTGTTTTAACATATATTGCGTCATGTATGACGTCATGACCTGGGATAATATTTAATTGTCTAAGGGACACAACCCCTACACTTTTCAGAGGATGGGACGTCTTTTAGTTCTCTCCCTTATTAATAATATCAATCGCCACTCTAAAACGTCATAATGACGTTCAATTGTGTCACAACGTTATACTTCCTGATACTAATTTATAAATATACATGTATCGTTATGCATATAAACTGAACTCTTCCATATTCATATTTTACAGCTTGAGATACAGTGACGCCTGACGGAAAAAATGCTGCGGTGCGCCGGAAGTAAAACCTTAAGACAGCTTCTGTGGAATTTCTGAAACACAAGTTATGCTAGGATTGAAAGTCTTCACATAAAAGAATTATGCAGATTGGATTCAATGTGTTTATAATTACTCATACACAAAACTGACTTCCCAGTTATTTTGACAGCCAAGGAAAAAACGGGATTCCTTCTTTTTGTGTGTGCACGGTGGAACAGACAGTCTTAGTGTTGTTTTTAAATCCATGACAGTCACAAAACATGAAGTAAAACTTAACCTAGGCAATAATAACGATGTGCATAATGCCAAGGCAGACATTGATTTTCTTAAACAGCTTGTTGTATTATGTCCGAATTCGGAACTAGTGGCATGTAATTTTACTGCCAATGCTGTAAACAATAACCTCAATTTAAATAGTGTGAAGTCTGATATGAGAAATTTTAGTTAGCAGAAAAGTAATGAAACTCCATTATGTTAGAAGACAAATACATTTTCACAATTTTAACCCAGTTTTTCAAAGAAAATCCCAGGCAAATAGATTGTGAAAGTAGGGTTAATGGCAATATTCATTACCTGGATAGGGGGGGGGGGGGGGGATATGGGGACCATTGATATCTCAAGCAATATAAAATAAAAAAAAATACCTCATTACATATCTGAACATGTTATATATAAGGACAAAGTTTCAAATGCTTTTCACTTAACCATGACAATTTCCTAGTGTATGCCTGAAACGACATTTTGTGAGTCAAAATACCAAAAATGTACATAACTTTGGGGTCAAATTTAGAACTATGCCACAGTTGAGCCTAATAATGACTTTTCATACAATTAAATCGTTGAACTATTTGTTTCTTACCTATGTTGAATAAAGAGAACTGCAGAACAGAGCCCAACAATGCTTTTTTGTAATTTCCTTTGTGCTTTTTATGATGCAACTTCAATTTATGCGACAGTATTTGTTGCACCCCAGGTAGCATTTGCAGCTCTAAGTTTGTTAAGAACATACATATTTTCATTAAGTTTATATTTCCTTACTATGAATTGGTTCAAGTGCATATCATGAACTATCTCTCATTAATTTTAAGTGAAATAAAGGGTCAAATTAAGACTTTTTAGCAAAAATTTGCAATTTTCGCATTAAGAATTGGTTGCCATGGCAACCATTGCATCATTTGATTTAAGACCTTTGGAAATTTATATGATGAAAATGTATGAATATATTACTTATACAAATGGACATTTTCAAATGAAATAGTAACACCTTTTTGAAAAATCATCAGGTTACCATTTTCCATGCTTTTTGACCAGCATCATAAGTGGGGGTGGGGGTCAAACAAAATGTTATATCTTGATAATTTGATGGTGAACCTATATTTCTTTTGGCTTTAATATATGCATTATGGTCTGATGAAAATTTTGGGGTGATTTAAAGTGCTATTTGTTCATTTATTTGATTTTTTTTAGGATTTTAGAAATCATATGTTTTGTAGACTAAAAAACAAATATCGACGTTTTACAACTATGCTAGTAATATACATGTACATAGCTATCTTATATCTTACTTGTAATTGATATAGCTTTCATTGTATATGACTATTGGACACATGTAAAGTTAATTTGTTTGATATTTAAATAAAATTGGATGATTTTATTGTCTTTTTTGTCAGAATGGTCCTCCATTTTTTCATACAAATTGCAATATGGGAGGTGATCAGACCAAAAAAAAATTTTTTTCAAAACCTGTGGTTAGAATTTTTTTATATTTCACTTTATGCTTCCTAAGTATTTTTAGCAATAAAAAATAGCAAATTGATCAATTTCAAAATTTTGTGTATTAGGGGCCCACTGCCTTAAGTGAATGTATATTAGTGTAAAGCGCAATAGAATATGATTTCATAATTTTTGCGCTATACAAATGACATGTATTTGTATTTGTATTATTATTTTACACCATGGTGGAGTGGAGCTGTGGGTCTTGCTCAGAGAAATTAACCAGTGGTCCAGAGGGGGATCGAACCCGGGACCTCTCGATCCCGAAGCGCTAGTGTTTCATTTTTTGAAAAATTCTCCCTACCTCTCGGCCACCGCTCCCACAGCTATGGAACTTTGACCATCTATTGGAACATACGAGGATTAAGGTGCGTGGGTAGTGCTCGTTCTCAAACATATCTCGTGAAAATCGGTCAAAGAATGAGATACTTACGGTCGTTTTTTAATAATTTGTTTGCATATGTTTACTTGTAGACTTAGCCAAAAGTCACATGGTATATCCACCCCTTGTGGCCTAGTGATTGACAGTATTGCTGTGGGTTTTATCGGGGGATTTTAGTAAAATAAACTTTCGAAGTGAAACCACAAATTTATTATATGTTCTACCTGATACTTTCTTGATGTTTAGTATTGGGTTTAACATCTAGAGAGCATAATAATAGTGTAATAGTAACGTTGTGATATAAGTATCTGATTCGACCAAGAAACAAAAAGCTCTTAACCCAAATGTACGAACAATTACCTGGAAGGGCCAAAAGCGTGTGACTGCTAATGACGCTGGTACAACAGACATACACTATTTAAGATAAATTTTGGCTGAACGTTTACATGGTTAGAACTTGAATTGTTAAAGTTAGCTACTAACATCCTTATGTTCACAATTGCGATTGCTATCTACCATATCGCTCGCATAAAACGACATAAGATGGTAAACGAGGCATGTAATTCATGTTGCAGTTAAGGGTATCCCCCGTGAAATTCACGATCCTAGAGACTCACTCTTGGTTTTTACGACGAAAAAAGAAACATTTTAAAATGAATAAGGAAGTACTAATATTCGACACGATACATCAGTCCTAACACATTAACGTGGTCGTCTATATATAACCTTCTAAAAACATTATTGACCAGACCACGTGTTCACAAAGGATTAACTTTGATCCTTAAAATAATTTCCTGTTGTGGGGGGGTACATTTTGGCAATATTACTTATAAATAATCATCAAGTTACAACAACCTTCACTACTTCAAGTTCATAAGTTCAAAATATTTATTCATAGGTTCAATAAGCGAATTATTGAACTATGAACTGGGAAACTGATCATGGAAAACCTGGATCATTTTTTTAAATCAGGATTAAATTTCATAATCTTAACATTTACTAGTATTTTAATGCCTTTGCAATTGAAGGTTGTATCATTACCTATCCGCCTGTAAAAGATATCATGCTTAACATTAATTAAATTCCTGAATTTTAAAGACATCTATTCGTGCTTGGTACGGATCCTGGAAAGAAATCCTTTGTAAACACGGGCCTGAAGATTCATTGGCTGTGATTCGACCTTTCATTATAATATTAAGTACATAGCAAGTGCGAGAGAATTAAAATCACCGACTTGCCATGACGAACATATTCCAAATAAGAGACTTTACCATATTACAGTATTGCATAAAGGCCGAGGACCATCTTAATTTATGTGTACTATAAATTTAGGAAAATCTGATTATAGTTATTCATGATTTACGATTAGAGATGGGGCCGAATATATGAATATTCGAAAATTGAACGAATATTCGAATCCAATTTCAATATTCGAATATTCGTAAAAATAAAGAAAAATTGTCAATTGAAGAAAAAAATCCAATTATTTTCGTAATTACGATCCATGTTATAATTCAAGTCATTGTGCATAATCTAATAAAACGTGTCTGGTTTTGTTTGATCATTAAAGTGTTTTTTGTTACCATAAAAATAAAGTATACGTAAGTGCCACGCACTATCAAGTTTTGACACTTGAAACCGTGCATGCATTTCATTTTTGTATAGTGAAACCCCATGAAGCCGGTGTATCCACGGTACCGGTGTATGTAATTTTCTGCATGATTGTTTACAATAACTGACGAGTAAATTAAATGAATAAATACGAAATGGACTAATTTATTAATGAAATCACAACAAAAACTTACACCATACCTTCACTACGAGTAAAACCTTATTTAATCGGCAATGTTTGACATGCATGTATTCAATGCTCGCTTGTTTATTTATCAAACATAATTTTGACAGCTATGACGCCATCCATTGATAAAAAAGGGTCGTGACTGCAACTTTTGGCGGGAAAAAATCAACTTGTCAACAAACTGGACCAAATTTACTTGGAAAAAGTTATTGTTGCACCGGATAGATGGGGTTATTTCCCTTTCCTGAAATTTTACATGGTGTTTGTTTACATGTATTTTTTTCCGATTCCAAAGGTCATTTGATGTGATTTTGCAGTTTTATTGAAGATTAAAGGTCATTTTAACAGTTTCCAACAAAATATGTGTCGAGGAGTTAGTGATTTATATTTATTTTGTCAATTTCGTTTGATACACCGGCTACATTAGCTTCAAGGCTATAGGCTATTGTCATGATTCATTTTAAAGTACTATTTCATATTTATAATACTTACGACTTTATTTAGAGCATAATTTAGAGGGCTTAGTACAAAACTATGGTACATGTCTCTATAAATTCATGCATATACCATAGTTTTGCACTATACCCTCTACATGTATATGTTTTATGGTAAATTGTGTTGTCCATTCCACATAACACCGGCAGCTTCTCCACATGTGGAGGGTAATCAGAATAATGTTTGTGGAAGAGCACATAAAAATATTCGTTTTAAAGTGTTTAAAGGCAGTCGATTGGATGAAAGTAAATATAACTTGCCTTCGCAAATAGCTACTAGCTGATGCACACATGAATATAAATACACATGTATAGAAACGTGAGCTCTTCTATAGCATAACTTGTCGCTGTTGATAAGACTCTTACACGCGTGACTTCAATCACGTAGACTATGACAATTGTAATATTATGTTCGTTACCCAAGAATGTGTATTTTTGCGAATAGCAATTTGTCATTACAAAGTTCGGTGGTTTTCGTAAAAACATTCAGTATCACAAGTACAGTCAGGACGACAAATTTACTGACTATTTCATATCTCGATGGCTTAGAATTAAAAGGTCGTAAGCGCCACTTACGACCTTTTAATATTCATACATATTAAGAATAAGCATCACAAGGCGCTTCTTATGAGCCCATTTTCATAAAAATCTGATCTTGTCATGTTGACCAAAATGAAGTTGTAAAAGTTTGACAGTTTTCCGTGTTTTCTCACAATATCGATTTGGTAGTTACGACCTTCTTGTTCTAAGCCATCGATATCTACCTCATTTTATGGGGGACAAATGTTTCAACGCCCTTTGTATCAATTCATCATACTGACATATTTTTATGCAACAATCAATTGACCCCCAACTCGGGGGAGGGGCGGGATTTTGACTTAAGCTTTTTCAAACCCCGGCCCTAAAGCAGATGAAAAATTATAGTCCCGGCTTCATGTCCCCGCTATAACGGGTGAGTACGGGGCATCGTACAACCGAGTACTTTGCCCCCACTAGGACAGGGTTTCGATTGACTGATGCATTACACCGACATTTGGCTTGGGAACCTACCATGTCGTAGTTTCCAGATCTACCCAGACGGTATGAGAGAATCGATGCAACATATTGTAGTATAGCTTGGCTAATTTGACACGAACCTCACTTTTTGATAAGCATAATTTAACAGTCGATATATTGCCTTCAATACAACACCATTGTATGTTTTCATTATCGGGGAGTATCACGAATACGCTAGATATGTATATAGATCTACAACGACCTTCGAAATATGACCCCTGGACGAGTCCATATGCCAAGGTTGAAACGATATTTACCGTTATTTTATGAAAAATATGGATACGGTTGAAAAAAACTCACTTTACTTCTAGTTGGCAACGTGGCTTAGTGGATAAACTGTTCTCTTGTCATAAACAGACTTTTTATATGGGCTGTAAGTTCGAGTCCGCTGCTATACTCTTTTTCAATAATTAAATTTCTATTGTGTAAATTTTAATTCTTAATTTTTGATAAATTCACGTTTTATAACTACTAAAAAATTATTTGTTTCCTTTACATTGATTTAGTCTGGATATTGTATTTATTGCTCATTTTCATTTTCGTGCTCTGGTGATATATAATTCGATTCAATTACATATAACTCGAGTCATTGGCTTCGCTGAAATCAACATTTTAAGAATGTTCTGTAGAAACGTCAGAATAAGCTAATTGTTTATCTTGTCAGTGGTTTGTGTGGTGTACATCGCTTTCAATTGCTTTTTTACAGTGTGAGTTCGGACCCACTAACGAACATTTCTTTATATTTAATAAACTTATGCTTAAATTTAATGCTATATGAATTCATATCAATTATACAATGTGTCAAAACCAGTGTGAGTATCAATTGAGTTACAAGTTACGACGCTGAGACAACCTTGTGTGCATATATGCTAGCTCTTGTCAGTCGGGCAAACCTCCCACACACTGACAAGCGAAAACAGTCATATTTCCTTCTCCTCCATACAAAACCTATGTAGTTTCTCGATGAGATTTTTCGCGTGGACGCTAAATCTGTGTACCAACTATGAGATATCTCTTATGTGCTTTTTACACACTGAAACTTTTATAATTATGCATCTCTGTATAATTAGACAAGCACGAAACATGTTTGCTGAGCAAAATTAAAAAAAATATATATAGCAAAATGCGATTCGAACTCATTCGTTCAGTTTTGAAGTACATGTGCTCGTATTCATAGTAGCTTAGCCGACTGCGCTATGCGCCCTACTTGATGAGACCATTCTTAAATCATGCTTTATGGGTAAATACACCCCTATAACCTGGTTAACTCCACTGTTAAAAGTACAGTTACGCCCGAGTGCTTGTTGTAGATCTATAGTGTGCCCAGGATAATGAGCTGTTCATAAACATTGGCCGGTTTGGTCTACTGTTACAAAATTGGTTGCTTAAACAAACACGTATGGTCGATTGTATAGCTTGGCTAATTTGACATTAGCCTGACCTTTTGATTAGCATAATTTAACAATTGATATATTGCCTACGTTTACAACATCGGGGAGTATCACGAAGACACTCGAGATGTAATACAAACACAAATTTGAAATACCGATATCGCACGATTTGCTTGCGGAAGTCGACATATTCAAAGCAAAAACCTTGTAAAATATTCTTGCATAAAGGTCAGAACAGGTCAAATTAGCCAAGCTATATAACACTTATAAATCGTGCACGCATACATTTTCCACCTATATGGACGAAACCACTTTTTACTGCTTTTCTCGTTATCCTGGGCGCACTCTAATAGAAACACAAATTCGAAACACCGATATCGCACGATTTGCTTGCGGAAATTGATATATTCTAAGCAAGTACGTTGTAATAATATCGTCAAGCAAAAGGGTACCTTATGGTATATTTTTTACATTTTCATGTTTTGATCTCAAAATAATCTTCATTCTCTCATCTTTCCAGAAATACATACATAACCAGGCATAACATGATCATTTTAACCTTTATATTTTAGCATTAAAAACGTCATGTTTACGTGTTTTTTCAGTCGACGTCGTTTGAAAATGTCATCATGTAAGAACAGTAAAACACTTAACCAAATTATTAGGTCATTTTAAATTGATTATTCTGATACTATTGAATTGAAATAGATCTACATTATTTTCACCAATAACAGTAAATGTTGCATAACGTCCGTAACTCAATATCGGATCGAAAACTTTTTTTGCAGCTAAATTTCCCGCACATTTCTGTCTAGTCGCCATCTAAATAGCCAATCGCGTTACTTCAATACAGTCAGGTGACTCAATACCGTATTTTATTGGATTCAAAAAGGTTAGTCGAAAATCCCGTATATGACAGTACAAATTCAAGTACAAGTACAGTACAGTACAAGTCAACATATTCTTGTACATGTCGGAGTTGAGTATTGTTCCAAATAGGATTAGGTAGGGTGTCATTTCGTCACAAGACGTCGGTATCATTTCAACGGAGTAAATACGTTTTTTCGTCTCCTGAAAAGTTGTGTTTTTGCAGTTACGTGGTTTCAATGTCTAGTTTATTTCTACAACCTTATTTCTCAAGCAAAAATGTACCTTATGGTAATTTTTCAACATTTTCCTGTATTGAAAAACTTCTATTCCAATTTGT
The DNA here is from genome assembly GCA_963678985.1 of Spisula subtruncata. Taxonomy (NCBI): domain Eukaryota; kingdom Metazoa; phylum Mollusca; class Bivalvia; order Venerida; family Mactridae; genus Spisula; species Spisula subtruncata. Next base: position 61,655,201 of record OY787660.1, read on the forward strand.
AGACTTGAAACGAGCCTATTTCTTTGATTTTAATACACTTGTTACTACATATTATAGTTACAAAAATGAGCCTAATTCAGGCTGATTATGACCATCACGTGATTGATTATGGCCTGTGGCAATGTCCGTTTGGCCATACCAAATCGTAATTTCGTTTAGCGTCAACAATAAGTTCGAAAACCTATCTACATATCCTGCGCCAAAAAATGAACACACTAAAAACGACTTCTATCTTCATCATTTTATTGCTAACAAATATAGCTTTCAATCTATGTCAATCCTAATAACTTACTGGAATTACTGGAAACTTGTTTGTGTGAAACGTACGTCTGTGTGTGGGTTAGTGACATGTTGGTGAACAAGTATGATAAGTATTAAAGCAATATGTCATTGAATTTTGAAGATATAAGAGGTAACAAATTAGTTGTTTTATCTTTCCCATGATGCTCAAACCTATCCGTCCTCGAACGATCAACGAAGAAACGATTTGGTATGGCCTTACTTAGTATGACTCGCGTTCTTATAGCTTGACCTTATTAAACTGACACTCCTTGCATAATTTGTAAAAGTCCGGAAATAACGGCATAGAAATCGAGTACAACCGAGCACAGCAGGACAAGTTTTACGGAGTTTTATGGGTGTCAGTTTAATCTGGTCAAGCTATATCTCGTTAACTGGTCAGTACAAGGTTATGAAACTTGGATCGATTTAATTTTGGTGGAATTTCGTAGTATTGTTTACATTGTGCACAATTTAATAGCACAAGATACATTACTTTTGGTTTTCACTCTCGTATTAATTTATATGCAGAAAGCTCGAACCCATTTAGCAATTTACCTAAAAAGATATGCATGAGAAATAGGGATTGCTTCCATTTTGTGATTGTAAAACATTGAATAAATTAGCACACGATCGGAACCAAGCACTTTAAAATTAAGGCCCTGTACACTTACATGCTTTCAACAAGAAAAACACTTGAAGCGTTGTCTCCCTTAGATGTTCTGAAATGTGTCAAATGGACACACTTGTTGCATAGTTATTAGAAAATCATACCAAAACTAAGGCCATACCAAACTGTATTTTCGTTAAGCACCCAACCTAATTTCGAAACCTATCTAGCTATCCCGAGACAAACAAACCCAAGACACTCGAAAGGGTAAGTCATAAGGACTTCTATGCCCATCATTTTATGACTTACAAATATAGCCTTCAAGTTTTGTCAATCCCACTAACTTACAGAAATAACAGAAACCTTGTTTATTGCTATTTAGGGTTAGGGACATGGTGGTGAACAAGTATGATATCATTATCTCAAGAGATTTTGAAGATATAAGACATTATAGATTTATTTCTTTCCCAAGATGTTCAACCCTATCCGACGAAGAAATGATTTGATACGGCCGAAGACTCATCCGCTGTTGAACGAGTTGTGCTCGGGGTAAGATAACAAAACCATTTATATTGCAGTTTTTGGTAAAATATAGGATAACATACAGTAATAATTGAGGTTGAATCTACATAGCAACTATAGAGCATAATTATGGCGTAACAGATTTGTATTGAATGACTATTAAAATTATAATAGCATAAATAATTTTAATACTAGTAACAATGTCAGTTTTTAAGATAATGTATTGGCTTATTCCTATAAAACCGTGGCCACCTATTGATTCCGTGGCAATGTAAATAATGAATTTGGCGAAATAGTGAGGGTCCGAACTTTCATGGATGGAAACATTGGTCTTATTTGTGAAAGAAAATGCAACTAAAACAGTTGAAATTCCTTACTTGAGCCTTAAGCCTATTATTTCACCGATAGTCCGATAGTAGTGAAGTTTTGCAAACACGAAAATACTTTGTTTTCACATTGCTTCATTTAGTGACGATTTCTCGGTGAATTTTAATCAGCCTCCATTTTTGTTGCATCATCTGACCTTCACCTGGGAACCAGCTTCTAAATCATGCACTTTGGTCATGAAATTGATTGCCTAAGAGCTATTTTTAGAACATCTAAATTTTAGCCACGCTTTCAATAGGAACTTTCTGGAATATTTTGATGCTGGAGGTCAATATGTAAAACGTGCGTGTATTTGTAAACAAACTTGTTTACTATTAATTTTGGAGTTGGACTAGGTGGGAATAAGTCATAGGAAGAGTTTTGATAAATTTTTTAGTTCGTTTGAAAGTATTCACACTGCGCATGCGCAGTTTTGCTGATTAAGAACCACGGAAATACAGGAATAAGGCATATATATTGTTCATACCATTGATACATACACACGTATGTTTATGCTGCTGCGGGGAGTGGTGGTCTAGAAGGTAGAGCGCCCGCTTCGGGATCGAGAGGCATCGTCTTCAAAACTCGTCTGGACCACGGATTAATTTATCTGAGCAAGAATAACCCACGTGCATTATCCACTCAACAAAGGTGTGCATTGGTACCTGTGGGGACAGTGCCTATTTCTGGGCGCTGCAAATCGATGTTAGTTGCTTCACCCACAGGTGAGAAAAAGTCTCCTCAGGAAACTCGAATGTAGGATTCACTAGGCAGAAGTTGGTAAGCTTATACCGCCGCAAAATCAACTCATATTCCGAATATAAAACACACGAGTTCAACATAAGCGTTTTATCTGAATTAAGGCTACCTGAATGAAAAAATACACATTTCTTCTGAATAACGAATGTTAACAGTATTCATTAGAGTACAATTGATTCAGTTTAATAACGTTATCATATTTGCTGACCCTAAATTTAAATTTCAAGTTGAGCTCAACCCCCGTTACTTACATGACTCATATTTTCTCACCAGACACGCTATGCTTACGGTAAACACTATATTATGTAGCAAAAGCAACATTCTGTCGTTTACTAGCTTGGAGGTAAATACTGTTCTAGATTATTAAAAATATGAGTAAATCAAATGTCAAAAAGCACAACCATTATAGAAAGAAGGACATTTGTACACGCATAATTAACAACCACATGACCGGTATCGATTGATTAAAAGGCGACTTCCAATATTAGAAAAGCAATACGCGTTGTTGAAGAGTTCCTATTGTTTACTTTAAATATAAGTATTCAGTCAGTTGGAAGACGTGTCGTGCAATTGTCAATGGACGGATCGAGCAAAACAATTGTCAGAACTTGTGTCAAATTTCATTACAATTTATAAAGCAGTTTTAAAGAAACTTTCTGGTGACCCGACCAACCTTCGAACCTATCAGGATTGGTAGTCGATAGCGTTTAGCCAAATCGACCACCGCTCTTTCAAAATGACTGACAATAAATTGTAGTAGTTTATAGCTTAGCTATTTTGACATGAGCCTGACCTTTATGCAAGAACATACTACAAGGCTCTTGCATTGAATATATCAATTTCCGCAAGCAAATCGTGCACTATCGGTATTTCAGATTTGCGTTTGTATTACATCTCGAGCGTCTTCGTGATACACCCCGATTATGAAAACATACAATCGGTTTTGTAAACGTAGACAATATATCGACTGTTAAAGTCTGCTAATCAAAAAGTCAGGCTCATGTCAAATTGGCCAAGCTATACAAATAGTTCAACACAGACGTGTTAAAAGATACGTGTCGTGTTGTCAATTTGGTTGTCTCTATAAATAGGGAAAACTGTGACACTACAATACCTGCACGTACGACAATATCTTAACTGTGTCTAAAGTTTTAAATGTTTAAGTCAATATTTTATAACAAAAAAAATGGATTCAATCATTCTTCCAGATAAATGTAGAAATTCTTCGTAATCACTACGTAATCAAACAATTTCATAGTATCATGCTCTTTGTTTAATTCTCAAGTCAGTTTGAGATAACTTGGTCGATAACCAAGATATTGCCTCGCGTGTATCAGTGTTGTGCATCAGTAAAAACCATTGGCATTCGACCAAACAACCAATTCTAGTATAGATCGTACACTACCCGTTTCTCTTGTCGATTGCCAGTGGTTTTAAACAAATTAAATACAAAAGTATGCAAACTGAGAAAGAGCTATATTTTTTATTGAATCGCACCCGGACACAACTCACCTTTCTCCTTTCTCAATGTTTGGAAGTCATTGACCAATCTGGCATGCAAACCCCGACGATTGTCTCAGCCGAGCACAAAATCAAAAGAAAACATGTTTTTAGAAAATTAATATAACTTACACATTCTGGTTATTAACATCAATACTTTACGAACTAAACTACAAAACGTCCGATGTATAGTATGAATCCCATCCCTACTCCTCGGAATTCGAGTTAAGAATATCCGCGAAACACGAGTGAGCCTGCAATTATTTATGTTGATGATAATAATTATTGTAATGTTACAAGACAATATGTTTTTTCCAAGTCCCTGAAAATTCACAGAATGCATCTGGTGGATTCATTGTTTGAATCTTTTACCACATGACCCGGAGTCCACTCTCTGGTGTTGGACTATAAATATCTTCGCCCCCTAAACACATTATTATGAACCGCCGCTGATGCTAGTATATAAACGACGCGTTCATCCCGAATATTGATATAGTAATATACCACCAGTATGAAGTTGGGTGATAGCATTCAGCTTTGTCTAATATTTCTATGGGCGCTTGACGGAGCCCATGGCTCCCATTTCCGTGGAGCTATAATAACATGGAAACCGGGAACCACTTCGGTAAGCATTTCTTACTTATTCAATGAGTATTTAGTAAAATACTAGCAAACGGTAGATTTTTAAGATTTTGTTTAATATATTTCGTACATTAAACTTCCGCGTTTCTGATCCTACACATCGGCGACCTTAATAGACCATCGGAAATTATTGTTTTAAAAGTAAGACATTGGTTATTTAAAATCGCGATTTTTGCATTATTTTAAACTACTTGAGCTGCGGTCGTGACCCAGTTGATTTGTAACACGGTGACCCTGATTCGATTGCCAGTAACTGTGTTGCGACAGGCCAGGCCCATTCATATCAGCAATGGTAATGTTCGGTCATCAAAGAAAAAAAGGGAATCAAAAAGGCGAACTGTAAAATTGAGCAACCACTAACCCTATCGTTTGTACCTATAGAAAGAATCATAACATCCACTTTATAGTCGTCATCAAAACATTACCATAGTGGCAATGACTCAAATCATTCAAAGCCGGTCGCAATCACATTAGAATTTGGATGTATATACAACTTGTCAGAGAAGTCTTGAAAAATTAATGTCCTTAGAAACAAATTATTATGAATTGCAAGCAAAACAGGAGTCCCCTACCTGGCTTCCAGATTGTCAATGTTTCTGTTGCCATGGTTATCACAATTTTTGACCTTATTGTCCCTATTCACATACCAAGTTCCATAAACCTAGCTTGAAAACTGTTTGCATTATGGCATATTCGAGATTGTCTTGACTGACTGACGGACGGACGGACGGACGGACGAACGGGGAAAACTAATTTTGAAATGAAAAATACGCAACAAAGATAAAATTTGACTGAAAAATGACGTGTCACAACGTTGCGTTTTTGATGGAGAAGTTACAGCATGATGTTTTGGTTATTTTCGTGATACTTTTAGACTATTCATCGTAAACATATTACCATACAAGGCGAGTCATTTAAACTTTTAATCTCAAACTAATTGCAACACAAAATAATTCCATGTTTGTATGCTAACCTTAGCAGTGTACAAAAAGTAAAAAAAGTTATGACGAAATCAGACAGGGAAGGCAATACTCAACTAACCAGCCTAGCACAGAAATCGGTAACACCACAACACAACTACACTGAGCAATGTCCACATATAAGCCATAAGCCAAAGAAATGATTAAATTATAAGTCCCCGCAGCAAAAATGCAGTTTGGCCCAATTTTACTAAGAAATTACAAAATGGCGGTGATCCCAAGAGGCCGAATGAAACACAGCCAAGACCCGACCAAGTTCCCCAAGTCCTTAGAGAATATTCGTAGCACAAAATTAAGGTCAATAGTTTTAACTTACAAATGAATAACCGTAACTTACAATGCCCTGCGTACTATGAAATAAAGAATATACTGTACCAGACTTGGAGCTATAATTGTTTCTTCGGCTTATGTGTCGGCATTGCTCAATCTAGTTGCTAGGAATATGTAATATTATTTCCCACCCCATTCCTACCTTACCCATTATTTTAATTAGGCCAAGTCGTATTTGTGCCTCTTTAGGTCGCATAACGTTAGGTCACTGTCCTTGTGTTTTATACTAGGTCACGCCCCGGGGTTGTTGTGCCTCATTTGGTCGCCGTATTGGCATGGGTTTCTGTGGGCATTGCTTAGGGTAGTTGTGTCGTGGTGTTTCCGATTTCTGTGCTCGGCTTGTTGGGTTGAGTGCTACCTTCCCTTGCGGATTTTCTCAAACCTCATGAGGATTTTACCCTCAGATTTTGTCTGAACAACGTTGATCATAGTGATAGAGTTTATAACAGTTATTAGAATATAAAACTGTAAAAATCTTTGTGATTAATTGGTTTGAGATTGACTATATTTTTCAGCTATAATCGGTTCGCTGCATGTGAAGTACTGTTCACTTTACTGTATACATCGATAACAGTCGACATCATACAAAAAGTTAGAAATAATACAGATAAACCCGATTTCGAAAATATTTTAAGATACATGAATAAGATAACAATATTCAGTTGATTTTTTAATATATCATCATGGACCTATTTTCCTTGCCTATTTACAAAAAGGGCATCTTACGTCTAAGAAAGGGTTCATTGTGGCACTAGAACGCTCAGACGTTGCGTCACAAGTTGCAGGCACGGATCCAGGCAGTGGGCACGAGGGCCCGTGCCCCCCCCCCCCAGTTGGCTGAAATGTTTTTTAAACTTTGAATAAATAATAAAACAGATATTCAACATACACACTTTATTTTGTTCCTGAAATGAAAGAAAAAAACTTTAAATAAATATTACGACTAGTCTACAGAATATGAAGTAATTATTACACCATATTCCCACCTTAATCAAAGTTTGCGAATGGTACTTCTTAGGACGAGCCCAGATTGTTCATTATTGCCAAACATTTATGTCACATTTGTTGTTACTTGTGGCGACACCAACATAACCACTGGTGGCCGTTGCACTGATTCATGCCCCCCACCCCCCAAACAAAGAATAATGTGTTGAAAGCGACTGCCACAGACTTTATAGGTGTACATCAATTACTTTTGTTTGAAATGTGATTTTATTCTAAGCCCTTTGAAGAATGTTATGACTTTGGCGATAAAAACAACGTTTCTAAAAACTGAACTGATATAATTATGTCTGAAAGAAATATGTGCATGTACATAGAACAGCATAGGTTTCATTTGTATATATATCGTATTATGTGGGTTAACTAGCTGACAGTATAGATCTACAACGACCTTCGAAATATGACCCCTGGACCAGTCCATATACCAAGGTTGAAACGATATTTACCGTTATTTTATGAAAAAATACGGATAGATTTGAGAAAATCTCACTTTACTTGTACTTGGCAACGTGGCTTAGTGGATAAACTGTTCTCTTGTCAGAAACATACTTTTATATAGACTGTGGGTTCGAGGCCTCTGCTATACTCATTTACAATAATTAAATTTCTATATCAATATTTTTTTTTATCGTTTTACGTTTATATTTTAATTCTTAATATTTAATTAATTTTACGTTTTATAACTAATAAAACACGCTTTGTTTCCTTTACATTAATTTAGTCTGGATATTGTATTTATTGTGTCATTGGCTTCGCTGCAATCACCATTTTAAGAATTTTCAGTAGAAACGTCAGAATTAGCTAAGGGTGTATGTTGTCAGTTGTCTGTGTGGTGCAGCGGTCATAGCACATCGCTACCAATCGTCTATTTTGTTCTTTCCAGTGTGAGTTCAGACCCACTAACGAACAGTTTTTTTTATTTAATAAACTTATGCTTACATTAATGCTATATGCATCCTTTGTATTACCTGATTATGATCACTTATCATTATATTTTTCTATTCATAGTTTGCGTTATTCTTTTTTCAAATATTCATTATATCAATTATACAATGTGTCAGAATCAGTGTAAGTATCAATCGAATTACAGGTTACGACTTATATGCAGTCTATATGTTAGCTCTTGTCAGTCTTACAACCCCCTCTCACACACTGACAAGCGAAAACGTCAGTCCTATTTTCTTCTCATCCATACAAATCCTATGTACGTTCTCGATGAGATCTTTCGCGTCTTCGCTATATCTATGTACCAGCTATGACATATTTTTATGTGCTTTTATGCACTGAAACTTTTATAATTATGCATCTTTTTGTAAATAGACAAGCACGAAAAATGTTTGCCGAGCAAAATTTAAAAAATACATAGTGGAATGGGATTCGAACTCAGTTTGGAAGTTCACGTATTCACAGTAGCTTAGCCGACTGCGCTATGCGCTCTACTTGATATGTGAATTCTTAAGCATGATTTATTAGTAAATACACCCCTAAAACCTGGACTACTCGAAAGTTAAAAGTACATTTACGCCCGAGTGCTTGTTGTAGATCTATATATAGTTTTGCCTCCACAATAATCCAGATCAAATGTATAATGTTCGGCCTAAACTAGTCTTACATATCTCTTAATAATATGGGTACTTTTTATTTATTCTAGATGAAAAAGTATTTGTGCGATGGGCATTTTTCGTGCTCGCTTCGCTCGCAGAATATTTTACTATACATGTATATGTTAATACGCAGCAGTTGCATCACAGAAATCAATTACAAGAGAAAATTTGCCCTGGCTCATTATATTAACTTTTGACTGTTAAATAATCATTACTAAACCATTAAGGTTAACTCTCAGAATTAAGAAAAAAAATATTCCAGGGCTCCTAGACAGGCTTAGAATACACTAGATTCATCCATTACTTTGAAAAAATTCCCGGGGGAGTATGCCCCCGGACCCCCTACTTATGTTATAATATACCAATGGCCAAAAGGATGAAAGCTGGTATATACAAATATTGTATGTGAACACTTACTAATATGCATGAACATACACGATGTACATATCGCCGCTGATAACATAAAAAGGTGACTGTGAATTCCCCAACATCTACAAATGTACCCCTTCCTGTGCATTTCACACACATATTAAGCAACTGCCCGCCCCCCGGAATCCCGTACATACCTCGTGCCCCCCACTCAGAAATTTCTGGATCCGGGCCTGAGTTGGAGCTATTTTCAATTTCGCGTAATTTATTTGCCAAATGGTGCAAATGTAATTGTGTTTTTTTCAATAAATATAATTGTTATATATCAATCGAACGAAGAAAATCAGCACAATCGACCTGAATGTATATGATTTGAGTTTTATTACAAAATCCCACACTTTCAGTGTTCGAAATAACCAGAATACGGTGAAATATCACTGTAGAGATCCAATCTCGCAGGGCTTGAGAAAAATGTGTGGAGAGCAAAAACCATACGCAAAATTTCTATAATTTTTGCGCAAAAGTTATTATTAAACGTTAAAAGTTGATGCAATAAACGTAAAAGGGTTCATTGTGGCACTAGAACGCTGAACCTAAATTTTACATAGAGAGGGTACCGTACGGGTATACACCGTGCAGATGTTCAGCATAGTTAAGATCTGAAGAATTTGGTGATAGTGGCGAAAAGGACGAATTGGGCGAAAACAGCGAATGGAGCGAAAACGGCCGAACATAAAACATCGTTCCTCAAGCAATTCGCGCATTTGTGTTGTTGCACTAAACTGCAATGTTAGATGTATGAAAGAAAACCACTCCTAGATTGCACCATTGCAATATACTGTTCCTATTTTATTATCGTCAAACCACAGGCCTAAGAATTTATATCACAAAAAAACGAGTTTAACATCCCCAAATTTTCACTCATTCATTCGATAAAAGTACATATTTGATCCCACCTGCACAATTCGTTCTCAGTGAGAACAACTGTGATCGATGTGTCATCTTAGACTTAGAAATAAGACCGGAGATGTAATCATTCCACATGAATGTTCATTGTGTAGCCTGTCCCAAATTCGTAAATGTCATGTTTATACCTAACAAGCATTGCCGACGGGAGCACTACATGATTATAAAAATTCTCAGTAACTGCTAGCTTGATTTCAACATAATGTCACTAGTACTTGAAGTGACATGAATTCCAAATGTGGACAAAATGCACCCGGTCAACATTCTATTTTAGTTTGAACTTGTGACAACTCATAAAACAAATGGAACTACATAAATACAGTGGTTAATCATTTTCGTGTTCCGTGGGATATCGTTTTTAAGCACACATCTTTCTTTTTGACCAAATAAATGATTTTCTTCCCTCTCTTTCGTCAAAATGCATTGTTTTGCACAGAGTCCCGTTCTTCCACAGAGAGGGTGCCGATGCAGCCTTTTGTGCTGAGAGGGTGCCGATACCGCCTTTTGTGCTGAGAGGGTGCCGATACAGCATTTTGTGCTGAGAGGGTGCCGATACAGCCTTTTGTGCTGAGAGGGTGCCGATACAGCCTTTTGTGCTGAGAGGGTGCCGATACGGATACACACCGAGACCTTGTAACTTTTTTTCTTTGAGTTAGAAAAGTGTAACACGTTCAACTTGTATGTACGAAAATAGACTTTAACTTGGTAAATAACTTTTGTTTATTTTATTTGCATATCAGCCAACTGTCAATATATTTTAGAACCAATAGCTGTAGGAAATGTCTTGCATGAAATACATAAAGTCTAAGTTAGAATTTCAACATGTATTAACATATTTTTTCAGGATCAGATTGAGATAAACTATCGAATATCATGGAGAATGTCTTTTGCCAGCCAATTCTCCTGCAATGATCAAACCATACAATCGGGTACACGCATCGGTGGTACTGGAGAAATAGATTGTTTTAACGGTTGCTATGGAAACATCGGAGACTTATATTATCAATGTACAGATTACAGCGATGAGGAGGATTGGTCATCTGGTAGAGGAAGTATAACATATCAACTACCGGCTTCTCAACCAGAAACACTGACTTTCGGGTTTGTTACTTAAAGCAATCAGAATATGAATTTAAAATTGCACTAACAACACAAAGCTAATTTACATCGGCGTAGGGAGGGGCGGTCATTGCATGCATAGCTTGGTGTTTCAAGTACTCAATTTTTTATAATGTGTATTTATCAATACTAGTAATCGAATAATATAGAACATTAGTTGCTATTTATGTTTTTTTTATATCGAGTTAAGATGTTAAATCACTATGTTATATATATTATTACGACAATGAGCATGTTTTGGGTTAAGCTCAGACAGTATTCCTTTTTCTTGAAAGCTTTTCATATATGAAAGCTTTTAAAGTGAAGATCTTAAATGTCTGGGACATCATGAATTTTTCACAAATATTTGTTTATCATTAGATTTACAGGGGCTGCCTGGATCAATGCTCTAGCAGTAGGTGGTAGCAGTTCATGGAGACTTAGAGTATTTGCTAATCTTACAGTCAGACCTGATACAGGCATGATAAATACATCGCCAACAGCCGAGATTACTCCAATTGTTCGTCTCCAGAAAGATTGTAATCATACCATTGCTATACCAGGTACAACTATTTACAAAATAATCACTGATGGCAAATATTGCAGTTCTATCGACTAGATTGCAATCATACCATTGTCATACCAGGTACAAATATTTCCAAAATAATCTCTGACAGCAAATATTGCAGACCCACTGACTAGATTGACCGGTGGAGCTGCTGTCACAAATAGCAAGTGTAACAAGCAGAATGCTAACCAATACATGTTTCTTAGGTCAACGATTTTTTTTTCAAATGTCAAATGCTAAGCATGTGCCTTCATCCTTATGTCTGAATATTCCAAAAGCCGCAGTAACCGATGCTTTACTCTCGCTGATGTTTTATAAACCAAACTGCCACTACTATTCAAATAGTCAAATTATAAGGGTGTTTGAAAATCTTTTAGTGTCCCCCTGGTGTTCTAAACTCTTAATTAAATTGATGTTTATGGATGTTTCAAAGGCCAAATATCACCGAAGTTTAAGATATAAATAATGTTTCAATTGCCACTTATCATTAATGCTGAAAGTCAAATAATACTATTGTTGAACATCAACGGGGTTTGAAAATACAGATACGTCATCCCTCAAATGTCAGTGGTATTCCGAATAATGTATCTCTCTAGGGTAAATTAAAACAGTCAAAAGACATAGTGATTTAAAAACCAAAACATTGCAACAAACACCAATTAAAGTTAAATACCTCTCAAGTTCCATAAGCCAAACTCCAGTGATATTGTGTGAAGTGTCCCAAATGCCTCTAATGTTCCAAAGACTAAATGACATTGATGTTCCAAAAGTCAAATGTAACGTTTGGCTCCAGTGCTAAATGTAACTGACTTTCCAAAAGCACAATGTCGTTGGCGTTCTGGGGCCTTATTCACAAACGTTGTAAGTCTAAAATTCAGACTTAGCATAAAAAGTGTTAACATTTATAAGCACTGGCATTATTTTTCAAGAATATTTAACCATGTGAAATTTGATGGGATTGTTTGTTATAATTGTTAGCCACCACTCACTGATTTGCAAAAGTTAACCGTTAATGATATTTAGTGATGTTCGAAAGCCAAGTGTCACAGATCTTCCTAACACCGCATGTCACTGTTGGTCCAAACATTAAATGACATTGAAGTTCCAAATTTCAAATGCGATAGCGCTTACGAATGCGAACATTCGTATGATCCTTAAACGACCAGTTGATGTTCAAAACGTAATATGCCAATCCGGGCATGATGAGCCAGCATTTAGATGAAACGGCATATCACGCGGAAGGAATCACAAATGACACATCAAAGGATTATGCATTTAACAAATAAAACATGTTTTTTGTCAATATAAAAGTTTACGGACTGGGCTGAGGGACATATAACATTCTAGCTCAGACGGATGAGTACTAGTTTAATAAAACGCATGCTACTTTTTTGTAAAAAATGTATTTATCTCTTATTGATTATATTGTCTTGTGAGTTCAGCGTCCAATGGTCAAACGTAATTAAAATACACACTCATTGTCTGACTGACGATATTTTAAATGAATATAGACTAAAAATAATATGTTCTAGTTATTCCACCGATATGTAAAATAAACATGATCACTTGTAATTGTAGTCAATGATGTTGACAATGACGTCGTCAAGTGTAGATGGGCAGAAGCAAGACCTGTAGATGAATGTGGTGGAGTTTGTCATGGTTTTCCAAACGCCGTGCTAGACGAGGTTAGAAAAATTGATTCGTGCATATCATTGTTTTCTATGCATATATGTATTTAATTAGTTTGATAATGATACGTGACATTTCATTAATTACACAAGATGTAAATAAACAGTCAGTCATGAGTAAAAGTTTGTCAATTATTGTAAGTTTCTTGTCATTTTGTATTTCTGGGTCTTAATATACTATTTTAATAGACAATGTATTTAGCTATACAAGTAGAATATTTTAATATGATTACAATTTATGCAGGACAAGTGCAGATTGTCATACAATGCTGTATACGGGACAGGCTGGTTTGCAGTGGCCATACAAGTTGAGGACTTCACAGACACTCACTCTGTGGTAGCATTGAGCAGTGTACCGGTCCAATTCTTGGTACAAGTGTTTGTTCAAGGGGGTGATTTCTGTGGGAAGTCATCCGAGTTTATATACCCTACACCTCCAGACAATGCTTGCATTGGGGTTCCAGATAATACGACGTTTGAGTCGTCAATTGTCGCAAGAGTTGCAAATGAAAGCATCAGGTAACATATGAAATTATATTACTGAATATTACAAACTCTTTAAATGCCAAGTGCCTCGTTTGATCGCATTTACGATAGGTAACTGTCCATTGTGTTTTAAACTAGGTCATGGGGTGGGTATGCCTCATTTTGTCGCCGTTTTTGCACGTGTTTGTGAAACTGGGTCGTCCTGCAACGGGGCCTTGGTAACTTGGTCGGGTCTTGGCTGCGTTTCTTTCGGACTCATGAAATCACCGCATTCTATAATGTCCTTGTAAAATAGGATCATATTGCATTTTGCGGCGGGGACTTGGACTTTTAATTGTTTCTTTGGCTTATATGTGAGCATTGCTCATTGTAGGTGTTTTGGTGTTACTGATTTCTGTGCTCGGCAGGTAAGGTCTGGTGCTGCCTACCCTGTCCAATTTCCTCATACCTTTTTTGCAAACTAATTAACTATCCAGCTGTTTAGTTCGTAATATTATCACACTGAACATTTACCGGAAAGGGGTATAAGGGGGCTGTCTGTCTGTCCGTCTGTCACACTTATCGTTTATGCTTAATACCTTGAGAACCATGTGACCCACAGTCATGAAAGTTCATAGGATGATTCGTCTCATTGAGTAGAAAAGTCCTATATTTATTTAGGTCTGCAGGTCAAGGTCACGGTGACCCACACTGTGAAAACTTTTTTCGCTCAATAAATTAAGTTTTCTTTAAGTCACAGTCTTCAAATTTCATAGGAAAAATAACCTAATTGATTAGATAAGCCCTATCTTTTTAAGTCAAAGTTCAAGGTTACGGTGACCCAAAATATGAAAACTGTTTTCGCTCAATAACTTAAGTTCCCTTTAGCTCACAATCTTCAAACCTCATAGGATAAATGGTGTAATTGATTAGATGATCCCTATAATCTTTTAGGTCAGCAGGTCAAAGGAAAAAATCATATTGGCTCGAAATGGGAAATCTATGTGGCTCAATAACTTGAGTTCCTTTTGACTCACAGTCTTCAAACTTCATAGGATAAGTGGTCACATTGATTAGATGATCACTTTTGTTTTTGAGGTCAATGTCAAATCATTTCCTCTTAATTACTTGAGTTCTTTTTGACTCGTAGTCAGCAAACTTGATAGGATGATTGCTCTCATTAAGTAGATAACCCCTGTGGAGTTGCAGTGGGGAAGCGTTTTTTCCCCAGCATTTCAGAAATAGACAAAGCTGCCCATTTTCTCAACCTAGAATCTAACATAATGGAGAATATTTTAGAAAATATGCTAGTTAATGTAATTCTACGATAGTTATCAACTTCATTAATGTCACCCTTTTTGATATTGGAACAATTATACCTTTGGTTCATAGCTCTGGATAAACACCTTTATCAAAGATGTAATTAAATAGTCGACATATGCTTGGGGTAAACTTTAAACATTTCAGGTGTTAACATAACAATGGAGCCACCTTTATCATTTTTCAGGGTAGATACCGCTTTAATAACTTCTTCAACCGTTATAACAGAATCCAAATCTTCAACAAAATTGCTATCTGCAAAATTGACACCAGGCAACTTATTTTCTACATCATCTTTAGGAAAAATGTCATTATCTGAATACCGATTTTTAGAATGATCTTGAAATTCATCTGCTGATAGATTGCCTGCACCATTTTTGGATTTTTTGCGTATATTTTTTATTTATTTCCAAAATATGGTCTGTTGTTTTTCAGCTAAAAAGTGTAATTTTCGCTTATTTCTGATATTGTATTGAGATCTTGCTTTTCTCTTTGCAAGCCTATACATAGGTCGATTTTCTATTAGCATATTATGCAGTTACCCGTAGTTCCAATTGGGAATGAGACAAGAAAACGTAACATTGGCTTAGCAGCAACCATGAATTAACTATTGGGTTTCATGTTAAGTTGGTGTATACGAGTACATGCACGTATGTTTTAATTGGATTTTTATTACATTTAAGATTAACACAGATCAAAACTATATCGCCATTAGGGATGTGGAAAAGTGCACTTCGCAATACATCAAATCTTGAGTGGAGGATGAACTTCACCTGGTCTTCAAGTCTTGCCGGGTCATCAGTCAGCAACGTCTTTTGTTTTTCCGCTGTCGAATCTTCAGGGTATGTATTCAATTTCTGTCTTTATAAAAGAAGTTTGACTTACTAGTATTCTGTTTATTTCTGAATACCATGTGATCAAAAAGCATGTTTGATTTGACAATTTTACTTGTTTGTTTTGTACAGTGCGGGTATCCATTATATCTACACATATGTCGTACTAACTTGACAAAGTGTCAAGTTATCGTAATGAACAGACTAGACTAATCGTGACCCACGTGATCTGCTTTCGTAAACTGGGTGGTACATGTTGTATTCTTATATGACATTAGTTACGACCATGGCCCCCACATACACGAGTAGAGAAGTTATCGCTTTGCCAAGTTGATACATGCTTTCAGGAGTACTTGACAGATCTTAATTGACCAATGAAAGGCTTGTAGTCCGAATCTAATTGCTCAAAATAGTGTACCTGTTTCACAGAAGGTTGTGTACAATTCTTGTCATACGTGCAACGTACAGCATACAGGATAAAGCGACAAAGTCTCACAAAGTTGATACTTTTGCGACAAATAACCGCGTGAACCTGAGACTGTGAAAATAACTTAATGCTATTCTCTATGTATTTCATATTGACCAATTTCAAACGATAGGCAGTCTCCATGAAAGGCTGCTACTTTTACAAAAATAATAATTTTGAGATTTTCCTAGGTTTAAAGAATAATGCTGAAGAAGCAAAATGCAGAACAAATCGTGTTAATATTTTGTTTTTTGAGGAAGTTACAGTTGTTTTGTAGAATTCAGAGTCAAAGATTTTTGCCTAACACCGCGAATGCCAGTCATCCGTTATTTGACTTTACTGTAACACGTATTTCATAATTACATCATTTAATCTATTCTTGACATAAACTGTTCATTTCCCCGAATCAGAGTATTTTCCAAATTTGGTCAGGAAAACAACGAAGTATGTGATTTCGACTTATTATACTCCGACTAGCCAACTGACTCTATTCAAAAAGTGTATATTATTTCTGTAAGCAGATACTTTTGTGAGTCATTTACTCAGAAAATGATTGGTTAATTTAAGTTTCAAACTATTTTAGATTTGCATAATTACATACAGTAAACAGTTAAATAAACATCACAGCTGATTGCCTGAAGACTAAACATTGTAAAAATATACACCAACAGATTAACATGAATGTGCTACTGTTAACTGATGAAATTTGAAGCATTAAATTTTTTAGTAGAGTATTGGTAAAACTTAATAAGAAAACAAAGAAATGCAGAGTTAATTTTAATTATTGTTTTAGTTGAACTAAATACTAAAACCAAATAATCCCAATTTATCTATATCAAATCAATAGAGCAACGGCTAATCCTTATTGCTGTCCACAAAGTTTGGAGCAAAATCCATCAAAAATGAATGAGTTTACATTATTGGAATACAGCCAAACTATAAACAGTGTATAAATTTTGTAAAATACATTGGGCAACCAACAACAATCCTGAATAATTATCATACGAAGTTCGAAAAGCAGTTATAACTTTATATTTGTTTTCATGAACACATGTGATGCCACCAAGAATCATTTGAATACAACATTATGTTGTAGTTAATATATCACTAAATATAGCCCTATGAAAATGAATATTTATGCAAGAACATATGTCTCATTACATTGCTATGATAATTTATAATACAAACATTATTTTAATATTTATAAAACACACTAAATATCAACGGAGCAGTTTTAGATATATATAAGATTTGCCTAACACGACCCCGTTTGAAAATAGACATTACTTTTATAAATATTTTGATGACATAAATAACAATTGTCTTTTGTTTTTTAAAACCAAATGGATAGAAATAATATGCACATAAATACGTTTGTACATCAAGCCTTAATCCATGACTATGGAAAATTATCGCTTGTGTAATCTTAGCTGTTATATGTTGTATTAATAATTTCTTGAGTTTTACTCAATCTAAATGTTAATGACATTTCATCTCATAGGTGTGTTAGGTCAATGTTATGTTACATAGAGTAATATTTTCTAAAATTCAAAACATGTTCTGCTCATGATTTGTGCTAAAATAGACTGTGATAATCAGTATCTCTCTGGAAATCATTTTACTTTTTGTCGAAGTATAAGTAACATAAAGTACGATTTTTTTATCAAAAGTGTCCTCTTACAAGGGTTATAGTATATCCTAAAACGCTTGTAAGAGGACGCTTTTGATCAAAAACTAGTACTGTATCTATTACACAATTCATCGGAAATGTTAAATATATTGCACTGTAAGGAAAAAGCACTTATTAAATGTAATTAATTGATGTGTATTTTTTTCTTATTTTGGAGCATTTTTAAAACCTTCTTTTATAAAGTAATTAAATAATGTCAAATAGTAGGTTTTCCTAGAAAACTGATCATATATATAATGTGCTGTACCAAAACTGAATAAGTGCTACTTCGTCGTCATCGGAATATTGAGACTGAAATTAAGTCCAAATACCAGTAGTTAATTAGCTGCAGTTAACGTATTGTCCGATATAGTTCTTCGTATTTTTCTTTAATAAGCGCATTGGGGAACAAGCATTCTATTTCATCGTTTAAGAACTTTTAGGCTAGGAAGAAAATATCTGTAGCGGCCTTAATAAAGAAGTTTAATCAACCAGCAAGATTACAGAACGGGACCGGTATATTTTTAATCTACAAGGTTTAGGCTTTCATATTCTGCTGTCCGAGAAACTCTAAACATGTCTCGTTGCCATGGTAACTAAGGTTACATTGGGTCTCTTCGAAAAACAAATTATTCGTCGAAGTGAGAAAATTTTGAATTACTACCCACTAAAAGTAAACGTAAGCAAATTAATATCATTTTCTTGCAACATTTGTCAATGCTATATATTTATAACATATTTCCAACCCTTTTTTTCATATTTGTACGTTCACATCCATTGTCAATTACGTTACACGTGCGTAAATGATGTATACCCGTATAATACATACATTATATTATGTGGGGTATTCCAAATTGGTCAAACTAATTCACTAAAACTATATGATGTTAGGAAGGAAGGTGGTCATTTATCGGATTGCTTTAACTTTGTGTTAATAATGTGTAGTTTACGTCACAGTTGCTATAAATTGTTAACAGATATAACAGATGTGGTCAATTTCAAGTCGAATTGATGAATGGCGGTAATGAAATTGCTTTGCTGAAAACAAAAACATAATGTAAAATGACATTGATATTCGCCTAGATATTATTCATTTGATGACGAACATTAACTGGACATGCTGTACTGACCACTTAAAGGTCAAGGTCAATGTCATTTCAAGGACAAATCTTGAAAAATAGCTGAACATGGATATTTTCTCTCTAACTTTCATGTTTTAGCAAATGTTTTGAATTCAAGTTGGCATTATATCTGATAAAATAGTTTGTTAGAATATATTCCTAAATGGTTAGTTCAGTTTTCAATTCAAAATAATAAAACTGATATTATTATGCATGCATAATTATGTTGACTGAGAAGGTATTCTTAGGTAACTGTATCCATAATTTAAAATTCTAAGTTTTCTAATATAAAGTTGTCAATCTAATGGTACATGCATAAATATGTGTTTGTATTATCATAACTCGTATCTACTCTATGATGTACAGTTAATGAACTTGAAACCAACCACAAGTTCAAGGTCACGTCAAGGTCAAATTATGAAAAATAGTGGGAAAATGGATATTTCACTCTTTGCATGTTTAAGCCGATCATCTTGTATTCAAGTTGGTATTTAAAGCCATTAAATACGTTGTAGGCAGATATACTCTATTTATTAGTTCAATTTGTGATTTCAAATATAAAAGCAACTGACAGTATTATGCTTGAACATCTTGGCCGAGGTGGTGTTCTTAGATAGCTGCTTCCATTTTTTAAAATTCTAAGTTTTAAATATAAAGTTGCCGTTGTATTGGTATACTTAAATGTTCGTATAAACCTTATAGTCCAGTCATTTTAACTTTTAACCTCAAACTAATTGCAAAACAAACAGTTTTGTGTTTATATGGTGCGTGAAGCTATCCTTAGCAATGTACAAAATGTCCTAATTGAATATTCGTGGGACTTTTTGAGATATTTCCAAATATATTGAATTGTCACATGTTTTCGCGATATTTGTCACTTTTGATGTAAATAAATCTTGACTTGTACCAGTAACGTTTTTTTACATCGAGCTTAGAGGTCGGAATTTTGGTCTGATTTTTATTAAACTTGGCAGCAATGATCATCGGAAGCTAATCTAGGTAAAATAAAATTTTGAGTTAACCGGAGCCAAAATCTAGGTCACTAGGTCAAAACACAGAAAAAACAAGATATAGTCACCAGGGGTCGCAATTTCGACCTTACACTTGTGAAGATAAGTCACAACGATCACCTTACAAAAGTCAAGGTCATGTATGAAATTGGATAAATCTGAGTTAAAACTAGGTCACTAGGCCAAATTATAGAACAAATCTTTAGAAGGGGCCCTTTTTACCTAATCTTTATGAGACCATGTCACATGGATCATGAAGACAAAATGTAGGTCAAATTAAATATTTACTTATCATGAGTTAAAACTAGGTCACTAGGTCAAATAATAGACAAACCTTCATGGGCCAAAAGGTTGCATCAATTATTTTCACCTATTGACCTAATTTTGACCCAAATTATTCAATAACATACTTGTCTTAGATGTTTTGAAATGAACATTGTGACCAAGTTGCATAAATATTAGACCAAAATTGTGAATTTTGTACCTACACAACACTTTCCTTTTATTGTAACTAGCGACCGATTTTTACCCCGGATGACCCAATTTATAACTTTGACATAGATTTTGTTGATATTATTATTGTGACCAAGTTTCATAAATATAAGGTCAACATTATGACCTCTAGCGACTACACAAGGTTTTGCTACAATTTGACCTAGTGACCTAGTTTTTTACCCTTGATCATCCATTTTCTACCTTGGCCTAAATTTTGTTCAGATGATCACTCTGACCAAGTTTAATAATCATAAGGTCAAAATTGTGAATACAAATGCAATTGCGGACGAACAGACAAAGAGAACAATCCCTATTTCTCCCGAATCGATAGATTCGTGTCCATTTTGTATATTGTCATTATTGTATACTGTCCAAACACAAATATCCCTTTTCTATTTGACACACATGTATACAACGCATGATATGTGTAAATTTTAAACAAATTGGATTAATATTAAAGAAATGAATAAAACTTTTGTTTCCCCTTCCAAGTGTTATTTTGAGTCATTTTGTCGACATTAGAATGGGTAGTATACCAACACGTAGACTGGCATATATATGAAAAGTAAATTGTCTGATGATAAAATCAATATTTGGAAGAAGAAGGTTGTATCTTTCAGAAAATATAAGCTTTAAGGTGCAATTAGTAAATATTTAACGACTTACACGGGAATTATTAGAACTTAAAATTCCTCATGTAGTATGAAATAAGGAAAATGCTGAAATTGCTACCAAAAGTGACCTTAAACATGTCGATTTTTTTGTATTTTCCCCACTGAACTCGCATATTTGACGTTTTGTCTGTAGTTGATAATAGTCTGTAGATGATGAAAATGCAAAGAAACTCTGTTTTGCAATTTGTTTGAGGTTGACCATATTTTTTAGCTTCAATGACTGGACTATTATTCGTGAAAACTTTTACATGTACTCTAAATCGAAGTGAAAATGACCACTCAATGTCAATGTCATTTCAACGTCAAACTACAAAACGTACATTAAGATTTGAAAAGTAGTCGCAAATTATTTAATCAATAAGATGTAGATCTACATCATCTTTTGTTACATACATGTATGTGATAGCAGGTACTCTGACTGTTATTTATATTATTATATATTACTAGAAAAAGTGTTTTTTAAGGTAAACATAAAAACCATAAAAAGTAGTGCGAAACATTATTTCTTGGAAGATCTTCTGTGCTAATAAAGCCGCGAATTGTTTTCCAAAGATACATGCATTTGAATGTCGATATGGGACATAATTGTTATTGTTAACTGTTAGAATACATGTATATTGGATTCTTTTGCAATACTGAAAATTGAAAGCTCTATGTCCTTCAAGATAAAAAAAATACCCTAAATAGAATAATTACATAAAAGAACGTATATTCATACTAACGGTTTGGGTGCATTGTTTTGTCGCTGGATTTTACAGTTTTGTTTCTTGTGTTTGGTATTAAAACTAGGTCAAGTTGCAGCAACGCCTCATTTGGTCAGTTGCGGTCACCAATTGGCATAACTTTGTTGAAACTAGGTTATACAACTCTTTTAGGAACTCTCAAGTGGGAACTTTGGCTTTGTACACTAGATTATATGTGGGCATTGTTTAGTGTCTTTGTGTTACTAGTATTTGCTGTTGTTTATGTTTTCTGTACTCGGTTGGTTAAGTTGATTGCGATCTTCCCTGTCTAGTTTCATACTTGTGGTTATGATTGCCAATTTGGGGCTAATATGGCTGTGATTGGTAATGGCGGTAACCCGTAAGACCTGGTATGGCTGTATTCGGTTGTGTTAAGAAACCATTAGGGAATACTGTATTGGCTGTATTCTAGTATTTAGAGCCCTATAGGAATGGTTTTAATGGACCATTAAGTACTATATTAGATATGAACTGTATGCATGTTCTTAGATCCTGAAATAGGTGTACTCGGTGGTGATTAGAACTAATTCAGGCTGGTTTTAGGGTATTCTGTCTTGATTAATACCACATAGGGTTTGGAAAGACTTGATGTGAGAGTATTTTACAGCTCAGTTTGGCTAAAATAATTGATAATAGGAACCCAATGAAATTGGATGGCTGTACTCTTTGATAATAAGTAGACTCTGGAATTCCTGGAATCAATTTTTGAGCATGCCTTTATAGCACCAGAGAATGAAAGTGTACTATTCATAACAATGTAAAAAAACAAAGTTTAATACACCCTGGTCATGTTGAAATTGTATAACTATCTTATCCCCGAAGTATCGAGACAACTTTCTTTGTAGAATTTTGGAAGTGTATGAAAAGTGTATGACCATATTTCACATAAAACTGCATTTTACGTTAAGGCCGCTGCTGTGTGCAATGTTTCTGTAATGTCATCCACAAAAGCGGCGGTCACAACTAGACGTACGAGCAAGTACGTGATGTTTGTGTTGAAAAACGCAGATGGCACGTAGGAATCCGTACGTTGCGAGTACCAACTCCGTACGTTTTGTGAGTCCGCAGACACGACGCCGAATCTTTGGGTATAAAATGCTCCCGCTGCGCCCTATCCGATTATCTGACAAATGCACGGGGATAGTACGTTGTAAGTACGTTGGACTTGCCATATGCGCAACGTACGCAAGGTCAGGGGAAACCGTACGCGTGTTTTGTGTCGACGTACTTGCTCCGTACTTTTGAAGAAAACAAAGTGACCGTAGCCTCTCAAATACATAAGGCTAAAACACGCAGGTCGGGTAGTGACCAGGCCTTAAGCTACTTAAATCTATTTCGATAGTGTCAGAAATCTCAAACATAGCATGATTGCCAGTGCTATTAGGCATGGTTTCATGTTCCGATAGGTGTTTGGCTATTAGTAGGCACATAATTATGTAGTGTGCACCGTGTAGCCCATAAAACACGTACCATAATACGGAGCTCTTCTGACAAACGTTTGTTCAGTATCAAGAAACAGTTGACACGTAGGAATACGTACGGAGTCAGTACGGCCGCCGTACGTTTTTTGGAGCACGCAGACACGACGCCGTCCTTTTCATGTATGCAGAACATTCGCTGCGTTCGACCTGCGTTCTGTCAACGTGTTCTTCCACGTTCGTGCGATGCCCGTGCAACGTGCGTGCCACTTACTGCCAACTTACAACGCAATACAACGTAGCGACCGCCGCAAAAAAAACGTTACAGTTGGTAAGATTACTGATTTAGATTCGTATTTCTGCTTTAAAGTAAAAATGAGCAGCGGTAATTAAACCAGAAAGTACATATAAGTATCCAAAATAACATAATTTGATATTTCAGACGTTATTAGCAAATAGAATTATGTTATTTCCTATTGTCATATAATTTCGCGATCTTATTTTGCCTATTTTGTAAATCGAAAGTAGCATTACTGTACTTAACCCATCCTTGACTGATTCCCCTTAAATTCACGAGGACATGTTTTGATAATTATTCTATCGTGTATTTAGCTCTACAAACGAAAGACAATATTCATACAATTACGAACATCTCTAATACAATACAAAATAGAACATTTTCCGCGCCTTAGTCATTTTCAAAGT
This sequence comes from Spisula subtruncata, assembly GCA_963678985.1. Classification (NCBI taxonomy): domain Eukaryota; kingdom Metazoa; phylum Mollusca; class Bivalvia; order Venerida; family Mactridae; genus Spisula; species Spisula subtruncata. The sequence continues at coordinate 61,679,403 of OY787660.1, forward strand.
TTTTTTACTCAAAAGATATAAAACATATACTTATTTTTACATTTTCATATGATGAAGTAATAACTAGATTTTATCAAAATGTATAGTTATTTTGGTTATTTTAGATAATAAGTTAAGTATGACCATTTTATCAAAAATGCACGTGCATCACGTTTTCGTGTAAATACATTAGTAAGGAAAATAAAACTGCTTGATAAATATTTCTACATACATATAAATAAAATTTACAAAGTTTCAGCAACATATCTCTTCTTATTCGCGAGATATGACGTTTTATAGTTTTCCAGACTTCGACTTGGCACCCGTTTCCATGGCAACGTAACACATTTGGAAGTCCTCGGACAGAAGTTTTGGAATACACTTACTGATACCTTTCATAATGTATAACTTTCCATCTGTAATCTTGCTGTTTGATTAAAAAAATTTTAGAACTTGATTTTTTACCTGCCTATTTACGCCGTTTATTTTTAAGAATATCTCTGGTTTGTTTTGCAGGCGCGAAAGTGAAAAGAGATGCATTACTATGTTAGCCGGTGGTATGTATACTATAAAATTATATTTGTAAAGGTATAGAAGACAAATGTTATAACTTTTACTATCTTCGTTGTCATTATACTTCCAGATACATTTACTTACAGATCTCCTTCCGGTAGAATCATTGTCAGTCTGTAACACCAGCTCTATGTTTTGTACACTAGAAGTAGTTCTATAAAAACTGTTATTAAATTACTATCAATTATTAGCCCTATAACATGGCATTGACCTAGTCTAATAATACGCATGCTTCCGCTATATCAGGGCCAACATATCTATATCAGTTATCGGCCCGGGCCGAAAAAAAGTGTTATAAAATCTGATTGGCTACTAGACAGGGCCGAAAAGTGATATTAATATTGGCCCTCCTTTTAAGCAATCTGATTGGCTAATAGACAGGGCCAAAAATTGATATAGATTTTCAGCTGAAATTATGGAGAGTCGATTTTTACTCACTAAAATGTATATAATTTTTTTATTAATGAACGGAAACATGTCATACTGGTATTCATTTTCTTAGTTAAATCATTTGCTACAAGTTGGACTATATTTGGGTGCAAAAATCTGAAAAAAATGTTTTTTACATTTTTTCGCAGTCTTTATGTCGGTCAAGTTTGATGTGCTAACGTTGCATGCAAAGACAAATTTTAAAATAATTGATTCTTATTTAATAAAATTGTCAATAAATGGATGATTTTATATTAACCCTGTTATATGTCCTCGGGACAGACGTATTGTCCCTCGGCCTACGGCCTCGGGCCAATACGACTGCCCTCGAACAAATAACAGGGCTAATATCAAATCACCCATTTATTAACACATAATATTGATATATTAGAGGATTAGAGATAAATCGCTGGCTTAGAATGAGCGGCGGCTTATGTGTCAAACCGTATTAAACCGTCTCAGTGAGAATGCAACGGTGGTAGAAACACAATTCAGACACAATACTCATTCAACCAATTGTGACAGAACAAAATACACAGTGACTGTCATGAAACACATTGGTATACGTAATGTACTCAAAAAGTTTCTTCACGTTATGTACTATAGCGGTCACCCTGTGTCCTAAAGGTTTTGTAAATTTCGTATCTAATATAACCAAAAATAGCTTAGTCTGCACAAGTAGATATGATTTAAATTTTGCACCTTGCTTCGTATAGAGTACACTTGCAATGGTGATAGGATAAGTCGAGAGGTTCATGTTTTATCTGAAGTACTTGTTAGACAAGATTTAATAGTCACACTTTATCTTTTCCACGCTAGCTTTGAATGAGAAGGCCGTGAACACTACTGATACATATTCACAAGGCGCTTATTATGAGCTCATTTGATCATGAAAATAGGAACTTGTCATGTTGACCGTGTTGAAGTTGAAACTGTTTTTGTTTTACCATAACTAAAGAGTAATTTTCTGATAGTATTTTCTTGTTTTCTCAAAACATCGAATTATGACCTTCTCATTCTAAGCGTGATCCCCGTTTGTTTCCCGGATTAATATTGATACATTGAAATTAGCGAGAGTATGCACATACACTTAACAAATCTTATAAGTGTGCATGCATATATAAGCGATAGCTCAGTTAATACCTGATGGATCATGCTGAAATTTTATTTTGAACATTTGTAGCTCAGATATATGGAATTACAATTCAATTGATTTATGTACCATTTTATAAAAACAATTACAATCAGAATAAGCAAATACTGACAACATCAAAAGCTAATGTCACCAATTTTTGCAGCGAATTCATCGGTTGTTTTTCTGATTCTTGATGCAGCTATTTGACCACTTTGCTTTTAAATTTTATTTTCAAGCACATGTGCTTATCATTTGTCTATAAACAAAGTAAACGATGTATGGAATAAAGTATAATTGAGGGGAAGAAATACCCACTGTCATTCGAAAAAGGAAGATTTGGACAGAGTTACCTCCCTTTGACCATCAACATAAAAATGATTTTTTATTAGTTGATAAATACCATGTTGTTGAGTAAAAAATCTTATTAGAGCTTTTTTAATTTGGTGATATAACTTCAACTCAAATTGACCATACTTAAACATAAATTACACATACGTATGTGTAAATTTTGCGGTAATTTTGCCTGTTTTGATTTTTCACGGTTCAATGAACCGCATCTTTTAATTTCTATGAAAAACTTAATTGAATCAATCCTGAGGTAGTCAATAGCATATACACAAAATTTCATGCAAAAATGTTGATAAATAAAACAGTTATATACAATGTAAAAACACAAGCACACTTATAAGATTTGTTAAGTGTATGTCCTTATAAATCTGAACATATTATAATTAACTTTAGCACCTTTAATATTTAGTTTCATATAAAATGACCATTCGATTCTGTATTATATCAATTTCTCTTTAATTATTGCAATATATACGTAACTATGTATTATTATATAATTTATGATGTAATTTTAAACAGAAACAGCTCCAGCATTAGTGAATTCAACACGCACACCATCTGGAAAAGTATCTCCTTCTCAGAAATTATGGACTATTCAAGTTGATACTTCTGTAAGTTTTCGCTATCACCATTTTACCATATGCCCTTTCAAAAAGCTATACGGATCCATGTATGTACGTCAGAATAAAACATTTTTTTCAGGTCGATGGTTTATGTAACAGTTTAACAGTTTATTTCATAATTATATACATTGGACAATGTGTCCATGCGTACACAATTTTACAATTGCATACATTCACATAAACATAGAATACATAGTTAAATTTTACGTAGAATATAGTTCATTTGCATATTTAGTCCTGAAAAGGACTTTTTACAAAACAACAATAATACAATTGATTAAATAGCATGGTGATCAATGGCGAGAAAGTATTCATATTATCCGATATCAAATATAAAGACATCTTTATGACGTTACGCTCGTTGTTGGCGTACATCTAATTAGCGTAACCGATTAACGACGTTATCGGCGTTTTAACGTATTTAGGAGTATTCGGGTTTATCATTCTATTTTCTGAACTCATAGCATGAACCTGATATTTTCATTCGTCTGATAGTAAGCAACTGCTACTTCAAAATATTAAACGTACATACTGGTACATTGAACATTTCATGACACATTTGATAAGTTTCATAATAGGCTACAGAGTAAACAGATATTAATAACATACGGAGAGAAACACATGTAAACGAGCAAATGTAGAACGAGATAACACGAACTTGACACAATGTTTATCGCCAGTTTAAGATTAAGTTTTAAGGTCATTAGATCTGAAGTTAGTGTCATACAACACCATTGCGTCACATGATTTATCGTAAATAGTCAAAGTCGTTAAACACATAGCATACGGTTCTGATTAAATCAATTTAAAATTGATTTACTACACAAACTTATAAGATATTAAAACAAGTAAATATATCGACTAATAATTATCTCTGAAAACAATATTTCTAGAATTTGATAACAAAGATACATGTAATATGCAATAACAACATCAAAACTTTGGGTATATCATATCTTGACTCTGAGGAGACAGGGCAAATCTTATTTTATGCAATACATCAATGCAATGATTGTATAAGTAAAAGAAAGAAACTAAATTGTGAGGATTAAATGTTGCTCTATCTACCAACTAGGTCCTTTATAAATGCAAACTAATTGATGGTACTCACTCTTTTTGACAGGACTTTCATCAGACTGATCGGGAAACATATATTCGCCTATACAATGACAATGGTTCTTTGGTGGAGAAAGTTGATTCTTCAGATAGAGCCAAGGTTACTGTCGATACAAGCAACAGATTACTGACATTCAAAACTTCATCTACTTTGCTGGAAAAACAGTTATACTACTTCCTGTTTGACTTTGGTAAGCTTTTAATGAACATCACATATAAGGGTAGACAGGAATATAATCGATATTCCTTATACATGGCAATTTCACAACTTTGGCACGATTGTGGCGGCATGCAGACTGTAGGAAATAAAATGGTAGTTATGTTTTGTATTTGTTAACTTTCATTTTCGTCTTAACTTTCTATTCTATTCCCGGGTTTGTGTTTAGCTAATGTTTTCTAGTTAAAAATAAGCTGCTTAATTTAAGGTGTGATACGAGGGACCAGCTACTGTGGAGCAGAATTGGTAGCAATCACTGATCCCGTATTCTGGAGATATCGTGTCCGTAAGTATTTTCTTGACCTATGCTAATTAAATGTATTACGAACATTTTATTATTCTTTATGTTTCCCTTGTATTCGTAGCATAAGTTTTTGTGTTGCTTTTGTTGCTTCGTGATTTTGTCATATTCCTATGTAGAACTTTCTACTTCACTTGTCAAAATAAGTGTAATGTATGTTGTTCTGGTTTGTGTATTTGCCACTTTCTATTATAGAAAGTTCTTACTTTAATTGTCAACTGTTTGGTCATATTTGTATTGTTGGTGCTATGACATTCAAAACCTAGAATTAGTTTATAGAAGTCCATGTTTCAACTCGTATACACTCAATCCAAGTTATAAGCAACCACCTTGTATTATTGATATACTATAATTATTAATACAATAAATAAAACAATCGTTTAGTTTCCTTTAAGCTTAATCTTCTGACAATCAGCATGTGTAAGTTCTTTATTGAGTTAACATGCCACCCCTCAAAATAAAAGTCAAAACGTTCTTCTGTTATAGTTTGTACCGAAACGATTGAAATATGCCGACGTAATTTAAAATGACCAAAATAACAGAAAGAGCACTATACGCTTCGCCTGGATAAAACACGTGTGTAAAGTGGCTTGATTTTGAATTGAGTAGTCGGTAACAAAATTTCTAAAAATTCACCCGCACAAGTTCCGAGAATTTTTTTTTCTTCTGGCGGTTTATAACTTGGTTTGAGTGTATGTTGTTTATAAATAAGTTTATAAATACATCATACGATGGATTTGTAGGCGATGTCACACCACCAACAATCTCCTTCCAAAAGAATCCACTGACAACTAACTCAACAACAGAAATAGAATGGACATTGAACGAACCAGTGGTAAACACAACATGTACTGTAACACGACCCAATACACCGGCTGAAACATTTGCTTGTAATGGTCAGTGGTCCGCTAGTGATCTGGAGGAAGGTGTTTATTCATTGACAATAACAGCAACAGATTTGGAAGACAATACTGCTCGTGTGTCTCATTCTTGGTCAGTCGGTAAGTAGCATTCCTTTATTTGTTGGGTTGCAATGACAGTTACAATTTAGATTTATTTCATCCATATACAGCGAACAGTTAGCAAAGAAAACAGTGAGCGTTTGTTTGAAAATTCTGCTCTTTATTGTTAGGCCAATTATGCCTGGTGGTTGGATGTAGTTTCATCTAGTTCAAGTTGCAATTCAATGTTCAGATTTTAGTTACTGAATACACAAATGAACTTTCTGAAAATAACAATCACTATTCATGCAGAATAAGCACCAAGTAACTACATATACGTACTCGTAAGTGCAGTTGTCAATCTAAGTAACTACAATACTATACGAGACAATTAGTTATTCAAAGAGAATTAAAACTCTGATGTAGCATGTACCCATAACTAATCTTCAAGTTTGCATTGTTTCTTTGACTGAAGTTGAGCTTGTTGAGAAATCATTTGTTAGACCTCATTTCTTTGGCTGAACTTTATGTATAAACAGCTATTTGCGCAGTTGTTGGCGAATCGTGTTTACCTTGGCTGAACTCTGATTACAATCTCGTAATGTTGTACTTTAGACACAACACCACCCGTGGCATGGTTCGCCAAGAAACCAGAAAATGTGAGCAACAACAATCCTGTGTATTTTTCATGGACCTGTCCTGGTTCGTGTATACCAGTTTGTACTCTCATTGGACCAAGCGGCTCGAGATCTATAGACTGCAGTGGAAAAGAAGTCAGCTTTTCACTTTCAAATGCGGATTCAAAACAGGAGTACAAATTCCGTCTTGGCGTCAGAGATAATGTTTGGAATATGGCTGCTATAAACTACACTTGGATCACAGGTTAGTTAAATAACTGAACTTATCGGCAATGCTTTGTTATGTCAATGATTAAAGATCTGCGTACAGAATACAAAAGTTGTATTGTAATGGTGTGTGTATGTGAGTTTGTTACGCAATATCATTATCTAGATAGTACACTCATTAAATGGTATAAGTACTACAACGCAGTACATAGCGACACATGTAAATCGAGCATGTATTGTTGTTTCTAGCTTGACAAATGACAAAATATAAAACTGTTATACTACATTCATGTCTTATTATGTTCAATCTATAGTATTTAGTTTTTATGTCTGGTATAGATGTGTTGTTATGCACAGCGCATGCTTGCCAATCGGTCGGTCAACATGCCGAATGGTTTTCCAACAATAACTCCCGAACGGGTAGACCTAGGATTCTAAATTTTACATTGATGTTCTTCATCCCACACAGACGGCCCGACTCACGTTCAAGGTCCTTTGGATCAAATGTCAAAAGAACTGTGACGTTTCAATACACAACAATCTCTGGTCCACAACGTAAGAAATATATATTCTTAGATCATTAAACCCTACAGTGAAGTAGCTAATGATCAGCTGTAGACTCCTACAAAATTGGAGATCAATAAGTCAAAGGTCAAGGTCGTGGTGACCTTAACTGCACTCTACTATTTAACTATGCTGAGAAGTGTATGTTTCAAAAACCTATATTGTACTTTCTATTATCTTCCGGTTTTATGTTTTCTTGGAGTGGGTATTGATGGACAATGTGTAGGTAACATTTTGAGACTCATGCGGAAAACAGTTGTTTTGCACGTGCATATTACATAATTCACGGTTCACTGCTTGCAGCGGGCAAAACACAATTATCGAATTATCGGATAGTGTTGCTATACTACTCGCACGAAGACATGCAAAAATTGAACATGCTGTCATTGATAATAAAAAAGATATACGCATTACAAGTTGGTGAATTTATAACATGTGTACTAATGTCCGTTTGCCTGTCTGTTAAACGTCTATTAAGGTAAATGGATGTTGTCCAAGTATATGTATCATTCTTGTTCAGCTAATATTTGATGTCTGTCGTTATACTAGGTTACGATATAGGTTTAACCTGTGAAAGTTAATGTTCTTGTAGCATAAAAGCTCAAATTAAAGGTTATATTGCCTTCATTTTCCAGATTTCATGCATCCAGCAATCAAGCTGTGTAATCTAGGTCAAACGATGACCGTAGATTGCAAACAAGATTTCCGACCAGACTCAGTGTGTAACGTGAGTGTGTCAGATAATATGGATACAACTCCCAGTCTTACATACAAGGACTCGTCCACAGGATCGTGTGGTTTTACCAGAACTTGGACCTCTCGGGACTATGCTGGAAACAATGCCACAAGATTTCAAAATTTTGAAATTGTGTCAAATGAAAGCATGACAGTTTTGCGTTCACCACCTCCAATGTCCATTGCCTGTGGTTCATTGACGAATATGACTGATATATTTATCTCTATGTTTACAATTTACCATCCATGTGGTCTAGAAGTATCATTTAAGTTTGTAGACAATGTAACAGAATCATGTGACGTATTGATTGAAAGAACTTGGACCATAACAGACGACTGTAAAAGAGAAGTACGAGTCAAACAATTTATACGTGTCCGTCAGACACAAGTTCCTGTTTACCCTGAAGATGGTCAAAGGGGGATAGATTTAGACACGCAGTTACGGTGGTTAGGCCAGACCTCTGGAGTACAGTATAACATATACCTATGGCTATACGGGACAGACCGACCTAGTAAGCCTAATACAGTGGTTGAAGATACTGTCAACACTGTTAATGGTTTAACACCTGGAACAAAATATCTGTGGCAAGTTGTGTTTCATTATGTCCAAGACAACGATACGTACATGAGTCCAGTCTGGGCATTTGAAACCAGACGTTTTGCTGATCTTGTTATGGAGAATATTGAAATCCCTTCACAAGGATACACTGGTCAAACATATGAAATCCGATGGACTGTCGTGAATAAAGGTATTGAAACACAGTCATACTATTGGAGAGATGCTGTGTATATGTCATGGACCGACGACTTCCAGCAAGCCACTCAGATAGCCTACGTGAGACAGAACAATGTCATTCTATCTAGCGATGGATATTCATCCTCTGCTAAATTTACCCTGGATGAAACTCATGTAGGAAATGCCCGGTTTTATGTAAAAGCCGACTACAGACAGCATCTAGATGAATATAACATAACGAACAATTTCATGCAGAGCTCTTTAACGATGGAAGTTATTCTAACCCCGCCTCCGGATCTACAAGTGACATCCATACGACTCCCTGGATCGACATTCTATTCGGGTAATCAAATAGAGTTTTATTAGTGTGTTTTGGTTTTGGTACCACGTCTGTGACATTCACTCATTCGTAGGCAATCTCCAGGCATGATACACTAAATCATTCGAGCAATGTCACCCTATCTATATGGTAAACATCAAATAAATGTTCAACACCAGATCCATTACTTTTATAACTCATTTCGTGGTATCAAGATCAAACAATGACGCGTTAGTTCCTTTGTTCGTTTGTAAGTGCCTTCGAACAGCCTAGGGTCCAGGGTCACCAGCTTTAGAGCAGCTTTAGATATGTCATTCAGCCTACCATGAATATGTAAATGTAACGGGAGTATTGTAGAATGTATAAACATGTTAATACGTTTTTAAATTCTAAATATTTTTCACATTGGACCGGAGGTAGAAATTACACATCTGAACCCTCGTTATTATGTCTGTCAAGCGGACGAGTATTGAAATAGTAGTAGTGCAAGCATTATTCTATCTCTAAAAGTATCAAAAAAGTTATGAGCATACATGTGTATAATGCAGAAGTATTAGAATTAGGAAATGTTTGAATATGAAGTACCTTCATTTGCGTACAATGTCCTCCAGAGGATTAACAATTTATTTATAGTTCAGTTATTATTTGTTCAGGGAAAAGGGTATCGGTGTCGTGGATTGTCGCTAATCTGGGACAGGGCTCAACAAGGAGTGGATCATGGGCAGATAACATATGGCTTTCACCAAATCAGACACGAAGTAAGTAATGCATGTCCCTTAAAGCAGTTTAACCTGCGATACTGGACATCTGAATAAAACAACCTCGTGTTTTAAAATTTGATTCAGTATTATTGAATCATGAATGACCATTGTTATCTTAAAACAAATGGATGCAACAGTTCGTGTATCCATTGGCTGACTATATGAGAGAAGTAAAACCACATTTACTAAACTAAGATTCAACTCAGTGAAAATAATTACAATCAAGAATGCAATTACCAATTTATTGTAAAATCAAATAAAAACAACAATGCATCCGATTTAATATTGTTGGATCAATGGTACAGTACTGTAAGCATAACTCTGTAAAACTATTCATGGTCTATTATTTAGCAAACGAAGCACAGCTGTTGAAGACAGTTTGGCACAATGGTAATTTGGATAAAGACGATACATGTTCTACGACAACAGAATTGACACTTCCTGAATTCCAGTTTGGAGATTTCTTCATCCTAGCAGAAGTGGATGTTTACAATTATGTGTTTGAAAACATTGCAGAGAATAACAACTTAGGCTCTACCCAAGTATGTAACATAATACATAAACGAAACATATTCCAACATAGTTATTTATCACTGCTCATTTATTGGTCGACTATTCGGAGACTAATTACAGCTCTTATACTTCACCTGGCATCGATATCAATGTCTATTTACGATACATCATTTCGGTGTGTTTTTTTCCGAGCGAATCTCATATATTGTTCTAGCAAAATTAATATAACTTCGTATACAATCAGAAAATGGTGTAACAATGGACATATGTCAATTTTGCTTATTTCACATATTATGTCACATTGTTGTGACATAGCGTCTGTCTATCGACGTTATTGTTTAGCTTTCGGTGTTCTCGCTCATCGTAACATATAATTTATTACGACTGAAAATTATATTATTTCTCGCGTTATACATTACATGGAGTGTACTTGAACGATTCTGTTCAATACTAGGAACAGATTCTACAATATTTTTGATATTATATATAAATTTTAAAAAGGTGCAAATACTACTAGTATGCTAAGACTGCTTTTTGTCGGGTCTACATTTTTGTTTCAAAGTTATTATGTTATTTTCAATAGAAACAGTCAATACTAGAGTTCTGTCCATATATTAATAAATTGTGCTATAACAAAGACGAATCCTCATATTTTGGTGTCGGAGACTCAATTTAGAAGTGACCAGTCTCTCTTTTGTGGTACCTTGTTTATATACTTGAATATTTAAAATCACTAGTTAACATGTAGATGTGTTCAGGCTGATTTTGTCTTTTCATATTTCAGCAACCTGTTCATATTCTTTTGACACCACCTCCTGATCTTATCGTTAAGGCGATAGAGATGCCAGTAACCTGGACAACTGGAGATACTATTCTTATTAAATGGATAGTCGAAAATACAGGAGATGAAAGTCCAAGGTCACAATCGTACTGGAGGGATTCAATTGTATGTTAATTTATTTTTAGCTAGTATGATGCAATTTAAGTTCATTGCTATAATGCATCTCAATCAACCACATTCAATGTAAAACTTTGTGACAACGATAGGTTGAACTATAATAGTGTTGGCTTTTAGTTCACATTTCGGTAAGATAGAGCATGAAATACACAAACGTACAGACGAAAAACAAAATACTTACATTACAGCCAGTTGATACAAAGACAAATAAAGTAAAAAAGACAATAAACGGCAACAAAACACGATAAACGAGTGATAGAGGCTTCTATGTTTGTCAATCTATATTAGAATCGATTATTTTCATTGCTGTACGAATTTAAGAAGAACATTTAGCATTTAACATTATTACTGTAAAATAGTTAATATTCGCGGTTTGGATAACCACGAAGTTAAATCCCCAAATATTAATTATATCAATAAATTTATAAATTTTACAGTAGCTTACATACTTGCTCAGTTCAGTTAGATATAGGATCTGGTTTATGGGAAATGTATTAGCTTATATCAACATGTAATTAACCAGATACTACATATGTTTGATTTTTGACTTCTGACAATTGGTGTAAATTTGGACCTTATCATTTTTCATAAATCCATCATCCTTAAAATTACCTCCCTCCAAATGGTATTTTTCAATTAAACCACAAAATGTTGTTACCGTTTTGCAGGATATCCAGAGTTCTAATGGTAAATGGCATCAGAATATAGGAATAAGATCACACCATGGAATTCTACGAAGTTTTGGCAACTATACGTCATCCGTGTCTTTATATGTATCGACCCGCATGGCATCAGGAGATTATAATATTTCTGTCCGTACCGACATTTGGAATAATGTATTTGAATTCACGCATGACAACAATAACATGCTAACAATACCCGTTAAAATTCATCGTGCGTTGCCTGATCTTTATGTAAACAATCTAAATGTTACATTGACTAATGAATTAAGCTCGACAAGACTTGATGCTTTCTGGAATGTTGAAAACATCGGAAATGGTAAAACACTAGAATTGAGATGGTCAGACACGCTGTACATCAAACGTCCAAACGATAATTACTTCGATTCACTTGGAGAGTATCTAATGAGCCCCGAGCACCCTCTCGAACATGGTCAAAACTACACTAATAATGCAACTATACATTTGCCATTAACAGTTTTCGGTCAAATTTCTATCATGGTAGAAGCAGGATCTGAACAATTCAGTGGAGATGATGTTAATACAAACAATTTTTATACAATACCTGTCATAAATGTTGAACTAAGAGCTGCAGATATGGTTATTGAAAACAATGTTCGAGTAAGTGGCTCTATTCAAGGCGAAGAAGAAGTTGAAAATAGTATTCAAGCAGGGAATAATATAAATGTAGTGTATACAGTCTTAAACCAAGGAAATGATAACGTCACAGGTATTTCTTGGGTAGATAGAATTTACTTCACTGAAAACGAAAAAGACACAATGGCATTCGAAAATATTGTAGGTACAATTGTTGTGAATGAGGAATTACTTATTGGTGACACCTATACAAAGACTGTCAATATTAAACTGCCTTATGACATTTCTGGCCTATATTTTATTGTAGTGGAAGTAAATGCTGAAAATGAAGTATTTGAAGGTGGTAATCTGTCAAATAATAGAATCGTTAAACTTGTGAATGTTGATATAGCCCCTGCTGCTGATCTGACCGTCCAGTCATTGACAGTAACCGATAAAGGGAAAGTCGATGGAGACAAATTATTATTTGTAACATGGGAGGTAAAGAATATTGGGAACTCGATGCATGAACTACAGGTTTGGACGGATAAGATTTTCGTAACAAATGACACACAGTCAAGCGTTGCCAATACAGACATTGGAACATTCACAATTGAAAACCGTCTACTTTCACAGTCGTCGTATGAGCTACAGAGGAACATTATTCTGCCATTAAAAGTTTCTGGTAACATTTATGTTTGTGTTCTGGTTAATGCAAAAAAAATGGTGCATGAATCTAATTTCATAGCTAATAATATGGAATGCACGCGTGTACCTATCTTTATAAAGCATAGCCAAGGAGCCAAATTACTTGGGAGTATAAGGAATGTAACAGTTACCAGACAAGATGGCTTAATGGTCCCTGGTTCTGAAGTGGAAATAACATACAATGTAATAAATGTTGGCGATAAAACCACAACTAAATCCTCCTGGATCGATGCTGTATACATTGCGGATGTGCAAATTTCCACAACAACACAACTTCAAAATGTTGGTCTCCGTGTCAAGGATATTCTCCATGTTGGGTCTTTACCGCAGAATGATAATTACACCTTTTCCTCAAGAGTTATGATTCCTCATGGATTCAGTGGTCACCCACTGTTTTACGTGATACCAGATGACCTTGACATAAGACACCAAGGCGGAACAGATACACAAGGCGGAACAGATACACAAGGTGGGACAGATAACGCAAGCACATCCGTTGGAACTGTTACATCATATTTACCAAAAGAACAAATTACTTTCCTGTTGCCAAACCTTGTTGTGAACAGTAGTATTGAATTAGACACAATGGAAGGTGGACAACCAGTTACATTGGAGTACAACATCACTAACACAGGAAAAATCACAACCTTCCAAGTTTGGTACGATAGTGTGTTTATAAGTGATGATTTTACTATAGATGCTTTTGATAAAAAATTGAAATCAGAGCTGAGACCCGTACAACTGGATGCTGGACACACCATGTTATTTAACATTTCATTTCTTCTTCCATTAGACTTAGCAACAAAAAGTTACTTTCTCGCCATTGTATGTGATTCAAAAAATGATGTGTTCGAAGAAAATGAAGATGATAATATTCAAAGATTTACATTCGATATGCAAGCAAGGACAAGCACAGATCTATTTGTGAAACAAGTTATAGCTCCCGAATCTGCAGAATATGGTAGTACTATGAGTGTCAGTTGGCAAGTTGCAAACAATGGGACGAAACCAGCACGAGGTTATAAATGTGATTCAGTTTATCTTTCGGATGATGCTGAATGGGATATCAACGATTACCAGTTAGGACGACCTTCTTGTACCAGCTTTAGGCTGAATGCTAATCAGACAGGCGTTGTTCAAGGGACACTAAGAAACACTGTTCCACATGTGAAAGCTCAGAAGTATTCAACACTTGTGAAGACGAGATCAAATATTATTGACGTTCTTCCAGAGAATAATGTTGGAATTAGTACGACAAGAACTGAAATCTCATATAAACTGTTAGAATTTGATAAGCTGAAACAAGTTCAGTTAGAACCTAATCAGTCAATTGCATTCCGCATTGCCAAGGTACTGGAGGATAAGACACTAGTTGCAAATGTTACATCCCTTAACCAAGATGCCTTTAACTCTGTATATATTAAAGCTAATCGTCCTGCTACACTATACGACTTTGATGTCATATCTGAAGATCCGAGTAGTGCAAATCACATCATAACTGTTCCTGACACTCTGAATAAAGACTATTATGTTATGATAGAAAATACTGGTTTTATATCTAAAACTCTTACCCAGACATTGGAGGTGTCTGTGAAGTATGCTGAGTTTGAAGTGATGAAACTTTCACCAGAAACACTGATGATAGGAGCACAGACTACAATACATATATCAGGAACTTTATTTCCACCTGATATGAAAGCTGAATTACACTTCAATGATTCAACAGTTAAACCTCTTCTTGCCAAAACTCGAGTTTTTTCTTCTGCAAATGCGTATGCTACATTTTCTGTACCAAGAAATATAACCTTGACTAAAGTTAATCTCATGTTGAGGTACAACAATGGACGGGATACTAAAAATACTGACAATAATGTTAATATCAGGACAGGAACAGAAGGATATTTAGCAACATCGGTTGAAAATGTTGGTCGATTGAAAATGGGAAAAACGACTGTTGTTACGGTCAGCCTCAAAAATCAGGGTAACTCCGACCTCCTTGCGCCTTTGCTGACAGTTAAAGCTGTAGGAGGCGGTGCACTTCGACTGTTAGACAGGAATAAGGAGGAGGTGTATAAACGTCAACACCTGATGATTGGTAAATCAAGAGAAGGACCAAGTGGAATATTCCGACCGGGATCAGAAGGATTTCTAAAATTTGAAGCCAAACAAACTGTCGCAACTGGCGCCAGTTCTATGAAATTTAAAGTAACATCATTAAAAGTGAGCAATGAAATTCGAAATCCTTTCTTAGACATGCAGGAAGAATTACACCCATCGCACTACAATGAAATGGAATGGAACAAGGTGTGGGGAAACTTCGTCAAACTTATCGGAAACAGCACATTATCTTTGTCAAGAAAGATATCAGAAGTACTGAGTGATATGAGTATGGCTGGTAGAACAGTTCAGAAACTTGACGATATTACAAATTATTTGATCGAGTTTGCTGATGCTCCTTACGGAGACAGGGTCATATTGAGTGGGAGTGTGTTCAGCGTAGCAACTGACTCGGCCATTGGTCTTGCAATAGATTATACGTTGCCGGCAAGAATTGGAGCTAGACCACAACATGGTTTTCTTGGGAAAGGTTGGATTCTACCATTATGGTAATATGTTACATTTATTCATAGAATGTCAGTTTTAAACTTTAGTTGAGGGGAACAATGAGTCCTTAGCTTTAATTTCGAATGTTTCTACTAATAGAAATCAAAATTAATGTATCGACATTGTTCCGTCTAGTCAAAAACTGTTATAAAACGCAGAAAATTTTACTGGTATACAGTATTTATAAACTCTTTACTTTCGGCTATAACAAAGAAAATTTGCACGTTTATAAACTTAAGATATAAGTTTTTTCTGGTACCAGTTTTAGATTATAACTCGCATATATTATAGAACTATGTCGTGTTTCTAGAATTCAATATCGATTTGTTCTTACTGCTTCTTTCGCAAGCAATTGACAACCTTCCAAAATCGTCTGTATCAAACAAAGTCAATGTCATGAAATACCATTATAACTTGCTCAAAGAGGGGAATCGAACCCGATTCTGCATGGCGATAGTGAAACGTTGTACCAGCACTATAAATCAGTCAGGATAGAGTGTCATTCAAAATTATACAAAAATAATTGCCGTTGGTTTTTTTCTATAACCATGTATAAAGGGATACAAAGGTCAAGTATATTGGTGACTCAACATTAACCCTGGTATTGGAGAAGGAAGATTCAAATTTTACCAAGGTCGGTGACAACGTCTTTATCAACTACAAGTTGGGAACCATATCCAAAGTAGGCTCAGGTAAATGGAAGATATTAGTTGGTTGTGACCATAGTTTTCGAGTCCATGAAATAAAACGTATTTCACATACCCAGTTTCAAATCTAAAACGTTAAGTTAACAGAGCGCTAAGCAAATGGGTAGTACCAATGTAATAGTATCATTTCTGAATAATGACGTTTTCGGGTATTTGTGATCCAATTTTAGTGACAGATGCTTTAATCAATCGTTTTGTAGACCAATGCAAGAATGTGCTTTACACAAATGACAAGTTAAGTAATTTGTCATTAAGGATTCTGATACGTTATAGAAACAAATAATTTAATAAAATATAAAGCGTGTTAACTCAAATCATATCATGTGATTTTGGCAACTTGACCAATAGTGATGTCATTCAGCACTCAGTGTTTATACATGCGCGTGTTATGCATACTTGGTAGTGATATTATTATCGAGTGTTATATTAACTCAAATGTAGAAAGATGAAGTTAAGAAAAAATAAATAAACGTCATATAGCTCGATCTGCATTAGAAGCGAGGTCCTTCCGGTTTTAAGGCTATGTCTCCCATATGTGCTGTCCACTTTGACACTTCCTAATTATATAAGTTAGTGTTACTGGTTTTGTTTTAGATCTGGTGTTTCGCAAAAGACAAGACGATAAAGAATTTCATTTTGATGCAGCAACACTACTACTTAAATCGATAGATTCATTGGTTGACTACAGTAGTCTGCGTCTCCAATATAATAACAATCAGCTCTCACAAATACAACATTCAAGTGGACAATATGTATCCATCGAGTACAATGACCGTGGTAATGTGATCTCGATGGAATTGATGAATTCTACACTCAATAAACGGGAGAAGAAAACGTAAGACTGCTTCAACAAATGTAATAAATGTTCTATCTAGTTCTTCAATAAATTCAATAGCATCAAATATATAATTCTACATCAACATTACTATTTTAAAACGTTTACTTTTATCTCAATTTCGTCATGTTCATCCTTTTCACGGGAACATGGTCTTCGTGTTTTAGTCGTAACCCAATACAATATAAGCTTCAGACATCTCAGTCAGCTCGTTACCGAAATACATTATAATTATTTTTTCGAAAACTTTTGGTATCGCTTGGCTATTGAAGTTGTATGTTATTTCCTGAAACCGAAAATCATTAGTTTAAACTCTAAGTTTGTATTGACTTTTATCAGTTTTGATTTTGTTCTACACTGTGCCTAATTTGTAGATTTATTTCTTCAAATCTGCAGATTCCTGTACGATTTTGAGTCTGGGTTGCTCAAGAGTGTCCAGTCTGATTCTACAACAACAAAGTTCCGCTACAATTATAAAGACAATTCCTTGAAATATGTTATGTATGACCGTGAAACTATGGTCGTATTCGAGTATAACTCGTTCGGTCACTTGTCTGCTAGACGATTCATTGCTGCTGGAGATCAAGTGAAAGGACTGGAGTATACATACAGTGATGGGGCGATGGTTCACATACACGAACTACCAGAAGAAAGGATCACGACATACACGTTTGGTGAAGACGGCGAGCTTATACGCATTCAAACCAACAGCAGCTTGCCAGAAAAGATTGTATCAACTATGTTCTCTGAAGCCACATATCTGGGCGATGTTGTAAGTATAATGTACATTTACGCTCTACTCAAAGACCACCGATATCTTCTCTTCTTCCGATAAAGTACAAAATCCCCTCTGGGGCATCGTCGAACAATTTAGGTTAAAAATGCGGCGCAAATATTTACATGGGCTAAAAGCAATTAAAATCTGGGTGTCCTTCTACAGCATGTTGGCCAGTGCTCCCTTGAAGGCCTCTAGGGAGTCGACCGTGGCGATGCACTCTGGTAGGCTGTACCACAGTCGTATGCCCGAGGGAAAGAAGGAGTGCCGGTAAATGTCTAGTCTGCAGAAAGGTACTAGGAACTTCAGAGAATGGCCTCGAGTGCTCAGGGTTGAGGGGTGGTAGTATGTACATGGGATATCGACAAGCCCATGTACTATCCTGTACACCATCACCAGCTTAGAGTGGGATCGGCGCTGTTGTAGAGGTTGCCAATGGAGGTCCTTCAGCATTTGACTGGTGCTGCTGGTGGTCCTGTAATCTCCATTGACGAATCTTGCAGCACGTTTTTGAACAGCCTCAAGTTGGTTGATGTTCGCTTGGGTGCGTGGGTCCCAGACTGTACTGGCATACTCAAGTTTCGGCCTCACAAGTGACTGGTAGCTCTGTGCTTTAATGTCCTTTGGGCAGCTAGCAAGGTTTCGCCTGAGGAAGGCCAGTGAGTTGTTGGCCTTTTTCGCAGTTGCCGATACATGGGTACTCCAGGACAGATCATCCGACAGGTTGACACCGAGGTATTTTCCATTTGGCACTGTTTGTAGGTCTCTACCATGGATGTTGTAGGTAGACTTGATTGGTGTCTTCTTTTTGGTGATACGGATAACCTCACACTTGCTTGGGTTGAATGACATCATCCAATCGCTCTCCCACTTCTGGACTATTCTAGGTCTTCTTGTAAAGTAATAGCATCTGATGTAGAGCGTATCTTCTTGTGCAGGAGGCTGTCGTCCGCAAACAAGCGTGAGGTGGACTTGACTTGATCGGATAGGTCATTGATGTAGGCAAGGAAAAGCAAGGGCCCCAGGACAGATCCCTGGGGAACTCCAGAGGTAACTGCAGTGGAGTCAGACTTGCAACCTTCCACCAAGACATGTTGTGATATGTGGCTCACAAAACTTCTGAACCAGCTGAGCACGTTCCCCGGTGAAGCTTGGCGCCTAGTCGTTCATGTGGGACTACGCCAAACGCTTAGCTGAAGTCGAGGAGCACGGCATCGACCTGTTCACCCTCGTCTAGTGCCTTGGCAAGATCTTGTAGTGTGAGGAGAAGCTGGCTGTCCGTTGAGCGTTTCTTCCTGAAGCCATGTTGTGCATCACTTAGGATGGAGAACCGGTCAAAATGTTCCATGATTTGGCTGTGTATCACATGTTCCCGGAGTTTACAGCAGACGGAGGTTAGGGATATGGGCCTGTAGTTCGCAGGTACACTGTGGTCCCCCTTCTTGAATATTGGTGTCACGTTAGCTATTCTCCAGTCTGCTGGAACTTCACCTTGTTGTAGAGATGCTTGGTTAACCAGACTAAGGGCTGGGGCTATCTCATCTGCGTAGTCCTTCAAGTATCTTGTGGG
This sequence comes from Spisula subtruncata, assembly GCA_963678985.1. NCBI lineage: Eukaryota > Metazoa > Mollusca > Bivalvia > Venerida > Mactridae > Spisula > Spisula subtruncata. Next base: position 61,698,951 of record OY787660.1, read on the forward strand.
GATGTTGTCTGGGCCGGCTGCCTTGTGAATGTCCAAGCCCAGTAGAAGCTTTCTGACCCCATTAGTTCCTACTGTGAACTGGTGCATGTCTGGACTGGGTGTGCCTTGCATTAAAGAGATTGTTGTTTTATCTTCTGTTGTGAAGACACTGGAGAACTGCTTGTTCAGAATGGTAGCCTTAGTCCTTTGGTCATTGTGGGTCATCCCCTCTGATTTCAAAAGTGCAATACCACTGCTGTCACATCTCTTGCCTTTGACGTACGTGTACAGTTTCTTTGGATCCTTGTCCCCACTGACCAGGTCTTTAACGAATCTATGGTAGGCTGTTCTACATTCTTTGTGTGTTGTTTTTTCAAAGTTTTGAATCTGGAGAAGTCTTGGGCTCTGCCTGTCTTTTTGGCCTTGTTATATGCACGTTTATTTTGTCTGGAGAGTTGTTTTGCTTTCCTGGTTATCCATGCCTGGTTGAAGCGGGTGGTGCTATTCTTTGATGGTACATGGCAGGTTATGGTGGAGGTGATGAAGTCTTTGAAGGTAGTCCATAGGGTATTGACACTGGTTTGAGTTGTGTATCTGGAGGTGAAGTCCTCTGCAAAGTCTTTGGTTGCTGATTTGATCTTGTCGGTGTCAGCGTTTTTCCACAGCAGTATTTTCCTTCTAGGAGGTTTGGATCCGGAGCCCTTTGTCTTGGTCTGGATGAAGACTCCATCGTGGTCACTGACACCCGGTATGGCTTTACATCTTTCAATCAGGGTTGGTCGGTTAGTGATAAATAGATCGAGGGTGTTATCGTTTCTAGTTGGGAAATGAACATTCTGTTCTGAAAAGATGTCAAATACTGAGTCAAGGAACAGTTTGTTGGTGTTGACAGCCTAGCTGTTTCGGTTGACTGTGTTTGTTTTCCAGTTGATATCTGGTAGATTGGCATCACCTGCTATCCAGACTGTTGAGTCAGGGAAGGTGTTGTGCAGATATTTCATGCTCTTGCAGAGCTCTTCAACATAATGTATGTCACTGCTAGGTGGTCGGTACAATGAGCCGATAACAAGTGGTGTACCTCCATTACACAGGATAGCAGCAGCTGTAAATTCTGCGTCGGTTTGAAGGTCAATAACGGTGCCTGTAATGTCTTCTCTGGCAATGATGATGATTCCGCCGTGTCGGTCCTGAACTCGGTCTCTTCTGGCTATGATATGGAACCCTGTTGGGATGACCTCTCGTTCGAAGATCCCGTCATACAACCATGTTTCATTGCCAATGATAATGTCTGGTTTTAATTCTTCGAGAAGAAGCCAGAATGATGTCCTCTTGGCTCTCAGACTTTGGAAATTAATCACGAGTATGCGAAATGAGTTAAGTTCTCTGTTGTAACCTTGATTCTGGGGCTGTACTTTTGGCGAAGATGTGTGTTGGGGTGACCCAAATACACTGCTCTCTGTGAGAAAGCTGGTAGAGGAGTTGGTAATGTCCGGGGTGGTTGGAAGATCAGCTAGAATGCTGTACCTGTTCTCTGTTGCGATTGACGTGTTGACACTTTCTGTTGGAACTGAGTCAAACAGTGTTGAGGAGAAGTTTGGCAGGCCACAGGTGCAGCAAATCCAACTTGTATTGGGGTGATGCAGGTGTAAATAGCTAATGGCATAGCTAGACAATTGGCATGAAACCAGGTATCACATGAGTCACAAGCAACTGCTCACTGGTTTGATTTGCATGGTTAAGCACATGTACCACAAGGAAATTTGTAGGTTGGACCAGGGTTTGGGTGGCAGTCACCTGATAGCAGAATCTTCTGGTGTGGGGAATTCCAGGAAACTTCGTCCAGGTCTGGCAGTGGATGGTAGCTGATAAGCCAGAATATGACAAGCAAAGATAACAACATGACTCCTTTCAGGAGATAAGGGGGTTGTTTATACTCGATATCCGAAATTTAGGATGTCCGAAACCATGAAAGTTGTAGACCGGAAGTGTGTATGTTTATGTTTACAAACAGGAAAATGTTCTCTAGAGCATCAAAGGTGGGTCTATCTATACCAAAACTGTATCTGTCGGGTGCAGGATACTTGTATTTGATTAATCAACCATTGAAGCTGTTGTTTGAAGCGTCTAAATCATGAAGAAAGAGATTTTTTGCTAAGCCCAGTAACAAATGCGCCACATCGCGACCTTGACCTATTATGGTAATTTCCTCCACACTGTTCTGACTTATTCTTAAATCAAACTTATTTTCATAAGTCATCTTACTGAAATTAATGGCACAGCAGTGTTGTCTTTGTGTGCTGATATCACATAGACATACAATGTATTATCAATTTATATTAAAGAAGGTTTATCTTATTTATCACGTCAGCAAATAATTCTTATAGGGAACTTAAATTTTTGTCTCGAGGACAGTCGAAATGGGTTTAGTAAATGTAGTAAATGTATTAGTAGCCATGCTTTCATGTCATATTCATTGGTGTTTAAGTTTTAATATAATGTTTGTTTCTTCAACAGTTGATTTTGAAGAAAACATTCGACAAAGAAAGTAACCATGTTATCATTGAAGATGGCAACGGTGATAAAATCAAGACGACATTTAACGACAAAGGTCAGTTAAGTGAGTTTATTGATGGGCGTGGAAACAAGTATGAAGTGGGTATAAATGATAACGGAACCTTAAACACTGTAGTCTATCCTGATGGGACAAACAAATCATACCGTTTTGTAACAAATGGACATGTAACTACTCTCCGATCAGGAGATGTTCAAAGTTATCAGTTCAATGATTATCAACATTTGATTAAAAAGACTGATAGTGTCGGTGGGATTACATCATATGATTATGATAAATCTGGTAATATTGTGACCGCTACTAATGACGTCGGTGAAATCAGGATACATCAATCTGACAATCTGCCTGTAAGTGTTAGGTATCCTAATCACACAATAAACTATCAGTATGATAACAAGCAACGAGTTACTGTCATAGAAACTAGTAGTGGTTATAAAGTTGGCTACACATACAATCGACTTGGACAAATGACACAGGTCACTGACGAAGATGGGAATATACTTACATATGCTGAATATAACAATGCTGGACAAATCGTTAAGAAGACACTAGGAAATAAAGCAAGGACTGAGTATATGTATCATCCTACTACTGGACTGCTAACAAAATTATTGAACTATTATCCCAATGGAACTTTGTCGTCATTCTTCAATTATACCTACTCATCCAAAAACAGAAGAATATCTGTTGATACGATTGAGGGAATGTGGAAATTTCGATACGATCGTGCTGGACAAGTGATATCCATGTTTGATCCACATGGAAATGTTACAGAGTATACTTACGACGAGACAAAGAATCGTAAAACTGTATCCGTGAACGGTGTGGAAATTAGAAATACTGTTAACGAGCTGAACCAATATGTTGACTATGGAAAAACGAAATATAAACATGATAAGAATGGAAACCTGGTCGAGAGAGAATCTGAAAGCGGTGAAATAGAACGTTTCGTGTACGATGACGACAACAAGTTGATCCGGTATGAGTCAGCATCAAACAATTGTACATATCGGTATGATGCTTTTGGATATCTATACTGTAAGAAATGTAATGATGTTGCCTCGCAATATGTTGTCAACATAGGAGGTAACTATGGCTTGGATATCTTAGAACAGGTGAGTTACCGAACTTTTATTTAAAATAAAATACTTAACGCTCGTATAATGTAAAGTCATTATTATATGTTTGAGATTAGTTTTGATATAAAGTACACATGTATAAATATGATTAACTCCATAAATGCAAAACTAGTTCTAACACCATTTGGAGCTATTTTGGCTTATGTTTAGAGATTTGTTCTACAGGTGTTAACTTTATGGGTCAGCTTTAGGGCATTTTGAAGGTGTAGTTATTGACAGTTTGTTCACTTAGATCGGAAAAGATGCATTTTTTACTCAAATATATTATGAACAATTTGCAATATTGTTTTTGTAAACAAATATTTTTATTGTCTGTAAATAGATGACAACAAAGAATGGTCGTACGAGTAAGATGTCATATTACCATGGTGATGAATTGATAGGTTTGATTGGGCAGAAGCATGATAATGATGAGATCAACTACTTTATGTATGATCCATTAGGGTAGGTGACATAATCTCATATATAATCCTCCCTCCCCACGAACACGATATAAACTGACTGTCTCTCTGTTGGCTATTTTCTTAGTGTTTGGTCTATTTCCCAATGTTTGTAGTTAGTAACAATGATTTTCTTTTGCAACATGTTTATAGTTGTATTTCGAGTTATTGCCCTTAAAGTACGTTATCATATACACGTCTGTCACATAGAATTTGGTTGAAACTGTACCATGAGCATGAATGCAATAGTATACGATTTTACCGTTACAAAACTACAAAAGTACGAGTATTTATAAAAATATTGATGGGCAAATTTTTTACTTCACAGATCCGTGGTTAGTATCTTAGATGAAAATGGAGATTTATTGAGTAAATTTGAAAGGAATCCGTTCGGTGAGATTCTGGCTACTAGGGGAGGAGTTCATTCGTCCATGTTTACATATATCGGACAATGGGGAGTAGTGGACATGCAAGAAATACCCGGGACGTACTTGATGCGTGCGCGTCTATATGATAGTCATACTGGACGATTCTTGAGTACTGACACTATAGGAATAAAGGCCCATAGCAAAAACTTCTATGCTTACTGTTCTAACGACCCAGTCCATTTCAATGACCCAGAAGGCACATGTCCATTGTGCTGGTTTGGAGCAGGAGCTGCATTCGGTTTAATTAAGTACGTGTACATCACTCCTAGAAAAGACATGACCTGGGGAGGTGAGTTTTTATTTTCATCATAAACTGAACATTAGGCAACGTTCGTGCTTCCACATTATTTATTTAAGTAGATTTAGTAGCTACCATGATATCCGAATATTATTGTATATACGGTAGAGTGCTAGTACACTATGGTTGGCTTCCTGTGAAAAGCAATCATTTAGAGTTTGTGGATGTTGCAATTATGCCACACAAGAGATACCAATCATAGTATCAATACATTTGTACACATGTTATTTCCGCCGAAAACATTTTCGGCAGGGATATGGTTATAGTCTCCGCCCGTCCGTCCATACGTCTGTCTGTCTGTATGTCTGTCTGTACGTCCGTCCGTACGTCTGTCTGTCTGTCCGTCCGTCACAAATTTGTCCGGAGCGTATCTTGAAACTATTTAAGATATTTACTTGAAACTTGGTATATAAATAGATGGCAACTTGGAGAAACGCAGTGACCAAGAACCATATCTCTGTCGGTCTTAAACTTTGAGGAGATTAATGCGTATTCAATGGTCACGGTGAGTTTGGCCTTTGGTCCAAATGACCTTGAACTTGAGTCGGACCGTCAATGGAGGATGAACAATCTCCACTACAAATATTAGAATCCTAGGTCCATCCGTTCTGGAGTTATTGTTGGAAAACCATTTGGCATGTCGACCGACCGATCGGCAATCCAGTAGACAATTCCTGGTAGTTTCATGTTATGGTTAAGAATCAAACCAACTTGCAATGATAACGAGTACTTGTGGTATACTAATATTCCCTAGCATTAACATATTTTCAACTTGTTTAGGGGCAATTGGATCGTCTTTGACTTCGGGACTGAACGGAGTAATATTCCTTCAGAGGAAAATGTTACCTAAAGCCATACAGTACATGATGAAAGCAGGGTCAACTGTTGTCGGAAAATGGGCTCAACATGCGATTGACGGAGAACCTTACTCTTTCGATGATGCGAAAAAAGACTTTGTGGACGAGTTTTTTTATTATGCTTCTAAGAACTCTACATATCAAATGTTTAAAACAGTAGTTAAAACTCTTGATTTTGTATGCAGAGTATGGGAGAAAAAAACGGGTGGTCGACCAGGGGTAAGTATAATTAATCGCTCACATGAGTACAAAGTGCAAAAGGTGAGGCAACAGTTTTCCCTTAATCCTTGGAAACTTGGTCACATTGTTTATCTCTAAGAAATCTAGACCAACATCGAAATTGGGTTATCTTGGGCCAAAAACTAGGTCACTAGGTCAAATCACTAAAAAATATTGTTAATACTTTTAGAGGTCCTATTTTTGACTTCATTTTTTTAACTTGGGTCTCAATGTTTGTTTCTATGGTATCTAGGTGAAATTTGCAACTGTGTGATCCTGGGAAAAAACTAGGTCACTTTGTCAAATCACATTAAAACCTTGTTAACAATCTGGAGGTCACATTTCGACTTTATCTTTTTGAAACGTGGTCAGAATGTTTATCTCTATGAAATCTAGTCCGAAAGTTCGAAACTTGGTTATATGGGGTCAAAACTATGTCATTGGGTCAAATCACAGAAAAAAACCTTGTCAGCACTCTAGAGGTCACATTTTTTTAAACTTTGCCGCAATGTTTATCTCTATGAAATTGAGATTAAGTTCGAAACCGGATCACCTGGGGTCAAAAACTAGGTCAGTAGGTCAATTCACTTAAATATTTGTTAACAGCACACTTCACATTGATTACTTCATTCTTTTGAAACTTGTTCAGTGTTTGACTCTATGAAATGTGTATCAATTGTGCAACTGTGCCATCAGGGACAAAAACTATGTCAAATCATTGAAAACCAGTATTAACACGCTGGATGCATCCTGTTTTACTGAGGTATATAGTTCAATAACAAGTACAATGACAACTGAATGTCCTAAATATTCTACGTTAGATTTCGCGCAACTTTCCCTATTCATTCTGTGATGTTTTTGGCGTTAGCAAGCAGCTTTTTATTGACATGTGCACTTGCTTTATTACAAAAGAAATGACCGAACACAACTAGTGATAATGCCAAGTGACTCAAATCAACGTTGCGCAATTTTCAAATTTGGTTACGAACTCGGATATTTACCAACTATTATGATTAAGTATCTTTACAAGCCTCACCAGAGATCACTATGCAATAGGAATGTATATGGGTATAATCAAAGGTTGTTGGACAGTGGAAGAAGCTAATTGGGCTGGTCGGAGACGCTGTGAACTACACACGTTGAACATCAGAAAATATTCTGCTAAGTATGTATTCGACTGAAAAAGGCCATCTTTGGTACGAAGACATGTTTGTTATGTCATTATCAATTAAATTCTAAATAATATTATGGTAAGTGTTTCGGCATCAAGGAAGACTGTTTAAAAGAGTAGAAATTGTTAAGTGTTAACATTTTAAATACGACGGCACATGATGTCACGATACCTGGCCCCGCTCCGCGCTCCCCTACTGTGCTGTTTTATGTACATCAAATAGTGTAATTTGGGTTTGTTTGCAAATCACTTAAAATTTTCATTACAGATCAAGAATACGAGGTATAATGTAGCTGTATTGTTTTTTATGCTTTCCTTCAATAGTATTTTCACAATTGACACAGTCTGGTTGATTCTGGGTACTCCCTTGCATGGTGACATATTTCAGCTACCAGATATCAACTTAATTCACCACGTCATTCGTTTTGTTACCGTGTTAGATAACTAAAAAGATTTGTCAATTCAAGCAGAGAATGAGGCTGTCGGCCTTAGTTTTCAACAAAATCTAAGTCGTGAAAACTGACCACAAATCTCCCAACACCTACAAACCTGAATAGGAAACATTTCATGGTTACATAGACCATAGGCCATAGGCCAAGCAAGCCATGTTCGACCCCATTTATGCACTAACGATCAATGATGGAAGTCCAAAAGTTGATGATTTTTACAAATAGACTAGAAATCTTCAAAAGTCATTAAACGCTTGGTTTCAAGATCCAAGATAAAAATGTAAACACATCAAATTCGTATGTACCATTAAGTAATAGTATGGTCACTGCCAAAGACCAAAATCCCAAAACCAGCAATAATATTTTATAGATATGCAACATCCCAATATTCCCAATATTTTGTCAAAATGTCCTCTATCATCAGTATTCTACATGGCCATATGGGCATATGATGCTTTAATACTGTGGTTTGGTTCCTGAGCCCTCCCCATCCAAATGAATATGTTAAAATTCAGTTGCGTGTGTAGTGCTCATTCGGTCGAAGAATAAGACCTTTACGGTTATTTTTAACTTTTTGTTGACAGCTTTCTACTTGAGTTAACCAAAACGCCACGATTCTCATTTCGATTGATTTTGAAAGATGCTAGTATGTCTCTTTTCAGATGTGCGCTTGGCCAGATAAAGTCGATGCCTGTGTGACAGATGTTGTAGATGGTTTGGTTAGATCTTTGGATCCTGTAAGTAAAACACTTGTTTACATGTATGTAGGAGATACTTGTATGAAAACAATTATACCATATGAACACTATACCAGTTCTATTTCTCCACAATATTATTGGTAACGGAATAAATAGAAAACATTTTTCTTTTCATTATTGATGAATGTTTACTGTTATGAAATTAAAGCAATATAATGCAATAAAAATAGTAAATGCAAACTTTAAACATATTTTAAAAAACTATCAAATTCAGACCAAATGAAAGAATATCATAGTATCAGTATGTCCAATAGGCAATGCCTGGTAGTTCTTTGTTATTGACAAGAATCAAACCAAAGTTCAATGATTACGATTACTTGTGGTATACTAGTATTCCCAAACAATAACGTAATTTTCTGAAGGGAGTTACACTCTATTTGAGTAAAAAGTTATCTTACCCTATAGAAATCATGCTGTTTGTAGGGGCAACTGTGGTCGGAAAATGGACACAACATGCGATTGACGGGGAACCTTACTCTTTTGATGATGCGACAAAAAAACTTTGTGGACGAGTTCGTTTATATTGCTTCTCAGAACTTTACATATTAAATATTTAAACAGTAGTTAAAACTCTTCATTCTGTATGCGTTGTCTCTTTTTTAGAGATACGCTAGGCCATATAAAACGGCTGCTTGTGTGACAGATGCTGTAGATGGTTTGATTGACTGGGTTAGGTCTATGGATCCTGTAAGTAAAACACTTGTTTAAATGTATGTAGGAGATGCTTGTATGAAAACAATTATTCATATACCATATGAGCACAATACAAGTTTCATTTCTCCAAAATATTATTGGTAACAGGATAAATAGAAACGTTTACCATTTACTGTGCCGCTATATTGTTGCAAACAGAAGAGTGATTGATGAATTATTTCAGAATGATATGTTAGGACCCGCAGGATACGGTACCGCTCGTTTTATATCTAAGGATATGGTGATGTTCAAAGCTCTATATTGTTTCAAACAGAAGAGTGATTGATCATTTATTTCAGAATGATATGTTAGGACCCGCAGGATACGGTCCCGCTCGTTTTATATCTAAGGATATGGTAATGAAATATATAATCAGGTTTGAGAATGAAGAAAATGCCACAGCTCCGGCACAACGTGTTTATATCAAGCACAGCTATAGTGAACATCTAGATCCACGTCATATGCAGATGGGAGAATTTGGTTTTGGAAATTTCACACAAGAAATGCCAGACAGACAAAAGTTATTTCAAGTAAATGTTTGGGTTTTGTTTTCAATTTCGGTATGTCGTATAAAATTTAGATGTAGATTGGCTGTTAAATTACCACACCTTGTTAATAAAAAGATGTTTTCTAAAAAGTGTTCAGTTTCCGGTATCAGACATTGCCGGACCAAATGGTCTACCAGAAATTTTGAGCTGGGTCTGATGGAGCCGAACCGAATGTCTGATGAAAGAAAATCTGTCCTTTCAGGGAAATAGTACCATTTCATGTAATATGGTAGTTTTAAATGTGAGTTTGTATTTTGGAGTGATGTTTGTTTTGAATTTTAACATAAAAATACCTATTATATTGATTTTGTCAGAGCTAAAACATGGAAATAAGACTCATCAAATTTCCAGTATTTTTTTAATCTGTACAGGACCGAATGTCTGGTACATGTTTGGCAAGTTTCGCGATGTCTGCTAGTATTAGTATCGTACTGTAATTCATTATTTAGGTCTATAAATGTATTTGATAATTTCAGGGTATGATCAATATGACAGCAGAGATGGGGTTTGTTGTACGGGTATTTGCCGGACTAGATATTGTAAAGAAAACTTTGACCTGGGAGTTTCAGACAATAGATCCAAAAACAGGTATGTTTGACATACAAGTGCAATACTTTAGAAAGTTTGGTCTACTTTAGCTTTGCTGTTTGATGAAGACCATTCAGTCATTATTAAATGAATGTGTTGAATATCATAATTGTCCCGTTACTTTCATTTTTGTATACAATTACTTTAATCAATTCAGTTCCACGATTAGAATTTTAGCCTGTTGTTCTTCCAAAACTGGAATCTATGTAAAACCATTTATGTACCCTTATAATTGCATTTTGTCACATTCTGGATTTGATGCACATAAATGTTTGTTATTTTAAATTGCATGTACTAAGGGTGTAAGTATAGCTCCATAACTCAACAAAAAATAATAATTTGAATCAATTATATGATGTATCTAATAACACAGGAGAAGCGCCCATTGATCCAGGTGTTGGATTTCTTCCTCCAAATAACGGGACAACAGGACAGGGATTTGTATCATTCTCCATGAAGCCTCGCAGAGATGTTGCACACTTAGCTACGATCAATGCTAATGCCTCCATTTATTTTGATGAAAATGAACCAATTGATTCTCCGAATATATTCAATACGGTAAGAATGTTCGTTATTAGTTTTAATGTCATGCTTTTCCGTCGAAATACATGTGTTATACGTATATGAGTGATGTTTAGTCTTACATGTCATTTCGATTATCAATGTAAATGTGTTTACTAAAAATGTATGCTTCGGAAAATGGTTTTATTAATTTATTATTCCTATTCATACTCACACATGGTATCGTCAAATCTCTGAGGGAATCATGTATTTGGACATTAATCAAAAACGTAGTATTTGTTGACAGACTAATATGTTTGAAAACGGCCTGATTTTAGATAGATGTTATTGTATTTGAGCCACACATAATTGTTAATGGTAATTGCTCATGGATGGTTTTTGCACATGTTTAAGTTGTAAGCCTTGTTTGCAATCCTGGTTGTGATCGACTTACCACATTTCTTGTTAGTATTATATAACCAATGTCCTATTGTTTATACTAATGCAGATAGACGATATACCTCCAGTGATGAACAGTTCTATTATAGAACAAACATTGTCTGTAGATTCTGTCACAATCACACTGAGACCTACAGATTCTGGATCAGGTCCTGCCTTTGTAGATATATTCCAAAAACAAGGTACCAGTATGTTTTTGACAAATGATAACTTTTGGTCAGGAATTACATTCTAGAATATCAGATATTATATATTGGGAAACTTGTACAGTGATATAATTATGTGCATCAAAACATACCAATTCAGAAATCAACCATGAAACAAAGATCTCCCTCAAAATTAGATTAAGTCAATCACCAGGCTTCGGTTGTACCATGTGACCAAACGTTAAATTACACTACATCCATTTTAACATTCAGGCGTTTTCAGTGTCAGATTGGGAATAGAACTAACTCCTGACTCATCCAATAGGCGGAACTAGATGGGTAGTGGTCAAATATATATCTGTAATGTAATCAAAGTACTGAAGTACTGACAGGCTGGAGAACTGCAAAGGGACAATAGCTTTTCAAATAATGTAACATCAAGTGGTTTTCTAAGTAGAAAGAGAGGTAAGTGCTGGACGAAAAATGATTCGATCGCTGGACCTTAGCATCAGAAAATTACTTAGCGAGTTGCTTAACCACTCGGTCACGATCTCGTTAGAGAATATTGAACTAAATAATTTAACATAATAAAATCATTGATGCACGCGCTATATCGCGTTCGTAACGCGTAGTTATAATTATCAACGCCTTTAAACACCTCTCCTTTTAATTTCATACAATATCCTCCCATTACAAGAAGAAACTAATATATTACAATCGAACAGATTAAATGAAACAAGGAAAGTTTAATGTTCTAATCTTGCAAAACTGATTAACGAAGAGGAACTATTTTCATTGAGTGTATAGATTCTGTGTTGTCAGTTTCGCGAGTTAATTCATCTTAGTGGAATTCATTTTTTGGCATTGTAATAGATCTGGCGACATCGCCAGCCTAAAAACAGTATTATTTAATTGCATATTATTTTCTTTTTGACAGGTAATAGTTTAGTACTGTTTATGGAAGGTGTAACGGAGGACATAGTTGTGTTACCATTGGGTCCCGGTGCATCGTACAATCTACTGCCCCTTTCTGTTGACAATGTGGGGAACCGACAGACTGTACCAGAAATAGATTCTGTAGATTTCCTTAATGTTGCTTCTACAGGGGAACCAGGTAAATACCTTGTTACATTTTAGGTGCATAGTTTTATTTGACAGATACTCTTTTCTACAGTTAGAGGTCCCAATCATATAGAACTGTAGACTCTAGGAATATATGTAACAGTATATAATGACATAATATATGCCTGTACATGTATTAATCATATTTGAATCATCACTCTATGATGCTCATCCTACCTATCTGGTGAGGGTTCCTTTATGAATTTTAAATATTCACTTGACACACATTTAAAAAAGCCCATTGGTGTTACTGTCTGTGAGACAAGTTATTAATTAAAACTTGAAACAGAGAAATGCCATTTAGTATTACCGGTCGATCATCTGATCTGGAACGTTACTGATCATCCCGGTCACCAAAATGTCCTTGGTTGTGCATGTACCTTTGAAACAATGATTTGCCACAGAGGTCAGCCGACATACCCGGTAGTCATTGAGGGTATATAGAATACCTACCCATAGCCATTATGTCAAGAGTTAAAACTATTATGGACAATGATTCGTGCCGAATAGTGCATTTTTCTTAGTTTGATGCAAGTATTGGTTAGTAAACCATAAAGTTATCACTGGGAATGATAAGTAATTTACGTCGTATGTAGTATGTTGAGCAGTATGTGATTGCAAGATAAGAACAAGAGGTATCCCGCTGCTTGAAATCGCTCATTGATATGGAATCTGTAAGGCATGAAACATTCAGCATATTTGAAGATGGATAATTGTTTGACCACGTATCAAATGCATTTGTATATAGATCATGGATACGCTTTGTCTCAAATAGCAGCATGGATCCATTATCATCAGATATCATTAGATACCCAATAACAGGACTTCGACTTAATACACACGTACGACAATTTTGTACTTGTAGGTAACTGCAGTTGCTCCGACCATGGAAATTGTTCTTGGACGAATTTTTGTATTTGTAATGAGGGATACTATGGACCGATATGTTCAACCAGTAAGTATTAATTTTTTAAAAAGATATTAATAATAATTTCTCTTCGTATTTTATCTATCTCAGGAGGTACTCGGACACATCCAATGTAAACCATTTGATACTACATGTAGCGCGAGTAAGACAGTCTGGTATGGGATCTTTATTCATTATATATGACCTTCATACTTATATGTGTTTCAATGGTGATAATGGTGATTTGAAACCTGTTTGTGATATTTCCACTCATTATTTGTGATCAGTACATTGCGTATTAGTCTGCATAATCAAAACTAGGTAACAAAACTTCTTTCCTTGTGGCCCCAGTGTCAGCATAATCATAATGACTCAATCTGTTTGGTAAGTATCAAGTATCCTCATGAATTATGTACTGTTGCAGCCACAAAACCACTTGAACCCCCAGTGTTGGACTTGAAAGCTGGAGTAGGATTTACGGATGAAGAAATCCAACTTAAGATATCTGCCAGGAATATGTCTGGAAGTCTGGAGGATATAACAATTATGATATCAGGGTTTCCAGATGGTACAACATTCTCAAAGGGCAAGATAAATCCTGATGGATCTCTTGTACTCAAAAGTTCGGAATTTGGTTCAATTACTATGACAACTAATTATGAAGGACAGATTAAGCTGAATGTTTTAGCACACCAACGGACAACTGATTCAGATTTAACCCGAACCGGTGATCTCACATTTAGGGTTTATACACGACCTAATAAAGTAAATGTCCATGTGAATGGGTGTTTCTTTAACGGAACCGATGGTTTTGTCCAAGCTCGATTAAATTCATCTGTGGACATTGGATCTTCGGCAAATTCATCAGACGTTTTATCACATGATGTTGAGTTAAGCGTTCCATCGTGGATTCAGCCTGCTGGCGAGTATAATGTGAAACATGTATACGGTATATCTGATGAACTGGTAGATTACATTCTTAATGTAAATGCTCCGGTACAACCATTTAATGTGACAGTGGTTGTTAAATTACATTATCCCGGTCTTCCTACGTTAGAGTCCAGACAAGTGGTAGAAATACCAGCATTCTGTAATGAAGGTAAGTAGAAATATACCAGTTATATTAGGCTTCCAATAATAAGACGTCATGGGAAAACTGAGAAAATAGAGTGAACCTTACTGCTAATTGCATCATAGGTGCAGACAAAGCATATTAAACCTGATCTTCCTTTGTGTTGGTCAAATATATCCAGCTCGAGAGCCAGCAGACAACAACCAAACACAAGTACAGACACATATCTCAACGAAATGTCTCAAAACAATGCTCCATTGATATAGTAAACGTACCGTGCATGTTTGAAATAATCGACTCAACTGTTCATGTCGTATTGGATATTTAACAACAAAAAGTGGCTGTGTTGATGAGTTGATTATGACAAAACTAGCTATGTCATAGCTCTTTAGGCGTAATGGAAAGTTTGAAAAATATATTAGCGGGAGGAAGGAATGCTATTTAATGCGATATATAACATATTTGGGTATTATCCAATTTCCTCTATGTGTTCATCAACATTTGTCAAAAATGTCCCGTAAAGGATTAAAACGCTTTGTCTACTAGTTTTTTTAAATATAAATCCGACGACATACTAGGTAGTAACCACATATATAATGTTTCTATATTTTAAAGATGATTTGAAGGCTTTTAGTCTATTTATTTATAACTGACTGGAAATAGCTTTGACACTAATTCAAGAAAGACGCAGATCTTATAGAAGTATGTGTTTAAATGAGTTCAGTGGGTATACTTTCCTTCAGTCACGTTTCCCCACATGACGTTACCTATTTCTTGATACCCAAAAAGGCAAAATAGAATTCATAAAAATTCTGGGGTTTGTTTACCTTTCAGAGCCATTTTCATGCATAATCTAACCATGTTTTAGCCAATATTCAGTGTGTTTCAGTATTTTTCCTAAATGGAATTTTCAAGTTTTTAAATTACATTTCAGTTGATGAGGTGAAGATTAATGAAACGTTGGCGCAAAATCGTAAGTACTGTACTTTGTAGATGCTGTATGCGTTCATTCTGCAATATCTAACAATATGTCTATTTGCAACAAAATATTGTGATGACGTATGGTAGTTCTCTAATTCCTTATGAATGTTTGCGAGATCGGACTAGGTGGTGTGTAGAGGCTCAGGTGATATAAATATCAAAATTTAGGAGGAGGCACTGTGGTATGTGATATGTCTGCAGAAAGCTGACTGGCAAATAAAGGCTTTGTTCAGCAATTTAGAAAAACAAAATAAAGAAATAAAACAATAATACCTGGAATAAGTAACATCAATATTATGTTCACTGTTCGACAATATCGTTTTAGATAAGAAAGTCAGCGTTTCCATTGGCATCAATATTGATTTACCACCAAATGTTAATCTACAAGTTGCCCAATCCTTCGAATTTTATAGACGGCTGGTATTCAAAATGGTAAGTGCATTTATGTTTCTCATCTTCCCTGTTTTGTCGGTTGAACAGAACTTGAAAGCGTTTTCAAACTTTTATTGATTGAGTTTTATATGACTTTCAAACTATTCTCATGAGGGTAGAGAATAATAATTGCTTGCAAGAAATTGATTCTAGACATATCAACAATTACGAAATGGCATTCTAGACATGCCACTTTTAAAGAATGTCATTATCTTTCATATACGCAGCAGAAACATAGTTGAACAAAGTGATAAAGGTCACCAGATGCAAACAATTGTATACTTTCTTACTTATTCCTCTCCGTCCCCGTTGGGACATAATGATACAGTTTTCTTTCTCCACTTGGTCCAGTCTTTGATTTAATAATGCACCTCTCCTGTTGATATACCTAAATTGGGTCATCCTGCATTTATCGGCGGGGAATTGGACTTTTATTTGTTTCTTTGGCTATGTGTGGGTATTGCTCATTGTAGTTGTGTTGTAGTGTTACTGATTTCTGTGCTCGGCTCGTTAAGTTAAGTGCTGCCTTCCCTGTCCGATTTTCTCATACATTTTTGGCATATAAGGTCTATGATCTTTCTAAACTTGGTCCTGATTAGGCTACATTTTGCGCCTCTCACATTGATATACACATTTTGGCACGTTCTGATACAAGTGTTCTTCACCAGATTGTCTTTGGTCTACTAGATTTCCTTTTCCCATGCGGTTGCCAACGTAGAGCACCCTTTGGTAGTCGAGATTAGTTAATTCTGAAACAATATGATACAATACAAGAGAACTATTAAAGAAATTTGCAAGCTGGTTCTTGATTGGATCAGTGGTTCTTAATACTTGTTTTTATTTATTTCAGCTGCAGACATTTTACAAACAATTTCTTGGTGTTGGTTTTATAAGACTGAAAGTCACAGGTTTGAGGTAAGCTGTATACATATCGGTATAATAACAAATTTATACGTGTATATATGTTGTTCTCATTTGGTGTAGTGTGTTCATATTCTTATGTACGCTAAAAAACGTTTAGGCAATTTACATATTCATCTTGGCACATAAGGTAAAATAGATGAAAAACTTCTGTATTTCTCTTACTATTAGGACCACAAAAACATACTGTAGTGGTTCGTTGTCATAGCAGACATTTGCAAGCATAAATCGGTAGTTCATTGTTCAAAAATAATATCTTGAATGATTTGTTGCAGGCGAGGAAGTTTGATCATTGATCATGATGTTATCATGGTGAACAACACCTCTACAGCACAGTCAATGTCTGTAGCACTCGCACAGCTAACCAAACAGTCAGGACAAACTTCTCTTACATTTGATGGTAAAACTGTAACAGTAACACAAGTCAGTCTGGACAATAAAACAGGTAATACTTTATTTGATGAGTGAATTAACAAACCTAATAATGTTTGATGAGTGAATTAACAAACCTAATAATGGTCGATGAGTGAATTAACAAACCTAATAATGGTCGATGAGTGAATTAACAAACCTAATAATGGTCGATGAGTGAATTAACAAACCTAATAATGGTCGATGAGTGAATTAACAAACCTAATAATGGTCGATGAGTGAATTAACAAACCTAATAATGGTCGATGAGTGAATTAACAAACCCAGTAATTGACGAATTAGTGAATTAACAAACCTAATAATGGTCGATGAGTGAATTAACAAACCCAGTAATTGACAAATGAGTGAATTAACAAACCTAATATTGGTCGATGAGTGAATTAACAAACCCAGTCATTGACGAATTAGTGAATTAACAAACCCAGTCATTGACGAATTAGTAAATTAACAAACCTAATAATGGACGAATGAGTGAATTCACAAACCTAATAATGATTGATGAATGAATTAATAAACCCAATAAAGGACGAATGAAAGATTGTTAAATGAAGAGTAAATCTGATAACAGAATGAATTTATTTATTAATATGAAGAGATAAAGATATTTATAGAAATTAAAGAAGGAATCAATGAAGCAAGGGTGGAATCAAGTATGTGTAAAATTGAGCTAAAATGAATTGTTGAGATCCAGGAATTAATTAATGATTGAATGGTTTATTTTAAATCAGATGAATGAAGATATTTAAGAATAGATGAAATACATTGTATCTTTATTTTGTTTTATTAAGAATTATGTATGTTGCTTTGACTTTTATATATTTATCTGTTTTGTGGGACTTGAACATTCGTATTTATTGCGATCAGAGTATTATTTAAATTGGAAAATGCTATAACATGCTTATATACTCGGCATGCTGTATTATGATCAAACAACTTGCCATATAACTACGCATGGCATGTCTAGTTTCCGATATATGATGCTTAAATATTTTACTTTTGTCAGAAATATCAAATTATTAATGTATCTTAAAAAGCACATGAGCTCATGATCATGAAGTAAACTATCTATCAAATGTTTACTTACCTACATTTGCGCAGTATGCATTCGTGTATTTCAGCATCTATTTATGATGTTACAATTGATGTTTCAGTGACTGGTGTTTGTAAAGCGTTCACATCAATACATCCATGTGACAAGTTTGTTTGTGACGTTGTAGGGAATAAACCAGAATGCAGGTAATTACACAGTACACTACACGTACTACATTTTCCTTCATGGATTAGTTACACGTAGTATATTCCCTTCATGTATTAGTTGCATGTAGTACACTTCCCTTCATGTATTAGTTGCACGTAGTACACTTCCCTTCATGTATTAGTTGCACGTAGTACATTTCCCTCCATGTTTTAGTTACACGTAGTACATTTCCCTTCATGTATTAGTTGCACGTAGTACACTTCCCTTCATGTATTAGTTGCACGTAGTACATTTCCCGTCATGCATTAGTTGCACGTAGTACATTTCCCTTCATGTATTAGTTACACGAAGTACACTTCCCTTCATGTATTAGTTGCACGTAGTACACTTCCCTTCATGTATTAGTTGCACGAAGTACATTTCCCTCCATGTATTAGTTACACGTAGTACATTTCCCTTCATGTATTAGTTACACGAAGTTCATTTCCCTTCATGGATAATTACACGTAGTACATTTCCCTTCGTGGATTAGTTACACGTAGTTCATTTCCCTTCATGTTTTAGTTACACGAAGTACATTTCCCTTCGTATATTAGTTACACGAAGAACATTTCCCTTCATGGATTAGTTACACGTAGAACACTTCCTTTCGTGTATTAGTTACACGTAGTACATTTCCCTTAATGAATTAGTTACACGTAGTACATTTCCCTTCATGTATTAGGTGCACGTTGTACATTTCCCTCCATGTTTTAGTTACACGTAGTACATTTCCCTTCATGTATTAGTTGCACGTAGTACACTTCCCTTCATGTATTAGTTGCACGTAGTACATTTCCCGTCATGCATTAGTTGCACGTAGTACATTTCCCTTCATGTATTAGTTACACGTAGTACATTTCCCTTCATGTATTAGTTGCACGTAGTACATTTCCCTTCGTGGATTAGTTACACGTAGTACATTTCCCTTCATGTTTTAGTTACACGAAGTACATTTCCCTTCGTATATTAGTTACACGAAGTACATTTCCCTTCATGGATTAGTTACACGTAGTACACTTCCCTTCGTGTATTAGTTACACGTAGTACATTTCCCTTCATGAATTAGTTACACGTAGTACATTTCCCTTCATGTATTAGTTACACGTAGTACATTTCCCTTCATGGATAAGTTACACGTAGTACACTTCCCTTCATGTATTAGTTACACGTAGTACATGTCCCTTCATGTATTAGTTACACGTAGTACACTTCCCTTCATGTATTAGTTACACGTAGTACACTTCCCTTCATGTATTAGTTACACGTAGTACATTTCCCTTCATGTATTAGTTACACGTAGTACACTTCCCTTCATGTATTAGTTACACGTAGTACATTTCCCTTCATGTAATAGTTACCCGTAGTACATTTTCCTTCATGTATTAGTTACACGTAATACATTTCCCTTCATGTAATAGTTACCCGTAGTACATTTCCCTTCATGTATTAGTTACACGTAATACATTTCCCTTCATGTAATAGTTACCCGTAGTACATTTTCCTTCATGCATTAGTTACACGTAGTACACTTCCCTTCATGTATTAGTTACACGTAGTACACTTCCCTTCATGTATTATTTCATCTTTATTTATTACTGAATACTGAACGCCCTGGATTCATACGCCATGTTTATTATATGACCCAATATGGTCGTGAAAAGACACTGCTGTTGTAAACCATTACTCTTATTTTGGTTCTATTCAATAAACCTTATAGACACTGAACAAGAATCTCACACAAAACATCATGATTGGTTCAAATATGACCATAAAACTTTACTTGAATATGCATTATGTAAAAGACTAAAAGTATAAGCATTTTAGTTCACATGTGTTCTTTAACTTTCAATGCTGTATTTCATGTATTTTGTCCTACATTTGCAGCCAACCAACAGAAACAGAAGACAATGGTATGTATAAATGTATATGAACACTTGGTATTTACAAGGAATTACATATATTTTATTTATATACCTCCCTGGTATTTATAAAACTTGCATTTCAATAAAATCGAATCATATAATTATTTTCATATATTTATATATGTACGTATACTTGGGAGTTTTGATTTATACAGTCAGCCTGTCGATACATGTACTCGTAATTGCTAAAATTGAAATTAAACATATTCAAGCGTTGCCATGCCTTTTTAGTTAGCAGTACATTATTGTTTATGATTATAGGTTCTTAAAGTATATTTTTGCTTGCCTTATTCATCTACCTAGTACCAAATAGTGATCAGGCCAGTTGGTCAAAGTCATTATGAATAACTTTTTTTTGAATAGGTGTAGTTTCACATTAGTATGACATTAGATAACTTTAAATCATGTAATAATACAGGACATTAAATAAGATCTATTGATGTTACAACGTTTGATAATAGTTAACTTCTCATGTAACAATATAAGGCATTATTTAAAATCTAAGCATGTTACAATGGATGACATTAATTAAGTTTAGATCATGTTACAATGTATGTATGTGTTTGTTTCAGACAATACTGTTCAGCTGATATTTGTGGCAGTTGGTGGAGGTTTAATCGCCTTGATTATAACGGTGACAGTCGTGGTACTCTGTAGGAAGTCAAGGAGAAGACAAAAGAAAAAATCTGACCGCACCGTCACGTACAATCGCCGTCCATTATCTACTGACAGTGCGGGTGGCCATGCCTCAGAGACTGTGCAATTTTCTAACATTACCTATGATTCAGAAGAGAAAGAGTAGAAGAAAAATGTTTAGATAAAGAGCAAATGTGAGGGAACAATAATAAAGAACAAACTCAACAACCTTTATCAAACCGCAATAATGATAATGAATGATTTTATAAAGAAATTTAGCGTGCTTCTCAATCCTTGATTTGTATAATTAGTCCCCTACCGGTGAAATATAGAAATATATTGTACAAATGTAATTACTGGCTTTTACCCCGGTCATGTTTGACTGACTGAGGCAGTAGTGTGTCGGAGTAACGTGCTGCCATGTTCTGTAAGTCTTCAGTTCCCCTTTTTTCTTGTTATTTTTCATGTTTGTTTTCCCTAATTGTAATAATATTATTTTTTGTGTGTTATTTGTAGTTCTGCTGCTGTTTCTGTGAAGTACCTTCACGGTCCGAGATGTTACTTATAGTTTTGTAATAATGAGGTTTTATTATATGAAGTGTTTGGAAAGTTATCATCTTCAATTATACGTACATGCAGATTTAAGACTAGTGGTGAACATTTTGAAATAGTTTTACAACCTTTTGTGTACATTACTAAAATGTGGTAAACTTTTCCTACTAGTATTATAAATATATGCATTGGTTATGAATATGTTTGTTTATATACGATACTGTAAATAATATTACTTGTTGAACATTAATCTGGATGCTGATCATAAACTGATATCCCACTTATTGTTCAAAATGTTATATTTTTATCATTATTTGATGCAGTAACTGTAAATTTAAGGGCTATCGATTATATATTTACTTTCTGACCTTTGAAATTTTATTATCAATCGTATTTAATCCGAGCAATATGGAAGTGGGGAACCCGAACAAGCAACAATATCACATGCCACTGTTCTACTTAGATGGTAATAAACTCCTAGCTTCTCACAGTGATAGTGTTACTCCTTAAGATACTTTCGACTCTAAGGAAGATTACCGGGTAGTACATTTGTAGTTTGAATTTGTAAATTGCATAAGACATATCAGCCTAACCTTTAGCAGACACCGAAAGAGGCAATAAAACATTTTTACGAACACTTAATTATACCCCCGCAAACAAA
Source organism: Spisula subtruncata (assembly GCA_963678985.1). Classification (NCBI taxonomy): domain Eukaryota; kingdom Metazoa; phylum Mollusca; class Bivalvia; order Venerida; family Mactridae; genus Spisula; species Spisula subtruncata. The sequence continues at coordinate 61,721,074 of OY787660.1, forward strand.
GTTTGAAGGGGGTATACTGGAGTCACCATGTTGGTCAGTTGGTCTGTCGGTCTGTTGGTCTGTCGGTCTGTTGGTATGTTAGCATCGTGTCCGCTCTGTAACTTTGTCATTTCTTACTGGATCTTAAAATTGCTTGGTACAAATGTTCACCACATCAAGACGGTGTGTCATGCACAAGACCACCTGCCCTATCTCAAAGGTCAAGGTCACACTTAGAGGTCAAAGGTTATATAGTCATGCAAATCGTGTCCGTTCTGTAACTTTGTCATTTCTTACTGGATTTTAAAATTGCTTGGTACAAATGTTCACCACATCAAGACGGTGTGTCATGCGCAAGACCCAGGTCCCTACCTCAAAGGTCAAGGTCACACTTACAGGTCAAAGGTTATATAGTCATGCAAATCGTGTCCGCTCTGTAACTTTGTCATTTCTTACGGGATTTTAAAATTGCTTGGTACAAATGTTCACCACATCAAGACGGTGTGTCATGCACAAGACCTAGGTCCCTATCTCAAAGGTCAAGGTCACACTTAGAGGTCAAAGGTTATATAGTCATGCAAATCGTGTCCGCTCTGTAACTTTGTCATTTCTTACTGGATTTTAAAATTGCTTGGTGCAAATGTTCACCACATCAAGACGGGTGTGTCATGCGCAAGACACAGGTCCCTATCTCCAAGGTCAAGGTCACACTTAGACTATAATTTTAAATAATATTCCTGTGTCAAGGCGGTGCTGCGGGTGTATGATTCATCACTCCTGTGATAGCTCTAGTTGATATTGGAGATATATATACTTGAAAAGAGTTAGGGTGAAGGAGAAAAGAGTAAGGGTGAAGGAACACGTCCAATGTATGTTATTTAACAGCTTCTGCATGTACATAGTGCATGTAGCTCAAACCGAGAGCAAAACGCTTGATACTCTAGATAATCACAAGTTTAATATACACTGCTCAAAATAATTAAAGGAACACTGCCAATTTGGTTTATTTTGTCAACATTTGTCAACATTTAAAGTCAGGGAAACAACTTAGTGCTGCAATTTTAATCTTAATCATTTCTGAGCATGGTCTTAAGATTCCGTGTGGTTTTTGGGTTGTTCGTTGGATTTTTGCCTTTTATATTGTTATGCCATCCTTTTTGAGCTATTCTCGGGGTTTTTTTGTTTGCTGTGTTAGCATTTTTAACATGAACGTTGATTTTGTGGGGTTTTTTTACTTCAGGTAAGCATTTCTATGCTAACTACAGCTGCCAGGTAGTATTAACGAGCCGTTAGCAGCTCAGGGGCGGAGCAAGTGGTAAGAGTAAGGGTAAGAGTAAGACTACCAAACATCGCGAACCGGTGGATCGTTTGAAAATTGCTTCAACGTTACTGGAATATCGATTTCTAAGCAGAAAATGCTTGAGAACTTTTATTTGATGCCGTTATTTGAGACGCCCCATGCTATGGACGCCCATGCCAACGATAAAAATGTTCAATTACTTTACGAAAAGAGCGGAGAATGTGTTTGCTGCTGGTAATTCAGTTTGATAAAGACCTTTGGAAGGCGGCCTATATTATTGAAATATCTCGGCTCGTCTCATGTGGATCACAAGACGTCACAAAACTAGTCTCGAAATTGTCCATGTGAATGCAAATTAGGAAATGTCTGTTAGTCTATTTTTAATGCCGCGATATAAATGGGTAACATTATTCGTTACGTGAAATAAATGTCCGAGTTTTGAAACCCCTGTGGAACGCCACATCATCTTTATTATTGTTCCATGGTAAGGGATCTAAATTAAGAATTATTGTGTTTTGGAGAAGTGCTTGTTTTGGTGGTAGTACGGAGCTCTTTTGGTTAAAAAAGGTGTTAAAGGGATGTATGGTTCAGGTAAATACCCTTCGACTTTTTATGACCATCTTTGTCTGTACGCATAGCCCTGGAGATTTGCATAGACGTTTAAAACAAGCTCAACCACTTCTTCATCAGTATTCGGCATTTGAAGCCTTGGTAAAATCGTCGATATGGACTGATCAGCATGATGCCATAATCTGAATTCCATAAATGTTGTTTGGAACTTTATCTACATGTGCATAACACGCATGAGAACGCCTATGAAAACATTTGATGATATGACCTGTGTAATAATGTAGGAATAAAGAGTTGCCCCCCTTAAAGCACAATGGCATTGTTTGAGAATGTACAAATTGGTTTAGACATTGCATAAACAATGTAGAGAGGCATATGCAATACTAGTCTTGTGCATTTTTAGTGTTTAATGAATAATCGACAAAAACCAAAATTAGTGTTATTTGCACAAAAAAGGATTTTATCAATATTCGCTATTTTTTCAATTAGTATTTATCAGTTGAAACGTTTTAATGTTTGTTCGTGCGACAACATTTACATACTCTTTTCATAAACCAAACTTTCCACTGATCTTTCATTCCTGACAAAGATATGTCCAAAAATATAGTGTTCCTTTATTATTTTGGGCAGTTTATATTTACTTTTTGTGAGACCGTTAACTTTTTTAAAGAAACACTTAAATATTGATATTTGGCACAACAATGTATGATATATAACGTATATTTTGAATTTTTTATATTGATATAAAAGATCAAATAAAATTCATCGAATAATGAAATCCATTTCATCGCATAGAATCCATTACTTATACTTGCGAATATAATTCACTTATAATAGTACGTGTGAAAATATATAAAAGTTTTTTACGTTACTTTCGGTTTACAATAGACAATGGCTAATTACCGAACCGACAGAAAAGGCCCCCTTGACCATAAAATAGTTTAATGAAATAAAATAAGCTATAAATACATAATGATATATATCCACCATAAATAATATCATAAAGAATGTATATACCAACAAAGGAATAAATTTATATTCAAAGTTCACTAAGGCCGTAATAATAGATATGATAGGGTATCTCACTTTAGAAACATTAAAATGTAAATTAAGATAGAATAGTAGTAAAGCTCGTGCTCTCAATAGTTCTTCAAACCATTAGTACCAGGTGCGATCAGCACACGTGCACGACTATTGTCCAAGAACATTAGCACAAGGATATGTTCGCCTTCCTTATAAAAAGAAAATAAAAAAAAAACTTTCCGCCCTCACATTTTAATAAATACATGTTAAATACGCTTGTACTTTAATTCTGGGCTCGAGTCCAAAATATTGGTGACTTTTTCACACTAGTACATATAAGGTAGCATAGTACATTAAGGTTAGTTAAGGACCAGACAATTATTTACTTTTACAAATAGTTTGGTTAATTTGACACGACCCTGACCTATTGATTAGCATAATTTAACAGTCGATGTATTGCCTTCGTTTACAACACCGATTGTATGTTTTCATAATCGGTGAGTATCATGAAGACGCTCGAGATGTAATACAAACACAAAACTGAAATACCGATATTGTAAGATTTGCTTGCGGAAATTGATATATTCAAATCAAGAACCTTGTAATATATTATTGCATAAAGGTCAGGTTCAGGTCAAGATAGCCAAGCTATATGTGGCAGTATCTATGGAATCCCTTCCATAAGTGTCTGTCTAATCGCAGTAAATAACTACTACAAGATAAATTTCAGGTCGGGATTTAGGTCCATAGATTCTTAAATGCGAAAATGGTAAAATAAAGTTAAATTGTGATTTGCTTTAAACACACCAGTACTTTTTAGGTTCCCATCCCGATTCCAACATAACCAGTTTCTAAAATTAGACTGGTTTCCATATTTTCTATGATAAGTCATCGTGTTTACCCCACCCACAAACTCTCAAACACTTATTGTTTTAAACTGACCGGATTGTCTCAAAAGCGCAATCGGGTACTACCTTTTGTAAAACACATGCTACATGTTGTTCAAATTGGTCATAGATATAATGGAATATTTGTTGGATATGAATTTCAGTTTTACATCAATTTATGCAAAACCATCTTTATCAATTACTAGTATACATTTACATGTGGTAAAAATTAATAATAGTGACCATAGTGTATTGCAACAAATAACAACTTTGTATGTCATGCATACGGTGATTTTTGCCAAACACATTCAGTTACGTCGAATACTCATGTTTTTATTCGTTGTTGCGTTATAGAGTAACACATGGGGATCATATCCACATGTCAAGCACCTTTGGTCAGATGCTGTAGTGTGTCGGAGCGCTTAACATTACTTTTGAATATAGACAATCCTGTTTGGTTACGCCGAATGATCAAACGTTTTTAGACATCATAAACATGTTCAAACAATCCACAAAAATATAATTTAATATTCCAATTATATACTATGTATTATCATTATTAAACATAATGCCGAGCATAGCCTTTATTTGCTTTATTTCTACTGAAATATATATATATATAACGAGACCACAGCCGTCGTTTTTACGGAACAGCCTTTATAGGAGCATTCAAATGTGAATTAAAATTGAATACTATTGTATGTTCAATATTCTAAATGTCACTTAATTTTGCTTGAACCATGAATTTAATGTTCGACGCAAGTCGGATCAAGTCATTGCCTAATTGTATATGATACTTTACTGGACAACTGTATTTATGACTTTAGCTTGTTTAATTGCCACTGACAGTTATGTCTGGATTATAAGATATTATCTTATCATATTTTAGCACACGCGCGTCGATAATAGCATAATAGTTACGGAAAGTGTAATTAATTCATCACAGTTGAACATATTATACATGTATTTATAACATTTTCTTTTCTGAGTTTTTTGGTACCTTATTTATTTAGATGTCCAAATAAAAATAAACGCAATACTGCATTTTATGAGTGTGTTATTCGCGTAATTTCGACGTTTCTCGCAACATCGTGCGCAAAGTCATTTTGTGCATTTTATGCGTGTGCTATTCAAGTAATTTCGAAATTTTTCGCAACATCGTGCGTAACATCATTGTGTTTGGTTAACATTCGTGGTTCGTGTATCTATTGAACAATTGCATTAAAATGGCTTCTGAGTCGTTGAAAATCATTGAAAATAATTTGACCAAAGAAGGTGTTGAAGTATACAAAGCAAACCATGAGGCATTTAAAGGTGGACAGAGCAGAGAAAAAGTTGTACAATATTACAATCAGTGGGGAGCAAACGGCAACTATGATCAAGTAAGTAATGACTGTATTATTTGAAAGTTAAGTAAAGTTCCATATTATGTTTAGTACATGATTCATTAAAAAATCAAGGTGGAATGTGTTCTGTGTATAATTCCAAGTATTATCCACATTAAAACACGAACATTGAGTGAATTGATACAGTATGTCATTAATCCCGAGCTGATAACATTTCGCTGGCTTGGAATTAGATTGTCGTATGTACAAAATCGATGATAAAACAAGCTGCTTCATCTTCAGTTTTGTCAACATTTGCCAGGAAGATGAACCGTGCAAAACATGGCTTAGAAATTTTTTATTGGTGAATCTTGTAGAGAACACATTGAGGGCAAGAAACTGATTGATACGTGTCTGGTATCATTGGGGAGAATTTGTTATGTACGTTACTAGGAATGTGTTACCAAAATAATATACATATATAATAATCCTCCGACAACAAAGGTATCTTGATGTTAAGAACATTAATTTATTACATAAATAACAGTCTATATCCACCCCTTTTATAAAAAATTGGTATAAATTTGATACTTTGAAACTGAAGTAACTTACATTACCTTTATATGTTGCCAAATGACAAAAGTAAAATAGGTTACAGTTTAATTAACACATACAACAATATAGATAATTTCTTTCCTTATATAAACATGCTTCTTTACCATTGACCATTTACCATTTAACGATTGAAATTATTCTGTCTGTACTACATTGATCCCATTTAGATCAGATTACCTCCCTTTTACCTATTTTATGAATACTAATGACAAAAATACACTTATCAAAGACTACTAATGAGTGATTCGAACCAATTATGAAATAAATATACGATGTTTTTAATATTGAAACTATTGAAGACTAATAAAGGTTAAAATTTATAATGAAAACCATTATTGGCGGCCATCTTGGACGCCATCTTGTTTCTAGGGAGTTCCCCAAAGATACTAAACACGTATCAATCGGTTTCTGGACCTCCAATGTGTCTTCTATGTGAATCAGCAAAAACAATTTCTATGCCAGATTTTGCGAGATTCCGTTAATATTTTATGTTTCGCTGTCGCACTTACATGACAAGATCCGATTTCATTGAAAATAGCCTTATAAGAAGCGCCGTATGGTGCTGATTATACTTAGTAATCAGTCTTATAAGATCGTAAGTACTACCTTCTCATTCTAAACCAACGAAGTATCTGTGTGTTGCAGCAAATGTCAGCAGAACTTTACACAGGACCAGAACAAGTGGCCCGTTATTTGTCGAAATATTACACAGAAGATGAAAAGGCAACATCTAGAATACTTGACGCGGCAGCAGGTACAGGGAAACTTGGAGTCGAGGTACGAGTCTAACTAATACAGTTTTTACAGTTTATTTCATATATACATTTGACAATGTGTCCATTCGTACACAATTTTACATTTACATACATTGATATATACATAAAATACATGTTAAAGACTTGGGTCTCACTTGTGCTTAAAGTTTATTGAAGACGTCGTAACTTTTTGCCATTTTTTAATAATTTATGTCATAACACTTATGAGACCAGCGCAGAACACCCATCATGTAAGGAAAAATACCCAAATTCTTCATATACTGTTTCTCCTTTCTATAACAATACCTTCTGATTGTTGTTATTTGGGAATGTGTCTCTGTCTCGGAAACCGAAGGTTGTCATATCTTTCCGATGACATAACCAAGTCGATCGATTGGTACTTTTATATTTCCTTTTTTGGAACGTTTCTATAAACATGTGTAGTTTCAATAATGCTTGGAGAAAATGTACTATCGACTTAAAACACCATTTTTAAACGTGTCACCAAGAACACTTGCGTAATATTTTCAATTAGCAACATATCGCACAATTATGTCTTCGGTGTTTCGTAATACTAGTGTTTGAATCATGTTCTAATTATGTTTCAGTTGTACAAGCTAGGGTTCCGTAATATCGATGCATTGGACCCATCAGAAGGAATGTTGAAACAGGCTAAAGACAAAGGAGTGTATACAAACCTTATACTTGATTATATTGGCCTAGACAATCCAGTTCACGTTACTGATGGTATTAAGGATACTTACGAGGGTTGTTCATTTAATTCCCGGACGATCGATATTGCTGAAAAACGATTGGACGAATATTAATGAAAACGCACACTAGCACAATAACATCATTCGTTGATTCACATACAAAATTTCAACTTGGTACGATGAAGGGATTTCATAATATTAGCGTTTTAGTAAGCGCGTGTAACGTTAGTCGGCCCAAGTCGACGTCAAGAATGGCGACGTTACGACGTTTTCGCATCTAAAACGCTACTTTTTGCATCATTTGATCATTATTTAAGGGTTAAGTAGTTGCCCGGACACATATATTTGCCATGTTAAACTGTTCAGTAGTGATGTAATATGCTTTAACTACAATAAAATCGCATGTAGCTGCAATTTATACAGCACTTATTATTCTATTAGTGTATACCGCCCAACAGGCCTGGAATCTACGACGTTTCCACTTGATGACTTTAGATTTGCCTGGCCTTTGATCATCACATGGAGGTGTAATGTCATACTAGAACGGTTTATTTCATATATAAACAACGGTCCGCATTTACGATAATTGTCTGAAGAGTTATTCGTTAAGAAAGTCTTAAGTTTTACAGGTGTACGGCCAATATCATCAAATCGTTTCATTACCTGTTTTCTATAAACAAATCGCGATATTCACAGAAGCACGCTCTTCGTCCTTAGAACGCAAAAGGCTACACGGAATTGACATCAAATATTATATTACACGACACAGATACATACATATTGTTGGCTGACGTTTTATGCTTAAAATAGGCGATCATACCACTACCCCTATCTAATTAACACTCTGCATACCACTAAAAAATTGGGTTGGGCCGGGTAGTGGTTCATGTGGTTACTATAGTAACCATAGTTTGTGTTCGATTGGATAAAATAAGTTCCTGTTTTGTCAAAGAATCAAGTTGGTGACTAAGATTTATGAAACGAAATTTTACTAAAATCGCATGTTGCAATCAAGCGCTATGGCGATCGTCCGGGAATTAAATGAACAACCCTCGTATATGTTAACTTTGTACATTATAAAAAGACATTTTAGTATCTCACGTAAATCAGTTATAGCAGGATGGTCAACATAGTCGATTGCCTTTTGTTATTTGGGTTTAACATAGGCGATTATTGAATACTGGTGCTTACTTAGTCGTTTTATGTGTATGGATATGTACAAAAAAAACACGCGAGCGCATAACATTACTGATACGGGGAAATCTACAAACTTCATGCTAGGGTACAAAAACGTATTGCTCTGAAGTTACTTGAATTGCTGGTCATGTTATTAAGGTGAACGAAGGCCTTGCACCAGTACTGTCAAGTTTTTGATATATTCTATACTGGTACCATGCTTTGGATACAAGTATTATCGCTACTCGGTGGCATCATTCATTTATAACTAGGTAATACTAGATATATCACACTTTCCCTAAATGACATTCAACTATATTTTCCAGGAGCTTATGACGGCATAGCATGTTCTGGTGGTTTTGGTGAGGGGCACATACCCCCAGCTGCATTATACGAGATGATAAGAATAGTACGACCAGGTAAACATGTGCTCCTCAATTAATCCGTTTTGCAAGAGCTTGAACACTCGAAATCTTTGTAGTACTTACACTCAATAAATGTTATAAGTACACCAACACAGTACATAGCGTTAAGTGCAAATAGTCGGTCGGTCGGTCGGTCGACATGCCGAATGGTTTTCCAACAATAAATCTAAAACGGGTGGACCAAGGTTTCTAAAATTTTAAGTGGAGATTATTCATTTTCCACAGATGGCCTGACTCAATTTCAATGACATTTGGATCAAAGGTCAAACTCACAATGACCTTTGAACACACAACCATCACTGGTCCACACCACGAGAAATATAAGATCTTAGATCGTAAAAATTTACAGAGAGGTTGCTAATCATCAGATGTAGGCTCCTACAAATTTTGAGGTCAAAGGTCAAGGTCATGGTGATCTTAGCTACACTAGGTTATTTACTGTAATGAAACGTGCATGTTTCACAAACCTCTCTTGTACGGTCTGTTATCGTAATTCTTCCGGTTTTGTGTTTGACGGGTGTGGGTATTGATGGACAATACGTATGTAACATTTTGAGACTTCAATGCTCACAGCGAGCAAATTACAGTCGAAATATCGGATATTGCTGCTACAGTACTCGCATGAAGACCTGCAAAAAATTAACATGATACCATGTATAATACAAAAATATACGCATTACATGCTGGTGTACTTGCAACATTTAACAAGTGTATTGCTAGAAATTACAGCAAGCAGGCTATCGCTTCAGTAAACTTTGTTAATATTTTGCAATATTTTCTGATTTTGGGTATCAATTCAAAGACTTTTCTGCGAAAGGGTCCATGGGATTGTCTCAAGATAAAATTTATGGCGATGCATTTTATCAAGTTTGAAGAAAACAAAATAATGACTGAAAAAAAAGGTTATTAATGTACTATTTTTCAGCTTTTCATCCGCTCAACCACCCTTTGACACTTTTGACTGGACAATGTGCGGACTATAAATATGCCTAACATGAGGTTTTCCGGGCGACAGGGTTGGTGCTTGTCTACTACATGATCAGGGGTCCTACTGAGGCTTAATGACCACTCCTGAAAACGAACCGAAATGTTGCTTTGGGTGTCACTAGTTGTAGTATTGTGTAACATCATCCTGTCCTATCCCTAAATGTTTGCTCACTTGTTGGTGAGACTTCTGATAGGTCATTGGAACATCGGAACATGTTATAGCAACACAGCAATCTTCTTTGGAATAGCATTGACGAAAACATCCGTAATTTGTTCAGATGGCCATAGCATAGCTTTAAAAACAAAAATGCATCACTCTTTTCAGGGGGAGTAATCTGTTTCGCAGTCAGAGAGGAATATTTTTACCATACCGAGGAGTACAAGGAAACGTTTACGCCGTTAATGAAGAAGCTGGAGCATGACGGGAAATGGAAACTACGAGCCGAAGATTCCATCACAAATTATTCATTTGGACTGGATGGCATTATGTTTCAATATGAAGTGATGTGATATAGCAAACATCATGGGTTAGAAAATAGAAGTCGTTTGATATCGAAGAGCAGACCTGCCAAGTACTCCTATTAAAGTGGAGTTGCTCCTATTTTCGTTGTTAATTTCTGGTCTTCCAAGTTAACCTTACTTTGAACAAAGGTACATTTGATTCATTTTATGATCGTTTGTCCCATATTGATAACCACTAAAATTAATATATTATTTATTTATGCATCTAAATTCCTTTAATCACATATAAGTGTATCTTGTCACATGTTTGCTTTATCACTCCCTATTTATTTATCATGAATCACCGCAAGTATTAGTGTCAGTGTTTAACTTTTTCACATTAATAAATCTTGATCAAATCCAGTCACAACATCCTAGATTTTCTTGGTTTATTCATAAAAAAGTAAAGGGCAAGAACTTTTGTATGAGTGCATACTTCAGTGTATAGATCATATTGCTACAATTTCATTAAACAATCACAGGAGGAAATATGCCTTTGCATTTGTAGGGTAAGTGCTTTCGTCTACCAATCTGAAGATTCCTGGTTCAAATCTCAGCAAGGGCACTGAAAATTTCAGAAACTGTTTTCATTGTTTCTATCCCAGCTAGAGATGAACTGTCGGAAACATAGAAGTAGTCTCATGTGTAACAATGCTATATACATGGGGAATGCCAAAGAACAAAGTAGTCTACTTTGAGTTAGAGCAGCCAAGTTTCCTTGTATCAAGAACACTATCTGTCTCTTCCCTCGAAGACGGAGGTCACCAGCCTATTTGGCAGTGATAAATCTGAATGAACACATACCAGGACTATAGAACACAAAAACAAGACTGCATTCAGTACTGAAAGCTTATGTCCCTGTGAAAGCCTTGTCTATAACAAATAGCTAAGTCATTCCGAGTCCATAATTCTGTTTAAATGTTTGATAGTGTTACATGGCTTTGACAATACATGTAAAATGTGTTTATGATGGTAAACAAGTATGCCAAGTTTGAAAGCAATGTCTTGATGGACTTAAAAAATATTGGTGTTTCAATATTTTGTAACCCACAGACGAACGGACAGGTGGATGGCTATATGTCTCCACATGAGTAGACGCTGAGGCATTAAAACACATTTTTCTACATATAAGGAACAGAGAACAACACATTTGAAGTACTTTACTCACACTTCTTTAATTTTTAAAAATTACAAATACTATAAAGGGGAAACATAAGAATAGAAAAAATAATCACAGCATTTACAGTTGAAACAGATGTATATAAAATATAAATTATTATTTTATGCAACATAAAATACATTCTACCAAAGTTTCGACCGGAGTAAACCTGGTCCCGATCTCCTGAAACATCTCAAGCAGAAATACCATCTCAAATTCAGATTTGCTAAAGTAATAGACTGATTTTGTAATAAATCTGAAGTTAGAAATCTTTACTTTACTAAACTAAACATATTTGAAACCTGACCCGATTTTTCCGTGTATTTCACCTATTATATTTTAGTTGTACATGTAATAAACAAAGAATAATGTTTTCTGTTTTTGATACTATTTTTTGAGTCCATCTTCCCAGGGAAATTATCCGAACGACGCATGACAATATTTGAGATGAGATTTAACTCTAATTGAGATGTTTTTGGACATCAGGTACTGAGCAACAGGTGAGATCTCTTGATTAGGACTTTAGACAAAAGGTACAATTAACATTACTGACAGGCGTTCCTACAGTTCAAGACGAAGGGACAAAAAAATCCTCATTTATATTGCTTATTCTAAAATCACTCGCCATATTGTGATGTAGGTCTTCAAGTATATAGCGTTATCTATATATTTACTATAATGCAACTTTAAAGGCCTGCATCACAATACAAACACCTGCTGTTTTATGATTGCAGTACAGGAAGTCACATTTTTTGGTGTCTTAGTTTCATATACATTGTAATCACAAATGGTGATTTTATGGTCAATGAATAGTTGTCAAACTTTGAATGTGAAAGGTCATAATCAAAGCCCCACATCCATGAGAGAGTTTTCATGAATATTTTAAAATTACTACATTTAATTACTAGTAACCCAGAAAGCAGTAAGTTAACCGTGATTAGTATGAAGTTGAAAGAACTTGTCTAAAATCCAATGTAAAATAAAACCTAACTCTATCTAATCATACAAAAATTACAAGGAAATGGTGTACCTGGATGAAATCCAATGAACAGATATTTTAATTAAATGTTTTAATACAATGTTTTTGAATGATGTATGATAATTTCTAAGAAAATTGTCAAATTGAAGACTTTGGCACATATTTAGAAAAACATCTTACATTCGACTATATCTACATGGTTTATGAGTTTTGATTATCTATAAAAAATATCAGAAGAAAGCAACACTTATACAATTGTAAGCAATAAAGAATAGCATATCTACAATTGACCAAACACCGAAATGTTTACATATGAAAATCAAGAATTCGGTTGACTAATGAAATGTATTTTTTTTAAAAATTGCTCATAAAATATTTATTTTCACTAAGAAATATTGCACATGTTAGCACAATTCAATCATGAATGGGTTCACTTGATAACCTTTGACAAAAACTATGACAAACAAACGATTGGAGGAGTTTTCTTTTTACAATAGCGCCTGGCAATTTGTAATGTTATTCGTTTCCTCACACACAACACTTGCAACAATAATAGAGAAATATAAAAGTGACAATATAATATACAGTAAAGTCTTCAAGCAACAAAAGGTTGAACTTTGATCTATTCAAACATTTTAACCTAGATCAGATTAATCTGTTTGAGTAATACTTGAACGGTATATTTATTGCATGAGATCTTACGAAAAATGAGACAATTTTAATTTTGTTGAACGTCATGTGTAATAACAATGTGGATGCAAGGTAGATTTTCTCAGCACCGGTATGATAGCACATCATTAATGAAATACAAAGGTAAGTATTTGACACAAAGGGCAATAACTCTGGTAAAAATCATCTGAAACAAATTTTCTGATAATATATACAAAACTAGGCTTGGTATCAAGGTTTTATGTGAAGTTTCATTGAAATCAGATTAGCAGTTAAGCAGCTAGAACAAAAGTGGAAAAGCATTGTAACAATCTAACGTCAAGTACAAAATATATATGTCTCTTCCCACAATATATGGGAGACAAAAATGTAGCACTAGTAAAGGAAGAACAGGTGACAACATTAGTATGCAAGTATAAAAATACTACATTCATCAAAAATATTTATCAACTTTTTTAATAAATAACAAAACAATCTAACAGCTAATAATCTTTTGAAGAAAGAAACATACTTTTTCCATCTTTTGTTTTCTTTAGGCCAAGATGTTATGCATTCATTTTTTATTCGTCAAAGGAAGAATAAATTGTCAATACATATAATATATCACATGAACTGTAAACAGTGTATTTGAACTTTCAAGATTTTTATATGAAATATACAATCTTTGTGGACAAAAATAAATGTATATATTCAACTTAAACCAGCCACTAATGACTATACTATACGTTAAGCAGCTAAAATTAAATTTATATTTGTAAAAGGAAGAAGAAATCGTCAATATAAATATAACATTTCACATAAATTGTGAACAGTGTATTTTGAACTTTCAAGGTTTTATATGAAATTTACATTTTTGTAGAAAAAATATGCACTACAATACACAATAAACAGATACCAGTAAAATTAAAACTGTTGATTAACTATTTGTCATGGTCGTGCATTGAATACACTTTATTTTCTTAGAACAAGAGTTAGAATGTAAAAAAATACCTCTATAATTGTCTTTTAACCATTTTGTGGGCTTATTTGGGATTAATGCTGTTAAATGCAAAATATAAGAAAAATGTAGTATTTCTTTATTTGATCAGTATAGTTTTCACACCCATGCTGATCAGCAGTAACTGCAGACTTATTTCTAGTTTTGAGACAATAAAAATTGTCTGCACTGTAAACATGTGTCTATATGTCTAGAATCTAGAATTATTGTTTATTTTTTAAATTCACAAAACAATAAAAACTCAACCTATTCACTTAACAATATACCTGTAACAACATACATTAGGGTCAATCTATAACAACAGTAAACAAGAACACATTTTCCTTTTCTATCGACATAAAACTGAGATATAACAATCAACATACACAGTACACAGGTAACTGTATTGTTGAAAACGAAAAAAAAACAAGACTGTGTTCAATAAACGCTTATGCCCCTGTGGAAGCCATTTCAATAAGTCTTAAGTCCAAAATTAGGTCAAGGTGAAAGTCAAAATGGAGTCAGGAGATACAGGCGTGTGGAGAGTGGTCATATACAACATCCATGCAAGTTTGAAAGCTTTGTAGCAAGTCATTTTAATGCTAGAAGAAACGGTCAATTTGGGTTAACCAAGAATTCGGCCTTTCAATAAGTCTAAGTCCAAAATTAGGTCAAGGTGAAGGTCAAAATGGAGTCAGGTGATACAGGCGTGTCTTCAACCATACAGTTACCTGTGACACAGTAGAGTCTCCATACAATGATGCCAGTGGACACCTTCATACAATTTCTGTACATAAGACATTAGGACATGCATAAATGGAGGGGTATTTTAGGTGGGTACCATAATACAATTTATGTACCAAAGAAAATCCAGGCATTGATGGATGGAGGGCTTGGTATTTTTGGTAGGTACCCTTGTACAATTTTTGTATAATAGATATTTTTAAAATTGGTGATAAACCACTTATTTCCTAATCAAAGTAACGTTTATTCTACAGACTAAAAATTTTCATATTATGTATACCAAAACAAAAACTAACCAGTCTTTGTCAAATTGATGGTGAAAATAATGGAGGGTATTTAACAGCAAGGTAGCTGGGTTAAAAACTGCTAACTATCCATATTTTTTAGAAGACATTATAGTGTACATTATTTATATCTAAAATGTTATCAAAAATAGAAATACAGTAAAAGATGAGTCCTGAAATATTATGCAATCAACATCACCTCATAGAAATACTGTACTGTTCTAATATGTCATGCATAGCCAGTATGCAGATGCAGGAAGACCAAGTCTAAATATTCGCAACTCAACTACTGTAAAATCATTTAATTTCGTTGGGACGAAATTTCGTGGTTTTGGTAAAAAAGACAATTTCGTTGGGACTTGAATTCGTGGATTTTGCATTTCAGGTAATAAAACAAGGGTCAAAATTCATGTTCGTAGGGATAAAGTTTGTGGTTGTGATGAACCACGAAATCCACGAAATTTAATCCCCCACGAAAATTAATGATTTTACAGTATATGCTTAAAATAGAGATCTGTATAATATAATTATCGATTATCATAAACAATCAGATAAAATGTCAAAGCCATGTCTAGCAGTCATGGAATGCTAATAAGAGTTAAACTGTACACACTTTCAGTTAAATACTCCCATAATATTATCTATCACAATTCTATTCATACCTATTACTCAAATAACAAAATAAGTTTTGATTTTGAAAATATCTATAAAGTGAAGTCAGGTTATTACATTAAGTAATGGATACATATTCTTCAATATTATTAAAAAGCAACACAAAAATGAAAATATCTTAAAAATATCTTAATTCTATATAAATAACAGGTTTACAACTTCAAAAGCCAATATAAATTTGTGCATTTTTTCAGCATTTTCTTTGCAAAGAGCCATAACCAAATGAATGCTGAAACAGTAAATGCTTTCTCACGAATCGAACAGCTAATCAAACAGCTAAATTCATCGACCTAATAACTCAAAGTTTGTTATTAATAACTATGTCAAAAGGTTATGTAAGTATGTGGATATATGGTATTTTTTAGTATAAACATTCTCATGAATCAGTGTATAGTCAAGTCTCTAGACTATACTCTGATACACAACGCTATATATCGTGTGAAAATCTAAAAATAGCTCGCACGTCGTCACTAGTGTATTCCCGCTATCGTCCAATCAGAAATCGCGTTACAACAGCCGCGGGAATATTTCTATAAACAAACACAATAGTGAACATGGATTATTTAATTAGCAAACGGTGAATGAAATTAAATGCTGAGATGTTTGTTGAAACCTATTGAATCGAATTTGGCGTATAAAAAGTATGAAGAATGAGAGAATAACCTGATATCGGTTATCAAATGGAAAATGTAGATCTACCGGCGATGTGAAAAATATTTATCGGAAATAAAATTTAAAAAACGGCTAGTCGAATGGAGTGCTAACGTTAAAGGTAAGTTCTGTTTTTGCAAGACGAACCACCGCTAATTTCAATACAAATAACCAGTTATGTTGTGCAATAGTAGTAAAATCTTCTTCTGATCATCGATGCAAAAATATCACAATATCTTTTTTCATACGTCGATTTAATAGTCGAAAATAAAATGCAAACACTGTCGATTTATATTCTGCATGTAACGTCGATTTTGATTGGACGAATGACGAGGGATGTTTGGAAAACACCTGTGACGGAATTTGATCAATTGCCTTATAAAATAAGGAAATGAACGAAATGGATTTGATTGGTGGAGATTTTCGTTCACCACGCTGGGATTCGTTAGTATTATACCAGAGTATGTAATTGAAAATAATACGCTGGTTGAACGAGAATGAGTATAAAGGACACCTGCATTCAATTTATTATTATCACAAGCAAGAAGATCAGCATCATGGTCATGTATTTCATTCGGCCAAATCAATTTAAATATTGTGGTTCTGGTAACATATTGAAAACAGTAGGGTAGGAAGAGTAGGGTTAAACTTTTCAAAATTATTTTAATGATTTTAAAGCACTTGAAAATAAACTATCTACATTGACTTCCGGCAAACGGGCCAGCAAAATGCCAATAAAATGTTTAAGGTAAGGGCAAAAAAGGAGGTATGCAGGTCCGGTCACCAGAATTATAGCATTATTTTGTTTTGGCAAAATAGCAATATCGTCTAGAAATGAAAATTAACATCATAATACAGAGTTCACTAATGCAATATTTCATTATTTGCAGAATATACATGTATTACAAAATATTCAACAATAAATAAATAAATTATTTTTTTACGACATATAAAAATATTAGAAAAAAAATCTAAACAACTAAGAACTTGTCATCATATAACCTCTCCTGTTTGTTTATGTATCCCAATCAAATATTTATTGATGGCATAATAATGAGACAGAGCGCCCATCCCGACAAAGCAATGCCAGATAGCATGTGCAAATGGAACAACACCATCCAGTTTGAAAAACACGACACCAGCAATGTAGATGACTCCACCTATAGCAAGCTCATGTAAACCAGCTGGATCAGTCTGAAATATAGACGATATACTGTAAAATTGTTAATTTTTGTGGGGGATTCAATTTCGTGGATTTGTGGTTTACCTTCAACTACGAAAGCAAATCCCATTGAACAATAATTTTGACCCTCATATTATTACCTAAAATGGCAAATCCACGAATTAACATCCCATCAAAATGGGTTTTTTACCACAACCACAAAACTTTGTCCCTTCGAAATTAAATCATTTTACAGTACATGATTCAATCCCTAATCAGCCCCGGAGGAAACCTTGTCCATAACAAATAACTTAGTAATTAAGGAGCCATAATTCTATCAAAATGTTTGATAGTGTTACATGGCTTAGATAATGTATCGTATTCGTAATAGTAAACAAGTATGTCAAGTTTTAAAGCAATGCATTGATGAACTGAAAAAATATTTGAGTTTCAACATTTTGTGTTTCTGTGGCCATGGTAACCACAATTTTTGTCAGAATAAAAAATAATTAGATGTGCATAATCTCCTCATTGGTCCACTATCCATATACCAAGTTTCATAAACCTAGCTTGAAAACTGCTTGATAATGGCAGGATCTAGATTTTCTTGAGGGACAGACTGACAGACAGACGGCAAACATATAGGTTGAAAAAGGTACGGGCCTAATAAATGCATCATTGCATTCAGTGGTACATACCATATGTGTTACAGCATAAGCTGGACAAATTCCGACAATTAGATAAAACACAACTTCCAGAGTCCTGTACCTATACAAATATAAGACCATAGTTTAATTTAACTTACAGAACAAAACAAGACAATAACAAATGTTCCAAGCAATGTTTTAGTCATTCTGACAACTTAAAGTACTGGGCCCGTATTCATAAAGCTCCTAAGGAGAAAATATTCCTTAGGTTGATAGATTTACCTAAGGTTTTATAGGAATTTCCTTAGTTTTATATGATTTCACCTTAGAAATCTGAAACATCCTTAAGTATTATTCAGATATCTAAGGTGAAATCATATAAAACTTAAGAGAATTCCTATGAAACCTGAGGTAAATCTATCAACCTAAGGAATATTTTCCCTTAGGAGCTTTATAAATACAGGCCCAGGCTAATAAATATATACTATATTAGTTAGTTTATACTAATTTATGTTAGGTCAATAATGAAACAAATTTTTACAACTTATAACTATCACTCCCGAGAACTTATTCCAGACGTTATCCGTCACCACAAGGGTATGCGAGAAGAGAAACCAGACACCCTTTCATGCCGAGTGTCTAGCAAGAGAATTACTAGTACCATTTTTTTGCCTATGGTATGACATACTCTGTGATCGAACCTTGGACATCCCGCGCTCAAAGTAGACACTCTACAACTAGGCTCAAGAGGAGGTGGTATTTCATATATAAAGTTACTATTACTCAAGACCCAGGTTTTAAACAAAAGCTTAACTCTATTTAAACTAAACTCAAGCAATTACAAACTCTTTTTTTGTGGCTTTACCATTTAGGTGGTCTAAATAATGAGGTGGTCACTACGCAAGATGTAACAGTATGCAAAGTTGTAAATATGAGTACTCACCTGTGATAAAAAAAAAAAAAAAATATTAAAAATTCTACAGAATACGTGTTGTTGTTGAACAAATTCCCAATTATTACTCACCTATGATGGAAGAGATACTGGAATATTATACCCAGTATACACCCCACCCAAACAATACACATGAAAAATTCAGCAACACCGCCAAAATCCTTTAGCACTAACCTGAAATGATATATCATAATATGCAATCTCATTAAAATCAGATCCATAAAACGCTCCACTACCGGTACTTCAGGCTGATGTAGGATCTCAACACATCGGTATGGGGTCCTGTTGATGTGAACTTTACATCATCCAATCAAATCGCTACTTTCACAAATTTGAAAGTGCAGAGAATCTCTCTGCTGTACTACCTAATTTACAGAGTACATATACATGTGAATAGCCATACTATAACATGCACTAGAGAGGTCATTCGAACATTACCCCTTATGTAGTGTTGTCAGATCTAACTAACAGCATAAGGGAATGGAACAAATGTTACGATCTGATTTAATGAGATTGAATAATATGTGCACTTTAGTCTAAATCTGATTTATGGGTCTGATTTATGGGTCAATTGAGGGATAAACTGAAATACCAGTGTAGCACAAATGTGAATTGGTTCACCGCTCAAATCATCAATGGAAAACTGCACTTGCCAAGTAGATCACTCACAAAAACTAAAACCTTTGTAATGGTTAATTGAACTAAAGTGCTCACTATAAGATTTGCAGTAAGACAAAATCAGTACATTTCAATAATATGAACTAATTTTATACCCAAGATGACAACGTTGATCATCTGACCTGTACTTTACAGAAACACACATTCGGGCTATGTCTCATAATGATAACATGAAACTGAGAGCGCTTCCATATCAAATTGTTGAAGAAGAATGCCAGAGATTGGGAGATCAAAGAAGGTAACATCTAGGTTTACATCACTTGTCTCAGGTGAACATTCCATTACTGTAAAATCATTTCATTTTGATGGGGTTTGGTGAAAAAGACCATTTCGATGGGATGTTAATTCGTGGATTTTGCTTTTCAGGTGATAAATATGAGGGTCAAAATTATTGTTTGATGGGATTTGATTTTGTGGTTGAAGGTGGACCCTGAAATCTACAAAATTTAATCCCCCTCAAAAATAAATGAATTTACAGTATATCATCCTCTGTTGGATCTTGGTGTTTATAAAATGTCACCTACCATGGAGTGTATGATGCCGCTATAAAGAAATAGATGACTGCTCGATCACCAACATGGAAAAATCTTTTCAACATTCTACAAAATATATCACAAAATCATATGTCATATAAGTATATTACTCGTATTTAGTTAACTACATTAACAATATACATTACAGGGTTCTCAATAAGTTTTAACCTAACAGGCTAAAATGCTCTACCAACAGGCCTGATAAGGTTCATAATGCAACTATTTTCTTAAAATTGTGTATAAATTTCACATTTTCAGCCGGACTAAAATGCTTTTTAAGCAGTCAATTTGGCATGCAGCCTGCTGTTATTGAGAACCCTGCATTTAGGTTAAAATGTTATTTTTAAGAAATAATAATGTGTCAAGTACCGGTAGGTAGATTCGTGGAAGTCATTCAAACGAAATATAGTGGGGAAAATATTAACAACATACAAACAATACCGGACATTGCTTGGTTGTATAACCCTACTCGGTCAAATATAGGAGTGGGATAAATAGGACCTGGAATGGTATTCACAAAGCATCTTAGTGTAAAACTTGAATATTTTTACTTAAGTTAAAAAAAATTGTGTCCCTAATATTTTCTACACAATGAGCATTGACTTGCGTGTTTTCAGTTATATATAATGTGTTAAACTTATGCAAAAAAAATTAATAATCTCGATTGCCATGTAAAACTGACACACCCATGGTTTTTAAATAAATCAATGATGCTTTATAAATACTGACCCTGGTGGTTCTATAAAGTCTAGATAGATTAATATAATAAATAATAATAACGTCTTTATTTTCTGTGGATAACATAATTGGTAAACCACAAAATAAGGTCTATGACCAATTGATCATACAGCATGACTGATTTTCATAGGTCGGTAGGATTATTCCAAACAAGCATTCTTTAACTAAAATCAAATGACATTAAGAAAAGAAAATGTGTATGTTATAACAACATCTGAATTCTTAAACATATTACATTGGAAGGATAAGTTATTTGCCATATTTGCCAATAATGTATTAGAATCATTGAATTATAAGTCTTAGAGATTTTTTATCCAAAATCACCCAGTATAAGAAAGAAACATCACAAAGCGTCCCAAAACATTACAAAAGCATCACAAACGTTACAAAAGCATCATAAAACAGTACAAAACATCACAAACAGTACTTAACATCACAAACAGTACAAAACATCACAAAATGTTGCAAAACATCACAAAGCATCCCAAAATATTACGCAACATCATTAGACAATAAATAAGAGCTGTCCGCGGACAGCGCGCTCCACTTTTTAAGTGTTGGAAAGTGTAATGGATGACATATTTTCTGGGATATATAATTAAACATGAAACTTCTAAGTCGAAAAAGGGCCATAACATTGGCAAAATTAATTTTAGGGTTACCTGCCCTTGTGAAATAGGTTCCCCTTTTGATGCTAAACATGCATACCAAGTTTGAAGCAAATATCTTTGACGCTTTCTGAGATAGGGACCTAAACATGAAATTCTAAGTCGAATAGGTGCCATAACTATGACAAAATTAAATTTAGGGTTACCTGCCCATGTGGAATGGGTTCACCTTGTGATAATAAACATGCATATCAAATTTGAAGCAAATATCTTTGAGGGTTTCTGAGATATGGACATAAATGTGAAATTCTAAGTCGAAAAGGGGCCATAACTATGACAAAATTAAATTTTGGGTTACATGCCCTTGTGAAATGGGTTGCCCTTGTATTAGTTAACAAGCATACCAAGTTTGAAGCGAATATCTTTGATGGTTACTGAGAAATTGACCTGAACGAAAAGGTTAACCCAAAACGAAAATTCTTAGTCGAAAAAGGGCCGTAACTCTGGCAAAAGTAATGTTAGGGTTACCTGTCCTTGTGAAATGGGTTCCCCTTATAATAGTTAACATGTATACTAAGTTTGAATCAAATATCTTTTACGGTTACTGAGAAATGGACCTGAACGAAAAGGTTAACCAACGCCGCCGCCGACAACGAGTGGGTCATGACAATAGCTCCACTTTTTTTCTTCGAAAAGTGGAGCTAAAAAGGTAATTCCATGAAAACCAGGTTATGTTGTATCTTCACATGCTAATTATGTTTCCAGGAAAATCCATGACAATGATATTAATGCTACATAAAACAAATGTTAAGATACATTTGAAAGCCAAAACCACTCACCAAATTAGTCAATCAGAAAACCTGGTTTTTCAATGGGAAAAGTTCAAAACTGGCTGATACAATTTCACATTTCAAAAGACAATGCGTTTGTACTACAACATTAAAGACAAGTTACAGGACATTTAAACAGAACAAAAACTAAAGCCAATAATTGCAAAATCTTTATAATTATAAAGAATTAAGTATTCCAACAGTAACTATCCTTTGACCGTACTTAATGAGTATGAGTTGTCTAGAAACATTGAAATTCAACAAAACAAGATTGATCAAACATGGGTGTAACTAAGCAGAAACCATCCCTAGGGTACTATTTTATTAAAACACTTAAATCCTAAACTTACATTCAAACGCCAGCAAATTGTTTACAAAACTGGATGGGAGGAATTCGCTTTAACAGAATTATAACTAGTTTTGTAAATCCATTTGACATACTTGGTAGTTATAAAAGAATTATACAGACTTTCAATTTGAAGTGCTTTGATAAAACAGTACCCATGGGAACAACTGCACAAGCTGTTATGCACCAGTCAGTTGCATCCATGCCCCCCCACCCCTGGGGATCCTCGGGGGATAGCCGGGAAACAGCCGTGTTTTTACCTTCCATCTTCGCCCGCACTGCCTGGGAAATGTTGGGGATTTTTTTCTCCAAACCAATATCCCTGGGACAATATTTAGTTGTCAGGGGGCCAGGGAAATACTGGAGATTTTACAATCAGCTGTCCCTGGCAGGGCTGTAGAGGGCGGGGTTTTTTATAACTTTTAAAAAAGTAAAAATCCCGGCCCATCTGCAGGGGTGGGGTCCATGGATGCCACTGACTGGTGCATTAATTCAGGAAAAGTTTCATGACCAGGATATTACTGTGAGGGGACATGTGACAAACAACCCTCTCCAGGTGGAATTGAAAATCTTATGCTAGAAATGTTCCTTTTCTCGGGAAAAATGATTAACACTGGAATTTTCTGAGCAATGTTCCAAGTAAAATAGCCAAAGGCCAAAGCAAAAGCTGAATAGGTAAACAATGATCAACCTGTTTAAACTGCCAAATTAAATTTTTGTGCAGACATGGTCATTTTTATTTAACTTTATTTTCGTTTTAACAAGCCTCTTTTCCAATTTTTTTTTTTAATATACAATCAACACTCATGACACTTGTAGTACAAATGAGTAAGAATAACTATCCTACATACACTATACAAACAAGTACAATACATGAAAAACAAAAATTATTAAAGCCACACCTAGTTAAACAGCACAAAAAGCAGCGCAGCAAAGCTTACCCCTTCGACCCAGTGAATGATAAACAGTGGTATAATGTTGATGTGGTAAATAAAAAGAAAAGTGCCATGCCATAAATCAACAAGGTGACAACTTCTTTATTGGAGGAAGCATTCTCCTGCATCTTCGTAAGACCGTATAAACTTGGTAGTATCCAGATCTACAGTACATAACAAGTACATCAAGTAAGAAGGTTAATAAACAACATAAAGGATGTAAGTTTGAGGCAAAGTTTTCCATTTCCAACCTCACTATAAGACTTCAACTTTGTACTGCCAACAATCGCTTTCCGTTTAGGCCATAATAATCGTTTGTATGTGTTAAGTCATGTGCCTAGGTCTTGAAGTCAATTTTCAAAATGAAAAACATTCGAAAAACATTTTGTTTTCAAATTTCATGCTATGGGGGTATTTTGCTTAGGTAATATTGTGTTTCATTTGAATTTTGAAACTTACGGCAACATTAATGTTACTAAGAATGCATTTACGGACTTGTTCCATGTCTGAACACCCTTTTGGGTAGGTATTGTCACTTGGGTGTGTAAATGCAAATATACATATCCGAGTGAGGCAATGTATTTTCGAATCTGGCTTGTTCGTTTTTGTGAATAGGTAGCTAGGTTTGAGAAAGCCAGACCTGACGCTAAACATAAAATCTATTTGGTATGACCTTTGGCAAATATCTGTCATGATGGCAGACATAAAATTGAGAAACAGAGGTGAGATACATGTACAAGGAATCTGGGCACATTACCCCAGCTTGTTTCCAATAGAAAAGACGGTAATAATACATTTGTACTTATACCGTCTTCTCTGTTCTGTTGGAGCATTGAACTATTTTAATATGGCTATGACAGACTTTAAAACAGCTGTAACGCTCTGACAGAACTAGAAAGAGATGATGTGTACCCCATTTCTATACAAGCATTACATCTGATTTTAGTTTGGTCATAGCTGTGCATAAAGCGCAAGTATCTTTAAAAGACTAAGCCAACCTGTGAATTAAAAATTTGAAACTACTAACCAATCAGTAAAATTTAATAGTTTCCATACATACAAAATTGCTGTTCATGTTACTTGCAGGACTGCAAAAGTTACTTGCAACAATTACTTGTCCTAAACAACCAGACAAGTGCTAGTTTCCCATACAGCTTAGACCGAATCAATCTATAAGTTATAATAGATTGTAAACCTTTAAGGTCTACCCACAGACCAACTGACAGGCAGATCGACTGACATGTGCAAAGCAATCTCCAATATACACCAAAATGATGAAATCAATGTGACATCATTAATATTTTTCATACCAAAACCATCGAAATTAAATGATTTTACAGTAAGTTGTGAATAACTTGCATACTGTACTTACCCCATGTGTGATCATATTAGCAATATGTTCTAGATCCGTCGGAACATAATGTTCACCATTTTGTGCTCTCTCATTCTTCATCCTTAAAGTATACAATAATGGTGTGTGAGGTTTTAATTTCCTTAAAAATGGTGAGAAAATGTGTGTTCTGTTTAAGATTCAGATTATCTTTAAGACCACCCCAGCTGTGAAATACTCGGCGGATCAATAAATAGTAAATAAATGCACAGATCAAAGACTCATTATAAAGCCTTCAACAAACCACCTTTGAAAAGGCTAACACAAGGAACTTCTACTACAGCAACTCATCAATTGAAAGAGAAGAACATAACCATTTCAGTCAGACAGGTCTACTTTTTGCCTAGAGTTACATAAATAAATAAAACGTCTTTGAAAACAATTTTTACTTACTTTTTAAGGTCTACCGATATAGACAAATTCCTCCGCAGCGACATGGCTCAAATTTTATACCAGGCAGTTCTATCCAGAAGGTATATAATAAGCTGAAATGAAATGTGTACTAAAACTGTAAAATAGGTGGTTACATCCAATACAGCAGAATAAAGGGTTCTGCAAAGTATATTTTATAACCTATAGTTCACTGCGTCATACAAAATGCAAATGGTACCAAAAATTCCTTTGCTAGATGCTCAGCATAAAAGGGAAACTGGTTTCTATTCTCTCATACACTCACGGATAACATCAGGAATGAGGTGTTGAGAGTGATAATATAAACAGGATAAACTTGTTTCACAATCGACCTTAAATAAATTAATGTCAACTATGTTGGCATATAGATTAGATACTCAAAGATCTATGCATTACAACCATAGGCGGATCTAAGGGGGGGGTTAAATTCTTTGTGAAAAAGTATTAGAATGTGAAAATTTTGTGCTTGCACCGCTCCCAAAATTAGCTTTGATCTATGAAAGAAGGGGTGCATCTGTCGCCGGGGTTTGGACAGTGGCGCCGACTGTTGGGGTTTTGTGGGGAATACTCGCTTGCTGTATGTTCAGCCGAGCGCCCTGGCTTGTAGTCCCAAGCCCACGGGCAACAGTGTTCTCCGATACTAGACAAGTATTGTCCAGATTGTGTTATGTGTGTTGAAGTAATGTAAGATGTACATCAGTAATTGTTTGATGCACTATGTTCTTGTAGTTTCTCCAATGTGTAATATAAGCATCTCCAAGCTTTTGCAAAGTTCTCCACAGATATTTCTCAGTAATATAATATATATCTCCAAGGTTCTTCCTTTTGTAAGTTAAAACACAATGTAATTATAAGATAGTCACTGTAACGTTTCTTTCATTTATTGCAGTTTATATGTATAATATTCAATTTATAACCAAATGTTTATTTCATAACCAAATTTACTTAATTTAACCAGATGTAATCAATTTCACCAGATGACTTTTTAGGCTAACACCAAATATATTAAAACGATGTTTCTGGTTCAACTTCTAGTTTAAGACTGACAAAATATGGTAACAAATTGACATTCAACAATTTGGATTAACCATGGTTACAATAATAACAAATAATAATTGACCAATAGAAAACAGTATTATTAACATGCATATTCTTGCATGAGGCTAAAGTTTAAGTTAAATCTTTCACTTACTAAGCTGAGTAGATATTCAATTGTGACAAACAATGTATTGAAAGTTGTAGTATTAATTCTACTAAGAATATCAAGGTATCTCAAATCTGATTGTTGTGAATAACAATATAAACAATTTCAGTGACATGCGTTGACTAAATTTAGAAACATGTACTTTCCAAAATGTACATGAAAATATTTAATTAGAAGTAATGGATTTAAGTTTTTCATATAATAGGCATATAGTTGATTAACCAATTAAGTGAGTTTTATACTCTGTTACACATCCACAAAATATGATGCTACAAGTACGCCTATATACTGTATCACTCTGCAATGAATGTAACACTGTAGACTCTAACGACTTAAATAAGTCTGGTTTTGTAATAAAGCATGCCCTATTTACTAGCCAATAAGGTATCTCAGACCACCAGATTGATCCCTCGTTTTGAAAATTTCCCGCCAGAGCATGCATCCCCGGACCCCCTACTTTTGTAATTAGATTCTAAATATCATAACTTTTGTAAAGCGAGTTTTTGTAAAACTATGATTCAGTGCAGATGACATTCGTGAACATTTTTATATTACTTTTTCCTACAAATTTTTTTTGCACGATTTGCTCGCAAAGTAACTTCAATCTATGAAAATGTGTCAACACACGTTCTTTGCGAAAGCGTTTCTATACACTCCATAAATAGTTTTACACTTATAAATACTCCCACCTCCTATATTTCTGTTAGAGGTTGTCAATTAGATATAAAGCCCTTAAAGGTTAACATAAACGTCTTCACATTAAGCATAGATCCCAAATTCGGGCACTTGTGCAAACACTTCATTACAATTAATCTATGTACTGTTCTGTATTTGATAATAAAACGTGTCCTGTTTCACAACAAATAAGGTATCTCAGAATGCATCAGATAGATCCATTGTTTTAAAAAATTTCCCGGGGGGAGCATGCCACCGGTCACCCCTACTTAAAATGATCAACTTCCAGTTACCATGTAATAACAAAATTACCAGAGAATCATAAACTCAGTTGTTATATATCAGTATATAGATATAACCAAAATACGCTTCCATGAATGAAGTGTTGTAATGTTAAAGACGCTCCTACGCCCATGCAGGACTATGCCCTGGACCCCAGCAAATTTCTTATGCCCCCCCCCCCTAACCGAAAATCCTGGATCCGCCCATGACAACGATCAGAAACTACCATTAAAGCCTGTAGAAAATATTGTTGAATATTTGTATAAAACTACATAAATATGTGTAAAACTCAGAAATAATTTTCAACCATTTCATAGAATGGTTTATTCTCTTGTTGCAAGAAAATAAGTCTGAAAAGATTTGTTAACAAAAATTCTTACTTCAATTCAACTGGCATAGCCGAAAAATGACAAACTGCCCATGTGTTCATGCAGGGACCTTCTTCGATATTTCTTACAAGAGGGCCTTAAGGGCCCTAGGTCGCTCACCTGTTGCACATTAGACTAGGTAACAATTCAACTTACATTCTGACCATATTTCATTAAGATTGAATCTAAGCAGCGACCTCTGGAGTGTTCACAAGGTTTTCTAAGATTTGACCTAGTTTTTGACCAACATGACCCAGTTTCAAACTTGGCCTAGATTTCATGCAGAACAACATTCTGATGAAGTTTCATGAAGATTAGATCACAACGGTGACCTCTGGAGTGTACACAAGGTTTTCCTAAGATTTGACCTAGTGACCTAGTTTTTGACCCAAAATGACCCAATTTCAACCTTGGCCTAGACTTAATAGAGAACAACATTCTGACCAAGTTTCATGAAGATTGGATCAAATCGGTGACATCTAGAGTGAACACAAGGTTTTTCTAAGACTTGACCTAGTGACCTAGTTTTGACCCCACATGACCCAGTTTCAAACTTTGTTTAGATTTCATGGAGAACAACATTCTTACCAAGTTTCATGAAGATTGGATCAAAATGGTGACATCTAGAGTGAACACAAGATTTTCTAAGATTTGACCTAGTGACCTAGTTCTTGATCTCACATGACCCAGTTTCGAACATGGCCTAGATTTCATGGATAACAACATTCTGACCAAGTTTCATGATGATTGGATCAAAACTGTTGCCTCTAGAGTGTATACAAGCCAATTGTTGACGGACAGACGACGACGACGGAGGTACGACGGACGAAGAGTGATCACACAAGCTCACCGTGTCACTATATGACAGGTGAGCTAATAAAACCTTTTTGTTTGTACTCCCATTCAACAAGGTAACTTTTGTAGGAAACTGATTTCGCTATTACACACTACAATAAACAAGATCTTGTCAATCACCCTCATTACATTGCGATAGACAGTCACAGTGGATAGCCGGATAACATTTCAGCTTCACTCACACTGACAGGGAAATGTGGGGGATTTTGTCTCCGAACCAATACCCCAGGGAGAATATGATCAGGGGCCGAGGAAATATGGGAGATTTAACCGTCAGCTGTGGGTGATTGACCCATACAGAAAAATCCCCACCCATCCCGTGTGTCGGAGCTGTGGATGCAACTGACTGGAGCATTAGCAGGAACCAAATTCCTGTGGCAAAGACTCTTGATCAGTTGATATTTCCAATTCAATATTTCATTGACAATAAAAACAAGACCTAATTACACTGAATTCACATTTTTTATGATGAGAACCCGATTTATACACGGATATGTACCGCATTGTTAAAGAAAGTTAAAAGATTGTCAAGTTTAAACCTGTGGATATCGGCTAGGCGAATACTCATCTGTCCGAATATCCATCATCTTTAATTTATTCATGGACGTGAATTTGCTTAAAAACAGAACTGTTTGCATAAATACGTACCAAATTCTAAAGGCAGCTGATTTTCTCCTGTTATTAGGTAAGAACCTGCAAAACAAGGCGTCAAATGCGTCAATTACTGCCGGTTGCCAAAACAATTAGCTCACAGTAAAAGCTTGATTTTTGACACTTTTACGCCTACGTGATCCAGAACGGCGCCGTGTAATGAACACGTCCGTGAAAAATAACTTAAGGCGTCACCACACTAAATTATTTTTTCTTGCAGCTTTCATTCTCCACATTCTAAACACGTCTGTGATCCAATAAATCACTGTGCATATTGTATAAAATGATTCGAATACATGGATATGCACTAATCTGCATGTAAAACCCAGCAGCCTGTTGCATTCATGAGCAAGGTACCTCATGTTATATTCATGAACATGGGTTACATCCCGGGGAGAGCTACTAAGCTCTGCTAGATCGACAGACATCAGTTTCAAATCATCGAAAACCTGCATGTTTCCATATAAAGGCCTATTCCCTGGCACATCTAGTGGTTTTTCTCAGGTCTGGAGAAAGGTCTGATCTATGTCTCCTCAGGAAAGGGTCCAACTGACTGTTTTGTCCAGTAGCTTAACACCATACAAGCTCCAATCAATATTATACATAACATAGTCCAACATCATTTATGTTTCACTGGGCTCGGACCCAGAATCCCCCAATCCATTTTCTCGATTTTATTTTGCAAATAATAAATGTAATGTTGAAACATGTCAGTATTTTCAGGATGGACAAATTAGTAAAGTTATCTTCCAACTGTCTGACTTTCGCATAAACATGATCAGAGGTGCTTTCCTCATAGGAAACAAGTAACACAAATTTCTCAGAATTTTTTTCAAAAAGGGCAATAACTCTGCTTAAATATGGTAACAGTAAAATCCCAACGCACATGCAGTAAGTTAGCTATTAGCTGCCCTTAAATAAAATTGATGAAACTGGGGATAAAAAAAGACACTATATGTCTACCATGACCTCTCGGTAATAACCCCTTTAAAGATAGAATACAAAGTCTTTACTAGTCACGCCTCGAAGCTTTTAGTAGATATATAGCGTTAACCAAATCTAACCATCTTACCTAATAACACCAAAGTTTGTTTCTAATGGAATTTTAGAAAGCCTGTTGAATTATATGAGCTTAGGCAAGAAAAAAACAGAAGACAAAATGACAAGCTAGCACACTTTTATTATCAAAAGGGGCAAACAAGCACACTTATTTATACATAGTTTATACAGAAACTACGGAGATATGCTTTCACCAGTGAAAGATAATTTATAGGTAAATCTAGTCATGCAACTCAAATCTTTCTTTAAAAACTTGTACTATCAGACAAATGTTTTGTACAATTTACTGAACTATTACTCAGGCCTTAGTGTACATACTATACATTGTTCATTTACACACAATAAATATACAAATTCAGTTCACATTTTAAGGTATCATATATACCACAGTTGTTCGTTATCAATAACAAGAAATACAAAAGACAGTTTGCATTGAAGGTAGCATACATACACCATCTGTTCATTATCAAAAATCAGGAGTCCTACTAAGGCATAATACGGATAATATAAAATCTCAAAAGTAAGTTGCAAGCCTGTTTCATATGCTGACATCCCTGAAACAAATCCTGATAAAACCGGATTCGTAGGACCCCTAATTTAATAGTAAGAAATACAAAATCACTCAAACAATAATTCTTGCCTATAAAAAGTGCAAATTATTTTTGTGTTAAAAAGAATCATTCAGAAATAAATTAACAGATATACATTTGTAGCCAAACATTATTTCCTGATCGTTGCACAGTTACTAGTCTCAAGTCATTCTCTAGAATGATATTTACACTATCTAACACTATTTACATGGCGATAGTTGTGTACAAAATGGTTGCATAAATTATTGCGAAGTTATGATGAAATATTCTTGAACACAGCTATGGTGGAACTGAATGTTTATCACTTTATGTGCATTGATAATTTAATGTCACGTTTACAATATGACAAATAATACTAGTGCAAAATACATAACCCAGGTGAAACAAAAACTAAAGTTAAAGCAAATGGTTCATTTATTGGCAATAAAAAACAAACCTTATATTAATACTCCGATCTTCCATGTCAGAACAAATGACAGAACAATGCGCGCGAGATCAAATGCGTGACGTCACCTGCTTTTTCAACCCAAGAATGTGATGTCAGCTTACATAAATTAAATGTTTCTGACATTGCTTTGACTCAGGTCACTATAGTGATGTGATAAAAATGATCTGCCACACATTGTCTTTGGGATCCACATTTCTTAAACTCATAAAAAAAATTCATCAAGCTCGCTCAAGGCTCTCTAATTAAACTGAGTTTTCTAAACACATTTAAGAAATGTTGATTTCAATTCATGATGGACCCTATGTATCTCGAATATCAATTGCAATCTAAGAATGAAGCATAAATCTATGAAAAGCATTAAAAAATTCAGCACAGTTTATAACTATTACAAGTATGTCGATGCTCCAGATTGGGCCCTGTACTATAACGGGAAGAAGAAGAGGCTTGAAGTTTGTATAATGCCAAATATTCAGAAATCATTGGTAAAATGAAGTTTTGTGTTTGTCTTTGTAATGCAATAAATCACACTGATGTTGTAAGAAATTAACTGAATGCAACATATATCTATAAAGGAATACATTGTATATGATAATTAGACTAGAACTTAATGAACAGAACTATCTAGGTACGATTGAATACACAAGTTCAAGTCTAACCGTTCCAAAACCAATAATGGGAAGCAATTAACCACATGTAAATATGATGGCAGAATATTTGAACAACAAATATTAAATGCAACTCTTCAGATCAGAAAATTTAACGGGACAGGTGCTTGAAATGTTCGATGATCTCATCCATTGTTGGCAGCAGGCTAGTAATGTAGTAAAAATGAGAACGTACCTGATACTCAAAGCATTCTTATCCTCAATTTTGACACAATGAAACGGTGCCCAATGCTTCAGATTAATATTTATATAACTGATGTTTTAAAATAACACAAAAATAAATAAAAGTCATCAATGTACAATAAAAATCTACAAATACCTCAAACATATGGACTATATAGTAGGGCTGTAACGGTATACCGCGGTACACGAAAGACCGCGGACTTCAGTCCCACACGGTTCACGGTACAAGAGTTGCAAATTTCTGTACGGTTCGATATAAGCTTTTCTAAGAGCAAAATAATATTCAGATAACGGAAATGTCTGAAAGCCCTCTGAGTATGTATAATTACCATGCATCACTTGTTTTAATTGTATTAAATATGCCTCATATTGTCGAAATTCATACAAAATAGTTGATTGCCTCATAATAATTGCTGTTATAGAATCAACAAATTCATTGGCACCTAAAAATAGTGGTATTTAAGCTGCTGTTAGAGAATATTGTATCATACCGAAATATACCGAACCGTTAGAAAAATTGACGGTACGTATCATATCGTGAGGTGAGCGTACCGTTACAGCCCTACTATATAGTATATACTCTATACTCTATACCCTATACTACTGGTATAATAATTCCCAACATAAATAATGACTAAAAATTATTGTTAAAATATCTGTTTGAACTACAAAGGTAAAAGCATATGCAAAACACATAATATGGCACATATTATGCACATATACATTGGCAGCTGCCGTCTACAAGAATACCATGGGGGTAAATAGTTCAATGTCAATGATATTGAGACATTCATAACATGCATGGGTAAAATTTAGAAATTTGAAATTCATGAAATTTCTCCTAAAATACAATCAATTTACATACAAAAATTGAGGTCACAAACCACTAAATAAATTTGTTCTTTAGCTCAATGTAAAGTTACAATAGTCAGTCCCAGGTTGATACATGTTAAAGTCTATGGCCAGGTGGCAGACATATATCAATGAAAAGAAGGGGCTACCAGCTTTAAGAAAATACAAAAAAAACAGGGGGTCACGTATCATATAAGAAAAATTTTGTCCGTCCAACGCGGTGAACATATTTTTACAGGCGCACGGACCGACCAAATCCGGGTTTTACCCTACCCTACTTTCGCTTTGGTATTTTGGCCAAAATCTCAAAATATGTAAAATAAAACAGTTTCAATACATCACATACATGTATACAATGCCTGTAAACCCAATTAGATGATTCCAGTTCCACCTGTCAAAGCATACTACCATTTAAACACAATCACAAGTTTATTTAGGGACTATTTGAGTGTATCCTATTTTGGTTCGCGGAGGCATTTAGTGGTTTGTAACCTTAAGACAACCCTTTTCCCCCATTTTGATTGATTTAAACACTTATTTGACAACTACTATGTATATACAACTCCAAATGATGACTTTCCAGACTGAAATGACATGATTTCTCAAAATTTTGACAAAAGAGAGTAAGCGCCTTTAACGCAATTTCTTGGATTCTGCTGGCCATATTGTATGAATACTGGCAAATTAAACAGTTGCAGTTTTGTATAAACCTTACATTGGGCAATTATTTTATGTTGGGTGCTTAATTATGTGACTATATCTCATATATATACACAATAACCCAGGTCTGATACCTAAACAAGGTCAAAATTGGTATGAAAATGTCATTTTGTGGAGGAAAAATCTTCATTTTTTTCTTAAATTTTCACCCCAAAACACATTTTTTTCACATTTTGAGACAAATTTCACTGAAAAATGGAATAAAACCCACAGAAAAATGTATTTCTAAACATTTAAAGTCAAAATATTGAAAATATACATTTTAATTTTTTGGGTCATTTCTTAAGGTCACAAACCACTAAATAAATTTGTTCTTTAGCTCAATGTAAAGTTACAATAGTCAGTCCCAGGTTGATACATGTTAAAGTCTATGGCCAGGTGGCAGACATATATCAATGAAAAGAAGGGGCTACCAGCTTTAAGAAAATACAAAAAAAACAGGGGGTCACGTATCATATAAGAAAAATTTTGTCCGTCCAACGCGGTGAACATATTTTTACAGGCGCACGGACCGACCAAATCCGGGTTTTACCCTACCCTACTTTCGCTTTGGTATTTTGGCCAAAATCTCAAAATATGTAAAATAAAACAGTTTCAATACATCACATACATGTATACAATGCCTGTAAACCCAATTAGATGATTCCAGTTCCACCTGTCAAAGCATACTACCATTTAAACACAATCACAAGTTTATTTAGGGACTATTTGAGTGTATCCTATTTTGGTTCGCGGAGGCATTTAGTGGTTTGTAACCTTGAATAAAACAGCTAATTTTAAGCACCTAGGATCCCGAAGCTCAGGAAAAAATACTTTTACTCATGTATATGAAATCAAACGTATTTATTTCACTTATTTGGTCATTACGTAAAACTCAGAATTGACCAAATTGGGAATGGTACTTAATTTCGAAAGGAGGAGCCTGTCAGAATATCTGAACTATGTCAGGTCAGGAATCAGACATTACTCACATTAACAATTCATTAACAAAAAGACATAAATAAACAAGGATACTAAGATAGTAATGTCAGACAGAGACAGAACATTATTAAAACAAACTTACAATAGCCTATAAAATTAGAAGAACAGGTATGCAAATTTCAAGAAACCAAGTTTTCAAAACAGGGTTTTTTCTCCTTATGTAACGGAGGCCTGTAAAAGGCTGCTTCCCAATTGAAAATTTCTTTAAAATCATGCTGTTTTCCCAAAAATCCCAAGTTATACCTACTTTTTTGTTTCCCAAAACAGGTGCAGCTTTGCCCTAACTAAGAACCAGCAAAAGTTAAACCCATGTGGACAACTTCATGTATGCTGACACATACTCCTACAAAGACCAGAGTTCAAATACTTATGAATATACATCATGGGACGAGAAGCATTTGAATGTCAACAGAATTTGCCAATCTAACATTTTTTCCTTTTTCCTCTCGTAAATAAAACATACAAATGATAACCTATAAAATAATAATGACAGAATGACATAAAGTATCATGTACAGTTACAACTACAAGAATATTACAGATGCTAATGGTTTAAGTTAATGTACTGAGCTAGATTTTAAAAAGATGATGATTCAAGGCTTCATATTCTGGGCGGAGCTGAAACGAATAATTGTCTATTGATTGTGTTTTCCAGCTCGCCAACAGATCGTTCTCCAAGGATTGTAGGCGTCTCGCCTTTTCTCGTCGGTGATTTAAGTTTGAATTTTGTTGGTGAAGGGTAGGGTGATTTTCTAGGTGATGGTTTAGTAGGTGACTGGAAGCAATCTCGGCATACAGCTTGATATATGTCAGCTCCTCCTATAACCTCAACCTGTAATAGATACATACTCTGGATTAAATATGCATTAACAATCAAACCTCACATACGGGGCTCCGTACTAACACTGGTCAGTGGCCCATGAAAATAAAGAAGGACCAGTGAAAGTCTTGAAACATCAGTTTATAATATAGTTATTGTATAGTTACCCCTGCAGATAATCCTTTAAAACTTGCCAAGGATTATTTTGATACATCCATTTATTTTCATACATCTACTGATTGACTTGCAGATGCATCATGGGTTTCAATATTATAACCAGTACAAAGGTGGCAATACCCATTGTGACAATATAACTTAAACCTTTATCAGAATAGTCCAGTGTTCCCCAAAACTCCCAAATGAGTTTTTTACCTCAAAATGCTTGCTGTATCCCAAATTTTGATGAAATCTACTACAGTCTTCACGAAAAACATTTCAAAGTACTAGCCAGTCCGGCTACCAACAAGGCAGAACTTACTAGCCTGAGAATAAATTTACTAGTCCGAACATTAAATGATCAAAAGTGGATATTAATATCTGTAAACATTTTAATACTGTTTACTACAATGCAGAATTTTCATTGTCCCGACTCACAATCGTTTGGATGTTTTTAGTCTTTTGGCTTGTGTTCTCAGGATTTTTTCACTAGCCTTTCGGACTAGTCACCTAGAGACAATTACTAGCCCGACCCAGATTTTACTAGCCTCGGGCTTCGGGCTAGTGGCCAAATTCGAAGACTGTACTATATAACTGTTACTCAGGGATAGCAGATTTGTAAGAAGACCCATGTTTGTACTCCCAAATAAAAATGTCAGTGTGGGAAGGAACACTGAATACTGCAAGCCAATAGAAAGGTTCATGGAATAAAGGGTTAAATACACCTCAATAATAACAAGTTTGAAACACTTAATGCATCATATTTGAAAACACTAAAGACAACCTGGATCCAAAGTTTTTTACACAACAAATTTCTTGCATATTATATAACCATGTCAACAACGTCAAGGGCTAAAATAGGGACGGATTTAACAGTGGCTTTACAGAAAATACCAAACTTAGTAGTCTAAAATTCCACAACCAACAACCAAATTTTTGCGAACAACTATAAGAACAATGAAGTGTTAGTTAACAGAGAAAAATTTTAGATAGTAAAATATTGTATCGCATGCATTCGGAAAGTTAAGAAATAATTACTAATTTAGGTGATTGAGTAGTCAAAAGTATAAATTTGTGAGATTAGTTAACAACTCATATACACAGTCAAACTTGATCAAATAACCTGTTAGAACAAACACAAGATTAAAGATTATAATTCATTCAGATTTTGTTCTTTACCCTTGAATCCACCCAATAAGAAACCAAGTCAGTACGTATTTTCAATTAGTAAGTTACACAGGGTTCTCAACAACTTTTAACCTATCCGACCGAATTGCTTAACGAACAGGCCTGATAAGGTCC
Organism: Spisula subtruncata; assembly: GCA_963678985.1. NCBI lineage: Eukaryota > Metazoa > Mollusca > Bivalvia > Venerida > Mactridae > Spisula > Spisula subtruncata. Next base: position 61,758,504 of record OY787660.1, read on the forward strand.
TTAATGCAACTATTTTCTTCAAATTGTGTACAAATTTCACATTTTCAGCCGGCCCAAAATGGTTTTTAAGCAGTCCATTTAGCCTACAGCCTGCTGTTGTTGAGAACCCAGGGTAAGCTATCACTGTCAAATTATAATACGCCTTCACACGGATGCTGATGATGGAGTTTTGACTGTGTAGTGCATACTAGTATATAGTACACCAATGTTAAATATACTCACAAGCTGTAGATAAATAAAGCAGAAATAGTCAAAGTTGGTTTCAATTATAAATTGGTAACATTGTTGAATTAATATAAATAACACATTGGAAACGTCGGATCAGCTAAACTGGAGTTTCGTTTGTGTTGTATTTTATCATATTTGATATAAATCACACTGAGGTACTAACTTAAGACTTCCCATTTTTCTTTAGCAGAAGGTAATTTTTTATGATGTTGCAAATCCATGCAAAGCTCATAAATACAAATGGAAACCCGGACACAAAACTAGTCACTAACTCCATAAAAGATAAGTATGGGAGTCTAATTTCCATTTGGAATGAATGATACTCCTGTTAAAGTTGTTATACACAAATCTCAGCTTCCGGCCTATGAGACTACATCCTACTACAAAATCAAATTATTATTCTTCCTATTACAAATGCTTCACTAAGAATGTAAGGACCTCTAACAATACACTTAATTAAATTCATAATCATACCGGCACTTAACTGCAACGAGACTTCAATCTCCCACAATGGCACTTAAAATGGAGGTCCAATAAACAGTATTTTCAAAAAGCCACAGTTTGAGACTCAAGATTTCTGTTTGAAGGGTCATTTATTCTTAAAATCATGGGTAAGTTGCCTGTATAAAAATGGTAAAATTTAGTCCAAAGTATCGCTATGACCATTCAGAATCCAGTGGAACCCCTGCATAATACTGTATCTGGAGAAATAAGCCCGTCTAGGTGTGGCAAGATTTTCTACTTACTGATTGATCAGTCGTTGTTCTTTTTGTAAAATGACCATCAGAGTTACATGTCATACATACAGCTGACAGTTTTATAACATTCTCTGCTAGAGGTACCAAGTTGAGTATATCTCCAAAACCCTGAAAAACAAGTAATTAGGAATTGCAAGCAATACAAAAGTCCCCTACCTGGTTTTCAGATTTTCAATGTTTCTGTTGCCATGGCAACCACATTTTCATGGGTGAAACTTAGAAATTTTGAAAAACCTGAAATTCTCCAAAATTGACAATTTATATAGGGAAAATAAAGAAAAACAGACATCTTGATACACTAAAAACCTGAAATTCAGGCATATGCCTGAAAACTTTCATCCATGCATTTTTGGCCCGAATCAAATGCGCATAATCTCCTTATGGAATATCCACATACCAAGTTTCATAAACCTAGCTGTTCCAGTTTTTCTTGACGGACTGACTGCAGGAGGGAAAACTGATAATCTCCTCAGTTTGAAAACCGGCAGGGGACTAACAAGAAATATCACTGACTGAAACATGTTATAGAAACTTTAGAAAGCCCAATAACTTACTGCAAAGGGTCACAACGCAACTAAAACATTATTCATATATGAGAAATCATTATTTCTGCTTTGATTGAAATGGATATATTTTTTAATTACATGCTTCATCAAACACATTTGTTAAAACAACTATTGACAACCAGGATGAGTATACCTTTCTCTGAAAAGTTCCATCTAATGCAGCAACAATAACCACCTTGCCTCTATCTGCCATTCTATCACAAAATGATACCACATCAGGAAACTGAAGATAAAATCATCAATAATGTCAACACAGTCATAATCAGTCATACGGTGATCAAATAATGATCATACATAATCATGAGAATCTGTCGCGATATCAACTTTCCTTCACAAGTGGAGAAATTGCTGGTTCTGTGCGAAGGGTATGTTAGTACTGGTTAGGATGCAGTTCCAATTAAACTGGTGAAATGAATCAGATGCTGGATAAAATCATATATAAATTGTTGAGAAACTGCAAAACAGAGAAAAAGAAACAAGCAAAAGACAAATTAAAAGGTGAAGTGAGACTTACAAATTGCCCTTCATCAATCCCGACAATGTCATACTCGTCAGCCTGCTGTTTCAGTTCAGTCAACTCTGTTGCTGCAATAGCAGGAAGTGTTTGTCTGAAATTAATAAAAGAGTTACATGAACTAGAGATTAGTGATTACTGTAACCTTTAACTTAATACCAGAGTGATCATTTACACATTTCAAGACCAATCCACACATAAAGTTTGAATATCTTTGGCAGGGTGGTAGAACTAGAAATGAGACGGAAGACAAAAATTCACTGGCTAGCCTATTTGAACATGATTGTGGGCTACTTTTTGTCATTTTTTTCTTTGTTACTTATGTGAGATATCAAACCAACCGCCTACTTTTGAAGATTAACTGGCTACATAAAAACAATTCTACCCCTCTACAATTTGTTATTATCTTTACTTGTATGATTATTATTTATATATTACCAGGATTCTCAATAAGTTTTAACCTAGCAGGCCGAAATGCTTAACCAACAGGCTGGATAAAGTCCTTAATGCAACTATTTTCTTCAAATTGTGTATAAATTACACCTTTTCAGCCGGCCCAAAATGGTTTTTAAGCAGTCAATTTGGCCTGCAGCCTGCTGTTATTGTGAACCCTGTATTACCTGTCGTGAGTGGCAATGCCAGCATCATCATAACGTGTATCCTTGGCATATTTGATCACCAGACATTTGTAGTTAGCTATTTGGTAACGCTTCATTCTCCTCATCAATTCCGTCCTATAATCAAGCAACAAAATAATAAGTGTTTATACCACTACCACGTCAAGAAATGTAGCAATCTGCAATAGGAAGACTTTCGAGGAAGGGCAATAACTCAGGTGCAGCTTAGATTAAGTAAACAAACAAAACCATGTACACACAACTTTACATAATTGGACACATTAAATAAATTGAACACAATTAATAAACTTCAAATACCATAAATTAATGGTAAATATTCCTCAATTTCAATACACACAATTTTGCAAAGAATTTAAAACCTTAACGACTTTGTGAAATAGAAGATCTTTGTGTAATAATTAATATCATATACATTGAGCAGCTATAACTTAATTTTACTTATGTCACTAGTTAACAAGAGCTACAAATATACTGAATACTAAATAAATTTAAACAGAACATATCATGCTTGTGAAAATATAGACTATAAATTAAATATCTTATTTTGTTATTAATTTAACAAATGATTAATTAAAAAATATTTAACTCACGTTTTTCCAGAAAACATGGGTCCAAATATGACCTAAAAATAAAGAATTAAATAGATTTTAGAAAATGCAAGGATTGGTAACCAAGTCCAAGAGTTCCTATTTATAGCAGACTACCATGGCCTTCAGTAGCCCAGCCAGGATACCAAGCTTGTTATAATGAACTGTATCAACCAAGATCTCGTTGATATCACATCGGCTGTCTACCTATAGATATTCAATTATGTCTGCAACTTACTCGGGTCACTCTTTCAGATATTTGAAGCCATTTTCCCAAACCGACATCTACAGGCATAGCTTCTTCCCATCTGTGGAACCAGTTCCCAGATAGAAATTAGAATCATCAGACATCTCCTCCCCGTGAACACTTAATTTTAAGTCAGGTTGGCAGCCCACTGAGTCGACGTCACCATTGTTTTTAATCTGCACCGCATATATCATTTTTTTCCGCACATTTGATGATTGAACATGCTTCACAACGGGTTACAGTCAAAACGTAACCCCAACAAAAACGTAACCCTAAACAATAGTCAAAACGTAACCCCAGTGCGGTCAAAACGTAATCCCTGTATAAGTCAAAATGTAACACTTATAATAATTATTTTGATGAACAATTTTAGTGTCCTTTTGTTAGTTAATGAAGATAAGTCGTTATAAATGTGAATTAAATCTGATAAAAATATGGTATTTATTGCATAAAGTATATGAAAATAAATTGAATACTAGTTAAATGATGTGTTTGTTTGGCATGCACAAAAATGTGTGAACAAACCATTGTGATAACAAATGTGCAAACAAAAATAATGGAGCAATTACCAACATACCAACCTAATTGAGCACGCTTCTTAATATCTGAATTAATTATGAAGTAAAACAATACTAAATTTAAATTTGATCGTGTATATATATGATATATAATGTGCTATTACTGGGTTTACGTTTATCAAAAATCCAGGAAATTTATACAAGATTACATTGCATACCATGTAATAAAGACAAGCAATATATAGTTTGAAGACATAAAAAATGCATACAATTGATGTATGCAACAAAACTGACGATAAATTTCCTGGACTTTATAATGAAAAATGTGCTCTTACTATACTATACATATTTCTAATCGTGAATAGATCATTTGATGGACAATCCTTTAAACGCCCGAAAGTAACATGATAACATTTGTATTTATTTCACGCTTTAACATATGATATTATGTTATATAGCTATCATAATGTAAAGGAATGTAATAAAAATGTATTATTATAATGATGTTGAATATGAATAAATCAGGAAAACAATGTTTGTGTAGTAGTTATATTCTACATTTTCTATAAATTGCATAATTATGCACACACAAAGTATAAAAATCAATTTGTATTTCACAAGTGTACATGCATGTAGATCTAATTGCTCTTATTTGTAAGTTCACACATCAATTTCAACATGACAAACAAACAAATCATAACAGCTAAGATATACAATTTTAGTAAAAATACTTTCAAAACTTATATTTTACGACCTTTTTTATCCAATTCCTGACTACACATATCACATGCATATAATACTTGAAGTGTTACATTTTGACTTATACAGGGATTACGTTTTGACCGCACTGGGGTTACGTTTTGACTGTTATTTGGGGTTACGTTTTTGTTGGGGTTACGTTTTGACCGGATCCCTTCACAACAACCTTTATATAGTCACAAGTGTGCAGACCTATGCCCCAGAGTGGGCCCTGTACTTGAATTTGTTCTTTACCACCAGGCCTTATGTCCCACAGGGGACGAAGAGGATAGGTAGGTAGGTAGTTTACCACCAGGAAGAGTCTCCAAGAGAAGCCTGTACATGTATAGGAAAGGAGCAACTATCTCATTTTAAACATCCCCTCCAAAGTCAATATTTACAGTCTGAATTGACTCCTGAACTAATCACGGAAGACGAATCCTCAGATTCAGAAGACAGAGGGAAATTTAGTAAAAAAAAAATCAATATTTTTATTGACAGATTTGATTTCTGAGACATTCAAAGATGGCTAACTATGAAGGCCAGTTTAATTCATTGCTCAGCCACTTACATTCGCAATAATTCACCACAAAACGATCAAGAAACCTGTAAAAATAGAATGATTTGGTATAAATTCGACTTCTTTGGTATTAAAGTAATTTAGGGGAGCGATAAAAATCGGGTCTCCACCAAGGATCGAACCCGCGACCTCTAGCGTTGTAGGCGGACACTCAACCTCATCACTAAAGAGTTAACTCAACAGCAAGGCTGTTGGAAGTGGCCATATACCTACAATCACTACACTCCTCCTCCTTTTACTTACAAGAGCTCACCAGCTCTTCAAATTGACACTCCATGCCTCGCATGAGTCCGTCAAACACTTCTGACACCATTAAAGTAATTTAGGGGAGCGATAAAAATCGGGTCTCCACCAAGGATCGAACCCGCGACCTCTAGCGTTGTAGGCGGACACTCAACCTCATCACTAAAGAGTTAACTCAACAGCAAGGCTGTTGGAAGTGGCCATATACCTACAATCACTACACTATACCTGAATATGTCCCGATTTTTTGCACTGGCTGATGAGTGGGGATGACAAAACTGGAGTAGAAGACATCATATTTTCGGAAGATCTGGAAAAAAATCTTGGTAAACAATGACTGTAAAGTATTTGCGGGAAAACGCTCTGTTGTAATTCCCTCCTTTTATGATCTACATCATCCAAAAGCTTTACGCAATAATATCTAATGTGCGTTCAGTAACCCAGACAAATAAATGAACACAAAGATACAAGAAAGCGCGCAAATATATAAAAGTCACGAAAAGGATAAAAACTAAATGAAAGAAGAGATTGTCTCCCTTGAATAGGCGTGAGTTCAGATTTTTTGCAGAGTTGTAGATCAACAACTTATGCACCAGTCAGTTGCATCCACGGCCCCGGGGGTTGGCCGAGATTTTTACTTGTGGATTGTCACAACCCCTCCCTTCCACGGCCTGCGGGGGACAGGTGATTGGTTCACAGAAAAAAATCCACAGTGTACTGTAGGGAAAGTTGGAAACTAAAACAACAGCCGTTTCCCTGCTACCCCGAGGACACCAGGCGGTGGGGGGCCGTGGATGCAACTGACCGGTGCATAAAGCACTTCTATTTATACCTATTTTATTATTATTTGTTTGACACCAGAAATTAGGACTTGATACAAATTGAAAAGACGGTGCCAGAAGCACCCATATGTTTCTTTTGCGGGACTAGTTTTAAAGCCTAGCCCGACTAGAAATACTGAATTTAGTGTGTACTGCAGGTGGAGAAACTCTGAAAAAGCACTTCTGGTGTTTTATCCGACTGGATAACTTGTCCACCTTTGAATTCAAAGACCTAAATTACATAATTTAGGTCTTTGATGAATTCAATGGTTTACTTAATAGTAGTTCATCCTTTATAATATTGCGTACGTGATTTATTAAAACTAGCATATTTTTATGTACCCAGTAGAAATTATATGTACATGATAGTTAAGTAGACTATTGAGAACTGTACTAGTATTTGTTTCAAAATCATCACTAATATTGCTTTGATATTTTGTTGCCTAGAAACTTTACATACATTTTATAATTTGTGTTTGTTTCGTTGCTATGGTGTTTCAAAACTAAGTACAGTTTCACAATTTATTTTCAATAAGATTATGAATGTATCGTATTGAGTCCAGTGACCTTAATGGAAATAAAATGCATAACTTCGTTTTGGAAAGAAACGATGCCTTCTTTTGGATGGGGAAAACGGGATTTTTAATATCATCTAATAAAATGACAATTTGTATTTCCATCAAGTATATCTTCTTTATAGTATTGGTAGCACAAATCAACTATTATTAAGTTTATCTGACAGATTAACGAGTGCAATGCAAAATAAATAATAGGTTTGTAAATGTTAGATATAACTTGATACGTAAACTTTTGTTCTACTAATCACAGACATTAACTAATTAATGTGTATGTACTAACATCGTTTACGCATGTCATCAAGTTGTCTTTGGTTGCATGGCAACAAAAACGATATTGTCATAGCCAATATTGGTGTTCACCACTGAAACACAATTATTTCACGATCACAGACATATTTCCTGATGTCATATACAAAATATACCAACACATATTTTCCTATGCATTATTTTGCAACACTCATTCTAGTTCGATCAGCCATGGACCGTATATAATGTCTATGTAACTCCATGGATCAGCGTATGTTTCGTGTGAAATATAGTCTGGGGACTTGCCACTGATTCACGAGGATGCAACACTCGGTTGGCTACTTTTTACTGACTCTTGTGACAGTATATCGAGGGTTCAGTGCAAAACTATGGTATGTTCCTCTATAAATCAATGTAGTCACCATAGTTTTGCACTGAGCCCTCGATATACTACCATTTACCCTCAATATTCCTTTTTAATTTGCTTTTGGGACCTATACATACATATTTCTGTTAGTTATCGGTCAGTGTTAGTATTTAACTCCGGTAAAAACGTGACAAAATGTACCAACATAATGATCCACGTGTTCTCAATTATATTCAAAATCGCACGGTCCATGCTAGGCATTCTGTCTAAACTTTGGTCCACAAGCTGTCACCTAATATTCAAAGACCTAAATTACATGTAATTTAGGTCTTTGTAATATTATACGACACCGTTAAATTAACATGACAACTGAAATCAGAAGATAAATACAAAAAAGAGAATACAGAGCAATACCACGGCCACGTGCCGTAACTATAATTATACGTTTTACTGATGTGTGCCAAATGAGGCCCCGCATTCATGAGCCTCTACACGATGGCCGACATTATATACATACAAATGTACATGCATTAGATAAAGAATTATACTTGTGAGAGTGCACGTCAATATAACAGGATCAATATATTTATCTCTTTGAATTTTATTATTGAGTGCACATATGGAACTTTTCTTGAAAATGAAACCAATGCTCTTCCAAAGTGCATGCATTTGAAATACTAGTACAGTTATTGACTTGTCACAGAGGATACTGTAATTATTAAACGAGGGTAGTTTCATAACGAGTTAATAAATAGTGTGGCTCTGCAAAATATATTTGGGTCATTTTGGCAACAGAAAAAAGCGAAAAACCATTTTAAATTATAAGATAAGTCAGGAACAATGTAATTCTAATAGACTGTTCCTGGATAAGTGGAACAAATAAATTACTTTTAAACCTCCCCTTGCTGAGTTGATGGTTTGACAGATAGTGCGTGTTTTGAGAACACCCCTACACAAAACTGGAGCAAGCCTCGTTTCAGACTGACAACAAGTATGCAATGGCTGACAGCCCTACAAGTCGCCGAGTGGAGATGAAAGACTCGGCTTCTTTAAGTGAAACTGGATCCGATAAAGGAGACAATTCTCAGGGAAATAAAGATGAAATTTTTGAAAATGACTCCGGATATATTGAAGAGAGATTTCGTGTTGACAGGAAAAAATTGGAGCAAATGTTACAAGGTTTGTTTTCAGTGTCATTCAATTTGCATGGTATAATATTTTCTGTAGTACCTTGGAACTTTTCTGCGATATCAAGCATAGTGGTTCCTGATGTCAGATGAAGGGGCTTATAAACTAAATTCAATGTTGCTGTTGTCATCTTCAATCAACTGTCACAACTGTAATTCAAAAATGTTCTAAATTACACTGAAATGATGATTAATTGAAATTTAATTGGATATCTGTACAAATATTTATTCATGAAATTCTTAATTGTCAGTCCCTTTAGTGTTTCCAATTATAATTGAAGTTTTCTTCATTTAATCTGACATATTCAATTGTTTTGTAGTGTTGGTTGCTACAGTTGTCACTTAGTTTATGTTCAGAATTCGTGTTTTGATAAATTTGTTTTAACTGCATTTAATTGCAAACATTATATTAACTTACTAAGTGCAATTTGATTCAATAAATTGTGTATTCTATTCAATAAAATACTATTGTAATTTGTAAAGTACAAATCAAACTTAACCCCCCTAAATGTTTTCAGTTTAAGACATTGTAACACTTTTAATCTACATTGCTGTCAGACTATGTCACTCAAACAGTTTAACTATAGTCTTTACTAAGTCTGTATGAATGTGTCAATAAACAACAGTATACCAGTACTGGCCATTAGCGACATCGGCTTAAGTTATTAGTTATAATAGTATCAAGCAGTCAATCTGACATCTAACATCTTGTACAGTAAGTTATATTCTGACCATGACCTAGTGATTAGGGCATCATTATTTGATCAGGAGATCTAAGGTTACATCCTGGATGAAGCTGTATTAGAATATGAAGTGATGGAGTCAAGTTGGTGAGCCCCAAGCTTGTTAAAGAATTAATGGTTTCAGTGGATCTGTCTATGCCAGGCGTCTGCCAATAAGAGAAGGGATTTCTGGTCTTTTTGTAATTTCTGAAGGTAATATTATATTTGGTGCAGAAAATAGGTGTCTCCTAGTCCTAACTTAAAATGGCTGGCCCTTTCTAAAGGGGTAACACTATAATAAACGTTTTTACCTTTTTTCAAAGTCTGGAAGACCGAAATTAAATGTAGTTCAGATCTTTGCTTTCATTGTTTTTTATCATTTTAAAAATTTACTTCCATTATTTTAACTTTCTTCACCTTTGTAAGTTATATTGGAACCACTATTAAAAGATAATTAGTGAGACTGTGCCTGATTTAATCATTAAAAATTTATTGGAATCTTCAATGGAGCTACTCAGGCTATGTTTAAATAAACATACCGGTAAATTAGACTAATTAAGTCAATTAAACTAATTATTTAAAAGATAACAACTTCTTCATTGAGGAGTTAAACATAGGGGATTAGCTTTTTTTATCAGTTTTAGATGAGTTTAGAATGATGCTTATATAAATACATGTACAGAGAAATAATGTATGTTCCTTTAGTGCCACAAGGTTGTATCTCACTATAGAATAATTATATAGAGATAATCTGAGATATAACCTTGTTGTGCCAAAGGGACGTATAGTTATCAAAGTCTAGGAGCAGTTAATATTTTCTAAATGCTATGGCTAAGTCCTAATTGTATGTGCGCAATCATAAAGCTAAGGTTTGATTGATTAGGACGTTTTTTACTGCTCTGTTCAGTGTTGGCGGTGTAAGGTGTTAGGTCTACATTCCAGCTCAGTTTTCTGACTTGTAGAGTGATGTGTATTCACAGGTTGGCCAAACCATTGTGCTAGATTTCTATCTTGCGGCTTATTTTGTCTTATTCTTTTTTGCTGCAATAGAAAATGCCATCAAAAGGTTAAAAAGTCAAGCCAGGTTCTGTCTGAAAGGACCACTCTCATGAACAACAAAAGAGTTCTTTGGTTACAGGTAGTCTCTGTAATATATTGGCATGTTCAGTATCATTTTTTTGACAATGGTTTGATGGGAAAAAATTAATTGGCCTCTGCAGACAGGGTTGGCATTGTAATTGTAGTATTTGGTGGTTTTATCCTAAATGAGTATTAGTATATCAAATTATGTATCATAATTTAACTCAGTAACGTTGGTTTTGACCTGTCGTCTAGGCAGTCGAATCGTGTTCCGCATTTTCAGAGTTAGATTTAAAACTAAACAGGAGACACTTGTAATAAATTTATGTTTACACTCTTATCAACTCAATATTGCTCTTTATTTTTATCCAGCATTAGAATTTAGACTTTTGTCCATGTTATTATTGATGGGATATATCATAAAATGTTACATCACTCAGGTCTGTATCAGTTTAATGCCCAATTTAAATATAATGTCTTGTTCCAATTGCTTCAAAATGTGTTTTCATATCAGAATTGACATTTTGCATTAATTATAGAAACTCTCCTAGACTCCTACTTACAGGAAATATTAAGTTATCCATGACCTGTTAAATGCTATTTTTAGCAGGTTTTACCCGTAAAATAAGGTATTTTTGTGATATTAAAATTTTGTAAATTTGTTATTCTAGAGTAGTTTAATGTCGCAATATTTATGGTCGATTCTTTAAACAGATCTTCTTTTAGCATTTTACTGCCAATTTGTTCACAAGAGTAGGTTTTAGCAAACTTATAATTTGAAAATGCTGATATTAGGAAAATTATTCCCTTGCGAAAATTCTGATAAGAGATTGTACCCAACAAATTTTCCTGCTACTACTACTAGGGATCAAGCAAAATTATGACGAACCTCACCAGCCAGATTGATCATTATAGTTACTCCTTAATATTTTATGTGTAATAATTTAAATATTAACCACAAAGTGACTTTTTATAGCCCTGTAACATGTGTTTTTTTGGTACATTTTGGATATTAGAATGCATAACGCATGCTCGAGGGATAAAAGGCTTCTGAGTCTCAGAATTCAGTCATGTGTGAGCGACTTTACATGTACTTTAAGTCTTTCATTATAAGCCAGCGTTGAATGAGTCATACTATAGGTCTGCTTCTCCCTTTATTAAAGAAATAAAATAGTGATTTCAAACTTTCCTTTTTAGGACTGTTCTGCAAGAGATAATTTATGTTTACTTGGTTTTAATGCCATTTCTCAACATTTTCAGTTATATAATGTTTGACAGCCAATTCACTTAACCGGTTAACTGGACTGTATTCTATTCTGTATAAACCTTACATAATTAAGCTTCCACAACCAATCAGCGACTTCTCCACATGTGGAGGAAAATCTGTTGTCAAATTTTCGTGATCACAAGCTTCAGCTTCGAGAGGTCTCAGGTTCAACTCAGTCTCCAGGCTGTATAAGACATTTCAGAATTGTTTCAAGTAAAATTAAGTATATCTTTTTTGCTTACCACTCTTCATATAGATAGTTGCAGGTAATTGCTTGTTTGTCTAGAATATATCAGGATAATGCAACTGGGTTGTGGGTAGTCTCAATAGTGACTGAAATTCAGTTGACCATCAGGACTTCTCTTACCTGAGGAAATGACAGCTATCTCTCTGAGACTCAGATAGCTACTATTTACTTGCCGAACATATTAAGCCTTTATTTGTCAGTCAGCTTTCTGCTGAAATATGCCAGGCATATATATGTATATATATATTAGACAACAAGCACACTAACCACTGAGCTACGGAGGCTACAGAAGGTAGTAGGAAAAAGATAATATATAAGTGGTTAAAACCATCCAAACTGTGTGCTGATGGAAGATGAGCCTGGTGAAGAAATATGCCTGTTTAATACAGATAAATAAATGTCTTAAGTAAAGCACTAAATGCATTTTTTGTTGTTTTCTCAGCTGTCGGAATATTTTGATTACATTAGACAAACACCAAAATGTAAATATTCCAACTGGAGAAAAATTTCACAAACAAAATAAACCTGTTAATCACTTAAATACAAGATGAATCCCATACTAACATAATGGTGTTATGGTAAAACTTGTGCAACATGATGCACCTGTCCTCTCCAGCTTGTTGCCCTAATTCTGTACAGATATAATAATTTCATTTAGGTTTAACACCACTTTCAGTTTATTGTTATATTCTGAGATAGACTCACCTAACCAGTTTTCCTGGACTGGATCCTAACCAGTAGGGCCAACTGACTTATTTATCCTTTCAATAGGAAGCAGTAATTTCTCTACAGTTCGAGGAAAAATGGAAATTGTTGTCAAATTTTCATGGAATGAGAGAATCAAACATGTAGCTACCAAGAATCAAACCTCGGTACATGTAACCCGATTATAATTTAGCACACTACCCAATGGACATGTCATTGTCTAAAAAAAAATAAATATGTAAACTCAATTTGTTTAATTTATTTAGTTAATTTGTGTACATTGTTTTCAAAATTTGGACTAAATAATTTAACTAAACAATTACATGGTGCCTCTTTTATGAAATAAGACCAAGAGAAAAGTGTTACTGTGTTCAAATTATAACAATAAAAACAACAAATTTCATAGTTATATCAGCTGGGGTAAAATTGAGGTTAAATTTAGATTAGAGCTCTCTTGATATAGTAAAATTGTTTACAATTAAATTAAGCCTCTTTCTGGTGGTCTTTATCTTCTAGAATCCCCACTTGGCTGAGGATTTATTTAGAACTATAGTCTGATAATTATGACAAAAGATTACTTAAATCAATGATGCTGTGATTTAACCAGTCTGGAATGAATTGATCATCAACTCCGAAAAACTCTGCAAGACAAAAATGTATTTTACGAAAAAGCTAATAAGAAACTTTCAGAATATGAAATTTCGGAAATTGGTTAAATTTTTTTGTAGCATTTCAATCTTATGTGAGGCATGATCCAAAAGTAAAGTATTTGCGAGTAAATAAAAAATATACAGTTTGTGTATATTTTTCATCAAATAAATAATTTCAGTTTATTACAAATCATTGGGATTTATTCTTTTTAATATTTATTTCTTTTTGAATTATAAACAAGTCAGTCTTGACTACTGGGTCAATTTTTTGTAGATCAATATTGTAATTTTATCAAAGTTTTATTAAATCTTAAGGTTAACAGTCCATGGTGCCACTTCAAATTTATAAATATTGGTATTATACAGTATGTCATTGACTCTATTATACTAATAGATTGTATTTTGCTCTCTTGAAAAGTTCAAATATTAACTGACTTTAGGTGTTCTCTAATCTGTCAGCGATATAATAAGCAAGCTGGTACTTTAAATTAGGACATTTTTCATTTTTCGATAGAGGAACATGTAATTTACACATGACCCAAATTAGTGATGTTAATTAAATAAGATTTTGTAGTAAACAATGTCTGTGACAAGTGTTTGCAAGAAAATAATAAATTTTACAAATTAGACGAATTGGCATCATGCAAGAAATTGGTGATTATTAGTACAGTGACCATTCCTGAATTTTCATTGTTCTTGAAAGCTAATTTAATTGTCCGAGTTGGTGGCTGACATCCTGCCAGTATGGTAAGGTTTACAACAGCTCACTAGACTTAAGTATTGTCATTTGCATATAGCGTGTTTACTATAGTATTGATTCGTTGCACTGGCACACATGGATACCTGTATTTTGCAGTATATTACATAATTAATATTTATGCAAGTTTTTCCATTATTAAATTTTTACAAACGGAAATTAATTATCGGATATGCATCAACATTCCTGTCAGTTCCAGGACGATTATGCATACAATATATATACTGTAAAATCATTAATTTTCATGGGGAATTAAATTTCATGGTTCACTTATATAACACGAAATTTTATCACATTAAACAATAATTTTGACCCTTGTATTTATTACCTGTAATTTAATGCAAAATCAATTAATTAACATAACATCAAAATGGTCTTTTTTACCAATACCATGAAAGTAAACGATTTTACAGTACATTCGTTGTATTTAAAAAAACAGAAGAGTCAAAGACTCAATTATCAATAGAATACAAAGTCATGACCATACAATGTACTAGATGACTTCCTACCAATTTCACGAATGATCAGAACAGACCCACAGTAAGTTAGAAGTGTTGGGTTACAAAATTGATACACCCAGGGTCTGTTATCTGTGCTGCGGTTATGTTGCCACATGTGGCTTCACTAAGGTTGCTTCATCCAGTCAGTGAGTAACCATAGATCTGTAGCAAGTTCCAGGTCACTGCCAATCAAATGTTCTCTGATAGCACATCCAGTGCAGTACCTATTTCATCCCAAGACCAGACATCATCAAACGTAACCCTAATTGTAACATCCAGTACTTTTGCACTTATATTGTACAATATTTTATTTTAGTGCTTGCATATTGTGTCATTCTGCAGGTTTAACTTCATGAATGCAGAAAATTAAGTCATTTTCAGAATTTATTTATTTTGGACTATCTTACGTTTTGTCATTTAAGTATCTCAAATATAATATAATAATTTACTAAAACAGGGGCATGACATATTCTTCAAATTCTGTGCAATGTTTTAACATGTTAATTCTTGTGGAAAAGTTCTGTTTTGGTTTATTCCTGTGGTTACTGGTTAGTTTACTTATCTATTAAGGTTTATTTACCTTGTTTGATCTTCAAAGTATTCGGTGTCAGAATTGTCTGACTCATCGTCAGTGAAAATTGTCCAACTCACTGAAAGTATGTTTTTCACTAATTTCTTTATATCAATATAGTCAATGTTTGAACATGAGTAATTGCTATAGTCAGCAGTATGTATATTGCAGTATTGATAATATTGACACAATATTTCAGGTTTGATAAAATCGATGCATGAAGACACCTTAATCTTGCTTTTATGTCTGCTATAACACCGTTCATGTGCAGTATTCATTTTTTTAATCTTAATTGATTATTTAGGAATCAGATATCAATTGCTCTTTGTATGAAAATGTTAAGTTTTTTAGGTTCAAAAGAAAGCACATGGTAATTCGGTGAATGGGGATTTTTTTGTGTCTAGTCGATTTAAGGTATACTTTTATAATATGATGACATGATCATGATTAAGAGCTGACATTCAAGCCCCTTCAATTTGTTATACTGAGGACTACCTGGTACGCTGTTACTGACACTGCTCAATAACAAGGACTCCGAATGTATTTCATGACTTTGCAGCGATTTTCGGCCTTAAAGTGCTGCCAGTATCTGCTACCTCTGATCATGAAGGTTAAAAGTGTTGGGATATATACTGTGCAAAATATTGCAGGCCCGATCCCTGGAAAACTAGGTACAGAAAACTTAATGATGTAAAACGTTCAAACACTGGTGAGGTACTGCTGGTGCTGCCTTCGAGACAGTGATTGTACAGTGATTCAGCAAAATTTATAGTACCTCTGCAAGGGAAAACTAAATTATAGCAAGTCTTCGAGTGTATAGCATTAAAGCCAAGTGACATCTACCCAGGCTTGTATGACCAATATGCTCTCCTTTGGTCTTCCTACACTGCAAGCAAGAATTCTCAAAACTGCGTAAAAAAACTAGATGCCATTTGGTGTTTAATACCAGTACTTGTGTCATTGACATTTTCAAGTAGTCCAAGTGCATTTGATTGATATATCCACCAACCCCTGCATAGTTTGTATCTGTATATAGATCTTAAATTTTCACCGATTACGTATTTCTTCATTTAGAAGAAAGAAAGAGTTATAACCAATATTTATACAATATGTAGTATTACAAATGTACGTACCAGGATATTATTTGGCAATCGGATAAGTTGCCAAATTTAGAAGATAATTTTGCATATGGTGAACTCAATGACATAATTTGCTTTTAAAGAAAGTTAATATTAGCTATTATATGAAATGATTGAACTCGGTCATATTTACCTCAGCATATCGAAATACCTTCGTAATGTTTGTCATACTACTGACGTTCAGTTAATCTAAAAAAAAGTCCATTATCAGCAGTTTTACAAGTGTTTAGTTTATTGGGACGATAATGTACTCAAGTGCAAATATAACATTTTTACAGTTTTTTAATCTGAACAAATGACTTGATATTTCCTTTGTGATCTATGCATGGGGTCAGGTGCTTTATTAATGTAATAATTTTATGCTCTCTTGTGATGAAAAAATGTAACTTTTCTATGAAGAGCTGAGTGTGCTGTTGAGTCTTTACCACTACTGCATCAATCACAACTCTAAGTATTTGTACCTCATTAAATATCTGTAAATTACAATGTACAAGCACAACTGTCAACAAATAATGCACGTCTCAAATAAATTAATAACATGTAACTTATTTACAACACAAAGACTTGGCCATTTCACATGTCGTCACATTTTCAAAAATTTAAAAACATAATTTTTTAAGCTATGTACATGTGGTACATATTGTTTGCACTGGTTTAACACTTGATTTACTATCTGATTTGAACCACTGACAGACAATTTGGGAGATTTAATTATTTGTTCTTGTTAACCCTATGTATTAATACCCTGAAAAGATCAATTGTGACTGAAGATATATAGATTTGTGAAACGAAATGTCAATATGGCGTCTTCGTATATGTGATCTGTAACGTGTCGTGTCTGTTATTTATATCGATGTTATCACCCGTTGTCTTCTCGTTGCCCAGTTTCTTTGTTTAGCCATTTTTACGAATATTTTTTTTCGATAGTGTCAAAATATTTGTGGCTTCCTAGTGTTTCGTTATCTTTAATGATCACATGATTAGAGCAATTAATATTTGATGTCACAACATTGGGAAAATATTCATGTTCCCCGTATTATAATTTAAGTCAACATTTGATAAGTCGAATCATAAACATGCAGGTATTTAAATATTAATCATGACCAATTAGCTAAAATAAAATGCTTCCAAATTGACTGATGTATCAGCTTACACTCAGCCACTTAGTGCTTCCAATTAGCTAAAATACTTTTTACTTTCAACTGATAGATATTAGTATCTTTCTTTTAGAAACCTGGTTAAAAATTCAGAGCACAAAATGGTTGTTAGTAATTTATTTATAATGTAGGTGACTTAATGAAGACCAATAGACTCTATTATAGAGTACCATTTTTATCATAAGTGCTTTTTTTCCTAGGCTAGACAATTAATATAACAGGTGTTGAAATTTAATCACTGAACTTTATGATCCCTGCTCTGGACATTTTCTATGTAACGTAAAGGTGTTATTATTATTATTATTGATCAAGTTTAAGTTTATGTTGACATAAAGACTTCTTTTTATTTGTTTAGAAATCCAGCTGACCTCAGATGTTCGTCAATGTAAAAGTTGTTATGTTATAACAAGTTGGGAAGTAATTTCAATGAGTCACCAAGGCTAACTTCCTATTTAATTTATTTATATATCAATACTGACATAAAATGTTATTTTAAATTGAATTCAAATTAAATTTTTTAAAATAAAATTTGACTTTATACTTGATATTAAAGTGTATAGAGCTATATTCTAACAATTATTCAATGTCAAAATAATTACTTGCATCGTTTTAAATATGATACTAGATTATCTTAATTACAAATTAAACTTTGGATGGGTTCCGTGTACTTTGATTCTATGGTCGAAAAATAGACGATTCTTATAGTTTCATAGGGTGTTCTAGAACACTTTCGTATGAAAATGGACAGTTCGCATGTCCAATAAATCACAGAGAGAGTATCTGTTAAAACAGAAGCGAAAAATGATCTAATTGATATGAAAGCATTATTGTTTTTCAGTTTTTGAAACTTTTTAAAAAATATCATCTGATATAGCTCTAGATATACACTTAAAGCATGAAAAAAATTGTAAGTACTAATAAAACAGTATTTAGTGAAGGGACTGACACATCACCTCTTCAAAATGTCTGAAATAATTCACTATAGAAGGTCTTAAGTCATTAATGTATATTTTTAAAAATTACATTAACACTAGGCAAATCATCACTCAAATAATGTCAGCAAGTATTTATATTAGACGAGCCAGATTTCATTCTTCAACTAAACTTTTTTACGGTATTACAATTTCAAAATCGAATCAAAACAGTGAAATATAGTAGTAAATGATTGTTTGTCAACCTTTATTTAAATTATTATACAAAGTTAAAAATATCAGTACTGTTCAAGTGAAAAAAATCTATAAGTATTTATTGGCATTTTGCGGCTATTATTCTTGCAATAGGCTTTTCATTATAATGACAGCTAGGTTTTGAAAGGTTCATGGTAAAGACTTGGTTATAGCCTAAGTACATTGTGCAGTTCATACTAAGTGATTGTTATCTCATTATTGTGTCATTTGAATAACATATTTTGTAATGGCATTGAGTAAGTATTCAGGGGGCTTAAACAGAAGTCAATATTAAATGAAAAAGTTGAGATTTATTCAAAATTTAAAATTTAAAAAATACTACCGGTATGTTGTTCTTCTACAGATTTATAGTGACACTGTCCTTCAGATTGCTGTTAAATTTCTTTTTATTAGACGTTTAGAATCTTGGTTAAATCGATGGCTTAGAACAAGAAGGTCGTAACTACCAAATCGATATATTGAGAAAACAAGAGAAAACTGTCGGTAATTTACCCTTTACCTATGGGAAAACATGTTTTTAAAACTTCATTTTGGTCAACATGACAATTTCAGATTTTCATGAAAATAGTGTCATAAGAAGCGCCTTGTGAAGCAGATTTCAAATATGTATGAGTCTTACAAGGTCGTTAGTAGGAGTTACGACCTTCTGGTTCTAAGCCATCGAAATGCTGAAATGATTGCTGATTAACCGTTCATATAATTGTGTCAATTAGTTGGGAGTTCCTTTGAGTTATCTTAGGTGACTCATTATTTAACTTTTTGAGAAGTAAACTACTGGTACTCTATTATTAAGGTGGTCTTTCAATGAGAGTTGTGCTCTGAAGCAAACATTTAAAGCATGGCAATGTTTATTTTTGTACGATGCCATTCAGTCATAAAATGTACTCTTTCATTAGTCTTGGCTTATAAGCATTATTATTTTCAACTTATAGAATACATTTCCTTTCTATCATATATCTTCTTTGTGTCCGTAGAATAAATAGTATTTTCTGTCTTGATATGAATTTTACATGATGGAAAAGCAAGTTTTTAAAACTTAATTTTGGTCAACATGACATTTAACTTTCGATTTTCATGAAAGTTAAGGCTCATAAGAAGCGCCTTGTGAAGCAGATTTCAAACATATATGAGTCTTATAAGGTTGTAAGTAGTAGTTATGACCTTCTCATTCTAAGCCAGCGAGTTGTTGAATTTAAACATATGCTCTTGTTTGAAAAAGCAATTATATATCGCATTTGTTTTAGGTCTTCAAAGTAACAAAACAACTTCTTATGTTTGTTGTTGACGATGTACTTAATATAATTTAAAACTGAGAAATAAATTTCTGTTCTGTTTTGTTTTTATTATCTGAAATGTAAATATTTATGTTTCTTTCTTGTTTTATGATGCAATTGTTTACCATCTTTCTAAGAATACGCTGATTTATCTCCAGCCTTGCGTTTGGGCGCAGATTGCAGATTTCTGGTTTGGGTGGTTTATCATATTTTGGTGCATCATTGTAAGACGACCAGGATTGCTTCCCATGATTGTTGCTACTCTAATGAGATAATTTCTGTGGCATTTTCTCACAAAACTTCATTTTGTTTATGTTGTCAAGTTGTTTTTGTTTACTCTCAGTGTATTTCTTCAGTGATGTCATTTAAGGGATCTGAAGTTTGTGCATGCGTCATGTATCAATAATTGAATTAAATGATAAGATTGTCAAAGACTACATTACAATTCCCAGACCTTTGTACCATTTTGTGAATGTAAAAGTTATTTAATACTGTTTATATATCTTTCAACAAGAACTATAGAACATACTGGTAAGTGATTCTACAATGAAGTTCCGGAATAAAGGGTACAAATATAAGCAGTAATTGACTTGGGAACAAAAAATCATATTTTCGGTCATCTGAATGTTTGATTTTCGGTTGCAGCAACCCAACATAGGCTTACAAATGTGATCCATTTAGACTAAGCCAGTAACCACTCTCAAATGTATGTACATATGCACCCCTATGTAAAATGTTACAAAACTCAAATTGAATATACAAGTCTGTTGCAGATGCTTATCACATTTTTGTAACCTTTGGTTATCCTTAATTTCACAATTCATGTTGTCTGGTTATACCTTTTATTGCCTGTAAGAAGTCGGTCACTCGGTGAGCATGTCAGTGTACGGTATGCGCAGCAGCTTCCATGCTGGGTGAATTCATTGTGATTGAAATCGCCACCTGTGATAATAATGTTCATTACAAATCAACATGTGCATAGATTACTGTGAATATGATACAGTAGACTTAAACAAAGCTTTTTACCCGAAGGTTGATTGATATAATTGTAGCACTCGATGCACTTCTATTCTTTAAAGTTAAAATAAAGGATTCCTCTGATGTATGCTTGTAGCATCAGCAACAAAATCAAGTCCAAAACTCAGATTTGGGATTTGTTGAAATTCTACAGAAATCACATTTAATAGCATCAAATTATGTGTCGTTCTTTTTTTGCCATGAAAGCCAGAAAATTTATGAATAATGCTTTATTCTTATATAGTTGGATGTAAGATTCATGTCATTGCTTTGCTTTTAAATGCTATAGCAGGACTTTAAATATAGAATAATGATACACAACAATGACCAAAGTTATCTTAATTGCAGGTGCTTGCACTGCCTTGTCATTGTCTGTTATAGATAATCACAATGGGGTGCTATGTTGATTGCATCACATTGTCACATGCCATATTGTGACATGCGACTAATTTGTATAAATGTGCAATTGCACCTGGGAAACTTACAAACACCTGGTTCCTTTTAGAATAAAATTAAGTAACAAATATATACAAATGCCTTTAAATAATCACCATACAAAAATCATTATCATACAAAAGAATACATTTGTTTTCAATTCAAAGGAACACCCTGGAGAAATAGTAAAAAATCTCTTATCATTTCTTAAAAAAAAAAAAATTAAGTCAACACATTCAGGACACTTGCATGACAAACAGCAACATTCCAGTATCCAAATATTTGAGGAATTGAATTCTTAAAATAATTGGGGGTGAGTGACTTACACTTCAGTTATGTTCATCGGAATCATGAATGGTCCTGAATGTTTTAATATACTTACATATCTATCATCTGGTTCCAAATGGGACTGCTTCCCAAATGGGAATGCTAAATGATTTGTGTTTGTTCTTTCATAGAATTCCAAATCAAAGAACTATTGATAATTTCACACAGTGCTGTCAAACATATTTATTTGCTGGATTATGAATGAGTATTTGAATGGTTTGGCTGTGTAAGGAATTAGTTCAGCAAATCTGTAAGGATAATACCACTGTGGATTAGTTAATCTTATCACAGTTATTGTAGAGTAGTAAGCGGTGAACAATATGTAGGTAGCCTGGTTAGGCTTTTACCTTTGTTCAAATTATTGACCGTTAATTTGTGGTGGGGCGTTCATGAAAGAAGTTGTCTTTATTTGTTAAGTAATGTTTATGCTTTATCTATTATCTCTTTTTAATAATTTGCTAGCTTTGACAGACATGGGCTGGGGATAACAAAAATGAATGTGTTTGCCTTTTTAAACATAAATGTTTGCTGTGTGAATGATATTTGTTTTACAAATAAGCTAAGTATGAATAAACATATGAATAATAAATGAATGAAAACTGCAAGCATACCGATGATGTTATGAATTGATTTGCTATGAATGAAAGTGTTTGAACATATGATATGTTATGCAAAATTGCTGTCATGGGACGGTGCATTTAATAACGTGTTCGATTACTAGCCCATTGATTTCCTATCTAATTAAGCGACACTATAACCTGGATGAAAAGTTTACTGTATATGCAGTCCAACCTGTCATTAGCAGCCAGTCAATAGGTAACTCCAAATATTTTAATGTAACAAGCTTTCACCATTCTGTCATTATTACCATTTTTGACTGAGGTGATGCAGGGTCTGTTGAGCACAAATACAGACAAGTAATGTCTTATATTGCATATATTATAGTCATTTACAGACTTGCAATTTGGCTTTTCTTGTGTGGTTATTAATATTTTAACAACCAGGTATAAGTTTTCTTGCTGGAAGTTTTATATGTTATTTACTGTTGTTTTATTGAGATACAGGCGGATGCCATTGATTAGTGTATTATCATTATTGAATTTCCTCAAAGTCAAAGTGTTAGGTCTTTGGCCAATCAGACTGTGAAAAAACTGAATGACCAAGCATACGCTCAGTTGAATGCCAACAAACAATGTATCTTTGACTTTATTTTGGGTTCATGGAGGCAACTTTTTTCCTTGTGACAATTGCAATGATGCATCTCCAAAAGTTAATTTTACTAAGTTAGGCCCCTACTCACTGTTTATAATGAAGCTTACCACAAATGCTTTTAGGTTTGTAAAGTTTTTGGGCTGAAATGGCCCAGGGTTTTGGTACTCAGAAACTTTCTATGTTTATTGTGATTCAATCTTCCAGTATTTATTTCAATGTTGTCACTGTCACTGAAACTGTCACTGCTGAGTTATCTATACCTGTTGCTGTATATCTTGGTTACAGTTGATGGTACAGGGTAATATGTGTGTGGTACTGTCAGACTATAGTCAGGAAAGTGACATAGACAGAGAACAAGTTATATGCACACAGAGACCACCTATATTCTTGTGGTTTGATTACATGTTTACTGCCACAAACTGTTCCAATCCGTCTCCAAACTGACACTAAATGTTTACTATAATTAACTGCATTCATTAAGGCTGCAAACAAATCTCAGTTAAAACATGTCTGACAGTGTTAATGTAAGTGCCATATGGTTCTGGTGGTATTATTTACAGTAGGACATTGAGTTGAGTGTTTGTTGTTGTTACTTACCCTGGTACTTTCAACAGCTGTCATCATTGCCAGTGAGCTGACAGTACATGTATGCATAGGGTGGTATATATAGGGTAAAAGACTACAGTTTCTATCACAGTGTGTTTACTGTGCACCTTGTGCTCCTTGGCCAATATGTTCCAAAAGGGGTTGCCAACATCTTCAGCTTACACCTGGGTCACAAGTCATCTGGATGCTGGATGATATCTTATTCCCGGCAATGGCCTATGAGTACAGCTGCCCGTCATTACCCGACATTGCCCGACATTGCTCATCATCAACTTACTTATTTCCATGATATTCATAGTGCATGTTGTTTATTTGAGTCTATAGTGTTCTAATGGTAATACCTGAGTCTTTAAAGAAGGGGTGTATGCCTACTACCTCACCTTTTACTTTAGTTGTAAACACCATTAATTTTGTCATGAACTTCCATGATATTCCTGGTGCATGTTGATTAGTATATTGTACTTATCATTAGGTTACCTGAGTTACCGTAAAACACGGATGTACTTATACTGACTTGCCTCGCCTTTACTGCAGTTGTAAACATACTTTATTATTAACTTAATAACTTCCATTATATTTCTGGTGCATATTGTTTAGTGTATTGTACTAATCATTAGGTTACCTGAGTTAAAACACGGATGTACTTCAAGTTAAATGACTTTTTCTGCTAAGTGCAACAAGGCTCTATCTCTATATAGTATGTAGTAAGATACAACCTTGTTGTTCCAAAGGGAATATTAGTCTCATTCCTAATTGATGAAATGGTAATGAAGTTAAAGCATGTAGACTTTCAAAAACAGTTGTTGAGCCAATAAAAACAGAAGTAGGCTTTTCCTATACCTGCAGAAATGTTAGCATAATCAATAAATAAACTGATCACTATACTTGCTTAACCCTGGTAAACGCACTTTCGGTAGACTACATAAGAGGTTATTAGATAATTAAATCTGTTTCTTCCTGTGATTTCTGACTGTTGGGTAGAACATAAAGATTTATTGAACGGTACCACAAAATTATCCTGTACTACCTAACACTGTTAGGAACTTAGGATTATTTTTAAGCCCTGCCTTCGGATTATATTGCTACAATAACTTATGTTTAATAAATTATATAGTGAATTATGTATAGGTATTTATTGCACTTTTTGATGAACTTCAGTGAACTTTCACTGATATATTATTATGCTCTGGTATTCAGCTTAAACTTACATCCTGAAAAAGAAATTGTGATATTTGTTTTAATGGGGCTTTGAGTACCAAAAGGTTGCTTTATCGTTTATTTACAATTAACCTGTGTTTGTCTGCTGTTCAGTTTAAGGTACCAAAGGTATGACATGTAAATTAGATACCAAACTCTACCAATTGGTGACGAAAAGCCTCATGTCATAAATTTTCAGGTTTCTTTTGTCATAAGTTTGATTGTGGATTCTTCTATCATTTCAGGAAATTGGGAACATCGTGATGAAGCAGCAGAAGATTTTTTCCAACGGGTAAGTGTGTGTGAGTCACAACATATGTGTGCCTTGCATTGATGGTGGTTGCTTTGGTGTGGTATTATACTTTTACTTTATCAGGAAAAGTATTAAAATTATATTTGTTATCATTATTTTACTCACTTGAGCCATTGTGCTTGGCATGTGTGACCATCTTCATGGGTATCTGGTGATCAATGTTGTCTAATGCTTACTACACCTACTACATGCCTCTTACACCATTTCTGACAATAGTTCTAGCTCCATTTTAAAAGCTGAAACTTTTGAAATCAAAATCATTCTCCATTTGGGTTGTTTTTTTCTTAATCTTTGTAAGAATTCCAAATTATGCCTTTGCGGCTCTTTCCGGCGATCTGGGTTCAAATTTGGGTGGAGGCACTCATATGCCAGCCATATTTCAGCAGAAAGCTGACTTGCAAATAAAGACTTAATGCTCGACAATTAAAAAAGGAAATTGATCTGTTTTAAAGCTGCTGAGTGTTGGTAAGCAATCGGGGTACTAATTGTTACTCTTAATGAAGTGTCATTGGGAGACCTCAGGTTGGAATTTTGAATTCAGGGTAATTTTTACACATAATAAGATTATAACAGACTAATTGACCCTTAACTTTATCTGGAGCTTTGGACTGGGCAACTAAAATACTTTATTATACTGACTGTCGTATCAAATGGCAAAATGTGTTGCTGTTTTGACATATATCGGCTCAGCCTCTGCTAAACCTTTGCCAAAACCATTAGCATGAAATTTGCTTGCATTAAACCTATTGTCTGTTGTTAATAGAATATGTTCAGAGGTGAATCATAGGAGTATTTCCCTCGTTTCACCTTGTCATGTTTCTGCAATAGTAATCAAAAAGATGATAAGAAAATATTGGTGTCGGTAGCAACTGCCTGAGGAATTTCAAGTTTTCAACCTGTTCCAAACCACCAGTAACATGTAGGAGGAATGGCAAGTTTTTGTTTTTATTTTTTGATGCTTCTGACAAAACTATTTGCTTGATGGATTTCTTCTGTCTGCATTTCCTTATGATTTTCAGTATACATACTTTCGAGAAAAGTTTTGAAATTCAGTTTAAAAATAAAATCATTTGAACAATTATTTGATCAATATGAAGTTTTCTGATAGTAGTTAAACCATGCAAGCTGTGACACATTCTGAAAGTTTACCAATATTAGGTCTGACATTCAGTCCTGCATCGGATAAAAACCTATCTGACATCCCAAAAGTTTCACAAAATGCCATGTAATACATTTAATCGATGGACAAAACCAAAGCTCAGACATCCTGAAACCAACCATATGAAATTTTGACAACAAATGAAATCCTGTCAGACCAAAATATAATCTGTCAGACTAAAATATAGACAAAACAACAAAATACAAAAAAGCGCTTGATCTTAAGACTGATTCTAACTTTTTGAAAATTCATCCCTTTAGTACATTAGTGTCTTATTATACATTATATAGAGAGATACTACCTTATAGCACCAAAGGGATGGCTTGTAAGTCTGACTCATGAGATTCTGTTACGGAATCGTTTTCTGGGAAGTCTGGGAATCATGTTTGAAGTGTTAGCAATTATCCTTATCTACAGTGTCTCCATTGTACAATTTATTGTATAAACAACCTTACAACCAATTTGACAAAACTGGAGAAATTAGGATTAATGGCATGAAGGTACTACAAAGGCGTGCTACTGATACGCCCTCTGTAATATTTGCTGCGTTGAGTTAAGACTGTATAACAGAATGCATTGTGTTGATGCACAAAAAATCAGGCAAGAAAAAAGTGTGTTTTGCATAACATACATAATATTTGATGCTTTTTGTTTGACAATAACGAAGCAAAAACCATACATATGTATCATTTCTACAGTCTTAGCTGATGGAAGCTTTAGAGAAAGGTTTAATAAAACAGAAATAAAAGTACAATAAATAGTGTCTGGACAGATGTGTGCCTTGATGATATCTGTAACCAAACAATAACGGAGTCTCCAGCATATCAGCATTTATGATTATAGCCCTACCGGATGGGCACTTTGATAAATCATAGTGATACCCAAAATATTTCTAAAGAATACCATTGTTTCCATCAAACAGACTTCTTTCACCATCTCTGTAAGGTACAAAAGCCCTGCAGAGCCAGACAGGAGCAGTGCTGAGGTGGGCAACATTTTAGGCAACAATTTTGGGCCGCACATTATCTCCAAAACCATTACAGCTAGGGTCATGAAACTATACAGGAGTGTTTATCTACAAGTGAAGTTGTGTACATAGGTTTTGATTTTCTTAAAACCAAGATTTAGCCGAGTAATGACCTTTTGATTAAAATATCAACTTTTGTGGAATTTTCGATTTTTCTTGTGTCTAATAGTGTTCAATAGCTTAACAGTATTTCAGTACTTAGTAAACTTCTCCTAAGTCACTAAGTTGTGATGCTGGAACAAAAATAAGGGATTGAATAGGTAAAATGCATAATTTTCATCTAGTGCTGGTGCATTTATTACAATATGAGGGATAATGCACTGATGATAGAAGAAACCATATTGCAGGTTGTCCTTTCGGTACCACAATCTTGTGTCTCTTTCTGTACAGTGTATAGCAAGATACAATATTGTTGCACCAAAGGGATGAGATGTATTGTCCATGTTTTTGCATGTTTGTCTCGTATTGTAGAGGAGCATTGCATGTGTTACACTTCTGTAGGCATGATTCATTCACTGATTGTGGGAAACATCCTGTTACTGAATGTAAATAATGCAGATATGTAAACTGTGCTTCAAGAACTCAGAGGAAGAAAAACAAAAGACATTTATTTTCTTGGTTGGCATCTCATTGGGAAGAGAATTATAGTTCACTTACGAATGATAAGTGATGTCAATTATGGTGTATCGACTTGGCAATAAATTTACATCGTTTTTTGTAAAGAAATGATATTTCTATCATATTTAATACAATAAACATTAGTTATCATTTACTAACTCAGCATTAGCTATGGAACATAAATTGACTTGGAATAATTACCAACCAAAAAAAGCAAATGACTTATCTGAAGCATCTACTAAATATGTTAGGGCCTTGTTTTGCATTTGTTGTAGGGCCTACACATGAAGGCGTAATGTTAATTTATTGTTTTAGGTACCTGTGCTTAATTTGTTATGCCAACTGAGTCAAATAACTTTTTCCTACTCCTCTGCAGGAGTCTAGCTAGAATATTTATTAATGTTATGCCTTCTGGCATGTATTGCAGCAACAGGGCTCTCCACTGTTCTCCCGGACTGTCCCATACGTGCAGCTAAGCTGAACTGTGCGGTGTACGCCTCTATGTCGACTTTGAATATTCTTAAGAAGCAGAATCATAATGATGTTTCATCACTTTTGTCTGAGCTAATCATTACCATTAATTTAGCATAAAAATTGTCCTGGTTTGCTTCGTCATGTTTCTCGTATGTTTATTTATAGCACCTATATATATATCCTGTTAGACAGACACAATAAACCAGTTTCTTTTATTTTGTCTGGGCGAGTTCAGTAGCTTCATTGCTTGGTCTATTTAATGTTTCTGACCTTTTCACCAGATTTTTCAGTTTACTCCAAAATATTAATGGTGAAACACCTGTGCCACAAGGTACTAAGTACCTGTTACCGATTTAACACTCGTTTGTACAACAGTTTTAACTTGTTTTATGAAATATATTGTTGATAATTTTTTATCTTATCTTTATTTTTTTCAGATAATGGATGAAACTAATACACAGATCTCTTGGCCATCTAAACTTAAAATAGGTGCCAAATCAAAAAAAGGTAGGCTAATTATTTAAAATACTGTCAAGCCACTTATTTTCATTGGCTTTAATTTTTTGGACTTTGGTGGTAAAATTCAGGTTTGATTAAGGCTCCTGAATTAGTGGATTACATCACCTGGAAGAAGAAATACTTGTGATTTATGTCAATTTAATACTTGTTGGGATTAAATTTGTTGTTCGAATTCTACCTCAAAATCAGCGAAAATTTACCTCCAACGAAAAAAAATAATGATTTTGCAGTTCTGGCACATTTAGCAGGTGCTTGGTGCTGTTGTGAGTGCTACAAAAATATAATATATGTTATTAACCTTTCGTCTGAAAATATTACCAATGCCGCAAAAACTTTTTATCATAGTAGGAAGCTTATAAATGTTTCCTTCTGTGCAATGTTGTGTTGGCAATTAATTTATGTAATTGGTTATGAAGTTTACGAGAGGGCGATAACATTTTTATTTGAAAATCTGTTGCCTATGTTTATAAGATGCCGGTGTTTTCGAGATTCGTATCCCATGGTGCAGCTGCTGTTGTTTGCGTTTTGTTAGTTGGTGGTTTATGATAATTGTCGTTATTTAATTATTTACTGTAATCTTTATTTTTATTCTTTCCCCGTTGAGCTCAGTAGCCTATGTAGTTGCTGTTCTACTTGGCCATGCGTCTGGTTTGATGATATTATAATAATAATGACTGTGTTTATGGAAGCATCACAGTTGGGGTAAGCCCACCCATTCCTCCATGTCAGACTTTTACAGCTTCATGTCTGCCCTACATCTCAGAAACCATTGACAAGAATTTGGAATCATCATTGCTTAAAGTTATGTATAGATGCGCTTATTGTTTGATCAAAAGGTCCACTGGTTAACATTCTCGTATGCTTTGTGCTAGTGTTCATACTTTGAGTAGCATCCATCGGGCTGTCCTCAACTCTACACTGGTTTGACTTCATGATTTGCTCAGATCACTCATATTTTTAGTTTAATTGAGTAAAGATTAAGTGAGCGTGCTGTAGAACTTGTAACTTGAAACTCAAAAACCCAGCGGTGACTCCAGTCCTGAACTCGCTACATTGATGTAGCGAGTATAGGAGTGGAGTGTCGCCTAGCTGAGTTTTCCAGGACGGAATAAAAAAAGGTCTTGTTCAACAAAAACTAAAGGTGGTAGTTACCATGTTATATTGTACTAGTCAAAACCTTCCATTTGGTCATATATGCACAATCTTTCACAATCAATTGACATTACATGAGATGTCAATCCGCTACCGTAATAATAACCATTAATTTTAGTCCAATAGATTCGCTCAAAAGCCATTGATAATTTGACGATAAACAACTTTTACAAACAATATAAAGCGTAGGATGAGCTATCTCTGCTGTGATGTAATGTCAATTCTAACACATACTGCTCCATTTTATCAAAAATCAATCACACATAATCAATAATCAATCAGTAAACAATGTGGAATATTTAAACTCAGACAAGCCTGTCTGTAACACAGACTTCAGGCCAATAGCACAATGATGTATTGAACTGTATTCTGATCGTAGAGAAATTGGCATGGATGCTTCATGCTGTCATGAATTAACATACCGTTACATTGGAATATGATGGTGTTATTTCACTGAATAATTCACCATGAAATGACAGTTCGGTTTCAGTCTGGTACCCTGGAACCAGTGGGCATTCTGTGATAGAATTATTATAAAGCATGATGTTTACAGTCAAACATGTGTTTAAACGTCACCTGAATTAAGCAACCATTTGTCTCTGATTATTGGATGGTTGTATGTTAAATACCGGTACACATGTATTAAACAGCACAATGTACCTTAAGGGGGAAGTCTGGCAACCGGACTAGATAATACATTTTAACAATCAAATAGCAAATTTTTTTTCAATTTTAGCTAGATTTTATTCTGGGCTTGAGTATCTATGTTTGAGTGTGCAAAGGGAAATAATTTCACAAGAAAAGAGTAGATTGAGGAGTTGTCGTTACTAACATAGGGTATGTTAGACAGACTACTTAAGGGGACAGCATTCAACAGTCATCTGGCTTCAACAGCCAAGACAACTTAATATCCGTCAGTCATAAAATTTATTAATATGAAGAGAAGTGTTTGGATGCTTGTGAGTATCGCTGAGGCACAATATTGCTCATATCAAAATGTATATATCCTAGCTGGGCCTGAAAATTCATCTCATTCTGAGGTTTGAAAAAGTATGCTAAGTTTTAAAGCAATACCTAAATGGACTTTGAGTTTCAACATTTGGTTACGGACGAGCAAATTTCATCTGATTCCGAGGTTGTAGAAAAATGCACTGCACAGGTCAGTTACTCCTGCTGCGTGCATGAAAGGCAAAGTTATAATAGATACCAGTTCTATAATTATACACTGGGTAGATTATGAAGTTTTTATTTGATTTCAGTATCTTACTATCTAATATATTTAGTAGCCGAATGATTCTTTATCTCCCTTCGGAAGATATTTCAGGAATTAAAAACATTCCAATGTGGAACTTGAAGACGCCATTAAATGATTTATTACAGTAATATATAAAATAACCCAAAACGTGGAGTGTTCAAATAACTACTAGGCTTGTTACTTTCAATGATTTTTATCAAAATTAAACAAATTGTTTACTTTAATTTATATCGAATGTTTACCTTCGCTGATGGTTATTGTCTGTTTATTTGAGTCAATATTGCAATTTGTAATTATTATTTGGTTCCATGTTTAATACCTGCTTGTTTATGAAGGGTATATTTTCTGAACTTTATTACAGGTAATATTTAGTTAAAACCAACATTTTTTTTCCAAAATATGATTATATATCGCTGGCTTAGAATGAAAATATTTTGAGAAAGCAAGCAAAAACCGACTCATTTTTACAACTTCATTTTGGTCAACATGAAAAGTTACGATTTTCATGAAAGTAGCTCAATCTTTTTCAAACACCCTTGAGTCTGGTATAGTTCAATTTTGAACCCTGAGCCATGACCTTTTCTAAAGACGATTCTATTTGGGCGGGTAGCCCCTGATTTACTGATTCAATAGTCATGGTTTAAAGATATGATAGTGACTAATATGTGTAATTTATCAATTGGCAATTTAACACAGTTAGTCAATGCCGTAACAAGCTTTATCGGCGAATTGATTAAACTTTAAAAGTGCAGTCACGGCTCTATGCTCGAAATCGAACTATAGTCCCAAACCCTTGGCTCACAGTACGCACTGTGCTTCCCAACATTGTAGCAGCTACTACCATTCATGTAATATATACTAGCAGAATAGTCTTTTACCCTGTTACACATATAACTGTGTCAGAATTCCTATAAATAACCACATCTAACTGATTCTAATGATCTATATATATTTAAGTACTATATTTATATGATCTGTTATTAAACAGATCTGAGTGTTATAAAACAAGCATTATACCCCAGTATATAAATATATATTACAAATCCTCATTTGTTCTGATATATAAACATATATAAACATTAAGCAGATATCAATATAAGCAATACAGACACTGTTTACTGTCTCTCATGGTGGTCGATATAATGCGAACAAGTTGAACTGTCTACTAACAGGGGTGTGGAATTCCTGTGTACGACTTGCCCGACTTGGGCTTTTTGATCTGCGGGCAAGTGGATTTTTCCATCCAGCTTGCCCATAGGCAAGTGCAAAATGATCATGAGAAAATAATATCAAGTGTCCTATATTACCCAAACACCAAAGCAAATCCCTTAAATCTGATAGAAAATGACTTAAAATCAGGTACACTGTGGCAGTGAGTAGGCTTCTTTCGAGCTTTTCAAGATAAATTATTGAAATTTAATTTTTGTTGCTTTATGTGTTTTCCTAGGCAAGTAGATTTAGTCTTCGGGCAAGTGTATTCTTCAGCTCAATTTGCCCATGGGCAAGTGAATAATTTCAGGATTTCCACACCTCTGACTAACATAATTAAACAGTTGATTTCTTGTTTATAGTTTATTTAATTTTGTATAGCCTAAGTTTTCATCAGTATTATATGAATAAGATGTTTGATGCTATTCTTACCCTCCGGCAAGGCATGACTTCACTCTTGGGCAAAAATTGATATATTCTGCACAAGAAGCCTAATTGTTACTTTAAGTGTAATACATGTCATGTCAATACTCTATATAGGTCAAGCATTAGGTTAATTTGTTTGGACTATACTTATGTATTCTGCAGGGATTACCTACAAATATTTATCTTAGAAATCTTAATGAACAATTAAGGTGATATCATGATACTCTCTAATGTACATGTAGCACATTAGACAAACTTACTATGCTCCTGACAGCGCTTTGATTTCAAGGAATTCATGGAGGAATGTTATTGGCTGATGTTTTAGGGGTGTAAAAC
Source organism: Spisula subtruncata (assembly GCA_963678985.1). Lineage (NCBI taxonomy): Eukaryota > Metazoa > Mollusca > Bivalvia > Venerida > Mactridae > Spisula > Spisula subtruncata. Next base: position 61,791,858 of record OY787660.1, read on the forward strand.
TCAAATGGTCGAGAGTTAGTTATTCTTGCTAATCGTAGAATGTTACTGCGTAGCACTTTGATTGCCACATAAACAGGGAGGAATATTATTGGCTGATGTTTTAGGGGGGTACAAAACTCAAATGGTCGAGAGTTAGGTATTTTGCTATTCATAGAATGTTACTGTGTAGCACTTTGATTGCCACATATTCAGGGAGGAATATTATTGGCTGATGACATCATGTTTTAGGGGGGTATAAAACTCAAATGGTCGAGAGTTAGGTAATTTTGCTTTTCATAGATTGTTACTGCGTAGAAACCTAGCATCATCGGTAAGCCATTGATAAGTGGATGTTTGTCAGTACATGTTGTGTGTTACCCTGAATTCCCTCCCTATCATGTATGTAAGATTGACTGATAAGCCATCAAGTTCATGTCTGTTACAGATGATATTCAGTTCCACCTGTATGTCAGACTGAGCTCGCTAGCTTCCTGATGCTCAATGACAAATGCTTGTATATGTTCAGTCTTGTATGCATTCAGTAAAAAATAGACTATTGGCAGAGTAACAAAATCCGTAGAGCCATTGACATGATGCAAGGTCTAGTTACTGTTACTTCCGAGTGTTATGGAGTTATATCGTTTTTTAAATTAGTGGCCAATCTCTTCTCTACTTCATTTCATGCCCATTGCCCAGTAATCTGTCTAACATACCCTATGTTGAAAAAGACAACTCCTCAATCTCTCTTTTCATGAAATTGTTTCCCTTAAAATTGCTCCCTCAAACATAGGTAATCAAGCCCAGAATAAAATCTAACTAAATTAAAAAAGTTATGCTTGCTATTTGATTGATATAATATATTATCTAGTAGGGTGGCCAGACTACATGCCCAGTAGTACCAGTGTAAATGACCAACTTGTATGGAGCAGTACTCACTGGTCTTGGCTTTAATCATAGCCCTTTACCCAACAATGATGCATTTCAAACATTATTTAGCAAACTATACTTGTTAATTGGCAATGTCAATGTGACATCACAGCACACCAAATCGTGATTTGTGTCATTTATTTGATTATTTTTTACTTCATTTCAGATCCACATATCAAAGTTATTGGTCTTCCAGAAGACGTCCGAGTGGCAAAAGATTTAATAATGGCTGTGCTGGACACAAAGGTCAGTATTACATTTCCACAATGACCACATGGTATGATCTACTGATATAGCTTCTGCTTAGCAAATTTGACACGAACCTGACCTTTCAATTAGCATAATTTAACAGTCAATATCTTGCCTATTTTTATAACCTCGGTTGTATTTTTCATAATCGGGAAGTATCACGATGACACTCGATGTAATACAAACAAAAAATTGAAATACCCACATTGCACAAATTGCTATTGGAAATTGATATATCCAATGCACAAACCTTGTAATATATATTAATACATAAAGGTCAGGTTTGTGTCAAATTCGCTAAGCTATACATACACATCATAATTACTGATAAATTAGAAAATGGTATGACTGGTATGTCATGCGTTGGGATCCAACCTGTGACCTCTTGCACTTGAAGCCGATGCTCTGCCACTAAGTAGTACTTTTAAGTTGTATTAAGACAATGGAACATACCTTGATGTATATCTATTCCACTCAGTGATTGCATTTTAAAATCTAATCTCTAAATCTAATTTCAAAATGAAACGCTTGTTTTCCTCATCAGTACTTATCATAAACTTTGATGTTTTAAGTTAGCCACTTGTTTTGACATAAGTTATCATGTATCTAGCTGTTTGTTTGCAAAATGAAATACAAAACATCTTCATGCAATTTTACTGGAGGCTATTATTGATATTTAATTGTTCTGTTTTCAAGTATGTATACTCAATTTAAAGATGTAAGGTTATGTACTGAAATTTAAAATACGAAAATGAAGATCGAACAAAGGATTATTGCGTACATCGATAAGGCTATCATGCTTTGGTTGACTTAATGTACTTGGTACCTTCATTTCTTTGTAAATACATTGATGCAAACTGATATTTTTTGCAAAAACTTTTTTTCGAAATTTTCTGACAAAAATTATACAAGTTTCACAAGTCAATTATTTCATGCATTCATTGAATCATTATCTAATGCAGGAGCTTAGTAGGACTAAATTGATATAAATAGTTCAGCAACTAAAACTTTTCATGAGGCTAAACAAAGAAACGCAGAAAAAATATGATTTTATGTAATGTTTATATACCGAGTATGTATCCACTATCAAAGATTCATCTGTGCAATGAATAAAAAGTTTTGGTTTATAAGGGAGTACCTCGGTAGTTTAGGGTCTACAGAAGGGTGCATGACAGGTGCCTAACAGGAGTATTTTAATTTTATTGTTGAATTTATATTATTTGCTAATAGCAGTTTTGATCATTTATAAAATGAAAACTACATATTCTTCTTGTTAAAGAAATACCATAGCTTATGGAATTAAAGACATTTGAGTCATAAGATTTATGGGTAATTAAATGAAATGTTATCTATCTATAATTGATATCCATGATCTAATGTTACAAAGAAGTTAAATTGTACCACCTGCTCATATGTTACTGTGACCTCCATGTTTCGAATGTTTTTGCTTATGTTAAAATTAGCTTTCTTTTTGAAGACTTAGAGAAACTTGGTCACATGTGTTTTTATTTTGGTACATTTGTAAGTTCAGAGGATTTAAATTAGAAAAAGGTTGTTGTTTAGTTAGCTTACAAAAGTACACATTCTGAATTTTAAGCTATATTAAATTTTACTGTATATAGAAGCTGCTGCATGCAAGGCCAAATCCTTCAAAAACATGTACATTGTAACATTTGAATTGACTAACTTTGTTTATAAGGGTTAAATGTGGTGTCTCAACACAGTTTCTGTTTATATTAGTAGAGGACACATTCACTTTGATTAGAATATTTGGTAAAGAATCCGTAGATTGTATTCTAGAAGTGTTATTATGCTATGGTCACAATGCTCGTACGATGTCAGTACGGATTTACACACTCGTACGAGTCTGAAATATTTTAATCCTAACAGTATTTGTAGGTTCTTAGCTTCTAGTCACAGCTCCTACGGATCTCGTACGAGTTGAACAGAATGTATAGTTTTCACTAGATCACCGAGTCCTCTATGAGTTGTAAAAATCCGTACGATGCTCGTACCAATCTTGATATCCATACGGGCTCTGTGCAGACTCCGTACGGACGTCGTGCGAGGTCAGAAAAATCAACTCGTACGGAGCTCGTAGGGCAAATGTGACTAGAGTATTATCCATTGATATAATTAAACTAACTTGAATTTGTTCAGGTGAGCAATAATTATTCTGTGTCTCAGTCCTGTAATGTTATTTACATGTGCTGATCGATATTTTCATTGCATTGTGCAATTCCCTATTAGGTAAAAGGCTAGATAAAATGTTATCTACACTGTTAAGTCTTTTAACTCTTGTTTTTAAAAGGTTGACATTTTGAAATCGAATGTGGGGGTTTTCTTTGAAGGAAATTGTCAAGTATTGTTGAAGCCCGAAAACTATTCCTGTGAATTTGTATAGATTAATGAAGATACATTATGTCAATGTTTACATTTACGTATAATATTTATTTGTCAAACAGCTGAAAGATTCATAGAGCTGGTTGTTTGCTCCCTGCCGTTCACATCAAAGGCTCATATTAGGCTAGTGGCCAAGGGGTGATTTTTGGTCGGAACCCCTCCCCATGGTAGAACATTTCACAACCTGTTTTTTATTGAAGCGGGAGATATTGTGCGTTGGAAAACGATGGTTGTGAATCTGGGATCAATGTAGGTCATTATGAAAATCGACGTTTTATGTGTGTTTTTTAGTATTTTGAGAGGCAATTTTATGACGTATTTTGTCTATGTACAGAACAAGGCAGGTACGATTTAGCCCAGGAAAAGCAAACCACACTCGTTATTATTGTAGGATCATATTGCATTATGGATGGCTTATAACATCTAAAAAATTCATCTCTTTAATAGCACGAGAAATCATACTTTTGGGGTAAAAACATAAAAAAATATAAACAAAAAGTGCGAATTTTAGGAATCGGTGCACCACAATTTCATATATCAATCTATTCGAAATTAAATCACTTGGGTGGGGAGGTAGTAACCTGTAGTTTAATATATCAAAATTCTATTAACCAACTATTACTCAAAATGCGATAATTTTAGGTTTAAATTGTTAAATTTATAAACGAAAAGTGCGAATTTTTGGAATCGGTGCACGACAATTCCATATATCAATCTATTCGAAATATAATCACTTGAGTGTGGAGGTAGTAACCTGTTGTTTAATATATCAAAAATCTATTGACCAGCTATTACTCAAAATGCGATAATTTTGGGTAGAAATTGTTAAAATTATAATCAAAAGTGCGAATTTTGGGAATCGATCGACTACAATGTCATCTTTCATTTCATTTGAAAGGTTATCACAGCGAATTATGGGTATGAAGGTCAGGGTGAATTCGTCGAGGTCCTACTTGCCGAATTTATGTGCAAACTCGCTAAATTTGGGGCAAAAATAAGCAAAAATGCGTTTTTTTGGAATCGGTGGATTGCAGAGTCATTTATGAAGTAATTTGAAACAAAATCACCACAATGAGTACATAATAATATATAGTTTAGGCTGTTAGAATATCTTAAGCACGGAAAATGAGATATTTTGAGGTAAAACATCACGAAAAATGAACAAAATCGGGAATTTTGAGAATTAGTAGACGACAATGTCATTTATGATTCTATTTGATATTGAACAGTCGTGTCGTGTATGTATAAAGTCCAGTGTGAAACATAACATGTAGCGTCTGGATATTGTTGGAATTGAGATATTTTATCCCAAACCTCTAAACCGAAAAGCTGGATGTTTGGAATCAGCAGAATACAAAATTTAATTCATTCATAGTTTATTAATCTGATTGGAACAAAGTAACTTCAGTTAAAGATATCTTGAACTAAGTGAATTTGAAATTGTATACAATTCAATGTTTTGAGGTTAAGCCGTACAAAATATAAGATACATGTACTAGTATACGACAGAGGAAAGCCAATCAAATAAGCTCATCATGAACAATTGGAGCCCTGTTGAGCTGAAATATTACCCCAACATTTGAATTTTCCAGAAATGTTCCTATGTGTTTTCATTAGCAGATTAATCTTCCTAGCGATAAAGGATATCAAATCGCCTATTGTTACAACCATCATGAGTCCTATCGGATGCTCAACACTAAAAACGTACATGTACATGAAATATGTTCTTGTGAATTCCAATGCCGTTTAGGCCAATACATCTATAAATATCAAATGTCACTAAAGGTACGCACCGAGACTTTTTATAGACTGCAACACTTTAATCGAACCTTATTATTATCTACATTGTACGATATATTAATTAATGGATACGACTGGAGACTAGGTCCCACTGAAGAAATCCTCATCGGCGATGTGGAATAAAAAAATAATGCATTCATTGAAACTCCCCAGTGTAGGCATACTCGCGATGTAAATGCATATGTAGATTTCTCATAACTCCCAAGAAGCTTCCCCAAGTCCAGAGCATCCTGTTCCCGAAGCTCATTTAGTTTCATCGAGAGTACATCGTTTTGAATGATTGGAAATTGAGATTAACACTCGTTATTTCTTAACCACTGCGGGTTTAAATAACACGCATAGCTGCTCAGTAAGACAGACAGGTTGGAAATAGCCACAAGGTTTAATGCTCTTATAACCAGCGCTTTTTCTGCTGGTCCAAATCAGATCATGTGCATGTCTTATGTCTGTACAAATACCTACATATTCATGTACAACTCAACGTTTGTCCAGAGTAATGCTATTCAAACTAGTTGTTGGTCACAACACCATTACCCCGTAATTGTACCCTGCCATATTGCATACATGTATGGATATAAATTATATTTGTTGACAAGCTGTTTTAAAATAATATTTTACAATCGAACAAGTGTCTCAATCTAAACGATATGTTCTGTTTAATTTGATTCGGTTCGGCTTTGTTTCGTTCTGTCCTGTTTTGTTCCGTATATTATAGCTTGATATCATGTGTTATGATTCAGCTGGGGTTATGGTGTTAAATTGTTTTATGTTTTTATGTGTTACCCTTGAATACGGCGCCAATAGAAAACATTGGTGTTTTATAGATTAAGAACAATCAATATTGATTAAAACTAACAATATTTAACATAGTATCGGGTATGCGACATGTTCCTCGCCAACATCTTCATATCATGATTCTAATGAACTATTTTAGTTTGTTAGACACTTCGTGGCTGAAATCGCTGGGTAAATTATGTTTGCTGAACTTATATCAGCCGTGTTCATACGGTTAACAAGCATAATCGGGAGAGTGGGATGGCCAATTGAGAGCTTCATAACTGTCCTTTTCCGTAAAGTCGATTACAAGAGCAGTGCAATGACGGACATCATACAAGATATAATTACAAACGTATATTCAAAGCCCCAGTGTCGGTGTTGCTCGGTGATCCTGACAGACCTGTATTATTGCTAGCAGTAAAGCTCTAAACCTTCTGTTCCAGTGACATCTAATGTTGTCATTATGACATCTGCATACCCATTCGTATGATGGTCAAGTACGCTTCCTCCTACCTTCCAAGTCATACTATATTTTTCCATATATAAACAATATTTACAAAAACCGCGTGACCAACAATAATGTTACTATGGTTATAAAACATAAAGTAAGCTTACTATAATTATGTTCTTACTGTATAATTTAATTAACCAATCATACGTCAATTTTCCTGCATCAATAGCGATACTCAGATTTGGTGATCCCTCGTTTTCGTTACACCATAGCATGACCTATCAGTGAAGTCAATGTATAATTGTTGACTCATCCATTGTAGAAAAGTACTCAAACTACCAAGGTCGTTTTGAACGAGCATAGCCCATGTCATGGAGCGTATGCATGGTATTCTCGAACACAGAACTCCTTCATGTAACATTGACCAAATTGTTATTTTTATAATTGTATGAATATGTAACCTGTATGCGTTGTTTGGGTTAATTCGAAGTAGGGATGGCGTGTCAAAGAGCTTGAACCATTATGAACCAGTCACAGCTTCAATGGTAGTCCGCTTTGTCAACACCATATAGTACACCTGATCTCAATGGACTGGTTTTCACTGTTTGGTGAATACCACAGACGACCCTCACCCGGCTGTAGGTAGTACCTCTCCCAAATATTCCACCAGATCGTCACATGTCTACTATGTAGGCATATTTCGTATGTCACTATAAATAAGGTTGAAGCTTACACCGAATGATGCTGTACCCTAATATTGAACGATAGAATGGGACAACAGTTTTGAAATCTTAAATAACATATTACTTAGCACATTTTGTAGTGGATTTTATCAAATCAGATCATCAATGACACTGTATTCAACTGATTCCGAATTTTCACATTCTTAGCTTATTTTTGTATTTTTTTATCCCAAATATCTCAATTAAAACAGAAGCCGAATACTACATTTCTGATCTTTTAAACTGCATCAGGAACTATCTAAATCCTTTTATTATAATTACATTGTTCCTGAACTGCATGTAATTACAAACATGTCACAGTTGTTCAACATCACATAAAATCATTAATGAGATTGAAATCTACCAATTCTCAAAATTCACAATTTTGGTTCTTACTTCGTAATATTTTACCTCAAAATACATAATTTTGCAGAGTACCTAGGCTTAAGATATTTTTAAACTACATATTATTATGTGCTCTTTGAAGTGATTTGGTTTCAAATTACATCATAAATGACACTGCTATCCACCGATTCCAAAAAAATGCATTTTTCGCTTATTTTTGTGAACTTTGACCCAAATTTAGCGAGTTTTACACAGATTCCAGCAAGTAGAACCTCGACGTATTAAACCTTACCTTCATACCTACATATCGCTGTCATTAACTATCAAATAAAATGAAAGATGACATTGTAGTCGACCGATTCCAAAAGTTCGCACTTTTTGTTTATAATTTTAACAATTTCACCCCAAAATTATCGCATTTTGAGTAATAGCTGGTCAATAGATTTTTGATATATTAAACTACAGGTTACTACCTCCCCATTAAAGTGATTGTATTTCGAATAGATTGGTATATGGAATGGTCGTGCACCGATTCCAAAAATTCGCACTTTTCGTTTATAATTTTAACAATTTAAACCCAAAATTATCGCATTTTGAGTAATAGCTGGTCAATAGATTTTTGATATATTAAACTACAGGTTACTACCTCCACACTCAAGTGATTTTATTTCGAATAGATTGATATATGAAATTGGGGTGCACCGATTCCTAAAATTCGCACATTTCGTTTATGCTTTTTTAACAATTTAACCCAAAATTATCGCAATTTGAGTAATAGCTGGTCAATAGATTTTTGATATATTAAACTACAGACTACTACCTCCCCACCCAAGTGATTTTATTTCGAATAGATTGATATATGAAAATGTGGTGCACCGATTCCTAAAATTCGCACTTTTCGTTTATTTTTTTTTATGTTTTTACCTCAAAAGTATGATTTCTCAAGCTATTAAAGAGCTGAATTTTTTAGATGTTTTAAGCCATCCATAATGTAATATGATCCTACAAAAAAACGACTGTGGTTTGCTTTTCCTTGGCTAAATCGTACCTGCCTTGTTTTGTACATAGACAAAATACGTCGTAAAATTGCCTCTCAAAATACTAAAAAACACACATAAAACGTCGATTTTCAAAATGACCTACATTGATCCCAGATTCACAACCATCATTTTCCAACGCCCAAGGCCTCAGCCTTCAATAAAAAACAGGTTGTGAAATGTTCTACCATGGGGAGGGGTTACTCCCATTTCTAAGCACTTTTTTGAGGTTTGGCCACTAGCCTATATATCATTGCATTGACAATGGAATAAATTTATACTTACTAAATAAAGAAATGTTGGTCTATAATTGCACAGTATGTGGCTAATTGTATGTTTTAGCTCTACTGGGCACTTAAAGTTTGGCCATTGTAATACATTTAATTTTTTAAAATACCTTGTAATCCTTTATATTAATTAGTTATAGCTAATTTCGTATGGATGGTTATTTTGCATGATTAAATTGTACACAAATAATTTTAACTGATGTTCTAAAATTCATGAACTGCAGCTGAAGTAATGCAATCGGCTTTCAATTTTGCATCGTTGATAAAAAGTTGAAATATCACTTAATACTTAATGCTCTACTTTATTTCATTGATGTAATTTCAGAATCGATTTGTACTTTTCTATCTATTGATATAAAACAAACTGACATAGGTTTATTCATGAGGTTTTATTGAAGTTATAACTCAAATAGTTTGACATCTGTTTAAAGCTCACCAAATTGTAATGGCTCATTTCTGCCATTCAGACTCTGAATATTTTGAAGCTCTGAGACTGTTTAAAAAGCCAAGTTATGTATTTAAAGCTTGGAAAGAAAGCAGACTGTCTGATATACATTAGTGCATGGCAGCCTGTTTGATGCATCCCATGAAAATCTTTCAAAGTAATCTGCTCAAAATGTTGATCTATAGTTTTAGACAGACATAATGCTTGGAGGCGCTCATTATCGGCTAATCTAAATTAAAAGCATGGAAGAATTTGAGGTCTATACTTTTTTGTCTTGATTGGCAAAGTATTTGCTGTAAAAAGGAACATGGAAATACATTAAAGATAAATTAAAAAGCGATATGATTGCAGCATTGTTTATGTGGCACATCACGAGCTGTCATGAAAGATTTTAATAATTACGTTCTGTAGGAGCGCTTGATTGATTCTATGTTTTTCTCTGTGATTTGAGATGGGTATTCGATTAAAATATGGAACTGTTACAATTCTACAATCCAAACAAAACACATAGAAAATATTTCTAAAAATCTCCCGACAAGTGAATGAGATTTGATGTACCCTGTAAAGCTCTTCTTTTTGGAAAGCACTTAGGGTTCTGGATTGTCTGTTTGACTGATTTGAACACGGAAGTACTGACATTTGATGTACATGTGCCTTACTTAAAAATCTTTCATTTTCAAAAATCACTTTTGATTCTGGATCCTTGATCTTGACAGTTGAGGTCTGTAAAAAATGATGTAAATATGATGTTTCTTATCTCCAGATCCCCCCAGTCTTCAAATCCTAAGGTCTTCATTCAATCTGATAGCGGAGAAAATCATGTGTAGATACAATCTAGTTGTGCTATTCAACATTCTGATTGCATTCATGATTACAGTAATACTGCAAGCATTTTACAGTTCAGATTTTATCTTGGAATATCACAGTATTAAATAACATGCTCTATATAAACATGAAGTGCATGTTGCAGTGTGAGCTTTAGAACGATACCCCCAGGAAAACCTAGCTTTTACAGCCCACCAACTATAATACATTTTTCCCATTACTGATCATTGAGTTGTTACGAAGTCGACCTTACCGCACAGTGTAACTGGTGGCCTAAGCTCATTGACTTTTGGTCCTCTTGGTATCCATTGATTCAACTGGGTGAAGTGGAGTATTGTGGGTTGATCTTGCTAAAAAAAAATGATCATAGAGAATTTTGAACCCATGACCTCTCCTTCCCAAAATGTGCAGCCCTGTAACCTCTAGGCCACTGCTCCTCACTCTAGGAAATGTAGCTGAGACAATCACTGCCATGTTTACATATGATTTCATACACTCTGATCCTAAATCATTATAATTTTATACTTTTCTCTGCAGAGGCAGTTACAGTCCGTTCAAAGTTAAATGAGAACGGTTATAAACATTAGCTTGTCTGTCAGGTAAACTATGTTTATCTAGGTGTTACTTAGGTATACCTGATTTAACAGTACTTCGCGCTATTCTTTCGAATGTGATAGTTCGCTCATTAGTATTACTTAATAAATAGACAGTACACATCTTAATAATAAATGCCTATACATTTCAAAATACTAAGTTACATTATTTAGGTCAAAAACCTCTAAATTGTCATAGTAACCACCACAGTCTGCTGTAATTCCTATAGATAATCATCATTCATTTAAAAATAATTTGTTTCCCTCTTACCGCTGATAATTCTTTTCTCTGATTGAGTATTAATTTCTATGAAGTGGTTTCCATAAGTATTATAACATTGGGTTTGAAGCGATATATTCATGTACTATGAAGAGGCTTGGAACTCTGAATTTCAAGTATTATGTCGGAGAAACCTGTACTGCTGTTGTTGTTGTGAATGATCAAGCATGTAAGATGTATGTACTTGTAGACTTCCTGAATGATGTATATAACTTCAATATCCATTATTATGTTTTCCTCATTAAATTGATGACTGGAACTTACAGTGTAAGCTGAAAATCTGTCTAGCATTTGTTTACATGTGCAACTGTACCATTAAGTAACAACATCTCAGTAGCACCAACCTCACATTAACAACAATCTAGTCTTTGCAGCAACCTCGATCACCTCAGCAACAAATTTGCCTTCATTAGCAACAAGCTCTTCATAACAATAACTTACCCTCAACAACAACTTAGTGTCTTAGTAACATCCATTCAGCATCAAAGTTGCCCTTATTTCAAAAACTAATTTTCCCTCAAAAACATTACTCTCCTCGGCAGTTTTGCCTTGGTCTGGATCAACCCATTAAAAGCATATATTTTCTGTAAAAATTCTTGACACTTATAATTAAGTACACAATAATGTTGAGTCTATATTTTATGGTTCATAGAGATGGGCTGTGTGGGGATTATTATGCTAGATTTAACAAACTCTGAGATAATTCATGTCTGGTGCCATTAAATCAGAAGAGTCATAACTGTACATTATATTGTCTAAGTAGGTTAATACTCTGTTTTCATTTTTTTGGGGAACAATTTCAAAACCAATATTTGATATGGCTCATTAAAATCATAATATTATTACCTGTATTTACTTAAACAAACTCTCACCTCCAATATATGGATTGTGTGTGTGACGCCAGGGATATTGTATTTACAAATATTGTATTACTTTAAGTAAATAATATAAGTAAATTTATTAAGTACCAAACCTCCACGAGAACAGTGTGTAAGAGTTAAAGTCAGCTTCAAGTGCAGATTTCATGTCTAGGGTTTCAATCCATGGCTTGATCCTAGCAAAGACAAACTAACATGGTACCAGTATTGCAAATGCTCCATGCTCAAGCAGCATACAAAATAGTAAAAACTAGCTTCTCTTCTCTCATACCCTTGTGACAATAGGCACCATCAAAAATGAGGTTTCTAAAGTGATTGATAAATACAAGTTGTTATAAGTTCAAAAGTTAAGGCTCAAACACCTTGGCAGAACATGTTCTTCTGTCCCAGTAGATTAATATTGATGCACAGTGAGTTAAGTTTACAGTAAATGCCTTGGACAGTCAAGAGACACTAACTATTTTCTCCATCAAAATGCTGTTTGAGGTATCAAAGTTTTTCTGTACATTTACTGTAAAATATTTAATTTCTATGGGACGAAATTTGGTGGTTTTGGTAAAAAAGACCATTTCGATGTGGTGTGAATTTGTGGATTTTGCATTTCAGGTACTAAATACAAAAGGGTAAAAATATTGTTCGATGGGATTTGATGGAAATTTACCCCCCCCCCCCACAAAAATAAATGATTTAACAGTAGTTCATAAAGTTACGAGTGGTTTATATATTTTACAGAGTAACCGAGCCACATTAAAGATGGACGTCTCACATACAGATCACTCACATGTTATTGGCAAGAAGGGTAACAATATTAAACGTGTCATGCAGGTAACAGGCTGTCATGTCCATTTCCCAGACTCTAACAGAGGAAATAATGTGCAAGAAAAAAGTAACCAGGTAAGATTAGTATAATACACTTCCAGGAAGCTTTCAAAATTCTGTCTGAGATTTACGCTGACAAAAATACCGTATTTCCCCAACTATTAGACACAGCCGTTTATTGGACGCAGGTAAAAAAAAAAATGGAAGAAAATGTAAAGGAAAAAATCAGATGTAATCATCATGAAAAGAATGTGACCATCAAAAATTTGTCTATCAGATTCTAGGAAAATGTCTAGAGCTGTGGGAAAGACACTTCTTATTTGTAATTATGAGTCAGCGCTAATTGATAAAAATGTGGCCAATACGTGGAAAAATATGGTAGCTGTCCAACTGAAAATAAATATATCAGTCCTTGGCTGTGATACTCAATGTACCAATTGCAATATTGTAGTACCTGATTTACTCTCTGAACTGGTTGAAAATCTGGATAAGTCAAAATTCTAGTTTAGATATTAAATATTAATAGAATTAAAAGTGAGTAGGTCTGGTTTATGGAAGTCATTAAAGGCAATTAGGGGTGATTTATATTTTGTGGAAATGGAATCTAATTGTGAACATTTTAGTCCAGAGCTATCAGGTTTGGCCAAAAGAAAATACTGAAATTTAGAAACTCATTACTATCAACTGATTTCTAGTCATTGTTCATTTGCTTTTTGTCGGAGTATAAGTCAGATACAGAACTTCGCCTCGGACAATTATGTTGTTTGTCCTTCCGAAACTGTACAATAACGCTTGTAAGAAGACACTTTTGAACGAAAACTAGTACTGTATCTAATACATAATTACCCATTTGGACATATTTTTGAAAACTGAACATGCTATACCAGGAGTCAGAATTTCAGCATTGCATAAAACACTAGACCTAAAGTGTACTCACTTAAAGAATGTCTGTAACAAATGCAAGGTAATTCGGGGCAGGAACAAAAGAATGTGACAATTGTTGCCAAATTGCAAAAATCATGAGGGCAGAATCTATGTGAATAAGAACAAATGTGAAATTTACCGTTTGCCATTTTCTTCAGCATAGAAAAACCGACAGGTCTGATGGCAATTAAGTAGGAATTTCTTACAATGTAGATGACATGGCACACTGAAGTTAATATATGATCTTGCACTACACTCGTCCTTTTTGTATACCAGAAAAGATAGTAATGTTTTGTTTACTGATAAGTGGGTTTACATTTTGTTCTTGGAAAGTTTTTACCTTCCTAATTACTGCGGTACCATGCACACTTACACAATTTGTACTAATTTTTGTTGAATAATATGTTCTCTGTGCAGGCTTTTGGTAATCATGTTACAAGGAATACTCCATGTTTATTATGATCTTATGATCCTATTAGTCTCTGTAGTAATCTGTGAAATTCATGTGTTTAGTCGAGGCTAGATTATCGGCTTCATCTGTAAAGTGAAAACACCAAAATTTTGTGATGCATTGAATAGCACTATGTTTCAAAGCCTCCTCATTTTTTTCAGAATCATTCATTTATATTTCTGAATTTTGTCTTCCTTAGATTTCTTCTTGCCAATTGAAATGTTACTGATTCAGAAAGATTCCCCATATAATTTATGCCCTCAAGTCAAATTCAACCCCTTTTCTTAGGCACAGCACTCTTTTTTCCTACAGGTGTCCTTGACTGTTAAACAGTCTTAGTTGTATAGAATCCAATGCATTCAATTTTAATTACACTTCTCACGTTGGACACCCTCCTACTAGAAATGTTGCAGTATCTTTGATAATTTAATTTCATTAGTGCAGGGTATCATACAGCTTCTTGTTGAAGACTATCCTAGTTTTTCTGAAAACCATCTTACACCCTAGAACTTATAATACATTACCTTAATGGTTTAGTTATGGCCTATGGGAAATTTTGACAAATGGTTATGAGATGAGTATTATATTAAGATCTATTCATTCAGCTTTACATTAGTACCTACATATGTAATTCGTATACCACTATCTAGAGAAAGTCCTGGTTATGATATACTGTAAAATCATTTAATTTCGGTGGGACAAAATTTCATGGTTTTGGTAAAAAAGATACCATTTCAATGCAACTGTAATTTGTGGATTTTGAATTTCGGGTAATAAATATAAGGGTCAAAATCATTTTTGGATGAGATTTGATTTTCGTGGTTGAAGGTGATCCACGAAATTCATGAAATTTAATCCCCCATGAAAATTAATGGTTTTACAGTACATTATCATATTGTGGTTTGGTTAGTCATAAATTGCTACACACACATGTACCTATCATATCTGATATATATAATATGTTCAGGGTTTCTCTCTCTGTATAGGACACATAGAAAGTTGGAGTCGATTGTGAATGTTTGTGGTTTTCTTGTGTTTGTGGTTTCCTTATTGCCAACATTTACATACCCCTGGTATGTGCTCCCAGGTTCAATTCTATTTTAAGAACACCCCCTCCCCAGTTACAGATTTCTACTTAACATATACCCCCACAGAAATCAGACATGGAGATAGCAGAAATATGACACATATATTGCTAAGATATAGGTATGGAACCTCTTTGTGGTCGAGTTGTCACTGTCAATCACAGGTCCATGAAATGTGTCCTACGTCACCTATATAAACATATTAAATATAATTTATATAATTATGTATTAATAAGCGATCTTGGACGCTTTTCATGGACCTGTGCTGTCAATGACTTTAAAATCATTTGCCCTGACACTTGACTGCCATCTCAAATCACTCTTTGAATCTAGGGAAAGAAAGTTAAGTTGCATTGTTATATTTGTGTGTTTTCAGGTTTCAATAGCTGGACAACCACAGGGTGTTGAAGCCGCCAGGGCGAAAATAAGGGTAAGTGAACAATACTGTATACAATCTGGATGTGATAGTTTGATTGTCTTACCGAGAACTCAGCAGATTTGGATGTGGTTGAGTGGACATGCATTTTTGTGTCACTATCAGTTGCTATCTCATGTCAACATCAATTATGAAGTGCTGCACATGGGATTTTGGTTTTTTTCTGCAGTAGAGCTATCACCCCATCAAAACCTTGTTACAATACTATTTCTGTATTAAAAATAATTGCTTTATAGACAAAAGGATATTACATCAGGCATACCTGCCAAGCTAGTTAAATCCAAAATAGGAATGATAAAGCAAAACATGTCACAAGATGCACTTAAATGTGATTTAAAAGGGTTTTAGATGCATAAACAAGGAATGTATTCATTCTAGTGGTTATAAATATTGGACAGAAGATCATAAAATGCATCAAATGTATCTTTGTTCAAAGTTAGGTGAACTTGGAAAACCAGAAATTAACAAAGAAAATAGGAGTAACTCCACTTTAATTGGAGTACTTGGCAGGTATGCATCAGGGGTAATCAAGACATCCAATAGAAAACATACATGTGATTATGTGTATGGGCCTTATGGAAAATGTTCTAAGACCTGGTTTCCTTGGACTAGTTTTCCACTTTTATTGTTCTCGGCTGTCTTGGTTTAATGATTTGTTTTCAATAAATCCAAAGGATGTAGCTGACATCATTTTCTCAGTCTCAACCAGTAAGCTAGTGTAATAAGTTGAAATACTCAGTATCTGTTGTGTTCTTATTGTGAGTCATCCTGTGGTTTTATGATCCAACTATCTGTTTGGATTCAATACAAGACCCTAGACATACTGTAAAATCATTAATTTTCGTGGGGGATTAAATTTCGTGGATTTCATGGTTCACTTCAACCACAAACTTTAATCCCAACCAACATTGAATTTGACTCTTGTTTTGTTACCTGAAATTCACAATATACGAATTCAAGTGCAAACGAAATTGTCTTTTTTACCAAAACCACGAAATTTCCACCCAACGAAATTAAATGGTTTTACAGTACCACGAAGATCTTTATGTCAGATCTAGCTTATCAATTGAATTTCCATGATTGCAGTTTCTGCATTCATTTCATGACCAAAAAACTGGTGTGAGATTTTCGAAATCATGCATGTGGCAATAGACATGGAATCCATGGATAGACAGATTTATTGGAGAGATTAAAAGACTGACAGGGCTTCTGTGAACACAGATGTATATTACATCTATGTGAAATGTGAAATCACATGATTTTCGTCTAAAATATCTTTTGGACTAGGAGAACACTTATCTTGTTGATAAGTTAAAGTGTGTGAGAATTTAGGATTCTTCTTGGTTCATAGAGTTGATGTACCCTGAAGTGCATGTAGTGAACCAGTGCATGTTCATGGTTATTCATTATTACCTCCCTTTATGGCCAATTATGCACAAAATCCACAGAGTGTCAACTCATTCATTGCTTAGTGAGTATATAGGCTTGTTCGAAACAAATATTTTGCGGTTGATCCAGCCCACTTAGCTCATTTGGTAGAGCACGAGACTAGTAGTCACTACTGATTTCGGGCTTGTGGGTTCGAATCCTGGCCTGGCCAATTAAAATTACTAATTATCTTTCAAATGAGACTTTAAACCAAGGTCCCATGTATGGGTGCTATACACCTGGCATGTAAAAGAACCAGGGATGCTTCTGGAATTGGGGGTTCTTTTGTATCATGCACTATCCCCCAAAAACTAAACTTGTACTAAAACTCTTCTGGGGGCCTTGCCCATATGGATTATCTGGTGGCGAGAATAAAGAAGCGCAATAAACCAACCATTTTTGGCGATGTGGATGGTTTGTACTATGTCTGACTCATGCGTGGATGGCTACGCAATGCCCCCTTAGCTGTTTGAGGCATTGAATAATAGATATTTATATAAAAATCAATTTAGAGCAAATATTATTTAGATTAAAACAGTCATTAAATATTGTCAAACATCAGCACGAACATGTCATTGCTGGCAGCCATTTTGAAAATCTGTTATATCATCAAAATGTCTATCTAGACATTTTGTAGGAAGTCATGTTTCATGAATAATTTAAGCATTTTAATAATCCTCAAATTTAAACTGCAATCAATAGTCGACCATTCCACCTGGCATATGTTTGTGAAGTCCTCAGTTTTATCAAATTGGGCAGGTTGAGGTGAAATTGTGAAAATTTTATCAAAAAATACTGTAAAATCATCAAATTTCAAGGTGGATTAAATTTTGTGGATTTCGTTGCTCATCTTCAACCACGATATCAAATACCACCAAACAATACTTTTTATCTTTGTATTTATTACATGAAATGCAAAATCCACAAATTATTGTCCCATCGAAATGGTCTTTTTTACCAAAAACACGAAATTTCGTCCCATTGAAATTAAATGATTGTACAGTATCCTGATTAACGAATGAATGTCCAATAATTTCATATTTCCTCACAAGTGAATATCTTGATAACTGTAATGATTCCTGCAGTGCCACATTGAACTCCCATCAAATCCTTTCACCATATGTGTTTACCTTATCTAATTCCTTTATTATTTCACACCAGAATATTGCCATTGATTTAAACAAAATCTTACCCTAGGAAAGATTCAATGGCTGTTTAATCAGATTAAAATCCCTCCAGTCATTGTTTGCATTGAATCAAGTCTTGTCAGTTACTGCTAATACTGATTTAAGAAGTTTACATAATATTTCGATTTTTGTAACCCCCCACCCGCCTCCTGTAGCTAAGACCTCCTGATGTAGGAAAAATAGTGGTTTGAATTAAAGTCATGTTTGCACTGATAAGGTATGATCCTTATCAGTCAATGGTGTGATTATACTTCTCTATAGAAACTTTATAGCTCAGCTTCAACTTTTTTCTGCAGATGACTCTTGCTGGCATGGCGTTATCAACATCTTTTAATTGTATCCCATATTTGACTTAAAAAGTATTTACGATTTCTGAGCATGAAGCTTTGCAGCATTGTTTTCTGTGACCCTTGCTTCAATAATATGCCCTCAATGTTGAGGTGTGGAGAAGTTGTCAATAGCTTGCAAGAAAGCAAGTCAGTACTGGTTGATAATTAATTCCAGGAAAAGGATTATATATAAATGTCATCTGAGAATTATGTGTCTGACAAAGTGTACAAACGTCTAAATAAAATAATGATAACCCTTTCCTGCGTTGATCTTGTAGCTACATTTACACTTCGGTGTCTTTATTGAAAGTATTGAGAACAAACAATTGTAAAGTTTATTAAACACAATAAAAACTGCCCAATAGATAATATCTGGAACTTTGTGCAAGGTGGTTTTTCTGTTAATTTACATGTACATACAAACAAATCTGGCCATTAAGTTAGTATGGTTTTGTATATATATGCAAAAACAACTGACTCCAACTCTATTGTCCAGATATGAATATTCACAAGGATTATAATGTTAAAAATCTATTGGTACCTACAGATTAGTGGAGATCTGACTACATATATTCAAGGGTATAATGGTTCCAATATATCTTTCTGTGTGTTTTGGTTCTATTTCATTCAGTCCTCCCATCTACAAGTACATGCATGGCATTTGTTGAATTATCTGTGAGAAATGCCATCTTAGTGAAAACATTCAAGCATTTTGTGCAAGACATTTAATTGTTAAGGTTAAATGTTGGTTTCCGGTGTTGATTCAATAATTGGTGTACTGCAGTGCCTGAATTTTTTGTTAAATTAATTGTAAAACAGACCTAAAAGACCTGATAGTCGCACTGCTGCCTATCCTTTGAATTAGCATAAACATCATCCGTTATACAAATGAATGTAAATCTATGGCATGACAAGTTCTCCTAATTCTGCTGAAGTGTAAATATCATTTATTACGTTTGTTTGTTGATGTGGTTTTTTCAATGAGTTCTAAGAAAACAGGTTATAAAACAGATGAAAATTTACCACTTTGCGGATATTGGTCTTGACAATGATTTTAGAATTGCCGAGAGAGCTGATTCATTCCTATTAGAGAAGGAATTTGTATTCTTAGCTAATTGGTAATTACCATTGACAACCTATCTATCTCTGTGCAGTGTTTGAAGAGATTTTTGTCTCGAAATTTTATGTTCTCTGCCTCTGGTTTCAATGCCTTTGGCATTTTAAATGAGAAGAAAATGTTAATTTCCTTCTCATGCAACCATTCTTATTACTGTATACCAAGAAATTATTTGCGCAATGTAAATTTGCCAAGTTCGCGAGTTGTAGAAAATTGAAAAATGCAGTATCCACAAAAGTGTAAAAACATAAATATGGATATGGCGGGAGACTTAAAAACTAGAAAATTTGTAGAAGAGAATATGCCAACAATCAACAAAACGTGGAAATTAGAATTTTGCGGAAAGTTAATTTTTTTACAGTATTTTGTGGATACAGGAAACGTAATAATGCACTTATGGATAGATCAGGTTATACTCTGAAATGTTTACATTTCATTCTAGATTTTAGTATCTATCACCCCATGGGTGGAATTGAATTATGTCAGAAAATTTCTATTTTTTGTTTTAACGAAGATTTAATTGTGTTTGAAAAATAGTGCCTCATTGTTTAATGTGATAAGAGTTGCGTTTTTTCAGTCAAGAATAATGATTGCATGAAATATTTTTTCATCGGACTGTCAATTGTTCTTATTTTAGAACAATATATTTACAGAGAATAAACAGAAAATAGTTGAGTTATTTGACACTGCTGAATTGTGAATGTGTTAATGGAAGCTTACTGTATGGCTTGTTTCAACTAAATTAATGATTTTAAAACCTGTGCCCTGTATGCACTCCAGTGGTTTTTGAATCAAACAGAAGTGATGATTATTGAAATGTTAAGTTGCGATAATTATTAAACTTATATTTTGGCAACCACAACAATGAACAACTCTGCCCATATATACAATGACCTGTGCCCTCCTAGCTATTTCAAAGTATCACTTCCTCATTCACTTGTTGATTAGTCCAACAATGTCTAGTCAGTCTGCTCTGTCTCAAGCATACAAACACCTGTCAATGACATCAGGTGTTGTTGCCTCAGCAAAGCACTACCGAGCAACTTCATTCAGTCACCCCCCTTTCAATAAAATAATATTTAAAGAAGGCATGGATTACCTCCTGTAGAAAGTGCTACGTAGCGCTTAATAAAATGCTGACTTTATGTATTGGGTGACTATTGACATTTACAGTCAATAAGGTGTCTATTGCGTAAGCAAAGCGCTACATTCAGTTAACTCCCTTTCAATTAAATAATATTTATAGAAGGCATGGATTACCTCCCATGGAAAGTTCTATGTAGCTCTTTGCTTAGCCCAGAGTTGAAGGCTCATTGCAAAACTGTGGTAACTACATTAATTTATATAGGCACATGCAATAGTTTTGCACTGAGCCCTCGGTATTATTGGCCTGTCTTCCTTGAAGAGCAACACTTGAGCAGTATTATACTTTTTTGACTAAAATTTTATTGTTTTATTCTATATTTCAGGAGTTACTTCCCCTGGTGTTTATGTTTGAACTTCCAGTAACAACTATAGCCATACAATTACCAGATATACAATCACCGACCATGCAACAACTTCAACAGCAATATAATGTAAACATCAGCTTCCGACAAAGACAACAAGGATACGGTACAACTGTGATAGTACGTGGCTCCGTCTACAATGAAAAACTGGTCAAAGAAGCTACGCTAAAAATGATAGAATTGTTACTCGGGAAATTACCAGTAAGTATTGGGGTCTTGATTTTCTTGGATCTCGCTTAGATTGATTTGAGATTTGTATAGCTTGGCGAACTTAACACGAGCCTAACCTTTTGATTAGCATAATTAAACAGTCATTATATTGCCTACGTTTACAACACGGATTGTATGTTTTCATATTCTGGGAGTATCATGAAGACGCTCGATACAAACACAAATCTGAAATACCGATATTCCACCAAAATTGATATATTCAAAGCAAGAACCTTGTAATATATTCTTGCATAGAGGTCAGGTTCAGGTCAAAATAGTCAAGCTATAATACTGTAGTATTTCAGTCAAGCTATTACAAATATGCTTAAATGTTTAAGATTGGTAGACATAATGCTTTGTTGTTGTCTGTGTCCGATTGTCTGTTGGTTTATATACCCAATGATTTCTCTAAGAATAAGAGTATTAGGTCAATATAGGTCAAAGTTGCTGGTTTTCAGGAAATAACTCAGAAATGCATCCTCTGAGGAACATGAAACTGTTTTCTCAATGAAATGTTATGTCAAGGAAAATCAATGATCTACTGTCTAAATTTATTAAATTCACTGAGGAAAAATTCTGACAGATAATCAACTTAAATAAAATTCACTGTCTGATGTCAGCATCCTGAAAAAACGTATTATAAGTTCATCCGTGGTTTGTTCTGAATTTCACTTACGGCTATCGGTAATAAAAGATGGCATGTGGCAAATGTTTATTTTGACTATGTAATGTAATGTAAATGGCCCCCCCAAAATACTGTTATCATATAATTTCCAAAGTTTATGTGAAATTGAAAACACGGTTCATTACTTCCTCTCAAACTATCAGGTTGGAATTTGAGAATATATTCCTTGTATTTACTTCTCCATGTCTACAGCTGGTTCATGATGATAATGTGATTAAAATGACATGGCTTATGCCTTCAAAACAAAAGATATGCTATGAAAAGTAAAAATTGGCTTTTTGCGTGCCTGATGCTTATCACCTCCTGACAGACACGATCCAGTCTTGAAACGTGTTTAAATATTATTGGCAAGTGTCTACGTTTAGAATACCATATCTCAACAAAGTGCAAGTTCAGTTTTTAAAAATATTAGAAATGCATGCCTCGTTTAATATAATTTCCACGTCATATCTGGAATAGACCTACAAACGAACAACACCTGGTGTGTGTTATTGAAATATTAAAAAAGTGTGCGCAATTATCGATAACGTGTTAAGTTCAATTTCAACTTGGCAATGAAATGCCGCTGTAAAATGCAATCAATAGAAATAACTAGAGCAATAAACCTTTTCTTTGAATTCCGTCTTGTTTTGTTTTTGTGTCTCAAAACATTGTAATCATGTCATGCTTCATTACTGCTCCGAAAGGGCAGCATATAATTATAGGATACTTCTCTGTTTGTCTGGGTTCCATCCTGCATTGCATCCCTTCGGTGCAAAAAGTTTGCATATCTCTAATGAGTAAATACTGAGATACAACCTTATAACGCCAAAGGGATGAAATTTTTGTGTCTGTACTACTTCTTTAAAAATGGCATCTCATGAAACAATCAACTTGCTGATGATTCATTATTAATCTGACCCAGTAATTAGATCAGTATTCATTTCTAAAACCTTGTTAACAAAATTTAAAGAAAAAAAATGTTTGAAATTAGGAACCACAAATTTAACAGTGTTCTTTTGGTACATGCAGGTGAATAATTCTGTCCAGTTGGTGTTCATTAAATGGTTTACACCAATTGAACTTAAAACAGAAAATCATGGATTTTCAGCTCTAAATAATCCCACAGATGTTCCAAATTTGATCAAAGAAAAAAATATATTGCCAATTAAAATTTCCTGTTCAACTTTCCCTATACTAGGATACCCACAAAATCTTTGCAACACTTATATAATTATTTATTTTGATGTGATATGTAAATGCTATTTTAGCAGTTTTCTGCACTGATACGTAAGGTGAGATTTTCGGATAATTTAATCAGAGAACTCACACTTGTCAGATTTCACCTCAATTTTATCCCAAGTATTGCAAAAACTGCAGAATATGTTTGTTACTATTTTATCAATTGAATTTTCTTCTCATAGTAATGTTGGGTATGTGTACTGTATGTGTACGTGTGGAAATGATCATGCACCTCCAAGCTTAAACTTTCTATCAGCAATTTAATGTTGAGAAATCTGTGTGATTTTCCATGTATAATTATCAATATACAAGATGGGACAGGGAAGGCTGCAGGGCACAGCAAACATAAAACCTACGAATTGACACATGTCTTTTAAAGTATTTTATCATCATGCAAATTGGTCATGACAGTTTGTTGGAATCTTCAGAAGTTGTGTACACCTATGCTTTTGATTTATATTTTGCTGGGGCCTTATTCACCAACGTTGTAAGTCTAAAAATCAGACTTAGACTTAAAAATGTCATAATTCATAATCACTGGCATTTCTTTGAAATTTGATTTAACCATGTGAAATTGACTATTTGTTGTCACCCACTCAACATTTACCAATTTATATCAAAATCGGTACATTTATAACAACATGAGAGCGAATAGAACATTTGACAATGTAAAGTCTAAGTCTATGTTTTAGACTTACAACGTTGGTGAATAAGGCCCCTGGAATTATGTTCTAGCAGAGTTATGGTACTTTACTGAAAACTTTGATGTTATGGGGAGGTTTTATAATCCTTGTTGTTGGAATTATGTCACATACTCAATTGATGTGACGTTTATCTAGTTATATATTTCGCTTTTTGAGTAGAAGACATTTTGATTTTTGTCCTCAGCATCTGAATTGATGTATATCTGGAGTGAGACTGGCATTTTAAGTTCCAAAAATATGAGTTGTAACCCTAAATTTTCTTCTATTATATTTTTTAGGTTGAATTGATGATGTATTATTTGATGCTTTTATATTACAGAGCCCATTGCCTGTGAACATGCAGTTAGAGATAGCACCACAACATCACCTCTTTATAATCGGACGAAATGGAATGAATATAAAACAAATCATGCAGGCTACGGGAGCCATGATTCATTTCCCTGACCCAAATAATGTGACCCCACAAAGAAAGGGCACTGTATATATTGCTGGTACCATAGACAGTGTGTACCTTGCTCGACAACAACTCATTGTAAGTATAAAATATTCAGTCTACTGACAGTTTTCTCTGGCTATTATTTCATGGTTGGATTCTCAGTCTGGGCATTAATGGTCATTTTTGAAACCCCTTTTATGTTTTCCACTCAACTGGAGATGATAAGCTGGTTGATAACATAGGTAGACTCACCTTTATACGTGCTCTTCACAAAGCATATTACAAGTCTGTTAGGAAAGATTTAGGTATTGCACAATTGTATCTTTCTGCAAAGTCATTGACCAATCTGGCGGGGAAAAAACGAGTGACCCTATCAGTAGAATGAAAACAAACAACTGGTTTACGTGCTTATAAGCATGGTTGAAGTTTTCAGTCAAGTTTTTAGCTTCTACTGTACGAGTTGGAAAGAATGGTACATTTTCTTGAGTGCCAAGTTTGTATTTGTGTGATGTTTTTGTTAGATAGAAATTCTCCTCAGTAAACAAACCACTGCAGATGTTTTGTTGTTGTATGTTAGTTTTGCATACATTTCACTATAAATCCATACTTATGTTCAAACTACAAGTTGATACTGTAAAATCATATAATTTCGATAGGATGAAATTTTGTGGTTTTGGTATAAAATACCATTTCGATGGGATGTTAACTGGTGGATTTTGCATTTCAGGTAATAAATACAATGTGCAAAATTATTGTTTGATAGGATGTAATTTCATGGTAGAAGGTAAAAAATGAAATCCATGAAATTAATCCCCCACGAAAATTAATGATTTAACAGTACTTAATTTTTAAACTACAGGTTGATAGTTATCACATTGATTGATGGAACTTTAAGTTGTCTGTCTTCTATATTGTTGATAGTGCATGATTTATTTTGTGTAGATTAAACCTTTTCTTACTAATGATGTTTGTGACGTAAGTCGACAATGTAGGCCTACAATTCATTTGGTAGCTATATATTGATAGATTTTTATTCACTGAGAAAAAGGCTACCGGGTATTAGCTTTTCATTCCACAAACATAAATACAAATATAAACATAACATGTCATTTTGGTGGTTGTACATACAAAATATAGTAGTATGTGAAATACGTACATGAATATTACCTGTATATAGGTTGGTTCTTACAAATATATGTTTGTGATGCAACCAACCCAATTGAACGTTACGTCAAAAAAGCTAAAAAATACTGAATTAGAATAATAACAATTTAATTTGCATATCTCATAAAACTACATTTAGCTACAATATGTCAAGATTAGATATCATGTGAATATTAAATTTGCAACCTAATTGAGAATACACCAGTCCTGTATTAGAGAATCACCTGTGAAAAGGTAGCCATCTAAGAATTATTCCTGTACTGGGTGTTCAAGACAGGTTATATAGTAGTTTGTATATAAATTAGTCAATTTCAGGTTATTGCAATAAGTCATACACATTGAATGGTATATTTGACTGATTTTTTCCTGGCAATAAGTTATACAAGGTGAATTATTTTTTCCTGGCGATAAGTTATACAAGATGAATGGTATAGTCTCCCAATAAGTCATACAGTAACTGGAAATCAATGTTGCTTTTGCTGGCAATAAGTCATACAAGTTAAATTGTATAGTCTCCCAATAAGTCATACAGTGATTAAAGGGTTGATATCCTATGTTTATTCTTCTCTTCATTTATCTTAACGCCTCTTTATGCAAACCATAGCTGTCGACTATTCAAATTGTTCAGTTTTATGTAACTATTTCTAGGTCAATCAACCTGCTGGCCTGTTTGCAATCTATAGATTCAACCAAAATCAATAAATTTATTGAAGGAATTGTTTGGTTAAGGTTTCAATACAGACATTTTCAGCCTTTCACAGGGTGAATGTCTTCTTTTCTATTTAAAAAAGATATTGCTAACGTGGTCGTTGCCGGTATACGATATTGCTAATGTCGTTATACGTGTCCTCTGTTCTGGTATTATTCCATAGATTTGAGAAATATTGATGATTGGTAAAATATTATTGTATGCTACAGATCTCGGTCATGTTTACAAATATTTACAATTACGCTGATATAATGGGCTATAAGGTCATACTAAACCCTAATATTGAAGTAATGATAGTTTATCTAAAGTCCTATTGATCAGTATGGTCATAAAATATTAAAATTCAAGGAAAGTAAACTTTTGTAAACTTTGCCAAGTGAGACTTTTCAGTGCCAGATTTTCTGCCCTTGATTGTAAAAATAAAATAGTTTAAACTGAGATGTATTGTGATTATGACCATTTGTACTTAGGTTAATACAAACAATTTAATACAATCTTTTATTTTGAGTTGTATATATACAACATAAAAACAATATGCCCCATTGGTGCAACAAGTTTGTATCTCACTAAAATGTATATTCAGAGATATAACCTTGTTGCATCGAAGGGATGAGTTATAGCTGTTGTCCATTATAAAGTTTGATTTTAACCAGAGCTGTAAATATTCGTGTTCTATATTTGCAGGGTTGTCTACCCCTTGTCCTTATGTTTGATGTGAAAGAAGAACTGGAAATGGATCCCGGTAAGCAAATTCTTTATAAATAAGTATGGTGTATATGTGCTTCTAATGCTTTGATTCTCAGGCATAACAGGTCATATCCTTCCATGAAAATCTCCCAACGATGTTGATTCTCTTCCATATGTGGAGTCTAGTAGTGTGTAAGTGTAAGTTTATACTCGTTTAGGATTTGGTCCTTGAAAATTGAAACTGTTCGATGATTCATTGTCTATAACCGAAAAAAATTTGAGAAATAAATTTTCAAGAATGTTCATCTGGTTTACCTTATACCAAATTATTACACAGTTGTGGCCCTTGTTTCGAGTATTCAATATTGTGAAATTTCCAGATTTGTACTTTGTATTGAGACTTTGTATAATTGCTAGATACTTGTGAATTATCAGAATGCTGTTAACACCCACAGGAGAGAAATATTGAGTGTAGGTTTCCATAAGTAGCCCAATGACCAGGGGAAGTTAAAATGTCAAAGGGTGCTTGAGCGGCCTAACAGCTGGAAAGAGCCCTAGAAAATTTGTAACTTAACTTTTAGCTTATATTACAGGTCGTATAACACAGCTGATGGAACATTTAGATGTCTTCATCAGTGTAAAACCTAAACCCAAACAACCAAGCAAAGTAAGTAGGATACTGTAATATCATTAATTTCCAAGGGGGTTAAATTTCGTAGATTTCGTGGTTCATCTTCTACCACGAAATTTAATCCCATCAAACAATAACTTTGACCCTTGTATTTTATTACCTGAATGCAAAATCAAAAAATTAACTTCCGATCAAAATGGTCTTTTTTACAAATACCACAAAAAATTTTCCTATCGAAATTAAATGATTTTACAGTATTCTATAAGTCAACTGTCAACAATAAATCACAATAATGGAGCAATCTTTGCATTTAAGATCATATCTTTTGATGGATAAATCTCCATTATAGGCAGTGCTTTAGTTCATACAATTTGTCTTGAAAATAACACTACCTGTAAAATAAGAACATTTCCATTTTGATTGTTTTGCTCTGTATTCAGTCTATATTTTAAGACCACCTCAATCAGGGTAGTGTTTGTTACATTGTTACACAAACACGGGAATGTTGTGTTTTATACCTCCTGTTCCAATCCTGTTACATTTTGTAGTAAGTCCTTTTGAGTGGAACATTCAGAACACTGTCCTTGCCCGGTGATTATAAACATTTCTCATACTCAAACTCCATTCTTGCACTTGAAAAACAGTTTATTTTAGAATTTTGCATCAAAACCAACAACAACTTTTAGCAAATGATCTAATTAAGACAGTGATCCTCCATTTCATATGTTTCCATCTAGTAATAAAGAAGTTACAGCAGTTTTTGTAACTAATAAATACTCCCATTGGAATACAGAGTATGAGTTGGAGCATGGAGTACATACTCAAATGTTTTAATCACCAGGCCAGGGCACCTGTTATGAGCACCCCCAAAAGAAACAGGTGCCAAGGGTGGTTTTACTACGGCAATTGTATTCTAAATAATTACCATTGTTTCCATTGCTAGATGCTCAGCCTAACATCCATATTTTGTTATTCCATTGCAGTCTGTGATAGTAAAAAGTATAGAAAGAAATGCATCAAACATGTATTTAGCTCGTCTACTGTTGCTAGGGATTGAGAAGGAGTTACCACGGCAACCTGCTAACCCAACAACAGAAGAAGGAAATCCGTCCAATGCATTGAGTTTAACAGCCCTAGGTATTATATTATAGATCTTACAGTACACTCATGCCATTGCTTGAATAGTTGTCATCTGAATTAACCTTACGCCAGTTGTCAATCTATACCCTTTGATCAATTATAATGGGCAATTATAAGCATGTCCTTGAGTGCATAATGTAAGAACGTAGCCTAAATATGTTTAACCATATTTATCCTGAAATTTTGAGTACAAATATATTTATGTATGATTTGAAATATTTATAACAAATACATACTTATATCAGCCGTTCTCCAGGAAAACCGGGCTAAATAACAAAAATACGAAATTCATAATAATATATCGTTAGAAAAAGGAGACTTTATGAACAGTTTCTAAAAATTTGAATGAATTATTGCATACATTTACAAAGTTACAGACCTTTAAAAATTACCACTCCCTCAACTTGTTGAGTAACGTTGAAATCGTCATTTGAACGTTATTTGACGTAACGTTAACAATCATTTTATGAATCTAGTATTTGATAAATTATTGACGTAAACGTGTCAACATTTTGTCACATTTTAGAATAATAATCTTATTTCATTATAGCATGACAAAATGTGAGTGTTTACTAAAAGAGAAAAGTAGCTGCTAATTTAATCCACTAACCCCTTATTTTTTTCAATACGGGAAGTTTTCGGAATTTGGTCTCCATAGCAACGACGGAAGTTATTTTGACATAATTTATGAGAAATTTTAAATCTTAAATATAGTACTATATTATCCAACGACTTACAATTAAATCGGTGGACATAATTTTTTTTCTCATTTATGACCAATTTCTAATTAGAATTACATAATTACTAGTATAATGTCATTAAGCCAAGTTTTCCTGGAGAACGGCTCATATGTTTTTGAGTGCTCTGATGATATTGATAATGTGAAATTTTTCTATACACATGTCATTGATTGTATATATCTATTGTATTTGAAAATAAACTTATAAAAACTTATCAAACCTCACTCTGTCAGTTAGCATGTTCTGCATTGCAGGCTATTTTGGTCAAGCTCTACAACCCACAGTGCCAACAACAGCCCTACAAATCAACACAGCCAACCAGATATTGTTGATGAACGATCAGAAGAGCCCACCAACTGTTACTCATACTCTGAGCCCACAAAGCCCTAAAAGTCCAAATATAAATGCCACCAACTCAAACCATTTTGTTTCACCTCCACCAGGTACGGAATTACTAGCATTGCTTTCTGCAGAATTATGGCCCTTGGCGCTGTTTTATCAACAAACTTACGGAAATCGTAAACTTACAGTCAAATTTAATTTCTTTATAATGCCTTTACATCTATAAAATGTGGTAAATGGAGCTTACATACTAATCAAGGTTTATTCAATGAATTCTCACAAACAATATATGTTCCCAATGTGTAGTTGTTAAATGGTTATACTGAAACTAAATGTGACCATAAGTTTACGATTTCCGTAAGTTCATTGATAAAACAGTGCTCTTGTTTTTATATGATATGATGGAATTTCCTCATTGGTTGTCTTCATTTCTTGAAAGTCTATAATTAAGGCTTTTTGCTCATGAAAATAATAATTGAATTTGTGATTGAAGCAATAAATATTTGAATTGTTTACTTCTTACTTAATTTGAACACTCATTATAGTTCTTAATTTAATTAGATTACTCATTATATTTCTTAATTACCTTTCTAATTGCTGCCCTGCAGAAAAGTTAGTTCTTAAACCTTGTTCATTACCAATTAAGTTCTATTTGTGCACTACATCATGCCTGGGTCTGGTTATTCACAAAGACTGCAATCTTTGGTTGTTAATTGTGGATACTTGATGTTATATTATATAGGTACTTGATGCTGTAATAGAGATCTGTTAATGTCTGTTGCTGTTCTAGTGTTCGTGATTCCTGCAATATCGGAGCTTTACTGGAATATCAAAAAGAATTGATTTTATGTTACTCAAGGATTTCCATTCAGCATGCAGGGCTGTATCTAAAGCCAAGAACCACTGGGGCAAATCTTAAATAGCATGTATTTGAGTCATTTTTCTTCAAATGATATGCTTATTTTGGTAATTTCTAATTTGAAAACTTGTTTTTTGTGTCTTTTCCGTGTATCTTGGTTTTCTCTTCTTGTTAATGATGGTTTATGTAATTGTTATTATAGGTATATATCGACCTATGATGGTGATTCCCCCTGTATCCGTCCAGAATGTAGCTGATCTCATGAACCAATGTAATGTTAATGGTGTACATAAAGAAGTAGGGCATAATGCTGGAGGCCTTCAACCAAATATGAAATCTCCACATGTATTAGAGCCAGGTAAATACATTATTTCCATGTAAATTAATTTGATTTATTATGTCCCTGAATCGATAGATTGGGAGGCATATAGCGATTCACCTGTCCATCTGTCCGTTCGTCCGTATGAGGTTAACCCAAACTCCCCGTTTCTTCTTACATCAATATAGCTGGATACAAAGCTTTCATACTTGCATGTATGTTGTATTGGAACAATCTCCACTTACCTATATCACCTGACCTCATTTTGACCTTATCTTGACCTACTTTTGGACTTAGACTTATTGAAGGGCCAAAGTCTTGGTTAACCCTAATTGACCATAATATTAACGTCTTACATCAATATGGCTTGCTACAAGGTCATACTTGCACGGATGTTGTATTGGAACACTTTTCACACAGGTGTATCACCCTACCTCATGTTGACCTTCACATTGACACTATTTTGTACTTAAACTTAGGAAAATGCAAATTTCTCTGATATTTCATGTATTGTTAATACAACTTTCCGTAGACAAGGCTTCTATGGGGGCATAAGTGTTTATTGAATGCAGTCTTGCATAATTATGTGTTTGGTATGATGTGTCTACATAAAGCAAGATTTGAACCGTGGATATTCCTTGTTGAATATACTCTTACAAAAATTTTAAAAAAACTGTAAATTCCAATGTGCTGTTGTGCTCTTGTGCAATGAGGCATTTGAACAAGTCTTGTTGCTTTATTTTTATATATTGGACAGAGGTTAAATAAGAAGTTCTACTGCAAAAAGGAAGACTTTATCTCTATAGCTTGGGTTTCATCTTAGACCTGAATGAAAAGAAAAGTATAGCTTTATGGGGACTAACTACTTTGTTTTACTAATATTTCTTGTTGGTTATATGACTCAGATGTTAATTGTTATTTTTGTTCTGTCTATGTACAGACTGTATTATAGGTTTAAGAACAACAAGGAGTGCTGCAAGTAGTCCATCTAGAAGTCCATGTTCAAGTCCCCATACATTCAGGGAAAATACAAATGCTGGTATGTATAATCATAGATTGCTTCTAACTGTCTAAATACCGATTTAGAGGAATTAAAAAAAATTCTTGAAATGTAGGTTTTTCCTTCATCCATGATGTTAAAATATCATTTAATACACAGCATGTCAATTTTCCGGATAAAATATCATATCAATTGCATATCCTGAAAGAGCCATAATTTCTGACCAAACTAAAAGTTGTTTCATGAAAATGTCTTGAGAAATGGCAAAGTTATAGTCAATTCCTTCTGTTTTAAATGAATTTCTTAATAAAAACTGATTTAAATATGGAAATAATGTGGTTGAAGGCCTTTTGATTGTCAAAAATTGTTGACCATATCTGATTTTAAATTTGGCTCCGTTGACACCCGTGAAAGCAAGACAATCTGTTCAAAACAAAAACAACGAAACAAAGAAAGCTATCATGTTAACATGGAATTAACAACTGAAATAACATGTTTCATGGGCTGATGAATTCTCTTGAAAACATCCTTCAAACAATCTTTGACAAAAAGTATGGTGAGCACTGGCTTATCCTCATTTGTTAGTAATCATTGAGATGATGGAATATATGGAAGATATTGTTTGTTTACATTTCAGTTGATTTAGCTGGTCTATCAACATCAAGTAGTTTTGGAAATCTTGTAACATCACACCCTAAAACTTCCCTGACAAGTAGCGGACACACCTTAGATCTACTAGGTATGCACATATATACACAAAGTATGAAGAATGTATGACTAGAGAGATGTTTGGTTGATTTTCCCCTCTACATTTGTTGGAAACTCTGTCTATATAGGGGTCCTACTTGGAAATGCCTATTTGCTGCACCAAAAAAGAATTAATATTTCTGCAGGATTACTGCAGAAAATAAAGTTATTTCATCAACTGAGTATTGACAAAGGCCATTTGAAATTTAATCGGCTGAATTTTAACAATGTTTGAACTAAGTTTTTGAATAGAGATGTGCTTATGGTATCTTAAACAGACTTTAACAGAAGTTACTGGTTTCTATTCAGGGTGATTGGGTATTATGGCTCAGTAGGACTCCTGTTTATTTTGAAAGGTATAAACACAATGGCAAAACTATAATAAATCCAAACATCATAGAAACATTAAAGGATCACAGCAGGGGTTGCTAGGATACCAAGAACCAACATTTTTACCCCTTATTGCAAATAACCTTACTGTTGTGAAACATTGATTATCATAGTTTGTTGTGAAATGAGTGTTTTCTTTTACTTTCAGGGCTCAGTAATCCAAATATTGGTCTAAGTAGTAGTGGCCATTTGAACAGTAGTGGCCATTTAAGTAATGGTGGTCTTTTGAGCAGTAACAGTCATTTGAGCGGTGCTCATTTGAGTAATAGTGCTCATTTGAGTAGTAGCGGTCATTTGAGTGGTGCTCATTTGAATAATAGTGCTCATTTGAGTAGTAGCGGTCATTTGGGTAGTACTGGTCATTTGGGTAGTACTGGTCATTTGGGTGGTGCACATTTGAGTAGCAGCGGCCATGCATTGGATTTACTCGGGCTGAGTAAAAATACTAGTCCTCCGTTGAACAACGTTCACTTTCTCAACAGTAGTTTGAATAATGGATCTCTACATGGCAGTCTGAATATGAGTTCTTTAACGTAAGTTCATAACACTATGCTCATGTTAGATATTTTAATATATTTTATGCCCACCATGGGCGGAACAGCAAATATTGCTTACCCTGTCTATGTGTGCATTAAAAAACATTGCAATTGTTTCTGCACTACATCTTTTCCATTACTTACTCGGATTCAGTTTCCTATTAGCACATTTCTTGTCTAAATTGTTGAAGATCTGTACATTTTAGACATATGCTCTTCAGCATGTGTTCATTAGAGTCTACACTTATAATGAGACGTAAATTAAATCGCAATTTTAAGAAAAAAATTAATAGTTACAGGGACCTCCTCTTTAATGCAGGTGCATTTAATTATTGGTTTAATTAATACAGGGATCTGAATTTTCATTGTGCACCACATGATAGCTTTAAAAACCTGAGTATAAATATGTTCCTATGTTTTTGTTAATTATCTGCTTTGCTAGTTATGTAAATAAGATGCAAATTGTTTATTTGCAAAAATGGGGATTTTTTACAAATAGATTTTACAATTGTTTATTTGTAGTAATGGTGATTTTTTTAATGAAAAGATTCTGCAATATCATTGTTTATTTGCAAAAAGGGGATTTTTTTATAAATAGATTTTACAATTTAATTGTTTATTTGTAGTAATGGTGATGATAGACGACTGATAGACACGGAACATCTGGATCTACGTGCACCTGGTATTGAACGTAAGAATTCAACATCTAATCTGTTCGCTGATCAATACCAGCCCTTCGGTATAGATTATGAACAGAAAAAACTCATGGCAAATAAAGGTAAATAATTGTATTGTTTTAGAATAGATTTCCTGTGAAATTCAAATCGGTCTGTTTCTTACACACTAATCCACTGTACACAACAACTTTAACTTTTATTTATCTCTGCTTTAAAATAATTGCTACCTACCTTAGTTCCCCCTGTAGTGGTCGTGGTCGTGCATTGAATGCAGGTATAAATGAAAGAACATTTGAAGAAAAGTTTTTTGAAGAAAATCGAGCAAAAAATGACAAAGTTGCAAAGAATTTAGCATAATTTGAAAAAGAATCAGCCGTAATCTTGTCGAGACACTAGGGCGATGCATTGATATTGAATATCAAGTCTCGATCTATCCTTTGGTTTAAAAGTATCCACCAGGGGACAGAAGTATGTGGGTTAGGTTCCCAACTGTGATATACTAGTACATTTTATACCTTTTAAATCATTAACAAGAACATGTTATAACTTTCTCAGACTCTGGCTTGGCACTTTTCATGTCTTGGCAGCTCAAGGATTGGTTGCTCCACTGACGTAACCACTTTCTGTAAAATCATTTAATTTCGTTAGGTCGAAATTTCATGGTTTTGATAAAAAAGACAATTTTTACTTGAATTTGTGGATCTTTTAGTTTAGGTAATAATACATGGGTCAAAATTAATGTTCCTTGGGATTAAAGTTTGTGGTTGAGGTGAACCACAAAATCCACAAAATTTAATCCCCTACGAAAAATTAATGATTTTACAGTATAAATTATGGTAGTTTGTCTGATACAGAAAAACAGTCAGTGAGGCTTCAAATAAAAATGATGATATGTCTCATTCCCTATAATTATGTAACTTATCCCATGTATAATGTATAATCAACAGCCATACAGAAGAAGCCTATTGGTGAATCTCGTACACCGACAGATTTCTGGTCTGGACTCGGATTTTCTAAGTCAATGCCTGATTCAGCTATCAGAGAAAGAATGCAGCAAGCAGGAGTCAAACAAAGATATGAACCACCTATGGCAACAACATATGAGGTAATTCTAAATTTACTACTTCTATAGCCAATAATCTGCCTAGAATTTCTGTGGAAAATTATGTTGCCATATCCATATTACAATGTTCTAATTTATCCCCTTCTCCCGGAGACATTTTCTATGAAACATGATAAGGGTATCAATATGTGTGTTTTACTCTAAAGATTGAGGTGATTAACTATTATAAACATGTGGTTACTTAATGTATACAAAATGACATGTTAGGATTGAAACATATTGAGAGCTGAATACAGGTGGTTTCTAAGTCCTGGTGACTTCCAACATTGATATGACTGTACGAGGGTCCTACAACAATTGTGGACTGGGTTTCGACTGTAGATAATCAGTTAATGATTTGTTATGATATAAGAAATTATTATTTAAACACATTTATTTTTAAAGGAGAACGATTTTCTTTGAATATATTGAATGACCCTCGTATGTCTGTCATTGTTCGTATGTAAATTTGAGTGTTACTATGTTATTGTATATAACAGAGTACTGCGGAGGAGATGTCAGAAATGGATGGAGATCCATGGAGAGATTCACCCAACTTATATAATAGACCACCACTCAATCCTGCACCCGGAGAATATCCTAGTCCGAGGAAAAAATGTAAGTACTATGTCACATGTACCAACCAACCTTTCTGTGTCTCGTCTACCTGTTGTGCAACTGCAAGTGTTGCCAATCATCTTAAAGTGTCAGACATATCAAAATGTTCTACCTACCTACCAGCTTGCACTGGGTACCATTCTGTTTATGTTCCAGCAAGCTTTGAATTTGGTCCCATTGTTTGAATAGGAAAATAACCACCAATCATGTGTAAAACTAAAATATCGTTAACTTTAGTACTTCACGACGTTTCACCTATACGACTTCATCAGGTGGTAAAAAATTCATTGTCACCATTGTTTGGCATACATTTATTGCTTGCGACAGTGATGTTTTGTCCGCCTACTGGAGACAAAATGCTTCAATCATATGTTCCCTTTTCGTCATTTCTGTATTCCATATTTTCCTATATATCTATTATTGGTATTCTTACATCTTATCATTTGCCGAGTTGACTCAAGATGTCTATGCTCCTTAAAACAACATCAACTAAATGTGTTGTTGTCTGTAAAGTCAGGTATTCTTATAACGACACCTGATATACTGACAAGTTCATACACTGACATCAAGTTATGGGGACAAATGTTTTTAAACTCTCCTTGTACCAATTCAGTTAACATACTGACTATTTGTCATAACAACATTTTGTTTTGGAACAAAGAGTGCCATTGTACAGAGACCTGATGAAACATGTATATAATGTTCAGTATATTTTGAGATTAATTATTTCTGTACATGTTTTCAGGGCCAGAATATGGTTTAAGTGCCAGTAACCATATAGATGGTGCCCTGGTACCCAACAAGTCTTACTGGTCATCTAAACTAGATCTGGCGGAACTTTTCATCAAACTTGGTCTAGGAAAGTACACTGATCTGTTCCAACAACAAGAGGTATGGTAATAATTATGGTAATATTATCTGCAACAAGTTGTAAGGGGAGTATAGTACTGGATTCAGCTTATCCCCATTTTTGTAAGGATTTCCTTCTTACATGAACAGCTTTGACATGTAGATGTGCTAAAGGATAGAATTTTGCCCTATGCTGGCAGGTGGAATATTACTTCCCCGAATGGCGACAGTTCTAATTCAGGAAGATATATTCTGTTCATTATAGCAGTAACTTTTGCAACTTTTTAAATCTTTGTTTTACTGAAGTCTGTGCATGCCAATTTTATTCAATCATGCAACACACCCTATTCGGCAACTTATGGAAGCTTTTTTGTTTAACAAAAAACATTTGCATAAAAGCTTTAATACCTTGAAAACTCTAGAAACATAGAACCGATCTTCTTCTAGTATACAGTACATTCCTTAAACAGGTGGATGGCTTTAGCTTTTTTCCTGATCTGATGGCAGTTTGAAGTAACATAGTTCTACTTGATGCATTATTTCTTAAACATGTAGAATAATACACACGATACTGCAACGATATAAGTCAATTTGTTCAGATAGAAATGTTATTTTGTTTGTAGATTGATTTGCCTACATTCCTGACCTTGACTGACCACGACCTTCGTGAACTTGGAATCTCTACTTTTGGTGCAAGAAAGAAAATGTTGTTAGCTATTGCAGGTATGATATTTTACTGTTCTTGGTTCATGTTTCTAATTCCATTTAGGCAATTTGCATTTTATTTCTACCCTGTTATGTAGAACAGTTAATTCTGTTTATTTACTTAGCCCATTTCTGGACAATTTTTGCAATTATGTACGGCTGCCAATTCACCTAACCAGTTTTACCATAGTAATTTACCCTTCCACTAGAAAGCTGCAACACTGACACTGTTGTCCAATTTCGACCAGCAATGCCCAAGCCTACATTATTAAAAATATTTTTGGGCATTTGTCATTTCTTAAAAAAATAGTGTTTCCTATCCAACTAGAGATGAATTGGTTGGCAACCCAGAGGTAGTCTCATGACTATTGTGTATCTTTGAAATGAACCGGGCATGTTAAAGAACCAAGAAGTCTATCAGAAAGAGTTAGGGAAGCACACATGGATTATGTGTTTCTTACAACTTTCCTGTCTCTTTCCTAGAAGCTGGAGTTCATCTGCCTCATAGACAAGGACAAGTTTAACTATGATATCTTTATTATTGTAATTATCTCAATGTGACGTATTTCAGATCTGAACAAAAGAAGAATGTTGTTGTCTGCCAGCAGTCCTTTAGAAGACTCTGATCCATTTCATGATCCAACAAGCGCCTCTCCACATGGATCACATGCAGATTTAGCCAGTTTGAGCGGCAGATGGTGAATGCCAGATTGTTTCTGAACAAAATGACGAGTGACGAAATAAGATTGCATCGTAAAGGTCTTTGCATTATACGCGGATACAATAAATGTGAGCTTTCTGTTGGCTATGATGTTTAAATCGAATCACAAACCCACCTGAGTTGGACCTTTATTGAACATCAACTGTCTGCTGAAATCTCTCATGATGAACAAGTACCACATACCGGTAAACTCACATTCAGAGTTGGATTTTTATCGAACACCATTTTGTCCCTGCTGGAATCTCACAACGTCTCCTACATACAGTCTGGAGAGGAAGACATACTGATTTTGTGCTGGACGTCTGATCTAGTTTTCTGCATTTGTTCTTCTAAAACAATGGGTGAATTTCAATGATACATATGGCAGAGACATTTTGATTTTGAGCTGGATTATTGAATGTTACAAAGTTCATCTCCTCTTGTTCTCCTTAACCATAGTTTGAATTTAAATGAAATGCCACTGAAATAATTATTACCAAGCATAGCTGTACATATTGTCAAGAATTCAAGGTATTATGATTTTTGCCCGAGTTATGGCCCATTCGGGGGGTAAATACAATTTATTGTCAAGAATTCAAGGTCTGATGATTTTTGCCCGTGTTATGGCCCATTGTGGGAGACATACAGTTTAAAAAAAAAGCAACTAACTTTTAGCTACTGAGAGTTCATGTTAGTTGTGATGCATCTTATCTTGACCAAACATTACATGCACATATGACGTTTGGACTTGTATTGTTACAATGATAAATCTAATGCACAGGTTATAGATTAAATAGTATGTTAATGTGATGTTAGAATTTTGACGTAAACACTTAGTCATCAATATGTGTAAATGTTAAAAAAAATGTTTTGGAAAATTTAATTTAATTAATAAATTCTTTATCAGCATATAAAGCTAAAGAACATACTTTTAGCTTTTACCAGAGTTTTCATGAAGCTTTTTTTTATTTGTTAATCTGTTGGTGTTGATAACAATGGCTGAAACTTGTTAAATCAGATATCTATATTAGATAGTTAAATTAGTCATAGTTCTCGGTATTTGATTAGTAGGGTTAATGTAAAATCAGCGAAGAACTAACATGGTATGATTGTATATTGTCATGCTCATTTTGATGTAATCCGTTTACTTTTAACATGAAATAAACGTATCAAAATTAAAATTATTCAAATAAAATCTCCGAAAATCATGAATGAAATTTGTGAATTGAAATCTCGAAAATTCCTTTGTTGCATTATTTTAAAAATAAAAAACTCAAATAATGTATTTATTAATTGATATTGTTACATTCTTATGGGTAAATTTAAAAAATATGTAATTGTACCGTCTAAAACAACATTTTTTCGTGTCTGGGTATACTTTGTGTAGATTTTGCTCGTGAAATGACCACCTTATTTTTATATGTTTAAATATATTTTTTGTAACAAAAGTGCTCAATTTTTTTGTAAAAACATTTGGTTAAGTGACATATTTCAAGATAATATGCTTACTTACGAAATAATGCATTGTGGTAACTTCATGACAATAAACTCTTCATGACTACTGGAATAATTTTATTATTGCGATAGTACGATTTAATGACATTATTTTAAAAAAGTGCTAAAATATATTATCTATAACATTGTGATCCTTTTCGAAATCCATCTTAGACCTTTACTCCATAGATACCTAATCCATTTACTCACATAATCCTGATCAGAGGATAATACAATGTACATTATATGTTTAATTGGAAAATAATTGGCAATCAGATCCCATAATGCATTTTATAATGCTGGATAAGAAAGGCGCAATTATGGAGAAAAGGGTTAATGACTATTTGATCTGTTAGGGAATTTTAAGTGTTATATTGAATATTTGTGATATGCAAGGCTATACAGTGCATGATATATGGTGATACATCTTCATACAGGAGATGTTTCACAAATGTTTATTGATATTTTTGTGTAGATGTTTTTGATTTTAGATGAATTTTGAACATAGATTTATTTGTATATACTATAGATTGTTGGATTTATATCATTTCTATCATTGATGCAGTTTCATTGAAGATCTGTGTAGTTCAACAACACTTTGGTCACAGTTTTTGTACTTCAATTTTTCAGGGATTTTTTAAAAAAAAATATTGCTGTTATGAGGGTTTGGAAAGGTAACAAAAAGGGCCAAAATTGCCTTAAATGGCCAAACTGTTATTGTTTGAGTGACCTAGGACCTTTCCAATGTCCTCTTGTTATTTTTCCATTCCCTCTTTCTAACAGTAAAGTTTTTAAAAAATCCTGTAAACCTAAAAAATATAAAAAATTGTGGCCTTAATGACAAACTTCATACTGAATGCTGGTGTATTTGTTGCTAAGCAACAGTACACAAATCCAATTAATTCATTTTAATCAAAATCAGTGAATTTGACTGATTGGTTAAAAGTATGATAGTTTTGTGTGTTATTTGGTTCCTACACTGATTGGATATGAACTGCACTATCATAAAGTCCCTTGACAAAAATCTTGGACAACCACACTTGATTATAGACCTGTAATTGTTATGCATAATTCATATTATTTATTTAACCCCTTCATTCATTTATGTATTTTTTTTTTACTTTTTGCATTGTTGTTTAGTTATGGTGTGAATTTATTAC
Source organism: Spisula subtruncata (assembly GCA_963678985.1). Taxonomy (NCBI): domain Eukaryota; kingdom Metazoa; phylum Mollusca; class Bivalvia; order Venerida; family Mactridae; genus Spisula; species Spisula subtruncata. The sequence continues at coordinate 61,832,965 of OY787660.1, forward strand.
ATATTGATCAACCTGCTGATGTTATGTTTACATATACATGGATAAAGTGCCCTCCCTAATTCATGACGTTGTGGTCATTTAATGACCGATTTGGCCTAGTTTATGCATAATGAACTTCTTTTACCTTGTGACTAAAAGGTTTGTCAGCTTGAACATAAACCATGTTTTATGTATAACTGAACTGTTGTTTGTTAAACAAAATAAAACAAAGAAAGAAAGGTCCTATCATGAAGTGGATATCTGAACCAGTGTGTGTTAAACAGCCGAAGGTCCCACCCCAAAGTTCAAAGTTTTGCCAAGCTTGTGCATAATAATCTTCTTTTAATACTTGAGACTTAGTGTAGGTCAGCTTGAATAACCATGTTTTATGAAAACCTGCACTAGTATCTGGTAAACATACAAACAAAAGTGCCACCATGTATTAGAAAGCTAGACCTGTCTGTTCAACATGCAAAGGTTTCATTCAAAAGTACTAAATTTCTTTATATTAATCAGCATTAGGAAGTGACATTTTGCAGTTATATTTAGAGTCAATCTGTCTAAGATTTCAGGAACCTCTTGACATTTAGTACTTTAAAAGGTTCCACCACATAGCAGAGGAAGTTACCTTTTGCAGTTATAAATATAGATAGTCGTGACACGATTTCAAAAACCTCATTACCATTACTTCTTAGAGGGTTGATACAGAAGTTTTTCTGTTGCCATGGGTTACTGATTGGTCACCCCTTAGTTCCGTCCAATTTTTTTGTGATATATTTTTGTCAATGTCAAATATATAGATCTCTTCCTTTTTATACTATTAATCTATGCAAATATTATACATTTATCTCAAAGATTTTTACTGTTTGAATATTTTTACACTGTGTGGTATTGATGGTTGAAAATGACGAGCTTTATCATACTTAAGGCGTGCCACTAACATCAGGGCATATTTTGAATGAAAGATATCAAAGTTACATTTTTATGCCCCCCCCACCAAGTATTTGGGGGCATATAGATTTTTATTTATTCATACTTATTTTGTACATAGTACCCCATTTTTTGCTTTTCTATAATGCCCCTATTTTTGCTTGTTTTGTATATTGCAGTATTATTGCCCTTGTTAAATGTGCTCATTTTAAAGTGCTGTTTTGTGTTCTGTTGTTTGTTCCCGAATTTTATTTTTCGATTAATTATTATTATTATTATACAATTAATCTCTTCAGTGCAACTTGGTTGTATCTATCTACATACTTAATAGTAAGATACAACCTTATTGTACAATACTGTGATTTACATCATCTTGGGAAAGATGCCCCCTTACACTGTATCTTTAGATCAGGGCCAGTATTTATAAAGCATCTTAGTTGAAAACTTAAAAATTTCTTAAAATATTGAAATTTACTTAGAAAAGTGTCTCAGTTAAACAAGGTAACCAATATAATTGATTGTATACACTATTTTCAAGCATTTTGTTGAGAGCTACCATGATCACTAAGCAAATATGGATTCTTTTTCTATTTGCTGGAAATATACGCAACTTAAATCAAAATATTCAAGTTTCTCACTAAGATTTTTATAAATACTGCGGCGCTGTTCATTTCTCTTTTACCCATAAGGCTACATTCTCTCACTCACAAGCATATTCACCACCTGAATCATGTGACTTACCACCGAGTAATATTTTAAGATCATATAGTCGTAATTACTGTAGTATTTTTGTTGATATTACCATAATTTATGCTTATTTTGTATCGAGTCACTGGGTACTGTGCTTATTGAGTAGCCTTTGTTGGTACTAAGCTTTATAATGAGTTTATTTCATGTATTTTTTATGGAAAGTGTGTACTACATACACTTCTATATGCTGCTGTGTGATTTATTCATTTACATGTATTGGCTTGACATATGTGTATGTATTATATGTGTGTTATACGTATATAATTACAGGTCTATAATTTCATGTGTCTAATGTAATTCTCATAATTTCTTGTTATATGACTTTACTTTGGCGTACACACATGTATGTATGTATTACTCTACTGTATCCTAAGCTGGTAAATATTTTATAAAATATTTTATTATTTGAATTTTAAGGTCATCCACATCAAAATTTCCAAATTTAAATAAAATGTTCATATAAATGAAAAGGAGTATTAGCCATATTCACTCTTAATTGCAACAACTTGGCCGATTTTTGTTGATTTATCTGCTTACAAAATAGCAGAATCATTAAATTTGAGTTAAAAAAATTGTGATATGTTTATTTCTACTTAGAGTTCATTAGCAGCCAAAGTTTACACTAATAGACATGTTAGGGAATTTAGCATATTTGTGCAAATTGTCAATATTTCATCAATGCTAACTGAACTATTAATACAGTAAGACTGTTCAGCAAGGTGAAATGTAGTTGTATAGATACATGTGTGTACGTCATGTGAGGTTATATAACAAGTGATTGGTAGGAGAATTGTTACTATAACGATAGCACTGTTCCGTTACAGATTTGCTGCTTGTACAGTACCTACCCTCAGGCAGGCTGTCAAGATAAACCCACTGCTTACTGTTCATTCTATACTCAGTCCTTGTTTATAGAATAATCTCATTGTAATTTTTGAGATTATTTTATAAACTCAAAAACCATGAATTTGATGAAATACAATAATATCATTGTTTGTGACATTTTAGATTTATTTGATTGTTAACTCAAAAACCATGAATTTGATGCAATACAATAAAATCATTGTTTGTGATACTTCAGATTTTTATGTAAACTCAAAAACAATGCAATGAATTTGATTAAATATGGAATGGTTTCAATATTATACTTGAGATTATTTTACAAACTCAAGAACCATGAATTTGATTTATCTTTGTTTTTAAACTCATTTTAATACTTTAGATTATCATGTTAAATCAAGAATAATTACTGTGATGAGGTATAGTGTTTTTGTAATCATAATAACTGAAAGAGTTGTTCCCCTTGGATAAGATTTGAGTATTTTTTCTCCTGAAATAATAGCATTCAAAACTTTGATCTCTAGATTCTATCAAGATCTATTACTTTTGTTTAAGATTCTATGCGCCTTTACTTTTAATAGTTAACAGTGTAACGTTATGTTTTATGAGGAAGAAATTATCCAATATTAAGTTTTTCTTGTTAAGTTTCTGGTTTTGGACTGAGAAAATGTCTGACTAGTTTGCTGTGGGTTTGAAGTAGCCAGTGAACATTATACAACGCAGGGACATTCATCCATCATTTTTGTTATATTAAATATATATTCTTTGTCGTTGTTTAACTTTATATAATATCCATTTTGTTGTGTCATTTGTTATATCAACTTGTTACTGTACTAACCATGTTGCCTGGCATTTGTTGATCTATCAAGGTTGCTGTTGTCGAGCTTCTGAGGTCGCTCCCTTGTCAATCATGTTGGTTGCCATGGTCAATAACGTTGGTTGCCATGGTCAATCACGTTGGTTACTTTGCCAATCACATTGGTTGCCATGGTCAATAACGTTGGTTGCCATGGTCAATAACGTTGGTTGCCATGGTCAATAACGTTGGTTGCCATGGTCAATCACGTTGGTTACTTTGCCAATCACATTGGTTGCCATGGTCAATAAAATCGGTTGCCCTTGTCAATCACGTTATTATTTTGCAATCTTTAGCGATTCTTATAGTTGCTTTCAGTTGAATGTATTTACAGACTTTATACAAAGACTTTACATTGTCTCAAATGTATATAATAATTCAGGTATATTTTTGCATATAAACGAGTCCGTCCATGACTTTTTCAATTGAACTGTTGGCACACATTTGATGCAAGAAAGGTTTACTATATGCAGTTTATTTTGTTTTGTATGATTTATAAGGCACACATTTCACTTACTTATTCTTACTGAATATTACTGAATGTGTTGCAAACCTATTGCTGTGGTCTAGTGGTTATTGCAGTCGAAACTGCATTCCGGGTCCAACTCCTTGTCAGACAGTTTAAAACCAACTGTGAAAAAATTTCATCAAGTTTTCCTCCACATATGGAGAAGTTGCTGGAATCTTTGTGGAAGAAAAGTTTTGACTGGTTAGGATAAAGTCCAGGAAAACAGATTAGTTGTATCAGCTGTTATATTTAACTGAACAAGTATGGTGTTTTACCGGAGTAAACATAAACCTACCAGAACATGGATGTATAACAGTAAGTTTTATACCTTAAGAATTTACCCGTGTGGAAAAAATACTAGAATGTTAGACAGCTAGGTTGTTGTCTACTATTTTGTGTGACACAATTATTTCCAAATACACCTTAGGTTTGGTAATTAAACTTTACAGGAATGTTAACAAGCAGTTGTTTTACATAGAATCAAGTGATTGCAGAGTTATTGCCCTTGGTAAAAAGATTTTTTATGGAATTGTTACAAACAGTGAAAGTGGAATTTAACAAAACTGTTAAAAGTATTTTTGCAAATCATGAGACTGGAAATAAAATGAAATGCTTTAAAACCGGTTAATAAATTTAGTGGTTAATAAATTATCTTTTGGTATTTTAAAAAAATGTACATTCATTTGGTCATGCATGGATTGCAACACAAACATGTAAAGTGGAAACCATTGTTCTGTATCAGATTGTCCAATTAATCTTAGATATTTGATTTCAACCACAAAATCAATGAAATTTTTAATCACTTTTTCGAAAAATACTGTTAGATTTTTGTAACACCAAAACCATCACATTTTCTACCAGTAACATCCATATGAAGCAATTTAACATATTTCTGAATAGCTGATACTGTACTGTACTGTATGTATCTGGTTATAGAATTCTATATGTTACTTGTATATTGCTTGCATAAACTCACTATGTATGCTACAGTCATTGTGCTGTTAATGTATGTTTGTGTCCTACATACACTGTGTACATGTAACTATCATCTTGTGATAGAAAGTTATGGCTATAAGTCCTCTTTACTGCTGTTACTGTTTGCAACCTTGTAATAAAATAATCTGCATTTGATACCTCCTCTTGTTGTGTTATTATTATCTTAGATTATAGAGACAAACAGAGTCCCGTAGCTACGCAGTTTGCCTCGGTGAAAATTTGACAATTTACCAAAATATACACGTTTTTGAGGGAACAATTGCCCCAAATAGACCCTTGAACGAATTTGTCTTGGCACTTTTTACCTCTGCATTCCACCCTGAGCAATCACTATCAGGTTGGTCCAAGTACCAGTACAAAATTTTAAGTCAACCAGAAAAAAATGGAAATCTTATAGGGCTCTAAGGATAAAGTGATATTTACAAACATTGACTAGATTGTTCTACTGTTGCAAAATTGGTTGCTTAAATAATCAATAATGGTCAATTGTATACTAAAAGAACATCGATAAATTGTGCACGCTTGATTTTTCCACCTATTTGGCCTAGTCCAAATTTCCTCTCCTTTCTTGTATCCTGGGCGTGTGAAGACCTACTGGAATGATGTGTGGCAAATACTTAATAAGGTTGTGAGAAAATTCACAAAAGTCCTTGGTATACAAATGTATTACAGCCTAATATCACTGCAATTTTCTAGACATAATTTAATAAAACTATAGCTTGACCAGATTAAACTGAGACTCATCAAAGTCTGTAAGCTCGTCCGCTTATACTCGGATGTATTCGATTTGTATGTTTATTTACTATGTACCGTTATCTCCGTATACGGCTATATACAATTGTAAGTATATGTTTTAAAACTTCGGAATTTTCCAGACTTGAACAAATTATGAATGGAGTCTCAGTTTAATCTGATGGGACAATACAAATGTACTTATATTATGTAAAATAGCAAATTGTGGCATGTGAGGTAAAATCTGATCAGGTGTTAGTTGGATGTGAGACCACCATCTATATGAAGTACTGTACCATTCACCATCTTTGCCATATCACTTAGCAGATACACAGTACCGTCAGCTACATCTTGGGGTTCTGAAAACAAATAATACACATGGGTACATTTATGTAGCCTTACAGAACACGAGGTTAGTGGACGAACCGTCACATTCAGATCAGTGGCACCAAGATCACAAAACACTTATATGCAAATACATAAGAATAATTAAAAAATATGAAGAAATGTGTGTTTAACCCTTTACTAATAATTGACAGGACAAGCACGAACATAGCCTTGTCGACTCACCTGTTTAATTGTTACATAAAATGTGTAGTATTATCAATTTGCTGCTGTTAGTATGTCCGTTTTGGAAGACTTACCGTGTTATATCAAACTCATGATTTCTGTTCTATTGCTGTTGACGTTACTGCTAAAAATAAGTGACTTTTTCACACACACAATACCATGATTGTAGACTGTGCCAAATATCTAAAATAACGTAACTAGATTTTTTACTTTGTCCTTGACAATGAAGGCGCCAGGAAGCACTAGTACATAGAATTGAAAACAATTACAAACCTGCGAAGTGTCCCATTGGTGTCCTGACTAGATATTTCATGTGTTTCTTCGGATCTTCCCATGCACGTTTACCCATCTCTGTCATCACTATGGTAGGATGTATGGCATTAACACGAATCTAAAATAAACAGCAGTAAATTCTACGAGGTTGAATATTTATTTACCCGCAGTGCACTTTTATATTAAAGATAATCACCTTGTTAATCAATGTATGTCCTGGGTGATGGGGCATGGAGCAAGGTGCTACATGGACACTTGGGAAGAATTGTAATGTTTTGTTTCACAAAATGTTGGCAGGTCCCAGAAAATTATACTCTATACCATACAGTGTATTCGTCACCCAGAATCAAATGTTTTCTGAAAACCTGTCTTATCATGGAAGTGTTAAGGTTGCAGGAAAATGACAGTGACTCTTTGTCATAAAAGGTTTTACATTAATGTATTTTCAACAAAAAAAAACACGAAGGAACTGATCCCTGTGTGTATAGACAAGCGTCAGAAGCACTTAGTGGTATCACAGGCACACGGTTTCGTCTTGTATGATTTTTTTCCTAGACCCCTTCTCTCATTATTATAATAAGAGAGAGGGGTAGTCCGAAACTTTTGGATTCATGCAAGTTTATCAAATCAATGAAACCTTGTGCCTCTGATTGGTACCGTGGTGTGTGACATGTGCATCCTACCTGGTGTGGACCTAGTTCAAGGGCCATCACTCTGGTCAATGTATCGGCTGCACCTTTAGATGAACAGTATGACGTATGTTCAGGGAACGCAACATTTGACGTCATACTTGTGATGTTGACGATGGCGCCACCTTGTCCTCGATCTATCATTCCTCTAGCAACAACCTACGTCAATTCAAACAAATTGAAGCGTACTCGTTATATATTCGTCAAACAAACATACCCATGGTTGTTTTCAATGAAACTTAACTATTCTTTATTGAATTTGTCTTGGATTTTATGCCGTTGTCAGCCATTTAATAGCCATAATGAATGTAAGTAAGCAGTATTTTTCGTGGAATTGGTTATCAACAAATTGTTTTTTGCTCTTCCCAAATCAACTCACAATTAATTTCTTCACGTGTACATGCAGAAGACGAGACTGTATCATCAAGCATTTTAAAAGTTCTGTAATATCCCATATGGGGTGAATCCAATATTTTGCTTTTCGGTAATTACTTTTTCAACCACTGTCACCCTCCATTTCACCACCACTTGTATTCCAGTGTCACCGCACTCATAATAATAAAATGCTACAACAATGCAAAAAGATAAGGTGATCATGCATTATCAAACATACCTACCTGAGATACACTGACCATTGCTTGAAAATTCACACTGAATACCCTAAAATGAACATACATCAACATTATTCTCGGTTGAGTAGGTGTAAACCTGTGTTTTAACCCCTTTCGTAGCTGTCGAGAACCAAATCAAATCAGAAAACACAATTGCACATGCAGATTGACGTTTGTCTCAGACTCGAGGAATTTGATTAAAATTCTCTTCTGCTTTAGAGAACTCATTTATTGCTATTGATAAGACAGTAAAGTTATATACTGGTGGTGAAGTCTGCCAATGAAACAACACAAAAATAGGTCACCATGGAGCACTATTTCATGTCATGAAAACTCGACCATTTCCGTTTGTCTCCGGTAAATATGGTGGCGCCTTTATATACCTGAGGTCTATTTGCATTGCAAAAAGGTCAAGGTGATCAGAATATTTGCTTGGCACTGGTAAACTGTTATACGTTGGTGTGTGTATTTATAGAAAAGTGTTCATGAAAGGCAATGTGACATAGAAACCTTAACTGTGTCATTGTACAAAAACCGTATTTTCTAACAATGACACATATTCCATCAACAACTTAACATGCTTATTTCATGCTTAATAAGTGATTAACTTTGCTATTTACCAATCTAGTTCACTCTTCTTCACTTCTAAGAAAGGTGTTATAGCCGCTACTCCCGCGCTATTAACTAAGAGATGGACTGGTCCAACACTTTCCACGGCCTTCTTTGTCGCGTCCCAGTCTGTTAGGTCGCATGGCAACGGAATTATGGTTGGTTCCTGAATATTAAACAAAAAAACAATGAAATGAATCAAAAAAATAGTAGTACTATTTGCTTAATTGTAATGTTGTAATGTAATAAAACGCCACGAGGTAAAAATAATCATGTGCGATAATGAAAGGACTATTCAAAACAAAATATTAATGTAATTACATGTATTTTTGTTCGAATCAGTTTTGGTTTGGATTGTGAGTACATGTACATGGTTACATACTCTAAACTGAGCCGGGTTTTTTTCTGACAAAACATGTTTTATTTGACGTATGTCTGGAGTTGGATAGTTTTCACTATTTTTCAGTCTCATGGTCAATTCATAAAACACCCCTTTTCAAGAATCCAAAGGGTTCTCTTGTTACAATTGAGGTAATCGTTTCAAGTGACATTCTAGATATATTATTGTACGTAAATAAATGTGTACCTCTTGTTTGAACGTGTCGAGATCTTCCTGTATTTTCTCCAGAACAATAACTTCTGCTCCACATTTCAATAAAGCTTGGGCAATAGATTTACCGATTCCTTCAAATAATGATGATTACTTATATACAAATGAATTTCCACTGACCCAACGAAAACAAAGAATACCGATTCAGATCTACAGATAAGGTTTTGACATGAGTGAGTATTTACTCCCACCATTTTAAATACATTGGGTATTCAGCAATCTTAATTGGGTAAATGATCAAATGTTCTTGTGTGAAATGTATTTTCCTATGTACTAAACATAAAGTGTATGATTTTTCGATTGAGTTTCAAACATGCTTCTTAGTATATACATTGTATATACATGTAATCTTCGTAAGACCGTAGTTTCATCTTACGTACCAACGACGACGAACATTTGAACGGACGGCCATACTTTGCATGAACTTTGAATACTTGTATTTGTGTACATCGTATTATTTAACGGCTCATGCAATTTATAGATCAAACGAATGCGAGTTTACGAAAAGATAACGTTCTTCCCATTTTTAAGGGACATAATGTAGCTCAATGAAAACTAAATGCTGCAAGACAAAATGGCCTTGGAATGCGTAATACGTAATATTCCAATGCATATCTAGGCCACCATTTGTGTAACAGCATTTGTATTTTATATTTTACCTCTGCCACCTCCAGTCACTAAAGCTCGCTTTCCTTTAAAACTAATCTCCATATTTTTTAAGTTTATTTTAAAACGTTCACGGCCTTGAAAGTACAAACGAACTATGAGGAACAATTTCAATCTGTCTAACTTTATCTACATAAATGGTCTGAACAAACAATACATGTATGCTCCTATTCTACGACGGTATCTAGCCGACTGTGTATGACTTACGGGGATTTTTGTGTAATATGTTCGAAACGTTTCATGGTTGCTAGGATGTTTATCTTTAACTCTACAATTTCGTTCGCAAACGAATGCAGTTGTATATTTAATGAGTTCAAATCATAGGTCTAGTCATGTCCACTCATCTGATTAGCAAACTTTATGAAGAGTCCATCTAACGGACATTGTCACGATGGATCCCTTTGATGAGTTATCTCCCGTTAGTTAAAACAAGTTTTAAGCGGACAAGTTAATGTTGTTCAAATTATCTCCCTTGCATTGCGAAAGTTAAAAGCTGTTGAAACTTGAAACACATTTAAAAGCATTTTGATTGAAAGAATTTAGTACCAAAAAAAACCGAACCGTTTGTGGTAAAACAATGTAATTCTAAGTTTTACATGGATTTGGCAGTTCTTGTAATCTAAATGTTGATGTGCTTTATCAATTTTAGGTTTCCACCAAAATACATATCAGTTTGGTATTATGTGTATTACTGTACAACAAAACGACGTTACATTGCCTGTACACATATCGATATTCTTCTACACATTAAACATTGCCTTGTTCGCAGTTTCCTACAGATACAAACTACACTCTCTTTTTGCCGGGACGATCTCAGTTGTGGGTATGTTATGGTAGCAAACTTAATTTAGTAACCATAATACACACGAATACTCGTGTATTTTAGTAGGTCAGAAAGTTTGCCTCCGTAGCTTAGTGGTTGTCGCACTTGTCATCCAATCTGCTGACTTCGGCCGGATTCAAATAGGATGTAGGTACTCGTATGTCTGTCTTATTTCAGAAGAAGACTGCATGACAAGTAAAGGCTAAGTATGTCATTGATATGGTTATTCAGTTTGTTTAATAGGAACGAAAGTTTGCGAATTTTCTAAGATGTGATGTTTAGGGTATTTGCCCAAAAAAGACTACATATTTAACCAACTATAGTTAACTGTGCTGACAAACTAGAATTTGATAACATGCGGATTTAGCAACAACAGTAAGACACTTTTGAGACACAATTGTAAGTCTTATATATATTTTTATTAGTAGATATTTCGGTAACTATTTTACAATGACGTCGCGCACGATGTTCCGTCTTTTTACGTTTTTAGGGTATGCGCACTGAAAGAAAATTGGTAAAGAGCTTAATTTTTATCGGATTTCTTTCAAATGTTAACTAGGAGTAGCTTTTAAAATGCACTTTTCGGCCATTATTTCAAAATAGATGAACACCGTCCGGAAAATTTAAAATATGCATTTTTCTTGAGATTTTTGTTGAAAAACGTCGTGTAACTGCGTCACATTTGACCTGATGCAGTGTGCGATATTTCACCTTAAAGAAGTCGATTTAATGTCAAATTTTACGGGAAGATACCATTTGTGCTCTCAAATGAATAACGAACAAGATGGCCTATTACATTTGAACGCGAGACGTCAAACATAGCTGTTGGTAATTGTTAAATAGTTTGTAAAATTCTGTAACTTTGCCATTTTTTGCGTAAAATATATAAAACTTCTATATAAAAATTCCTCCAGTTATTTTCATTTTGCCTGTAAAATATTGATATTTTGTACACTTTAAGAGAAATAATATGACATCAAACTAGTAGTGAAAAAATGGTGGAGAAAACGCAATTTTAGAAAATACACCAATTTTATAAAAATACAAAAAAGTGTCACACATTATTTTGACGCGACAGTAAAATCCGAAAAAAGATTTCATACACAAATGTTTCTTTATGATCGTCACTTTTGCATTTCCCCTATCCACATGTTATAATTATGACAATTATGCAAAGTGTACACTAATTAAAAAATAACTGAACTACAATTTTTATGATTTTATAAGCATTCTTCGTTTGCCACCCGGCGTGTCACAAAATAGAAAATGGCGTATTTTTCGTAGTTAGCGTCCCAGTAGCTTATATGATGTCATTAATATTGGATGATACAACATAACTTTATAAAAAAGAAAGGTACTGTTTCATTGATTGTTATACCTTCATCAAATTGTCAAAATTTCAAATAGCTAGGGTACTTGATTTTGTCCTTGAGAGGTTATATTCGGATGTAAGGCGTTTTGTAAACTTTTTCTAAAATGTTAAAATTCGAATCATGACTCTAATTGTTCATTATTATTTGAACTACGGTGTAAGTAGATTTTAATGAATACTGAAACAAAAATATTATATTCATATTCCGTTTTCATGACAGATTTATCATGTAAAATTTCATAAGTTTCCCAGCATAAATGCTAAAATAATGCAATATTTTACATCGACATGATAGCATGTAAACTTTTCTAAATTTACGCTCTAAACGTGACGTCGGGCATAACTGACGTCCGCATGTTCTGACACACAGATACATAATTTTTAATACACATCACAATGAAAACACACGTGTATGATATACATATATTTTATTCATAACTTATATGAGACATTACCTATGTTTTGTGAATGAAATCTTATCAGGGGTGGGGGCAAATACGAACTTATTAATTAAAAATATAAGACATATTGATTTATTAAAACAATCTAGTTATCAATTACAAGTTGCATGACATTCGCTAGCTTATAGAATGAGAAGATTGTAACTACATTTGTATTACTTACGACCTATATAAGACTGCTTCACAAGGCGATACATAGGAGCCTATTCTCGTGAAAATACGAATTTGTCATGCTGAACAAACTAGTGTTGAAACAGCTTGATTTACCATAAGTAAAGAGCTTTTTTCTTGATTTCTCTAAATATCGATTTTGTAGTTACGACCTTCTCATTCTAAGCCAGCGCATTGTTTCCTGTATGGAGTAATAAAACCTATAGAGGTTATTTACGAGTAATGCATTAAAGATGAAGATTACTACTAAATTAAAGATCTTATTGTAGAAGAAAGAACCGTAAAACATTATTAAACCAGTTCTTTTTGTAAATACAAAATACTTTTCCGACGTTCTTTATAAAAGATATTTAATAAAATTACAAGTTATATTCGTATTCTTTTCAGTATTATTATCGTTGATATATACTTGAACAATGTATTGGAGTAAATACACATCACTTAAGTAGTTTTTCCAAGACAACGCAATGAAAATAACTGCTCGTATATTTTTAAGTTAAATTTCACGCTTTCCATGTGACGCTTCCACGACGCAACACCGTGCGCGACGTCTATACACTACTTTAATATAATTATATTTTGATATAATAAACACAGCACAGGTAACTGTCTCATTGATAAAGACTATTTTTTTTATAAAATTTACAAAATAAATCGCTTTTTCCGTTATCAATGAAACAGTTACCTGCGACACACAGTACATAAATTAACAAATACATATTTGGAATACAATCTAGACAAGTACTTTACAAACAAAAATAATCTCAAACGGCTTTTCATGGCCAAATTATGCAAACGTAATATTTACAACAATGTCAAATGTACGGAAACTAAGTTTTAACATATATGAAGTTTCCATACTTAGAATATGATATGTACACATAAGTATTGTGTGCTTTCATTAAGAACACTACTGCACGAAAACATATGTAGCAAAGTTCATAATAATAATTATAATATGCCTAGATATACGTATACAATGTACTAACTCATATCCCGTATAATGAATAAATCAGGATAATACATAAGAAGAATATGAAGATGTTTTTTCACCACTTGATTAAAGAGGAGGTATCCTTGTTATTATCTAGACTATCAAAAATCAACATTTCATTCTATATTTTATCCATCATTTGAAAAAGTATTAGTCGCATGTGTGTAATTTTTACATTATATTTAGTCTTCGTCAACAATTGTAAACCAAGAGGTGGCATTAAGCTAGTAAATTATAATGCTAGTTATGAATATCCATATAAGTAGCAATTTTAAGCAAATATACAATCGATACGAATAACGATACCAGTACATCCTCTTTAAACAAAACACAAAATAATTGTTATACAACTAAGGTAGCACTCTTCAGTACATTTTAATAGTTCCAGATCATTATTCAAACCGGTTACAGACAACCATTTCGGACCAGAGAGAAATTGTACAAGCTACACTCCGCATACTAGACCCAATCACCCTTGGATGGGAAGGTCCATTCGGCATTTTCAGGTAACCATGGACAGTGTCAACTAGGTCACAAGATTGTGAGCCTCACCGAGTTCAAATCACGGTAATGCTACGAGTCTTCCACTTTGTCCATTTAAGGGAGACAACTTTGTACGGACAAAACGAATGTCCAACAGTGAAGTAGCAATGTGGCTCAGATAGAGTGTCGTCTTTTAATTTTAAGATTCACTCCGTCACGTGGTACAACTGCTCCTCGTGCTATCAGTGTTAATGATTTCTGAAAAAAAAGAGTGAAACAGTTGAGTCAAACATTTGCCACAAACTTGGAAAATCCACACACAAAACAGGAGTTTTTAGTGAATCACATGAAGAAACTCATGACATTGTACTTCTTTCTGGGTCCATGTGTTTTTAAAATGCATTTGCAGTCCATAATATTTTCAAATGACATTACTTGTAAGGTCAAGTGTAAGTCAAGCTACACTAGTTAACAGTGATTCAATCACATGGAGACGCCACTTGCATTATCCTGATACCGAGTGAACCAACCAGGGGCCTTATTCACCAACGTTTAAAGTCTAAAACTCAGACGTAGACTTAAATTTGTCATTAATATAATCACTGCCATTTCCTAGAAACTAGATTTAACCATGTGAAATTTTAATCGGACGATTGGTTGTTACCCACTGAACATGTATACCAATTAATATCAAAATCGGTACATTTATAACAACATGAAAGCGAATAGAACATTTGAAGATGTAAAGTCTAAGTCTATATTTTAGACTTACAATGTTCGTGAATAAGGCCCCAGAAGATACCTAGAACTAACTTTACTGAGCGTCAAACTGAAAATCAACAACTTACAATGTATCTTATTTAATATTAACAGCATTATTGAAGTGTACCGTGTACGCGCTTATGAAAGAAATGTTATGCAAATTTTGTCCACTTGACTCACCTGTGATTTATCTGTTTTTGCGAATGTGAAGTTTTGTAAAATTCTTGCAATGGCCACTTTGATTTCTAGTATGGCGAATCTTTGACCGATGCACATTCTAGGTCCGGCACCAAATGGCAGAAACGTATATGGATCGATTGTTAATTTATTCTCTGTTGAAAATCTGAAATAGAATGATTATTGATTATTCGTCTAACTTTTTTATGTGTATGTAATTTTAAGTCTGTTTACATTTATGGCTTTAGCATAAGAACATTGTCCACAATGGGGCAACATTTCAAACAGACACTAGCCATTCTTAACATGTTTTCATTATTGTACCGTCTGAATGATTCGGCTTCATAAAAATAATAGCAATCCTGGCAGGGCAATGGAAAAGAGCCGGCTATTCAAGTGTTTCGGTTCAATATTGCTTTTGAGCAGTTTAGTGTCAAGCAGATGAAAACAAGTGTTACGAGCAATGGACCAATCGACATTGCGTACATGTATAGGCAAATGATAACCTCAGCTAATTTCGATTTCATCATATTAAATAAAAGTATTTCTACTAGCATGCACCGTTTTTTGTAGGAATATTCAAGTTAACAATACGAACCTTTCTGGTCGGAATTCCTCGGGACTTTCCCAGTATTCCTCATCTCTATGGAGACCCCAAACATTTGCCTGTACACACATACCGGCTGGGAATGTAAAACCATTATACTGTCGTGCTTCAGCAGCCTTCCGTGATACTATCCTGTAAAGTAAAATACAAACGTATGACATTTAGGTCTTCAGAACGAACAATGTTGTAAAACAGGGATCCATAAAGCACGGTAATAAATAATAAAGTTTTAATTAAGGCAATGAAAACACGTTTTACGAACGATTTCCAAATCCGGTTTTAGTTCAGCCAATGAAAACATATTTTATAAACAATTTCAAACAGGTTTGAGGTCAGCCAATAAAAACATGTTGCAGAAATGATTGCTAAACATACTTCAGTCAATGAATACATGCTTTACAAACGATTACCAAACATTATGTTAGCAGTCTGAAATTAGTTACGATATCTCTGTTGATATTTACTGTGAACATTATTCCGAACGCACAATTGAATAATGAAACTTACAAAGAAGCAGTTGGATACAGTCTGCAGACCTCATCTATCACCATATCAAAGTAAGGCAGCTTGTTCATTTTCTCGTACGTAACTTCTTTGTTCTTCAGAACTTCGTCAATTTCTTGGCACAGTTTGTCTTGTACGTCATGGTCTGTTGCAAGCACGTGCGTGAGGAACGCAAGCATTGCTGACGTAGTCTCATAGCCAGCCAATAGGAAGGTCATACTCTGGGCAACTATTTCCTGCTCACTCATGGCTCTAACGTCTTTTCTCTTGCCGTCTGCGTTTGGAAAAATCATCAGTTGGACCAAATCGGTAGTTGTATTTTCATGCTGAAAATTTCATAAATGCAAGACTTAGTATTGATAGTACATTGTGTACAACTGTATGAAAATAACTGGTAATAACAGCGCATTTGTTACCCTTATATTTTCAATGGCATTCTTACAAGTACCTGCCATTTAGAAATGAAACCGTCAAATAAATCAACAACTTTTACAATAAAAAAAACAAAAGCATGTTTACCGGTGCCTGTCATTTAGCAATGAACCATAAAATATATCTGGAGTTTAGAAATGGAACCGTCAAATGTACCTGGTGAGTTTACAAAAAGTAAATATAATTCCGACCAAACTGACAGAAATTCAATTCAGTAAGCAACGTACCCCCATCTCCTTACGGATCTTGACGACTGCTTTCATTTGATTTCTCAACCAGACGACAGGATTCATACCAAACAAGAATACGATGTTCTTCAAGAAGAATACGAAGTAGGAGAAGAAGGGAAGAACCACTGAAAAAGAGAAAACATACGGTGAAGAAGTGTTTCGATTACAATAAGGTGATGTTTTAGAACCTTCTTGAAAACATTCGAAGCATTTTATAGTACAAAGACTAGTAAATATAACTTTTCTCATGTTTTGCGATACAACGCGGTAAGGAATCGCCGAACACGTGTAATACTAAAATATCAGATAGCAAGGAAACGACTTTCAGAAAAATTGAAGTTCGAAGCATCACACACATAAACAAACTCCCTACACCGTAACTAAGCGAAGCATCAAGGAAGACCACTGTCAAGAAGTTTGTTACAGATACAACAACTTAAAGTGAACAATTAAATGACATTACAAGACCGGTCGAGTCAGATACTTACTGACAAGGGGCTGGATAAAGGTCTTGGATAATCCATCAAATAACACCCGAATGTTGTTGAGAAATTGGTCGTCTTTATCTGTCTGTGCATTGGTCTGCAAGCCAAACGCACATCTTCCTATTACATCTAATGTCAAACATTGGAACATACTGAAAGTAAGAAAATAGGTTGATATCTGTTTCAGAATAATTAACACACTTATACGTCATACAATGATACAAATAATACTTAAATACTTAGATTACTTTGTAATTAAGATCATATTTCACAAAGATAGTATTAAAATAAACCGAACTGTTCAATACCAATTATTTAAAACATTGCTCTGACATTTCAACCTCAGGATTGAAGCAAACTTGAATAGAAGACACAATTTCAAACGATGCGGTGTTGTTTACTATTTATTAGAATATTTAATTAAATAGTACATACTCATAAACATCACAAGCATCGCCTTCTTCACATTTTGTTTCCGTATTTTCCATAAGATGATCCACACTTTCGTTGATGGTTCCAAACATCTGACGCAGTTTACCGGAACTGAACGCTGGTGTTAGACTGGTCCTGCTCTTCTTCCATTGGTCACCATTTTCTAGAAACAGACCGAGAGCTTTCCTGGGAGCCAGCGGGAATGGCTGTAAGTAGAATAGTGTAAATATAGCAACTATGTCACTGATTTACGGTACATGCTCGCATATAAGAAGGTCTTGGTGATACAACGCATCAAGGCAATGGGTCGGCAAATTGGGATTTCTGCATACGTTTTATAAGCTGATAAACTGCTGTAGTACAGTACATAACAGTTGGTAATAATAAATGTGACATTCGTAATGCATAAACATTGCAGAGCAGTCTTTGTTGGACATGTGTAGGCAGTAAGTGTTACTAGAAACACACGAAACACCGTCGGTTTCCTTATAAAATACCTCAAACTCTGATCGTACAGTATAAGTAAGGCAGCAATAATGTGCCAAAAGGCTGATGTGACACAGGCTTTGGTATACAGACGAGGTGGCACATTTAAACCATGGGGTGTGACTGATGCCTACCTTGCGACTACGAAAGTTGTTGAAGTCTTTCACGAGAATTTCCTTCAGAATTTCTGGATCCGAGACCGATATGACTGGGGTCCAACCTTCAAAATATCTGGAAAATAAATTTGTCGTTATAAAGCAAATGTTCGACAATAATGAATTAATACTCACGTTTACTTATTAATACTGATGGTTCAGTTTAAAAAAAAAAGAATAACACGTAAAATAGTAGTTAAATAACTACAAATGAAGTTCTGCTATATGATTAAGTATCCAAGGAAATACTCACCCAAATACTCTTCCGTATTGGTTTCCCCATCTGACCATTGCCTGTAATTGTCCCTGGAATTAGTTTAATGAAATATTATAGATGCGTGAAATGGTAGGACAAAACAAGTTTTAAGATTTTGAGGGTTTTTTTTCAGAATACCGTTCAGCACCATTGTATATATTACAATAATTGGCATTGCATAATTTAGATTTGTTTCATATTTTATAACATTTATTTTGTATAAAACCCCTATTTTCTGACCAGAATGAATTTCGCAAACCACTGACGCAAGCCAAAAACTAAATTCTACTTACGATTTTTAAGATGGTCACCAAGTTTCCTGTGATGTAACTGGGTTTGGGTCCTGGGATCTTCAGTCGTTCAAATACAGAGAAATGCCATCTCAGGTATCTGTAAAAATAATAAATACATTTAACGTTTATGATCATAATAAATTTAACTGTTGTTTGGATGTTTATCGGCGCTTCCCATTCCATGAGTCGAACGAGAATTAAGGACGCCGGGCGAGTATCTAGGGGTGACACACGATTAATTGGATGTCTGATGATTCTACACTGAAAATGTACGTGTTGTAAAAAACTTATAATTTAGACGCTCATGTGTTAATAGTCAGCATAAAGTATTTATGTAATATTTCGAGTTTCTAGTATGTGTCTGTTTTTAACTTGGCATGATCTTTTTATTGACCGTGTAAATCCAAAGGTATCAGACGACGATTGTTAATTCCATAAGTTACATCATATAAGTTCATACATTACGTTACATGGCAGCTAAGACCTCATTTCGTACTTAAGGGATATAATACTGCGATAAGATACAGCTAATGCGGATAAAAACGCAATCATACATTCAACCAGATATTTTTTCGACAGTCGCATGTGTTCAATTTTATTTTCATGAACAAAAATATGTAGGCATTAAACTTAATACTTATGATCCTTTGTTCACGCATAATACGGAATACAGCCGTGTTGCCTGTTTTTTTTATTATAAACAAATTAAATTGGTTTCCGTATTGAGTTTTTTTTAATATTTAAATAATCATAAATTGCTGCATTATTGTCAATATAAGATGTATTGATAACAGTGCAATCGTCTTGATGCATGCAAATTAAACAATACATTGTAATTGTTGCGTGTGCGCCTTTTGCAAGGAATTTAGAACGACAATGTGTACAAAGTCCGCTAATAAAAATATATAAATATAATATAGTTCCGCATTTAACAACGCAAATTGTTGTAATAATGTATTATCATTTAAATTTAAAACGCAATGCATTTTATTTTTCATGATACCAAAGCATCAAATCAATGGTACAGATCCTTTTGAATGAAACAGTATCGACTCTTCTACGTAAACTAATGTGCGTGTATTTCGGAAAAGCCCGCAGATAACCGCTTAAATGCGCTTTAAAGTACAGTTTTTTAATAATTGAAAATACAGTTCTTATAATAATAAATGCATTGATAAAACAATAAAACGCTACTCACGTATATCCCAAGGTACACGCGGCAATCAGCAGTAAAAGAAACAACATGGTGTTAACACTTCTTGTCACAAAAAATATCAAAGTGTGAAAAAACTTTCTAAAGTTGATAGCTTTAAAGTTGTAGAGTCGGATAACCTCTAACTTTTCTGTTACAAAAACCAGAGACGCGGTCTCATTTATATGTACGGAAACTGTCATTTTTCCATCGGTCCTCATCACTGCGCAAGTACAAACAAAAGGGGCTGGATTAACGTCCTCAGATCAAGGGCCAGCTACTGTGAAAGCAACGTCCCCTACTTTAAGACTTATTTCGATTGGTTATTACATAAGTGTAACATTTAGGGGCTGCGTCTCCCCAGTGGCCCTGATGTAAGACCCTAGTTTTGTAAAGTCAAGGGTTGAGTTTAACCAATTATCTGATTAACAGAGGAAGTGATTATCCTAAATATCCTTGCAAATATCAAAATTTGCCATATTTAGAATTTATCGTTACTAAGATACTTGAAATATTAAATTTTCGTAAATATCCGATAAAAATGAAGTCCTGTGTCTAAAATTAGACTTTTCACTGATAACTTTGTATAAATAGTAACCTGTTATATCCGTACTAATGAGACGGGTTACTGTATTTAGTGCAAACTAGGGCAGTCCATTAACTGGTCAGTGGAACACTAACCTCATCTGACACAGAAATAAAACAAATATTTATATAAATAATAATTATTAAATAATAATATACAATCTTATTTGCACAAATAAATGCAAAAATGAGATTTGAACACAAAACCCCAAAAATTAAAACAATTATTGAACATGTTCGTTTCAAACAAATAACGTTCACCCCTCCGAGTAGAATAGACCATTCCATTTGGTTCGGCATTACGTGATTCCGTTTTATTTTTCTGTAGAATTTTGTGACACGGCCTTGTGAGTTTTTTTTATTATTTGGATTTTATAAAAATGTGATTGGAGTAAAAAATAATGGATTATTAAATAGGATTGTAGATCCACCGTACGGTAAATAAATTTGAATTCTTATTAATCATCCTATGCCATGAATAGGCACAGAATAATAATGACAATTGTCAGTTTTTACTGAGACGGTTATGACTGCTTTATTCCAGTTGTTACACAGTTCTAACTTATAAAGGGGTCCGTCCGGTGGTCACTGACCTTAGTCAGTGTTACCATGATCCCGTTCTCATCGCATTCTTCTTTCCAATTCACAGCATTTTCATTGGTAGTCGGTGAAACCCGTTCTCATTGGTAGCCGTCACATGCCTTTCAGTCATATTATACAAAAAAAAACAATGTTTCAAAAAGTTCCCGCCACGGATTTTTGATTCGGAGTGCTTCTATTATAGCATGAATATATCACGTGGTCGCGGATAAATTCAAAATTCGGTCAAAACGAGGCGATCACGTACCATAGGGCTGTGAATTCCTACGTCTTGACAACACATATTGATAGTTAGAATGTTGGTTGATTGAAGCTTGCGTGAAAATATGCAAATTGCAAGGGGACGAGTTGTTAGTCAATGAAAAATGAGAACGAGGATAACTGTGTGCCTATCATATTATTGTACATTGATAAATGGTGCTCATTACCAATACTTCTTATTTAATGTTTACTTAATAAGTTAATATACAATTAAGGCTTATTCAACAACTTGTAGTGACAGTAGTTCACTCTCCATAAAACTAAGACTTTTACAAGCAAAGGCAGAGAAATGTGAAAATTGGGAACTAGCGTTGGTCCAAAATAATAGAAACAATATTACTAAATCTATAACATTACTTCAAAATGCAAAGTTGCACTTTTGTGGTTTGTGAAATTTTACTTTATGATAATAAAATGACGCTGTGCATCTTTCTGCAATATTCATATTTCAGTGTCCAATCGAAAAGGCCTACAATAGCAAGTTTGTGGAAGCAATACACCAAAGCTTTGGGAGCTTTGGCATATTGGAATTTCAGACAGGCGCAAGTTCGGTCTTTTGGCCCGATATTAGACTCATGTTACATGTAAAAAGGCCGATCCAGTACCTAATGCTTGAAGCAAAATACCGAACAATGTTTTCAAATTGTAATTTCGTATTTCACAAAGAAATTAAGAAAAATGTTGGTCCTAAACATAGCGTCTGTGGCGTCGGCATATTACAGTTATAGAAAGGCGCACGTTCGGCTTTAGGAATAATACATGCGAAAACGTAAAAGCTACACCAAGCAAGTTCGGCCTTTTGGCACGATATAAGACATGTTACATGTAAAAAGGCCGAACCTGTACCAAATATTAGAAGCAAAATACCTAACACTTTTTTTAAATTGCGATTTCGCATTTAAACATTTCACAACGAAATTGAGAAAAATTGTTGCTCTTAAAAACCTAACACCTGTTGCGTTGATACAGTTGTATTTCACGTCGAAAGTTCGGCTTTTGGTACTAGATCTGTTACATGTCCCAACTATTTAACGCATCGATATTTTTTGTACACTTAAATTTAACGGAGACATGTTTTGTTACTCTCGAAACATGGGGTTTGTTTGCTTCGGCATTTGATGTCATGACATTGACATTCATGGACAATTTATCCTATAATTCTAATAACTTAAAACACCTATGGACCATGTCCTTTACTTTTTCGTCTTTTTTTTGGTTCGTCTATAAGATACACATGTACTTATAAAAGCAACTAAGGAACAATTCATGAATTCTATACATGGTATAATCATTTTCACTAAATTTGTTATTTGCATTATTCTTCAACAATGCGCACAATGGCTTATTTTATAGATAAATAAGGTAATAGTATATCATTTACAGTATTTCTTAAACTTTATGGTTTCTTTTTGATACCTAGATTTGGGACGTTCGAGTTTAGTTTTATGTTGCGCAATGTGCCGTAACTATGCTTGTCTGTGTTTTAGTCTTTGTGTGCCTTTTGTGCTGTTTCTGAAGAGTATTCCTTCGCCGTCCGATCTTTTATTATCGTGTTTGAAAGTAAAGATTTCATTTTGAAAAATGAACGTTAGAAAATAAGCACACAGCGCCATTTGCATATTCAAATTTCAGTAACCATAGCAGCATATATTGACAAAGTAACTTCTTTCTTATGTGTATAATTCAGACGGCTAGCACACGTGAACACGATAACAGAAGCTAAATTTCTTCGGCTTACGGCCGCGTGAAGATGTGTCGTTGTGTAACGAAATGCGGTAACTAAAATTAGAGACTTAAATCATTCCCATCCATAAAACTGAGTACTTCTAAGTATTTTTTGTCGATGAATTTGTAATGTTGTTAACACATAATGTATTCCTCCGTTATTGTCCAAAACCTTTGTCGTAAAGTATCATTGTAACATTATAAAATACATGTTTAACCAAGTTCAGGTTTGGAGTAAAATACGCGAACGGGTCTTGTTTGTCGTATGATTATATTACAAGTCTTAGATCGTCTGTCAACTCAGGGACGAGATGTAATGGCTTCAATTCTAGGCTACCGCTAACATAGTACTGAGATAGATAATCATATTTATAAGCACTCTTCTTATAAATGCAGTTCGTAAACGACTTAGTATCTGGGTCAAAAATCACCGGACGCCGGACAATGTCCTAGTATCCTATATTTGTACACGGACGTAACGCACAGAACTCGAACCACTCCGTAAAGATCGAGTGTTGCCGTTAATCAAGTCACTACTGAATAATATCCGACGGTGCTATGTAAATGATACACATATCGTTAGAAAGCATATACAATAACGCATCAAATGATATAAGTTCCGTGGAGACGACAACTCGTTTTGAAATGAAAAATACGCAACAAAGATAAAATTTGACTGAAAAATGACGTGTCACAACGTTGCGTTTTTGCAGGAGAAGTGAAGACATGATATTTTCGCGATACTTTTAGACTCTTTATCGTAATGAGAACAACTGAAGAAAAGAGTCGTATGATACGTTTATGTTGAAATTTACATTATGTATTTATTTTTTTGAAATCGGAGACATACTCAGCAAATGCCCTAACCTTTTATTTTGCTACACATTTTCCAGAAACGTGTCACAATTTTATTAATGACGTCAAAAAAATGAAACAGTCAACTATGACCGTTATTTTTAACCATTTACTGCAAGGATTTCAAAACAGAAAAAAATTGTCAATAAACGTTTTTATCGATGTTCACATACATAATTTTGATTTTAAAATTGGAGCCATACTTGAAAAATGCCACTTGTTTGACTTTGTCGACAGATTTTGTCCCACGCGCGTAAAATTGACGTTAAAAATGAAACATAAAATTTCAACGACAATTAAAATATATTTATCGCTAAAAGAACCGCAACAGAAAAAAAATATGAATATACGTTTTTATCGTTATTTACAAAAATAAGTTTTATTTTGAAATCGGAAACAAACTCGCAAAACGCCACTTGTTTGACTTTGTCGACAGATTTGTCCCACGTCGGTAAAAGTAACGTTGAAAATAAATCACTAACTTTCGGCGATAATTTTAACATACTCACCGCTAAAAGAACTGCAAAAGAAAAAAATGTCAACATACCTTTTTTTCGTTATTTACAAAAACAATTTTCATTTTTAAATTTGAGTCGTACTCGAAAAATGCCGTCAATTATCCTTTGTCCCCTAATTTTCCTCACGTCCGTAAAATAACGTTAACAATAAATCATGAAATTTCAACGATGAATTAAAAACATTTATAGCTGAATTAACCGCAAAATAAAAAAATGTCAACATACCTTTTTTTCGTTATTAACGTAAATTATTTTTATTTTTCAATTGGAGACATACTAAAAAAATCCCGTTAGTTTTTCTTTGTCCCCCGAATATGACATACGCCGTATATTGACGTTAAAAATGAAACATGAAATTTCGATGATATTTTAAAGATATCTATTGATTTAAAAAAACGGAAAAGAAAAAATTGTCAACATACCTTTTTTCGTAATTTACATAAATAATTTTGATTTTTAAATTTGAGACATACTCGAAAAATGCCGTTACTTTTTCGTTGTCCCCCCCGAATTTACCATACGCCCGTGAATTAACGTTAGAAATAAAACTCGAAATTTCGACGACAATTTAAAGACATTTATAGTTAAAATAGCCGTAAAAGAAAAAAATGTCAACATACCTTTTTTTCGTAATTTACATAAATACTTTTCATTTTTAAATTGAAGACAGACTCGAAAAATGCCGTTTGTTTTTCTTTGTCCCCCGATTTTGTTCTACGCCCGTGAATTAACGTTAAAAATAATACATGCAATTTTAGCGGTCGTTTTATACCCATTATCGCAAAGGTAACCTCAAAAGGAAATAAATGCCAGAATACATTATCATTGAAGTTTACAAATAAGTTTTTAACTTTTGAATTGGAAGGTTACTCGATAAGCACAGCTATTTTTTTCTTCGCTCACTAATTTTGTCAGATTTGCGAGAATTAACGTCGCACATTGGTATTCAGCTATAGTTTCTTATCAACTTACAATGTTAATTATGCCAACCAAATATAGACCGTAGAAACGTGTTTGGTTAACACAAGAGTAACAAAAGATTTTGCACATACATGTGTATTTACTTTCTAAAAATGGTTAACGCAATAAACGCTTTTCGCGTCAAGTCAACAAAACAACGTCATTTGACGCAACGTTTAGAGGTACGAGTTCTGTGCGTTACGTCACGACGTCTCGTCGGCCGGTGAGTCGTTTCGATTTTTAAAAACTTCTCCGGCCATCCGACGTTCAAAATACCTCGATGACCGACCGATTGGCCGAAGGCACTTCGTCCGATTATCGCGCGGCAATCTGATTAGATTTGTGACCCAGGCAATGTTTCAACGTCGGGAAGTCTCAATATCTCTGAATTACTGTTGCAGACAGGGCTGATTTAAAAAATAAAAAATACCCATGCTAGCGTTAACTTAACAACATATAGCAATAAACTTGATTAGCTTAAAAACGTAATTAATTGAAACTGTCAGCAAGTATATATTGTGCTATTAGCATCTAACATGTAATATATTCAGCTACAGCAGTTACCGTTTGACAAAGACGTGTTCAAACGCCACCCACTTGAACATGCGGTTTAGAGTGTTTTCCACCATTGACATTTACCAGTTGCCAAATTGCTAAATTCATAGAGTTCGCATGTAAGTTCTGACAAAAGCATGTGTTTGGTAGATTCACATTGATATATGGGAACATTTAGGTACAAACGCGTCGGTTGAGGGAATATTCTAACCCAATGATCAGGGACTCGGTTATGTTGAACTTTGAAGATTTGACGACAAACGGACAAACGGACAAACGGACACAGTTACACAAGAAACAGTGAATGTGTGTCTGTTTCTTTTTTGCTTTACTTTAGCAGGATGAAATGTTTGTAATATAATGAAACAATAACACCACGTGTTTCGACTATTCCGTCACCATGTGCCTATTTTGTTGTCGCTCGATGTATGCATGCATTCTTATTAGTAAGGTGGCTTTTGAATTTCACAACCAACTCACTGCAGTTTAATTTCATATTTACGAGATCAAACCCTTGTTAAGTTGGTGATAATGGCAATAAATACGAACTGCGCGTGCATTGCAGAATCTGGATGTATGACGGGTTTCTTTTGGGAAAATGACGTTGGATAAAACAGGTTGATCTCCATTTATAAAAATGTACACATAATTTGAAATCGATATCTTGTATATAAATGATGTATCAAACAATGACAATGTATACTTAGATATAAAGTATACTAGGCATTGTGCGTTGTTCCAATATCACCCTGTCAATGGTCCATTGTTCCACAGTATAACCATGCAAAAAAACCTCCTAAAGTATTTACTAGACTAGCTTTGTTTCAACTTACAAATGTAATTACGACCCGGGTTGCTTGACTTGAACCTTTCGCTGGACAAATTGCAGATGATGAAAAACCATCCAGAACTGGAAACATTATATTTTATATAAATTATTCACATTTCATGCTGTCATCATCGTACACCATGCAAGTACAGCGAGAAGGTAACTCAATGTTTTGATATCATGGCTAAATAGTAACACACCCGAAGTATTTTTTTCATTCTGTTTGTCGCGTTATTTTATCCTTCTGAAATTAATATAATAAATAACGACAACGCACCATTGGCAGGGATCGCATTTACAATCATGAGTTTCCAACATTTTTCCTAAGCAAAATGCTACTAACTGAAACAATAGTATACTTAATAGGAACATTTGCAATAAACTACATGGTTTCGCAAAGAATGTTATGACTATGACTGCGGAAGTAATTTCTTGAGGATTTTACCTCACCTATCCTCTTCACACCAATTGGTGTATATAATATGTGCCATCTTTTACAATTTTCAGGCCCAAACTGTTTCATCTGAGCTCTTTTCCTTTCTGTTCGGTTGTCCGTCTCCACGTAGTTTTTAGTTCTTTTTGTTCTGGTTCTGGTATCATGGAGTTGCGGATGGTGTTTTCTCTCCTTGACCTCTGACTAATCCAATTCATTTCCTGTTTGTGCTTGCTTTGTTGGTTTTTGTTGTTTTATTCTGGCACCTCGGAACGCCACAAATGGCTTGGCTTTTATCAAAGCAAGTAAATGCTTCAAAGCAAATAATGGCTCTATCATTATCAGTAACATACTTTGGAAGTAATGGCAATGTGTACTAGTATTGTTGATGCTTATTATAATGGATATGTGATTATCTATATTTGCAAGTAATGAACTTATGATTCGCCACTGCAGAAAATGGTTTCGTGAGTTTTCAATGCAATGTTTTCTAGTGACTTGCCGGGCTTTTGCTTCAAAATATAAATGGATAAGTAGGTTTCCTATTGGGATTTCTCGATTCTAATAATGGCAAAATGAATGCGATTTTCCAGTACGGGAGGTATTAAACTTATATTTGAACAATTACGAACATTGGGTTTTTTCATTATTGATTAATACAATCGATATACCTTTTCAACACTGTATGAAAATGTGTCAGGTAAAATATATGAACAAGTGTGTAATGTTTATGAAATGAGTATAGAACTAAAGCAATAATTTAGTAGATGGCGTTGTTTTTGTTTTGTGTTTTTCTTTTGTTGTTGTTTTTTTTGTAAAGAAAACTGTCTTTCTATGATGTTCCATAAAGTCTTGGCAAATCATGAATTAGCATTTTTTATGGAATAAAATAGTTATAGATTGGGTATGTAGGGTTCTTTGAGTTCTGCTACTCGTAACGGTGAAATTGCCTTCACAATGAAAAGTAACAATATCGCAGCAGAAAGCAACGAACATTCAGGAAAATATTATAATACCTTTGAATACTCAATTGACTCTGTCTAGATAAGTAGATTTAATGAGACTAAAACCAACTAATACATATCTTTATAATTGATAATTATCCGCCTCAGAACTATGCGAGTTCTTCAATTAGCAAGATGAAACAATAAAACACCCTCGTATGCAATGCCATGCAAATAAACATATCTGGAATAGATTGAGGGACTTTCTAAAACCAAAACAATTTGAAATATAGTTGAACCGTCAAAATGTTTTTTTTTTTTTTGGAATCCAAGAACAATGCATAACAAATTCTGCCTTAAACTATGGTATCATTTGATGCAAATTGTATTTCTTTAAAACGAAATTAGGTACTTTTTAGTAAACTAATTCTTGAAAATTCTCGAAAGCTTAAAAATATTGAGAAAATATAATCATTTAGAAAAACAAATCGCTTTTTGAAAAGTTAAACTGCTTTTATAGACAGAAAGGTACATGATTCCTTTGACATAGTTTTGCATTTTGAAAACGCAAATTCAAAATTTCATAGTTCAAGTTCAAGAAATTTTATTGGCATAAACATATACATGTATAAGTTTGTCGCCACAATTAGTTGGCGATTTATATATACAATTACAGAGAAATACATTTATAAGAAAAAAAAGAAAAGTATGAATAATATTAATTGCAAACAAATAGTTATAATCAATCACATACATGCACATGAATTATACTATACATAATTATTTACAACATAATATGACAATTATTCTAATTGCATTAGAAACTGTTACAATATGTTATAGTTTCATTATTTACAAGTAATTAGAAATGTGATGTTGTCAAACCCTTCCCCCATTCACTACTTTTTACTACATGTACGAGACATTGCAAATAATATTATAATCAATGATACAGAAAAAAACCCTGAAAGTAAAATTAAACCCCCGCGAAATATACCCGCTATATAGTATATAATAATGCAAATAATATATGTAGTATATAGTAAAATATCATTATTTCATTTTTCCTGAACCTTATAAATGCTCAAAAAAGTGGGGCACTGGTATATCTGTAAAATATTGTTAATGATGCATTTATTAGCAAAATACAAATGCATTATGATGTTAAAATATATTTAAATGAATTATGTATTTTTTTTAATTTATCATAATTGAACAATAAACGGGGTTACCAGAAAAGGGGCTCGAATGAACAAAAACGATGAGAATGTTCCGCAGTAAATAGTGTTGTTCTGTACCAGCACAAAAATGTACTGAAATACATTTTCCTTTTGGCTTTAGAGAAAAAATACATAAATAAGCTTTCAATGATAATTTATAAACTATTGTAGTACTGGTAATAATTATAATAAAGATCTTTTTCAGCTCGATGCATCTTATTTGACATTGCAATGCATAGATTCCTAAAACAACTCAGTACCACGAACCACATGTATGTAAATGTATTATTGACAATGCATAAAACATGTAATAATAAAACAAAATTATATCATTGATCAATGATACAGTAACATGTGCGACGAACAGATAATGACAGTTAATTGTGTGTCAAATACACGAATATGCGAGACGAACTTATTTACTTTCAGTGTTTTTTTTTTCCATTTCTGTATCATTGATAATAATATTATTAGCAATTTCTGCGTCATCATCATCCGTCTGATGGATGTGCCTTATAAAAGCAAGAAATAATATTTTATTGTCTAATGACAAATATGTCGGCAATGCCATTCAATAAACAAAACATGAATATACTAAAATAACAGATTCATTATAAATATGTTAAGTTTAGCAAAAAAAAGCATTCTTAGGCATTTTCATGCCGATTCAAGACGTGAAACATTCCCAAATACTCTGATGATAGCCAGGCTTAATTACATATTTTACACAATAATTGCTCAATATATGCATTGTGTACATGTATTAAATTATATAGATTGGGTCTTCATGTGTTTTGTGTAATATTGATGAAATAGCCATCTTCAGTGATCTTGAGCTTTTGAATTATTGTCAACTCAAATTTCAATTCGAGAAAAAAACATTTCGTAATTATCCTATCATGAATAACACATTACTTAATTATTATATAATAAACTGGTAATATTTTCTTTCATAAATACATGATTTATTATACATGATCACAATGTTTGTACAAAATACGATTACTTTAAGCACAAAGGCAACATTTTCAATGAAGTTTTACCGTTGAATGTTGTTTATTGGTTGAAATTTGCTTGGAACATCACACTTTTTACAGTAAATTTTTCGTGTACTTTTACAAAACGTTTTTTCTCCGAAAACTACGAAATAATTTTTGGTTCAAAAGAAAGAGAATATGCACAAAACTGGTTTGATATTACATAATAAAAAAAATATACGTTCAAGCGAATATTTTGAGATGACGCCTTATCATTGCTAGGTGCATAATTATATTGGATAAGCATCAAACTGAGATCCTAACTTACTAAAAAAAAATATATTTATTTCAACCATTTACCATTTATTCGTAGCAAATCGGCATATAAATATACCTTTACTAAGGCTTTAGCCATTTACATAGAAAAAGCCAATGCAATTGGGGAGCATCTGGAACAAATAAAAGCCCTTTAATGTATCTCAGAATGTCACTTTCATGTGGAGGCACATTGTTCTGCAACCAACATTATGCTATCCTACAGACATTTTGCTGGTTTGCGATTATCGGAGTATGTCTTACATTTCTGAAGATATCTACCTTTGTTAAATTCACTCATTTTAAACATCAAATTGAATGGCAGGAAATATGAAACAAATGGCATACATATCTACTGGCGCAAATGTACTGGCGCAAATGTACTGGCACACAATGCAAATATTATACTTGGTCTGCCATTTGCTTGCCAATATTTGGTTTGTATGAATATGTCGCATGGATGACAACTTGAATACACGTCTCATTGAAGGACATTGCATTTGCATACGATCGACTTTTGTATTTAGAAATAATTCTGTTGAACTATTTTTAACAGTTTACAAAGGCACGTGTATACTGGTCTCGCAAAGCAGATAGAAATTTACCAGCTGTGCGTGTCCTTGTTGTTATTGTTTGATAATCATATACTAGTACATATCTCTTCATTAAAATTATTATTAAACTGCCGAGCACAGCCTTTAGTTGCTTTATTTCTACTGAAATATGACAGGCATATATATGTGCCTCCAACCGGATTTGAACCCGGTGGCTAGTTTAGACGGCAAGCACACTAACCCAAGACATTGAGCTTCTTGACGAGTTGTAAATCTTCCACCGGTATCCAAAACATAGTTCATATTTGGAACCCTTATCTAGTATGCTGATGTATTCCAATGAAGTACATAAGGTTCATTTCCAGTTATATTTACACCACTTTTAATTTTCTTGAAGAATACAGATTGAAATTGAAAATATTCATATAGCGCCTTTTATAGCAGGTCTCTAAAGCAATGTACACGCGAAAGTTGATTCATTAAAAGTTCAGCACGAATAACAAAATCACATTGAAATTACTGATACCCTAGTATTTTGAACAGGTGAGTGTTCAATGCTTTTTGAAGACTGCAACAGAATCAATGTGGCTCATATCTTATGGAAGACTATTCCTCATAAGCCTCGGTTCTTGTTCGTGAAATGTTTAATATCATGGTTAAGTCCGATCTTAGAGGGCTTGTTGGGTGGTATTCACAAGTCAACGCATCCATGTAGACACTACTAGACAGGAGAAAATGGATATCTGATCTTAATTGAATGAGTATAGAATGGCTTTGTACGTTTGCATTGTCCAGTCGAGATGCCATAAGGCAGCCCACAAGTGTTGCGTATGGATTACGGTAATGAATTGTCTAATGGAAAAGAAAGATTTGGATATTGCATTAGCTTGTTTGGTCACGCTTAGAATTTTACCAAAGAAGGCATCTATTTTTTCACAAATGATGATTCGTGAACGATAGATATTGACATATATAGCATTGCGTCATTTAATTGCATAAGTTAATTTGAATACGGTTTTTGTTCCTGCATTAAGAAAGTGACATTTCCCAAAATCAGTTTAGCATTGTATTTGTAGACAGTGCAGTGTCGATCATCCTTTTGTAACAACTAGATTGAACGGATTTTAAATTGTGAGACATCCACTTAAAGCTATTAAAATGCAATGCTCTTTGATATAACGTTCATTTTTAAACAAATAATTGTTACAGTAATTGTGAAACATCATTTTCATTCTAATTCGAACACCCCGTACCGCTGTTCGCTCGTGTGTGCGCCACTTTGACGCCAATGACTAGCATCTTTCAGATAACCTTGAAACATATCATAGAATCCGGTCGACATATAGAACTAGTTTACTACCATACAAATCAACAATGTATTTTTCAACCCACCTTATCTCATGAAGGACAATATGGTATCATATTTACGATATTTAATAAGTGAAACGTTTTACAATTTGATTTTTTGTCCCATCTGGGGCGTGAACAAGTGCATGGGATACAAAAAGTAGAACTTTGAACTATTCTCGAGACAGTTGGTGCATAGTACTTGAACAGGGGGTCATGTTTGTCCTGTCAGGAGTGACATCAGTGTCATTGTGTTCTCACACGAGATGTTCACATGATAGGGGCTTTGTTAGAAAACAATATCTAAGTCATGGCTTGAATAGCCATTTAATGTGTATAGAGCTATATTTTAACAGTCATTCAATGTCAAAATAATTACTTGCATCGTTTTTAGTATGATACTAGACTCCTTAATTGCAAATTACAACTTTAGATGGGTTCCGTGTACTTTGATTCAATCGTCGAAAAATAGACGATTCTTCTAGAACACTTTTGTATGAAATGGACAGTTAGCCTGTCCAATAAATCACACAGAGAGTTTCTGTTAAAGCTGAAGCGAAAAATGATCTAATAGGTATGAAAGCAAATTGTTTTTCAGTTTTTGAAACTTTGTTAAAAAACATCTTCCGATATACCTCTATACACTTCAATGTCTCCGACTAACGTTTCCGAAGAAGGAATAACACTATGTAAACAAATTCAACAATTATGAAGTCATGTCTGTAAATGAAGCAATATGCATTCACTTCCAATCAACTCATATAAAAT
The DNA here is from genome assembly GCA_963678985.1 of Spisula subtruncata. Lineage (NCBI taxonomy): Eukaryota > Metazoa > Mollusca > Bivalvia > Venerida > Mactridae > Spisula > Spisula subtruncata. The sequence goes on from OY787660.1 coordinate 61,866,345, forward strand.
GTATTTTTATTAAATATATTTATTTCATTTATATTTGCGTCCCCTGTCGATACAGATCATTTATGGTTAAGTAAAGTGACAAACACATGGTATGATTGTACATGTCTGGCAAACGTCAGGCGATTTGTTTAAAAATGTTAAAACGCGTATTTTATTATTCGTATTACATAAACATGCTTGATACATGGCGTAATGTACTAGGTCACATTTTCGATTTGCTTTGAAAAAAAGATAATAAAATATCAACAAAGAATGCAGTACTCACCAGAAACAATCAAGCACAGAAAAGAGAAGCAACACGGACCTTAATCGCACGACACAGTACCCAGCACAAAACTGAAACGGTTGAAATCAAAGCACTGAAGTACTGACGGGCATTTGTCAATAAAAGGTCGGTAATTTTGTAAAAAAAAAATATGTCTTATTAATATTTTGTAGATAATTTCCACTCATGTTGGCAGACAGCCCGGTGAATTTTGTTTCGATAAATGTTTTATACAATCTAGGATGTTATGTATTTTGGTATAAATCAACTGATTTTATTTCATGATGGCCAGAAGTAAGCATCGTGCTCACATGTGCATGTTCACGAATATGAGCCCGCGAGCATGTTGTGGGATTCATTAAAAAAGCTCAAATCGTGCTTAATTTATTCTGCGCTTGTGTATTTTTGATGTCAATTATTATCATTATTACTATAAATATCACTGAAACATAGAAAGAATAACAAATTTACTCATGTTCGGTATTCGGATTGTTGTGACAGTCGCCAAATAACGAATTTATTTAATCTACAGACATTCCTAGTTGCTGCTATAAAATTGCTGAAAGTCCAAGAATCTCGTTCCAGCTGCTAAAAATTGACGATGTAATTAATATTAAAATTAGAATTTTATGTAAAATTGATTTCTTAAAAATATTGACGTCGAAAAGCAAGAAACGATGACGTAATAGTAACGTCTATACTCAGGAAACGGTGACGTCATTGACGTTATCGGTTGCTAACGTCATAAATGAAAAACGAGAACGCACAGCAAGCACACGAAATAAAGAGCTCTCAGAAAATGCCTACAAATTACAACATGAACGTGAAAACGGCGGGTGAAATTGCAGCGGAAGTTGCACTGAAAGCATCTATAGAAACAGATTTAATTTTAGAAGATATATCTGAAGAAGAGTTTCAGAAAGCTGTAAGAGACACCGTCATTGTAAACCGTTACTCTCATGGTGATGTACAGTCTTTTGGTGAGAATTATGAGCAGAAGTTTTACAATATGCACCACAGAGAATCTCCATTGACAGTTCCTGCAAACATGAATGGTATATACTTAACCTGCTCGATTTATGAATTTTATTAATTTAAGATATTAACATAATATATACGTTATCGACAATGCATTCATTTTAGAGAAATAAATATATACGTTATACGCTATCGACAATTGCATTCATTTTAGAGAAATAATATTAAATAAGAATGGGTTGCCAGCAAATACGACTAAAAATCTCTTACTTTCCTCACCAAACCAGTACCACTGCATTTTTTCGACCTTTTCCTTATAATTGCAAATTTTTATAGTATCCTCTTTATACTATGATAACTAGTATTTGATAAAGACTTTGGACTTAAGCAAAATAGTATGCCCATTTTTTACCCAAAACAGCTACAAAGTTAATAGTAACACTTGTAAACGGCTCAACGCATAGCTAATCCATAGCAACTTCACTTTTGATTAAGGTCTCTTCGTTAGTTTTCACTTTGTTATGCAGATTTTTTCATTTTTAATTATAAACAAACTAAATATATGTATGCGAGAATATAGGAAAAGCGCCAAGCTCAGGTCAAAACACATTTACAACACGTGGCTATTTAATTTTCCTCGAATAACCAGAGATAACTGAAGCCGCTATAGTTGATTCCGTTAGTTATAGTAAAATATTTAAAAGTTCATTTGCATTACCCGAAAGTAAATTGCAATTGCCAACATAGTAATTGAGAGAAAGTATACATACTTTTGTTTCATCAATTACAGGTTTGGTTGGAGGCCGCAGATTTTGGCACGATAGTAAGGGATCTAGATTCGGTTTGAACGAACAACTTGATGTTAACCGTTTCACACACGTACCCAGCAATGGTCCAGCCCCGCCATCATTGATGGCACAGTACCTGTATAACCAAATGGAAGAACTCAGCAAGTTGAAATCTGAGGTTGAATGTTTTAGAAGCAGCAAGGGTGATGATGTGAGAGAGATTGCTGCATGGAATGCTGACCTACACAAGGGGAAGAAGCTTGCATGGAACGCACCAGAAGAGTTAGAGTCTAGTGCAGAGAGGGAGATGTCTGGTGTAGAGAGGAAGAAGTTGGGTGGTGCCGGGTCACGTGTGCTCAGGTGGATTAGAAGATTGTGCTGCTGTGTTAGAAGTGATGGTGACGAGTAGATGGTGTGTTGTGAACTGTTTGGTTGTTGTCATAAGCATATGCTACAATTGATGTTGTTATATATGTATAGTATTGAATACATCAAAACATGAGTAAATGTATTCAAACAAGCTAAAATGAAGTTCTGATATCTTTATTTATAAGTATTGTTATTCCATATCTCACAATGCAGTTCTCCGCTATTTTGACATTATGTAATTACAGTATGAAACAAGGATTTAAAAAATCTCCAAATTGAGACAAAATAGATCTTCGCATCAATTGATTCTATTTGAATTAATTTACCAATGTATTGCAATATCAGAGCTTAAAAATTTCCAAAGATTTATGTCGAAATCATATACTTTGTTGATCAATTTTGGAAACGTACTCTGGTTGAGAAAAAACATGGAGTAAGTTGTTTAAAACAGTAGCCTACATCTGAATGCATACAATTTCAACTTTGATACATATTTTGAAAACTAAAACTTAATTCTAAGACCTGATGCTAGTTTGATCAGTTTATGACAAGAAATGATAAAATTATGTAATTTTGCAATGCTTGTTACAGTAACGTCAAATAACGTTTGAATGACGTTCGCGACTTCAGAAAAAAAACTCTGAATATAGAATCAACAAAAACAACTGTAATTTCATCTAAACATAAGATATTAACACAATTTCTTTTGCATTTTGCTACATTGGCATTTTTACAACTATGAAAAATCTCAAAATTATGTTTCTTTTCAAAATAGCAGGTTTTCGTGGAGACTGGTTCATTTCTTTTCTGACTGGTCTTCTGACGATTTTGATAGCTGAACATACATTCGATAAAACCTCAGTAAAACCTCGGTCAAACATTTAGCTCACATTTGATGTTGATGAAACATTTATAATTTTGCAACGAACGCTGGATCAATATCAAAAGAGCCATGTAACAGAAATTATGATTAGGCTTTCTTCTGGGTTTTGGAGCTGTAAACATTTAAGTGTTCCGGAAGCGAGATTGCACTTACAGAGCGCAAACTACAAGTAACTATATATTAGTTTGCGTAAAAACACACACACACACACACACAAATGTTCGTTTCCAGCATCCTAGCATCATCTTGTTTTGCAGCGACCATAAATGTTTTGATAACGTGTGGAAATAGAGGATCTATCACGAGTTGTCAATTGACATAAATTTATATTAAACGAGTTTTGGAAAATTAAGCGAGCCTCTGCCGAGCTTAATGTTATTTCCTGAACGAGTTTAATATAAATATATCAATTGACAACGAGTAATAGATTCTTTATATCATATGACACTAAAAACGCAAAATACGCATTGATTTAATGGAAAAACGCAATACAAGTTGGACCCATTTTCGCGTTATTTATTTGCCAAATACGCTGCTTCAATAAATACCATATGTTACGTATCAATCGAACGAAGAAAATCAGCACAATCGACCTGAATGTACATATATTGTTTAGTTTTATTACAAATTCCCATACTTTCAGGGTTCATAATAACCGTTATACGGTGAAAAAAGTGTGGAGAGCAAAAAGCATACGTAAATTTCTATATTTTTTTACGCAAAATGATCGTTAAACGTTAAAAGTTGATGTCATTAACGTAAAAGAAAGTGACGTCATCAGAAAGTCAAATATTTTGACTCTGTGTCGCGGAAACAGTGGTGTAGAGATTTCAAAATAACGGGAAAATAAATTGTTATTACACCGATATAATTGATTTGCAACGGTTATATTTGCAATTAGTTCTATTTGAAATTTCTTTAAAATACGTTTTTCAGACATAATTAAACACGATATTCATTTAAGTTTTGGATTCATGAGATCAAAGATAATTTCAAGTTTTCTTTGTCGACATAAAATGTCCCACCCTGTGCTTAAAACTGAAAACTGAAATATACATGAAATTCGATTTGAATGAATGTGAAAATTTCTGTAAAACATTATTCGTCACTGAAATGATAAAATACGTCTTTTCCAAGCTCTTGAATAGTTTATTGTTTATCAAAATCGTTCAATATACTGTGATTTTATAAGTATTTTTCAATGTCGACACAAAATGTCACATCAGCAAAACGTACAAAGTAACGTCAAAATATCAAAGTGCCTGTGTTGTTGCTTCGATATTTCAAAGCAAAATTGAAATCGAAAATTTAAAGATTTGTTTGAAAATCTTTGTTACATAAATGTATACAGTACTTTATAATGGGGTTTTGATGTTGCATTTTGTGTTAATTTGGGGTTACACCAAGCATGTCTAAAGTGTACAAAGAGCAAAGGGATAAATGCAAAAATTACAGTAATATTGTTAATTTTAAAGTTATTTCGCCTAAATTTACTTTCTGTTATTCCTAAGGATGCTAAGTAGACTTCCTGTGCGTCCATGAGTTTGTTAATCTGTCAAATCCACGCCTTATGTCCGTCATCTTTAGCTAAAATAACTGCGTTCTTTACAAGAAATTGAAAAACAACTTTTTAACAAGCACTACAACCCATTTTTGCAACACGCCTTTGTCAGTCAGACAAATCAGGAACAGTCTAATCGGGTATATTAGACTGTTCCTGGACAAATCTGGAGCAATATTAAGATGAAAACAAACCAAAGGGACGAGCACATGTCTCATATTCAACCCACAAGCATTAGCATAAAACTATGCTGTACAGCGTGCTTTGGGGAGCGGAGGCCTTGGGGTAGGGTGCGCGATTCGGGATAGAGAGATCCTGGGTTCAACCCCCGTCTGGACGACTGGTTAATTTCTCTGAGCAATATCAGCTCAATGCTTGACTACACCAATGTGTTCATTGATACCTGTGAGGGCAGTGTCTATTCCTGGGCGCCGCAGATCGACATGTTGGCTACCACATACACAGGAGAGAAAGAGTCTCCATAGGGAGACACAAATGTCGGTTTCCATGACAGTCCAATGACCAGGGGAAGTTAAAATGTCAAAGGGTGCTTGACGGGCTTAACAGCAGAAAAGAGTCCAAGAAAATGTGTGTCTTGACTTTTAACAACGAAATTGCATACTTCTACTTCTTGAACACATACAGAATGAACACGGTTCCACAAAAATATACAAAACCATGATGATTTTGTGTTATTCTTACTTGTATGTCATAAGTTCGAGTTGTTCGAAGATTTTGTATGTCTGTGGAATAGGCTAAAACACTACGTATGTTTTATTGTTTATAGGATATAACGTCATTCTACTTATGTAGTGAGGCGTTGGTGAAGTTTTATGTATGGTGACATTTTAGACGTTTACCTTTTTCAATACTCATGGAAGCAGTGTTTTGTTTGGCTGTCGCATTCCTATGAGAGCAGTCTTCATCGAATTAAAGTCAAGTGCGCAGTATCCAGACCATGTACAAGAAAAATGCATGTCCAGATAAATTAATTGACACAATTAAAGACCTAAAATACATGTAATTGAGGTATTTGATTGACAATAGATGTCTAAGACTATCAAATAATTCCATTTTAAGGGAAATGTTTATTTTGTGTCATGTAATTCTGTATTTTGGTACATCTTCCTCTCTTATTGGCCTACGGAGTATAGTATCATTGTTTTTTACTATTTTATTACTTTTATTATGTTTTGATTTAAATTACAGAATTAAGTTCACATTTTACATGGCTCATTTCAAGTTGTATTTGTGTTTTACTGGTTAAAACCAACATATACCACACGTTTAATAATAATATATCCACAAAAGGAGATCTCACTGATGTATGTAGATAAACCACTCTTTGCCACTCCGTTGCGTTTTTAAATCCGACAAGTATAAATGTCATATAGGACCGTAGATTCATCTAAAGTGACCGTATAATATAAACGACCTAGATCTTGACCCCAAGGAATCCCTTTATTTATTTCGTTTTCTGAAGTTATTTCCACATGAAAAAAATATTTGATTAAAATTGATAATTTTAATAAACAATGTTTACAATTTTATGATTTTTTTTATGAGATACGGCATTTTTGACCATTGATAATCTCGGCAGCGATTTACTTTTTCGTCTAATAATGTTATTGTAATCCGTATAATAGACGCAACCAAAATGGAAATATCTTAAATTATTTTTCCAATTTGTCTGTTTTTCTCCCTAAAACGGATATAATATGATACAAACACTTTGTAATTAGCTGCATTAAAGGTTGCTTACTGGTTTACTGTATAATACAGATCAAGTGACTGACGGAAGATGGACAAACTGACAGCAGTATCGGGGATTCTATTCCTGGTTGCAGATGTTTTTGCCATTGCCAGTCTTGCTCATCCAGAATGGATCGTCAGTGATGTCAATGGTTAGGATTTTCTTAAACTTTTATGTACATACTACTGATTGTGGCATTTGTAATAAGGCCATGATTTATTCTGCAAGTGATATCGCGCAAAACCCCAAGTCATGTCCCGTAACATTTCGATAACAACAATCTCTATTAGTGTTACGGCTCTATTACTGTTTAAGCCCGCAGGCCAACAGGGCTGTCAACTATGAAATGACATAGATCTTTTAAACGCTAAAGTATATTCTGATATATACTCATATAGTGGCGCATCTTATTTCATTGTCGCTTCGAAGTGTGTGTCGGCCCTGTAAACTGGTAAAGGCGGCTACAAATTACAATATCATCTTATAATTTTGAATTCAACAACAACACGTATTTGTAAAATTAATATTGTATTTACGTTTCAGCTGAGGCCTTCTTCAGAATAAAAATAACAAAACAACTTTTTTATTTTAATATCATCTAATGGCATAGGAAGATACCATCTACCAGTGCACACTAGAAGGACACTCGGCTGACACTCTACAGTATTGTAACAGCCATCAAATTAGGCTGGCATCACCTTAAACCCCACATTGATATACTGACATTTGATCCTCAAACCCTGTAGGCTGACCCCGGTGACCTGTGTCAATTAAAATTCCAAACACAACTGCCATAGATCTGACAGTGAAAATATTGACTGAGGGGAGACACGATCAGTGATGAATTGTTACAGACTCTGACTCCGGCTCCCTTCTGTAATGACTACTTATGTATGTCTCTCATCAAATGCAATGCCTTTGAGTGTAATCAACTTTTCATACTCTACTAAGATTGACTTTGTGTTTCTATATTTGCAGGTAACATGAGACTTGGTTTGACCCAGCATTGTCAGGTGATATTTGGAAGAGAAGAAGTGTGTATGTTCCCACGGTTATCACTGGAGTGGATGATGACTCTGATTTTGATCTCATTCGGGATTGTATGTCTCACTGTGACATGCATGTTACAGATCCTCTCTCATTGGAAGAGACATGCAATCAAATATGCTCGATGGATTTCATTTACTGCTAGTATGTATACAATAGCTCTGGTGAAACATCTAATATTATAGTTTAAAGAGGCATTCCCTAGAACTTTGATCGTTTAAATCGATTCAGGAATATCATACATTAAATGAGAAACATTATTGCTTAAACTCTTCAAATCTTCAACAAAAAGCTCCCCCCAATTACCGAGAAAAACTGAAAATATATTTCCATAAAGAGCCAAAATAGTCACAAGTTGTTTCCCTTTGACCACATAATAATAAATCGCTGGAAGGGATAAATTATTATTGGTGATTTGAATATATTTTTGACATTATACTGTAGAGACATATTTGCGTACACTTTCTTCTGACAAATTATGATAATTGATAGTGCTTTGTACATTTAGCTCATTTAATGTGATATTAGAGAAACATATGCTAGTTATAGGGAATGCCACTTTAATTTATACTGCTCATATTTGCTATTTATTGACTCACAATTATTCGTCGATAGACTTTGCAATAATGATAAACTCAAGTGAATGATAAATTGTATCAATTCATAATTTAGTTATCTACCATTTGAAAATACATACATGTAGATAAAAATAAAGTAAAAATATTGAGTATAATTAATAATTTGTGTTTATTACACCACAAATTAATAATCATTCCCAGATAGGTCACAGTACCTAATAAGTTTTTGTTAAAAACAAGTTTTCTGTTCAACAATATTATGATGTCACATTTTGATAAGCTTTCGAAGAGTTAAGTTGATTATTTGGTATATTGTTAGATAACATTTTTATGGTACCACAGCCATAAATTAGTACAGCCATAACGGTACTCTGTAACATTATTACCATTTGTGTACCTTTCTGTCAACATGTATGTCATTTATTATTTCAGTGACCTTGTTTTGTCTTGCTGCTGTGATCTTCCCTGTTGGGTTTGCTATTGAAGAGATTGGTGGACAACCTTACAAACTACCAAACCAGACACAAGTTGGATCATCATATGTTCTCTTTATACTTGCCATATTCTTCACTGTGATTTCTGAACTATTTGCTGGCAAGGTCTGTCTACCAATGTTTTAAAATTTCGGCAGATATACTTTACTTTTAAACAGACAAGTAATGTAATTGTTGGAGAACAGATTCCTGTAAGCAAGTATTTGCCTGGAAAGTCATGCCTACCCACCGGTGTTTTAAGGTTGGCTCTAAATCCTGAATATGAATTTCAGGCATAGGTGTACTTGTGATATTTACAGTGAATGAAATTTTTGTGGGGGAAGGTCTGTCTTCCTATGTTTTAGGTGGATGTAGTGACTTGGATCTCTGTGAGCAGACCTTTGTAAAGAGTTTGTGCATTTGAATGGAATCTCGTTCAATGTTTGAACATGTGGAGCATCCTGTTGCTTCACCAGATCTGATTCATGATTTTAACACTTTGTGTATAACAAGCTAATATGAGATGGAATGCAGTTTATGGAAGTACTGGTAATGTGATCTTGTTAAACATCTAAAGCCAAGGCAAGAAAATACTTCACATCACAGAGGTATCAAACTTGAAAGACATGTTACTGTACTTAGCAGAAGAAGGCTTTTGTGAAAGCCGAAACGTTGGTCACATAATACAATTTTATAGACGACCTGCTTTGATCGTATCATTACACTTACACTTGGGTGTCATAGTTGATATTTTAGCAGTATTTAGTGCTAGATATTGTGTTTGTTGAAAAATGTAAGGAACTTTAAACTTGGTTAATAATCAATATTTGACCAAGTCATGAACTGTACTATTATACTGTGCTTTTATATAAGTTCTTTGACAACAAATTTCTTGCTTTTCCAAAGTAGCAATTTTGTGAAATTTTGTGAATTTAATGTTTTGAAGCATGAGCATGTGAACTATTGGTTCAATAATTTGTTGGTACTTAAATTAACTTAATTCATGTTAAGCCTAAGCTATATTTTCCACAAATGTTCAATAAAAATGACTGAAATGACAGTAGTATAAAACTGACAGTAGTTGCCCTATTATCATGCCTTTAGAATATTTGTACCCGAAGTTCTCAAGTACCTGCTGGACGGGGGTAGACAATGTATAGATAAATATTTTGTGATTACTGTTAAATCATTAATTTATACTGGGGATTAAATTTCGTGGTTCACCTTCAACCACAATATCAAATTCCAGCGAACAATATGTTTGACCCTTGTATTTATTACATAAAATGCAAAATCCACGGATTAACATCCTTTCGAAATGGTCTTTTTTACAAAAACCACAAAAAAATTTCCCATCGAAATTAAATAATTTTTCAGTTTATTACTCTGCAATTTTAAAAGTATTGTTATAGATTAATTAAGGATTTTTCTAAATACACCCATTTGGAGTGTTATAGAATATGGTTGACGGTTTGCTACTTGCTGATGGGTGTTACACCAAAGATGAAATAAAAGTGATTCCTGTGGTTTTATTCACAAAGCGTCTTAAGAGAAAACTTAAGAGTTTTCTAAAAATCTAAAATTTTCCTTAAGTGTGTCAGCTAAACATTACTCAAGATGAACAGTTGTTAACATTGTTTAGAAGCGTTATGTAAAGAGCTACTGTAATGACATAGAAGACAATGGTAATTCTTTGTTTCTTGAGAAATATGTACAGCTCAATATTTTAACTTAAGTCAAAATATTTAAGTTTATCCTTAAGATGCTTTGTGAATACCAGCCGGTGGTTTCTATCCCCTCACACCCATGTGGTGATGGATATCATCAGGGCAGTTGTCATCTTACCTTGACAAAAGTTTGGGCACTTTTTCTCAATCGTAACATGAATGATTATTTTTCAATTACAAATTTGTATGATACTTTAACTTATCTTCAATGCAGTCATTCTTATTTTTGTATTATGCTGAAATGTTATAATAGTTTACATTGTATATATTTCAACTTCATTTTGTAATGTAAAATTTATGTCATGATGTGCAATAAATCTATTTGAATATCCATAAATATTGTATTTTGCTTTGTCAAATTGTTGCATATTTTGACCAAGGTTTCCAAAGGAATATCTGATTATGAGATTGGTGAATGTGATAAGCAGTTGGGCAGACAGGAAGGTTTGAGCTTGATTTGTAGCACATACTTAAATGCACAGGTGGCAGTATCAGTGCATGGAAAAAAAATTAAAAAAAAATTGGACACAGTCATATAGCAGGCTTTCTACCTTCATAGTATACTAAGCTCAGTGTCAGAATTAAAAAAAAAAAGTTTTTATTTATTTTATTTCCAAACACTGATTCTGCCACCTGTGCTACTCCAAACATGTTTTAAATAAGTCAAAGAAACACAGCAGACAAACTTATCAGGTTGTGACAATTGGACATTGTTCACCTGGGCACTGTTTTATCAAAGCATTTACGGTAATCGTAAACTTACGTTCAAATTAGAATCCTTTACAATTATGTAACTGCTTCAAATTCTGGTAAAGCAATAGGTAAAATCATCAGTTAATTAATTCAGTTAATGATTTTAAACAATATATTTCCCTCATTTGCAGATGTAAACGCATTATAAGGAATTTAAATTTGAGCGTAAGTTTAAAATGTTCGTAAGTCCTTTGATAAAACAGTGCCCTGGTGTTCAGTTATTGCCAGAACCAAATTCTTACAGGGGTTTTGTCCTTGAACAGCTTTGCATACACATCATACATGTATGTGACATAAATACCTTACCTGCCAAGTACTCCTATTAAATTGGAGTTACTCCTATTTTTGTTGTTATTTCTAGTTTTCCTGGCTCATCTAACTTTGACAGGTATGTAAACACGTTTGCATCACGATGATGCACAACAACAATGAAATAAAAGTCCAAAACATTCCTACCATACACAGTTTACAGTCAAATCTCTTCTGGCTGTAACCCTGATTAAAAAGCCACTCTTAATTTTTCAAACGAAATATTTTAGGTTGAACCTACATTTGTACCTGTATTAGAAAACCACCTGTTTTACACAGTCATAATTGATGCATACATTGATTGGCTACTCAAGAAAGGTTGGACCGTATATAATTATATTTGAATGAAATGTAACATTAATTACATTTACACCGAGGGGAATGTATAATTCTGAGTTTTGTTGCATGAACACTGTACGACTAAGATTACTGTACCAAATGCATGCAGATTTGATGCAACAATAATTTTGAATTTCATAAATAGAGGATCTAGATCTTTCACAAGTTGTCAATTGATATAAATTTATATTAAACGAGTTATGGAAATTTTATTAAGCGAGCCTCTGTTATATTGACAACGAGTGATAGATTCTTTATATAATATGACAATAAGAACGCAAAATACACATTGATTTTTGGAAAAACTCACCCATGTGTTTAAACTTTATACTACTTGTGTTACGTATAGGATTATACATACTTGTTTATAATTTACTAACCTGGTTACAATGAAAGTCATGTGATACATCCAATTACATCTAAAACAGCAAGCACAACTTGGAAAGCTCTGAGGCAGTAGTCTCTCTTCATATACAGGGGCATAAAATATACTGCTAAATTTTTTCTGTTCTTGTTAATGGCCAAAGGGAAATAACTCTTTATCTAAAAACATTATTTTAAGGTCAAAGGGACGTAACTCTTTATAATTCCGAATATCCGGATACTGACCTTTAAAACGAACCAGTCGATAAGAGTTGCCTCCCTTACTAGGAAAAATAAAAATAAATAATCTTCCAAAAAGACTAAACACAAGGCTATTCTTGATTGACAGCTGGTGATATATGAAAGATGAGTACAGGCGATGGTACTGGTGATCCTGTCATTCTAGCAACTGCTGGATATGACCACACGATTCGGTTTTGGCAGGCTCATAGCGGGATATGTTACCGGACAGTTCAGCATCCGGATTCGGTATCCTTTACCTGTTTAGTAGTGTTCAATCGACTTATTTGACTATAATATTGTTTCTATTTTATAATTTAAACCTGAATATATTTTGGAATGCTTTAATAATCTTTTAATAACCAGTTTATACATTGTTTAGTAAGTCGCGAAAATATGTGATAATTCAGAAATTGATAACATTGACTTTGAGGTTGTTGGTCCAATTTGCTGTGTTGCTGTAGTGCAATCAGAAACTTAATACTTCAAACCTGTTTAATTCACTCATTAAGATGTTTGGTATAGTTTTATCAGAATAGCAAACAAAACACATCTGCAAAAGAAACAGCCTATAAAGCCCTTGTTCGACCCATAATTGAATACGCCAGTACAGTCTGGGACCCCCATGAAGCTCCGACTGGAAAGAGTCCAGCGCCGATCAGTGAGGAATGTCGAAAACAGGTACCACATCAGGTCCAGCGTAACAGACATGCTAGCAGACCTCAAGTGGAAGACACTAGAAACCCGCAGAAAAGAAGCCAGGCTCACCATGATGTTCAAGATCGCCAACAAGAAGGTAGCCATAGATCCCACCAAGTACCTAAAGAAACCCAAGACAGCCAGAACTATCCGCTCAACAAAATTCACTTATCCTCATACATATATACTTGATTCTCATCGACTGGATCCCTAATTGTTTTGGTCAAATATGCACACATGCGGAGATGGTTCTTATCCTAAACATGTTAAAATCTGCTGGAAGGCTTATTTCTGTCACAACAGCAAAACACATGTGAATGAAAACAACTTGTAATGGTTCTGTGATCACTGATAGCAACCAACTATGAAAATCCATTTTGGTAAGCATCAATACCTTTTAGAAGCTTTTTACTAGTGGGTTTGGTTATTGACGATTTATTTGTCAACAGGCTCGTTCACATTGATTAAAGTCGGTGAATATCATCTAAGATGAGTTAACTTTATTTCACAACTGTATTTTGTGAAGAGTTTTCAGTCTTTGGGTTAAATAGAGGCTGACCAATCAGAGGGCTTGAGTCGATGAGAAAGTTTCAGAATGACTTAGGTTCTTGACTGGTACTTGCTTTATGGCAAATATTTTACAACAAAAGCTTTTTAATTGCAAAACTATTTTGATTTCATAAAGTTAAGTAATTTCTCTGTCAGTAAAAATAAAATTGGTTAAAGAATAGACTGTAGGAAGTGTACATGTAAGGCTTTTAGCCCTAAGGGGCTCGACTCCACGAGAAAGCAGTATATATAGAAACATTCATCAAGCACAAATACAGATCAGAGTCATTATTCCCTCTTACCATCAGAGAGTGGAACAAGCTCCCACCCGACATCAGTTCGGCAAGATCAGTTGATGCTTTCAAAGCTTTGCTGATCAAACATCTAACCTAAGCCAGGGCGGCTAAGGGCGCCTGATTTTAAACTCGCTGTACATATCTTCACACTTTACTTTTACAATTGGATTCATGCGCCCCATCCACACCCTGGCAGTTACCTTCAATCTGATAAAGATGGCCAGTATATGGAAGAAGAAAAAAAGGTTGTCATGATGATGTTGAGAATTTGGTTTGCACCATCATCTTGTGGTGCTAATAAATATTCAATATGTCGGTTGTGGAATGGTTTTAAGGCAGTGGCTTGAAACATGAAAAGTGTGTGAAAAAGTCATCATTGACATGTGTACCGCTGTCAATTGACTAGGCTAAACTGTTGAACATATTTAACACTAACAGATACTGCAGTAAACTGGTTTGAATGTATGCCATATAATTTGTTTTCCTTAACACTAATTCACAGCAGGTGAATGCACTTGAAATAACCCCGGACAAACAACTAATTGCAGCTGCAGGTAATGTATGAATGTCTTTTTCTTACGCACAAGTATAGATAATTTAATATAATTTCAAGATTCCATGAAATCAGCCAGCTCTTGCCAAATAAATTCAATAGCTTTGCACTTAAACATCCTGTAATCTGAGTCTCCTCTAAAAAAATTGAAGAGGAGCGCTTAGTTATTTTACTTGATGCGGATTGATAAAAATTATAAGTTTTAAAACATTGCTTATCCTGGTATTTCATTACACAATATTATCACGCTTTCAGGTTACCAGCATATTCGTATGTATGATTTGAACTCCAATAATCCGAAACCAGTAGTGAACTATGATGGTATCAGTAAGAATGTTACAGCTGTAGGGTTTCATGAAGAAGGCAAGTGGATGTATACTGGAGGGGAAGATAACTCTGCTAGAATATGGGACCTCAGGTATATGTAGAATATATATGAGCCGCGATCTGAGAAAAGGGCCCTTAGTGAAAAAATTTCGATTTTCATTTTTTTTGCATTTTCCGAAGAATCTATCTTTCCTGTGTACAAGGAAGAAAGACTTTTGTCAATTTTTCAAATATTAACAATTTTATGACCTTTTAAAGGAACCAATGACATGGACATTTTTGGCAAAAAACGTGTATCTCAACATGGACATATTTTGTTACTGTTTGCTGTTTAAGTGGCATTTTTACACTGCGGTTAATCTGCTCGGATTGACTTTATCATTTGAATGATGATACTTATTTGTGAGGAGTAACATTTGTGTGTGAAAATACGCCTTTATCTTAATTTTTTGTTGCCATAGCAACCATTTATTCAATTACTAAAATATGCAAAATTCTCTGGTTTACTACTAATGATCAGGAAAATATTACAACTGCAATATATGTGCTTTGTATTAAAAAAATGCTTTCTACGTTTATAGCAGAACAGTAATACTGAATACAGAAGTTACTTTATTTCAGGGTATGTATGTAAAATAAATCCCCAACAGGTTTTCAAACGGGGCCTATCGGTTTTCCCTCCGTCGGTCAGTCGGTTCGTTAGTAAGTTATATCGCCAAAAAGCTGGATCCTGGCATCACTAAAACATCTTTCAAGTTTTGTTTAGCAGATTTGATCTGTGGATAAGGGGCAATAAAGGGAATTATGCACATTTATTTTTTATTGTGTCTGAAATTGTGGTTGCTATGGAGACCAAAATGGTGAAAATATGTACAAAAAGACTAGATCCTAAAATTATACGGTTTCCATGCTAGGTTTATGAAACCTGGTATGTAGGTAGGTGACAATAAGAAGAGTATGAATATCCAAATATAATTTCATTTTAACAAAAAATTGGGTTGCTATGGATACCAAAACAGTGAAAAATATGTAAATAATTACTAGATCCTAAAATTACCCATACAGTTTCCATGCTAGGTTTATGAAACCTGGTATGTAGGTAGGTGAAAATAAGTAGAGTATGATTATCCAACTATAATTTCATTTTAGCAACAAATGTGGTTGCTATGGAAACCACAATAGTGAAAACACTGGAAATCTGGAATCCTGTCATAACTCAAAGAATTTCCAATCTACGTGCATGGAATGTTATATATGGAATTTGAGGAAAAATACATATAATGATAACATTTACGCTTGAATATTGTTTAATTCTGACAAATTAAGTGGTTGTCATGGCAACATAGATATAAAATATAATACATAGGGCTGTGGATTCAAACATGTAGGCCTCTGTCTTGCTTGCAATATTAAGTGACGTGTTTATGTTCAACTTCATGTTCTTCATTGTCTGGTTTTCTCAAATAGTTTTACTTATATAAACCAATTTCGGAATATGATATGATGATATATGATGGCAAATTGAATCCGAAATTATTGATATTTATTTACATAAAAATATTGACTTTCAAATACTACATTTCTACGAAATGAAGATAATTGATGATTTTATATGTTATTCAAAAATGTACTATAAGAGACTGCTAACCCATTACATTGCTATTAATCACCCATGATAATTAATGGTTTTGTGGTCTGTCGATTCCAAAATTCCTCAATTTTTGTTTATAGCTGACTTCGTGTAACACCCAAAGGTCTTATTGTCTTGATTGGCTGTAAATGCCAATCAACATGTACATATTACAGGCTTTATATCGAAATTAAATTATTAATACCCTTGTAGTTAGCAGATTCCAATAAACAGGTTTTTCGTTCACATTTTTTGTGTTTTATCCCAAAATATCGTATTTCACTCACTTTACTCACTTTATACAGAAATGTTCTGATGTATTAAGCAAATTGTTACCACAAACCTAACACAGTAAGCTATTTTTAAATGTCATGATTAATAATGATGTGGTCTTCTGATTCAAAGTTACTTAACTTATGTTTATATTTTGCAATGTTTTACTCCAAATATTTCACATAATGAACAACTTTTTAGAATAGATTATTAATGCTTGTGTGGAATGACAACATGTGTCTATTCGTATTGTTTAATTTTCAAATAGCACAGTTTGTGGTGTTATGGTTAAACAGATTCAAGAAATCATCAATTAAGTTCATATTTTGTAACATTTTATCCCAAAACATGGTATCTTCAACAAAAGCTTTAAGTTATCAATTTCTTAAATATTATACTACAGGTTATTACAAAATATAATTATTAATAAAATATGATTATGAATAACATTGTGATCAATTGATTTCCAAAATCCTCACTTTTGTTAATATTTTGGACTGTTTTACCCCATAAGTAGCTCAAGACGCGTATCACTTTGAAACAGGATTATAAATATCTTAAGCGGAAAGTCATCATGTGCCTATCTTAGTGGTTTATTACTAAATGATGTGATTAATGGCATTGTAGTAAACCGATTCCAAAAATCACCGTTTTAGTTTATAATTTGTATGATTTTACCCCAAAATATCATATAGTGATCCAAATGGATAATGTATTATTTGATATATTATACTTTAGCTTAATTACTACAAACCAATTATAGCTGTTTTAGATATAATACGATTACAGATGTCAATGTGGTCAATTGATTTCTAAAATCCTCACTTTTGTTAATATTTTGGACTGTTTTACCCCAAAAAGTAGCTCAAGACACTTATTACTATGAAACTAGATTATAAATATCTTAAGCGGAAAGTCATCATGTGCCTATCTTAGTGGTTTATTACTAAATGGTGTGATTAATGGCATTGTAGTAAACCGATTCCAAAAATCACCATTTTAGTTTATAATTTGTATGATTTTATCCCAAAATATCATATAGTGATCCAAATGGATAATGTATTATTTGATATATTATATTTGAACTTACTACAAACCAATTGTAGTTGTTTTAGATATAATACGATTATAAATGTCAATGTGGTCAATCGATTCCAAAAATCCTCACTTTTGTTTAATTTTGCAATGTTTTTGCCCAAAAATGTCTGAAAATGGACAACATTTAAGACATCAGATTAGCAATATCTTATGCAGGCAGACAACATGTGTCGAGCATACTGATTTGTAATCATATAACATAATAAATGGCATTACAGTAAACCGATTCCAAAAATCACCATTTGTGTTTATATTTTGAAGGATTTTACCCCAGAATATCGTATCTTGATCAATAACTGATAATTTCATATGCTATATAACACTACAAGATACTACACTCATATTGCATTGGTCTTTAATAAAATACGACTATGAATGACCATGTGGTCTGCCGATTCCAAAAATCCTCACTTTTGTTTTGTAATTTGTCATGTTTTAACCCAAAAAATATAGGCTTCATGTGTTACTATAGAACTTCATATTAAGTATGTTACAAGGCAACAAGTATGTGGCAGGATACAACATAACACAATTTTGGTGCATTTTTGCCTCGTTCTGAAATTCGCAGAAAATGATGTTGTAACTTTAAACTCAATTTTCTCAATTTGATGCCAATGTCATTAAGGGCCCTTTTCTCAGATCGCGGCTCATATGGAATATCACTGCTGAGTGTTGACATGCCGGGCCGTATTACCTAGAGTTTCTTGTGTAATGCCGTATCTCGCAAGACCGTTAGGTCGAGTGTGATGCGGTATAACGCAAGCAATGAGAGGTAATACGGACAGACGTATCAACACATCTGCAGTGATATGTCTTTAATTTAATATCAGTAAAAAGCAAAAAACCCCGCTTTTACGCGCGAAAATGCGGTCACTGTGTTAACATTGACGTCACAAATGTTGGCATATTTTCGGCATGTAACACAACGTCCATTCATAATAATGTAAGTTTTTATTTCATGACGTAGGTATATTTTCGGAAAACTATACATGTATGATACGGAAAATGTGATGCGTCGCTGTGTATTTCACTGTGCGATTTGTTCTGTATTTTATACAATACATACATTGGTATATAATAAATGTCTATCTCAATGTCAATTTGTTTATTCATGTTGTATTGTCCAGAAAATCCATTATTGAATACTGAAGAAAATTCCAGTGATCATCAGTCGTTGATCCTTTGCCCAATGTTTAAACTTATTTTTTCTAAAATGCCCTTGTCCTCCAAGTCTCTGGTCTAATATTACAGCCAAATAAGTCAGAAGCTGACCCATTATGATTGTTGGATACTGTTTGTATTGATTGGTGGCTGAGTGCATGTTCTACATGTATGATTTTTACTTTTTGCTCAACATTTTTGCTCAAGTATATTATAATGATAAACACTTTAAATTATGTTTGAGGATCAATGTTTCAGGTCAAGAAATCTGCAATGCCAAAGAATATTTCAAGTGAATGCTCCTGTAAATTGTATATGTTTACATCCAAACCAGGTATGTACAGTCAAACTTCAACAGTTCATAAATTGTATTCTACATAACATCTGTTACAGCCAGCAATTTGATGATTTAGTGAAGTTTTATGTTCTCTTTATGATATTTTCAAATCTCCTGTACTGACTGTTAGGGCTGTAACGGTACGCTCACCTCACGATATGATACGTAACGTCAATTTTTCTTACAATTCGGTATATTTCGGTATGATACAATATTCTCTAACAGCAGCTAAAAAGTACAATTTTTAAGTGCAAATGAATTTCTTGATTTTATAACAGCAAATTAAATGTTGCTATCAACTATTTTAAATGAATTTCGACAATATGAGGCACATATTAATACAATTAAAAGTAGTGAAGCATGGTATTTTACATAATCAGAGGACTATCAGACATTTTTTATCTCTGAATATTATTTTGTTCGTGAAGAAGCTTATACCGAACTGTACCGAAATTCACAACCCTTGTACCGTGAACCGTGTGGAACTGAAGTCTGCGGTCTTTCGTGTACCGCGGTATACCATTACAGCCCTACTGACTGTGATTTATTTAAAATCATTATTTTTCCAGTAGCCTTTTTTTGCAATATTACAATTTTTAACTGCTTCTTGAGAGCAGGTTTTGAATAAAGAAGTTGTTTATGTCCTGTCGTTTGCTAAAAATATATTTAAAACTGAACTAGTGTTTGCATTCAGCTGGTATTTGTTAATAATTATATGTTTCTATATTACAGGGGGAATTATTTATAGGTGATCAAAGTGGATTAATACATAAATGGGATTTAAAAACAGACAAGAATGAACATCTGGTACATAGTATTTTTCTTTTACATTTTATACAGTACGTTGTTATGTTTCATGACATGGCCTCATAAAGGTGTTACTTTTGTCACGGTGGCGGTTGTTGCGGAAGCGTCTTCCCACTTTGCCTGTTCAGAAAATCATTTTGTCATTAATTCAAATGACTTAAAATGCATGTTTCTTGCAGTGACTCAAAGCGCAGTGCACAAGAACTGTAACTCTACATTGCACCTGTTTTTAAATTACCTCCCTTTGATTGATTTTATTATAGCATTTCTTGTCCACGGCATAACTTTGTCATTGTAAGTTCAAATGACTTCAAATTCATATTTTGTAAGCATATTTCTTGCAATGTCTTGAAGTGAAGTGCGCAAGAACCGTAACTCTCCATTGCACCGCAGGCGACACATCTAACTGACGGAGCTATTATGTTATTTAACCTTGATGTTGTCTTATTTCTGCCATTTTCCCAAAAAATGAAGTAGTTTTATATTTAGGTTTTCACCTTATTGATCAGGTTTTTCACTAAGTTTTCTGAATCATTATTAAGGTTCCTGAGGATCGCCATCAAGCTGGTTTTCTCATATGCAAATTAGTTTAAACTTGTTTTAGCATTTCCAATAATTTCCAGGTACCTGAACCGGATGCATCAATACAATCCATCAGTATAGATCCTATGGGAACAATGATGGCAGCTGTTACAAATAAGGTGCGTTACATGTATAGCCTTTGTCTGATGGATCTCTGGTCTACAGATATTGAAAATCACCCTTATATATATTTCTGTATATACCAGTACAGTTGGTGCAACAATAGCACAATCTAGCATTATTACAGCCTAATACAGAATATTACATATGTAAATGGTTTCCCTGAAGTCAATTAATTCTTATCGAATCCTTACAGCCTGCACTGTTGATTGTTTCAGGGAAAATGTCATATATGGTCGTTAACGGGTGGACGTAAGGATGATCCGACACAACTTCATCAAAAAGCTGACTTCTCTGTCAGTACCAGATACGCATTGAAATGTCTCTTCAGTCCGGACTCTACGTAAGTCAATGTTATAAAATTGAATTGTATTTGAATATCGAGTATGAATTGAATTAACTGTCTTACTTGCACCACTGCTAGAATTTCGCTGACACAGAATAATCTCCAATGCTCCACTTTATCTATGAATTGATACCCTAGTGGGCCAAAAGCCAATATGCCATGGTTCCCAACATAAATGTCGAATTAGGACTGAATAAATTAACAGATGTAATTGATTGGGGGTAAATGAACACTTAGCTGGATGGGTAATTTTTTTTAAAATAGATGTTATAACGTAATATATTGCTTTATAAAGTGTCAGGATTGGCTCTTTATGGAATTGTTAAGCCAAAATGGTACTGGTATATCTCCTTTGCTTGACGCTCAGCATAGTCGAGTTAGTCAGGGTACTTGACGGTTTACCTTGTGTTGAAATCTGGGTAGTCTCCTTATGACTGAATTACTGATAACCAATGAAAAATCACGACCACACACGCACAAAGAGTGATCGTCTTTAATATGCATGTGTACAATAATAGGTTTTTTGACATATTTTTATCGGAACATGGAGTTATGTGTTTATTGTTAACATGAATGAAACATTTATTATTACAGACTTTTAGCAACAACACTAGCAGATAACTCGGCTAAGATATGGAAGACTGCTGATTGGACGTTACATACAGAATTAAAGGATTCCTCACAGAGATGGGTGTGGGATTGTGCATTTAGTGGAGATTCTCAGTATATTATAACAGGTACGGACAGTACAGTATACTGTTAAGTCGGTATACAGTAAAACCTTGTTATCTCAAGGAATAATCGGGACAAGCCAAATCATCGAAATAAACTGCGAGCTTGACATATCGGTGTGATAATTAGTATACAGTATTTAAAGCCAATTCCCAGGGACGATTTGCTCGAAATAAGCTGGATGGTCGTAATATCGATGCTCGTATTAACAAAGTTTAACTGTATTTCCTTGTGGTAAACTTTGGTCAGTTTTGGGTTTCAACTGATTGCAAAATTTACAATATTTCCTCCATTGTAAATTATGTCTTCCGCATATCGCTAGCTTAGAATGAGGTCGAAAAATTTTACTTACAACCTTATAAGACTGATACATATTTGAAATAAACACCACAAAGCACTTTTTGTGAGCCTTTTAAGTATTTTCAAAAAATTGGAACTCGTTATGTGTATCAAACTGAAGTTTGGACAGATCGTTTCACCATAAGTAAATAAGACAGTCTTTTCTTGTTTTCTCAAAATATTGATTTTGTACCGACGACCTACATGTACTGGTACTCATTCTAAGCCAGCGATATAGTAAGACATGTTGATTTTGTACTGGAAGTCATGATGGGTGCCTGTCTGAATTGGTGTCACAAAGTTTTTCAGCACAAGTTCTCCTTCACCAAATTTGCCAGATTTCAATGAAAATTCAGACACCAAGCCAAGTTGATCTTTGCTGGATTTATGGCCCTTTAATATTCATAAGTACGTTTTCTGTACTTGTCTTCCTTAAGCACTGGTTGGATTTCAATGAAACTTCATATAGATTACTGTAAAATAATATGTATTCGTGGGGATTAAATTTCATGGTTCACCTTCAAGCAAGAAATCAAATCCCATCAAACAATAATTTTGGCCTTTGTATTCATTACCTGAAATGCAAAATTCATGAATTAAGGTCCCATCGAAATGGTCTTTTTAACCAAAACCACAAAATTTTGTCCGATCAAAACTAAATGATTTTACAGTATACATGATGTATTTACAGCTTCATCAGATAACATGGCCAGACTATGGAGTGTAGATACAGGAGAGGTGAAGAAAGAATATAGTGGACATCAGAAAGCTGTCGTGTGTTTAGCATTTAGAGACGAGTCCATTCAGTGAGATAGAGTGTACTGATTGGGAGATGACAAATTGTTCTGGGAAGAATTGCAATACTTGATGCTAGCATGTCAGCCACTAAGTATGTTTCTTCAGCATGTATACTGTCTTCATATAAATACACTGTGTTTAGTGGCAATGTGATGTTATCAGGACGGTATCAAGGGCTTAGTGCAAAACCATGGTACATTGCCTCTATAAATTGATGTTGTTACTATAGTTTAACATCGAGCCCTCGACTGGTGTATTACAGTATTGACGCAGTGTTTGACATGGTTAAAAGTTATAAGATTCGAAGAAAGTGAAACCTAAACATGGCTAACTATAAAATCCTTAAAAACTAGAGATAAGTTGAAGAAAAAGCACAACTGAAGATGGGTGCGAAAATTGTGTTCTTGTATGTATTGATACTGTCTTGGAAATAGAAGATCCTTTTATAGTGCGCCCAGGATAACAAGAAACGCGGGAAAAGTTGGAATTATCCACATACGTGGAAAAATAAGCGTACACGATTTATCAGTGTTATTTTAGTATACAATTGACCATATGTGTTTATTTAAGTAACCAATTATGCAAAGGTAGACCAATCCGGTCAATGTTTGTAAACATCACGTTATTCTGGGCGTACTATACCTCTGGGAATGAGTCCTTTTGGTTGGTGAATCAGTCTATTTTCTGGACCTACAGAAGGCATAGCAAAACCTCTGGTAGATGATTACTGTATTTCATGTCCTGACTGATTTTAAATGTATTGTGTATCTGTGATTATATGATTCTGTATAAATGATTGTTGATGATAAATTGATAATTATTATCTTAATTGAATAAATTGTATTGAAGAACATCTGACTTCTCCGGTTATTATCAATGCAGCTCCTTATCCTGCAGCAACATTAGTAGAAATTGCTAACGATAATACTAGCCTTGAATATATAACATAAGAATGATAATGTATACACAGAACAGTGGAGGGACAGCTTGTTTGTAGGTTTGAAAGTGGAGGCACATACATATATGCCTGCCATATTTCAAGCAGAAAGCTGACTGGCAAATAAAGACTATGCTTGGCATTTGAAAAAAAAACCCTTATCTATGCACTCAGAAATTTGTTACATCATCATCTTTGTGTAATTGGCTAGTCATCAGCAAATGTCATCAATAATACGACAATGACAT
Source organism: Spisula subtruncata (assembly GCA_963678985.1). Classification (NCBI taxonomy): domain Eukaryota; kingdom Metazoa; phylum Mollusca; class Bivalvia; order Venerida; family Mactridae; genus Spisula; species Spisula subtruncata. Next base: position 61,890,603 of record OY787660.1, read on the forward strand.
TATTCCATAAAAATATAGTGTCAACAAACATAACTCATCAACTTGGTAATAAAATTTTAATAAATTTATTCAGTCTACATAGCAACTGCATCACCAGAAATGAGACTTATGGAACTTACATACCAGTACAATGTCATGTAGTCCATTTTGACAAAGGCACTGTAAAATCATTCAATTTTGTGGAGGATTAAATTTTGTGAATTTTTTGGTTCACCTCAAATCAAATCCCAACAAACAATAATTTTGACCTTGTATTTATTACTTGAAATACCAAATCCACGAATTAAGATCCCTTTGAAATGGTCATTTTTACCAAAACCACAAAATTTCATCCCATCAAAATTAAATGATTTTACAGTAACATGCAATGTCATTTTTCTCATGATGCAGCTATAGTCAAAATATATCAAACAAAATCATAAATAAATAAAAATAATTAGCAGTGTAGAATACTACCTTTAAATCTGATTTAATTGTCTACAAAGGTTGTCAATAGAATTTCATCAGCACCTGATTTTCATTATTTCACTAGTACAAAGTATTACATTGATATAATAATTATGAACAAGACTGCGTTCAATAAACGCTTATGCCCCCGTGGAAGCCATGTCCATAAAAAGCTAAGTCAATCAGGGGCCATTATTCAGTTAAAATGTTTGATAGTGTTACATGGCTTTGAACTATAAGGGGCTTATGATGGTAAACGAATAATGCCACATTTGAAAGCAGTGCCTTGATCGACTTCATGTGTGATCTGGTGATACAGATGTTATGGTTCTTTGTCACTGCACTTCTCCAAGTTGCCATCTATTCATATACCAAGTTTCAAGTCAATATCTTAAACACTTTTGAAGATACACTCCTGTCAAAATTTGATTCTGAAAATACTAAAGGGGAGATAATTCAAAATTTAAGACAGACAGAGTTATGGTTCTTGGTCATTGCACTTCTCCAAGTTGCCATCTATTTATATTCCAAGTTTCAAATCAATATGTTTAATAGTTTTGAAGATATACTCAGAGCAAAATTTGACTATAAAAAAACACTAAAGGGGAGATAATTCAAAATTTAAGACAGACAGAGTTATGGTTCTTTGTCAATGCACTTCTCCAAGTTGCCATCTATTTATATTTCAAGTTTCAAGTCAATACGTTAAATAGTTTTGAAGATACGCTCCTGTCAAAATTTGATTCTGAAAATACTTAAGGGGAGATAATTCAAAATTTAAGACAGACAGAGTTATGGTTCTTGGTCATTGCACTTCTCCAAGTTGCCATCTATTTATATTCCAAGTTTCAAGTCAATATGTTTAATAGTTTTGAAGATATACTCAGAGCAAAATTTGACTATAAAAAAACACTAAAGGGGAGATAATTCAAAATTTAAGACAGACAGAGTTATGGTTCTTTGTCAATGCACTTCTCCAAGTTGCCATCTATTTATATTTCAAGTTTCAAGTCAATACGTTAAATAGTTTTGAAGATACGCTCCTGTCAAAATTTGATTCTGAAAATACTTAAGGGGAGATAATTCAAAATTTAAGACAGACAGAGTTATGGTTCTTGGTCATTGCACTTCTCCAAGTTGCCATCTATTTATATTCCAAGTTTCAAGTCAATATGTTTAATAGTTTTGAAGATATACTCAGAGCAAAATTTGACTATAAAAAAACACTAAAGGGGAGATAATTCAAAATTTAAGACAGACAGAGTTATGGTTCTTTGTCAATGCACTTCTCCAAGTTGCCATCTATTTACATTTCAAGTTTCAAGTCAATACGTTTAATAGTTTTGAAGATACGCTCCTGTCAAAATTTGATTCTGAAAATACTTAAGTGGAGATAATTCAAAATTTAAGACAGACAGAGTTATGGTTCTTGGTCATTGCACTTCTCCAAGTTGCCATCTATTTATATTCCAAGTTTCAAGTCAATATGTTTAATAGTTTTGAAGATATACTCAGAGCAAAATTTGACTATAAAAAAACACTAAAGGGGAGATAATTCAAAATTTAAGACAGACAGAGTTATGGTTCTTTGTCAATGCACTTCTCCAAGTTGCCATCTATTTATATTTCAAGTTTCAAGTCAATACGTTAAATAGTTTTGAAGATACGCTCCAGACAAAATTTTATTGTAAAAATACTAAAGGGGAGATAAGTCTTAGTCCAAAATTAGGTCAAGGTGAAGGTCAAAATGGAGTCGGGTGATACAGGCGTGTGGAGAGTGGTCATATACAACATCCATGCAAGTATGAAAGCTTTGTAACAAGCCATTTTAATGCTAGAAGAAACGGTCAATTTGGGTTAACCAAGAATTTTACCTTTCAATAAGTCTAAGTCCAAAATTAGGTCAAGGTGAAGGTCAAAATGGAGTCAGGTGATACAGGCGCGTGGAGAGTGGTCATATACAACATCCATGCAAGTTTGAAAACTTTGTAGCAAGCCATTTTAATGCTAGAAGAAACGGTCAATTTGGGTTAACCTGGCCGGACGGACGAACGGACGGAAGGACGGACGGACGGACGGACAGGTGAATTACTATATGCCTCCCGATCTATCGATACGGGGGCATAAAAAGTTCATTTAGATCTATACCATGACAGACATAAAGTGTACATGTTCATGTGGATTTGATAGAGTAGCATCATTCAAATTTCTGAACAACAGTAATGTATACCTAGGTTATTAAGGTAACAATCACCAGAAAGAAATCATCAATACTATTTGATTTATATAATAATATAAAGACACTAAAAATTAGACAACTCAGCTATTTTTCACACAATAATTTTTCTACATGGTAAAACAATAAGTTTCATAGACGACTGTTTTACTTTATTATTTTAGATCAACGTTATCTCAGCCACAATATGATTACAAGGGTGAATGTTATCAGACAGTTGCTTGAATTTCCGGGGGTTTTTGGTGTGTTTTTTTTCAGGCTTTATCACATGGATCTAGCCCATTAATTTCCGTTTCTTTAATGCACCAAAGTCTTCATATTCCCCCTATATAAATTATTGATTTTTGAGGATTTAAGGTGTTTTAAGAGTATCAACTATAACAGATTGGGTAGACTATAACTATTTAGCTACTGGTATAAAAGACATGATAAGAGAAGCTATAGTACAACCAATGATTATATTAACTAGCCAGTATATGAACGTAGATTGTCCCTGTTTCGGTGCTTTATAATGACCAGTATTGATATAATGTTGAACTACGAGAGAGATATCATTTTGTATAGTAGGTTGATACCCTAGTTGTCGCCTCGCCTTCTCTATGCTGAATGTATGGGTCACTCCAGTCTTGTATACCTACAAAACATCAAATTAGTTTAAACCTTGAAAAGGGTAAGTTAGTACTGGTTAGGATATAGGCCAGGGACAACATTTGCCAGGCTTATATAATTGAAAAATGATTGTGAAGTCATACCTTCATAATAGTTTTCAGAAAAGTATTACTTATTTACTGTAAATAATAATGTTGGATTGACCATAAGTTTTCATGGACTACAATAAATTTGCCCAAAAATGTGTAATTTTACGAAAACGAAGTACTGGCACACGAACAAGACTATAGAAACTGGAAGCAAGCAAATGCCACAACCAATGAGGAAGATTTACATGCACATAAACAATCTTTCAAAGTGCCATCAGACTGCTTTCTCACTACATTTGTATTTTCTGATTTTAATAATGTTTAAGTACATTCTCCACTCAGGAAATATTAATTGCATTCAGAGTGCTAGTTTTGTATGATCTATATTTGAAGAGAAACTTGTATAAAGCCCATACCTCAGTTCTGGTTAACAATGGTTGAAAGTTGTAAACACATGATATCACATAATGTAACCATTCTGTCAAAAATGCTGAAATAAAAATAAAAGTGCATATCTTTAGCTAGAAATGCATCAACAGGATGCCCTCACTTGTCATTTGACAAGGACAAGCCATAACTGAACTACACAATCCTATAAATATTCCAACAAACTTTGACAACACTATAGCTAGTTTGCGATAGAAAAAAATCGTGTTTTTTAAAGATTTCTGAAAATCTATTTATCAGATTTTGGTAAAAAATAACACATATCTACAATAACTTCCTACCTACTACCATTTTGAATTTCATAATTTTTAGTCACCAATTAAAAGACATTTATTCTTTATTACATATTGAAATTACATGCGTATTTACAGTTTAACGCAGGGAGGTAATCTGGCATTCCATTGATGATTTACAATCAATTATTTAACCGTTACCATCCGTGATCGGCGGGATTGAGATTGCTGTTATAAAGACAAGACTTAGGAGGCCCTTGTGATTCGGTTTATTTAGTTGTGTCGCTTATAAACAAAGTACTGCAATAAAATGTACTTCGTCATATTCACCGACGGACCTCGCATGTGTTAAACTAAATAGGTTGCAAATACGCAAATACACCGTTATGTGAAATTGGCTGTTGCTAGTATCAAGTCTTCTTATTGATATTTCATACAAAACTACAAATATGTTACATAGAACTGATGAACAAAACTTTTTTAACTCATTTCTGATGTTGCTGAAATTTCAGTGTGTATTAGGTAGATATATTTCATTTAATCTAGCAAAATTTATAAATTAAACGAAACTTACCTAAGTTGAAGTTTGATTGTAATTCTATGAGACAACGATATTTCATGAGGATATGAAATGATGCGCAGTCAGTCTTCAAAGCATATTTGGCATGAGTTAATATCCCTGCATACATACATGTGAAAAAACCACATGAACCAACGTAACTGAATGAATACTAGTCATAATACCATTATAACCCAATATTTCTTGTCGGGAGGGTAGGGAGGCATTTCATATCCTCATGAAATATCGTTGTCTCATAGAATTACAATCAAACTTCAACTTAGGTAAGTTTCGTTTAATTTATAAATTCTATTCCGACAACGATATGTATTCATTCGTCAATGAAATGAGACTTTAAAGCTCAAATCATGCCAAATATCATGTATAAAATAACTAACATGCAAGTTTACTTACATGAATTTACATCTTCAAAATAGCTTCACTAACACCATTCTCATTTTCCACTATAATTTCTTTATCGTAGAACCTAGCAAATGTGCTTCTGTTTGACCATCCTGCCTTCTTCAGAATATCCGCTACTGGTACTGACAACATTTTTGCCTTTGATGTGGCAGCAGCTCTTACACTATGAGCTCCGAATGTCTTTGTATCTATCCCTGCTCTGAGCATAACAATTTTGATCCATCTCGCTATTGAATCACGTGATATTGGTTTGTAAGGTTTTATAAAACTGATCAATAACTTCTTTTCCGAACTTTTCCTAAGTTCTTTAGTCCTTTTCAAATACTCCTTCATAACTGTATAAACACACAGCCTCCTATCTGGAGGGTAAGCTTTCAAATGAAATGTTGAAAAATCGACACCTGGCCGACTTTGCTTTAATAAACCATTAAACTGTAACACAAACTCTGAACTAAACTTTTTTAAATCTTGAACAGTTAACAAATGTAACGTTTGTACACTTGCTGCATTCACTAGTGCCATCAACATTGTCAATTTCAATGTAAGATCCTTTAATGTTAGATGTTTCACAGGTGACAATTTTCGTAAGTATCTTAACACCTTATCTACGTCCCAAATACTGGTGTATCTGCTACGCGGAGGTCTAATATTGAACACACCTTTCATAAAACGAATTACCACAGGGTGAGTTCCCGCAGTAAACGTCTCTAACATTATTCCCATTGATGACAGAGCTCCCCGTGCTGTGTTCAATGAACTGTAACCAAGTCCTCGTGAATACTGATCCGTAAGAAATTCAATAACATCATTCAAAGAAACCTGAATTGTATCAATTTTCCGTTTGTTACAGAACTGAATCCATCTCGAAATATATACTTGGTACTCGCATTTTGTTGAAGCTCTCCATGAAGACATGATGATCTTTGTAGATTGTTTTGAAAAACCTCTGTGTCTGAAGGATCTCCTGACACTTTGCATACCGCCATCACCAGCTGATGTGCTAGGGGATGGGTCTTTTCTGTGTGACCTAATTTCAACAAATGAGTTACTTTTGGAAGAATCACTGGATGTTCTATCAATAACTCCATCAACAACGGGAACCATATTTGAGTCGGCCAAATCGGAAACACTAGTATAGCATGACATCTGTCGCTCTTCACCTTTTGAATGCAGCGTCCTAACAAGCTGAAAGGAGGAAACAAATATGACAAATTAAATGCACTCCAATCGAAAGTAAATGCATCTATAAAACTTGCACCTGGTTGAGGTTTCCAAGCACAAAACACCTCAACTTTGGTATTCAACCTCGAAGCAAACAAATCTACTGACGGTTTATCCCACCTGTCACAAATTTTGCTAAAAACTACTTGATTTAATTCCCATTCTGTGTTGTCTTTAAACTGTCTTGATGGTGCATCAGCTTCATTGACCACGCCAGGTATGTGTGAACATGTTAGCCATACATCATGCTCTAAACACCATTCCCAGATTCTCTTGCTGACGTCATTGCATTCATTGGACTTAATGCCCCCAAAATGATTCACATAGCTAACTGCTGTGGTGTTATCACACAGAATTTTTACATATTGTTTCTTTACTTCAGCCTCAAAAGCTTGAAGTGCAAATAATATTGCTGTAGTTTCTAACACATTTATATGGCTACTCTGTTCAACTTCAGTCCATCTACCACCTATTTTTGTTTTATTTAAAACCGCGCCCCATCCTGCAAGACTACTATCGGTCTGAATTATCACCTTAGGATTATCTCTACGAATTTTTCTGTATTGGCTGTGAATATTTTGAATCCACCAACTTAGCTCGGACTTCATTCCTACTGTAATAGGCATAACCGCCTCAAAATTACCTTTATTTTGCTTCAATGCCCAAATTTTTCCCTTTTCTAATTCTCTATAATGTAATTTGCCTGTCTCCACTGCAGAAAACGATGACACAATAAGCCCAATAACTTGTGCCACAAACCTAATAGTTGTTTGGTCACATTTATGTAACTTTTGACATTGACTTTGAATGTTATATTTTTTATCATCTGGCAAAATAACCACCATGTCATGGGAATCAATAATATTACCCAAATAAGTAATTCTGTGAGTTGGTACCAAAACACTTTTTTCATAATTTAGTAAAAAACCCAGGTTTGTCATTAAACTCATAGTAGCATCCCTATTTTTTAAACATTTACTCACAGTATCTCCTGCTAGCAAACTATCATACATGAACCCTGTACTGATGAACCCATCAGTACGCAACTTTGCATATACTGGTTTTAATAGCTTTGTGAATAATCTAGGCCCAGGACCTACACCATTAGGCATACAAGTGAACTGAAATATTTTTCCTCTCCACTGAAATCTGAAATATTTTTGCTGATTTTTTGCCAAAGGAATAGAATAATATGCTTTCCTTATATCCAACGAGCATAAATACATGTCTTCTGATATCAAATTCAGTGCATTTTCAAAATGATCCATCTTAAAATGGCAATATGGAATGTTTTCATTTAATTTCTTTAAATTTAATATCATCCTAAATTCACCATTTTTCTTAGGCCTTAGAAAAATTGGTGACAAAAACTGATTTACATCAAATTTCTCAGGTACAATAACCTTTTCCATAATCAGTTTTTTAATTTCCAAATCTATAAAATTTGACTCTTTCTCATTATGTTGCCTCTGTGAGAAATGATTCTGCTTTGGCGGCTCGCCGTCTAAAAATTCAAATTGACAATGTTTTACTACATCTAAAATGCTTTTATCACTAGTAATTTTTTCCCATTCAGAGGAAAAATATTTCAGCCTACCACCTTCAAACATAATAGGTTCATAAACTTCACTTACTTGTTCTATTGACGATGATAAGCACCTCTCGTGCTCCCCCGTCCTCGGAAGTTTTTTGACTCTGAATACGAGTTACTTCCACGTGCACGATAAGGTCGGCCTCTAAACCGCCCCCTGAAAGTGAATGGTCTACTACGTCCCCTGTAGCCATGCTGTATTCTGTGCCCTATTCTCACCGAGTCCTCGATCTCTTTCGCTGTTTTAGACAGATCGTCACCAAATAATTGGTTGGTATAAGGTACACTGCTGTTACACAGATGGCTATACTCATTTTTGAGTTCTGGCTTCAGTACTTCTTTCCTTGTCAAGTTTAACTGTCTGTTCGAATGACCAAATAATGCCAGAGCATCATTACTCTGGTCTATTAATTTAGACACATCCATACCACTTTCCTTTATCTTACTTTCCATTTTGGCCAGTTTGTTAACTACTTTCGCTATTAACACAGAACCCTTAATTATGGATGTTTCACAATTTTGTAATTTTTTGTCAATGTGTCTCGTGTTCTGTGAGCACAAATCCCAAATGAGTTTGTTAGTTTTCACTGTAACCAGACTCTCGCAGTTCTCTGGTCTACTAATGACATCGTCTTTAATCAGTGAATTGTATTGATCCTCATCCATGCCGTTTTTGTACAGATCATTTATGTACGACGCAAGTGTACTGTCAATAGGCTCATCACACACCTCTTTACACTTAAACCTTCTTGCCATCGTTGCAAATCTGCTATTTTCCTCAACCTTAGCTCTCTTAGGAGATGATGGTGATGGTGCTGGGGAGTCCTCAACTTCCCCTTCTTCATAATAATCATCATACTGTTCATCATAGTAACCTTCCTCAAGCACTTTCACCTTTTCAAATAAGCCATCCATTTTGGCCTCATACGCCTTCTGATTTTTATTGATATCTAGAAGGCATTTTAAAATATCATTGTCAACCTCCTTTTCTTTTTCCACTAGGACTTTTCCCTTGCTAGGGTTTTTCTTTGATTGTCCTTTACTAATAGGATTATCCTTAGGAGAATCCTTCTTGCCGTTATCGGCCATAATCACTGTTCACAATCACACACGTGTGTAAACACAATTCTAGTCCCCACGTGGGTCACTAATAAAATTCACTTTGCGGTAAAACCGCTACGTCACCAGGTCCAACAAAGACACTGCGTGACTCTCAATGTACAATAAATTGTAAAATCACTAATATAGGCTCGGGTAAAACACCGAATGGCCCAATATAGATAAAAATATCCGACTGCTGAAAATAATCGTCTTCGTTAAAACGGAAACGACGGAACCACTGACTGCGCATGCGCGAACCGCATCTCATTTCATTGACGAATGAATACATATCGTTGTCGGAATAGAATTTCATACTTGTAGGTTTAGTAATTTTAGAGAAATCTTTAAAAAAAAGAGGGTTTTTTCTATCGCAAACTAGCTATACTACAGTCAAATACTCAGTCAGAGCTACCTTAACAAAAAGTTACCATTTTAAGAGCCACAGAGCTGCTAATACCGGATGAATCTGAATAAAAAAGTACTGACGAAACTATGAAGCTATTAATAAGGATTACTTAGAGCTGTTGTGAGTAACTGGATACTCGGATGTCCATCAATTTGGATGAACGATCATGATTACAATGGCGCTAGATCTGTTTCATAGTAACAAGCTTACCCATAAAATATATCACAGATAATGGAAGATGAACACTCGGCATAGGATACCCTAGTCCTTCTATCTGAAAATATCATCACAAATATGCTATACAATTCTAAAATAATTAAACTAGACGTAACTAAATACATACATGTACATCTCATTCTAAACCCCCAACGACTAGACCATCATTGGAAGTCTTGATAACTGGTCTTTTCTTTGGAGTGGTATTTATACTTTTAGTGTATAGGATTAATACAGAGAGGTAGACTTAATATTGAGATGTTACTATTTGTTCCATGTGGCAACATCCTAGCAGGTGACACCCATCAGAAACTGTACATTTCTCAAGGGAAAGTAAGTTATTGAAATTTTAAAACTATAATTACTGGTATCAAAAACAAATATCACAACCATGGCTGAGTAGTTAAAGCATCTGCCTTGCAAATGGGATTAATCAAAGGTTCGAATCCTGGCAGCAACTGAGTAAGAACTGATGCAGTTGGTTGGCAAGCTGCAAACAAGTTAAAGAAGGTTAACTGTAGGCCCATTTCTGCCCAGCACCCGGCAAAAGGAGAAGGGATTTGGGAGTTACTGTGCACAAAAATGTAGGCGTCACTTTCTATGGGGGCAATACTTTGATAAACAAAGCCTGCAAATGGCTCCGTACTTGATGAAAGTACTGATATAAACATTGTTAACATGTTGAGGGTCGCCTGCAAGACTCTCGTAACTGCTTATTATTTAAGGACATAACAATTAATGATGACAGTCTTGTTGCTGCAGGCACCCCTCGATGTGTACCCGTACTTACCAATGGTTGGAAGAAGGTAAATGTGTTGATAGGAGCATTATCTGAGACAAAGTATGCCTGACCAGCCTGTAATAAAAGACATGGATGATATCTAGTTATAGAAGACATTGTAGTATTAAGAAGTGTTAAACATTTATGCATTAGTCAATATTATGCCGCCCAGGTGGCAGGTATACAGGGGGGATTAGACAGAGAAATCTTCCCGACAGATGGGAATTTGACAACCTTATAGACACTGTATCCCAGGGAATTGACTTTGGTAAAAATATTGACCGGTGCATCAAATTGTTGCATGAATACCAGTATCGATTACGCTATTGGCATAGCTAAATTGTCTCCAAATTATTGAGGTTTAACACTGTTTCTCATAATTGTTTTCATTCATCTTTTGCTGCTCATTCATCTAACCTGTTGGCCTTGACAAACTTCTTCAAATGTCATTGTGGAGATAAATCAACATTGTTGTCAAATTATCATTACGCCAGCGCAGAGATGGCTCCTCCTGATTGTTTGTTGCAGGCTGCTTGCCGGAGATTTTCAGGTTACAATGCACTGTTAAAATTGATTTAAAGGGTATTGATTGACAACTGGCGTAATTTCAATTATCAGGTACCGGTCTGAACTTCCACTGCTCTAAGAAGCACTAACGGCAGGACCATGGCAACAATACTAACAGATGGCTACTTTTATTCAATGACAAATATAGCAAATATGTTATACTTACAGCAATATAATTTTGTTCCTGAGTTAAAGCTTGACCAGCAAGCTCATGTGCTTGAGCTAGATTCTCTACATGCAGAAAGTCTTGCAGTGTATCAGTTTTATATATAATACAGAACAACCCTCTTTCTATGAAATCCTACAATGTATAACAAGTTGGTCACTCCAATCAGCAAGTAGAATCATCAATGGATTACTCTAAGCTGAGAATCAGAAACAAGGGGCAAATTGCACATTCAAAACATTGACAGTAACTCTCTAGCTACTCTCTGGCCAAGTAAATCGCATAAATTTTAGACACATGTCATCTTGCCATCACTGTTGAAGAAATAAACAAGTAGAAGCACCTTGAATTTTAAAGTTATCCAATGAAACTGTATTATCCAATCAATGCAAGACTAGGGACAGAGTTCACATGCTTACGTAAAGTAATGGAAAAAGTGGCATAATAAATGAATTAGTCTTTGAGATTAGGAGGATGCGTGTTCAACCGATGGCCGCATCATATTGCAGTATATTCAACACAAAATTAAAGAGAAGACTGGCATCTGTCTCCATACCCTTGTGGCGATGGATATCATCTGGAATGAGTTGCTGAGAGTAATTAATATGAAAGAACTTGTTTCACAATCAACCTTTAATATATAAATTTAAGTATGTGTACAAATAAAATAATGACTTTTTTAAATTGGCCAAAAAAGTAAATTAAGTTTGATCAAATGAATAACATACCACAATTCTAGGTATATGTCTTTGTTCTCCGGGACCATAGACAGCTGCTAGACGTAAGGTACATGTACGTAACTCACTTCCATCATTTGTTAACTTTCCATTACCTGATAATACTTTCTGTTCTGCCATACTCTTAGTCTTAGAATAATGGTCTGGATGCTACAAACAGAATTAGGATACAAGTCAAAAAAAGGTTTGCAAAAAATGATCATAAGTTAATCACTAACAATAACAGAAGTGATTTCTGAGATAACTTTATATTTCTATGAATGACATCTATCACTCAACACTTCAACTCAGTCTCCTACATTTGAAATTGGAATATGAAAAAGAAAATGAAATGGCATAATTATACAGTACAACCATAACTATTTAATAACACTTTTATGAGCTAAACCATGCAAATTAACTTGAAAACTACACTCATACTTTAGAGGTTTTATAAAACAGGAGGTATTTCAGTGATGTAATGAGTTGGTATCAACATATTAACTGATTAATGGTGTGTGTAGTTACATTTGTGCAACCTTTTTTAATGTTGGAATAGTCAAGTGTTCTAAAGCATTCATTATTTGCTAGGCGTTTGCACCATCTAGTATAGGTTTCAATACCACTAATAATAGGCACAAACATACCTTATCAAGAGGTAGATAGGGCAATGACTCATCACCATTCTCTATAGTCTGCCCACCAAATATGGTATTATATGTACTCGTATAGATCAGCCGCGTTATATTATGGACTAGACATGCTGGAATCATAAAGCAGGTATACATGTATGTCAGAGTAAACAACAAGTATAACAACCTCAAACAACAGTTTTTTAACAATCACTTTTGTTGGTTATTCTGAGATCAAAGTTGTTAAAACTGGTACAGAGCCAGTCTTCACAAAGCATCTTAAGGGAAAACTTTAAAATATTTTACATAAGTTAAAAAAAATGAACAGTGCATATTTTGCAACAAACTAAGAATAGCTCATAGGTTCTTGGTTATTATTGTAACATTTTACATTACCCTTCAAAACAATGTAAAAAGTAGATTCTTTTTCCTGGTTAATAAATAATTTATATGATAATAAAATTGTAAGATTTTGAGGAAATGTTAAGTTTTCCCTTAAGATTCTTTGTGAATACCACACCTGGGGTCTTATTCACCAACATTGTAAGACTGAAACTCAGACTTAGACTATATGGGTGATAAACTGCTGATATACTTTCCAGAAGAATGTCATGAAAATAGCTGGAATATTTTTAGAGAAGTGTGGAGTACAAAATACCCCGCCCCTTATTATATTTCATCATTTAATATTAAATTATATTACCATCGATCACATTCTGTGTTCCAATAACATTTACAGCTTCAATTCTTGTCCTATTCAGCTGAAATAACAAAATGTTTCACACAGTCATATATAATATACATATCAATTCATATCCTGACAATTCCGATAAGCATTCATGCTTTGGGGCAAGTACGTAGGCTTATGACTACCTGACAAGTTTCGTTCAATAGGTATGAACTCATCAGTGCATAAGCAGATATGGTTTTCCTCTTGTACTTGAATATAACATACTTAAAGAAGTAGGAAAATCGTCTGATGAGTTCATACCTATTGAACGAAATCGTTCAGGTAGTCATAAGCCTACGTACTTGCCACAAAGCAGTTTTCGAGTCAACATGTGACAACCACTGATGGCTTTCACCCAGCCACCATGTATTCGAATTCACCCCCATTTGATGGTCATTGGTGGTTGCCACAGGAATACTAAATGGTGAGTATCCCAAACGTCCTAACACACTAGCATAGACAAGCTAGATCACAGCAAACATGTTGCTTACACACATCTTGCAAGCATGACAGGTTACAGCAACTGCACAATCATTGCATATGCCATTTGTCCTGAGAACACCACAACCCCACACAAGTAGGAATTGACTCAACCTCCACAAACCGGTAATGGGTGGTAATCATAAGCAATACAGATCCCTTTGGTCAGCACAGTCTTGGAAGTTTTTAGTTCTTAGCCTAGGGATCTGTTAATCTAAATGAAATGAAGGCAACCCCGCAGCCACTGTATTTCATCTTCTATTTCCAATCATATTTATTTTCATTAATTTTGAAAACCTCGTCAAGCTGAAGGTGCCACTGGATTATATAGAGACAATTACCTGTTCGCGCCCTGACATGCCATATGATGCCATGTGATATACGCAGTCCACACCTTCGAATAAATTCATCAACTGATCTCTGATGGTAAGATCAATCTAAAATAGAAAACTAAATTTGTAAAATCCATGAAATCATAATGTACCAGTCAATGTTATGTCTGCCCCGAGGGCATTGGGAATACAAGGAGAATTAGACAGACAAACCTTCACAACAGGCAGGAATTTGACAACTTTATCGAATGGAGTCCTGGGGAATAGACTTTGGTCCGGTTCCAAGACCTGGTAATTACTATATGATTACATGTCCTGACCCCGGGGATTTAGACATCAAAATATAAAAAAAACTAATTCCTCCTGCAAGTAAATCAACCTACCATGTGAAACTCCATGTTTTCTTGGAGTGTCCATATTGGTTCCCTAACATCAACAACCATTACTCTATGTCCTTTGGCAGCCAATCTTTTACCAAGCCAGAAACCAGCATAACCACCACCACCTGTCACTAAATGTACTTCCTTTTCCTTCTTATTACCAGTTTCCACATTCTTTCCACTGCGTGTAACTACCATCTTAAAATGAAAAATAAAAACTTAAGACTTAATTTTACTTTGGAGAGCAGAACATCAAGCAAAAATATATAATAGAACCATTTTACGAGAATTTGGGATGATGTGGCTTCATATCAAACCCAAGTCAAACAAAATCGACTCATAAAGTAAACTTTTGATGGAGCAGAAATTTCAGAAATTTAAAAGAAAAGAAACAAGACAGCACGCTCGTCTTATCAAACCTGAGACTTCTGATAATCACAAAGGTCAGAAATTATGTGCCCAGCAAAGGTACAAACTAGGAACCTGTGGTATAATCAAGGCCCTATCGAGCACTCGATAACACTATGTTAAGAAACAAATTGCTTAAAAAAATTGATATGCAGCGGACGAAGTGCAATTTATATACTTCAAGTGAGCGTTCGCGGCTGTTGCACAGCAAAGTGCAACTGAGCTAAAGCAGTATGTTGCATAAGGAAGTGCTCAGTAGCGCTCACCAAGAAAATTGCTGAGAAACGGTGTGCTATTGGTGAACACTGCTTGCTGGTAGCATGTTGTTGCATAGACGTAGTAAAGTGCTACCAAAAGTGGCACGGTGGTCGAGTGGTAAGACGCTTGACTCCTTTTCGAAAGGTCCCGGGTTTCGATTCTCAGTCAGAACACTTGGTCAGAAACGCTATTTAGTGTTACCCACCCAACTAGAGATGATCCTGGTAGGAAACCCAGAGGTAGTCTCGTGTGTTTTACACCAGGCATGTTAAAGAACCAAGGAATCTATTTGAAACGAGCTAGGGTATCACACCCGGATTCCTAGTATCTCAGCTCTGTCTCGAAAAAATTGCGATAACGCACCGGAGTGGACACTGCAAATTACATGGAAGGAAAAAAGCGCTTGATGGCGCCTTGGACGGTTCGCTACAGTATGCCACGGGTTCCAGGAACTTCTCCATCTGTGGTCAAGATCGTTACCCACATGACTACTGTGCTACACACACATAGGTCAATAAGACTTGCATTTCTATAATAAATATCTGGATATCTCAAGTTGTTGATGTAGAAACAAGACAGGTACGATCTAATTTGAGTACGAACGTGTCACGCCCATTTCGTTACATAACAAGGAAACCAGAATGGCAATAAAGGAAACCAAAAGCACACACAGTGTTATATACAGAAAAAATTTAAGACAAATATACTGACATCTTATCACTGTTACAACAACTGAATATGGTACAAAAAAGGCAATTTGTTTACAAAGAGCCGACACGGGTCAAATACCGTAAACAAGATTTCGCGGAATTTTACGACAATGTTTGTTGTTAAGCAAGGTACCAATGTTCTTTTAATTAAGTTTTAACATCACAATTAACATGTTCATATAAAAAATGCCTATTTATTAATCAAATTACACATTCTTTTAACTTTCATTACTCTATAAGTCGTAAAAGTCGTAATTCGGTCGTAAATTATGCGCCATTTTGAACCATGGCAACGCACAAGCTTTTTTAATGTCAGTGAGTTTTTAACCATTTTTTAGAGAATACTAGGAATCTAAGCATAAAAATCAGTAAACGGTGAGTTCTGGATAATGTAATTCTAAACAAATACATGTCTTTAAATGCATTTGTGTGTCACAATCGACGTCCTTTGAGGTAAAAAACTGATGTAAACAATCTTTCCCTAGACTAGAGGCTAGACCTCCTCATTCAGTCATTGTCCCGTCTTGACTGGGTGGCCTGAGGACATCCAGGCTCAGTAATACCAATATGCTTTCATGGTCTGAGACTCATGCAGCTTCACAGACATAACAAACTTGAAGCTGTACACTGTCCTTTTAAGACACAAGCACATGAAGCTGTCTCTGACATGGATGATCAATCAAATTCAAAAACGTTATTTCGTGCTGGGCTCAAATCCATGACATCCTCATCACTGTCCAAGTTCAACTGTAGTACGACACTGTGCCAAATTGCCGATCACCAGTCTGCACCTTCCTACTGTTGCTACTTTTTTGCGTAAGACATACTTTTACCTCTTGATTTCAACCTTATCATCTCTTCAACTCTTGTTTGTTTGGAAACATTGAAAGGTGTCATAGCCGAGATTCAAACCAGGCACCTCCAGATTGTTAGTTGAGAGCTCTTACCATATCCATTGACTGCTTCTAAACAGGACAGGTTACTCTGAAATAAGGACAATGCACATTTATTAGGATAGTGTCTGCTGCTGTAAAGTTAAATTACAGGGAAAAGTTTGCCTTGTAGGGGCATGAACATAGGAGCACCAAAGCCATAGCTTTTTCTTCCTTCTACAGGACGGGAATCCATTAACTTGATTGTACTAAGTCCCAGGTTGGTTATCGAGCAAGACAGCCTCCGCTTGGAAGTTATGTACACCTAAAAATATTCCAGTATTTACAAATAAAACTATGTACTGCCTATATGCTGTCTACCCTTGGGACAGAGGCTGGACTGCTATGGTGTTGTGGATTGCAGTCTTGATGGCCTCTAGATTTGAGATGTCAGTCAGACGCTGCTGGGATTTCCACCAGGGAGTACTTGATCTTGAATAGCATGGTCAGTCGTATTGCACATCGGCCGTCAGCAAGAGCCTCCCAGCCAAGTGAACCTACCATGCCTGTGACACACCATGGTGTTTGTCGGTATAGTTGTTGCACACGTGACGGGATGCACGTCGCTGTACTTTAGCGAGGCGATTGATATCATCCGCTCTATGGGGATCCCAAGATGTTGAGGCTTATAGGACAATCAATGTCTTGTAGGCAGTGTCTCTCACTGCCCTGCTGCAGTCCCTTAGGTAACGTCTGAGGAAGCCTAGTTGCTTGGAGGCCTTAGCAGCTGTTGCCTGTGTGTGCTTCTCGCAATGCAGGTCGTCGCTGAGTGTCACACCAAGGTACTTGGCACTGTCCTCTACTTGGAGTTGTTGACCATGAAGGAAGAAGTTGGTGTTGTAGACTTATGCTTGATTCTCTGCACAGTACACTGTCCGGTTGAAAGCTCATCTGCCATTTCGATTCCCATTCTTTGAGGGCTGAGAGATCTTCCTGGAGTCTAGCAGAACCTTGGTCACTCTTGATGGGTTTGTCCAGCATGGTATCATCAGCGAAGAGGTTTAAAGTGGAAGATTTGCAGCCTTGCACTTACTCCACTCACAGCTTAGGTGACAGAGCATCAGCATCATCTTTGAGTGTGGTTTCCATCCGAGGCAGCGTCACAACAGAGATGAAATAAACGTCATGGTACCAGGAATTCCCTCGCTAGATGCTCAGCATATAAACTTGCTTCTCTTCTCTCATATACTCTTGTGGCAATGGATAACATCAGGAATTAGGGTGTCGAGAGTGATACATATTTATATTATAGGCTGGAAAGTTCTGAAACACTTTTTTGAAGTTGTTTCATATTTGACCTTAAATGAATTACCTATATAACCTATAACCTAATGCTACCTTACAGCTGTAGTTAGCATGTGTAGCAACCTCCATCGTCGGATATCACGGTCGGTGCCTCCACTACGTACATCTCCTGTGGCATTTTTCTTTACAGATCTTCAAACCTGTAGAATCGGCCTTAGTGGACCATGAAACAAATACATTAATCTCTATTTACCTATCTACTCAGGAACCAAGGCTTATAAGCCAGTCATAAGGCAGTCATGATCATCTTACTCAAAACCTTTAGGCTACAGCTGTGTTATTGGTTAACAATGCCAGCTGTGATCTAAAACAACTGTGGTCTCAGTGATTATACTAGTAGGTTGTTTCCATAGATGGACTTATATCTTTAATATAACTATGCAATTTTGCTCTTGACGATATTCCAAGTTTATGGTTATAAGCTATTACCTTTTAAAAATATATTGTTTCTGCCACTGAGTTTGAATTGATATGTTTGGTCTTGCATGATTAAATTTACTGAATTAGATGTATTACTACATGTATATGAGCTCTGCTGTGCGATTTCCAACCGCTTGATAAAATATTGTCTTTTGGGAAACCCATATTTAGTCCAGAGCACATATCTTTGTGAGAAAAAATGCGAAAAAATATTTTTTGTCTGATGATGTCACACTATGTTTGTTTTGTATCATATTAAAAATCTAGGTCCTTACGTGTTTGTGTTAGTCTATTATTTTGGGGTAAAAACTTACAAAATATGAAAGCTAAGTATGATTTTTTGGAATCAGTAAACCACATCACCATGTACAGTTTTATGGGATACAAATCGATTGTGATAGGTATGTTGTTACTTGTAGTTTACGATATTAAAAATCATTTTCCAAACTGTTGTCGAAAATCCGATATTTTGGGACAAAACCTGTCAAAATCTAAACAAAAGCGAGAATTTTGGGAATCGGTTGATTACAATGTCATAAAAAACTATGTTTGTAAATTTTCAATTGTGTTAGGTACATAGTGCCTCGTAGTTTAATATATCAAAACTATAGTGCCAGAATATCTTGCTAAATGATAGTATTTTTGGGGTAAAATAGTGTAAAACATAAACGAAAAGTGAGAATTTTGAGAATTGGTTAATTATTTTGTTGTGTTTACTCAAAAAATCAAATATCAACTTAGTTTACAATATCCTTAATGTGTCATGATCCAACAAATTAAATGTGTGTATTTTATTTCCTTTTTCTTATAGGGCGCTTATAATAGGACCTGTACTAATTATATGACGTCACCGTGTTTGTCTATTTTTTGTGACGTCAATAACGTCATTTTGAACGTCAGTTGTAATTTCACGCCTTTAGTTTTCATTTTGTCATAGCATGTCACTATGTTGGACGATTTTGAAAAGGTATTCCTTTTTGGAATCCTTAAACATTACTCTACACAATTCTACCAAAATGTGAAGATGTGAAAATTTGACATCAGGTTGGAAATCGCACAGCAGAGCTCATATATGCTTTTTATATACATTTTGTACATGTACTAAGTTATTATGTTTCTTTTACTATTTTCAGAACTTCTTTTCCAAAAATATCAATTAACAGCCGTTCAAGATGTATGATCGCGCTCCTAGAGATTTAATCAAGGTTAATGGTAGTACAGCTCAAAATGTTGGACCTGGTTCCTACGATGCTGATGCCCCACCAAAAGCAAGATTTAAGGCTGGTGAGTTGTCATTAGTTTGTGTACTGGATTCTGTGTCTCTGTAACTTAGTGGTTAGCACACTTGCCACCTAATGTGGCGATCCGGTGGAGACGCTCATATGCCTGCCATATTTCAGCAGAATGCCGACTGGCAAATAAAGGCTATGCTGGGCATTTAAAAAAGGTTTATTTTCTGTACAGAAAAAACTATTTTGCCACTTGTGATGAAAACTGTTTGTATTGCGCGCAAATGTTCCTAGGACCAATCAGACAAGTACAATATTTGCACAACGACATACTAATATTATGTTCAAAGGTGAGACATTTGCTGAAGCCCCTCATCCCTGCAATGTATTACAATGTCAAGTCTCAGACATTTAAACACAATAGAAACATGCATTCAAGTTGAAGTGGCCCTAAAATTACCACAAAAATCCTTGGGTTAATTTGTTCAGGTACACTATTAGTCTAAAAAACATAATGTTTGAAATTTATCAAGCTGTTTTATATGCAACTCATTTCTGCTGATGTTGCATTTTATTATGATAATTTTAGTAATTGATCTTTAAGTGTATCTAAAATTCTTATTTCTTTTGAAGTTAAAAACTCTTGACAATACTGAAGTAGTTTGGCAGTTGCTCTATAAGTATCAACATTTTCATATTTTACCCTTAATAAAATCCTCTTGAATTTGGAATTTAAAAATTGTAGTTATTTTTATGAGATGAAATATGGAAGAATGACAAGGGTGCTTGTTAGAAAATATTTAAAATCAAGTGGATTTATGTTTTTATTTTTATTGTTGTTATACTTCTAAATGTTAAGATGACCTATTTTGTAGCAAAACTTTACAGCCACATTTTATAGGTCTTAATTCACAGTGTTAAGTGTGTATACTTGATACCAGACAATTTTGAAATCTATATACTGGAAAATGTACATAGTGCAACCTCTCATGACGTACAACCCTATTGATTGAGTATAAACTTCTCTCTCCTACAGTAATATATTTTTTTGCTGTTTGAATGATTTTAAAATCTATCATTTATTATTTATTTTCAGATGGTTATGCACCTTTCTTATCAATGACAAGTCGAGAGACATTTTTAAACATCAGTGATCAAGTAGTAGCTGCACCAGGACCTGGACATTATGATCCTGCATTCGCGCAAGATCTGGTTAAGGTATAAACTTAACTTTAAACTCATAACAAATGTAAACTTAGTTAAAGTTTGTAGGGAAGTAGCTCAGCTGTCATCTGGTAGATGCAGGTTTAATTTCAACTTTTGGTTGGTTTTATTCTTCATGACTTTACGAACAGTCATTGACCTCCACATGTGGAGAAGTTGCCAGTTGATCGTGGAATAGCTGAAATAATTTGGTACTGGTTACTGTAAAATCATTAATTTTCGTGGGGGATCTAATTTCGTGGATTTCGTGGTTCACCTCAACCACGAACTTTAATCCCAACGAACATTGATTTTGACCCTTGATTTATTACCTGAAATGCAAATCCATAAATTCAAGTCCCAACGAAATTGTCTTTTTTACCTAAACCACGAAATTTCGTCCCAACGAAATTAAATGCTTTTACAGTAACTCCAGGAAATTGATTAAGGGACTGGCTGCTAAATATTGCAGAAAACTGAAAATTATTTGAATATTTACTTAACACCAAATTAATACAGGCAAATGTGAAAACAGTTTCACTGGATCCATTGAACTTAATGTACCATAAGATTTAATGATGCTATGTTATTGTCTGCATTTTATAAAAGCTTTTTCAAATACATGTATCTTTGTTTTGAAGATTCTTCTCTATTACTAGCTGTGTTGTTGATATATTCTTCTTGCTGCTAGCTATTCAAAAGTTGGATAATCAGAAAATGAATTTGACTTTTAAAAAAACAATATTGAGTTACTTCCCATTCACCATGAGTTGGTTGTTTGAAATTAATTTTTCTACTTATTTGTGTGTGCAATCCACTGGGACTTATATATCTGAATTGTATCTTAATATGCTTCCATTTAAAATGAAGTCACTCATTATTATTATCTTTATTATTATTATTTATATTATAATTATAATCATTTTATTATCATAATTATTATTTTATAGGGAGGGAAAACACTTGCCAATAAATCAAAGAGATTCACAGAGCAGCCTATTGAGAACCCAGGTCCTGGCGCTTACAATGTGGAACGTTACACAGAATTTAGATCAACAAAATCAGCTCCTCAATTACAAAACAAAAACAAAAGCAATATGGGAGTAAGTATCGTGGAAAACATAAAATCAAAGTTGCATTAAAGTGTCCGTTGCCTAAGCAAAGCACTACCTAGCGCTTTCATTCAGTTACCTCCCATTCAATTAAATATAGAAGGTATGGATTACCTCCCGTGGAAAGTACTACATAGCACTTTGATTAGGCAATGGACACCTGGTCTCTTCCCCCTTTTTGACTTCTCCACACTTTGTTCCAACCACCCAATTCATAATGCCATGAATATTTTTGTGGGTAAAAAATAGTTTCTTGAATTTCTACCCTTGGCATGCAGAAACATTAGCGATTGTTTAAACTTCTTTCTTTATGCAAACATTTAGCTTCAGGAAATGTTAGCTAATTTTGAATTTTTAGCAATTTTTTCCCCCAAATTTTATAATTTTTGGCAAATTTGCTAATGTTCTTTATGTGGTGATTTTTGTTTAAGACTACAATTTATTAACTGAATTGAGTATTAAACTGTTTATGTGTACTTTCATTCTCACAAAACATTTGATATATTTTTATTACTTTTAACAATACTATGGTATTATGTAGTTGATATTATTACCTCCCTGTTGAGAGAGTAACTGGTACATGCACCAAGATCACCAGAAACTAATCACTGTAGATAAATACTGCGGATAAAAACTATCACAATACTTAGGTTAATCATTGGCAATATTGGAGTAAATTTGTTTCAGAAGAAAGAATGTTGATTTAAGTACATACCTCTTCAAAAACCATTGCCTATGTTCTTAGATTCTAACCCATATCTAATAAAGTTAGAGGTTCACAAAAAAAACTTCATTAGAAAGTCTTGTTTGTCTCCCCCCTGATCATCCCCGGTGAAGTGGAGTCGTTTGCCAATGTATTATTAATACGAAAAAAAACTGTTTGTTTTTTGTGATTATCAAACGAAGAAATGAAACATAGTAGCAAAAGATCAAAACATGTTTTTGAAGCACAACATAGTGAGTAAATACGAGGAATCAACCAGACTCTAGACATGTTGTGTTGATGTCCCATTTCATTTTTTGCTCGATAAGAAGACGTCGCTGACACAAGTCAATCGGTCCTTGATTGAATATAATTCTGCCCTTTAGAAGTTTCTACATATAACTACAGGCCCGTAGCCATGCTGAAGCACTTGCCCCAGCGAAAAACTGCCTCAGTGATATTTTGAGAAATGACTTAAAAAGGCATTTTTCTTTCCAAGAAAATAGCACCCCAAATATATCCTTGATCAGATTTGCAACATTGCTTTTTTGTCTCTTGTGTCTCTTGATACGGCCCTTAACTATTGTATAACGTTGTATTGCTACTTCAGTTGGTGACGAGTCAACTCAAGTTTCACCGTAAGCCAGATGCGCCATCTATCCCGACACCAGGTCAAGCATACGGGTACGAGGAGTGTGAGGATGGTACATTGAAGAAACAAGACGCACCAGATAGAGATATCTCACTTGGCCCGGCATACTATGGTGTCACACATGTAAGTAGTATAAACTGTCTTCAATGGCTGTTTCCAGTGTGCAAGCCTGCTGGTTCAAACCATGGCCATTTTATATCAAAGACAAAATAATAATGGTACCTAGCTGTAGTACCCTTGTAAAATCAAACCTATGTTATTAGTAGTTACTTACCTGAATTAAGCCACCACCTGCCGTAGTCAGCAAATATTGTTAATTAATACACTTGTTACTAAATATAGTAACAAAAATGAGCCAATTTCAGGCTGATTATGACCATCACATGGTTGATTATCGCCTATCGGCCCGGGCCGCAATCTCATAATCGTAATCGGCCCGTTGAAGGGACGCACGTTATGTTATCCACGTCAATGACATTACGTTGAAATTGATTTGACAATTTTATGAATATACAAGATTTTCATCATAAATGACTGTAGATCTCCATGAACTTAACTAAACGTGAGTTGTTGTTACTCCCATTGAGTTTTTGAATCAAACAATTGTATTAAAGACTTTAATACACTTCAGAGCCTGGCCGGAAGTTGATAATCGGCCCGGCATGAATAATCACCCTCGCGGTGATTATTAATTTTTCGGGCCGATTATCGCCTTCCGGCCCAGCTCTGTCGTGTATTAACCTCTAAATAACAATTGACCCATTTTCAAATACATGTACATTTGTTTTGAATAACTAACGGTATTAATTTAAAGTTTAAAATAAATAGCCACATTTGATGTAGCCTTAGTCTGGCTTC
This sequence comes from Spisula subtruncata, assembly GCA_963678985.1. Taxonomy (NCBI): domain Eukaryota; kingdom Metazoa; phylum Mollusca; class Bivalvia; order Venerida; family Mactridae; genus Spisula; species Spisula subtruncata. The sequence goes on from OY787660.1 coordinate 61,914,755, forward strand.
TTAAGACAGTATGTCTATATTCCTGACATAAATATACCCTTCTCAAGGAAAAATATATTTATTTTGCTGTTTTCCAAATACAAAAATTACCCCTGCAAAACGTTCATGTTACCAAAAAACCAATTTGTCCCTTAGTAAGTAAAAGGTCTTAAGCCCAATTCTGAAGGTAGGAATAAGGGTCACAGAGGGGTTAGACTGTATCAGATCCTGCTACTCAGACAGTTGGCCTATAAATCATATTTCTTCTGATTCAACAAATAATTTACCATTTAAACATATTATTAGATCATAAAAGGATTACTTGTTAACTGTTTGTGTCATGTTTAATTGATGGTCCGAACATCGCTGATTACCATTAGAAAATACCAGACATGCCCCACTAATGTAGCTCGCTATTCCGTTATATGGAAGAAACGTTGTGTAACAGAATAACTCATATTTATCATCTTAGATAATTAAGATAATTACTGTTAATTGATTTACGTTCATTTCTCATGGGTGTATTTTAGTCATAATGTTGCCATTAAGCAAGTAGGATATTTATTCATTTATTTTCATTCTGACATTGATTGTAGTCCAAATGTTTTTTTTCCATATGAGGTAAAGGTCTTATACAAAGGTCTGGTCGTAATACATTGTTGATGGCATTTATTTTGCCCTGGGAATTTGTACTAAATGTAATTTTCATAGAATTTTGTTGTGTAAATGTTCTTTTGTCATTGATTGATATAAGAGATTTAAAGGGATTATGTTAATTCTGAAAAGAATGGGATCACAATTTTAAAAGCTTTTTGGCCCCTTTTAAACTAATCCCTAGGGGCTGGGTTTAGAATCTGAGTAATGTGAAATGTTTGTCACATTGGAGCACAACTTAACGCCCAACATTTTACCCTTTTCACTGTTATACTCTCCAACTTAATTAATTGAAAGCACTTCTACAATTAACAAAACTCAGAGATTTGCAGCAAAGACTCATTTGAAACCCTACAGGAAGTATTAAATCATCCATTTAATTGTAATAAAGTTTTTGACAAGAGAACTCTATGATATCTGTAGTAAAATCTAAGGCGGGCCATCATTAGTTTTCAGAAACAAGCAATAACATCATATGGAGAGTTTGGTTGTTTTTACTGATATGATTAAGTACCCAGACTTAATGATAATGCTTTATGAATACCAACACTTGTACATACATTTAAAACTCATTTATATCCAAGCCGGTCTTTGACAGAACAGATTCCATTTGCATAATGGTTTGTTCCGTTATGCCTGTACTTTGTATATTTGTAAAACAGTGATTAACAATAGAACTTTGATGCCCTACAGACCATGTGGGCTGTATAATCCCTGCTTGTGGTCAATACCTTCTGTTGTTTTTTAGTTTGAACAGTTTTCATTATAGTTTTTGTATCCATTAATTTTGCTAAGTTTTAGACAAACAGGTTTCATCATAACGTCTACACACCTTTTGTTGAGGAAACAGTTTTCATCATAATTTCTATATAACATAATTGTGATAAGATCTACATTATTTCTATATACCTTAATTATATTCAGTTTTTGACCAACTGTTTTCATCATAATATCTATATACTGTCTGTCGGATTTTAGACATATTTCATAATAATTTCTTTATATTTTCTGTTGAGCTTGAGGCAGTTTTCATTATAAATTCTCTATATTATGTGTTGTGTTTAGACAATCAGTTTTCATCATAATTTCTGTATTTTTGTTTCCATTGACATAAAAGTACAGGTGGATTACATCAGAAATTAAAGTTTACATTTGGCTTTAAACACCAGTCGCTTTATGAGAACAGGAAATTAAAATTTAATCCCTATAAGGCCACCAGAAAGCTGTGACTAATTAATAAAGTTATCCCCCCTGAGAAATCATTTAAGTAAAATAATTGTATTAATTCCATTCTGATGCAGATAGTCATCAATACCAGATTGCGGCTACGTTATTGTTTAATTGTTTTAATTCAAGTGCCATTAAACTTGATGAGATATAAACAATTATTATCAATCCGAACAATTTTCATTAGTTCTGCGGCAGAAATGCTTTATGGTTTTGTTTTATTGCACTTCGGTAAAATACCTTTACACTCAGTTGTCCATAGGGAACAAATACCTTTGATTGTCACCGAGGCAGTTTAAATGCCGAAGATATCCTTCATTTGCCAGTCAGCTTGCTGCTGAATATGACTGGCATTATGAGCTTCCAACCGAATTCGAACCCTAGTCGCCTGATTAGGTGGTGTCTGTCGGCTAACCACTGAGCTACAGAGGCCACACAGTTTATCTAAGACCAAACCTCTAAAATCCGCTGAGTCAGCTTAATCACAACTCAAATTTTGTTGCCCGTCTGTCAGATTGCTTCAATGCAAATCTGGGCATAAAACTGGTATCACAAAACATTGTCCGTAGTCTATTACTGCTACATTTTGAGAGTTTAATACAAACATGGCTCAAAGACATAATAAGACTTCATTTTGAGCAAAATCTTTATTTTAAATTAATATTTAATTAAAGCTTTAGATTCGAATTGTAATGCCTTGAGAGATATATATGGGTCATATATGGAAATATAGCATTTTATCCAGTCACTTCCGGCCAAATCAGCCCGATAACAGGGTGCCGGATAACATTTTCAATAAACCGTCAAGTGGTCATGTGACTTGCAATAAACCGTCACCTCATCACGTGATCTGACGGACTTCTTCTTAAAGCGGGGTCGCCGGCTGAAACTCTGTATCCGAGGATGAGGTTTTCCTATTTAAAATGAGCTTGGGTCGATCAATAATTGTTCTACGACTTACCTGCGTGTACATGACGTTATCAAGATGTCCGACGTTGTTGTTTTGTCGTGACGTCAGTGAACAAACGTGACGTTACGCACAAATAATGAAAAGGCAAATAAATAGTGCGACTTTTATTCCCTTTTTAAAGCAGATGTAGTGACCGGATAAATAGAATAATAGGTTAGTGCCGTGGAGTGAGTGAAAGTTTATCCGGCTCGGCTGCGGAAATTATCGGATTCGCCTACGGCTCACCCGATAAATTCCTCCGCCTTGCCAGATAAACTTACTCATCCACGGCACTAACCTATTATTCTCTATACATTGATCCTGTGTATTTACAACTAGAAAGTTGCCTTAATGGGTAAATGATATAATAGCTTTTCAGTGTCAACCCAGTACAATAGATGTTCCTTTGTCATGCAAACATGAGTTTTTTTAAACATATCTTCTCATTGAACAAGAGTGCTGCTTTTATTCTGAATTCTGATTTAACATATTCGAAAAACATGTATAATGACCCAATTAGCATTTGGTTTGATCTAGTCTTTGTAAGGTATCTTGGCCATTAGCAGGTCATATTCTGTGTAAGTTGATCTTTTACTTTGATCTATCTGTCTGCTGTTTTACATTTGCTGTTTTAAGTGAACTTGACAGATGTAGTCTTGTCAGAGGGGAAGAAATATGATTCTTGGTTCTAGACTGGTCTCAGAAACTGAGAATATTTATATAAATTAGAAACATGTACATTTGTATTGCAACTGCTGGTAGGATGAGTGTGCAAGTATAAAATGTGTATGAAAAAGTGGACATTATTAACATAAAATTTCATCTCTATTAAAGTGACCATTTGTAAAAAAAGTTAAATACTATTACTGGTGAAAGACAGTTTAACCATTATAAAGTGATCTTCACCGCTACCATAGTATGACCTCCAAAACAGGTGAAAACAGTGTTTAAAAATAACTGATAAAAAAGTAATAAATAAATAAATAGCCATTGAAGAACTACAGCAAATGTGGCTGTTTAATGCAGATGCAGATCATTTGTATAGTATGTAAATTGACCTATTGACAATATGCTTAAGACAGGTAGTTCTATTATTGTTATAAAGAAATGTTGTTCTTCTCTTGCAGGACACTAAACCTAATGAGACAAAAGCATCTAAAACCTATAAAGGTGTACACTTTGGCAAGCTTACATCAAAGAGAAGCGACTTTATTGGTAAACCTGGCCCAGGACCCGGTGAGTACGAGCCCTACATGGAGGTACAGCTGAAGGCAGAGAACGTGAATGCTGACGAAGCTCCAGTCACCAAGAGATTCGAGGCTAACATTCCACGTTACCATGAAGCTATTGTCAAAGATACAGAGAAAAAGGTATAATTTGAGTCTTTTCCATTTAAAACTTTATTTGTGGTAACATCTGTTTGAAATGACTGACTCTCACAATGAATATACAGACCATTAAATAAAAAGACCATTCTTTGAACTGGCTATCTTGATGAGGTGGCCTCTGTACTGAAGTTATTCGCTTGGATTAAAAAAAATGGACACTATTTAGATGGTATTATTATTGAGGTACTTGTTATGTTTGTAAGGCAAATGCTTTCCATTTTAGTGAGTTAATTACATTAAAGTTCATCTTTTCATATAAATAAAAAAAATGTAGGTTTTTGTTATATTTTGCAATACCTGAATTTTCCAGAATGTTTTTGAAAGCTCTGTAATTTATCAAATATTTCATAAAGCTCAAATGTTGACTATAAAATCAGACTTTGGCCTTGTTTATTTGTGTGTGTAGCAAAACTAGTTTTCTGTACACGAGGGCATAGGTCTCTCAAGTGTGTTTTGTGCTTTTAGCCAAAATAAATACAGGCTTGTTTGAAATATATTTCCATTATTAATTTAAAATATACCAAAATCTGAAAAGATCAAATGCTAATATTTTCTGAATTTGTCTTCATTCAAAAACAAGGGTAATAAGAAATCTGTGTTTGTCTAAAATTAAGCCATGTTTTTTACCTGCATTTCTGACTTGTCTGTCAAACAGTCGCAGGTGTGCATCAATGTTTATATAAACTGTTCAAGTAGGGTACTTGTTAATGAGACATTACAGAATCTGCCTGGATATAGCGGAATGCTGTAGATCTTTCAGTTAAAAAACTAAAAACTGACTTTCCCTGTACTGTTACACTGCTACATAATGGTCACAAACTAGGTTTAATTTTAACTGAATTATTGCCCACATGGCTATAGTCAATATCACAGGTAAACATAACATATTCAACCTAGTTTTCAAACTTTGACTTCTAGGTGCCAGCCCATATTTATAACACATAATATGTTACTCTAAATTATAAGCAGTGATATATTGCGCCTGTCAGGGTTAGTTACTTATCGCCCTTTCTGTCTATCGGCCCACTATTGTTCTTCTATGCAGACTGTCGCTTTCTGAAAATTCATCTATTCTTTATTGTTCATCTACAGACATTTAAAAATTCCAATTGGTCATAAACTTAAAACTGGCATCTGTATTGATTTGCATTGCTAATTGAAGTTATTGTGTGTCATGTTTGTTTTGTGCAAGTTGATGCATTCGTGACAATCACATAACTTATTTAGTTTGTACCCAAACTTCAGGTTAAAACATGATTTCAGTTAAGTGTATGTTTAGTATACAATGTACTGCCAATTTGAAAGTACCAATTTTTTGTTCATTAAAACTCTTACATTATACTTAGTTTCATTGTCTGGTTTTCTTCTCCAACAATGTTTTGCCTCTTTGTTTAACTGAATGATCGTGCTGTGTATAAATGGCAATTTGAAAAATGATATTTTCTAGACATACATTCCCTGAACAGTAGATTGCGGTGGGGACGTGTACTGTAAACATTTAAGTGGGTATAAGGAGAACTCTACTGGCTGTTCTTCAAGTGGAATTCAAAATGGAAAACGTTTAACAAATGATTAAGTACTTCAACATTTCATCGATCAATCAATGGATGGTATAAACACCACCCAAACATCTAAGTCAGTTCATCAGAACGAATTCAAACAATTGTATATATTTCCACTCGATGTAAGCGCTTTATTTCCTCCCCTTTTATTGGGTAAATGCCTCTCTCTAGTGCGCTCCTTAGCTATAATGGCTGCACTTGGGTCTAAACAAGTACTCAAGATTGTCTTATTCTAATCACCGGTGAATTCTGTGTTTGATAAATACGACTGTATGCTGATATTGCGTAATGTCTTAAAGTCTGATCAATCAATAGAGTGGATAATTGTTTTAGTGGTTTAAATCATGTTGTTTATATGTGCTCAAGTTGTTTTCATTTGCTATAGATTTGTTTATAGCTTGTGTATTTCAATTAGATTCAACTGAACATGCACTTAGATTATCAAAAATTGCTTAACATCGAGCTTCTATGATAGCTGTAGACCCGGAGATATTTTCATACTTGCTCTTCCTAGTGTACTTGACACATAAGGCTTATGTCAGTTTGTTACACGCCCGAAGGGTTGTATTTTGTTATGGTCTCCATGGTCTGTTTGTCAGTCCGTATGTTAGCAATTTCTCTTCTCCCGGCTGTATCTTCCTTAATTGCAGTAGGATTTTAAAATTACCTGGTACAAATAATAACCAGAGGTAGATGATGTGTCACGCGCATGATTCAGATTCCTATTGTTGAGTCATTGTTTTGTTTCAGGCGTATAATGTACTGCACAGCAGTGCTCTTATTTAAGTTTGTGCTGTCCCCCTAATTTTCTTTTTCTGCTTCCCTAAAAGAGAGTCTGATCCCTTTCAACATTCCATCCACCTCTCCACTCCAAGTTTCGTTCGGTCTTCCTATATCAATTTGTGTTTGCCATCTGGTGTCCACCATTTGTTGGATCTATCATTTTAAAGAAATATAAAACATATTCATGTATAAAAAATTATTTCTATGTTTACATTGTTTTAGGCTATACCTGGTCCAGGAAAGTATGATGTAAAAGGATTATTTGACCCGGAGCCACCCAAAGTGAACACAGAGGGTATTGAAGTAGAACATCCTCCATTCATGTCACAAGCCAAGGTAAGGCAGTCATATTTCTTCTTCTCAGTCATGTTGTTTTCCATTTTCTTCCAACAGTTTTTCAGGCAAATATGACAGTTTTTAGAATTTAACTCACTTTCATCGAATTGATTGTCAACAGATTTTACTTGCTCTTCCGTAAACAACAGACAGTTAACTTCTGCACTTTTAGAGGAAATGACTGTTGGCTATGTTACGAAAGAATATATAACCTTCCTGACACATGAATCAAAACTGAATATCCCAGCTAATACAGCAGCTAATGGTCATTTGCTGCACTTTGTTAAAAAATTATGATAGTTACTACATGGATATTTTGTATTGTACAGAGATTCACACCCCAGAAAACAGTACAGCCATCACCAGGAAGTTACAATGATCCCAGACATGCGTTTGATAGTTTGAAACGTGTTACTGGAATGAAAAGAAGTCCATTCAGTCAAACCTCGGTTAGATTTACACCTGATAGAAACAGAAGAAAAATACCTGGTATGTATAATGTTATATGTATTGATACCAAATACAAATAAAAAAAAAAAGTATATAAATTAGAAATACTGTAAAATAATTTAATTTCGATGGGACCAAATTTCACGGTTTTGGTAAAAAACATTTCAACGGGACGTTAATTAGTGGATTTTGCATTTCAGGTAATAAATACAAGGTTCAAAAATTATTTGATGGGATTTGATTTCTTGGTTTGAGGTGAACCACAAAATCAACGACATTTAATCCCCCAAGAAAATTAATGATTATACAGTAGCAGAACTAATACAACATTGGCCTTTATTAGTTCCCTACCAGTTTTCTACCAGAGGCTACTCGTGCTCTACATCAGTTTGTCAAAATAATGTTCCAGCCATAACTAAATGAATAGATTCCAGGCTTGGTATTTTGATCGTAGAGAGTACCGTACCCTATGCACTTTATGTTAAATTTTGAAAACCAATGAAGTAAAAATATGTCGATTTAACTAGATCAAAAACCTGTTGAGAAGTTTGCATTGCTTGCAATTCTTCTGTGACATGTTGGAATAAGCACTTCAGTGAAATATATGAGTACTTACTAGACATGTTCCATAACCCAGTTTGTCAAAAAAGCCACTCTGATGATTTGTGAACAATCAGTTTCACCGTGCCATTGTTCGCAAAACTTAAGGTTTGCCTATTGCTTGATGTTGCCCTTGTCATCATCTTTTGTCTGCATGGCTTCTTAAACCTGTTGTCCTTTGACAATAATTTGCTGAACCTTTGTGACCAACAAATACGGTAAGTTTTGTCCAGATGGTTGCGGTAGGGTTTGGCCATTACAAGCTTATAAGAATTTTTGAATTATAACAAATACAGGAAGTTTATGACCTCACATGTGGATAGATTAAGACCACCTTTCAAGGTGCTGATTACCATATAAATACACCATGAGATAAATTGTTGATAGTTACGTTTTTTGTTGTCATACTACCGTATATCATACTTAAGTTGACATGAATACAGCAGTATATGGCCATTAAATTAAATACCCATTGTAGACGAAAAGGCACATGATATAAAAGGGGAGATAATCTGACACTTTAATCATGAAATAATGTTGGTAGTTTGAATGGTGAATCTGAGGTAGATTCAAATATCAACGAGGTCGGGTAGATCAATAGGAGGTGGATGAATATAAAATCTAGCATGGTGGTAGGATAGTAACTATAGTTTATACTGTATTTAATTCATTTTTGGTTGATTGTGAAACAAGGTTTTCAACTTTCATTTGTATATTAATCTCTTTGGACACGTCAAATTTTGGTCGATTCTGAAAGAAATTTTTCCAACTTATATTAATCACCATTGACACCTCATTCCTGATGCTATCAATCACCATGAGGGTATCAGAGTAGAGAAGCCAGATTCCCTTTTATGTTCAGCTTTCTAGGAGGGAAAGTCTTGTATAAATACTGATAGTAATTTGTGTGTATGGAATATGAAATTTTGTCATTCTTATAATATTGTTGCTTCAATTATTTAACAACTTTGACAAATTTGTTATTTATTATGATATTTAATTTATTATTATAAGTACTATAAAAAGTATATGGTTAGTAACATCACTTGATTTAGTAACCTGTTTTTTAGCTCACCTGACCACAAAGTGGTCATGGTGAGGTTTTGTCATACCGAGATGTCCGTCGTGCGTCATCGTCGTGCGTCCGTCAACAATTTTTTGAAACGACTTCTCCTCCTTAACCGCTTGGCAAAATTTGATAAAACTTAAAAGGAATGTTCCTTGGGTGGACCTCTACCAAAGTTGTTAAAAAAATTCTGGTCCGTCGCATAACAAGGTCACACAGGCTAAAAATAGATTTTCAAAAAGGAAACTTCAAAAATCTTCTTCTCTGAAACCGTAAGGCCTAGAGCTTTCATATTTGGTATGTAGCATCACCTTGGGGTCCTCTATAAAGGTTGTTCAAATTATGTCCCTGGGGTAAAAATTGGCCCAGCCCCAGGGGGTTACCGTTTAACATAGACTTATATAGGGAAAACATATAAAAATCTTCTTGTCCAAAACTACACTGCATAGAGCTTTGATATTTGGTAGGTAGCATCATCTAGTGGTCCTCTACCAAGATTTTTCAAATTATGCCCCTTGGGTCAAAATTGGCCCAACCCGGGGTCACCGTTTTACATAGACTTATATAGGGAAAACATATTAAAATCTTCTAATCTAAAACTACAATGCCTAGAGCTTTGATATTTGGTATGTAGCATCATCTAGTGGTCCCCTACCAAAATTGTGCAAATTATGCCCCTGGGGTCAAAATTGGCCCAGCCCCAGGGGGTTACCCTTTAACATAGACTTATATAGGGAAAACATATAAAAATCTTCTTGTCCAAAACTACACTGCATAGAGCTTTGATATTTGGTATGTAGCATCATCTAGTGGTCCCCTACCAAGATTGTGCAAATTATGCCCCTTGGGTCAAAATTGGCCCAATCCGGGGTCACCGTTTTACATAGACTTATATAGGGAAAATATATTAAAATCTTCTTGCCCAAAACTACACTGCCTAGAGTTTTGATGATTGGTATGTAGCATCATCTTGTGGTTTTCTACCAAGATGTTCAAATTATTCATTGGGTGAAAACTGTGCAGAGTTTCATGTATAATCAGGTGAGCGATATTGGGCCATCATGGCCCTCTTGTTTAAAAAATAGTGAAATATTGTCTCATTTGATTTGCTTTGGATATGAGGATAAAATATTTTGCCGTTTACTTATTTACTTATATTACCTGAGCTCAACCATAAAGTACTAGCACATTGAAAAAAAATGCCACAAAGTTACAAAAAATTGCCATAAGTGAAAAAAGCCATGCAAAAAAAGACCATATAACTGAACAATCTTGTACATAAAGGCATAGTGCCAGGCTACATAAAAAGTTACATTGGTGATCATAAATTAGCATAAAGTATTTAAACTTGAGTGCAAACTGCGCAAGGCACAATATTAGTCTTTAAAACTGTATCTGCTCAACTCTGCTTGTTGGCTGAATCATGCTTTTTCTAAATCTTTTAATGACAAAAAGTAAAACATGAATAATAAATCAGTTTTGATTATGGGGTGTTAAGACATTTATCAAGCGTGTGTATTAGCCGGATTAGTGTATTCATCGTTGTAATAGTAGCATTATTATGCATAGGATGACTTCCGTCATAAAAATGGGGACAATAAAAAACGTGCGGACAATGGATCCTATAACACGGTTATCCCTGGTTATCATTTACGCTGAATAAAAGAACTAATCTATGTCTTCCTAATGCATGCATTTCATGAGCTCGTACATCGTAAACCTCTGCATGACAAAAAGCCGGATTAAACGTGATTGTGCGCTCCGAAACATTTACTGCCCCTACCAAATGGTAACTGCCAAGAAATTGTTCATAAAACTAATTCATTTTCTGGATTTAATTGCTGTTGAAATCTCTTTCATGTGATTGAATTTTAAATGAATTTGAATACAAACATTCTGACGGTTTTTATTTCGCATAAAATCTGTGTTTCAGACGAAGGGTCTTAAATAAGGCTTAAAAATCTTAAAATGTATTTATTTTGTATCTAGTATGTTAATGAAGTTACTTATCAGACACAGTGTTACGGCATCGCGCTCATCTGTCTCAATTTTTTATATTTTTATTTTATTTTAGTTTTTAAAATCCTTTATGTTAAATGGTAGACATCTTGAAATAATTTAATTTGTTGAGCTTGTGGCTTTTCGTTCAGATGATAATAGGTGCATCAGTTTAGTTAAATGATATATAACATGTACATGTACTTGTAAAAGTGTATCTACCACATGTGAATCATTCTTTCTTTTAACAATATTTGCTCTGTTTCATAATCATGCATTTCAACTTAAATTGATTTTAATCTAACATAGCATAAGTAAAAAGTCATGTAACCTGTAACAATGAATTAAATTTTTTGTAACTCATTTACTTAAAAAAATTACACAAGCTAAAATATTTTGCAACTGTGCGAGATTGCATGTATGATATGGACACGAGCAATAAGCTACCAGCAGTGCTCAATCTCTCTAGTCTCTGTGAAAAATAAATTGTCAATGTCCTTGTTAATTTCTTGATTCATTTTTCACTCTGACTGCACACCATCTGCAGTGCTTAGCTCCCTTCGGTGACAGAAATTTATATGTTTGTTCAGCTGGAGCCGTGTTCAGACAGATTTTCTCCGACACAATGAAGCTAAATTAACGATAGATTATGTTAGAATCAGCTTTAAGTTTTATGTCCTGGACTCCCTAAGGACGGTTTGTTTTACGGTCGGAGACTTCTGGAGACTTCTAAAATCACCGAGGTGTGTAAATAATTTAAGAGGGGACAAACTTTAAGTCTTATCTTCAGTGAAAAGTAGTTTATCAAATTTGCTTGAATGAATATGAGATTTTTACGCTAATTTAACCCTAAAAGGGGTCATTATGCCAGACTACCGGGTTCAAGAATAACTCCCTTCTGTACATCATAGGGGTTAAAGTAAAGAGCTCCTGACCCCTAGACATGGTTTAAATAAACTCTAATTTTAGGCACATGTGACCATTTTCAGTGAACAATACATGATCATTCGTCTGTTAGATTCGAGATCTAATTAATAGATACAGTTTGAAAACCAGTCAAAGTGTCGAACATAACAACACATTTGAAGAGCTTTCTCTCTTTAAAAAAAGTCTCCAGATTTGAACTTGTCAAGCTTTTAGTGTGATGTCTTCAATATTTTCTTCATTTAATTGTTGATGAGCAATGTTTAGCTACCATACAGGCCTTTCATTGTTGGCTGAGGTCTATTAGAGTTCTTATTATATCAAAAAAATCATTGAAAACCTATACTTGTTGTAGCAGAAATGTTGGGGAGTTGGTATGGAAATGACACTATATCTGTCAGACATATTCTATTTCCATGATGATACACACAGACTAGACAAGTACAATAATAGAGATCAGTAATTTGCTATTAATTATTCTGTCAAAACAGAGTTTATGACTATTATTAGCATGTCTTTTACATCTGATTAGTTGTCACGCCCGGAATTCCAGTCTGATTTGTCATAGTAACCATGGAATACTGGACAATATGGACGTATAATTCTCCAAACCCATTCTCTTACGGTCGACCAAACCAATTTCAACTATAACCACTAGTTGACTTTAATAGTAATATGAACTAAGGCACTGCCTAAATGGGGATTTAATAATGACTAACCCATCTACACAATCATGAATTCCTCCTACTTTAGGGAGAATTGTTGTATATCACTACTATGTCTAAGACAGTATAATTGTATGGTTCCTATTCTATTATAGGGGGTCAATGTGTGTATTTAACTGAGTAATAAATTGCCATCCATGAATTTTAGATATGAAACAGTTTTACCATGACATTTCTGGATAAAAAGATTCATGATTTTGCACTACATTGTATACCCTAACAGTACAGTTGACCAGACATCTGAGTCGTTTGCCAAAGGTTTTTGCTAAAGGTTATCACAAGCAAATCCATTGGATTTAACCATTTTAAAACATGTGCAATATGTCCAATGTCCAATGGCTGGTCAAATAATATCTTAAATGGATTTGATCCTCATTTGTGTCTAAAATTGTTGTCTACATCCCACTTAATTTTATGGATACCATGCAGTATTGAACAAGTTTTGCAAATGTTTTCTGAAACATATGTGAATTGTGTTGCCATACTCTTAAACTCATATCCTCATACAGTTTGAAAACCTTTGTTTTTTGCATGGGTCTTAGATTTTGTTTATGCATGGGTCTGAGATTTTGCTTATTTTCATTTCAGGTCCTGGATCTTACAACATTACTGGTATGGGCTCAGAGAGCATGCGTAAAGCTTACATAGAGAGTACCCGACGTGGTGTATTTGGTACCACTTCTACAAGAGTCAACAATATCTCAAAGAAGGAAGCTCCCGACTTGCCGGGACCCAACCATTATCAAGTGAAAGAGAAACCATTCCAGAGTAGATACCATCATTTATCATCCACATTTGCTTCAGTTACTGCGAGATTAAAAGATGACGTTTTACCAACAAAGGTAAGTCATTGTGAAATGATTTTTTAGGAAGGATTATATTATAAAGAAAACCTTTACACAAGCCATCCTTTGTATAGAAAGGATAATGTTACTGAGAACACCTTTTTTTGCAAGACAGCGCCCTTGTTTATCAAGAACACCGTTTTTACAAGACAATCTCTTGCGGAGGAAGGAATAACTTAAAAAGAACACCTTTTTCACAAGACATCCCTTCCCACACAGATCATAATCGGGTAACGCCATCATAAACATTAGTCTATAAGTATATCTGTGAATGTAAAACAAACACACAAAAAATGGCGATGCATATATAGGCTGTAAAAAGTAGAAGAAAGTAGAATAGTCTTATCTATATAAAACTGACAATTTATGGCATGTAAAAATTTAAGCCAGGAATTATATAAGTCTTGGTAACTGACAGTTAAGAAAAGTTTTTGGTCACGGGAATAAAGGAAAGACGATCCATCAAGAGCATGTTTGTTATATAACTGCAATGTTTTATTGCAGACCAAAAGCTGCTAATTTGTTTGTTTTTCCTTATTACGGAAACTGTTCATTTTAATCTTTATTGAGGCTGTAAATGGCTTTGAAAATCACCTACTTTCTTTTAACTGTTCACAACTTAAAGTTCCATCAGATTCCTCACTGTCTGCTATTCTAAGACTGTCTGTGACAAAATGTGAATGTCTCACCGTTTGTAATTTGTTGTTTCTTTCTCGGTGAAGTCATTGCTTCAGCTATAACCCTCATGCTTTTGCAAATCATAAACACAATTACAGCAGTCTTTCGTTCATTGAAAACAAATTGTTCCGACTATTAGACAGGTTTTTTTGCGCTTGCTATATATGGTAACACAGTGGGAATCAATCCTGCTTGTGAGACGCAGTATGCAGAAGAAATGGCAAAAACTCGTCCACCATAACTTTTTCCCCAATAAGCAGACTTCTGAAGTATTACCTATGTCCCAGAGCCTGCATCAATAGAGCGTTGTTCCTAAAGAGGGATAATTTCTAGGAAAATGAACTCAATGTAATCTGTATAACCTATTTGAAAATATATATTTGCTGGCTACAATATTGGCTTGAATTTCTTTAAAATTTGCTTAAAGTTAAGTAATCAACAGAAGGGGTAATTAGCAGTATACACAAACCTACTGTAGACTATTGAATTCAACAAATTTTGGTTAACATTATTTGTTGCATTGTTTATTTAATTTTACTTACCTTGTTCATTAACCAGCTGTACTTCTATGTGAAGTTTTGCTGCCTATATAAAAGGAGGTTGAAGAAACTATTCCATGTTGATAGTACTATGGAATTGTCCTGCAAACGTACAGCATTCTGTTTCTTTTAAAATGCTAGCTACCTAAAAGTTAGGGCAACCATATATACAGTAGAATTCTTGCAACTAGTTCAATTTATGCTTCCCTAGGTGGATGAGTACTGTTACAGTGTATAATGAATCAACTTCCATTTATGGTGAGAAATCATACAAGTTTAATTGTGTAGCCTCCCAATAAATCATACAGTGACTGGAAGTTAAAAGTGCCTTTACTCGCAATAAGTCAAACAAGTTTAAGTGTATAGTATCCTAAATAACTGGAAGTTACTGATTGTTTTGATGACAATAAGTCATATACAAGTTGAATTGTATAGTCTCCTAATAAGTCATACAGTGGTTTGGTCTATATAATGTGACTGCACTATAAGTTTGTTGAGTAACATTTATAAGTTCATTCTGAAATAGTTGAACTACTCTTCAGAGAATGAGAGGAAGTGCCTACTGTGGTACCGAGGTACACATAATATATCAAACTGTCGACATTTTGAGTACTGGATTATTCTTACTTTGACAGCAATGACAGCTTTAAACATTTATCTTGCATGGTAATTTCTTACCCTTCAACTATTATGGGACATGATTGATGAAGTTTTGACAATTTTTGCGGAAGGATTGAAAATTTTCTATGATTATCTGCATTATTTGAGGTCACACGTATTCCTATTTTAATGAAAATGTCTGCGTTATATGCTTGGGAAAGCAATTCAAAGACAGTAAAAAGCCTCACACTTCACTGCTACTTGAAACATTTCAACATCATGCGATATCATATGTTACCCAAAGGAAACTATTGAATTAATTTCATCAAATTTGAATAATACAAAGAATGTTCATTTTCCTGCTATAATAGCCGTTGTTTCTTTTTCCCCCATTCTTGTGACACTCCCTTTTACTCAGTCTTCGTTTTTTGCTGTCAATAATTGACAATCTTAATGAGCTATAGGCAGGCAAACATCTTTATACAGCACATGTAACTGATGCAGCTTAATTGTCAATTACACAAGCACTGGCCATTGTGCTAACATTAAACATACCATTGAAACTTTTACTATAATAACATGGTTTCATTTTCATTGTTTCGTTGCATGAAAGTGTTAATTTACAACTTTAATAAATGTCAATTAAGATATAACATCAGTTCTTAAAAACTACAGAGTTTTAATGATTAAAAACATGTTTGGCACTATCTTATTCACTCTTGACAAATTTTTGGAACTTATTTGTTTTAATTTCATAGTATTTGTTGATCGATATTTTGTAAAGAAAAACTTTGATGTAAAATTATATCAAATTTTCAAATTCGAAACACAATTAATGTAATACTGTTTTTTTTATGTTCCAGTTATTCTTTGATTAGAGAACTATTCTTTGATGTCTTCAGTCAATTCGTTAAATGGTATGAGGAATAAAAAAATAATTTAAGGACTTCAAAATAATGTATGCTTTTTATAAGGACATTTGTTGATAATGTGAACTCAGAAAGAGCGATTTTGATTAAAAGACATTCATTTGATAAATTTGTTTAATAAGTTAATAAAAATTTAAAATCCACAACTATCCGAGGCTTATGCAATCAATGCTATATTTGACTAAATGATTCACACGATAATGTCTGGCATGCTTCATTTTTTGCCATATTTTCTCATTGTAAAATTTTAGTACTGAACTTATTGAAATATTAATGATGAAATATGGAGAATAGGGGCCTTTAAATTTAATATTTCACATTTTTTTCTGTGAAGACCTTTTGAGTTACAGACTGTTACATGCCAAAACTGGACGTATGAGATGCTGCAAATTTTCAAAAATTTGAAGATTTCATTCGTTTATTGCATCAGTTATGTCATTCAATCTTCTTACAATTGTCAGTAAACCATCTCTTTATCAAATCAAGTGTATTAAAAAAATTCTATAGGGACCAAAATATGACAATAGCTAGGGGCACTAATTCCTCATTCTTGCAACTGCTTGTCTTCAGGGAGACCGCAATATCGCCAATTTTTCATTGTTCATGCATTTTACCCATGCAAGTGTCTTTCAAACTCGGAAATGGGATCTCACCCAGTTGGTGCTGGCGTTAATGATTGCTGGCTTTGTTGTTATTATTGACTGGAAACGAAGGAGTTTTTAAACTGATTGACTTCATTGAAAATTAATGCAATTTTGAGTAATGTCATCTTTCATTTTACATTAAATCTGAGCTCAATCTAACTTCTATTCAAGCGTCACAAGTTTTTGTTTAAGCCTCTAGTTTTTGGGATAATCTTTGAAATTGTCTGTCTCACAGGGACTGTTTAACAATATTTGTAATAATTTATTTTTAATCAGATTTTGATTTGATGACATCTTACTTTCTCCAGAGATGATGCACATGTTTTTCAGTTCTGTATTCATTTCATCTATACAAATATGGTCATATTTCTTAAGCTATACAAAGAGTCTAGATTTATTAATCACCATAAAAGTATTAATCACTTAAAAAATCTGGTGATCTGGATCGGCAAATTTATTAAATGGTTTCTGTTAAAGTCTTTTAGCTATCACTGGTCATAAAACTTTGCTTTAACCAAGTTTAAGAAGAGTTATTGCCCTTGTTATAAAATCCTTTTTTGTGAATATCTCTGGCTTTTGTTTGGTTTTATGTTTCCTAAAAACAGGTTATGTCCTAAAAGTATGTCAGTAAATTGAAAAAAAAGAAATGCCATGACATCTATGTTTTACCAAACCCAACCAATCATTAGCTTTGTATATTTTTATTAATAGGTACATACCATTATATTGTTTGCTAGTTTGTTGTAGAATGTCAAAGTTTGGCATTTTATCCTGAACAAGTGTCGTTTCAAGGGTCATAATACATAAGATATAAAATTTGTGAGAATTCAGGTGTCCATTGCCTAAGCAAAGCGCTACATAGTGCTTTCCAGTGGAGGTAATCCAGGCCTTCTACTTGTATATTTAATTGAACGGGAGGTAACTGAATGAAAGCGCTCGGTAGCGCTTTGCTTAAGCAACGGACACCAGGTTGAGTGTTATGTGACGACCACTTACCCTGGTTGAGTTAAGCTTTTTGTAAATTCCTTAAAATACTTAAAATTTGTGTGTATAGTTTGATATGAGGATTTCATAGATCCTGGAATGATAAAACGCGGATTCAGGGAGGATTTTGAAAGTACCAGAATGATCAAAAGTTCAGTGTCACATCCTCAGCCTCATGTTGCTTCCGTCTTAGTTTTTTTGTTAAAAAACCTGTTAAATTGTCTGTTCCTTAAACTATGCAGGTAATCAGGCTAGTATGGAAAATTTCAGACTAATTTTCAAGATAACATTTTCCATGTAGCTATGTAATTCTCGAAACAGCGTTTTCCTTGTAAATATGTGACCGACTTTAAAAGTCAAGACTTATTTTTTGTATCATTGTTCCACTTATTCTCGTCACATCTTGTCGTGTATATCAGAGAAAAGCAAGTATGACTAGTAATCTAGTAATTGGTTCAGAAATGTTCCTTGTAGTAGGCTATTGTCTACAATGATTGAAGCTAATACAGCACACTGATTGAATTCTACTCAATTCAATGTGAAATGTAATGGATCACAATCGTACCAACATGAAATAAATATGAGGTGCACTTTTTTGAATTTGTGAATATGGGAGGAAATTCCTTCAAATAATATTGAGGTATTGCATGAAACGAGCAATGTTTTTTTTGTCCCCGGCTGTCAAACAGTTGTTATAGCATAATGTTTTTGGTCCATGATTGAAATATTGGATTGTAATAATACAGTATGGTTGCTATAGATACTAGATATTGATAGAATACACTCGCTGTCAATTTAATTTGATGAGTATGCAGAAACTAGGCCATTGTGACAAACGTGCCCAAAAGCGCCATCTTTGGTGAAGCATTTTAGAAATAATAGAACTAGACTATGAGGTGGCCATCTGAGCTGCAGGCCTCAGGGAGGTAAAATAGTCAATAAACATAAAGCTGTAGATCTGGGTCTGTAGAAGAAATCAAATATGCTTGAAAAAACCAGTGAAGTTGCAAAAACTTTCAAAATTACTCGACTCCACAAGAGGAAACATGCTCACGTAGGTATATGACATTTCTGTTGGCTTTCTGTCACAGCTTTGGCCAATCTTGCTTCAAGTCTGAATGATTCTTCAGTATAACACGTAGGATATTGACTCATTTGGTCAAAGCTGTAATATGGGGGATCAGTCATTATAATGGGGATCAGTTTGTGTTCCAAGCTTTGTATCAGAGTTATGTTTTGATGTGTACTAAAGGGATCAGCTATGATCCTGCCATAGTGTTTGGATCAGTTAGTTCATGGAGGTTTGGGATAAAATTGGGATTAACCACACATAGGTCACATACCCTTATATAACATGGATCACATAGTGCACGGAGGTTCGGGATTAACGACACATAGGTCACATACTCTTGTAAAAATCTCAATAGAATCCATCCCATAGTGTAATAAGTATTAAACTACTGATCTTACAAGATTTAATCGACATAAAGGCAAGGTAAAGGACTAGAGTACATTCTGGAATTGATCCGAATGTGAGTGCTAACTGATTGCACGCTCAGCAAAATATGTGTAATAACATCAGATAAATCACCAAAAACCGTGTGACTGTGCCTACTGCGATTAGTATAATAAAATATTAAGTCATTTAATTACCCCACATTGATTCTTGCTATTACACACACCATACTTTTGGCTTTTATGACAACATTCTAGAAGTAAGCCTAGCATGCTAGGTTAAATCCTTCCATTACATGTAAGCTATCCCCCTCTACTTGACTCACTGATTAAAACCAGCTGCCGCTATTATAAGAAATCTTTGATGCTCTGTGTGACAGAAATTGCTTAATATTTTAAAGTTATTGCTATTTAATAACGCATATGATGAACGTGTGTAACAGTGCTTTATATCAGCCTAATTGGTAACCATGTTCAACCATGTTCACATAGCGATAAGATTAAATTCTCAGAATCTGTGATTATGTTTCACCTTTATAGTGGATTTTTTTACAGAAAATGCAACTGATTTTACTGATTCAAAGTTCTGGGCAAGATTAATGCAAAACTTTGTCCAGCATTCCTACACAAATGCAGGGCAATGTGTGGCCTTTGTTCTCAAACCTCGGATCAGACATGAATAATTTATCATTTAGTTAAAAATTCAAGATTTTTTACTGTTTTGAGAAGTTTGTCTTGCAGAATTCTGAAGAAACAAGCTAGATCAGCAATAATACCAGCATATATTTAAACCCAACATCTTAACAAGTTGTAATGGATTTAACTGGCTTCAGACTGTCTGTCCATCCATTATGGACACATTTAGCCCCTACAGTTTTTTGGCCAGATTTTTTTTACCCCTGACAACAGTGCCACAATGACATGCACATGTGCTGATAGTAAATAGTTTGCACAATGATTTGTTAGAATTATTTCCCATTACATTTATGGCAAAATGTGGCCAGCTCTAAGTTATGCTTTACATTATGTCATAAAATAGAATAGAGATTTCACGAAGTCTGGTAGAGGACAAACATACTTTACACCCTGTATTGACCAATTTTCATCCTTTTTGTATGTTGGACATTTGTCTATGCTCTGGTCTTGACATATTTTAATTTGAATTGGAACTGTTTTTCAGCTTTTTGACTGCCAGAATGTTTACTGGCTCATTGTTGAAACTTGACGAAAGTGTAAGAATTTAGTGTTAACAAGTTTTTTCTGAGCCATTTTGCTGCCGGAATGTATTACAATTGTCTTCATCAAACTTCTTGGAAGTGTAAGTGTTAACAAGTGGCTGTAGATCAAGGAAACTATTCTGTTCATCTGTTCTATTCTATTCTATGGTAATGTTATCATTAAACAAGGTGACAAGGATCATATTGTTGTGTCTGAAGAAAATTAGATACCCCGGAAAGTTTGATATCTTGCCAATCTTATCATTGGACATGAAGACTATCTGTCTCTAACTGTAACTACAATTTGGTTAAGGACTAATTATATTGTATTTAACATGCAGCACCCGTGTTCTTTTGGTGTTCGCATTGAGTGCCTAATGTGAAAAAAAAACGCATACTGGTAATGTTTTCTGGATTTTTATCAAGGGTTTCCAGCTGAAAGCAATTTGTTTATTTTTGGTCGAGGGTTAATTTGACTCAGCCTGTTGGGCAGAATTGTTTCTGTCTTGCATTTCCTTAATTGTATCACAAATTGCTCCAAATGTATTTTAGCAATGGCCATGCAACTTTACCAAAATGTTTATCTTCATTTGATGATGGACCTGCATGGGTTACTACTATACATTATTGCTGAAACAAAGCATTTTTAAGTTTGAATACCATGATTTTATGGCATTGCAACATTAGATGGTTATTGTTTGCTATAAAATACAACAGCCATGAGTAGTCAATTGTATCGCACAATCTGTCATATCAAGATAATTGTCAACTTTATATTGGCATTATTTCAGAGATTTTGCTTGGACTTTTCTTTATTTTTTGGTGAATTACAATTGTTGTCCTTCAAGCTATGAGCTATTATAATTATAATATCAAAAATGTTTCCCAGCTATCTGAAGTGGCCCGTCTCAATTAGTTTGTCAAGTGCTTTCATGATGGCCATTGTTCTCTCCAACGTGATCACATGACCTGTCACATGGGGTGTCTGTCAAGGTATCATGTGATGTCTCCATGCTGGTAGCTGTCAGTCTTCACGTCCAGATTCGCACAAAATTCTGTGAATTTTTCAAAATGTTGTCAGAATCACTTGATAATTTCCTGCAATCTGATTGGATTAAAAAAAATCTTGTGTCTTAATATTGACACATATTTATTTCCTTGAAGTTAATTTTGATGCTACATGTTCTATTCCTTGAAGACAATTTCAAATTACATTTCCTGTTAAATTTAGGGTAAACTTTTTACAATGACATATTCAATATTTCAATATCTGAAGACGTACCGGTAATAAAATTAGTCTGTCAATTTGAAATTACAAAACTTCTTTTTAGGATATAATGCATAAATTGCTTCCTTTATTGTTCAAGATTTGTTGGTAGAATGGCAAGGGGGTGGATTTGATTTTTAAAACATTGGTTATTTAAATGTGTGTATCTTGTTAAAATGCTATCAATTTGAAACAAAATTAATGATTTAGATCAAATTAGATATATTTATGATTTGTTTGTAAAAAATCAAACCGATTGCGCAGCATGGAAAAAATTGCCTCCAAAATATATCTTTCTCACATCGGACTTTAATTATAAAATTTCTTCGGATATGTGTCTTTAAATGACCGACAAAAAGCAAATTATGTCAACTTTCACTTTTTTAGTTCCAAAACCACAGGACAGTTCCCCTTATAATACATTGATTGAATTCATGATAGTATTCATCCGATTCTAAGTCATTCAAAGTTCATCATGCTGATATCAGGAATTTTTAGTTAACATGTTAGAAAGCCATAAATAACTGCTGTCTCAGAAACAATTTCCTTTCTTACCATTTAAATTCCATGAAAACTGCCTAAAACTGTCATTTTTGGTGGTCATGTCAATTTCATTAAACCTCCATTCGCATGCTAATAGCATACATTATAGTGGTAATAAGATGTTTGGAGTTGTTTCCCTTTGATTGAAATTGTACTAAATATTGCTAAATGGCGCTTAATATTGCCTCTAATTATTGGTTGTATCATTTATATTGACATAATTAGATGGTTTTGAGATTCATGAATATACCTCATCCATGGACTCATTCAGCCTCATTAAGGATTATTGAGTTAATTACGATTAGGTCATTCAGAATTTGACATAATACTGGAAAAGACAACAATGGTAGCTATTTTAGGCAGATTCAACAAAGCTGTATGTTATATTAAACCCCATTACTGACCAATACACAAATGATTCACTTCATGTCATGTTTTGGGATTGTCTGGTAAGTGGCGCCCCCTATGAATAAGTTTGCTTATATCAAATCAACAGAACTGCTCTTACATTACAACTATTAATATGGGAATGGCATTTCAAGATATTCCTGTTTCCTTTCATGTATGTTTTTCTTGTTTTGTGAATGGCAATCAAAGATATCCTTTTATGTTTTTTTTTTCTTGTTTCCAAATGCGACCATTGAAAAGTCTTTATGCTATTTTACAGGAGGCTTGTACATGTAATTGGTTCCTTGGTTCTGTTTAACTCAGTAGATATGCCTCGAATCATTCAATATTGCCCTATAATGTATTAACAGATAAGAGAAAACGTCAAACTGACATAACGTTAAGACAATCAGTATCTTGTTACTATCCCGGGGCAATCAGGTCGATTCATTATACCATTGCCGGGCAATTTCATGATTTAGAAAGTTTGTTTAAATCAATAGGAAATCACAAATTACAGGGGAAAGTGGCCATTAAAGGAACTCATGCCTCTTCCAATAGAAAAACTGCCATATACAATTGTCTGTAAAGAAACGCATTGATGAGCGTGATTCCAGATTCGCTCCACGTGATTCGAGATTCCCTCTTCACTCCTCCATATGCTTTTATATTGATGGTTACGGAATTTTGATGTTCTTTTCATGACTCGGATAGCAAAGCTTATTTCAAGTGTTTTGTTATGCTGCATACCATAAAATATCAAACTAATTACCAATTGAACCAACAATTATCCATAATTACTTGTAGTCGTAATAATTAGGGAAATAGAGATTTATATTCAACAGTAAAATGATAGTTTATAGTTGCATACAAAGATTCTTTATTCAGTTTTAGACATATAATAGATTGTTATTATATTTAGGTCTCCCTGGGTATAGAAGCCTCGGCCTTACTAGTCGTAACATGATACACTCGTAATTTCATAACTCGCCAACTCACTGCTTTCATTTCTCATCATGCTATAACTTAATTGTACACATCTCTTTTTAGTTTAAAAGTTTTTTTTTGTGAATGAATTTGTCATTTGAAAATATTCATTCAGTTGATAAATGTGCTGATAACTTAATGGTTTTACCAAATGGTTGTAGTTGTTTTTTTACAAACTTGTACAGCTTATTTTATGTCAAATCTTTGTATGTATCATCCTCCAGTAGTCACCAAGTTGAAAATGTTTCGTTTGTAGTAAACCATTTATAATACATTTTTTTAGTGCAAGAGAAGTTTTTTCGGTGTTTATCTTTAATGCTTTTCATTTCAATGTATTTTAATTTTTGTTCAGTTATTGTGAGACTATGTGAGACTGTGTGAGTATTAGATACCTGATTCAGTCAGCTTGATTTCCTCTGTTTTAAGCTTTCAATAACTTTAACAGATTGACACAGATCTATAGATCTTTTTAAAAGTTGCGCCAAAACATTGACCACTATTGACCAATGCACTGTCTTGTATGAGCTGTTGCCATTCATTTGTCTTTAAGCAATTCACATCTAATGGTGCACATCCCCTGATTCTCATGAATTGTGTTTTGTTATTTCATGGAGATTTAATATACTTTGTGTTACAATGATTGTATTGAAGTTGCTGTCTGATCATCACTGACAAAAAACTGTCGAGTTCACACGTTGTTGACGGACAGCCTTGATTCCAATCTATATTACACTGTCACGCATGTTCCAAAAAACACTTGCGCTGATTATCAAAACACAATTAATAATAGATTTCGGGCAATATCATGTCTGGTTCCAATCCCATTGCCTGGATCTCGATAGCTTGCTGCCCTGCAACCATTTTTAGAATGTCCAGTGTTCCAATACCCAGATCTCTATTCTAAAACTGACCATCCATCTGTTCCGATGGAATATTTCCCATATAAATCATATTTCTGGTATCATTAAATGCATGTACATCTGTAGCACTGGTCATTTACAATTGTATGGCATGAATAATGTGCATTCTGACTAATTTAAGACATGGGGATGGAAATTTACAGTTCCCCAATAATAATGTCCTAAAACATCAAGCTTGCTGCAGTCGTATTTTATTCCCTGACACTTTCAGTATCACCAGCATTGTACAGACATTACAGACACTGGTGATTTTCATGTAGTTTGTTTCAAATTTTATCAGCCATAGAATTCCCATAAAAATGCCTCTCGGCCATTAAACCAGTGCTCTTTGCACCCTTACTGTTTGTCCATGCCTGGAACTTCATAGAAAATAAATTTGACTGTCAGGTTTCTCATATCTCTTTAATGAGTGGAGAAGTTTATGGGGAGCATGAGCGCTTCTGCTATCTTGAAAACCACTTGACCACTTGTGGCTGTTTTGTTGTTCCTCTAGTGCAGTTCTAATGTATTAAGTTGTTTATAGCCTGGTGGAATGTCTGCTTTCTTGCATGTTTATGTTTTGGGTACTTTTAGTACTGTAAAACGATCTATGGTCATTCAATCTTTTTGATACAATGCCATTTGTAAGGGTTTGCCTATCTACAAATGTCTCTTTGTGTTCGTCCACCTTTGACAAGTGAATTGATTTAACTGTATGCATTAATGCTTGGTCTGTCTGCAGCAGCATTGAACAGTCACCAAATCGCACAGACAATGTGCCTCTTAAGTTATCTTTCCATATTTAAAGCACTGAAATAAATAATACAAACTGCTTGAACATCATTGAGTAGTATGGTTTATGTCAGTTTTACATGATTGAAGATTCTCTCAATTGGCTTGACTTAATACACTTAACATGGAGATGTATAGCTGTTTGTGTGGGATAAGTATAAATATGTATTAAACTTGCAAGACTGGACATGATTAGGGTGATCTGTTTTCATAAAACTTTTAAATTATCAAATGTTTGTTGGACTATCTTCAAACCCTTGACCTGTCTGACCATACATGGTAAATACAACATACTTCAAACTGTCATAATTTGTATCATCTTCAGTTTCTAGTATTCAGTGTAGATCATAAACTGCTTGTCCAGGTTTAAATATATAAGTATTAATAATAATATATTATTATGGCAATAAATAGATAATTTATACAACCAGAAGATATTTAGTGAATTTGTTCCCACTGCCATGAGCTTCAAACATTGTCAGCCATGTTGCTGTGCTTGATACATGACTGATACCATTTACCTGAAAGGCATGCTTGATTAAAGTGTTGTAGCTTTTTTTACCTAAGAATAATGTTCTGATGCAGTGCAAATGGTTCAGTATTGTGAGATTGTCTGACAGTATGTGATAAATTAGTACTGAAATAGAATACAATGAGTACTTGTTAAGATAAATACATTCTTTATTGTCAAATAAACATATTTTACATTGTCGATTGACATTTTGTAAAGTTACTCCCTATAAGTTAGTGATATCTAGCGATTCAAGACAATCAGCATTATTTCCAAATCAAACTGTGATAATTATTCTATGAGCAAGAATACAGAATACAAGAATTGGTTATTCAGAAAGGCATGTTCTGCTCAAAATCATTTTTCGTAACAGTACAAAACAAATCAATGTTATGTCCAAGTGAAATTATTTTATTAGTAGGATAACAAGAAATTTGGTTCAGAAAATGTCTGTTCATTCATTACACTATAAAAAAAACAGATCTGCGAAGCGGTGTGCACAGTTTGTTCCTATGATAAGAATATCGATAATCTGTTTTGAACATGAATAAATTTTGATACCGGAACTGCTGAAAGTACATGTTCAAAGTTGTTGCCATATGACGCAATTTACATTATACACCCCTGGCAGTAAGTGTATGCAAGGAGTATGTTGTAAGCAAGGAGACCTCATCTACTTATAATAATGTATAATAAATACCTACAACGCAATTTTAATGACTTGATATTTATATATTTTTATGTAAGAATGATGGGGTGCACTGTAAATTACATCCACTAAATGTCAAGATAGTTTTACATTAATTCTTAAGTTGTTTGTAATAAGTTGTCGGAGTTTTCCTCCGGTTGCTTGAGAAAATTGCATTGGAAACACGGGCACTATCTGATTAGGAATTAACAGTATCTAGTATACCTTTAAATTATGATAAACATCGGATAAATAAAACATATTTTATCATTTACACTAGGGCTACAAAATGGAACACACATGTCGTTACATAACGGAATAAGTAGTTTTGAGTGTCAGATTTCATGCTGTGGAGTATATTCATGGCTGCTTGTGACAGTTAGTACCAGGCGTGGGTACTTTGTTTCATACCTCAAGTCCTCATATAACCAACAAACATTGATAATCTGTTGAATATCAATGTCTTGAACAAATAGGAAAATTTGTACGAAGGTTTTATCTTGCACCATTACACGAATTTGTTGGAATCTTGGAATCCGGGGCTCTTGTCTCTGACGTGCATGATGTTATTCAGATGCTGCTTGCTAGATTACGTAAAATAAAACAGAAACCAACTCTATTTAGTTTGGTTCCAGGCTTGCCATATGTTGAACAGTGAACAAATGTGGATATGCTGGAACCAGAAGTGCAGTCTTGGTAATTTACCCGCAACAAGAATTTCACTGCTTTCTTTCATTTCTAGTCAGAAGTCAACATTCTTATCTTAGTGTCAGTGTTTAATTCTGTATTAATTGTTATGCACCTGCTTCGTGATGCTGATTGGTGGAGGTCTAGGTGATCCTGTAAGAATAACATTATTATGACAACCACTTTATAGACAATAAAAAACTTGATACTTAATGGATTAATAACTGATTGTACTGACTGTTGATTCAGTATACGAATATTTTTTGTGTCTATGCAGAATGTGTAAGAGAAGATCATGTTTGTATACAGGGGTATTTATATATGCAAATATGCCCACCAGCTAGTTATTGGTGAATGGCAGGTTTCTATTGTTCAATAATCCACTAAGACTGCTGGTAGTGGGCATTTTGGATGTGAATAGATGAGACTTCCCTATCGAAGTATATGACATGGGACAATTATGTATAATTATGTGAAAACAAAACTAATCCATAAAATGCATAAAATTATATGAAGAATTTAAAGAGCCATTTGATGGTTGCTCTTTTTAGAGCCTTTCGATGGTTGCTCTTTTTAGAGCCTTTTCATGGTTGCTCTTTTCAGTATTTTGACTTTTGATTGACAGCCACCCTCTTGACTGTTCCTGGGTACTCAGCATTTTGAATTAAGCATGAGAATAATGGATCTGATGTGATGTAATTTAAACTTCATATAAAAGCGGAAAAGTTTTCATAATTTTATATCTAACATTACTCTCCAGCTGTGTAATATAGTAAAAGCAACCAGATCAGAGAACGATTGTAATGTTATTGGCGTCATAGCTGTGCTCTAAGATTACAATGTATTCTGTCGACATAATGACTCCAAATTTTATAAGGCATATAGGAAATATGATTCCTTACATATAATTCTATTGACTCCAAAGTTTATAAGGCATACAGGAAATATGATTCCGAACATATAATTTGACATGTTGTGTGTAAAGGTTCTGTGATTTAATAGTTTTATATCGATCAACAATTTGATCGTTCTCAGAAAAGTCGGCTTCAATTGTTTGTTCTGTCCTTATTACACGGTAACAATTCCGGACTTTTTACAATTATTGTATCATATATATACTGGTAGACAGTTTATTAACATTGATCCGTATATAGATCAAACAATATAAACAAATATCATAAAAAAGATATATAAGTTTTACATTCATTTTCCCGGCTTTCCGCTTCCTCTAAAATTACATATGTCGCCATACTCTATTTCTCATGTCGGATGTATGGTAAAATTACCCCTATGTTATCCTGGTCAGAGTGTCTGCAGAGGTATTTATATGTTTATGAAAATAACATTCATTTAAGCTGACATAGACACAATATAGTTGTAGTACTCGGGCAGACAGACAGACCAATTTCCTGAGAAACAAAACGCCACTTTGTTTGCTTCACAAGGATGAGCCTTTTTACGCATCCAACTTCCAACATCAGTCGTGGATTCGAGACAGCTTTTTTTCATTTACAAAGGAAACTCTGTGAACTACATAAGGATCAACTAAGCATTGTAAAAGAGATGTTTGACTTATTGTTCAAGTTCACCCAGTATGTACCGCATAATCTGCTAGATATTTTTAACCTTCCTATAATTTAGATAATAAGAACAAAAAACTCATATCTTTTTGTTCTTTCCTCTGATTTATAAAAAGCTTAATCGAATCAATTAACCGACACGCTATACTTTCAGTTCAAAATAGACTGTTCTCTCTGTATTACCTCAAAAAAATAATGTGGCGATTATAGTATTACATTCTCAGCCTTTTCTGCTTGACATAATTTACTCAGATTTACAGTTTAAATTGTTTTTATGTCTGAATCAGAATTAACTACGTTTTCATTGAACTCATCTTTGGGTTGTTGGTATAATTATTTAAAAATTGTTTAATAATTTTTAACTGGTACATTGGAGTACCACTCCAGTGACTACATGTTTTATGTACATTCACCATTTTTTAAAACTGTTTGATTGCTTTCTTCACTGATGAGCCTGAGTCCCTCAAAGCTTATTAGTTCAATACTCAGGTACCGTGCTTTCCCAAAACTGGAATGTTACTACCACCAGTAATATTTGGTGTTTTCTGCAGCCTGACTCTTACAATTTATTGTTTTTGGTTATCAATGATAATATTAATGATTGTTGCATGGAAGCTAAATGTTGCATAAAATGTCCGATCAAGAAACCGATTTATTCTTGAAGCAATGCGATGTTTGTCTTATTCAATAACAAGTTAACTTGTTCACTGATTGACAATCCCAATGTGCTGTTCAAACCTTTAACATTGATATTACAATCTCTATTTTAATTTGTCAAGTATGTTGTAATTTTATCCCCTCCCAATGATGTTTGAAAATGTCAAAATTTATGACAGAAAATAACGAAATTTGACGTAAAACGGTTTACAGCATTGGTTGAAGTAATAACTGTAATTTAAACACGAAGAGACTACTTTGAAATCTCATGAATGTTTGTCAGACATGGTTACGGTTAAATCACAACGAGTACACAGAGTTTGAGAAAAAGGACTACGGCAGCCAGTAGGGCTACCTTAATATTTACCTCCAATTCACTGTCGTTAATGTAAGAAAGTTAACTTTTATATGTAATGACTTGAAGGCTATAAAGATCAGACATGAATGATGAATATGATAGATTTATGGAGACTTATGTACAAAATTTTGAAAATCTGGTCTTGATCACAAGCATGCTACATAATGACTGCCAAGTTAAACATGGCAGTTAGGACTACCCACCTTAAATATGATTATGCAGTGATTATTTCAACATTTTGAAAGATAACTCTCTGTCGCCATTGTAATAATTTCGTAAATCATTTTTATTAAAGTTTCATTATAAACGTTGATTGTTATCTGCACGTTTAATATTGCATGTCTGTTGAGGTAGATAAATTTAAATTTTTATCCGACATATAGGCTGCATGATGGTCATTGTGCTCAGGTCAACTGAAAGAAGTACATCGCCAGCAAATTGTCAATTTTGCATGCAGTACCTTACACTTGTTTATTTGTTTGTTGGATTCCCAGACTTTATGCCATTTCTCAACAGTATTTTCTTTGTATACATGGCAGTCTGTCAAGCCTGCCCTGAGTTCAATGTAGAATTATGTATGATTCCGTTCCTAATGTTTTTGTTGAATGAAATGTTAACTTTTTACGTGAGCGAATTTGAATTCGGCTACCCATAGACTAAGGTGGTAAATTTGTAAATTGTATCAAAATGGCGGACAGAGTCGAGCAATGGTGTGTTAATAATAAAACCTGTGCATCCGTACATTTTGAGACCCGAGACCGGAAAAAGCGAGATTTGTTTGCTGCATAGAATAGAGATCAACGAAGGATAACGCAAGAAAAAACGTGAAGTTTTAACATGTTTGCTGTTAGCGTTCTTTGAACACGGGGCTGGTGCCGTCATGTTCCTGGGTTACTCACAGTACTTTGTCTCCTTCTCAATTAAAAATCACATGGCAAATGGATGACCAGGAATTGTCAAAATTATCGAGTCATTAAGAGGTATTCAAAAAACGAATGATAAAGTTAAAGCTAGGATGTATCTATCTTGTTTAAGAGCATGTTTGAAGTCAAAATTTGAGCTATTCAGATGCAATAAAATTCGATACTTACATTAGTCTTGCATTTTATGCATCTTTGTAGTAATTAATTTTATAGATTAATGCATGTTATGTTTTATTTTTAACTGCTGCAGTTTGATGCAATTGATGTTTATAATTAATGACACATTCTGCTTAATGAATATTAGTCTGTACTGCAAATACCAGGAAATAAAATGAACATTTATGATGGCTTGTTCTTTTTTGATGGAATGGAATGACAATTGAGCACATTTTCCTAAAAAAGTGAAATTACTATCTTAATAAAGAGAAACTGTTATATATTTTGTTTATTTCCTCATCATGTATATGTGCACCATAGTATCGAGTAACAACAAAATCCACTCATGCTCTGGTATTTGAATTTAAGTTATAACTTTGAGGTGGGACCTAAGTCGAAGTTTTGTCACAATCATCGGTCTGAATGAAAATTTTTCACCAGTCTCAATTAGTACTAATATAGCAATGTTTGGCATACGCAAGGTTTGACACTATCTAATTTTGGTTACTGGCCCAACAGGCAAAAGCGTTAAATTTTTTAAGAAAACAGCTTCTGGTCCTTTATGATTTTCACTAGTCCTTCATGATTTTCACTGGCTCTGGGTCAGGGGGACCAGTGTTAGTGTTGATCCCTGATACGCAGAGCATGTTAGCATTGTAATATGTATGCATAGCAAAAATGTATGCACATGCAGGCAATAATGCGACATGATATAGCATATTCTGAATTTTGGCTGAACTATTACATTAATCCAAGCGAAAGGTCTAAGTGAACGAGGAACTAAGGACATGTGCTGAGTGAAGTTTTATTCTATCTTAGAATTTGGGAATTGTATCAAAATGTTAATCTTTCAGCTCTCATTGCCAAAAATGTTTTGGTATTTTATTTCCTTTGTGTATTCAACTATATTCATCAGTAATGAATTATTAAGCGATTGCATATATAGAAGATTAGCCAGTAATCCCAGTGTTACATGACTGTTACTCCGGTATCAACAACATCAGGCAATACTGCCATTAATGCTCCAGAGTTACAAATAAAATTACTGAACTTTGCCACAAAATATACAATTCTCAGGCAGCAGATGCTTTATAGTTGAAATTATGGGTATTTTAGAATGACAGTATATCATTATCTATAAATTCTAACTCAGACTGAGCGATAGAATCATTTCCAGTCTTATAACCACATGAATTATACATTCAACAGACTTTTGAAGATAGTGATTTATTTGCTTTAAATGTAACTGATGTTACAGACATTATATTTAATAGTCTGGTCTGAAATTCAAATCTCGGGCTTACTGCTCATGTTTAAGCAAGTGTCAATTTAATTTCAGCCGAGTTCCTTCCTTTGAATTATTTGTGTGATAAGTAAATTTTAGGCAGCTGAGTTACTTCCCTTGAATTATTTGTGTGATAAGTAAATTTTAGGCAGCCGAGTTCCTTCCCTTGAATTATTTGTGTGATAAGTAAATTTTAGGCAGCTGAGTTACTTCCCTTGAATTATTTGTGCCATATGTAGGATAAAGGAGTTACTCCCCTTTAATAACTTAATATCATTTATATCATAAGAAAGACAACAGAGTAACTGCTTTTGAAAAATATGTGCCATACATAAGATAAATGAGTTACTGCCCTTTAATAATTCTATATCATAAGGAAAACAGCTGAGTTACTGCCCTTGAAATATATGGGCTATAAGTAAGATACAGAAGTTAAAACCCTTGAATTGGTTTTTGTCATATGCAGAGTAACTGCCCTTGAATTATCTATCACCAAACTAAATGTAACATTAATGTGACTGCTTTTGAATTGTCTTTGTCCTAAATAACACAGCAGGGTTATGAATATTAAATAGTCTGTGTCACAAATCTAAATGTAACAATGATAGTTACTGCCCTTTAATTGTCTTGTACCAATTGCCACAAGTAATACAACAGTCCTTGAGAAATGCATTTATTTTTTCCAATACAATGCGCCAAGAATACACAATTGCATCACTTAATTAATCTATGTCTGTCATCTTTCATTTTTCTGAATCTCAGATATTACTGTTACCAGCTTTTTGTGGATCGTTAACCGCATTACAAATGTACTAAGCAGCTTAAACTCATTAATATAATAATAAGCTAAATCAAAATTGTCTATTAAACATATTAATCAAGGAGTGAAATGGGTGGGTTGTATCTGCATATGTGAGCAAAGTCACAGGTAAACGATGTACTTCTCACCCGTCAGAATGTGCTCCCAAACTGTACCATAACAGAAAACATAATTTTTTCATTACATTATCTAATGATTTCAACGAAGCTTTCAATAGTGTAACAACACATTATCTCATATCTACTGAAAAATCATTTAATTTCGATGTGACAAAATTTCGAAGTTTTGGTAAAACAGACTATTTTGATGGGACATTATTTTGTGGATTTTGCATTTCAGGTAATAAATAAAATGGTCAAAATTATAATTTGATGAAATTTGAATTGGGTAGAAGGTGAACCACGAAATCCACAAAAGTTAATCCCTCATGAAAAGTTAAAAAATTTACAGCAATCCCTACTGTGACATCACATACCCCCTAGTTGTGAAATCATGTATGGTATGTGTACAAACCGCTCACAAGTTGCTGTTGAAGTGGTTATAATGGAAGCTACTGATGAATGGTATCTATAGCCACCATACTGTCTGACTGACAGATCAACTAAGTGGGGGTACTGGCTTCATGTCAATCTGAATCAAAGTGCTGACAGTGATTGCTCATCAAATTTCAACAGGTTCCAGCCTCCTTTCCTACCATGCCTTTTAGCAAGCATTGAAGACATTCCTACACCTAGATCTGACTATCTGATTGAACGATGAAGGTTTCCCAGGGATCTGGTACCAATCTACTGCATTCCTAACCTTCTCATGCACTGACCTATTTCTCACCATTTTTTTATCCATATACCCGGTACATCTTGCATTTCAGGCCTCTAATATTTCCCAAATTAATCACCATTAATTTAGGTATCAATGATGTCAATTCAATTAAAACATGAATTTCTATTTCTTATGTTTACTTAATGTGTTTATTCTGCCAGTTGACATATAAGGTATTTTCAGATCAAATCATATGTATCATCATCATACCAGTAAAAAAAAAATTCTATGAATGTAACAATTTTCAGAGGCAGCAATTATCACTGTTTTAAATTAAAAATTTGTACAGTCGAAAAGTTTCTACAAAAATGACCTTACAATTCCCATAGACAAGCTAGTTCTGTTCCTTCCATAACCTTAGTTAATACTATAGCTTCCAAAGCATTATGACTTTTATTTCAAAATTTTTGATAACAGTACTATTAATGATTCTGGAACCTCTATAGATGCAATCTCAGGAAATTCAAGAACCACAATGTTTGGGTATTTTACAGTGTTGTACATGGTATCAGATAGCAGTACAAATGAGTTTGATAGCTACTAATGGCCGTCATTCATCAGACTTGGCTTATCATACCTTGATGTGATCCTCGCAGATTCTTGTCAGAAAAGTCCCAAAACTACCTGCTTTGTTTATAGTATACAGTTTCCTATTCCCAGGAGTAATGTTTTAGCATGGGACAGTGATTAATATATTTTGCCCGCCAGAAAAAGCATTCCCTTTGTTTAGGTCCTTTCCACTCCAATATAAATGACATTTTGTAGGAGTACCTGGAAGTTTTGTAGTACCATAGATTATTTTTGAGAATAGCCTCTTGATAATGTTTATGGAGACTTCGGTTACGATAGCCAGTGGCTTTGTTTTTATCCCTCTGTGTTCCTGCTTGCAATATTAAATTCTCCCGCAATGCAGAGTTACTTCCCTTTGCAAAATTGGTCCTGATTTTTTATCCTAAGACAAACATGTTCTTCAAAACAAAACAAAAATCTAAACCATGATTGTTAAAGAAATATTTGTGTACTTCTCTTCAAGATTTTGATAGCTTTTTGTTGTAAAAATGAAAATTTATAAAAAAAATCAAATTATTTCAATGTTATAAATGTCAATTTATAGATGGGTTTTTGATTGCCAAATAAATTGTTTTATTGGAGATGCAACTGAATTATTGTTTATTTTGATATGACAGTACCTTGAGCTAAACATCTCCACATGAAAACCATTTTGAAAATGGGTTTGTTTTTACATATTAATGTATCAAAAAGTGATTGAAGGAACTTTTCTTCTATTAAACAAAAAAACCTACAGGTAATACATATTGTTCCAGTTCTAAAGTTTTCCGGTATGCAAGAAGTGTAAGAAGAAAGAGTCTATGATATTAAACAAAGCAGTTACAGCATTCTATTATCTCATCCATGTAATTAACCGAACAAATCTTTTTAATTAAATCTCCGCTAGTCTGGAGACTCTAGTCTTAATACAAGCTACTTGAACCTGAAGCATAAAAGGCAGACCTTTGTTTTGTGGTATGCATCATAATAGATTATCTTCACTATGATTTCTTGAACACCAGCCTTAACTTGGAGACATTTGTCTTACTGATAATGACCTTAAATTAGTTTACATTTTCATGGAAGTTAAATGAGCAGCTTATGCATCATTTGAAGCTGGTTGATAGAAACAGTTTGATTATTTTGAGGTATGATTAAGTTTTCTTTGAATGTTTTTTCTGAATTCTGTATGAAGTCAGCAGATTTTAATAGATTAACGGTGCCAGCATGGACATTAAGTGTGAGCTTTTGTTTTGGGCTTCAACATGTAAGCTGCATGTCTCCAGAAACATGTATGTTGCTAATTGTTGCATGTTGCAGCAACGGATGCAGCTGATGCAATGCTTGTCGAGTATTTCATGGGAATTGCAACCATTTCCAAACACCTTGTGATCAAGACCACAGTCTATAAGTTCATTAATATTCCTATTTGGCTATATGTTTATACATCATCATATAAAAGACCACTTACTCAAAGAAAACCAATTTCAATGGCCCAAAATGAAGGAAACTTTCTTCATTGCAATTAAGGTTCTACGTGGTCCTGGTTGCAATATGTATGCATCAAAATCTGATAATCTCTTTGTAATTGCTAGCATTAGTCTTAAACCACATAATGGAATTGGTAATCCACTTTGATCCCTTATGTTCTCTGTGGTTCAACAACTTCTTTTCTAATATCAACATGTTCAAAAAAACCTAAACATATTTTTTTACATTCGAAAAAACAAGAAAATAGAGATTTTGCTGAAAAAGTAAGAAATCTTATAGTATCTTGTTAAAATTTGGGCATTAATTTACGTGAAACATGATGCAGTTTTTACAAAATAATGTATAAAATTATGTTTTTTTACACAATAATGTATAAAAAAGTATAAATGAGAAAACGTTTCTTTGAATGCTCTTAGCACCTCACCTTTTCTCATGCAATCACGACTAACACTCATCAATTTCAATACAATTTAGACTGAACAAGATACTAACAATCTCTGCCTAGTTAAAAAAAACATTAAAAGAAACATAGGACTAAAATTTATTGGCAAACATGATGCTAACTGTCTGTTTATGGTGGGAAGTTCTGGAGATGAAGTCAGATTGCAGTAGATTTATATTTGTCAATTCTAAGAGGTCAGGAAACGCCTTATCATTATGGTTTCTTTGAGGTAATTACATGTTGGCTGCTTAATGGAAAACCTTGCAGCCACAGCAATCTGTTGTTCTATAAATTGGTTATCTTCTACAAATCCATTAAAACAATCTCTCCATGGCTTGTATGGTAACAGTCAAGTTTAGTATGTCCAATAACCAACACCGTCCAATAACCACTGCCGTCCACTTAGGTCAGTCGAGATGTAAATCATTTAGATAAACCCCATTGACCGGAGTGGTAAGCTTAGCCAGGCTTGACAAAAATCAGTTAAACATGCTTGTAATTACTAGCGTTTGATTAATTTTGTACACAATAAGTTTCAACAGGACCAATTCCTGATAGAAATGGCGGCTAACTTGATGAAATAGTTACTTTCCAACTCTCCAGATAGCGCTTAAGAAAATTGCCAATATTCCTTTGCACATATTCTGTAAAGGAAGGCTATTTTAGAAATGAATTGATCACAACTTGGCTTCAGAGCTTCTCTGATAACAAGAAAACGAGATTTAAAATAGCCTTGTTTACTTTCTAATTGGTAAGCTGTTGCGCAAGAAGGTTCTACTTACCGTTCTTTTAAATGCCATAATATTTTTTTTCCGCAATTTATGTGTCTGTGAGACTAAACGTTTAATCAGAATATATCATGTTCCTTAGGCATATTATTAAAGCTCATCCTCAGCTATTATGGCTATTGACGTTACTTTGAGTCCTGACTATTATATAATAGTACATATTCGTCTGTCGCAGATTTCTCACTTTTATATCTCCTTTACTCATGAAGGTATTGTTTTACATACATTGCATAAATGTCTTACAAATAAGGTATGAGGAAATCGGATAAGGAATGCAGCACTCAACCTAACCAGCTGAGCGCAGAAATCGTAACAGCACAACACAACTACACTGAGCAATGTCCACACATAAGCTAAAGATACAATTAAAAGTCCCCACTGAAAAAATGCCGGATGACCCAATTTTACAAAGATATTATAGAATGTTATAGAATATTTAGAAGTTAACATAAACATTCTTCCAGCAACATACAATCTATGATCAAGATGTAGTCAATATTTACAGAAATTTTTGAGTTAATTATGCTAGCATCACATCCCTTAATTTAGTGCAACCAGGTTGTATCTTATTACAATTATTAGTTTGTCAGTACTGTAAACTAAATACATTTGTATAATACTAAAATTTACAAGCAGCTCAAAGCACCCTGATCTCATTAAAGTAAGAATTAAGTGATTATTGCAGTTTTTCATCTTCATTGAGGTTTTAATTTGCTTTTGATTTTGATCTAACACAACTCTAGAAACTTGTTTTAACAGCTGCAATATATTGTATATATTTTCTGACCTGATTTTGATTCCAAATGAGTTCTTTAAACACCATTGGCCGTAGGCTGACATACTTAAGTACACCTGAATGTTGATTTTTCCTTCATGAACTTTTGTAATCGACTTTATGTCCTGAAGTGGTGAGCCATGTGGTCAAGTGTTCCTTAGCCAGTAATAAACAAGCAGCCATTTATTACTCAGGGTCTTGTATAAATATTTACCGCTGTAGAAAATATCCTTGTCATCTCTCAAGGTAGAAATACATATAAACCTTTGTTCGTGATTACTCTTGTCTTTCACCTGGCCTCTAATTGTGATATAAATCATTGATATATTTCATATTTATCATTATTATTTTTAGTTTCTCATGATGTATATTTCAAACATTCGATTGGATCAAAAGTAATTCTTGTTTATTTTGGTGGAATAAAGTCGGAAGTGTTCCCATCAGGTTGTAAATTATATGATTGCTTGATTTTATGATTAATGATACTTGAAGCATGAACTGTTACATTAAGCAATTCAGAGATTTCTTTCTATATGTTGATGATGGAGAAATAGAGAGCTTGGTTTGTTAGGTTTGCAGCAGAGGAGACAGCAATACCATAGAGTTTGTATTACAGTAATAGAATGTCTTGGCTACCTGTATTTCTATGTTTTAAATGTGTATTGTCAAGGAATTTAGGATGTTTTTGCTTTCCATCATGGTCATTAAATTGCCTCTGGCATTCTTGCAAAGCTCTTTTAGCGGGTACCAGTATTTCTGCAAATGTATATGGAAGATAGGAGTTTTAGTTTGCTTGCAGTCCCTTTGCCCAATCATAATTCTTGCAAAATTTCTAACCTAAGTGTCTTGAATGCATGCCCTTTCATTGCCTCTTTCTTGCAAGTGTCTTGACTGTTTTCCTGTCTTTGCCCCCTTCTTACAAAATGTCTTTACTGTTTGACAAGTCATTGCCTCTTTCTTGCAAAGTCACCAACTCTTTACTGCTTGCCCAGTCTTGAGAAATGTCTTGACTGCTTGCCCAGCCTCGAAAAATGTCTTGATTAAGTTTTATCAGTGTCAATCTTAATAAGACTACTGTGAGTAATGATTCGTGGTATGTGATTGTAATATTGTCATAAATTGTGTTACTGATGTGATTAAACTTGCTGACTGGACTGAGACTCAGATATCTGGGCTGTAATAAAACTGTCCTGTCCCTTGTACAGAAACATTCTAATATTTGGTGTCATGGTGATACCTCGTCAGTTTATGGGCGTCGACCGTTAATCAGACTGAGTATAACAATGACGATGTGATGATTCTTGCTTGCATCGGAATACGTAGAAAGTACCGTAACAGATATTTTTTGTGACAAGTTTATGATGATTGTACTAGGAAGTTTATGATGATATCAGTGCAAAGTTACAATATATCGGCAGTATTCCGGTCATAAACATTGTTTCTGATTTCATTGATCGTAATAAAGCCATTGTCTCCAAGGAACTTTGTATTCATGTTAATGCAAAGACATCATAAACTTGTGCAGTAAATTTCTTGCCTTTGTTAAATGCTAATCTCTTAGTGAGGAATCAGATCTAAGACAAGTCATCTATTGTGTTATGTTGCAGACATTTGAAAGGAGGCCAAGCAGTAAGCTGTCATGTTCTTTAATCATTTCAAAGGTCAAATATCCCATGTTGATCTGGAACTCCCAAATAAAAGCAGAACCTCCTACATGTTTTAAATTGGTTTTCGTGATATTAACAAAATAAACATCCCTTTTGGATAATGATATTTAATTTTGATGTTTTATAGGAAAAAAGTTTGTAGAAATAAAAGGCAGTGTTGGTATGTCACTTTTGGCCAATTCCATACCTTAAATTTATGTGTTTGTTCAAAACCATTAAAATTTTTTTACCTCATTGGAATACAAGAAATATAAATTTTGATAACTGAATGAAGCTGGAGCTAGTTTCACTACAAACCCCACAAGTTACAATTCCTTAGCATTGGTAGACTATTGAATAATAATTGAATAACTTACAAGGTCTGAGTAGAACTTGATAGTCATCATTGACTTGATACATCAGACTTATATTCAACAGTTCTCTTGGTGCAATTGATATTCAACAAATCCCTGGATGCCAATTTCTGTCTTTGAAATAATTTTCTTCAAATAAAGTGACAATTTTAAAACAGCTTGTAAACTTTGATACTTGTAGAAATCGCGCCTTCAACGGTTTACGTCTAATGAATGTATGACTATATCACTTTTGCAATGCTCGTATGTATTCCATAGACGTACATCTGACGGGATGAAGTGTCATGCTGCACATTTAGTTATATGTCTAACTGACGAGGTGCCGTATTCAAATGTTAGCCTGGTGGTTTGACGAGGTGCCATATTTAAATGGTTGCCTGGTGGTTTCACTCGTGTGATGATCAATATTCATGGTATCGGCTTTCCTCTGCAATGTCTGCCACATTATTTGAATTTGGTTCCTCCATGCTGAGGTTAGCTTTCCTGAGCTGTTGAAACAATTATTTTTGTAAATAATACACAAATATGTACATATGTATCTAGTGTGATTTAATAATAGGATCATACCTTTGCACATTATTACAGAGCCAATTGTCTCCATAGAAACATATCTGTTGGCGGATGTTCTGTTTACCGAATGTGTTGAAATTGTGATATCATAAGCTCAATATTCATTTATCTATGGTTGTTTTCTTGTGATTGTCTGTGGAATAAAGATTTCATCTTGGCATTTGTCCATCAGACTCCATCTTACTAAGAACATTGTTCTCCCGGCCTGATTGATTGTTTAAATTGTTGAATAGTTCCAGATTGTTTCATTAAGTAAACATGGAAATTGGATGAAATGGTATGCTAAACCAGAGACTTGAGGTGAAGATAGTTCACAATGTTACAGACAGAATACTGAGTATAATGAGATTCACTGCCTAATGTAGGCATGTATCATGTTCCTAATACTCTGAGACAAAAGGGATATTTCATCAAGCAGCCATTTATTACTCACAGTCTTTCGGTGGTGAATATATGGAGCTTCTTGTGAGCTAGACCAAGGCAGTTTTGTCTGTAGCTGTGAGACTAAAAAACTTCCATTTCTGTACAAAAAAATCTATTTTTGTCTTAAATGATTAAATTGCATGATTGACAGTATTGACCTCGGTCAGTAATGCAAGCTTTGCTTTATATTTAAAGTAATTAAGTTCAAGTTTTTATTGATGGTTTGCATAATAATTGTTTGTGAATGATGGTAAACAAACTTTGATATGCCTCAGCCAATGGCAACAGATTTTACAAACGATCAGCCAATAGAAAAGGCTGGCATAGACTGTGTATGGTATCTTAAAACTAATTTTGATTGGAAGGTACATACTGAACAATTGTTTTATTATCTTTTCTGTTTTCCAATTCAAAATATTTGACATGCCCTCATAAATAAATTGTACTTTAATTGTAAAACTTAAAGGCGGCTAGAACAAGGCAAATACAAAACCTGTCATAGATCAACTATGTTAAATGAGACTTGCATTGAAGACGCCAGACATGTGTGCGATTGTTTACAATCAATGTCGTCGAATGCTTGCTTTTTATCTCCATTATTGATCAATATAAGTAAATTTAATAAGGCAATCTGTCTTGGTGTCTCGTAACAGTTCGTCTCTGTCTCGTAACCAGTTTGTCTATGTGTCTCGGGGGATTGTCATATGATGTTATTGTAAGATATGTTTTATATCAAATTAATCTCATTGTGACTATTATTGAAATATAGCAAGAAAATGACGGTGTTGCACAATCAACATAACTTTGTCTCCGCTCAGGAAAACGTAATCAATTAAACGAGTTTTAAATTGAGAGTAATTATTTTTCATTTTATGTAATGATGACATGTACATATGTAAAAGTCGTATTTTGCTGTAAAACATAGCGTTCTGTCTGGTTTGACTCACTGAAATTAAAATCAGACAAAACAATTTTATAACTCAGGTGGTTTGTGTTACTTTAAATTTTCTCATTAAACATTGAAGCATATTTTTTTATCTATTTGAGACGGAAACTTTGAATCGCATCAGTCCGGAACAGCAAGAAACCATTATTTTTGTGTGTGTTTCGTTTCGACTTTATCATGCAATGTTAACACACATAGGAGAACTACAAAAAAAACGGCTGCTTTTAGAAAGGAGTAAGAAATTTTGAAACAAGATTTGCACATAATTTATCATAGTTATCCATCTAACTCTATCAGAAAATGTAAAAGACTTGTGTCATTATTTCAAGCTGAGTTTGTGTATAAATATTTGAAAGAAATCAAGGTTAACTAATGGTTCTGGTGATAGGACGAGTTTCTGTCAGATAGCCATGCTCTGTATCAAAGAGGGGTTAATATAGACTGATGGTGATGATGGAGCGATAACTATATAGCAACAAGTTCTCAAACAATTTTTACGCTTACATTTCTTATTTCTTTTAAAAAATGAAGTAGGTCCAGTTATTTTAAACATTTAAATGTTTACAATAATCTAGCAATTTTTACAAGTGTAGAAATATGCACTTCCTTTTCCCCTAAATGATCTAGCTGTGTGGGGTAAGGTATTGCGAATATGTTCCTTATGATGACGTTAAGCATTGTATTTTCAATATGATGATCATTTGACAGGCCTCATCTTGTGAATATGGCGTTCCTATTGACTTTGAGTGTTTATTGTCAATATGAGGTTCATGTAATGCTTGAAGCATAGTCTTGTGAAAATGGTGTTCCTATAGTAAGGGTGTGTCTGATGTACCAACTTGATCCTAGTACCTTTATGTTGTTTTATCACTTTGAAGTCTACCCAATTTATTAACATGTTGTATTATTTGCCTAGGTGTCATAATGTTCTATGCAAATAAATAAACTGCTGCATTGCAATTCAACTGTAATGCATATACTTTAAAAACTTATGCTTGTAGCTTTTATAAACTGGTATGTGTTCTACCCTTTGTTATTCATAACAATTACATATTTACCTTTCGTATATAAACAGAATGATATAGTCTTGTATTTCCTCATCCCTGTATTAATGTGTTATTCCTACAATATTTCAGGAAGTGCCGCCACCAGGAGCGTATGATGTACAGAAATCTTATGATCATTCACAGATCCATATGGATTATGCTAAACCTAGAACAGAGCCGGCAAATAGAAAACATAGTTCCTTCATGTCCGCTGCTTCAAGATTTGCTCCACCAAGAGATATGGTGGTTTCTAAAGCTGATCTCGACAATCCAGGTAAGTCATTGTGATAGCTTAGCAATTGTCCCTTATTTGGCCCTACAAGGCTGTCCCTTCACCCATTCAGCTTAGGTGCAACAAGGGTGAATCTACCATTTGGCGATAATGGTAGAAACAATCCAGTGGTGCCAAAGGGATGCAATGGTTCTTCTTTGTACTAACCCAAAACAGTTACATTGACATGCTGTATCACTCAATCTTTGATGTTGACAATTCAAAATCAAGTTTAATAGTTTTCTTGGAATTTTATATGAATATTGAAATTGTGAACAATTTGTATGTCTGTATGTGCTGGATATCACTGTATATTGACATTCAATTACGTAAAAACATTGACAAGAAGGATCATTCATCAATTTTGCCTCAACTATGTAGAGAACAGTTTATAAAA
The DNA here is from genome assembly GCA_963678985.1 of Spisula subtruncata. Taxonomy (NCBI): domain Eukaryota; kingdom Metazoa; phylum Mollusca; class Bivalvia; order Venerida; family Mactridae; genus Spisula; species Spisula subtruncata. The sequence continues at coordinate 61,958,364 of OY787660.1, forward strand.
GTCATCAAAGATTTCACCTATCAAGGCTTTGTGGCCATGGTAAGTTTCATGAAGGTAATTAAAAATAAGACCGTGGATGATTAATATAAAAATATCCATGTATTTCTCTCCACATGAGCATGGAAGAGCTACGATGATTAAATTCTGTGTTACAGTAGCACATCGGCTCAAGGTTAGATAAAACATAAGAACATACAATAATAAACATATGTCAATTTTGTTTATTTTTCTATTTTTGATTTTTTTTTCAAATTGTGTCTATTTCGCTTTGTTTATGCAACGTTGATTTTCTTATCCTGCTTTAAATCATAACTTAATTAATTTCCATTTGGTTTTGCAAACAATGTACAGTTGTACGATTTTGAGAGAGTACATATGTGTGTAGTGTGTTTTTAGTATTTGAAGGTTTGTATAAAGTGTACACATCATACTGTTGAGCATGCTGTAGAGATCACCTCAATTAAGCAGCCACCTGTGATCAATTCAATTAAACAGCCACATATGATCACCTCAATTAAGTGGCCACCTGTGATCAATTCAATTAAGTTACCACATCTGATCAACTCAATTAAGCAGCCACCTATTATAACCCTCTAATCCATAGATGTATTGTCTGTTACCCTTTAGTAACATAATACATGACTAATCATATCTATTCATGTTCCCCATCTCAATACTTGTGTTTTTAACACAAAAAGAAATGAGAGACAATTATACTTCCCTAAGAAGGCGTTTTAATATGTATGAAAAACCTAGAGTCAAAACCATACATACCTTTTGGAGGATTGGGAAGCTCTGTCAAAAATATATCTATGGAGTAAAGGGTTTAAATCAGCTATGTTAAATGAAGGCAAAATGGTTCTATGATATTAAAGCACCTGCAGTACTCAGTCACCTGCTTTAAAAGACCACACTTCTTGCATCCATTGATTACTGATTAATTGCCTGTTTTAGATGCAGGTTCAATCATAGCATTGGTCAAATAGATAGTTACTGACAAAGTTTAAGCTTGTTGAATGAAATGTCTTGTGATATTATAGATTTGTGCATCATTATATGAATGTTCACAGTAAATTGAGTCATCACAAATTCTAGTTCACAGGATTAAGGTGGGTGCAGCAAAATTCACCACATTTTAGTAATTGCAATTTAATTGGTGAAAATTACTTTTCTTGAAATTTCTTACTATAATTATGAACAAATTAAGTTTTAAAGTTGTGCATAATATTGACATTTCCCTTATTTAACTTGATTGATTTGTTTATTTGAAGAGAAAGTTAAAGTTTCTTCTTTTATTTTTTGTTCTTTCAAGATAATCTAATGACTTTACATAATTATTTGAAAATATAATTACATAGTTGTATACAAAATATTCAATCAATCATATTTATAAAAATAATCTGTGTTCAGTTAATTTATCAAATTTCAAATTTGGCCCAAAATAGCAAATTATGTTTATTCAATATCTGTGTAAAAATGATTAAAGGTTTCCTAAATGTTCATTCACCGCTTAAAGACACTACAACACTCATTTACAAATGGTAGACATTTTTCTTTTTTCCAAAAAAGTTACTTTTATCTATAATAAATTTACTGCATTTTATTTTGTATTTAATTTCATACACGACGGATTGACAATTTCATTTGGGAAAAATGATATTTTATTTGAGGTTAAGATTTTAATTATGATATGCTGTTCTTTAATTTAGATATAAGCAAAAGTATCTAAACCTCATTTATTATATTTGTCATTTTGGGTATGTCTAAATTGACAGTAATATATCAAAAGCCAGTTATACTTCTTTAATAGACTAGAATCTGATTGCTTGCCAGATCGGTTCGAAGATAGATAACTGATCGAGACGTGCAGCTTTTTATGACGCATGTATATATATGTGTACATACAAAATGATTTTTTCCACCTAATTAAACTAACCAACCACATATAGTTTTGAGACAAAATGTCGCTGATTAGTCTGTATGATTAAAGCATTTAAAAACTCTCGAGGCTTTTCCCTATCTGATCTGCCCATCTTAAAAATATTATGAATGAGCCACAAGTTATCATGTAGTTATATCAAAAAGCTGGTTCGCTTGCGTTCTTTATTTGCCTAATATCTTAAATAAATGTTGATGGAATTTTATCAATAAAATTTATTTGGCCAAACTTACGTAAGGTGAACTGTGACAGCCAATTTCGATTAGTTGCAATATGAAACAGATGTTGTCTTTTAGATATTTTTGGAAAACTTTTTAAAGATTTTGAAACTTATGTCTACTTTAAAATCTATGTTTTAAAATGCATTTACTATTAGAATAAATTGATAAAATTGAATTGATACAAAGCAGAGTAAATGCTCACAAATCAGTCATATTTGAAACTGTTTTTGCTTCTAATCATTAAAATTTTATTTGTTTCTTATCAGTTATTTCTGGGTGTGTTGTTATTTACAAAGCCATTGAAAATCAATAATTTACATACATTTTACGATAAATTTATGTAGAAAAAGAGATGCAAATTCAAGCTTTTACTGGGTTTATTTCAAGTACTTAATTAAAGAGACAAATGTTACCATCCAATCTATTGCTTTTCCAGTAAATTAAAATGTTAGTGCAATGTTCTTAAAAAACATACCAGAGCAAATTTACAAGTTACTTTTTGCATATGTAACAATTCAACAGCAATACCAGAAAAAAACACTTATTCAATTATTGCAATTTGATTGCTCAATTTTATGGTCTAAGTCAGTGAAACGCTTAAGTGAAATGTTATTTTATTTCAATATACTCGTTACATGATTATGTTAAATGGTATAGAAACATCTAGCCGGATATCGGATATTGAGCAAACATTTATCTAGTTTCCTGTAAAACTTATCCAATACCAGACAACATCAGCTGTTTCTACCACTACAGGTTTATAGGCGCACATTGCGGACTCGATGTTCTTTAATACTTGCAGCTTGTGTTACAGTGTATTACACTCCTATCTATTGAGTTTCTGTACTTGATCTAAACAAGAGGACTCAAATTTGCCTTCCAGTGTACTTCGCTATACTTAATTACTTCAATTATAAAACATTGACAAATTAATTTAATTGGGAAAACAGAAGTCTAATACAAGTATAATGACTTTTTGCAACTTCGATGTTAAAAAGTTCATACATACAGGATGTCTTAATTTGTACATAATTGTGCACTGAGAGGAAATCGGACAAGGAAGGCAGCACTCAACCTAACCAGCCGCGCACAGAAATCAGTAACACCACAACACAACCACTCTGAGCAATGTCCACACATAAGCCAAAGAAACTATTAAAAGTCCAAGTCCCCGCCAAAAAATGCAAGATGACCCAATTCCACAAAGCAAGCTATATGTTCCAACTTAAAAAAATATTTCATAGGACATTTTAAGAGGTTATAATGATAATTTCATATAGACTGATTGTAAATATTTAATGCATTTTATTTGTATGGAGTGACATGATAATGGTGATATTGTCCAAAAAATCAAACAAAAAATAAAACATAAAACCAAAGACCTAAATTACACAGATTGGACACTCCACTGAAAATTTAGAGAAAACGCAAAATAGCAGGCAGCAGATTCAGTTATTGTGCATAAAAAAAATTTAAGTCACCAATTTTAATGGACAATGTATCATGTTGAAGAGCTAAGTTTCTTTTTCTACATGAAGTAACTCATTTAATTTTGACTACCTTTAATAAAATACAGAAAATTAGGATTTGAATGAGGCAAATCAGGTATTTTCTGAATTTACATTAATTTGATGAAAATGAGAGTAGGTCTGGCTCTTCGGGGGCTTTTGTTTTATTCCTTGACCTATTTCAAAAAATGAGGTATCATTTGAAAGCTGAATAATAAATCTATTGCATAGACTTATTATTTTTCTCGTAAGTATATTAGAATTGGAGATATAAGGTATTAAAAACGGACGAGATTTCGCGAGATTTCAGAGACCTGCCACGAGATATCGTGAGAGTTGGTACATGTTTCCAATCTGTGTAATTTAGGTCTTTGATAAAACAAAAAAATAAAAAAAATCACAACAAAAAAATAAAAACATTAGATTGAATTGATCCTTGTAAAGTATATACAGGGAACAATATACTGAAGAGGCCATGTGAAATCTTACCTCTGATCCTAATGTAATCACTGCTATAAACCTTCTATAAAACACTGCTATCAAATTCCATTCTTTTATAGAAAAGTCTGGAATGCACCATGTCATTTATTGCAGTATCTTTGTCACAATACACTTAAGCTTGTGATAAGATATTTTGTAATCATTTTAAAGCCAACAGTTTTTTTGCCACCTTATAAAAAAACTTTTGACATTTTCATGATGCATTAGATTAATGGTCATGTGTTTATTTCCTGTAATCTTACAGTATCTCCAATGCTACTGTTTAACAGCTCAATATTTATTTCTAAGTGATAACTAAAATGGTGGAAAAATTTAGATGGAACTTTAACTGATATTGTTGATTTTAGAGGAGGTAAAAGTCTGAATAGATGTCTGCATGTCTACATATTAGGTGGAAAAATTCAGACCAAACCTTTTAAATACTGATATTGTTGCGGTTGTAAAGGAGGTAAAAGTTTGCATAGACGTCTGCATATGAACTTCCTGGAATATTTTCCCCCCAAACGAAGAGCTTCCAATTTGAAAATAATTAACCCAAAGATAAGTAATAAAAGATAACGGCATCTACTTGAAAACGGGTATACTCTTCTTCATCTAAAAGATTAAGAAAAAACTTTTAAAATGCAATAAACTTGAAAGTGTGCATGTTGCTGCTAATAAAAATCTTGAATTAATCAAGTGTTCTTAACATTTTATTGAAGTATTTTAAACGGATATGCAAGTTAAGTTCTTGTATGTAGTTTGTGTTTTGAAAGTTTAATATTCCTGAAAATAAATTATAGCTATTTTATACCAGTTTTGATTGAATTTGTTTGTACTTAAAGAATTTTAATAACCTATTGATGGTAATTACAACTTCCCTCCACAAATAAAAAGAAAAATATGTTTCAATGTGAATCACAAAAATGAAATGTTTAGAGAATGTAAGGAAATCAACATGGTGGCATAATTCTGGGAAAATATGTAAAACTATTCATATCTACCACCAGGTCAACCAATTGGTCTTCACATTTACAACAATTGGTTCAAAGTATCTTTAAAAATATGCAAAAATAAATAAACATGTATACATACATGCAGTTTTCGCACCTCATGCAGAATTGGCTTGTTCAAATTAATCTGTAAAAACAGTAACCCTGGTTAGGAATCATAGTGTCTTAGCTAAAAAGACTGAGCGTCTAAACAGAGGTACTATGTTATTTAAACACTTACATCCAGTTTTATTATAATTTGAATTAGCTTAATTGTCTTCTAGGGATACATTATACAGACTTTTACATTTGGTGGCTTACTTATATGTACATTTTAGTTAAGTATAATATATATGATGGTCTATAAAGATTAGCTGACAGCTGTTTTGTTGACCAACGATTGTTTGAAACTCCTCATAAAGTTTATCAAATCTTCCCTTACACTTGATCAATCATCATTTTCAAAGTCTTTTAAAATGTCTGGCTGTATTTAAGTGGCCATTTATTTCTACTAAAAGCTAACCCACAATATGTGGTTAATGTTTATTTCGGCAGTAAGTCTTCATTACGCTAGTATTAAGTTAAATGAGTTGATAGAGTATGTAAATGGTCCTACGTAAGCCAATACAATTTCTGCACAGAAAGCTCCAGATTTAGCTCCTTTTATACATGTTTTTTACATTTTTCCCCCAAAACAATATTTTAATTACAACAGGTTTTAGGCATGCTTTTATTTCAATATTGAAAACTGTCATTTCACTAAAAGCATTTTTGCCAGATATAGTTTAATCCAAGTCATTTCCAGAAAGGACTTTATTTATGTGTCCTTTAATCATAAATGAACTTGACATTTTTTTTTTTTTTTTGCTTGTCAAACTATTATTAATTAACCGCTTCATTTAAACTGTAAATCCTAATTTTGTTATCAGCTATGAGCCATTTATGTCACCTTCCAAACTATATTTGAGATTAGGAATTTCACCGTCAAGCTCCTCAGTTATTTAGGTATAGAAATCAACACCTTTGCCACCCTCGGGGAAACGGGAATTGGGTAGTTTATATGTACACTTTAAAACAAACTTCAAATTTAACTGTGAAAGCAACATGTTACATTCAGGTCATTAATGACAAATTACCCAAACTATTCATGGAAGCACAGTTTGCTGTCAACACTAAGTAATTTAATGGATTATGCTTGATTTTCCCCCAACTCCCTAGGGTTCAATATGTGTTAAAGGGAATCTCTAAATTGAAGTTGGGCTTTAGTTATGTAAGACATTTATTTCTGCCAGTTGACAGCTATGATCGACAGGGGACTTATATAGTTCAGATATGACATTGTCACTGTACCATGCGTTCCTTCATTTATGTTTATTAATCAGATTGGATTTTTATCAGAGATAATATTCTATCCAGCCATATTTTTTATGTTGCTGCCGGTTGAGATCCTATAGAACCGTCAGTCCTAGCTGTCTGGAAATACGCTCAGGAATAGAATTTGCTACAATAATCAGTCAAACTTTGTGTACTTAAATCCAAAATCAGACATTGCCTTAAATAGATGAAGCCAAAGTAAAATGGCAGACTGCAAATTAACACAACATTTCAATTAAAACACCAGCAAAAACACCAGCAGTTAGTGTATCTGTTTGTTTAGAAAGATATATTGTTCACTGGTAAGTGGATTAGTTTTAACGTTTTACTTGCCTCAATTAGCCAACTTCAATAAATGTGACCTAACTGGTGTGTATGTTTTCTGTGGATTTTTTGCGTTTTGTTGAGCTTAGCTGTTTAAGTTGAGTGCTGCCTTCCCTGTCCGATTTTCTCATATTGTGTTCAGTTCACTCAATAGTTTGATTTTTATAAATTTTTGTAGGAAAATATTACTTAACGTCAACATCATGACTTAACAACACGAGTATATGGAAGCGGACACTATTGCCAGGGAGACCTTGTAGAGATGCCTTAAATATCTCCACTGTTTGAAGCTGATTTTGAAACTTAAAAATTCTGACTCCACAACTTTGACTTGATTAAAAGAAAATTGACTCCAAACTAGAAAATTATCACTTTAAATTCTTGAATTGAAACTCAGAAATTCTCAATTGGAACTCAAAAATTCTACTCAAAAATGTTGACTTGAACATTAAAAAAACTCGAAAATCATCACTCGAATTTAGTCTTGACTCAAAACTGGGAAATCATGATTGGAAATTAAGAAACCCTTGAAGCTGATGTCACAAGCTAATGAATAATTGTTGCTGCAGGAGCTAAGGCTGTATATATACCTTGATGCCTGGGTGACAACTTACATTGCTGCAAGAGCATATTAAACTATATCTGAAGTTGATGTCACTGTTGACAGAGCTGCAAGAGCTCCGAGGCTGCTTTAGAGTCACCTGAAAAAAACCCTGCAGATTTAAGTTTGATTATAGTGATTAAAATCATGAATTATTCAAAGTTTGTGCCTATATAAGTTAATTGATTGAACTGAAATTAGCTTGATTGGTAAATTTTCCGCTAATTTTTGTCGCTCATTTCGATGAGTTAGCTAAATAATGAAAGAATGGTAAGCAGCATTTTTATGTAATTTTGTTTTTTGCACTGTAATGGATTTTTCTGTCCAAAATTGTGGGGTTGTTTTCTAATTTTCTTCGTTTAAAGCTGGGTAAATGAATACTTGACAATAAGAAAAAGCATCCAACCATACATCAGGCCCTGATCTCCTGAAGCATCTCAAGCAAAAATCTCATCTCAAATTGAGATTTTGACCAAATCAGAGTCTGGATTTCTAATAAATCTGAAGTCAGAACTCATTAAAAATTACTGGAATTTACAAATAATTACATTTGCTGTATTTATGATAATTTTGAGTCCATCCTCCCTTGGAAATTATCCAAACGATACATGGCAATATTTGAGATGAGATTTATCTCAAAATTGAGATGTTTCGGGAGAACGGGGCCAGTACAATGGGTGATACGGTTGTGAGTAATAAAGTTAATAAAGAAACAACCAGTTTAGAATCTTCAAATTATAAATAAATATCATTATAATTATGTTTGTGGACATATATCTTAAATATAAAAGAAACATGTGCAGTACATTTTGCTTAAAAGTAAATTGATGGCAAACATTCATGAAGAAACCAGCAATTATGGCCAATGCAGGCAGTGGTTGGTCTGAATGACCTCATATAAGACGGTCCTAGTCAAAGGCCAAAAAAAATCTCTGAATGTAACTAGGGGCAATAACTGTATTGCTCCAGTAGTTCACAGGTGCCTCGCAAGGCCATCATACTGTTTATATATACACTCTCCTTTGAGTTCAGTGTTGTTTTTCGTTCACCTTTGAGTAGATTTACATATATCCCATAAATTATAGCCAACCAGACATTTATTATCCCCCTGGTGTTTGTGGTTCCTTGGAAGATTTACACAACAAGTATACATTGTATTCTCCGGGCTCTGCTATCTCCGAGTTAGTGACTGATTCTTGACTGATTTCGCTGTCCATTGCTCACCCTATGTAACTTGTAGATAAGTGCTACCCACTTTGAAATCAGCCATTCACTGGAAATAAAACAATTTATTAAGGTGGCATCCACATAAAAAATGCAAGGCTTTGATAATGTGATAGTTTTCTTGCAGAAATCCCTGAAGATTTCTCTCCTTCAGATTCCGTTTGTACAATTACTGGTTAATGATTACTTACAGCGCATGCCTGCGGCTACGGTTTGTTCCATTATACCATACATGGCTTTTAAATTGAAGAACACTTCCACTTTGCTTACTCACTGTCCACGACTTTCCTCTAATTAAGCTTGAAACTTGATTGGCCTAATTGGGATACTTGCTTCGGCTAATATTGTTTTTAACCGTGCTCGACTTAAATCTGATGCATAATTGTTATGTTGAAAAAAGTGTGAAGCTTGAGTTACACAAGGTTTGTCGTTTACTCTTTCCTGGTGAAATAAATTGATGAAAAGTATAAATGCCGCATAATCAAAATTTATACTGATTGTCTTTCAATCTGTTCATGAAAAATTGAATGGTTTTCTTCCTTCATTTTGGAGAGCCACTCTAGGAAGGGAGTCCCACGGGACATTTGTTACAGGATGGTGATGTAATTAAGACAGCATGCTTATACATATTTCAAGTGAAGTGTTAACTTAAATAAGTGTTTGCCAATCACTTAGAAAGGGTTGAAAATCATGAAATAGAAACAGTAATAATTTATTTGAATAAAAATAAGCTTAAAACTTGAGCTAATAAGAAATGTAGTATAGAGGATTTAATTCTGATTTATAACCTCCCTGTTTGAAGTCTAACATAGATGAGATTACAAATTTGCATTTATTTGCCATTTTAAGGGACTCACCTGACTTAAATATTCAGGGAAAATTACAAACACCCAGCGAATCTGCCAAAAAACACAGTTGTTTCCTTCTTAAAAAAACTGCAAAGGATTAATTTGCATGAGTCTCTCGCTGTTAAGTGTTTAGAAGAGCTCAGAGAAGAATATTTTTGAATTCAGTAATTGAAAATCAAGCCTTGAAATTTGTTAGTATTTTTTTCCTCAGAATTGTTGTTTTTTCTTCCATTTTTATTTTGATTTAAAACTCTCCGGTTCTTAGCAATTGTACAAATTGGAATTTTTTGTGAAGGGGAATGTTCGTGTAGCAGAGTGACTTTCCATCATTGTTTTGTTGTCAAACCAATAACGGAGAGCGAGTGTTGCATGATTGTTTTTCCAGGCCAGTTTGTGGAAACCATTGGACTTGGCAGATCACAAAACGAAATATATTGTGTATCATTAATTCTGTATTTGTGGTAATTGAATCTAATTGTTTGCCAAAGGAATAAACACCAGATTATTTTGTTAATATTATGGCCCCTTAAGTGCGCTGAAGAAAATTCTTCTTTTACCATTGCACTACTTACCTTCCCCCTTCAACATGAGGGGTTTCCATAGCACTTATTGAAGCCCTTTCAGCATAACGGGTTACCATTGCCATTCTTGCTGCCCCTTCAACGTGAGATATTGCCATTGAACGCCTAGCTTGACTTCAGCATAAGGGGTTACCATTGCCATTCTTGCTGCCCCTTCAACGTGAGGTATTGCCATTGAACGCCTTGCTTGACTTCAGCATGAGGGGTTCAAATTACCATGACCCTCCTTGCTCCCCCTTTGATATTAGGGGTTGCCATTTCCTTTCTTGCTAATATCCTTCTACATGAAGAGTTCCCATTCACTGTCCTTGCTTGTTTCCCATCAACATAACAGGTTAACATTGTACTTCTTGCTAGTGCGAGTGTGTCTGGTTTCAATTGTTATTTCTGAATCACTCCTACTTTTCTTGACAATCCAGTTGACATGACCAACTGCCTTGATTATTTCATTCCAGATTATATTTTATCATCATGGTCCTATGTTGTGATAAATAGTTGATATCCGGAACTCTGTGCAAGGTGGTTTTTCCATTAATTTACATGTAGGTACAAACAAAGATGGCCTAGTTAGACTGGTTTTGTATTCATATGCAAACACAACTGACCCAAGCTCTATTGTCCAGATATGAATATTCATACGTCACAAGGATTATAACGGTAAAACTTTATTTGTACCTACAGATTAGTGGAGATCCGGAGTAGGTCTATTGTCTCTCCTTAACCTTTGTATTATTACTTTTGTTCTTGGACATATTTTGTCTGGTGAAATATTTCTGTAGCCATTACATAGCGAGACAAATTGTCCTGTGCATATTTTTTATTTAATCCTTTGATTCCTTGCAATAACTTTCAGAGCTCTCAGTATCACGCAACTTAAAAAAACATATTGTTATAACTTTCACATTTGCCATTAGCTTTTCTGCCAAGTGCAATAAAAATGACAATTTAATTTATTAACTGACTATCATTTTAAAATAATCGGTCTATTTTTTTTCTGTTTTAAATGTTACAAAGTTTCTCTTATAATTGAAATTTGTGTTTTTGTCTGGAACTACCGTCACAAATAATCACAATTTAGATTTTGTTTTGTTCTATCTTGGAAATATAAGTGTTCTTGATAGATGAATTTTCTCAGAATTTAATAACAGACAATTTCACAGCTACAGTCCTTAAATTATACATTCAGAAGGCAGGAGAAATGTTTTGATTAATGTTGGCAATGGTAAATTTGAGCGTCGAATTGCAGCAAGATGCAGCAATTATTGTTTTGTGAACAGACCGGAAAAAAACTTTTTGATATAGAGTAGGTTTGTATATTGACGGCTCAAAACGCGAAACTGCTCTATCTTGTGCTGTTGTTATATACACTTAGTTTTGCTTTCCGATAGTATAATTTATTGTTTGTGTATTCAAAAGACAATAATTCAGTAGGGAAAATTCATGCATGCTCCATTCTCTGACCTGTAAATATTTTATTCTGCTGTTCCTGGATGCATTCAAGAGAGAAATTATTCTGAGTGATTGATTTTGTGTAACACTGACAATTCTGCTATGGTCTATTATAAGCACCTTTCAAAATTTGGAAATATCACAATAATATACACTTATTTTAGCGCAATCAGGCGCCTGTAGTTTGATCTGAGATCGATGAGAGCCACCAGTGATGACAAAAACAGGATGGCAATGGCAGTGAAACAATCTGTCTGTACTGACAGTTTCTGGTGTATATAGCATGTTTTGTATGTATCTTGTGCTGATATCTCGATGGATTTCTGTCTATCTGATCCCATGATAGCATTGTATATCAAGCTATCACTGTGACTACCCAATCGTAAAATAGACATGAAATTCTAATCGCCTCACCATCAGACAAACTGCATGTCAATTTCTGCGCATCTCTCTAACTGGGATTTTGCGTAAAAATGTTTTTTTTATATATTTTCTTGACAAAATTATTGCAGCATGTAGGAATCTCGACTCCAAGTGAAAAATATAGGAAATGATAAGATTGAAACAAAATTAATAGGCCCAGGCATTGATAGTTTTTTGCTTCTATTTCTCAAACACTTGAGTAAAACACCTACAATTCAGGCAAACAGAGCAAATTTTGGCATACCCTGTCCTTGTAGTTATTGGATAAAATTGATAACATTTTATCCCTAATGAATGAGGGTCTGTGAAAATGCTTCAATGCAATTTCACATAATTTTCTTCATTTCAGTTTTTTGTTTGTTGTTTTGGAAAATGATCGACGTAGCTATGCCGTGATATTCTCCAGAAATTAACTTAGCCATCAGAAATGCTTTGATTGTAAGCACGATCAGCCTGGAATCAAAGATGTGTGTACGAGCATGGCAAGAAGTGACGCAAATGTTAATTCTTTTCCCTCCATCATCCAGAGCAATAATTAAGTTACATATTATAAAAAGGTGTGAGAGAAGACTTTATCCCATCCAGGGATTAAGGTGTCATATTAATGTTTAAGTTCTATCATTCAAGACAACCAATGGTGCTCAATCCTCCTTATGAGGCAAAGGTATATCTACTGTGATTCACAACTCAAAATAAGCAAATCCATCATCATTTCGACAAATGCTGTTGTGTCTCTGAGCTGTTTCACCACACAGGACAACAAATGGTGTCAGAGCAATTAACCAATGGCTTAGATCAGTGCCCAATTGTCCTCATTAGAGCAATGGTGTCTTGTCTGTATGCTGTTTCACCATCTAGGACAACGAATGGCATCTCACTGGCCACCCTTCCTCATTAGGGTAGGTATCTGAGCATTCTGTTGTACCATCCAAGACAATCAATGAATGTCATCCTTGTGCAGATTTTGCATCCTGGGGGCAAGAATTGACATATTTGTGCATTTTCCCATCCAAGACATTAAGTGACGTAAATGTGCTGTTTCCCCCATTGAGGGCAAGAAATATGGCATCTGTGGTGTGTCATTACGAGAAATGATCCCTTTTATTATGACAGCAACATTCAGAAAGAAATTGTTCTCTCTTTGTACACAAACGAAACATGCTAATAGAGCAGTTAATGGTGCACATAGATTTAAGACAATTTTGACAATTGTTTATAAATACATGCCTGCATAATGATGGCCTGTGTACCACACAGTTAAACTTGACTGCTACTGACAGTTATTGTGGCTTCATGTTTGAACTCTAGTTAACAGAGCAAGATTTATTGTCTTGTCAAACATTTCTTGCAGGGAAGCAAAAAATTGAAAATTCCGAGGTGCCTATTCCACTAGTAATATGTACTGACAACTTGTGATAAAACTTGTTGTAAATTTTCATGAAAATGTCAGACAAAAATCAAGCAGTCTATGGGAGATATTTGTACAAATTCTTGTTTGTGTTAGGATTGAAAAAACACAGAAATTTTAGCCATAACTAAGGTCTTTTTGAGACATCTTGGCTTAGCAACAGCTGTACTGGAACATATACTATAAGGCTTATGGTACAAGCTATTGCTTGGTTGATATCTAGTAACTTGAAATCAACAAAGCCAAAAATACCATTGGATTGTAGTACTTTCAAGTATTGTTACAATAAAAGTTATTTTGGCCTATTTTGCAAGTACCTTCATCATAATTTAAGAATTATTGCAATCTTTAATACCTTGTCAATTGTCTTAAGTTGACAAAGCCAAAAAGAGCCAGCTTATTGGGCTTCCAGCATCACACTCTTCGTTGCCATGGTGTTCATGTCCAGTGTTCACCACAGTATGATAAAGAATGACTGTTGTTCTATCTGCAATACCATACACTGTGAATAATTGTCTTTTTGGCACAATAATGTTGAATCTCGTTTTATAGTGTAGAGTGAGATACAGCCTTGTTACACTAAAAGGACAAATTGCTGTAATGTTCAGTGTGATACCTGGAGGAACCTGTGGATAATAAAACACCTACATGGAACACTAACAGTACCATTAGCTGACTAAGTGGGGATGTAAGTCATGTATCGAGGCTCAGCTTATCTGATAACACCCACCCATTGTATACATCAGAACCTGTTAGAAACACACAAGTTGTATGTACAAATTGTAAATATACAGACAAGACCATAATAAACTACAACTAATAATCTTTTTTCTGGGTGTAACAAATACCAGGACCATGGATTGAACTTTTGACTTCCAATTACCGGACCAGAGTGGACTCATTACAAGATGTGCATGCTCTAAACTTGTCATAAAAATGTTATTTCTGAGCATGGTAACTAAAGTTTAATGGCAGGTTAACTGCATGAAGTTTTTATGGGTTGGTAAACTTTTATTGAAAATGACAATAACAGACTCACTTGATTTTATGTTTGGTGGTATTATAATTACCTCCCCTTATAACAGCTTAGGGTTAGGATTAACTTGGAAAGAACTGATAAGCCAATGAGATGCCAGATTAGGGCTGATTTATTAATATGCTTAACAACAACTTATTGCATTTAATAAAACATGCAAAAAAATTGCTTTTAAAAATTGCATAAAATATGCAAGTTACAGTGCATAAATGATGAACACAATGGCAAAATTTATTAAAGTATACATTTTATTATTGTTTGTATTGGAATTAATACTTCAAAGAATCATAAAATATATTTTGAAAATGTAATTTGATAGCAACATGAACTTGGTGCTGCTTTTATTTATTAGTCATTAAATTGGATATATTTCCACTTTCTGTGTTCTTGTTGTCAATGAGCTGTTTTTGATGAGAAGTTTGAGTAGCAGACACCGGTCTTGTATGACTATGATCAAGTAATAAGCTGCCATTATATATTACTTTTACCAGGGTTATTTTACCATTTATGTTTTATGTATGATGTCAGCATGTCATATTTTTATGTATGATAATCAGTTAAAACATAAAATTATGTTGTTTTGATGGCACACACAGCTGTTTCTGGTATTGTTACGATGTTTTTATCACCACACTTATGGCAAAAGAAGGGAGTTGCTTTCAAATCTTCAGGAAAATTATTCATCGTTTGCACAGACCACCCTTTTCTGATGGCAAAAACAAATCATTCGAAAATGTTTTTACGATTTTTCAATGGAAATTCCTGCTTCACTGGAAACTTTATTATGCAAGATAAGTACTTGCGAACGTTTTTTGTAAATTCTAACTATGCTCAAGTTACAAGCAGCGTGCCAATGGTGTCTGCTGTTGCCATCAGAGAATAATTTTGTAATCCAATGAAAAAATTGGACATCCTTGGTTCCATGTGACCTCACTTCCTGTCAGCAATGCATGGAATTGTGGGTAAAATATGACTTCATGTTAAATAGTGCATGTGCATTGGATACCAAGGAAGTTACCACTCTGTCTGAGGAGCTGGGAGCAACAGGGCAAAACATGTTGGCAAAAAATGACGATTACGCATATATCAGATGTTGGCACTCGAGAGTTTTCATCAACAAATTGTTAAGTTAAGTTAGTGTTAACAGGTTTATTGTGCTCTTTTTCTTCAAGTCATAAACTAGTCAACTTTCGGTTCAGGTATTTTCTTCAATTACTTTTTTAGAACAAAGTTTTTGGCACTGGATCAGTCCTATTTGATCACAGTGTGGGGTATAAACCTGTCGTATAAACCTGTCACTCTTTTATTTGGAGTCTGATAATTGGTTGGAAGAGTTGACTATAGTTTTCCCCAAAACCTGTGTGTACCATAAAAGATCATTACATGGCAATGACTCAGTCAGTCCGATTTTTATGCTAAACCTATTCTGTGTCTGTTAAATTTCAAGTCTTCAAAATCATGTACGCAGAAAATTGAAAGACTATTTCTTGTTTTTTTCTCATTTAAGACAAATCTCTCGGTTCATTTGCATAGAGTGTGAATCATGTAGTCTGTGAGACTCACTGACATAATCTTTGTCGGAATGTTAAATCAAAGTCCCATATGAGGACTTATATGTTTCAATATGTGAACATTTCTGAACATTTCTCAAACAGCATTAGAAATTTCATTGAGTGAAATCGTAGCACTTTCCCCTCCTCCCAAAGGAAGACTTATCATCCAATATGGGCTTTAAGAAGATTTTACATGTCTTAATTTAGCTAAGCGAGTAATTAATTTTCGAGACTGGATTTTTGTGCACATGAAATGTCATAAGCTTTGTATTTGTTGTTTCTATCCATTTGTTTCTTAATATTGCATTTCTATTAGAATATTGCCAAGATGTTAAATATATGGATACTAAAATTGGTATTGGATAAATTGCCCATGTTTTAAGTACAATAACTATTTTTATTATAACAGGACTTTGCTATGACAAAAGTCATCAATTAAACAGTTTTTCTCTGAAATCTGGTTACAGTGTGATATCAATCACAGCAGCACATTCTGTAGGCAGTTAATTTGGTGCAGTACTGTGGGCAACAGTTGGGTTGGGGGGGGGGGGGGAGGGGCAACAGCTGGATTTGTGGGCAACAGTCAATCAACAGTTTCAGCAATTGTGTGTATGGGCAACATTAAGTGTATCAACTTAAAAATTTATCATGAAAGTTTAGCTGGACTGTGAGATCATCATGAGACCTTGAGCACCTGGTATAAATTGCATTGCTTCAACCAAAGACTCACGAGACCTTATTTAGAAAATCTGTTGTCATGGAATTCCATGTTTCTTGTTTTCATGTATCTTTTAGGTTATTGTATATTATAATTTATAATTTCCATGACAATTCAATAAGTAGCATGTTTCTCACAGCAACTACAACTTTATTGTCATAATAATGATCTAGCATACAGTAATCAAATTCAAATATTTCATTATTTGCTACAAATTTAGAAACAAATTGCATGTGATTTACATAATATCCTTGCATTATTCCGCATAAAACCAGTTTGATCCTTTTGTGCCTCCTTTAACCTTGTTATTGAAGAGTTAGCAGAAATTTTGAATAGAAAATATATCAAATATATATTTATGACTTCTGGTGTGTTTTTACAAATATATCACAAACCTATTATATTTTCTCTACTATCTTTATACCCAATTATATCTGAAACTTGGACATCTGGCCTGCCAAGTTTTCTATCCTAATCATATAACAGACATATTACTATTCATCTCAAGGGAGACTACTGTGGAATTACTTATTCCATGAAATGAAAATAACATCTTTTACCCATAGATAGGTGTTCAATTGATATATTATGTTGCCTTTACATGTTACTCCATGTGTTAAATTTGTTCCGATTATTGCCAATAATGAATCCATCATTCAAACAGTTGTTCATCTTTTGGGATGTTAATTGTTAAAGATTCTCATCTTATATTCACCATTATTCCTATGGTAAAACCCACAACAGGTTCTTTACTAGTTGATAAGCAAATTAATGATGGCAGGTATCAACTTACTTTTGTGGCACATATGTATCTCAAATTGGTAAATCTATTGTCATAAAAGCTGTGTGGGAGTGTTTACCAGTTAGCAGGGCCGAGCATAGCCATTATTTGCCAGTCAGCTTTCTGCTGAATGTATATGTGCCTTCACCAGCATAATGACATTCTCACATTTGTAGATTGATTTGTACAGGAACCCAAATTTCAGCAGAGTTGTTTCCCCTGCTTGATTTGTTACATTTCTTGGTGTAATTATTGAGCATTTACAAGCTTTTGCATACAACAAGTTTTTATTTCATTTTGTCTTATTAAACTCAAAGAACACAATTCCATTCAGTTAATTAGGTCACAGCAGTGATCTAAAAAATATTTTTTAAATGCGTTTAAGACTAACCAAAGTTTGCCCTGAATTCAATTCATTTAACTGCATTTGCCCTTTCACATAGTTGAAATATTGATTTACAATGAGCATTCTTGTTTTAATTAATTTCCGAAGAATTATTGTGTATTAGGGAAACGAAAAAACTCCCTGGAAATTGACCTTTGCATTAATATATGTATATTTTCTTGTTCTAATCAACTCAATAATCCCTTTTCATTTCATAAATCATAGGAAAATTACAGACAAAGATCACAAATTTTATTATATTTTGATTCATGTGACATTTTACCCATAATTCCTAGTTTAATTTACACACACTTGGTGTTTCTCCCAATTCACTGGGATATAATCGGAATATTTGAAACAACGAATGATCTCTGTGGCAATAAAACAAGAAACAGCGTACACAATTTTCACATTTTTCACACCAATTTCTGACAAAGCTTGGCAGAAGTATTAAATCTATGTTCCTAAGTAAAACAATTGTCAGGGAGGAAATTTGGGTATAAAATGATACATTTTCCGATGGGGATTGTTTGTACAGAGTGGTTTCTTGTTTGTCTCTATGATTGCCGCCTGATGTTCCGGAATTTTATGGCAATATTGTGATAGTATATTTCTGGTGCTATGCTAGAGAGATAAAGTTGATTAAATAAGGATTGATGGACAAATCTGGGTTTGTGATACACAAGACGATCAAATTGATGGCTCTTATATGGCATACCAGCTGTACCTTTATATGGAGCCTGTTGCCTAACCACAATGTCGATGCAACTATATGCTAGCATTTAAACGAGTAGTGCAAGACTAGCATAACGCTTCTTAGCACTTTTCTAGGCTAGCACAACAATGCCCGTTGTTGGCCTGCAGACTGCTTCAACCAATGACAACAAAAACATGGTACAACATGTGTCATTGAATCCAGTTGCATAAATACTTGCAATAAATTCTAGCAAAGAACGTGGTGTCGGTTGCCTAAGCGAAGCGCTACTCTGATCACTTTCATTCAGTAACCTCCTGTTCCAATAAAAATAGAATGCATTGATTACCTCCAGTGGAAAGTGCAATGTAGTGCTTTGGTTAGGCAACAAACCCATGTTTTATAATTCAACAATCGTATATAATATACAAACATACAGATCTTAGGTTTGTATAACTGTATTATCTTCAAGCGCCGTCTGCTGCCCAAGTTGTCCCGATCTGAAATCAATAAAATAGATCACCTTTGTACTATACCAAAATGTAATCGTTTAGAAAAAGACATTAGTTATTGTCTATATATATGACAAAACATTTTCGGTATTGTCTAGAATTCTCACACATCTTCTGTTTTCTTTAGAATAATCGTCTTCAGTTTTAAAGTTTTGCGTAAAATTTCCACACAATGAGTGAAGATAAGTTTGATAAATGTTTAGAATTCTGTTATAATTGTTACGGTGACAGATATTCTGCAAGAAACTGACGTAATTCTGATTTTCAGATTTCTACTTGCTACAAAAAAAACTCGATCTAAAATCAACCACAGACATGAATACTGCAACAGGACGTACTGTAAATCTTAAATTACTTGATACTCCGCTGCAATTAACAAGTAATAATCTAGGATTTGGATGACGCCGAGAAATCTGAGAATTCAACCGACTCTTTTAGTTTTTACAATACCATAGAAATATTTACTGGATATATACAACTGTGTAATTTGAGAGAATCTGATAAAAGCATTGTACAAAAATCATGGTATTCCGTCCCTTTGTGCAACAATGTTGTAAATCATTATATGGTTATATTGAGATACAACCTTGTTGCACCAAATAGACGACATGCAACTGCTGCACAATTTGATTTATAGATTCATACTCTACAGCATCTTACAACATTTCTACGTCATTTGTATGTTTGCTTCATATTTAACTAAATTAAGACGGTAGCTAATTTTGATCTATTATCTAAAATGATTCATTTAGTCATTTACGAACAGAGAAAAAAGTACATTATTTTCCACTGATTTTCTATTTGATTAAGTAAATTACATTGATGTGTATCGGCCAAGAATCCATACGTCTTCAAACAATATTGAATGCGATTGAGCTGAATGGTAAACTGGTATAGTGTATTAGTGGGAGAGAAAAAAACAGGATGGGAAAACAGTAGTTTTAGATAAGCATAGAATTTGTCTCTTGTGGTGACATATGTGACCGTGATTCATTGTGGACCCCATAATGGTGATTTTATCATCTTAACCATACTGTTTAGATTTTTTCATCCACATTTGTATAATATATTGTCTCTGAGTTTATTTACAGTTACATTGGTCATATTTCAGTGATGAGGTTTTATTCTTTTTTTTTGTGGTCTTTAATAGAAACTAGACATTTCTCATACATTCACTTTACATGTATAATGGAATAATTATGGTAGAAGTCATTGATCTGTGAATCATGTTCATGATTATAATGAGAAGATCTCCGGATCATCACTCATTGGCATAGGAAAGGAGGTGTATAGGAGCCACAAACATCTATGATAAGGGCATTTAAGCAAAAATGAATTGTGACAGACCACCTATAAAAATCATGCCACTATAAACGTCCCTTTGGTGCAATAAGGTTTTATCTTATATATTTATTTATTGAAGGATACATCCTTGTGCCAAAGGGATACATTGTTGTAATATTCAGATAGGAAACTACTCCATGGTGGACAAAGACGTTTTTAAATGGATAAAATAGTGTCATAGCAGAAATACACATTCCAAGAAAGGAAGTGCATGTTACTGCCACTTTATAGAGCAAAGCAAACAGAACAGCAAGAACAGATGCTTGACTATAGCCAAATGTTTAACTTGATGTTTGCCAGTACATAAACATGTTTAATAATACAGCAACATGAACTTGAACACAACCTTAACATAAATTATAGTAATTGGTCCATCAGGGAAGATTTAAATCTTATTTTAGACTTTCAAGTATCTGAATGATGACAACGAGTTTGTGTCATCTTAAAAACATAACCGATTCAAATAATATAATCTGTGTACATGGTCGATTAATGTTGTCACTTAAGTTAATTTATCAAGTTTTAAAAGTCACAAAACATTATCTATGATTATATATTTAGACTATATGAATGAAAAAAACTTGCTGGAAATAATTGGTAAAATTATCTTCTCGATTTTACCCATAATGCCTATTGATAGCATAGGATAAAAGTCAACCTTTAATTACGGTGATAGACATGCGGCTTTGAAGGAATAACATAATTTACCTGTCAACCGCTTCAATGTTGAAAACTTGAATAAAAGGGAAGTTTTTTTGTTGATTTACTAACAAATTATATATAAATCATACAGTTGACCTGTCACTAAGTACAAAATTACAATTTAAGTCATAGAAACTATAAAATTACTGTTGAGCAAGTGGGTCATGGTGCAAAGTACTTGTGCCCTGTATGGTTTCACAAATAAAATGTCTGAAGAGTAATACCTACATTTATCAAATAAGAATTTTGATTACCAAAACCTATATAAGTATTATAATCACTTTCCGATGTACACGTTGTGTAATATGCAGTAATAAAAAAAGGGAACGTAATTCAAACTAAATATTAAAACCTTCAAGCCATTACTCCTAGTGAACCACTTTATTTGAGTAATAAAAAATAGCATTTATGCTTCTTTTATAATGTTTATTTATTAGATATCGCCAATTTTAAGTATTTTCTTAAATGTAGTTTTTGTGAATCAATATATTTGTATTCTATAATTCACATTAAAATATTATACAGTTTACCGGTATGTGACTACCATCATGTTATATTCATTATAAAGAAACATTATAAATAAAATGTTCAGTACAATGATACTAAGAAAATTTCTGACAAAAAGTCTTTAATGCAAAACACAACATAAAAAGGTGTAATCTTTAAGTTAACAAAGTTAATATACTATGGGTGCATGAAATGAATACGTATTAATGGAGTAACGGGTCGGTGAAAACATGCACCGTTCACTGACAAAATGGGGAAAAAATATTGAAAAAATTTGGTTCGCTTTTTTTCAAAATTTGTTTTTCTCATCTGGCGGCTCTGACTCCTATGATAGGCTGTCAATGACAAATGTTCAGTGTATTTTGTTTAGCTGATAAAGTCATTGATATCTATGTTTTGGATCAAACATAACTTTTATCGGTGAGTAGTCAAAGGCATAAGTCTTGTATATACATATGATCATTCTATCTAGCTTTTATTGCCAAGCCAGTCAATGGAGAAAAATCTCTTCTTACTGTTTATCATTTATTTATTGCTAATATTCATGTAAATTGCTGCATAAATCAGAGTAAAATGGCTGATATGTCAGGCTGGCTGAGGTTTGAGAGAACTCGGCACACTCAACGAGAATCAGTCAATGCCTAGTTAGAGATGTTTATTCACATAATACATAATGTCAGTCTGTCCAACTGTAACATTAGATATTTATTTATGTTTCACGTTCCCTATGTAACTCACGTTTCTGTAAGTACCAATCAAGCATACCACACAATGTTGAACATTTCAGAATGATAGCCAAGGTTTTTTTAAAGTTACTGAAAGCCTGACTGTATATTACTGGGCTTGGTGCAAAACTATGGCAACTACAACAATTTATAGAGGCATGTACCATAGCTTTGAGCTGAGCCCTGGACATTTGATATTATAGAACTTAAAAATACCACAAGCTGCAGTCTGCTCGATTAGGTCCGTGATTTAAATGTAAAGGCTGTTGGTCGGAGTTCAATTCCCTAACATAAAAGATAAGTACTCTTTACCTAATCCATCTGCCCCTCCCACTTTCTGCCTTATGGGAGGGGAGAGAGGCCATCTACTGCTGACTTTAAGCACTGTTGTTATTTTCCAGAAAACTGGTTATGCAAACAGACTTTTGAATTGCTGATCTCCAAAAAGCTTATTAAACATTCAACTTTATTGATTTGGTATATTAAGAATGGCAATCTCTAGTACGATAATTTTAGCTACAGTTGTTAAAAGTTACCAGAATGTTTTTCATTTTAGAATATGAATAAAGATGTATACAATATCATGCTGTCATTATTGCTTGTGAGGGTTACTGCCCTTGTTTAAAATCATAATATTCATGGACTCTCCATGTTTCTTGTTTGTTCTCAGCCATTAAATCAACATTGTTGATATAATAAGTATGAATTCTCTAACTAACATAAACAAAAATGAAAATTAATGGATTTTGTCAGCTGACGGAATAAAACAAATTCTGTAATCTATGGGAAATATCTGTGTAATTATATATCCAGGAACCATTAAAAATTTATATTCCAAACAATTTGGCTTTATTATTTAAAATCCGGTTATTTTGTACAATTTTTAATGCACTGATCATCAACGTCATACATGCAGTCTGATTACTGTACATGTACATCCTCATTCTACATTTACAAAAAGTAAACTCTATAAAATACTTGGCTGCAATGATGCATTTTAAAGGTTTATTTAATTAAAGTTTCATTTTTCATCAAAATATTTCAATAAATGCATGGTTTTGAGAAAATGGTTAGCTTTAGTGAAGGATGAGGGTCATTATTAGGCTGAGCATGTACAATGAACAATGCAAGGTGGGCTCATTCCAGTACATGTACTGACTGAAATGCTATTTGTACAGGAGGCTTCATAAAAAAATAATGGCACATTTTAAAGACTTCCTTTGGAACTTCAAACAGACGCCTATCACAGATTACCTTAAGATGAAAAGTATGAGTAGAGCAATATGAAGTTGCCTCTAGGTTTGAAAATGTTACAGGAAAAGTAAGAATTCTGAGCTCTTTAATTATGAATTACAGCATTTACATTCAGATTATTTTATCCTTACAACAAAAATTGTTATGTCATGTCTGTCTACCTTTTAAGAGTGAGTAAAAATCGATCATGCTTGTTAATAAATTGCTTATGCAGGAAAACCCTGTAAATACTAGATGTATAGGGTCATGAAACTTTAAATGTATTCTTGCACTAAAATTAAATTCATTTCATTCAAAATGTTGTCAAAAGGCATAGTTGTGTTCCTAAATCTCATAATTTTGGTTATGTTTCGTAATATACTGTCTATAACCTTAATAGTTTATGATCAACTTAAGGTAATGATGATATAATGTGTTAAAATGCCTGTGAATTTGTGAAATATTGTACAAAAATTGACAGCCAGCACTTACTGGGTGGTCGTAAAAATTGGAAAATATCTGAAATTTTAATGCTTTCTAATAAAGCATTTTGTTTATTAATTTTCTGATAAAAACAAACCTCACCCATTATAAGTTTCGATATTTATGTTATGTATCATCACTTAAACCAATGAATCACAAGTAATGCTTAGAAGCATGAAGTGTAATACTTCTATGAACTGTAGTTCTACAAAATAGGGTAGACATGAGCGAGATGCCAAGACATTTACATGAGCTTCTAAGATGCATTGAGGTACAATATTTATCAATGTTGTGTCGAGATGAATTTATTTTGAAATCGAAACAACGAACACCCCATCAGAAATGTTTGTCTATAACCATGTTAAGATGAGCTTGCTGGTAACCCAGAGGTGGTCTCACATGTATAGATGCTTAGTACATATTCTATTAAAAAAGAGCTAAGGGTAGTGCATGCATCACTCAATGATTTTGTCATTTCCTCGAAGCCAGAGGTCATTGGGCAATCCAACAAGGAAAAAACCAAGTGACCATGGCACACACCTATGTCTGTCTCGAGATTTGTAGGAAGCAAACAAACAAACAATACCTGAGTATTCAAGTGTTTTAATTTACTGTCCTGTAAATTTTAGCTGGTATAAGTCTAACGCGATATTATGCAATGTCAACATAAACAGAAATCACTGACCATTACATCGATTTAGGGAGAGCGGAAGTGTATTTTACCTGCTCACTTCTATTCACCAAGTAAATTAAAATAACGGTAAAGCTTGGCCACATTGAGATGAGACTGACCTATTGATTAGCATAATTTAACAGTCGATATATTGTCTACGTTTACAACACCGAGTGTATGTTTTCATGATCGGGGAGTATCACGAAGACGCTCAAGATGTAATACAAACACAAATCTGAAATACCGATATTGCACGATATGCTTGTGGAAATTGATATAATCAAAGCAAAAATCTCGTAATATATTCTTGCATAAAGGTCAGGTTCAGGTCACAGTAGCCAAGCTATACACATTGAAAAAGATAATCCTTTTTCCAATATAGGCCAGTAGAATAAGACCAAAAAAGGGTGACCTGGGGAAAAAATTCAGATGTTATCAAACTCTTCGATTTTGTACTCTACATGGTCCCTAGTATCACAGAAAAAAAGTCCCAACGAATCCCTTTTGGGGAAACTTTTTTATGATGCTTTGAAGTTTGGCATGTATACCCCATTGCCGAGAAATTTGGAAACTTTTTTAAAAATGATAAAATTTTCATAAGGTATGGCATGTGACATATCAAACTGACCGGAAAGATGTCAGAAACCCAAATCAGATATAAATATTGTTGTTTATTACATATTGGGAGCGAAATGGGTTATTTTGGGGTCAAATTTGACAAAATATAAGCTAAAATTATGAAATTTTGGAATTGATGGACTACAGCATTATTAATAATTTGATTTGAACATAAATAACAACTATATGCATATATTACTTTACAGGATTCCTAGTATCACAGAAAAAAAGTTCTAATGAATCCCTTAGGAGGAAACTTTTTTATGATGCTTTGAAGTTTGGCGTGTATATGGACCATTGCCAAGAAATTTAAGATCTTTTTTGAAAATGATAAAAGATTTAAAAAATATGGCTTTTGACATATCAAACTGACCAGAAGGATATCAGAAACACAAATCAGATAAATAAGTATTGTTTTTCATTGCATATCAAGGGTGACATAGGCCATTTTGGGGTAAAAAAACCCTCAAAATATAAGCCAAAAGTTGAATTTTTGGAATTGATGGAATACAGTGCTTTTAATAATTTGATTTGGAAATAAAGCACTACAATATGAATATGCAGTGTAATATATCAGAATGTAGTATCAGAATGTTATGAAAATAATGAGCTATTTAAGGTAAAACATAACAATTTCTAAAAGAAAAGTATGATTTGGGGGATTTGGCAAAATGCATCGCTAAATCAAGTGCTTAGCTATGATGAAAAAATGTAGTGTTTAGCGTAAAACAATACACATTAAGATATACTTGTACTAGAACCAAATATGTGTTTTAGAGTGTCTAACTATAAACTCAAAACCGTTATTATTGAGTTTGATATTTAATGGTGATGGAACATAATAACTTTCTCGGCTATATACTTCTCATGGTATGAATAAGAGTTTCAAATATTTCGCAATATACATTTCTGTATCTAGCTGTGGTAGGTACCCCTACCTAAAATAGTGCTGAACCTGGCTGTGGTAAGTACCTAAGAAATCCAGAAATGGTTGAATCTCGCTGAGGTGTGTACATCAGAAAGCCGGAAATTGCTGTATCTCGCGGAGGTATGTACCCAAGAAAGCCAGAAATGGCTGTATCCCGCTGAGGTATGTACCTCCGAAAGCCAGAAATGTCTGTATCTCGCTGAGGTGTGTACGTACAAAAGCCAGACATGGCTGTATCCCACTGAGATATGTACCTCAGAAAGCCAGAAATGGCTGTATCCCGCTAAGGTGTGTACGTACAAAAGCCAGAAGTGGCTGTGTCCCGGTGATGTATGTACCTCAGAAAGCCTGCAAGTGTTGTATCTGGCTGTGAATGTTGTGGGTGCACCAGAAATCCAGAAAGAGCTGTTGGTACCCCAGGAAGCCAAATACAGCTATGTCTGACTTTATTAGGTACCTCCAAAAGCCAAAAATGACTGTTTTCAACTGAGGTAGGTAGATACTACACAGAAGGATTGAAACTGCTGTTACAATCTTTTTTGTACCCCAGAAAGCCAGCTTTATGAGTATTGGGTAGTATTCCATACTCGGTAGAGCCAGAAAATACATTACCCAGCAGTGAAATGTACACCATAGAACCAGAAATGGTTTGACATTGAATTTTTAGGAAACTTGTTGAGCCATAAAAAGCTGTGTCAGGTTGATGTAAATACCTCAACAGCTTGAAATGGCTGTATCCGTCTGTGTTAGTTACAGTAGAAAAGGCAAGACAAGATCATGTATTCGATTATATGCAGTGACAGTGATGCAGACATCCTAATCGTATCGACGGCTCTGACATACACACAAAATGGCCACCTTGGTAGTTGTTGCTGAAGACACTTGTATTTTCATAATGCTACTACACCACTGGATGACCGACATGGCTGATATCCACATAAGGAAAGAGAATAAGCATAGTTTGAAAGCTGCAGAAATACATGGCAT
Organism: Spisula subtruncata; assembly: GCA_963678985.1. Lineage (NCBI taxonomy): Eukaryota > Metazoa > Mollusca > Bivalvia > Venerida > Mactridae > Spisula > Spisula subtruncata. Next base: position 61,985,615 of record OY787660.1, read on the forward strand.
CAGAGAAGCTCATACTGTAATGGACCCTATAATTGTGAATACGAATATACTTTGTATCCATGGTTGTAGTAGTTGCGACACCCCTACATCTACATTTGGACAAGGGAAAACCCGTCTACTAAAGGCACTAAAGTCTTGCAAGATCTCACAAAATTTAAGACGAAGCAGCCACGATAACAATTGGGAAAGTGCACAAGACGAAATCAGTAATGCTGGGAAATCTGTTTTCTCTGAGTTGTACGGTTGCAAAGGGTGAATCTCGATCCCTCACATCAAGGCAGTTTTGGTAACAAACAATGGTTGCCCAATGCAAACAAATTGAACCAGAGAGACTATCACCAATGGAACGAACAGCCCATTATCACAAATAGCTCAGGGGAAGACCTAAATAACTCATATCTCGATGCTTCAGAATGGAGTTGGGCTCTGGAGAAGCAAGTTATGCGCCATATAATGACAAACATGGAGCAAGCACCTGCAAATTCATTCGTTGCAAATGTAAACATACCAATCCGACAGTGCGTCACAAACCCAGTGTTTTTGTCATAGAAATGGAATCAAGTGTTTAGTGGCCTGTGGTGGGTGTCGCGGAAAGAGCTGTTAATCCTTCTCTCGATCCTGTTCTCAATGATGCCGTAATTGATATGTGACATTAATGTTGGTACAAATATAGACATATCCATTGTTAAAACAATTCATTGTGTCATTGTTTAAATGGTTATTTTTGTATAGTTTATGTGGATCATTTACAACTATCAATGGTTATTGAACTAAATAAACAATAAGTGTCCGGTACTGAAAATATGAAATGATGGTCGTTTTGAAGCAAAAAAACAACATTTTGGGGCTTTACTTTTTCTATATTTGAAATAAAGAAATATTTCTTTTTGAAAATCGTTCCTGGTACTTTACTGGTCAGTTTGATATGTTACACGATATACTTTGTGCAAAATTTTGCATTTTCAAAAATGTCCTAAAATATTTTGCCGAAGCGTTATTATGCAAAATTTCAAAATGGCGTCAAAAATTTTCCCCAAGAGATATTTCTTGGGACTTTTTTTCTGTTGTTCTGGGGCACTTGGGGAGTAGAAATCCGAAGAGTTTGATAACATCTGAATTTTTTCCCCAGGTTCGACCTATTCTACTGGCCTAATATCCTTATATGTTGTTGTACCTGATCTGCCTGTTTACTTTAAGTGGCACAGGTCCTAATACCGCGTTAGAGTTATAACCTAGAAGGCAGTACTGTTTAGTAAATGTATTACACATAAATAAGGGGAGTAACTCTGAATGTTTCAAGGCAAGGCTAAATGCCATCTCAATAGTCTAAAATTCAGAAAAATACACTGCTTGTTACTGTTCAATCTGAAATTGTAGGAAGCCCTGTATAAAATGTAATCAGCCCCTTGTTTGTTTATTAATTACAAAATCACTGGAAACCACCACCTTAATTCAACATTAAGACAATGCCTTCACACATGGGAGCCCTGAGAAAATTCAGCATACATTAATCATTACAAGATTTCAGGAGGTGTAATAGCAAACTTGTCAGAATGATTATCCAAAACAATCAGAGGGAAATTGTTGGAGACAACTAGGAGGGGTAGGAAGACATGGAATCTGGTTAACAAGTTTGCATAATTCAGTCCATGTTTCAGAATATATCTTGTATAGTTATAACATACTAGCTGTAATAAATTTTGCTGATTTTAGTCATCCAGTATGAATATGTGGAGAAACATCATTATTATTTTGTAGTAGAAGTATTGAAAACCTTCATAGTTTCTGAAACTGCTTAAATACAAAGACTCGTTGACTATAGACGTTAACTTGGTAATAAAAAGGCAATGACACCTTGTGGGTTTGTTGCCCCCAAAAATTACAAGTCTGCAACATCATATCTTTTCCATATTATTTGTGATAACCTCCCCTTATACTTTTATTTAATCACTTCCTTTCGTTGTTACGATTTCTCAGCCATAATTGTATGATACTATGCTTTTTCGGTTATTGTAGAATGTTTTAGATATGTTTCAACTCAATTACCATACCTGTAGCCTGTCATACTACATGTATTTAATTAATTAATTAACCTTTGTGACGTCATTAGGGTTATGTCTTTCTTTTCAGATGACATGAACAAAATGAATTGTAAATAAATGTTTACATTGTAAAAAACAATATTACTCCATAAAACATAACCCTATAATAGCTAAATGTCTAAGGTCTTAATTAACAATTAACGAGGATGTGACATTCTTAATTACTGTGTCTACATGTACACACTATCATATTGTTAATAAAACCCTCTCTTCAATGTAATTATCATCACTGCCCACGTAAAAACACTAAAGACTTCATTCAAATGACTCAGGAAATACATGGACTCCAAGTGACTAAAAAACAATAATTGGATCATAAAGTCACTTGCTTAATTTAAATGTATAAGATTTTTAATTAGTTTTTGCCATTTGTTGCTCACAATTGAGCATGTCAATTACCAAAGCTGCATATTTTGTGGTTCTTTGAAAGATAATTAAATTTTCCAGGGAAAATATTCTGAATAAATGTCTTGCAGTTGGCACATTCTATGTTGATAAAAAACAGTTCATTTTATTTATGTCCGCCTAATATATCGATAACCAATGATTAATATAAAAGGGAGTTTATAATTTCCGAATAAACAATAATTCATCGACTGTTATCTCAAAGTTTATTGTAGTCTGAATATCACACTGTTACGAATATAAAACGGTAAGATAGCAAGAATAAGTAATTACATAGATAATCATATAGACTATTGTTTCGGCTATCGGGCTGGTCATCAGTGTATTTCATACGTTTGTTTTCCCCTTTAGTAGAACCAATTTTATCCTGTAATCTGTCTGGCTGGATTACTTGGACATGATTGGATATAAGGTATAAAGAAATGACCAAAACCTGACGATAAAATCGTGTTTCGTGTTTTTTTGCGCAGCCTTTTTGTCTAAATTTCTATGAATTCGCAACATATTCATGGTCGAATGTTACAGTTGTTTGTTTCTATTGAGAACTTCCATCGTTAATTGTCATGGTTCATAATCAAACAATAATTAAATTTTAATTGTTGCAATTCATGCAGTAGTTGACTTTGTAGGATTTTTTATTTACGAAAGGTTGACATTTCAAATTCATCAAGAAGATTTTTTATGCAAGCTGCAGTATTATGTAATACTGTAAAATCATTGAATTTCGATGTGACAAAACTGGTTTTGGTAAAAAATACCATTTCGATGGGACATTAGTTCAAGGATTTTGCAATGCAGGTAATAAATAAAAGAGTAAATTTTATTGTTCAATTGGATTTTATTTCATGGTTGAAGGTGAACTACGAAATCCACGAAATTTAATCTCCCACGAAAATTTATGATTTTACAGTACCTACCAGTACCAATCCATAAAAGTAAAGATGATTTCTTTTCATTATAGTAACTTGACAACAGACAATAACTGTCATCCTCGGCTTATGTCTATAAATTAATCATGTTTATTAAATCATACGTAATACGCATGTTAGACGTACGTTAAGTAGTTTATGATGCTGATATGAATATTAGGTATGAATATGTTAATTTTCTTAATGATGCACAATTCATTATGAATACAACATAATGTTCAGCTTCATACATTGTTTGAATTATATTTTTTTTTCTAAATTTGAAACGCACGGCAGATGTTAGAATATGACAATATTTAACTTACTGTCAACTATAAATCATTGGAAAAACCTACCGCACCGAAAAAATAAAAATAATAGCTTGAAAGTTAATTAATCACAATGGATTTCATTACCATTATAACAGTTGTAGTCATCTATTTAAACATATCAAAGACAAAACAAAAGCAACATGGTAATTATTCCATAACTGCCTATAAATCTTTGGTCAAAAAGCTGTAAAAATCAAGAGCATTCATATATGTAATAAAACAACTATAAAATATGACAAACCGTATGTGATCGCATGATTTACATTCAATGGGGAAATAATTTACATACTGTTATCAGTAAACTTGAACATACAAGGGACATATTCTCTTCTCGTCCATTATTTAAATAACGAGTGTATAGTTTAACATCAAGTACTTACCATAGATGGAAACAACACAAATAAACTTCGGGATTTATAACGAGACCCCTGGACTTATAAACTTCAGTATGTAAAATCTAAACATACTGATAATCATGGATTTGTTATTACCCTGAGTACCAAACGTATTTTGAAAATTTAGTTTCAAACTTCCTTCATTAGAAAATTTAATAAAATTGTAGCCAAAAATATTGAAAAATATACTTTCGGTTGTTTAATGGTCTATATGCATACCTATAAAACCCACAATTAAGCACAGCTACTGAGCACTGACTAATAATAATTAGGCTTTGCAAGGCTAACTTTCCATATTTGTTATTATTGTAAAAACTCAACTATAAAAGACATCTTTGGCTAAGTTACATTATATTCCATCCAGTACTCTGATTTATACTGTCCCCCCACCTAGCCTACTTTATCTTAAGTACTTGATGAGCAGTTATTCCCTCATTTAATTTACTGTTTAAGAGGAATTTCATCAGAGCTAATGTTTAAATTGCACATTCAAGATAATTCCTGTACATCATAATTTGTAGTTTTCAACTCTTTAGTTTATTTGTCGATGTATACATATTGCTGTAAACCAATTTACTTTCATGAATACTAAATTTAGCATTTTGCAAAATCCTCAACACTTTCGTAACTACAAATTTCGTGTTTTTAAGTCTTCGATAATGTCCATATTAATGTTTTGAACACTTTGCTGGCTATTTAATTTTGCGAATTTCTACTACTTACAAACTCCGCGAAATTAAATCATGCAAAATAATTTCTTGATTTACTGTACAGTTTACAAAAAAACAATATCCGGATATTGAATCCTAGATATATCTAGACTGTGTGACCAATCAATCTAACACCATTAAATGCATAAATTCCATACAGTGCTTTGAACATACATAAATCACGATCTTATTTAAAGCCACATCCGCATTTCAATTATCATTATTAATAGGAAATAGAAGCCAGTGCACCAAAACGAGATTGGGTGTCATTTTATTGCAATGCTATCAAATCTTCAAAGTGGAAACCTACTGGTTTTACACACAATTATAGTCATAAATTTACCTTAACAATGCTTTCTGGTGCCATCTGAAGGCATGGGGGGTTTCAGTTAAGTTCTCCGAGTTAAAAGCCTGTCTCATTGTTGTCAAACAGATATAAAACAATAATCACGGGTAAATTAATTATTTATTCTACTGTAAAACAATATGATTTGGATGTTTTATTCAAAGATGATTGATCAGTTAGCGTGATTGACTTCTTCATTTGGAAAATAATTGTTCTGCTTTCTGCAGCAAATACATTTGTCTCTCTGTTGGAGAGAGTTACAGATAGCTTCGCTTGATCAATCTTGTAACGATTTGATGTGCCCGAGTTGTTGTAACCTTCAGAATGTCGTGTTTGAAATGTTAATGCAATAATTGTCACACTGTCAATACCGATGCATCTTTTTTATGTGATACAAGCATTAAAGGGGTTCAACTTAAATTGACAATATTTTTAATGCCATAAAAAATTTACATATTTTATAGTAAGAGTGAAAAAAAAACTAGTTTTAATCTTAGAAAAAAGTACTTGTTTGATTCTGTTGAAGTTACTTTACTTTGAACAGAAAATGTTGAGAAATCCATCTCAGGAGAAACTTAGAAAGGTCATAGTTAGTTCTTTGAATTTCTAAAAATAGATCGGCTGATTTAATGTCAAAATCTCATTGTCAAAAACAATCAGCAGCAAAAACTTACGTAACTCGGTCAAAAACTCATTTGACGTTGCAAAAAATGCTATTTGGGTTAATTGATGCACACTATTATAAAGTAATCAGTGTCAATGAAATTAATGATATGGCCCTTTAAACTATTCAGGGCAATGTATCAAACATACAATGAATTTAAAGTCACTGTTCAGTTGCATCTCATAACTATATGGATTAAGTTTCTGCAGAAATTCTGTTTAGAGAATAGCAAGTGTTTCAGACTCTGCATGAAGTTGTGGGTTTCATCATTTTGATATATCTAGCTGTTCCAGTCAATTAAATTTCCAATTAGCATAAACAATACTTATCTACAATGAAGGAATGCATCTAGTTATGTTAGCTACAGGTTTTTCTCCCGTATTTCTTCCATACCAAATTCTTCTTTGACATTAACTCCTTCCCTGTTCCAAAGTCTTCACCAATCTTGTTGGCTTCCACAGTCTCTAGAGAATGATTAATGTATTGTGATGTCAGTAAAAACAGGAATGCTAGTCATACATTGTTCTACATATTGTTACAATTCAAGCCTTATCTGCCAAAGATTGTGCCACCATAGTCTTCTTGAATATTCGTCATGTCCTTTGCGATTTTGTGACAAATTGTTCAATATGATCAGTCGGGGTGTCTGTTGTCGACTTAATCTCATTTTGAGATTCTGCAGGTGTTGCTCTTACACAGTCATATTTGTCTTTTTATCAATTATGTATGAAGAACTTGACTAATTATAACACAGATTTTGTTAAGAAAACAGGAAGCAAAAAATGATTGTATAAAAACAGAATTTCTATAACTAAAGTGCATATTTATTCTATGCTTTTTACGGTTTCAGTATAATACTGCTATAAATAGACTCTGACCTCTTTGCTGTAACATTTGGGTGTACACTGTATAAAATCTACAGCTAAAATGCAGTCACAACTAACTTGATCTATAAAATAAAGAAAAAAAGGTAATATAAATACGATCACACAATATTGAAATACCTTGTGGAAATACCTACAAATTATTATTTGTAATTGAGTTTGGATGCATGTAATTATTTGATTATGTCAGCTGACACTATCAATATTGAACATGGTTAATATTACATTATTACCAAACAAACTGACTGATTTACACACAGCATGGTTGGTCTGGTACAGAAGCCTGTAGATAATCAGATGAACAAACAAGTTCTGACAATTCCCAGCAAGATAAGGATGTTCTCAGCACACTTGTTGTTGATTGGGGTTGACTTGCTTGCAGTGGACCAATTAGCTAGATATGATAAATTGCTGATTAAATCTAAGGCAATTAGTGAAACAATTGTTGTGTAGGTTTATATAGAGGAAAAGCTGAATACAAGGTGTAATGTGCCAATCATTGTTGATCGATGTCAGGCATTTCCTGGTAGATCGACATTGTCAGCGTTAGCTGTATTGTCCTTCTTATCATTGTGAACTTGTCTGTATGTGTTAGGGGTTTGTTATATTGACATAGTTTACACAGATGTATGTGATTGAATCATGTCAGATTTTTCTAACATTGTTCAAATATTAATGTACATCACTCGTCCATTTGTGATCTATAATATTTCTTGTCCACCTTTCAGCCATGCATGTTTTCTGTTGTCATTGGCATTGTATGTATATTGTCAGGTGGATAGAGTGTCTGTCGGTAATTAGGATGATTAATGACATTCAGGACTTGGCACCTTTGTATTTTGAAAACTAGGATTTTAATTCATACTTCCTCTTACAGTCATTTCAAAGTCAAATGAGAACGGGTGTAAATATACTATCGTCCTGCACATAAACTATGTTATGTAGGTTTAACTGGGTAAACCAGAGTTAACGGTATTCACCGCTATTTTTTGGAATGGGATAGTTCCCTCATTATTATAACTAATATTGAATTGACTATAAATCTGATTTATCAAAAAATTGCAAAATTTAATAAACTGCAAAAATGAGGCTCATGAACTTGTTATGCCCCATAAAAGGTACATGATAATTCAAACTATCAAAAAACTGAAAGAGTTTAAACATATCCCCTCTTATAAACTCATTTGATATGTCATTGACATCGTTAAAACAACAATAATGTTATGTACCGACTGACTCCAGGTAAAAAATAACAAGGACAACCTTCTGACCAAAAAACAACATATTTGAACCTAAACAACATAATACCGTGGAACATGAATGTCAGTTAGAACATGTTATCATATGCATAACATTATGAGATACATTATATTGTTTAAGTATATTGGACAAGGTTACTGCTTGTACTGTTTCTCTGTTGTCTATTGTTTTTATTGAATTTAGATATATTCATCACATAAAGATAAAACACTATAAAGATAAAGAATGACTGCCGTAGGGATGGCAATATAGGTTTGATTGTTTTCTACACAGACTTATTGTTATTCAGCTGGGCCATTAATATGCTTAAACCTCTATAATGAAACCACCTTTGAAACACATGCTAACTAGACGTCTTATTAGGGTGGTCTTTAGTATGGAGGTTGTCAATTATAGTTCAATAGAGCAAAACAATGAAATGGACTTGTGGTTTTAAAAAAGTGTTCTTAAATCCAAGGTTGTCTAATTGTTGATGATTATTTTGGTTTACCCTCATATGTACATGTTATCTTACAACAATTACATAAAAGTTTAATATTTAACGAATTTTTTTTTTAACTTATTCGTTACTTTTTGCCAACCTTTGTACAACAAAAATGTACCTCAACTCTTGATGCTGGTATTTAGGATTTCAATTTCCATAAAACATTAAAACTTTTTCATTTTGAGAAGTGTGTCTTTAATTTGTGAGATTGATGCATGCATTATTTATGTAACAAAAAATCAGTAACAGTCAGCACTTTTATGTTGCATGTGGGAATATGTAGTTTTAATTAGTTAATGGTGATTCAAATTGGTTGTTTTAATTAAGAATAAACCATCAAAGTAAATTAATGGACCTGTTTATTATTCTGTAGGAATACTGTGTTCATTTCTTCATTGTATTAAATGCTGCTTTTCCATCATCCGAACCATGCTTTGACAAATTGTTGTCAGTCCCGAATTTCATTAACAGCGACTTAACTGAGTTTTAATTTTTTGGCAATTTTTTTTGTGATTTCTTAATTTCATTTACATTTTGGAAATGCTAAATCTACTTACAATAATAATGAATGTTTTTACACAATTTGTTAATTTAAGAACAAGTTTTGTTTATAGGAAAACATAAAAATAATCATATTATACAATTTATTCATAAGCATAATGTATTGTTTTCCATGATTTTCTGTGCCAGAGCATTTGCCATTAAGAATCTTTAAACCCTGGAATACAAGTTATCTGAAACATTGGCGATGACCATGTTTGTAACTGTTAATATTAATGCTCTATATTCTTGTATATTTACAGGTCCTGGAACATATAACCCAGCAAAACGAGATAAACATGGTAATATGATTGTAACCAAGGACCAGAGATTCAGAACATTGGCAAAGGCTGATGTACCCGGCCCTGGTGCTTATGAGGTAAGAATACTTACACATGGATCCCTTATTGAAATGAATGCCTTTTAAAGGAGAAATCATTCTCACCATTGATCACATGTTGGAACGAGTTCACATATGGAAAAACAGATTGCAACCACTGTCTGTTGAATACATTGCACAAAATGTTTGGCCAATGTGATTAGTTCCTTTTAGAGAGGGAGCAGAGCCACTGAATGACCCTTGCACACATTGCTCAAGGTCAGTATTTGAAGTTTTTAGCAGCACTTCAGAATGTAGTGGTTCTGATTCTATCATAGTTACACATTAAACCAAAACAGAGCCACTGAATGTTTGACCCTTTCATGCATTACACATGGCCAGTATATATTTGTAGTTTGCAGCACTTGACTCCGAAGGTAGCGAGTCTGGTTCGATCATAAGTAACACATTAAACCAAAACTGGTTTTCAATTTTTAGACTAAAAATAACCTATGCATGTCTTTATAAGCAGTATTAATGATATGAGTGAGGCATATTGAGAACAAAATATTATTTTGCTGTATTTGACATGGTTATTCCATAACCAATATGACTGTTGCTAAATGAGTACTGTCAAGCATTCTGACATTATTTGGCTACCTCTGCTTGCTCTTCTATACCTGATACTAATTCAGTTCCTATGATATCTGCATGAAGTGTACAGTAAATAATATGTTGCCATATTTAGTGTGTTTGTATTTGAGCCAAGTTTTTAGTTTTTGATTTGGTATTGTTTCTCGGTCTGTCATGTTCATGATTTGGTTTGATTTCCTGGTCTGTCATGGTCATACATTTACCATATGCTACCATTTCTAGGTATGATTACAAAGTGGAAACTATCATGAGACATTGTTTGACATACAGACAACTACTCTTAAGCCAGCTGTAGAAATATTCCATGTTATCCCCGTTGTTTTCACAATAATGTAGATAGAATGAAGACAGTTCTGGGACTTGTCGATAAATTTCACTTTGCTTTCTTTGTACTCAGTATTTAATCTTTACTGATGTTACATTTCATCGCCTGTGACACCATCTACATATTGAAATATCTTTGTGTCTGATCTTAGACAATATTTTATATTTTCTATGTGTCTCTTGGGTGAAACTTTCTCCAATTTGGTTAAAATTATGTACAAACTAATATTGGTAGTCTAGTTGAAATTCATTTCATTTCTTTAATATTCCCATAGTGGCATTTCTATCTGTATAAATTGTACTAGAAATGCACCACAGCTTCTAATTAATGTGATAAATTGTGACAAAAATAGAATGCTTTCTTGTTATTTTCAATTCCAGAAAGCGTTTTCATGTTGACAAATGATATAATTTCTGCCAGGGTCAGAAGCTCCAAATCTCAATTCACCAATAAAGCATTCATGATCAATACTCAATACACAAGTGGGCTTCCGAAATTACTGTCATGTTGTAAACGCCTCTCCATCCCATTCAGATATAACTCTATTACTTTTATTAAAGTGAAGGTGGTGCATGCCATAAAATGGGGAAATCTCATTTCATTTTTGACAGAAGTCTTTCACTGCTCGGTGACCTAAACCTTCCTTTTTCAGTAAACTTCAGGAAGTCGGAAGAAATTCAATTTCCATTTTATGGTTTATTATGATTTCTTTCCAACACAAAGACTTCGCATCCGTAGTTCACATATTAACAGCATGTGATAACTTTGAATTATGTCTCCCCTGAGCGATATTGTGAAACATGTCTTCCACTTGAGATTCCTAAACAAGAAAATTAGTTGACTGTTTATCTGTATAAATAATCGCAACATGATTCTATTGTATCATGATCCCCTGTTCAAGTGAGATATCTTGTACCAAACTACTTCACACTACTCCTCCCGCCAAATATTCTCTTTGTATTTTGTTTTTGTTTCGGTTCAAGGAAAATTATTTAGATTTCATAAAAAGTTGATTTTAATCAAATTAAACTTTTAATTAATCTTTCAGCTTGATAGTTCCTCGATTTCATTAATTATGAATTAAGTTAATCCCATAATTTTCCCCGCATGTAATTAATACTGGGAGAAAAATTGTTGAACGTAATAAAACCATCGCTCTGTTAGATATTGGAAAATAAAAATAATAACTGTGACAATAGCTCAGTAACCACAAGTTTTGCTTGTTTTGCACCACATTAAAGCTTTGTACCAGTCTGTCTGTCTTGTCAAGTCTGTTGGGATACCAAAAGGTTTCTGATCTATAAGTAAGAAACTTATTGGCCAAGAATCATCCTCGTTTTTGGTAGGTATGTAGGTCCAGGCATGTAGATACTACCTAAGGTCACTGGGTCAAAGGTCAAGGTAACGTTTCAAGGTCAAATATGTATGTAAAGCAACCTTCAATCCACATACTCCATTAGGTTAATAATTACTATTACATGAGCATGCACCTTGTTATGAAGCACTGCATTCCTCATTATAACAATCCTCTTTTGTATATTTGGTGCCTATTTATTTTGTCACAGGATCAAATGATATTCTATATAACTTGATGGAAGTGGCATGGGCTTAAGTTCTGAATGAAACACTGCATTCCTCATTATAACAATCCTCTTTTGTATATTTGGTGCCTATTTATTTTGTCACAGGATCAAATGATATTCTATATAACTTGATGGAAGTGGCATGGGCTTAAGTTCTGAATGAAACACTGCATTCCTCATTATAACAATCCTCTTTTGTATTTTGGTGCCTATTTATACTGTCACAGGATGCAATGATATTCTTCTTAACTTTCAAGAGCTCTCAAGTTTGCAATGTAGTTGTTAGATATTTCTAAGTGGGTTTCAGGTAGAAGGCAGGGTGGTCTATCAGGTTGAATTATGCTAGCAGGCTGGGTGACACACAGATTGCACAAGATTGCACAAGATTGTTAGACATATTGATATCTTATGTAACATTTATTTAAAGCATAGCAGCAATAATTTCGTGTTGGGGCAACCCTACCTTTGTCTGGAATGTTAGAATTAGCAGAAAATATATCAAAGTAGGAATTCCGGTGAGAAATTGATGCAGACTCAATCTGTATTGTCTTGTATTGTTGTCTAAGATCATGTGAAATGACTGTATGGTTTATGGATACCATGTGTTCCCGGTGGTGTAGAACAGTGTTCAGTACATAATACAGTATTATACTATTACTAGTACGCATTGCTTGCAGAATAACACAATCAACAGCCCTGTTTCAAATCTATTCCATAATTTTCTAATGATTTCAATTTTCTTGACTAAAGTTTCTAATGTTCAGAGATTGTGACAGCCTAGCTAGGCACCATGCTGTAGTTGGATGTGAGAAAATAAAGCATAATGGAAGTAATAATCATGACACGAGGACCTCCTCCATGCTAATCCTACAGAGATTGATGTACAAATATAAATCATCTACAATGTAAACTCTGCATAAAAACAACACTAAAATAATTCCAGAGCAAAATAGCGCAAGTCCAGTGCCAGGATGCTGACTGGAAATTCACTTTTTCTGACTCCAGTGCTGATTTGAAACTCTCTTTTTCTGACTCGAAACTTTACACTCAATACCAGAGCAGAGAATATATGGGTGTAACCAACCATTTATATGTATGTCCCTGCTAGACAGAATTGAGAAGAACGTTGTTGCATTGAGGAATAAACTAATTTCATTGAAGGAAAGAATAATGAAGGAAATTAATGAAGCAAACCATATTCCAACATGTAACAACAAGTTTCTAACTAACCCAGAATGTAAGAGTGACTTGAATGACAGAATAATGAAAGGGTGATTCTATTATCATTCTTTAAGTTTGCTGCTGGATCATTTGTTTAGGTAAAAGCATAAAACTTTAATACTGGTTTTGCTACTTTATTTTCACATGTATCTATAAAATGTTTATTGGTCAGTCCATTTAAATGTTGTTTAGTCGTTTGGTCGGTCTGCCCATCTGTTGGTTGGTTGGTTGGTTAGTTGGTTGGTTGGTTGGTTGGTCATTTGTATTTTCTTGTAATTCAAACAATATGGTCATATATCAATAAGCACAACCATAAATGATTTTTCTTGTAAAAGTCCTTGAATATAGGAAATAATAATCAAATGCAAATTTATAGCTACAAAATAAAGATTTACTTTGACAATTAATTTTCAATTAAAATATATTTATTTTATTTTGAAAGTACTCGTATCAACAATTTATGGAGTATAAAACAATTTGAATCTATAAATAATTTGTAGTATGGCATCAATTATTTCAATGTTGCCTTCACAATATGTAAAGAGGATTTTCTTAAGCCGACATGGTAATGAAATACATATTTTGAAAATAATTGTGTCTATTTTGCAAATGTTTTAAGACAGACTTTATCCTAACAGCATAATTTATTTGAAGTCTTAATGTATTTTCCCTCGAGTCACAACATACAAGAAAACAAATTGGCTGTTAAGTTCTGCATGTTACATAGACTGAAATTGTTAGGATGTAGTTTTTTGCAGCAGTTACAAATAAATTTAACCTCTGTAATCTTGAAATGGCTCATAAAGTTTGAAGGAGTCTGTACTCTACAATCTCTGAGAGTCTGTTGAAAAATTCACCCTCAAGTCTCCTGGAGTTATTATTATGCCAATTTCTCTTGCAGCGCTTAATGAGAAATAAATTGCTGAAATATGCTGCAAGTTTCTTTTCTCTGTAATTGCAGTTTTGACATTAACGAAGAGATTATTTATTGGCATATAGATACTTGATTCTTTATGTTATTATTGTATTATGTTGTAAATGATTGTTTTGCAATCTGATGAAGATAGTTTAGATTAGGTTGAAGGGAATTTGATCAGTGTGTTTGGCAATTAGTGTATGTTGAATGCATTGCATGTAATATCCGGATATGCAATTAAAAGCGTGTTCATGTTGTTTCAGGCAGGTAAATGTAAAACATTGTATTATTCCTGCTCTGTTCATCTCGTCATCGCTGGCTGCAGCTATTAGTTGAATTGTGTTTTTGAAAATATTAAATACAGATGTTGAAAAAACCAGCCCAGGTGGTCTTACCAAATGCAGATCTTGGGAGTGAGAGACTGTGAGTTTGAAATGGTTAATCTCCCAAGGTATAGTTACATCGCATGGCACTTGGGATACTGCAATATAGTTTTTGGTCCAGCCTCTGGATAATGTGAGACCGGATTGTTTTTCAAATGACTGAGATACATGTAATCCAATGACAGAAGTATAAAAATTGATAACCAGTAAGGTATAATTGTCCAACACAATGTTCAGTTGTTGCTGCTAATATTCTCTTATATTGGACTGTGACATGTTCCTTTCTTGGTTTTTTTGACAAACAACTTCATTATTTGCAATGTATGATCATTCTGGACCATTCTTGTTTGTATATCAATAATAGTATTGGTCTTCAAGAGACTGTTTACCATTTGAAACTTTGTTGGCCTTCAAGAGTCTGTTTACCATTTGAAACTTTGATGACCTTCAACAGTCTGTTTACCATTTGAAACTTTGATGACCTTCAACAGTCTGTTTACCATTTGAAACTTTGATGACCTTCAACAGTCTGTTTACCATTTGAAACTTTGATGACCTTCAAGAGTCTGTTTTCCATTTGAAACTTTGTTGGCCTTCAAGAGTCTGTTTACCATTTGAAACTTTGTTGGCCTTCAAGAGTCTGTTTACCATTTGAACCTTTGTTGGCCTTCAAGAGACTGTTAACCATTGGAAACTTTGTTGACCTTCAAGAGACTGTTAACCATTGGAAACTTTGTTGACCTTCAAGAGACTGTTTACCATTTGAAACTTTGTTGACCTTCAAGACACTGTTTACCATATGAAACTGTGTTGACCTTCAAGAGTCTGTTTACCATTTGAAACTTTGTTGACCTTCAAGAGTCTGTTTACCATTTGAAACTTTGTTGACCTTCAAGAGACTGTTTACCATTTGAAACTTTGTTGGCCTTCAAGAGTCTGTTAACCATTGCGGTCATTTTCTACTTCATGTCATGTATCGACCTATGTTTTCAATACAAATATATTGCCTTGCTTATGCAAGCATGGACGTTGTACATTTCTCTAGTTTATGTTCCTCTATTGCTTACAGACTCCTTAGTTATGCCTGCCAAGTCCATAAACTGTCGGAATAAAACCTGCATGAAAATTGTGCTGATTGTTGCAGCATTTAAATTGTCAATGTTAACAATAGACTGCAATAAGAGTGAAGGCATGGCAGCATTTTACCATCAATTGTAGATTGATTTATTTCTGGTTTGCAATTAATTCAACTCCATTGCGCACTGCTGCATATCAACTAGCACACCATTTAGCTTATTGAAAACCTTTCTGACATTTTATTGTAAAATATTGTTCTTCTTTGTTTGTTATCTTCAAGCTTTACTTATTTTCTCCGTGAAAGTTTCCAGTAGCGAATCAAGAGTCATTACCATGATAATTACTAAATCAATTTTCCAAGCCTTATCTCTTTTGCTTGTATAAATACCTTCATAGACCTTTCAAATTGATTCACGATGTACTGGATATAGTAGCTAACCTCTTCTGAGGCCAATATCCTATTTGTCCTGTATTTCTATTCACCAGCAATTCCTATTATCATTCCAAGAACATGTGCTTGCTAAATTGGAATTTCTGATTTCTTTTGATTTTTCTGAGAATCTACAAGTCTCTTGTCATTTTATTCAATGAAATTTTATTCCTGTTGGATTAAGGGATCAGCAGAGAAAAGAATGTTTAAGGATAATCATTGATCAGTACTTATAGGTTTAGTTTTTGCTGCCTTTATAATGCTTGGCCCTTATTTTAAACCACCTAGAGTTATGGACATTTATAACATTGCATCTTAATTCCAAATATGAAATGTGCAGCAAAACCTTTGTAAAATTCAGACATTTTGGGGGGTTTTAAGTGATAATTTCAAATTTCAAATAAAAATGGACTAGGAAATCTCATGGAGCACATAGATAGAATTGTTTTCAATAGTTGCTTTATGTAAGGTCTAAAACTAGTAGTCCAAAATGATACTGATAAAGTTATGGTAATACTGTTCTCTGCCCAAGGGATCTTACAATCTAGAGCGGTTCACCCTTACAGCCTTGTACTAATGTTTTGTAGGTAAATGTCATGAGAACTGCCTTGAAACTTAATTATTTTCAAGTAATATCATAAACTTTGCTCATGGCATAGTGAGTTGTTTCCCCTTGTTGTCCCAAGTTGCTTCCTCCATTTAGAAGTTCTGCAGCTAAAGTGATTTTGTAGAGTAGTTTGTGATATCTATATTTAATTTCAAGCTTATTGTTTTCTCTTGTTCCCATTAATCACAAAGTCCATGGAATAATGTCCCAGGCTGCTGGATATGTTATTAGAAAACTTACATGGGCTGGTATGGAGATGGTTACAGTTTGGTATCAGTTTCATCAGATATATAATTAATGGATTCCTTTATTGCTTCATGGGTAAAACAATATCTAAACAATTGTATCCATCTTATAATAGTCACATGTTCTATTCTGGTTGGAATCTTCTCAGAAATACAAACATTTATTGTCTGTAGTGTCACTTCTTAGTTTAATAAGCAGTTATGTATGTTCCATGGTTCTGCAACATCCTATGATTTGTGTTGCAAGACCTGACGAAGTTTATCTTTTCTGTGCATACCTTTCAAATACAAATGTATTGTTAGTATTGTCACTTCTTCGTTTAATAAGCAGTAATGTATGTTCTGCAACTCTGAATTGCATGAGTTTTATGGCGCCCACAAAGTTGATATGATTTCTATTCATACCTTCCACAATACAAATATATAGTCAGTATTGTCACTTACTAGTTTAATAAGCAGTGATGTATGTGCTGCAACATAGTATGATTTGTGTTTTATGGAGCCCACAAAGTTTATGTTTTCTATGCAAACAATAAACATATTGTCTCTATTTTTATCACTTAATAAGCAGTTATGTAGATTTTGCAGCATTCCAGGGTTTATGGGATTTATAGAACCCACAAAGTTAATGATTTCTTTGCATGTACCCTTCCCCAAAACAAACATAACTTTGACTTTTTATGCCCCTGTATCGATAGATCGGGAGGCATATAGTAATGCACCTGTCCGTCCGTCCGTCCGTCCTTCCGTCCGTCCGTTCGTCCGTCCGCCCTGGTTAACCCAAATTGACCGTTTCTTCTAGCATTAATATGGCTTGCTACAAAGCTTTCAAACTTGCATGGATGTTGTATATGAACACTCTCCACGCGCCTGTATCACCTGACTCCATTTTGACCTTCACCTTGACCTAATTTTGGACTTAGACTTATTGAAAGGCCAAATTCTTGGTTAACCCAAATTGACCGTTTCTCCTAGCATTAATATGGCTTGCTACAAAGCTTTCATACTTGCATGGATGTTGTATATGACCACTCTCCACACACCTGTATCACCTGACTCCATTTTGACCTTCACCTTGACCTAATTTTGGACTTAGACTTATCTGCCCTTTAGTATTTTCACAATAACATTTTGTCTGGAGCGTATCTTCAAAACTATTTAACATATTGACTTGAAATATGATATATAAATAGATGGCAACTTGGAGAAGTGCATTGACAAAGAACCATAACTCTGTCTGTCTTAAATTTTGAATTATCTCCCCTTTCGTGTTTTTATAGTCAAATTTTGCTCTGAGTATATCTTCAAAACTATTTAACATATTGACTTGAAACTTGGTATATAAAAAGATGGCAACTTGGAGAAGTGCAATGACCAAGCAATATAACTCTGTCTGTCTTAAACTTTTAATTATCTCCCCTTTAGTATTTTCAGAATAAAATTTTGACCGGAGTGTATCTTCAAAATTGTTTAAGATATTGCCTTAAAACTTGATATATAAATAGATGGTAGCTTGTAGAAGTGCATGGACCAAGAACCATAACTCTGTCTGTCTTACATTTTGAATTATCCCCCCTTCAGTATTTTCATGATAATTGTTTGTCTGGAGTGTATCTTCAAAAGTATTTAAAATTTTGACTTGAAACTTGGTATATGAATTGGTGACAACTTGGAGAAGTGCAGTGACAAAGAACCATAACACCTGTATCACCAGATCACACTTAAAGTCAATCAAGGCACTGCTTTCAAATGTGGCTTATTTGTTTACCATCATAAGTCCCTTATAGTTCAAAGCCATGTAACACTATCAAACATTTTAACTGAATAATGGCCCCTGATTGACTTACAGCTTTTTATGGACATGGCTTCCACGGGGGCATAAGCGTTTATTGAACGCAGTCTTGTTTATATTGTCACTTCTAGTTTTATAATAAGAAGTTATGTATATTTTGCAGCAATATTTCCATGGCTTGGGTTTTTAGTGCCTACAAAGTTTGATTTTTAGAGAATGCCAATTAAGGATAACATTTTGGAATGCAGTTCATATCTTTTGTAATACAGCACTCGTGTATATATGCTCTGGTAGTTGCATTAATTGGGAGTTGCTCGTCTCTCGTATTCTAAAGAAAAGTATTTTATATGAGTTTTTTTAGAGCCCACAAAGTCTGACATTTCCATGCAGACGTGCCCACGTAATGTAATTATTTCATTATTATGATGACAAGTCAAGTTTTAATGTGTAAATG
The DNA here is from genome assembly GCA_963678985.1 of Spisula subtruncata. Taxonomy (NCBI): domain Eukaryota; kingdom Metazoa; phylum Mollusca; class Bivalvia; order Venerida; family Mactridae; genus Spisula; species Spisula subtruncata. The sequence goes on from OY787660.1 coordinate 62,004,651, forward strand.
ACACCTCAGCAGATTGGGTTGCCAGTGATTATAACATTGTAGTAGTCTGACCACTGACCTTTCCATACCATGAACTGTAAATAAATCACTGCTGGAGAATATGATTGTACCTCAATAAGTTCTTGTTCCATCACTCCTGTGGGACTGTAACTACATTTTGTCTTATTAATTTCCCAACCAAAGGACAGTTCCGTACCAAATGCAATCAGGGGGAATCCATTGGTTAAAGATGTTGGTTTCATGTTATGTCGCTATAAAACTGATCTGATGCTGTCATGCTAATGTAATATTAGAGAGTGCTCTTAGATTCGTCCTATAAATTAAATTTTCTTCTATTAGATGATGACAATATGATGATAGTTATTGTTCTTACTTTATGAGCAAATGTCCCCAAAATTAAATAGTTTTGGCATATTTGGTTTTTTTGGTTGATTCAAATCCAGGAAATTATATTTCCGGACTCAGTCACTGATAAGGGTTATTGGTGTTTTTTTACTATAGCAAAGGTCTCTGATATTTGCTTTTATTTCTTTTAAGATAAGCTTCTACGACTTTATATCATGTCATGACTACAGTGGTAGTGTTTTACTGGCTTCATAATAAGTGAATCATTTTGTGATTGAGTAGACCAAAGAAACAATGCTTGATTTAGCATCTTGTCCCTTTTATGCAACAAGACTGTTTGTCATCACCGGGTATATGGAATATAATCATAAGATAAAATATTATTGTGCAAAATGGACAAAAACTTTTTCTGTTCAAATCCTGGCAGCTTTCTTGGGACACAATTGATCATACTCAGGATTCTGTTTAAACCAGACAGAATTTTTCTTAAAGCCATCACAGATCAACTATGTTTATTTCATTTTAAACGGTTTCTCTCTAAAAAAAAACAACATTTGTTTGATGAAGCCATTCATTTTTCATTTTCAAAATTTAACCTTGTTAGTGGAGGCAGTGTAATGTATTATATGTCTGCATCAATGATTAGTGTTAGTAGAAATTTATGAAAAAATACCTTTGAAGTATATAAATCTTTGTTAATTTCCAGCCCAGCGGTTTCTGGTTCAATTTGGCATTCACTTTGTCTATTATATCCAGAGGGACTTCTTGTTTCCAGATAGGGATTATCTGTGTTAGTATATTACCCTTAGGATTGGATAGCGCTTGATGCTGAACAGCAAAACACTCTTCAAATAATCAGATTGTAAAACATATTACTATAAGAAAGAAATATGTTTATGTCAAAACTTAGTGATAGATAAGAGCGTCTTAGATACATCATAATTGCTATGAATAGTGGTTTAGCGATAATGCAAAAACTTGTGCGGAAATTGTAATGTATTTTCTGTTTACTTGTTGCTTAGGAGACCCAGGACATTTGATAACGTTTGATATATGTCACTCATATATATGAGATATGTCAATGTTTAGGGGTCTGTTCTATGCAATTTCTTGATGCTTAATGTATAATTAAGTATATATTCGATGATTTCTTATAGATTCAAGGTACCAATCATAAATCCATTTTAGCAGCTATGCCTTCATATTATCCATTTCTAAGAACAATTCAGAACTAAATTTCTGTTTATACCATGCATGTATATCATACATCCATTTAAATTACCTATCTACCAGTATAGTCTTTGCATATTTATCTACAATAATGTCTTGGTTATGAATAAAATGCATGCAAGATACAATATATTAGCTTACCGTTTTATGAATTCATATATTCTATAGACCTTCTGTGCATATTATTCCCCTTATGATTTTCACTAGTCATGTAAATTGATATGTCAGTTATGGGGCACTCAGTTATTTAAATTCATCTACATGTACATGATTACAGTTGGCAGTTCTTGGAGTCTGCATACCTTATAAGGCAATATTATCATAATATTACCATGACCAACATTGGTCTTTTCTCGAAGACATGCCTTTTAATTATGGTCTCTGGAAGCAGATATTTTCACTTTAATATACTCCTCCCCATACTTCCACAGACAGACTGTGGTAAATTTCCAGGTTAGACCACAGGCCACTGTGGTAAATTTATCAAGAGCACAAAGCACTATAATGTTCCTTAGCCCTGGACCAAGCCTTCATACTTGTGTTGATTGTATGTAATTAACTTAAGTTAATGTTTGTTTTTATTACTTGCTAACTAGATCCAAAGGCATATAATGACATTATTTATAACTGGACAAAAAATGCCTATCACCTGATCTTAAAACACTTTATTCCCTTGTTTTATTTCTTTTGGCTACCTGCTTCTATGAATAATTTATTGCAACCACAGGAGTGAGGGATCATTAATGGCCTCACAAATTAACTGTGAAATCTACTAAAGCATTCAACAACTTGTTGGAATGTCATAAAACCCTAATAAGCGAAACACATGACCATGAAACTCATCGTGTTCATGCAATGTCTCAGTGCTGTGTTGTTTGATTTAATATGTTTTCTCATTATTTATTTATTGCTGGACAAATTATTGACATTTCTAAATCAAATTATTGCCTCGAGAAAATTGGGAAAATTAAATGTTGCTATAATTTATTAATCATGTTTTTGTTAGAACACACTGTTAACTCAGAACCAACTGATTATTTGGTGAATTTAATTCTTTTATTTCCTTTATTTCCGTTTTATTGGGCAACAATAAAGTTAGAGCAAGATTCTTTGCTGATGATCTGCAATGTAATCCAGCTGTTCATTGTATGTAGAAGGCCTAGAATCAAAGTACTGTAGGAATATATTTAAATATTCAGCACAGATCACCTTGCTATGTCTGTAAAAGCCAGAGAAGAAATGAAGTTATTTACATTAGAGAATCAAATATATCCTGCAAATAATTGTTAAACATACTTTTAATATGCGCAAGGGATTCAAATCTCAAATTTAAAGCTTGCTTATTCTTAGAAATTGTGTAAATTAGAATTTAAATTGTGTAAATTAGGATTTATTTTAAATTAGGATTTAGTCAAATTATTTCATAATGTAATCAGATAAGGCACACAAATATGTATTCAATGGTTATTCTTTCAAAATAATTGCCATGCAGGACCGCTGGTCATAAAGAGTCAACCAATGGCAGTTATTTGCATTGCCAGCACGATTATAACATTAACACATATTTTAGCCATCTAATTGTTTAAATAGCACGTAATGGTGCATTTAATCTAATATGCTGCAAACGTCCTCTTCAAACAATTTTAATTTTGTTCTGGTCATTTCGAGACCAGCTGGTGAAAGCCCTATATCATTTTCTTAAATTCAAAATTCTTAACAAGTAGTCATGTTTTATTTGCACCATTAATGGATATTTTGACATAAATCTTGTTTTACGAGATTCACAGTTGTTTGTCTTGCTGAGAAATGTAAATAATGGATGTGCAGTCAGCTTTTCCAAAGTGTGGGTCACCCATTAATCCTTGACTTGCAATTCATTAGTTATCAAACATTTATTGAAATTTGACAGTTTCTCCTGCATGCTTTCGGAAGCTGCACATGACCAGTCTATTGTTTTTTGTGGGGATTAAACCACATTCAATTAAATCAAGCTGCGGGGTACCAGTCTGATCATTGGACTAGAGTCACTCGACTGGTTTACTGTCTTTGTTGGGATGTTATTAAAAACACATCATTTTATGCACAGATCTGAAGATTTATGGCATTTCAATGAGTCTGGTTTATAATGTTACCATTTTAGAAGGGGGTACAAAAGATGCAGTGTAGAAGCTAATCTTCTGAGTTGATCTTTATCTGAGGGGGATAACCTTCATAAATTGCCATCAGATGTTGAGTTAAATGTGTTGAAAAGTGCTTTTATGGGCATTTTAACGAAAAAAGTGGCATCACAATGTGTTTGTCCTTTTGGCAACATTGTCAATGACATGGTGCAGTTTGTTTGCATGCACCATATTGGTAGTCACTGTTGGATCTAAGAAGGGTTTGGTTTCTTCACATTGGAAGGTTTATTGGGACAAAAATATTTTATGGTTGGAGATAATGGACATAATGTTTTCCGTTGGGAGTTGAGGAATTTTTGAAGATTTAGATTTTACAGTCTTTATTTTACATCATCAACTATCAGGTCCTTCAGAACAGCAATAAAGACTTGAATAATTTAAAAGGATAATTTCAATAACTCGGAAAACATTTGAATATAAATGAAAATGTTGGCTTTAATGTTTTAAGGGCCCTCCTGATGATTGATGAAATGGGTTTTAAGCCCTTAATAAAAACAACCAATCCTTTGACAGTTATTTTACGGTGAACATTTCTATGAATTGGAAGTCACTATGTGGTAAAGCCTGAGCAATGACAAAGCCTCAAGTTTGTGTAATTTACGAATTAGTAGTAATAGTTTTTTTTCTTAAAACTTCCATTCCACTTTGTACTTAAAATACATTGTAACTTTGGGCTACCATTGTCATTAGAGAAACAACTGACATATTTCCCACATAAATCAGTCGTATCAGAGCTAAGTAGTCTAATGTATCTAACTATATGAGCTGTTGGCACCATTACTGTTGCTCTTAAAAATCTTTCAAAATACGATGGAAACAAATCTTCATGGTCAATAACCAAATTTATTTCATTATGATATTTTTTATTTAAAATAACTCACTGGATCTAAAACCCAACCAAACATTATATTCTAGATTTTAGCCATTGTCAAACATATCTTGCTTAAGCCTCCTTTGTGAAGAGTTGTAGCCCTTGCCATAGAAATCGGAGTTCTTGTTGATTTTTCTACCATGTTTCGATCGTGCTTTGATTTCTTTGATATCTTGTTAATACCTCACACTTGCATGCATTTAAACAACAACAATATTCCATGATAGCATCAACATATGCTGTCTCCACTGTGTTCAACTTGTTAATGGAAGTGCTTCCAAAAAAAAAATTGCAACTTGTTCTCCATTAATCAAAAACAAATTTTTCACATGAGACCATATTTCTATAAAATCTTAATTATTTAAAGCATGTTTATTTTTATGTTTAAACATACAGTATGGTGGTATCTAATGGCAGCTTGATAATGACAATCTCAGTGCCGGTAACAATCATCAAATTACACGAGTTTGAGGTTTTGTTTTTGGTACACCATGAGCAGATGGTATGAGCATGTCATCACTTAGAGAACAGATATGTTTACTGTCATGTTGCTCTGGAGAAATTAAGATGTATGCTTATGAATGTTGTTTAATCATGTTTGAAATGTTTTTCACTAGAAATTACTTTCATGGGAATCTTTTACATGTTTGATGTTCCAAATAATTCAAGTCTTGAGAAGAAACATATTTCTGATAATCAAAGGGTCTCTTACTAGTGCAGAGACATGCAGAAATGTGTCAGTCTGAAGTGTTAACAGATATACACCAATACTTGACATAAGACACTTGACTTGAGGGAGGTTTTTTTTCTTGTTAAAAATGATAAGCATGTTTTCAATGCAGAGCATAGTTGTGTCTCTATTTGTCAGTGAGTTTATACTGCAAGACCCACCATGTCACTTGTCACTTTCATGTGCTTGTCTGTTTATGATTTTATGCACAATGTAACACCTGACTTGTTCATTCTGTCCATCCACAAACTGAACCTCTCGCATTGCATTATGTCAAAACAGTTTTTGCTGTTTCTGTTGCTGTTGGCCAAGATTTGTTATTTCGTTGCTTACATTTGTTGACAAATGTTTTATTTGAGCCATAGGAGCCCTACTTGTCATGTAACCATCTGACTAGACTCCACCCATATAAACTTCAGTATATTCAGTGATCTTTCTGTGTTATCAACTTACAGTGGTGTGATTGCGACTTCATGCTAGACCCAATATGGACAATAGCTTGCCATTAGACAAGTTAGCACAAGCTTGGTCAACTGACCACTTTACCTATCTGAAGTGCTATTAAGATGGGCATTAAAACTCCCATACCATGTATCAGTAACAGACTTAATGTCTACCTTAGGGACCATGTTTAGTGTATCTTGTAAACTCATCATTACTTTAAGACTTGTAACACAACTTAACAATTCAATAAAATACTTAAATCATGATTATTTAGTCTATGTATTGTTGTTTGTTCATTTTAATGGTGCTGTTGTCATGTACAACTGGACTGTTTTTCAACATGTCTTGTCTTACTGTCTGTCCCAATGCAACGAGTGCTCTCAAATTTTTTGAGGAGTCGCAAAAAAAAGCAAATTTACAAGAAAAAATGTGCATCGAAGGAGCATGTTGTTTTGTTGTTTATACACAATCATGCTCTCCGTGGGAGGATGGTTTATGCTAATCACATTGATTGATGAAACAAATATTGAAATTTGAAATATTGAAGTTCTCAGTGCACATTAGTTAAAATGGTTTTGTCATTATGGAGAAGAGTTACAAGCTGTATGTCACTTACTCCTTGTTAAATTATCTGCCATGACCCCGGATCACCCTGCACCTAAGGTCACTTGTTTACAAAAGCTTAACATGGTCCCATTTGTCAAAGTAAACGGTGCAAACACAATTTACGTGAAGAGCATTTGTTGATATAAGGATTAGAGATTAATGTACGATCATATGATATTAAATTGTTTTTCTATTTCTTAAGTTAAAAAGTAAACTTGATAGCTGGAACATTTTAGTGTAGAAACTATGTTAGGTTTGTAATGAAGGTTGAACCGGGCTTCATTCTCATCTTGTCATGGTGATCAACCCCGAGACATGTATCAAAGGTAAACACAGATTATGTTGTTAATTGCAATAGTTAATTCACTCAGGTAATTAAGGAAATGATATTTGTAATAAATACCTACTCTTATGAAAGCCCTTGATATCTATAATGATAATATTTATGAGTGGGCAAGAACATATCAAAGCTTTATTCACAGAAAGGTTCTTGAAATCAAAGGTATGATTAAGTAGTTGTTGCTTTTCACCTAGAATCTGGTACTTATGAATCTAGTATTGTATAATCTAAGGATTACAACAAATCTTGGTTCCATGGCTTGTATAACTTGTTTCTAGGTTCCTGGAGGTAGGATGCTATGGAAATGTGGGTTAGTTAGAAAACATCTTATCTGCTTACATAACTTATACAAAGTTATCCTAGTTATGTATTCAGAGGTATAACAAATTGCTATTCTTATCTTATATTCTAAATGCTTCTGTATTTGTTGATTAGTTAGTTTGTTGGTTTTGTGAGCTTAAGGTTATCAAATATTTATGTGATCATTTAAATATGAACATTTCGGAAATTCAAACAACTGAGTTATGATAATCCCTGAAGGTCAATCATATATTAGTCTCTACTTAGCTTGATGGCTTAGTAACTAGTTTAACTCCCTTAATATGAAACAAATGATGCGTTTAATGTCTGCATCAGATAAAATATGAAACTTTAATGAATGTTATCTCTACTTAATGTATTTTGCTGATTCTGTATTGGAATCCCGACTTTGTAATGCTGTGCCTCGGGCTGCTTCATTTGATCGTAAATCATAAACAGGAACAGTAAGCTGTTTTAAAGTGGTCTCCAGGCCCACCTTATAAATTGCATGTTTTAATTGTTATTGGCGTTGGCCTTGGGCATGTGGAGTTAATACAAGCACAGAGGAGGGAAGGGTCTGGCAGCTTCTGAAACAAATCATACTTTTGAAGCAAAAAGTTGTAACTTACTATATTGTATTTATAGTGAGATACAATCTTGTTGCACTATAGGGACATTATTATCTCCTGTTCAAATAGTATTGTCCCTATTGAATAATGTTTCACACACTTTGGCTGTTTTACAGCTTCCTTCCTATTCAATTATTTGATCTATTGAATATGGTTGTTGTTATATTCATTTCATAACAATATTTTATGCGATTTTCTTCCCTAGTTTGTTTGATAAATGCACATTACCAAGTTGTAACACCTCCAAAACTGCTGTTCAATCACGTCGGCCTCGATTGCATGCAAATAATTGTCATTTTAGCTTGCACCCAACAAATACCTAAAAAAAGCTTGGCTCCAGAAAGAAGATATTCATTTCACAAGCTTAATTTCTATAAAAAGGATCAATTTTGTTGTCAAGTTTTGCTGATTATGTTGTTATGAATCACCTAGTCCTGAATAATATGTTTTTGGCAAAATTAATATAAATTGAAGTCTGCCGGGTTTTTATATAATTTCTTGCTGTCTCTAGGAGTTGTCTATTCTGAATTTGGCTGTTTATTTCCCATGTTGTATGCAAGAAATAACTAGTTTGTTTAGAAGATAAATCTAATTTGTATGTTGGTTCTTGTTATATCTCATTTGTTCTCCTTACTATGTCATTTGGAGTATGAAAATGATGGGCCTTTCCCATCTCACCCAGTTCAGAATCTCATAAAAACCTGAAATAATTTCAAAACATGACAGAAATTTCGACAAAATTTTGTCTCAACATCACGCAATGTATTTACATGATGAGGAAATGTTCCCTCTTAATTTGAAATTTGGTGCTTTATACTTGCAATTAAATGAAAGGCATTAGTTTTGAAGTTAACAATGTTTATAATTTGTGACCACAAACATTGAAGAAAACACATTTATTTTAAGAGATTATAAATGAAATTTATATTGTATTGCTGTTCTGGAGTTTCATGGAGTTTTGTTCAATGCATTTTATTGCCATAATTGATCAATAATTTACCAGGGTTTTCAAAGGAAAAACGTTGTTATTATCGGCATATTTTGCCTGCAGTTGAGCAAGTGGGAGGATTTGAACCTTTTTTGGGTCACATGTACATTTCGTCCCTTTGGCACAACATAGCTGTACCTAACTATATAATTACAAACAACGTTGTTGCACCTAAGAATGATTTGTATGTCCAAACATATTTATGTAACGGCCATAAAACATAGAGTTATGACATATCAACATGTGGGACTGTGCACCTGGACAGTCCTGGGGTGCGGGGTAATATTATAAGGGCAATGTCAGAATACCTGAATTTTGTGGAATTTTCATGTTTCGTTTTAATATCCATTTAGATGATTAATATACTATTTTATTTGACTCTTTCTTGTAAATAAGTAGAACCGAATGTTTTATTATTGCCCATGTACATTGCTCTTGATATTTGATGTAATTATTAAGTATTTATGCCATGTTTTATGTGAATATTATTCCATCTTACTTTCCGCGTTTGAAATGTCTGCTCGTGCCTAGTATGTAATTTTCATTTAACATTACATGAATAGTTAACATAATATTATGTGTAGATGTTATTGGTGTACAATTAATTTACACTAAATGGCACCTGCTTTATAGATTATAATTATTTATTTATTAAGTCTTATAAACTCTTATAAACTCTTATGTAATGTGAATACTTTTTTCAGTATTTGATTAAGATGTATTTAAGATATGAAAATTAATAAAGCTTACATACCGTACTGGGTTTCAGATGTAATTTTGTAATAAATTCAAAGTATTAAAGGCTTACACAATGTCATATGCTTTGCCTGGAAAATGTTGGAAAATATTATTACTAAAAGGTATTTCAATGGTACAATTTATTTTTGCATTAATATGTAAGATTGGCCCATTAGAAAAAGTTCACATTTTATCGCTGGTTATAATGACATAAAGGTATTTGGCAGATGGAAGCGAGTCGAACATTTGTGTGCTTTGAATCTTTACAAAAGTCTTAAGGAAACAGTCTTATTAATTTTCTTGTTATTTCAAATTTCTGGTTTCATGTTCTGGGGAATACAAGTTGTTTCAATGTATGGAGCTGCATGCTCCAAAGATTACTTACACGAAGACGAAACACATTAATCAAGTTTGACTCATCTGGGAGGTGGGATCCACCCCTAAGTAAACCATTTATGTTGGATTACATCAAGTAAAAAAGAGTTAAACCAACTAAACCTCGTAATAACTTCAAGTGTTTCATGAGGAAAATGTTTATGCAAGACAATAGAATAACTTCGGTTGTCAAAAAACCCCAGAATTGTCTGTTTTCAAATGCCATCTCTTTCCTAACTGTAAAACTTGTTATAAGATTGTTGTACTTTAACACTCTGTCCCAAATGGCTCAATCTCCTGGCTATATAACAAATTCACTTACCAGAGGTGAAGGAATTACCAGTAAATGTTTGCGGTAATCAGAAAATTAGGATCAACTTTGTAATGCTATAAATCTCGGAGAAAACTAGAAGGGAAAAAGCCTTTAAAATAGTTACAAATTACAAGTGGAGTTCAACCACTGAAAAAAGCACCAAGTTATGCTTTGATTCTATAAAGTAAATTAACCAGATTATGTTATGAGCAGCCGGTGTAATGGCGTATAAAGTAAAATTGATTAGTAACTAAATCTACTTGTCATAACACTTTCCATTACTGTTACAACAGTCTTTCTGAGTGATTTTTCCCCTGAAAATTTCATGGGATAAAAACTGCTGATGATTACAATAATCAGTGAAAATCAAGGAATCACAAACCAGTTATTGTACAATTATATGCCTGCTGGATACTGCTTCTATTACTCCATTAATTCTGTCAAATATCTCATGAAGAAGGAACAATTGGAACCACTTTCCAATGTATCATGAAATCACGATATTGTGACTATAATGAAGGTCCTGGCTTAGTTTTATGGACCAAGGTTTTACATGCTTGATCAGAATGAAGAGTTTTTGGCCATTGTGTATTTCATAAATTCATATTTTTAGAAATAACTGTTGGTCACCTCTTCTTGAAGATCATGTATTTAGGAGTTTTTGGATTGATCTAATTAAATCAATTGTTTCAGTTACTGTTTCAATTGTTGAATCAGGAATGTCTTGCCAAGCATAGCCTTTAATTGCCAGTCAGCTTTCTGCTGAAATATGGCAGGCATATGAGTGCCCCTTGTGGAAACCAGGTTTCCAAATTAGAAGACAAGCGGGAACCAATCCAGTCTAAGCTACGTAGTCACACTAATTGGAAAAGCAGAGTGGTCTTTGAAGTTTGACTTTTTCATATTTGAAGAAAAGACAAATTGTGCAAAGTGTATCACAGCTCATGAAATGTGTTTTTGATTACTTTCTTGATCATTCACCAATGTTCAGATATTGTTAATCAGTATTGAATTGTCCACAGCATTTCTGATGAATCTCCACTGGTGTTAATAATGTCCTGTAGTTAGAATGAAGGCATGGATGAATGAACACTATTACATTCCCCTACTCTGAATTAACAAAACAGATTATGTATGATATCTCCATCAAGAAGTCCTGCTTGTTCTGCTGGTTAATGACATTAGTACAGAGTGAGTCAGATACCCTTGGAAACAAACTTCAAAATATATCAGATCGGCTGTGGCCGATAAAAAATGTACATGCCAACTTTTAAAGTCAACAAACGAATCTTGTGCCCTGATTTTAATTACATGTTAATTTAGGTAGCTGAATGACAAGCTTGAACCTTCATTGAACATTATCATATAAATTGTGTTTATTCTTTAATCAATGTGACTCAGAGATAGCTTTTGAATTAACCACCAGGTTGTGAATACATTCAGGGCTATATTAACATTCAATTAGTAAAGTCATGCTGACACAAAGTTTCAAATTTATCATTTACCTGTGTAGCAACCATGATTGTTGGAAAGTTTAGCAAATTATACATCAAAGTCACTCAGGGCTTATCTGATATATATGGCGATTACAATTCATAAATTTCACTGATTTCTGATTTTATATTGCAGAATAGGTTTATTTCAACCGATAGTAATTCTATTTCTGCCCGAGATATCTGAGGTTGTCTCATATAAATCTCCATTCAAAGCAGATTACTTCCCTCTTTTAACATAAATACTTACTGATTTCAAACCCCATGATTTATTCAATCTTTCCTCTAAAGCATTTATCCAGACTCAGTTTTCTTCAGTTCATAGACAGTACACCTTTATAATTTTAATACATTTATTTTGTACCTTGTGTAAGTTCTTTCATCTAAACGTGGCATCAGACATTGATGTTTTCATGGGTTGCTACAGGGTTTGGTGAAGAATGTATATTGATGGGATATGTAAGAGAAAAGCCAAAAGTCCCAAACATAACATCCACCCTGCAAGATGCCTTACTTATTTACATAATCTTGTGAGATATGGAACCGAATTATTGAAATGAATTGAATGTTGGTATGGTCAGGCTGTTTCATTGCAGCATTCATTTCGTTAAAAGTGGTGTGAAGTCCATACTTGTGCCGCAGTACAAAAATGCTGCTATTTTTTGGTGTATTCTGTACCCTCCACTCAATCTAGTTATTTTGTTTCAACTGCTGAGTCTGTTTGTGTTTCCGTTTTGTCAACATGGACCTTACTTTGGGGACCAAGCTGGTGGATGTTGTTTTTCTATTTGGATGGTTCATTGTGTGGCCTTTGGTTGGGCCAGTTTTCCTGAATACATTTTGTGGAATAACCATAAGGTTTCTGGCCTTTTACTTTAATAGGTTACTGTAGAAACATGTTATCCAACTACAGCAATTTCCGAACCATTGATTTTAATTAACACCAAATTGAACACAATTAACACCAAATGGAACAACATTGAGCATGCAAGCACAATACTGTAACAGAATTCCTGTATTTGAGTCACAGGGAAACATCCACAATGTGTCTATGGAACTACTAACCATTTGATATATTATCTTATACATCCTAAACATATTGAAAAGTGAACACACTTGGTATAAATTGTCTGGATGTCCTGATAATTCTGTTAAGCAATATAATGCATTGATTTATGTATGTAATTTCACTTGTTCAAAATCTCAGTTGGTGTACATGGTCGTAACTGGATAATTTCGCAGCACAGACTTTCTCAGATTGGTTATTATATCGGAATTAGGCATTGTAATACATATTGTCACGTCCTTGGATTACCATTATGTGATGTGTTACAAACTGTGCAATTCCTAAATAAAGTCTGATTAGACTCCGAAATTACCAATAAAACGAAACCAGAATACGAAAGTCCTAATTTATTCAATTCCAATTTACTAGCATTTAACAGATATTGTTTCAACCGTTGCTGTTTTAAACACTATTGTGTGATAAGTAAACTACCTTTCAGTGTCACAAAATTGGAACACTATGCATACAAGGGGCAACTGTAAAATGCTGATTACTCAGTATGGTAGCTATTTAATAATGATGTATGAACAAAAAACATCCTAGAAACATCCTAAAATTAGAGCAAATCTTTCTAGCATTGCTCCTTAATGTAAAACCACATTATTTATTAACAACATTTACATCATATTCCACCTGTAATTCTTCTTCATGTTTTATGATTTATCAACTTTCAGATTGTATCTAAATGACTTTGTTTTTATACATTTGATATACAAGTTTTGTACAAAATAATTACCCTACTGATGAAGCTGATAACTGTAAATTTACCTATTGGATTGAGTCATTTTCTCTTGCGTACCTTTACTGAAGTATGTAGAATACAAACTTATGATTGAACATGATAGCAGTGCATTGTTATATTATATATAACTACCCACCTCTGAATGTGTCATTTTTGTGGATCAGTTTGCTCTGTTTTCCTCTCAAGTGATTCCATTTGTCTCTGATCTTGCTTTTCCAATTTCAACCAGTTTTTCTATTTTTCTCTTGGCTTGCTTCTTGTTTTCCTCTAGTATTTCAGTTTTCCTCTTGACATGTTGCTCCATTTGTTATATGATACTGCTGTAATGCTACATTGTCTGTAGCTTTGTATTGTCTCTCTAAATATGGTAGATGAAAGTATTCTAAAAGGTGTGAAACAAGAAGTATAATTCTCACTGAAATTACAAGAAAAACTATCAAAAACCTGGCAATGGTTTGAATGTATATCAATAGTTACTGCTCTCTCTCTAATAAGAAACATAACATCAAATTATTTTCATTGTGTCACATTTTGACAGAATTCATTTAGTGCTAACAGTTGATGTTAATATGGCAGTATTCTGTTGGCATGATCAGTGTTTCAGGCTTGTTAAAGAGATTTTTTCTATCAGTTTGTTACCAGATGTTGTCCTTAGACAGACTACTGTTTTACCTGCTTCCAATTTTCCATAACAAGTGGTAACCCCTATTAAACACGACCTTAAATTGAACTGTTTGGTATACTGCGTTCCTCCTTCGTATAAAATTTTGTGTATATGTATTGTGTGAGATGGCACAATTTTGTTTAATGTGGCACTCCCTTCAGTTTACCTTTTGTTTATTTGATTAAGATATAACATAAACACTATACTTACATTTACTTCTATTTCTATTTCCAGTTCTCACCATTGATCCAGGACACGGTACTGAAGGGAACATTCAACGCCACACTCAACAACCCTATCACCCCACAGATAGAATCCGTACACAACGCTGGCACTGCAAAACATGCTTTCTTATTAGGTGTATGAAACTTCAAATATATATAATATATTACTTAACTGTACAACTCATAGTTTATGTTTCAAAAAACTCTCTAGAAATTGGCGAAAATAAGGAAATAAATATTTCTTATGAATGGCATAGCTTGTCTCCGGTTTATTATTACTAGCTACTGATACCTGTGGTTTTTAGGATGTGATATCTACTGTGTACAGCTTGAATGACGTGATTTGAGTTTTTTCTTCTATAAAACCATTCACAAGGTTAAGTGGTTTGTTTAAACTGAGAGACACAGTTTGAAAATGTCTATGTTAAGCTCCAACTGTCATTTAATGGGACAAAAATCTAGCTGTTACTGTGTACATTAAACATCATTCACAAAAATATAACTAGGTGAGTGATAGTTATTGCATTTTGACATGGTAAAAGTTATTTCTTGTTTTCCGGCCTTTTCTTTATATTAATTATTCTACTGCCATAACAAAACTATCTTTTGTTTGCCTTGTTCCAATCAAATGTATTTTATGTTGAACAATGACATTCGGAATACAATAGGTAAAGTTTTTTATCCAATGTAACTGTCATCATAGTAAATGGGTGTTTGATGTTCAAAATAGTAATACTTTAAGGAAAGATATCAAGATCATGTTGCCTCATCAGTGCCTGCTAGTCTCTCTGGAGGAAACCCACTTTCCTCTACAACATGTTGATGAATAACAAACTCTATTAAATGTCATACATGTCAGAAATTTTATCAATTTACAGTGTAAATCAAGCAGACGCCATGTGTTCAAGTCAAAACCTATTTAACCATGTTTACAATAAGAAATGATGTACTGAATGGATGTTTATTGTTTTACAATTGTAATGACAGGAGCATGTTTTACTGAAATGAAACATTTTTATAACATAACTATTTCTTGCTTTAAGGCAGACATTTTGATGGTCTGATGTATACAAAAACAATGTTTACTTATCCTTGGATTGACCATGTGGATATAGGATCTTGGCATGTTGAGGCTTGATACATTGAGAGATTTTAGCTAAAATATAACTTTAACAATATATTTAAGCAAATGTCGTGAATGTAGATGCATTAGTTATATTTATTTTAATATTATGTTAGTCACACAGCATGTGACTGTGTTGTTACTTGTATATTTATGTAAATTATGAAGTCACAAGAAGAATGTTTTTATATACATGTGATATAAAATAACTGGGTTTTTATGTTTCACTACATTCCATTTATAATAAATGTACTTGATATATACAAGATATTCAAGGGTATGAATGTTTACTGACAATATGTGGACCATATGCTGAAAAACAATTAATTTCTTACATTTGTATCATCATAATTTGGCTCATTCCAATTGTGACATAACAGGTTTGTATAGCCTGAAATGTGATATGGGATATTTTAGGCAGGCATTAAATCGTGGAAACTGCTGTTTTAGTATTATGTGTTTTACGTAAAAAATATGATGTATTAGTAATATACCGTCCATTTGCTGGAGCAATAGTATAGTATTGTTATACTAGTACTATACACTTGCTTGCATCCTGCTGTTTTTGTACTATATGCACTGTTGAATTATCTGTGATATTTGTTGCTTTTAATAGTTTTATATGAGTATGTATGAACATGTATTAAGCAGTGTTTTGTACTTGTTTAAAATTGGCACTTGGTCTTCGTTGAGTATGACAGAACTGCAGTGAATGGGTAATGTAAGAATGAGTCATAGTCAGAATTGTTTTATCATGGACCTTCATAATTTGTGTGTATTTTAATGTGTTGTTGACGCTTTTTAAAATTCAATTATTTGTCAGGAAGATTTTAATTATTAATGTTGTCTTTTTTGTCCCAGTTTTCTTGTAATACTTGCATTAAAGGAAGGACTTGTTCCTGCAATTATCTGGAACTCTAGGCACATGCTGACCATGTTTGTCATTCTGGCCAAGATTCGATTACACCTCGACTGTGATGTGCATTTTACATTAGATTTTACATTGTTAAGAACATAACATGCATTAGGCAAGTTTTTTTTTAGTTTTAGGTAAAATGGATATTTTCGAAATTTTCTGCTGTTGCTTGGAAGAAGGTAATGGAAATATAATTGGATGACCAAAAGAGCCCAATATCGCTAATCTGTCATTGTCTGAGTGACATAGGAACACATAAGAATATCTTTGGTTTTTTTTATTACCTACGCCCAAAAGCAAAAATACATAAAAGAATAAACCTAAAAATAAAAAAAAAACTTGCCTTAATTTACTTTCTGCTGAGGTTCCATGCCAATATTTATGTTTGCTATTTTACTATATTTATATACATGCCTGTCTCTCATTTGAGAAGCATTATTGACAATAAATTTTGCACTAATATGTTAGTTTTGTTGTTTTTGTTATAAAGTAACGAAACCCCACTTGTGGTCCTCTGCCAAATACTTATGGCCTGAAATGCAGAGATTATTCTGGTAAATACAGTTCACCTTCAAATTAATACTGCTATCATGTAACTATATTCAATATAATTATATTGATTAACATAGTGTACATTGAAATTCAGACGAACTTATAAAAGTCGACTTTATTCTTTCTCAAAACAAGCATTGCATACCCAAACGAACACATTCTAGTGGAATATGTCGAACAAAATTAAATTCCTCGTATTCCAAACGCCTTCAAACACGTCCTACATGTCGTTTGCCATACAGTGTAACGATAAAAGATCCACCTAGATAAGTAATGTTCTGACAAGTTTCATATGTAATACTTGAGGGATGATGAACAAAGGGTAATTTTTAAACCAGTTCATAGTGAACACTTCTACATGAATACGGCATTTTTAAAACAATTTTTCATACATTTTATTACGTCATCATCGTCATCAATAGCAACCAGCTGACAACCAAACAAGATTTGACAGATTTGTTCTGTATCTATTGAGACATGATTGTATATTAAAAGTAGAAAATACACATTGGTCAATTTGTATGTTGGGACTAAAGGTAAATTAATTCTGCAAGTATCCCTGAATTTATGCACTCATATTCTGTGAGTAAGAAGATGCACACAAAACAACAAGACTAGCTTTTAAAAAAACATTTGTCCTCCATCTCTGTAGGTACCAAAATAACAAGGGGCAATAACTTTGCATGAAGTTTTGAAACATCTTTGATGGTGTGACGTGCACCGCCTCTAGGCCAACAAACCCCGTCAATGGAAAGCACACTCGCCCATTATGGTTGATTTATTGACCTTATATACACCAACTTTTCTTATATGACAATCCACAGTTTCTAATTTGCATATTAGGCATTCAACTATAAGCATGTGAATCTATTCAACCGTAACCGCTACATCACTTTCCCCTTCGAGAAGTTTCGTCACATGGGTAAAGCAACTCCGGTCCGGCAGTTGACACTTCACCCCACATTGGCCACTTATTGTAACGTGCACTACCTCTAGGTCAACAAACCCCGTCAATGGAAAAGCATGCTCATCCATCAAGGGTGATTTATTGAACTTGTATACACAAACTTTTCTTATATGACAATCCACAGAGTTTCTAACTTGCATATTAGGCATTCAACTCTAAGCATGTGAACCAATTAAACCGTAACCGCTACAATGGCATCGTGTGAGCTTTCACGAACTACTGCACATGATTAAAAGAGGAAATGAATAACTGTTTCTTTCGTTTGGCTTTATAATGATACGAATGCCCAGTTCAACTAAATGTGTTTGGCTCGAGCACGCTCCCGTAACAAGAAATGTAGTAAAATGTCTGAATTGCCATATTATAGACGAATTTGGACTTACTTTATCCTTTGTAACACACGTAGCTCGACGAGGGCGCTCTGGAGCACGGATGTCATCAGATACATAATCTAATTTTCTGTGAATTCTGCTGCTTCGGTGCCTTGCGTGTATGGTGCGCCACCTATAATTCACCAGACTAAAGCCCGTTATTCAGGACTGAGGTACGTACGGTCCGCTGGGTCTATGGGATTTTGCGAAGGACTAAACGTGGAAAATAAGGCATCGAAACACCATAGCACATTAGAATATTAGTTGATGGGCTAGACTGAAAACGATTATACTGGTTTGACTTATAATAAACTAAATATGAATAAACCTACTAGGACAATGAGTGATTGATATTGACTATGTTTTGACAGAATACGGGTGCCAGTGTATCCTACTGATATAGTGTAATTGTGTTTTCAAGATACAATTTAGATACAAAAAATTGTCTTCAATGATGAATAATTTACAAACCATTATTACAGGAAGACACCAGTCGCCGAATTTTCCTATATATCATAAACTTGTGTGAAAACTTAAACCCGAGACATTGACAAAGCATGTGTGCATCAACTGGTTGCGGTTTAATTTCAGAAATACAATGTACTTTAATAGTTTGAAAAAAGTTTAACAAAAGAGCTTGACCAGAACTGTTTTATATCACATGACTTTCCTTGTAGATAGATTAGTATAGCGAGTACGTATAATCTTATACGTAACATGTGCAATATAAAGCTATACTACATTGATGTGTTTTCCAATAAAACTGTGCTTAGTTTGCGTTTTTATTGTCAAATGAAGAATCTATCACTCGAGCACATCGTATAAATTTCATAAATTTTGTTGATCCTCTATTTCAGATTCGGGAAAATGCAATGCATTTGAATTTATCCTACTTATCTTGGTAGGAGTCTTCAAATGAATAATCAATGTCGTCTGTTGCAAGTCATCTGCAATAATGCAATTTATGGTATCCCCACGAGTAACTGATGACAATTCTTAATGTTTGACATTAAAGAGTTTCATTACTAGTACTAGCATACAAATGCTTTCAAGTATACGACAAACGGTTTTAATCTGATGAATCAAATTAAGTTCTAAGTCTACCGTAACTAATTAGAATTCCCAATATTTGTTCATTTTCAAATCGTTCTAATTTCGATGGCAAAAACAGAGGACTATGTCTGGAAATGCGACAGATAGATGAATAGCAGTAAATAAAGGATTATGTCTGCAGGACAAATCGATGTATCAATATGGAGATGATCCGATCATCCGCCTGGGGAAGTATCGAAGTCATTACGAGTTCCAATGTTCTAATGCCAATATCCATACTAAATAACTTGCTCGATATTATTCAGCGTTCGTGTTGCATTAAGAACTTTTATAAGTGGCAAATTATTCTCATAGCTGTCATGCAAAACAGTCTTGTTTGAATGCCGATATAGTAACTGTTGTCATTGTCTGTGGTCATGTCTTCTTTTGCGAGAGGATGCGGTGACATTCGTATGCACTGAGCACGTGGTAACTGGTTAATGCTGAAATTTGTGACGGAAATATTTCTGATATGCTGCGTAAATGGAAACGATCTAAATTATATAATAACTATAATACAATACAATGCAATGCAATGCAATGCAATTCAATCAGCGGCGATACAATACAATACAATACAATTCACTTTATTTCGCCATGGTTACATGTGTAACAACGACAAGGCGCTCAACTAACTCCCTCTGAACATTACACAATAAAATGTATCTTTAGAAACATCCACCTCTACGTTACAAATCAAGGATTGGTCTCTTAGCCTAACGAATGATACTAGGAACCCAAACAGGTCTCTATTAAAACAGATGCATGCAGCATGATACCGGGTATCTAGGGTTTTTAGACAAATGAAGCTGTTCAAACAAACTACATACATGGAGTTGGATATTGGGAACAACGAACGTGCCAATAAGTATAACATGACCAATTTCCTGCGTGTTATCGAAGATTTATGGTATGAAATGATACCTTCATATTGTGCGAACTTTATTTTGACAGAACAGCGGTAATACGTCAGATGATCAGCGTCAACAGTAGTATCCGTGTAATCTTTCACAGTGTCGATTTCCAAAACATAAAGCTTTGTTGTAATTTGTACGTGTACATCGTAAACTATTCTGGTGTCTGCGATTTATTTGACATCGTTCATGGGCACGGCAATTAAATCCGTTTGTCATTCATGCTTACGGTAGTTTATTTGAATATCAAAATGGGTTGCTTGATTGCTTGTTGCTTCGAGTTAAGATACCCGCGTAGGGATTATGTTTTATCGCGCAATCGTCGTGTTACGCGTCCTATTACCTTGGTGTAATAATATCTGCCTAATGGCGGGGGTTATGCCATAGTCTCTTGTCCCGCTGAGTGGTAAACTAGTATGTTTTATGTTAACACATTGCAAGATTGTCGTCAAATGTTATTTGTTGAGATAATTAATGTATTTACCCAACGTTTAGGTAATTTCGTTGTGATAAATGGAGACACGCTTTCGAATATCCGTATGGTGCGTCGCCCACAAAAGGCAACTGACCACTAAATTAAGCCTCTTGAGATATCAACTTGCAAACATGGAAATTGAGCCGTCTGGCTAGGACAATGCGTAACTGTAATAGAATTTGATATGTCGCGTGTCGAAACGTTAATTTTATGGAAGCCGAACAGACTATCTCAACATGACATGTGTAAAATGTATTAGGTACATACAGCTATCTTATCTCGTCTGTTCTGAAAACGAAAGGACAATACTGCCATGCGGCTTTATCATTCTGCGACTGTCTCAATTTGTTATATTTTGACTAAATATAACTTTTCGAGGATAATGGTACGAAGCTTATCGCCCATGTACAGCTATGAAAATGCCAGTTATAGCACTCCGTGTTTACATAAAAAGGCTAAAGGAAAATCGGACAGGGAAGGTAGCTTGCTTCTGAGTGTTTTAGGTTTAGTTTAACTCTGATATTTCCTGTCTTAAATCTGTGACAGTTTATCCCCTATTGTCCTTACAAATGCGTCACAAATCCATGCCATCATCGTGTTGACATTACATGACGAGACCATTGCAATGACTTGTTTCCTCTTTGCAATTGTGTTTGAAAATCGAATTAAACTGATTGTTGTTGTTGATTTTCTCGCCCAAATTAAGACCAAGGATTTGCTTGTAATTAAACAGGCAATGGAGGCGTTAGTTTTTGCGTCACTGGTTTAGTCGTTAGGTTCAAATGTTTAGTGGGCGAAACGGAACTGTGAAATAAATTCAAATAACCATAAACAGACAGTCATACTGTCACCAACTAACCGTTATAATGAGGGAACTGTCAGCTCCTCCATAATTACACAATTCTATGATACTGTCATAACGGAAGGACAGATAAGATCGCGGATTATGTATAATTATAGAATTAACGTCTGCCACCTTAACGCGGAATGTTAATTTTGTTCGTGAATGGAATATTGCTATTCACAACCCGGCGATCCTTCGGTGTCGTCGGAATAAGAAAATAGCTGATGTTTATCTCTGAAATCATCAGTAATGGCCTTGAATGATTTACTCACGGTGTACCCTTGTAGCCGGTTCGACTACTACTATCCCTTTTCCATAATAAATCTCAAATTGGAAAAATTAATCATAATTCGAAATTGGGTCCAAAATTATTCGGGTAAGCGTTTTCCGATTTAATGCTTTATGTGATCAGAATGTTTAGTTATTAAAATTTGATTTATTTTAAAAGCATAAGAGAATTTCTGGATCTCATTTTTTGATCTGTCAGAAATAATGAAAAATCTCGAATGGAGTCGTGTGCAGTGGCGTTTTATGATTTTCTCCGTGTAAGATATATTTAATAGAATAGTTTGATGGATATGGTTTTGTCTATTGGAATATATACGATTTTGATAGATTATACAATAATGCATTAATCATATATAAAATAAAAAATTTTCCTTATTGTTCGTTTGGTCGATATGTGTAAATGGACATGTGTATGCGTATTCTTTTTTATTTACGAACCTTTTATTATATTTTATTAATCCTAAAATTGGAAATAATTTAGAATCTCGAACGCCGCGTTCTCAATAATACAGTGACTCATTCGTATCTATAATTGTATCAGTGAAAAAGATATGAAAAATATGCTAAAACATTTATTCAATCAAACAGTTTCCAGTGTCCCCATTTAGAGAAAATAGACGTGGCTTAGAACCAGAAGGTCGTAACTACAAAATCGATATATTGAGAAAACAAGAGAAAACTGTCTGTAATTTACTCTTTACCTATGGGAATACACGTTTTTAAAACTTCATTTTGGTCAACATGACAATTTCAGATTTTCATGAAAATAGGCTCATAAGAAGCGCATTGTGAAGCAGGTTTCAAATATGTATGAGTATTATAAGGTCGTAAGTAGTAGTTACGACCTTCTGGTTCTAAGCCATCGATATATGTATTGAATGGCATAGCCATAGGAACAATACAGCCCATACAATTATAGAAGCATACTCCATACATGCCAAGGAGTTCCGAATAAAAGTTAAATGAAAGTTACGGAACTGACATTAAGGATAATTCTATGTTTTACAGGCCTGCTTTCTTTGAAATCGGTGATTTTTGTTCAGATAAAAACACATTGTCAGAGTAATTCTTCAAACTTCAATCACACTACCAGCATAAAGTGTATCAATGTTTGATGAAACTGCAAGAGAAAGATTCGCTATAGTAGGCCCTAATGCTTGTTTATCATTGTTCATACAGAATTAGGATTCAGACCCCTTAAAATTTACATATATGGGCCCAAAAGTGCAATTAACGACGTAGCACTGATGACGTTGGTTTGAAATGTGACCTTGGAGGGCAGTTACCACCACAAGCCGTATAATTTACAAGTCCTTCTATTTTGTCAGAACACATGCAATGGGTTAAAATTCCTCTTTTCTGAATCATTCCTTTATAAATGCGAGTCATCAATAAAATCAAAAGTATGTTAGAGCCTCTATCACAGGTGACGATTTTTGTATGGAGTAATAAAGTTATAAAACACAACTTTTGCAGGATGTTTGGCGCTTCTAGACTTATATATGTTCTGGTGGCACATTCCGGAAGGAGATAAAAGTATCGGCTGCAAACAAGCATGTCAACCAACTCGTGTTTTAGAAAGTAGTTCACATAATTTATTGTATGATTTTCTGTCATGGTATTAGCCGTTTCGAATCTCGACCGGAAACTCAGGTTATATTTTATGCACATTTTTCACAGCAGCAGACGACTGTATATCAAGCAGACGACAGGCTTATCTGACCCTGACAGACGACCAGATCTATCAAGATTCATTTCTTACTAGTAGATCATTTATACGAGCGATAGAATGAATTAATTATTATAACATTTGGTATGTATTTTCGAATCTATTTAACCAAAACCAATGAGAAAGTCAACGAAGCCAAAGAAGCCTTCCATATTAAAAACCGTAACCCTTACGCAAACAAAGCAGACGGCTGGCCAGTTTAATTATGCATTCAATCACACGTGAAGTAGACAGACTGGTTCAGCGTTCATGTACTTTCCTCACCAACCCTAGACTGTTTGAATACAGATAACATTTATATCAACACCGAGATTGTATATAGTTACATTCCTCCCATTCTTTGATTCATAGGAACCCGTACAATTTGATACATGAAAATTGAAATATTCCTGACGTAAGCCATAAGTACGCAGACGAAACTTAACACAAACGTTTCGGAAGAAATTTTAGAAATTAGACGCATATATTGGTGTTTCTGTACCGAGCACGTTAAAAATCAAGGTGTCTTTTGGAAAAGAGCTAATTGGTATCACACTCGGATTCCTTGTATCACACAACTGTCCCTTCCATCGGAGCTGAAAGGCAAGACCATAGACTAGTGTAGGGACAAAATCGATTTACCAAGCACTGAAGCACTTACGACCGCCCGCCCCCGTCGATCACA
This sequence comes from Spisula subtruncata, assembly GCA_963678985.1. Classification (NCBI taxonomy): domain Eukaryota; kingdom Metazoa; phylum Mollusca; class Bivalvia; order Venerida; family Mactridae; genus Spisula; species Spisula subtruncata. The sequence goes on from OY787660.1 coordinate 62,028,864, forward strand.
AACAACTAAATCAGACGACTTTCATCATAATTTTCCATTTAAATATGAAAATAAACTTCATTATAATATTACATAACCAGTATAACTAACGTATGCATCATTTTTGCCAAATTTGGCGGGATAGAATCCAGTTGATCGATCCATGTCAACGAATAACAAATTTGTTCTGTCAAAAAGCTATTAATTTTAGGTTGCCAAAAGTAAATTCATCGTGATTGATATGTATTTCATATTAATATCATATCGTTTACACGTATTTTAATTCGAAGCAGAAACATGTTAACAAGGCACGGCTACATTTACGACTCGTATTTGTTGATTTGAGGAAACCGTAAATATTTATCGTGCAAAACATGCTCATAGCTTTGGCTTGAATTATTTTCTTCCGCCATTGCTGAAGAGTTCTCGGAAAGTTTCATTGTACTTTTCGTTATTTATATAGAAACCATTCACGCACCTCGGCGCATCATGAACTGCAGCTATTTCAGTCTCCGTTTATTTATTAGAAAAGATTTTTGATGTTTGCAATCAAGCGATATCTAAACAAACTGCAAAAACAAGATTTTCCGCCGGATTGCTGGTCGGAAACTTCTCTTGATAATATGAATGTTAATATAAATCAAATTATATAGTTTGAAAATGTCTCAAATGTAAAGGCTTAGTTTAATTTCTGTGCTGGTGGTCTTCACTAAGAGTTGTAGATCTTCATCGCTATAGTTATATAAACAGACACCAAGGCGTTCCTTGAATCAAATTTCATTAAAAAGCTCGGCTCAGAAAACTATTTAATTCAATAAACGTAGCCGATGTTCTAACTACGGAGCACTTGTTACCAATTATCAACGACTGATAAGTCTAAACGTGGAATCTGACGTACATCCTTATTACAACAACACGCCGACTGCTCGTATTAAAATTCCTTAAAACTAATTTTCATGATTACCCTAATGACTTTAGATATATTGTTTATGATGTTTATATATAAAATAAAATTTAATAAATTATAGAATGCCTTTCCACTAAATTGGGGCCGCGTCTGTCAGCTGAACAACACAAAACTAGACGTTCTTCGAGAGGATTTTAGTAACGTTAATTCATCTCCAAGTAATGATGTTGATAATAATGTTCAAAAAGATGTTATGGCGACAAATAAGGACAAATACTTTGACTATGACTATGATTACAAAGGGTATGTACATTTGCCAATGAACATGGTTATGATGAATATTCAATCACAATGCAATACATTGGCCATGTTGCGGGCTATGTTGTCATTAAGGATTTAATGATGGTGGCAATGTTATAACGTTTATGATATACTACTCATAAAATCCTATCAAACCATAGCATATGGAGGCTTCTCATAAATGCAAAATGAACTTTTTAGAAAAAAAATGAAAAATTGAAATTTTACGACAGCCGTCCAGACAAGCTAATGCTTTAACCATCCAGAAATAATGTGGTTATGGATGGCGTAGATACACTGCTAACACTTGTGTACCTGATAAGTTCTTAGCAATAAGATGTAATCATTTTATAAAGAAACATATATATTATCTTGTCATGACGATTGCCTAATCATGCAGTCGTGACTTGATCATGTTTGTGCCGATAAACGAATCTACATCATCGACAGCGCGTCTCTGGAGACCGATGCACGAGCGGAAATGCGCCTTGAACGCTGGATTATAAATTTTATGATTGTATCAGAAATTGACGCGATTTGGACAACATGCAAACAGGCATATTTTACCTGATAATTGGTGTAATTTTATACATTTTACATACAGACGGTAATCCCAGATTTACTAGTTATGTAATTACTGCGGTTGGTTCACAAAGAGTTTCTGTGTGTGCGGTTATGAAGTCATTGGGTTACAACAGCTGTGCCCATTCCATGGCAGACATGTACACCCCATATCATGCTTATTAAATCGTCGACATTATGCCGATAATTTATCGTATAATTTATGATTACTTGAACTTAGTTGGGATTATCTAGTGCACAGATTAGCCCAACGTTTAGAGTTGTGGGTAGGTTAGTCTATACGAGGCGGATACAAATTGATGCATGTCCGTGATCACAGAACGACGGTTAAAGACGCCGAGGCAATAAACAATACCATTGGCTTTTTCTTCATCATGTACGGTTTTACAACGAAACAGACACAAAACTTTCACATTAACTTTTGTCCTCACATCAATTATCTTAATTGGTTTGTACTAACTTTTGTTTCCTTTTTGATACAATGTTTGTACGGTGATTGATCAACGAACTTTTGTAAAAAAAATCTTGATCGTTTTAACGCTCCTTTGTGTACCATTAAGCAACAGTATTTTCGGTGAATTCATTTTCCTGGACTACGCACCCAGCTGTTTGGTTATTCTACAGGCGCCACAAGAAGGCTTATACCTCAGAAGCCCACCAAGTAGGAAGGGCTTTGACTTGATCTTTTAAGCATTATACATGTATATATACAGGCATTTGATTTCAACTGTGCGTAAATTCATTATTTTTCCTGGTCGCCGATATTCCCTTTACGTACAAGTGTAGTTCTAATGGTACCTTTGCGGGGGTTTTTTCAGGGCAAAATAAAGCAATTCGTGAACCCCGTCCCTTGCATTACAACTTTTTGGTATGAGTGCATGTTTACGTCTTCGGGGGTAGCCACGTACACTTACAAATAGCCGTGCAACCTCTCTAATGAATTAAGACATGCGATGCGTAAATTTGTATGCGTCCTTGACTGATACCGATGTACGATTGTAGCTTATGTTTGTATTTGATCTTGTCTAGATAATAGTCCATTCCAATAGTATAATGTAAGACAATGTTTGGACAATGGGAAGCACTCATGACCACGCAAATTATTATCATTTATCATATCTGCTGGTCAATCATAGTTTGGTCTCACGTGACCATGTTCCAATCTTGCTAAATCACGCGATAAATCACGAGAATATGTTCTCAGGTCCCAATAGAGGTTTACATCATTTAGTGCTTACGATGGATGTGTGAATCAATTCGTAGTATGACTAAAACATCTATAATTCTACATACAATGCTTGAAGAAACTACAAAATAGATCCATGACCGAGTGCCATCTTAGAAATAATGGCGTAAAAACAATGGCGTAAAACAGTTGTCTTAGTGGCTTATGCATTCACAAGATAAATATTGTAAGACTCACAAAGCCTGACTATGAGAACGCATAATTATGTTTGTCCCATGCTTATGGTTTTCTGTTAAATACTGGTATAATACATGTATAACATTTCTAGTAATGATATCTACCGACTGATGTCAAAAGCAGGTGCAATGTAAATACGTTAGTTGGGAAAACATCAGTAATTGTTTTGCTTGGTCGTTGAAGTGGACAATTTCTAATAAGTCGCTCCAGCTTCAAAACATTGTGAGAACGCTTTACTAGAGTGTGCTTCTGATAGTTTACCAACACTCTTTATTGTTAAACTGTCAACTCCAACGTATCATCTACTATGAGGTTGTCATAACTCGGTAGGACCTATATATTTGGTAATCAGTATCAATATGATGCGCGCACTCAAAATAACCAGATATTGCAACTAGGACAACCGGCACATCTTTGCCGTCTTCATCGTCGTGTTTACCCTCCACCATATTCTTAGCAGTTGTTTGCACCTCAATAAATCTGCTTCTGCGGTACAAATGTATATTCGAATGTAGAATGAGAGTATCTTGTATACCATCGCCTTGTTTTCTTTAATACCGATTCGAGTATGTGGATTTTTATTCAGTCCATTTAGTATACAAGTGGCTGTACTTAATGCAGAATGTCTTGAAATATGAATACATTTGGGATTATTCATAGTTCGCAGACGACAATATACTCGTGTATATGTATATACTGCGGCATTTAGATCATCTTGCGAAGTATATCTTACCACGTACTGTCTGCTGTCTGCTGTCTGTGGTGGAATCACAGAAACGTTTCTAAGGCCGGGTCATGTGACCAAGAAACCGGAAGTGGAAATGTCGTTTGGAGATAAATTCTATGAGCTACGAAACAAAACACCGGTAACTTTAACGCGACCAGACATCGTTCTTCTTTTGTTTCAGCAGACATACTTCTGTCTTCTTTTTGGTTTAGTGTCAGAGCATTCTTTACAAGTATAATCAGAGTGTCTGTTGACTAAGGCAATTTTACCAGACGACAATTTAGGGTGTTGACGGAACAATCTGTGGGCACCGTCATTTTTACGTCGTCAGACTCGTTAAAGTGTAGATGCATTATTGTTGTAATGCAATTATGCGTAATTGTACAAATTCTTAATTTGTAAACGCAGAAGATTACACTTCAAATTGGTTTACTTACATAATGAGAAAGTTACGTCGGGAAGGAATTAGTGGTACACCACCTTAAATGATTACTTACTATCTATCAGCGAGTATACAAATTCTTTTACAGGGTAATATACCATCAGGTTTGTGTGTATTTTCGTCTTAAATCAGTCTCGTCTGCTAATACCACAAAACATATAAGACGGAAATACGAAACTTCAAATCAGGCTGTATATTGCAACGCTAAATTGAAAAGACAATAAATGTACATGTGTGCGCATGCTTATTTGATACGTCTTGTCTAGAAATGGTGCCATTTCCGAAATAATGGAAACACGGAATCATTGAAGTTTAACACTCCTTTCCGATGTACTTTGCCTTGACACAGAAAGCTCAACATTGTTTCTTGGTTATGTTTATAGGGATTAATCCTGTGGCTTATTGCACACGTCATAGTTGTATCTACATGCGTCTAAAATGCTAATATTATGTAATGGACCATGAAATCCAGCGTGTGTGGTATACCACGTCATTTGTATTATCTGTAAACTGAAAATCAACATTTATAATTTATAAGTTCTAATCCATTCATCAATAAACCTTTAAGGTTTTTCTTCTCTCTGACGTCCTTTGTCGTAAACGAGCGCAAACAAATGATATTGACAGTTAGTGGCCGAGAAGGTTGACCAGTAACAACATCAGTACGCGAGGATCGGGGGATGTACGAAAACTCATTGCAAAGGTCCTAGCTTGCACTGTCAGGACTTGTGGCGACCCAGTGTCAGGATGAGGTAACATGGTGGTCTCCATGTAGCTGAAATTTAAAATACAATACAAAACATTTTAAAAAATAACACATACACTAGTGTTACTATATATTTTTTCTGGTTAACATATATAATTATGTGCATTCCTGTAATGACATTGGAGCCACGATGAAGGTATAATAATAGACACAATCATTATGTATTTGTTGTTGGGCGGATGAACCGCTATCAAATGCCAATGACAGGTTTATTTAATCACTTAAAACGTCGTAGCTTTGTCCTATTGACGCCAATACATATAAAACCATAAAACGTCGCACTTTTATGAAGTTCGTACACATGCCTATGTTTGGACATTGCACTTGAAATACCGTCGTAATTCAAATCGGTAGAAGCACAGTTTCTGAAGAATTGACTGAATCTATAGAATAGAAAAATGGCTAATGGTAAATAACAGTTACTGTTTCATGCGGGCGATCACTAACAAAGTTCTGAAAGTATTACCACAAAAAACATTTTTTTTCTAAACTTAAGAATTTAAAATACTCTAAATAAATGGCAACAACCTCTAGAATATGGAAACAGAATCGAAGTATTATTTCATAAAAACTGCATAAACAAGGGATTATGACTATAACATGAAAATAATATGATTAATGTTGATATGATAAAAGTATTAACCGTGACAATGTCTGGGTACATGGTTTTTATGATACCACGTGGATTTAGTTTATAAGTCTACAATATTTGGCAAGAGAACATAGTCTGCAGTTTCAATAAAGCGACAGACCAAATATAGTGCAATCATTCTATAATATATAATTGTATTGTTATCTGAGTGTACTTACGATGTCAGGCATAGTTTTATTGTTCGACAAACTTATGACACATTCATATGGCGTCTGAAACGTTTAATACAAGCATTAGTTTTACAATAGTAATGAAACTGCCAAAGACAGAGACGTTAGTTTTGTTCGGAGACATTGAATTACAATGTCTCTTGTTTTTGCTGTAGTTTATTTATAATATGTTTTTCTATTTCATATTAGTCTACATTTGATTATAACTTTACATAAGTTCCATAGACATTGACCCGGAGCTCGGTCAATCCGCCCTAGTATTACACTTATCCTCCGTGCTTCAGCGGCAAGACAGTTTATTGCAAATATAGCCTCAGTGCATTGTACATAATTATATTTTTTTTTAGTTCTCTTGTTGTGCCTCTCGTGCTCTCGTGCTCTCGTGCTCTCGTGCTCTCGTGCTTTCGTGCTCTCGTGCTATCTAGTATGGTGAGTGCAGCCTCTCCTGTCCGATGAATTATTTTTGTTACCAGACATTATAATAAGACTACGGATTAATATATCTCAAACACAAAACCCGGATTTTAGACGAATGTAGGATATACAAAATGTATGTGTGAAACAAAGCCCGGTGTTAACAAACTACTGAAACATGGATGAAAATTTTCACATGAAATCAATCATATTATGACATATATCGTGGTACAACGTGAAATGAGGGATAAATATATGAGGCTAGACAAACTGAGACAGGGGCATGACTAAACTTATGAAGTTAAAGCTTTTAATGGCGCATCAATAATTGGTGTATCCCTTCGAGTATTTATGTACGGGCGTTCAGAATGCACCGACCGACATCGCATCACAAATCTCAGGCACATGCCAATCCGATTGAGTGTATACTAAGTACCTTAAAGTCCAAGTACGCCTGCAGGGCAAAGTATGTGAAAACAAGACCGATTGGTGGAATCGCCATATACCGCGAAAGTCACGAGCTCCACTATTGGCATTAACCATTGTGTAGATCAAACTTCTAAATTTCGGTCCAACGGGACAGGCTATTTTCTCTGAAGCATTAACCATGGCCATGTACAACACATGCAGAAAAGTGCGATGCTTTAGTTTCCCACACAAAATGGCAGGATTATGTAATATGTATTCATTATACATGCAAATCATGTTGCTTGCATATCAAAGTCCTACGCTTAGAGTGTCACTTGTATAGAAAATGCATTTTGTGCAATAAGCGACTAGTATACATGTAGGATATCAGCTATTTGATTGATTTCCAGGATATTTACTAAGCTATGAGGCTTAACTAATACTATTAGTGATTTTGGAACGCAAATTTATCATCTAGCCCAGTTTTCTCTACAGTTGAGTGTACACAGCCTATACTGTGGTTTCTTGAAATATAGTTAATTATGTATAAGTTGCTGGTTTGTGTATGTCAGAAACTTTAAAACATATACACAGTAATAAGTTTTGAGTGTTTGTAATTTCGCAGCATTAGTTCAACATGAGGGGGTTTACTACAAAGCTCTAGCAATCAAATTCTAGATTTTATAGTAATTTATATAATTAAATCAGACGGATACATGCATCTGTCTTAACTGATAAACGCAGATATACGTATCCTCGGGATTATAGCAACCACACTGACGTATCTGCACGTCAATTTTCCAGCATTTAAGACCTTCTTCTTCTAACCATCGTTTTAATGATCCACCCCTAGAATTTAAAAGGATGCGAGGCTTAAGAGTTTATGATCACGCGTCTTATAGTTTCCAAGAATTTCAGAAACTCTCAACAGAAAATATATTTATTCAAAATGACTTCATCTACTTGTGTACAAGTTATTCGGTTCAAACATAGACATAAATATTGTACATTCATACACACGCGAAACAATGATATACATCAAATACACACGCGTCAGGGTCAGATCAATGACAATTACAAATGTCCTCATATGCATGTACAATTCTTCTTATTCCAATTAATTCAGTGCCCACTCCGTGGAATTGTCACAAGAGATATTCTGATAGTTTACTCTTGGAACTAAATCAGCGTTAAATGGTTCGAGCAATATTGAATAATATCACACACAAACAAACAGCCTATTCTTTCAGATCTTTTATTTATTATATTCGATATTATATTAACATCTTTGATCATATATTCAATATTATTATAAATATCTTTGATCATTCGTGTATCTTTTCAGTCACCGGAAATGAAGCATAGCTTTACCGGAAGTGAGCAATTAAAGACTACAGTATCAAAAACATTGGTACATAGAATCTACATGTTGTATGAGGTAATAATCTCAGTTTCTGCACTGTACTACAGGCGCCAAAGTTTTTTTCCAAGTTCGAACGTTTACGGAAATTGCCGAGGCTTTGTAACTGGGAAATCCTCATAGATTCTGCACTGGGCTGCTGGCGCCAACACCGAAACACCTCATATTCTTTCGATTTCCGAACGTTTACGGAAATTGTCGAGACTTTGTATGAAGTAATGCTCTTAGTTTCTGTAAAGACATAAATAAAGTCTTGGTTTTGGTTTCTGCATCGGACTGCTGGCACAAAAGTCGAATCGCCTCATTACTTTCTATTTCCGAACACTTACAGAAACTGGCGAGTCTGATATTGAGGCATTTAAAATTACATAAAACAGAACCTTGTCCATGTCAAACATATTAACTGCTGTTAGTGTTACAACGTGTCCTTTATATATTATCTTGAATCTATACAACAGACAAAGGGCTGCAGAAACCCTTCAAGAAATGTTTACACAAATGTCATGACATTTATAACATTGGGAGAGTGGGTAGCACTTGACAAAGACATACTATTCACATGTAGGGTAACCCATACAACACATAACTGTCACAATCATCAAACGAACGTATCAACTGCTCCAACATTATCAATATGCAATCTTTGCAACAGCATGGAAATCCTCAAATTTCTTGTCTACTAAACTATAAACAAAACCAGTGATGTTAGTTTACTCTATGTTACGCCTAGTTAGCCTTGTTAGACTATTTCCCTTGAACAATCATATGGTTTACAAATGCCAGTCATACTTTCTGTAACTCAAGCATTTATACATTTCTAGCACAGAATGGTATAATGAAAAAACATCTGGGAAATCTCGTGTACTGGTTTTTCAAAATTTGAAACAACTAGACCGACTGTCATAATAACGATACTGTGTTTATCTATTAAACACACAGGTTCAATATGTATTGCATTGTGAGGCAACGGTCCAATTTCAAATATTATGACATACAAAAAGTATACAAGAGAAACTGGACCATGAAATCATGCTCATAGTTTTGAGTTGCCGAAATGCAATTTCGAAAAGATGCAAAGTGACGGGAAATGCGCACGAATGGGCGTATCAGTTTTTATAATCCTGTATACTTATTACTTAAATTGTAAAAAACGATACGGCCACCTGTGGTGAAATGGGCATAACATATGAAATAACGTTCCTAATGTTGGGGTTGTCTTATTAAATACTGGTGTGGTCTGTAAATGAGATTTTACCACGACCTTGACCCAATTATGATTAGTGCGCTTGATTTGCAACCCGGCGATCCGGGTTCTTTTAGATGAAAATTCGTCAACAAAGTCGATTTTTCTCCATATAATTTTGGAGAAGTTACCGGCAATTGCAATAAGGAGTACACGTTGAATTATAGAGTACAGCAATAAGGAGTACAGTGATTAGAGCTTACATGTGCTTTCAATAGCAATAAATCATACAAGTTGCATTTTATAGTAATCCGATAAGCCAAACAGTGATTTGGTAAGCGTTGTGAGGGTTGGTTAGTACTGTTAGGATACAGTCCAGGAATTCTGGTTAGGTGAATCTGTCGCCGTATACATATACCTGTATAACTGAAAAAAAAGTTTAGAAATGGCGTTAAATATACTAAACATCAGACAGAAGTTTGACTGTACATATTTAGTATTTTGAAAGTGTATGAATAATTAAGCAGTCATGTCATCAACAGAACATCAATCACGTTTATAATTCGAGATTGTCTCTTGATGATTTATTATTGAACTTTTATCACTACCTTGGGACCAAACATATCAAACTAGTATGATATACAATTGTTTGACTTGGATTTGGTCAATCGAGAATACTTAGGTCGTGTTGGCAAACACTACCGTAATCATTTATTACCATAATAGCGTTCCCGTTACACATACCCTCGATTGATCAAGGAAAATACACAATGTCTCATTCATTATCTTTTCCGGAGCTGGAATTAACCGATTTAGATGATACTAGTTCCGACCTTGTTTTTCATAATGCTGTTGTACCTGATTTACCTGTTTACTTTAGGTGGCACAGGTCCCAATACCGCATTAGAGTTATACTTTCACAAATGTAATAAGATTGAGAACCTATACACATTGAAAACAATGCTGAGTCAAATATGTGTTTGTTTTCACTTGTTCACCGTAATACATGATTCATATTAATAAATATGCAATAATCGCGAATAAATCTAATTATAAACTCGTAAGAATCTTGAAATGGCAAATAATTTGTGTTGGCAACGAATGGATCACCTTGTTTATGTTATTTTAAACATGAACAGAAATTCCCTATAACTGTAAGGAGGGATTGCTGCTTATATGTGAATGCATATTAAATGGTAGTGTCAATTCCAACATACGTAGTTTGTAACAGTAATGTCTATGTTATTTCTTACCCCGTAATAAACTAATTTCTCAGGTCCCAATAGAGGTTTACATCATTTAGTGCTACGACGGACGTGTGAATCAATTCATAGTATGACTAAAACATCTACATGCAATGCTTGAAGAAACTACGGAATTGATCCATGACCGAGTTCCATCTTAGAAATAATGGCGTAAAAACAATGGGGTAAAGCAGTTGTCTAAATGGTTTATGCATTCACAAGATAAATATTGTAAGACTCACAAAGCCTGACTATGAGAACGCATAATTATGTTTGTTCCATGCTTATGGTTTTCTGTTAAATACTAATATAATACATGTATAACATTTCTAGTTATGATTGCTACCGACTGATGTCAATAGCAGGTGCAATGTAAAAACGTTACTTGGGAAAACATCAGTAATTGTTTTGCTTGGTCTTTGAAGTGGACAATTTCTAATAAGTCGCTCCAACTTCAAAACATTGTGAGAACGCCACACTAGAGTGTGTCTCTGAAAGTTTACCAACAACTTTTATGGTTAAACTGTCAACTCCAACGTATCATCTACTATGAGGTTGTCATAACTCGGTAGGGCCTATATATTTGGTAATCAGTAGCAATATGTTGCGCACTCAAAATAACCAGACATTGCAATTAGGACAACCAGCACATCTTTGCCGTCTTCATCGTCGTGTTTACCCTCCACCATATTCTTAGCAGTTGTTTGCACCTCAATAAATCTGCTTCTGCGGTACAAATGTATATTCGAATGTAGATCGAGAGTATCTGATATACCATCGCCTTGTATACTGGTTATTTTTCCATGTTTTCTTTAATACCGATTCGAGTATGTGGATTTTTATTCAGTCCATTTAGTATACAAGTGGCTGTACTTAATGCAGAATGTCTTGAAATATGAATATATTTGGAATTATTCTTAGTTCGCAGACGACAATATACTCGTGTATACTAGTATATCCTACCACATACTGTCTGCTGCCTGTGGTGGAGCGAAGGAATGGCAGAAAATGTCTTAAGCCGGGTCATGTGACCAAGAAACCGGAAGTGGAAATGTCGTTTGGAGATAAATTCTATGAGCTACGAAACAAAACACCGGTAACTTTAACGCGACCAGACATCGTTCTTCTTTTGTTTCAGCAGACATACTTCTGTCTTCTTTTTGGTTTAGTGTCAGAGCATCCTTTACAAGTATAATCAGAGTGTCTGTTGACTAAGGCAATTTTACCAGACGACAATTTAGGGTGTTGACGGAACAATCTGTGGGCACCGTCATTTTCACGTCGTCAGACTCGTTATAGTGTAGATGCATTATTGTTGTAATGCAATTATGCGTAATTGTACAAATTCTTAATTTGTAAACGCAGAAGATTACACTTTAAATTGGTTTACTTACATAATGAGAAAGTTACGTCGGGAAGGAATTAGTGGTACACCACCTTAAATGATTACATACTATCTACCGGTGAGTATATAAATTCTTTTACAGGGTAATATACCATCAAGTTTGTGTGTATTTTCGTCTTATATCAGTCTCGTCTGCTAATACCACAAAACATATAAGACGGAAATACGAAACTTCAAATCAGGCTGTATATTGCAACGCTAAATTGAAAAGACAATATACATGTATGCGCATGCTTATTTGATACGTCTTGTCTAGAAATGGTGCCATTTCCGAAATATTGGAAACACGGAATCATTGAAGTTAAACACTCCTTTCCGATGTGCTTTGCCTTGACACAAAAGCTCAACATTGTTTCTTGGTTATGTTGATAGGGATTAATCCTGTAGCTTATTGCACACGTCATAGTTGTATCTACATGCGTCTAAAATGATAATATTATGTAATTAACCATGAAATCCAGCGTGTGTGGTATACCTCGCAATTTGTAACCTCAAAATTAACAATAATAATTTATAAGTTCTAATCGATTAATCAATGGATATTTGTGATATGTTTTTCGTACTGATATCCTTAGTCACCAACGTGCGCACACAAATGATATTGACAGGTAGTGGCCGAGATGGTTGACCAGTAACATCACCAGTACGCGAGGATCGGGGGAGTACGAAAACTCATTGCAAAGGTACCGGTGTAGCACCCTAGCTTGGCATTCACTGTCTAAAGGTAGGTTCCAGGACTTGTGGCGACCCAGTGTCAGAATAACGTAACATGATAGTCTCCATACAGCTGAAATTTAAAATATAATACAAAACATTTTAAAAAGAAACTCTTTCTATATAGTTACTATATATTTTTCTGGTTGACATGTATAATTATGTGCCTTCCTGTAATGACATTGGAGCCACGGTGAAGGTATAATAATAGACACAATCATTATGTACTTATTGGTGGGCAGATGAACCGCTATCAAATGCCAATGACAGGTTTATTTAATCACTTAAAACGTCGTAGCTTTGTCCTATTGACGCCAATACATATAAAACCATAAAACGTTGCACTTTTATGAAGTTCATACACATGCCTATGTTTGGACATTGCACTTGAAATACCGTCGTAATTCAAATCGGTAGAAGCACAGTTTCTGAAGAATTGACTGAATCTATAGAATAGAAAAATGGCTAATTGGTAAATAACAGTTACTGTTTCATGCGGGCGATCACTACCAAAGTGCTGAAAGTATTACCACAAAAAAACAACATTTTTTTTCTAAACTTAAGAATTTAAAATACTCAAAATAAATGGCAACAACCTCTAGAATATGGAAACAGAATCGAAGTATTATTTCATAAAAACTGCATAAACAAGGGATTGTGACTATAACATGAAAATAATATGATTAATGTTGATATGATAAAAGTATTAACCGTGACAATGTCTGGGTATATGGTTTTTACGATGCAACGTGGATTTGTTTTATAAGTCTACAATATTTGGCAAAGGTACATTGTCTGCAGTTTCAATATAGCGACAGACCAAATATAGTGCAATCATTCTATAATACATAATTGTATTGTTATCTGAGTGTATTTACGATGTCAGGCATAGTTTTATTGTTCGACAAAGTTATGACACATTCATATGGCGTCTGAAACGTTTTATATAAGCATTAGTTTTACAATAGTAATGAAACTGCCAAAGACAGAGACGTTAGTTTTGTTCGGAGACATTGGATTACAATGTCTCTTGTTTTGTTGTAGTTTATTTACCATATGTTTTTTTGTTTCATATTAGTCTATATTTGTTTATAACTTTACATACTTTCCATAGACAGTGGGGACATTGACCTGGAGCTCGTTCAATCCGCCCTAATATTACACTTATCATCTGTGTTTCAGCGGCAAGACAGTTTATTGCAAATATAGCCTCAGTGCATTGTACATAATTATATTTTTTTTTAGTTCTCTTGTTGTGCCTCTCGTGCTCTCGTGCTCTCGTGCTTTCGTGCTCTCGTGCTATCTAGTATGGTGAGTGCAGCCTCTCCTGTCCGATGAATTATTTTTGTTACCAGACATTATAATAAGACTACGGATTAATATATCTGAAACACACAACCCGGATTTTAGACCAATGTAGGATATACAAGTTGTGTGTGAAACAAAACCCGGTGTTAACAAATTACTGAAACATGGAGGACAATTTTCACATGAAATCAATCATATTATGACATATATCGTGGTACAACGTGAAATGAGGGATAAATATATGAGACTAGACAAACGGAGACACTGGCATGACTAAACTTATGAAGTTAAAGCTTTTAATGGCGCATCAATAATTGGTGTATCCCGTCGAGTATTTATGTACGGGCGTTCAGAATGCACCGACCGACATCGCATCACAAATCTAAAGCATGCCAATCCGATTGAGTGTATACTTGAGTACCTTTAAGTCCAAGTGTGCTGCCCGGCAAAGTATGTGAAAACAAGACCGACTGGTGGAATCGCCATATACCGCGAAAGTCACGAGGTGGGTCCACTATTGGCAGGAGCCCATTGGGTAGATCCAACTTCTCAATCTCGGTCCATCGGGGTAGCTTATTTTCTCTGAAGCATTAACCATGGTCATGTAGGCCTACAAGTTAAGGCTACAACACATGCGGAAAAGTGCGGTCCTTTGGTTGTCCATACAAAATGGAAGGATTTTTCATGTATGCATTAAAAATGCAAATCATGTTGCTTGCATATATATCAGAGTCCTACGCATAGAATGTCACTTGTTTAGAAAACGCATTTTGTGCAATAAGATACTAGTATACATGCAGAATGGCAGTTATTTGATTGATTTTCAGGACATTTATTAGGCTATGTAGCTTCACTAATATTATTAGTGATTTTGGAACGCAAATATATCATCTAGCCAAGTTTTCCCCACAGTTGAGTGTGCACAGCCTATACTGTGGTTTCTTGAAATATAGTTAATTATGTATAAGTTGCTGGTTTGTGTATGTCAGAAACTTTAAAACATATACACAGTAATAAGTTTTGAGTGTTTGTAATTTCGCGGCATTAGTTCAACATGAGGGGGTTTACTACAAAGCTCTAGCAATCAAATTCTAGATTTTATAGTAATTTATATAATTAAATCAGACGGATACATGCATCTGTCTCAACTGATAAACGCAGATATACGTATCCCCAGGATTAAAGCAACCACACTGACGTATCTGCACTTCCATTTTTCAGCATTTAGTACCTTGTTCTTCAAACCATCGTTCTAATGATCCGTTCTTACAATTTAAAAGGATGCGAGGCTTAAGAGTTTATGAGGACGCGTCTTATAGTTTCCAAGAATTTTTCGACAATCTTCACAGAAAATATATTTATTCAAAATGACTTCACCAAATTGTGTTCATGTTATTCGGTTCAAACATAGACGTAAGTATTGTACATTCATACACACGCGAAACAATGATATACATCAAATATACACGCGTCAGATCAAAGAGACAAGCAATTGTACTCAAAAACATACATGTACAACGCTTCTTATTCAAATCAATTCAGTGCCCACTCCGTGGAATTGTCACAAGAGCTATTCTGATAGTTTACTTTTCGAACTAAATCAGCGTTAAATGGTTCGAGCAATATTGAATAATATCACACACAAACAAACAAAATAGTCTTTCAGATCTTTTATTTATTATATTCAATATTATATTAACATCTTTGATCATATAGCCCATATTATTATAAATATCTTTGATCATCGTGTATCTTTTCAGATACCGGAAATGAAGCATAGCTTTACCGGAAGTGAGCAATTAAAGCATACAGTATCAAAAACATTGGTACATATAATCTACATGTTGTATGAGGTAATAATCTCAGTTTCTGCACTGTTCTACACGCGCCAAAGTATTTTTCCAATTTCGAACGTTTACGGAAATTGTCGAAGCTTTGTACTGGGTAATCCTCATAGATTCTGCACTGTGCTGCTGGCGCCAACATCGAATCACTTCATATTCTTTCGATTTCCGAACGTTTACGGAAATTGTCGAGACTTTGTATGAAGTAATGCTCTTAGTTTCTGTAAAGACCTAAATTAGGTCTTTGGTTTTGGTTTCTGCATGGGACTGCTGGCACAAAAGTCGAATCATCTCATTACTTTCTATTTCCGAACACTTACGGAAACTGCCGAGTCTGATATTGAGGCATTTAAAATTACATAAAACAGAACCTTGTCCATGTCAAACATATTAACTGCTGTTAGTGTTATAACGTCTCCTTTATATATTATTTTGAATCTTTACAACAGACAAAGGGCTGCAGAAACCCTTCAAGAAATGTTTACACAAATGTCATGACATTTATAACATTGGGAGAGTGGCTAGCACTTGACAAAGACATACTATTCACATGTAGGATAACCCATGCAACACATAACTGTCACAATCATCAAACGAACGTATCAACTATTCCAACATTATCAATATGCAATCTTTGCAACAGCATGTAAATCTTCAAATTTCTTGTCTACTAAACTATAAACAAAACCAGTGATGTTAGTTTACTCTATGTTACGCCTAGTTACCCGTGTTAGACTACTTCCCTTGAACAATCATATGGTTTACAAATGCCAGTCATACTTTCTGTAACTCAAGCATTTATACATTTCTAGCACAGAATGGTATAATGACATAACATCTGGGAAATCTCGTGTACTGGTTTTTCGAAATTTGAAACAACTGAACCGACTGTCATATTTGCGATACTGTGTTTATCTATTAAACACTCAGGTTCAATATTTATTGCATTGTGAGGCAACGGTCCATATTCAAGAGAAACTGGACCAGGAAATCATGATCATAGTTTTGAGTTGCTGAAATGTAATTTCGAAAAGAAGCAAAGTGACGGGAAATGCGCACGAATGGGCGTATCAGTTTTTATAATCCTGTATACTTATTACTTAAATTGTAAAAAAAGATACGGCCACCTGTGGTGAAATGGGCATAAAATACGAAATAACTTTCCTAATGTTGAGGTTGTCTTATTAAATACTGGTGTGGTCTGTAAATGATATTTTACCTCGACCTTGGTCCAATTATAGCTAGTGTGCTTGATTTGCAACCCGGCGATCCGGGTTCTTTTAAATGAAAATTCGTGAACAAAGTCGATTTTTCTCCATATAATTTTGGAGAAGTTGTCGGCAATTGCAATAAGGAGTAAACGTTGAATTATGGAGTACAGCAATAAGGAGTGCAGTGATCAGAGCTTACATGTGCATTCAATAGCAATACTAGTAAATGATACTAGTCGTATTCTATAGTAATCCGATAAGCCAAAACAGTGATTTGGTATAAACGTTGTGAGGGTTGGTTAGTACTGTTAGGATACAGTCCAGGAATTCTGGTTAGGTGAATCTGTCGCCGTATACATATACCTGTATAACTGAAAAAATGGTGAGAAATGGCGTTAAATACTAACAAACAGAAAATTAAAGTTTAACTGTATTAAGTACATTTGTATTTTGAAAGTGTATGAATAATTAAGCATGTCATCAACCGATCATCAATCACGTTAATAATTCGAGATTGTATCTTGATGATTTATTATTGAACTTTTATCACTACCTTGGGAATATATGTATCCAACAATGTATACAATTGTTTCACTTGGATTTGGTCAATCGAGAATATTTAGTATGTGTCGGCAAACACTACCACAATCATTTATTACCGTAATAGCGTTCCCACCACATATACTCTCGATTGATCAAGGAAAATAAACAGCATCTCATCTATAATGTTTTCCGGAGTTCGCAAAAATCAAGTTGAAAGAATCCGGTTACGTCGTACTATAGATACTCGTAAGCGCTACTTTCACAAACGTAATTGGTTTGAGAACATAATAATACAGATTGATAACATTTCTGAGTCAAATATGTGTTTGTTTTTACTTGTTCACCATCTTACATGATTCATATTAATAAATATGCAATAATTACGAATATATCTAATTATAAACTCGTAAGAATCTTGAAATGACAAATAATTTGTGTTAGCAACCATTGGATCACCTTGTTTATGTTATTTTAAACATGAACAGAAATTCCCTAGAACTATAAGGAGGGATTGCTGCTTATATGTGAATGCATATTAAATGGTAGTGTCAATTCCAGCATACGTAGCTTGTAACAGTAATGTTTATGTCATTTCTTACCCCGTAATTAACAGTTCATAAATAACATTCTACATGGAAGTAAATTAGCTTAGTTAGATTCAAAGCCCATTCTGACGGGATGTGTACGCCTATTTCAATCTAATCACCATATGCTTTTCATATACTCATACTGTATAATGACAAATATTGTTTATATGTAGGCATGCTAGGGAAATTAACGTAATGAAAATGTGAAGCTGTAACGATTAAATAGTGTATATAGTTGCTCGATGCGTGCTGTTTTATCGTCGATAACAAGCGTTCACACAGCGTGTTTCAAATCAAGTCGTTGCGCCCGAATTGCTAACCATAGTTAGGAAACTGTATTTAGTGAAATATCTATGACTCTTATTAATACATTTGTACAGTAGAATGCTGTGTTACATTTTTTATCAAACGTGAAGCATCAAGGCTATGGAATAAATCGACTTCTCGGGGCAAGACAATGGTAACTGCGTTTCTTTTTTAAAGACGTGTACCATAGTTTTGCACTGATCCCTTGCAATATATATTTATTTCATATATTCCAAAAATACATACATTATTTATACCTACACACAGTATGCTTCTGTCCATGATTAATATATTTCTGGCAAACAATTTAAATAAACCCGCTGTGATACTTTGATACCTACATATATTGCAACCTAACGCTACCTGATACCATGTAGGACAACCACAGATGTTTCGGGTGAATGACAGAAATGACTGTATGCATTTAAAAGGCAAACATTTAGGACGTATAATTCATGGTAAAATACTATTTTTATCGACAAAGTTAAGCTTTGTTAGTACGAACGGGGCAGATGCCCGGTTTTTATACCATACCGCACCAGCTGGGGTGCCCTCTGGCAGAGAGGTTTATAGATCCAAATCTTGAAACTATAGCAAATATATTGTCATAACAAGGAACGTGAAACAGTCGGTACGCCCGTTAGTGAACGTGATAATAGACATCTTTACGATGGTCAATGTGTTAAATTAAGATATCATCGATTTGTCCAGTTTAATTGTATTATTTTTTCCGATTGTCTTGCATTTTCAATTAATTTGATTAATGTTGACCCGTGAAATATGCCCATGATAACGTATATGACTGGCATATGGCCGCTAGTTATACCAACAATAATTTTATTTGATCTTTCCACGAGGGCCAGGTATCTTTAACATCAACCGAATGACCATGGGAGGTCAAACGTATTGCTTGATTTATGGTGTTTTGGAAATAGCCAGACAAGTCAGTCAAGGATTAATATTACATTTGAAATTGTACCGGTTGTGTTCTTTTGATATACATGTACCACTAAATGTAAATGATTGTACGAAGAATGGAATACACGATACTCTCTACAAGATTCCTCGTCCGATTATGAACCAATAAGACATACTAATATACAGGACATTTTAAAGCACCATTGCAAATTGTATCAACCAACGTCTATTCCAAAACTCGGGGTACATGATTGTATTTGAAATGCCTCAATGCTTTATTGAAAACAGAAGCTCCGAACTGTAAAAGTTTCCGGGAACATGGACCTCATTGTTGTTCATAGAACAGTGAGAGTGGACGTCGGGAATCTAACCGGTATTGTGTCAGACAGCAACGACGGAGAGGAACTTCTGTTGTGAACTGTGTCAACTACTGACCTATGCCAAGAAGCGGGTGTTGACGAACGTGTTGGTTAGATTTGAGAGACAAAACAAAGTACAAGAGGTTAACGATCAATATTACTGAATGGATTAGATCAATGTTCGTAATAAAATTATTTATGCTAATTGGATAATCACGTGACACCTTATGTTACGGTGAGATTGACCAGTCTGTGATTTTATGGCCGCAACACCCTGACTTTATTGTATCACAATTTCCATATTCACGATAGAAGCTACAACTTTGTCAATAACCGACCATAAAGACAAGCTGGTCAGTGTTGCTAACTCTGTCATAAAGTCACAGAAGTTGGTTGACCACGTGCCAACGAGTGCTAACAAATTATCTGACCGTGTATTGGACACTTAACGATGTGAATGAATTATGACCAAGACAATGTGTCGTAAAAGTGTTTAAGAATGGCATTTCATAAATGGACAATCGTTAATCACCGATAACGACCGTGCTTGCATTCATTTTAAGACACCGTTTTAACTTTATTAAAAGAGAAACATTACTAGGAAATAGACAGAAGCCATTACCGGACCTATTGTTCCTCTTCACATAATCTTATTCTACATGTATTGGTTAGGTGATGTGTACAGGCATATTACAGCTCTTGTGTGAATTATCAGTAAAGAAATTACGAATGTATTTTATTTGAATAACAAAGTAAATTCAGACTCTAGCTAAACTCTCACAAGGAACACCAACGGAAGATTCGAGAAAACCTTTCTTAGAGAATGGTAACGGAATATTCCAGACAGTGTCTCCTTGAAGAATACCAGTGGAAGTTTCCAGCAAACGCTTCGTGAAGAAGACCAACGTAATACCCCAGCAACACATTGAAGAACGAAAAAAATCGAACCACTTTTCTTGAAGAAAACCAACTCTCCAGGACTCGGATAACGCTTCCGTGGAGAATACAAACGAAATACTAAGACAAGTATACTTTCCTAATGATTGTCCAGGGAATATCTTACGAACATCCATCTGAAAATAGTGATTGTAATCAAACAAAAAAGATGAGTTGACATGATGCGATGTGTTATATGATGTTTATCGTTGTAGGTCAACATCAAATATTATATAGGATGATATGGAGCGAAGCGATGAGTTATGGCGCAATGCGGTGTTACAAACTTAATACTTCTGAACTTCTAGTTATATTGACGGTCAGAAAGTATACTATCAAATCTTCGTTTGTATATTCATAGAAACATTTCATAAATGTATATTAAAATTTTATTATTGTCATACTGCTTATAGGTCACCTTTTCTTGACACACAGGCGGCAAACCAGTTCTGGAATTACCCTTGTGCGTTGAGTTCCAAGCTATGCTGCTATACCAGGACCACTAACGCCGTATTCATTAAACAACAACTTCATTTTGGGAAGGCAGCAGAAATAGTAGAATACAAAAGACATGGTAAAACCACACAACCAACACACAGGTCTCAAACAAAGAAAACTGAACACGAAAAACAGCTACATGTACACAACCGAATCTTCATGTAATTCAAGATCTGGGCACGAACACACAGCCGCCCAATCCCAAGGCGACCACTCTAACCAATGGATCACCAGAACAGATGACACCGCCAATGGGGTCGTCACCAGAACATATGTGAAAATGGATACGTTTGGAAGCATAACATATTATTCCAACCCTATAAATTTCGACCTTGAGTTACTATTTTATCAATACATTACAATATACCTGCATTATGTGAATAAGATTAAGGAAATGAACCCGTAAATTGCGATTGCACAGAACCATTTTGGGAACCTATTTCAACTGGAATTGAATTACCATGTGGAAGTATTACATTATAAAGCAGTAAATTCATGCAAGATATTAGATAAGAGAAATGTATGATTGTACCAAACATGCAATACTGGTAGAATAATAACATTATAGATCAGCTTAGATCTTAGATAAGTTTGCGTTGCTACCATCATACATGTAGTTTCGCCAAGGCCATCCAATGTTGCGATTACACACAAACATTTGCGAAACCCCACTCAACTAGAATTGAATAAGGGTGAGGAAATATTACATTAAAATGCAGTAAATCCATGCAATAATAAGAAAATATAAATGTATGAGTGCACATAGATGCAATACTGGTGCAATAATGTCATCATATATCTAGATATTATTATACGTAGCTACCACCATAGCTTCAAAGGCCATACGATGTGACATTTTCCGAATATATGAGTTCGTATTTGGTAAGTACAGGCACTTATAACTCACAGGTGAAGTACTGGTAAGAAGTCCTCATAAATTATTCTACCTTTTGTAACATTCTTGCTCAAGGACATAGTTTTGCTCGTCATTTTCCAGACCAAGAGAGGTTTGAACATTGCATTTTCACGTCTTATGGTATTTAACATGTTGTCGTCTCTTTTGTGAATACATTTCATGCAATTGTATACTAAAAATTATCTAAGCCTGCTTTTTTATTTCAATAAAATATCTTCATGGTACTTTAGTTCATTTTACTCATGCTTCACCTTTGGTGAGCTATATGCCAATCAAATACGAGTAAATTTATTCGGTATTTTTTACATTTGATGGCCTTGGCGAAAGCATGATAGTAGCAGCATACTCATTAACTTCTCTTTATCTTGATCTATACTGATATTATTGAACCAGTATTGCATGATAGTTGTATTTCTATGATCTGGTGTCTAATATATTCTGATTGCTAAATGGAATTGTAATTCAATATTTCTTCGTGATTATGTAATCAATCCCAATCCTGTTCAATTTTAGTGTACTGATAGAATAGAAAATAAAGCTGGATATTTTAAGGTCTGAATAATATATTTTTCTTCCAAACGTATTAATTATCACATATGTTCTGGTGATGATACCATTGGCTGCGACATCTGCCTGAGTGATGCATCGGTAAGGATGATCGCCCTGAGGTTGGGAGGTTGTGAGTTCGTACACAGATCGTGACTTGAATGAAGATGGTGCAAGTGTAGCAGCTTAGTTTCCATATCCGGATCTAGTATTGTTACACATGGCTGCAAGTGCTTCTCGGCATACAATATACAGGTTGTCATTGGGAAAGTCTTGGTATAGTTTCTGCTGGAGGATATTAACAGTCAAACCAAACGTTCTGACTTATGCGATGTTCGGTTTTGCCATTTTGTGTTTTTGCCTTTCTTGTTTTTGTTATTCTGTTCATTGTTCCCCTATGTCATGTTCCTACTGTTTTAAACGTTTCAAGTATTTAAAAAGACTAATCATCTTTGTCTATTTATTCAACTATAATGCATGGGCGTATTCAAATACTAGTTTGAGTTATCATGTTTCGGCCCATTGATGAACGACATAAATATGCGAACAAAATATTCTTGCCAGTTATCTTGAATTAATGATGAAACACGATTCCTGAAAACATCCCGACCTAACACGATTGGCGATACACAGAGAATAAGAATATGTTGTGATGAATTAAAGAAATGATATAGTGAATACATGTACATACTTCAAATATGCCGTAAAACACGTTGGAATATATTTATTTAGAAGTTTGTTAATTTTCGGCATGTCAAAAACCGCAATTTACGACTCGCCAGAAAACATCAAATGGCGCCAACCCGATTGTCTCAATCTTCTTCTTTGTCAAAAACGTTTGTCCTCGCGACTTCGTTACTTGATGTATATTTCAACAATAAACAGTTTCGATGATTAAAATAAACAATACGATTCTGGCAATGATACATGGAGCTAAGTTATTTATTTATCAAGTACTTGACTGAAGTATTGCTTGGAAAATATGTAAACGACAAGACTCTCCCTAAGCTGAGGACATTAATTGTATTTTGACAAGTCGAGTAAACAGTAGACAATATCTAACATGGAAAGAAACACACGATTGTAATTCACTTAAAATTACGATAAATTGCATTCGCCACCTCAGCTTCCAAACAATACACATCGCACCATTCCAATACATTGGAAGTTGTATCCTGGGAGACATAACGGAGACAAGTAAATGAGATTTTAGCACTAATCGTACGAATGAAACACGGAAAACCTGATCATTGAGCACATTCACTTTCTATCTTTGAACAATATTTTGTCAAGAATATCAGTTTGCTGGCATTTTTTACAAAACGGTATTCATTTCAGATCTCTGAGCGAAAAGTTTGATTAAATAACAACATCACATTGACGTAATGCAAGCGTCTATACAATGTGACGAACATAGTCTTTGGTGGTCACCAAACTGGTTATATGAACTCGTATGTACCTTTTGGCTCCCACATTCCTTTAGTTGGCATCCTCCTATTATTAACCTGCGGCCTTGAGCAGGTTATATTTGTATGCAACAAGAAAAATTTCCATGTAGGGGCACGTGACCTGTTCTGGATGGTTTACCATTTCAAAAAAAAATTCCAAAAAAATCAGCATTTTTTAAGAATGTCGTGAACCAGACTAATACCAATTTTTATTTTTTTTATTTTCGTATAGATCTATTTTATTTTATTTTAAAATAAAGTATTAACCATAATTTACCCCTTTAAGTAATAATTAATAAGAAAAAAATGTGTTTCGAAATGTATTTTAACGCGCACTTGACCTTTCGTTAGTCTGGTTCACGCGTTCAAAACTATCTCCAAAAAAATGAAGCACTTTGTGCGAATGTCGTAAACCAGACTATTTCACTATTATTTTATTTTATATTTTAAAATAAAGTAATGTAAGTTTATAACTATAATTATTTCTTTTACCCCTTTAAGTAATTAAAAATAAGAACAAATGTGTTTCGATATGTGTTTTAGCGTGCACCTGCAGTCTGGATTACCTCTCTTATATCATTACGTTAACTAGGTCATGCAGGCCTACGCGTCGGCATTAAACACCCAAATCTTAACCAACTAGTAACGTTTTTACCCAAATACTTGTATTTAACTAACAATATGGGGTTGATTAACTTTATTAAGCATTTTAATGACCAGTGATGACTAAATAAACGTAAACTAGCAAGTTTTTCGGCAAGACCCGGCCCAGTATCATTTCGAACCGGCGTTTGTCATAATATTTGCACGTCGTGAGAATCGCTTTTTTTAACTTTTTGACTCTTCTAGCGCCGATACCCAAATATACAAAAGTATGAACGTTTATTTACCCAAATACTTGTATTTAATAAACTATTTGTCGTAAATAAACTATATTACGCATTTGAATAACCAAATAATGAAAATAGCACCATTTTCCGGTAAATTATACTAGGTAAATATACCCAAACACACATATGCCTACTAAATCAGAGAGGTTTGTAAAATTCCGCATTTTTCGACGGGGACTTGGACTTTTAATTGTTTCTTTGGCTCACGTGTAGGCATTGCTCATTGTACATGTGTCGTGGTGTTACTGGTGCGAGTCTTTGCTCGGCTGGTAAAGTGTGCTGCCTCCCCTGTCCGATTTCCTCATACCTTTATATTAAGCCTTATTAACACTTTAAAAAGTTCTAGTTTCTAAAATTATAAAAAAATGTCTCTCACAATACTGGTCTGTAAAACAATTGGCCGCAGGAACTATTTAACTTGTTTCTATTGAGAACCTACATCATTAATTGACATGGTTCATAATCAAACAACAATTAAATTTTAATTCTTGCAATTCATGGAGTAGTTGACTTTGTAGGAATTTTTTAAAATGAAAGGTTGACATTTCAAATTCATCAAGAAGATTTTTAGTTCTAGTTTCTAAAAGTATAAAAAAATGTCTCTCACAATACTGGTCTGTAAAACAATTGGCCGCAGGAACTATTTAACTTGTTACCCTATTTGTTTATATCCCCACTTTCTGAACTGTGTACATGTAGATCTTTGATATCATATTTAATTGAAATCAAAACCAATTGATAGTTAACACATGTGGCTTCTTAAAGAAACGGGTGCTGGTATTGACTCGCCAACATAATTTCTATGATTAAGGTAACTCTGATATTTAACGTCTGTATGTCGCATATTTATTCTTAAATTCGACCATTCTAAGACTTATTCGCATACAAATGTCGTCGTTTTATGTTGTTGAATATTTTGTGTTGATTTATGTCTAAAAAAACCACCGAATTCCGTTAGATTGAACTTCAAGATATTAACAATTTAAATTCAAAGTTCAGGCGTGAATAACTCGCTCACAAAATGCGATTATGTATTATAACTGTCTAGAATTATCGCTTACACGGTTCCGATCTGACGTATATGTTTGTCGAGCTCCTGTGCTACCCTCCTACCATTATCTTCTCCGTAAAAACCACTGCAACCGTTCAAATCTTTCTAATCTGTCTATTTACTTGCCAGTTTCATTAAAATTAATTCTCTCTCAAAGTATATATTTTCTTGTTATCTTAGAACTATTTTCCTCTATTGTGACAGTCTACGTCTCGGCTAGTCCGTAATTTTCTTACAACTTCACCTAAAACAATACATTGAGATGATAAATTTTATCATTTCGTTGGATGTAAATTAAATTACAGCTATTTATCGTACACCCATTTATTCGTTGTAACTTGCTTCGGTATTTTAAATTGCGAAATTAAAACCTAGTGAGACTAATGTTATTTGAAATTCAGATAGGGATTTAAGCATATCTATTTCCCTGGAGTAACTTGTTCCATGACAGCCACGTAATAAAATGACAGTTCTTGATCGATATCCACACATCTGACAAACACCGTTTCATTTCAATTGTTATTTTCTCCCGTAACTGTCTCAATATTTTGAATGAAGTTGTTAAAGTTTTTAAGAAAACTGTGTTCAGCGAGTTTTTTTTATGTTTTTAAAGAATACAATTTGAATATTTAACGAGAAGGCTGCTGAAAAATCTTTTAATAATCTTTTAGCATATGCGAAATTTCTGTGCAAGCATCGAGTCTTGTCAAGAATATCATCAGCTCCAATCTCACATTGCACAAATCATACGGTGTTTGTTCCTTCGAGCTTTTCATTAAGTTTATCGAAAGTCAGCATTAGAATGCGAGGTCCATCACTTGAATAAACATTTTAAAACACAAGTATGTTAGATCAGACAGCTTCGTTGAAACGTTATAATTATGTTGTTAGATTGACATGCATTGTTTTTGTTATTACACATTGCAAACTTAATATTGTCTACACATAATTCAAATATTGACAGATCGTTATCTGCTTTGTGGTACGGCTCGATTTGTTCATTGGCATTCTTCAATAACGAGTTTGCTCATTTTTGCGTTGGTTTCAAGTCTCCAATGTGTGTTCCTTAAGGTATTTGCTTTTGTATTTCTTTAATAAGTGTTAGTTACTTGCATTCTTCATGGCAGTGTTGATCGAGTATTGGAGAGTTGGCATTCGTCACCTAGCGTTGTTCTTTTTTGTTCTTTAAGAAGGTGTCGCTGGCATATTTCGGTGGTAATCTTCAAGAAAGCGCTGACCGACTCTTTGTGTTGGTATTCCGCAAGAAAATTTTGCTCTATGGTGCTGGAGTCTTTCGTTGGCAGTCTTCCACCGCGGGTTCATTTTGCTCTGACATTCAAAGTTTTGCTGAAATATTTCGTTTATATTATTCAAAGAAGTTCACTGGACATATTTAATTGTATTATTCTAATCAATGTTTCCCTGGAACTTGTGCAATGTATTTCGTTTGAATTCTTTCGTTGGTAATTTTCTTTGCTGCTCGAATATGTTGTTGTTATAATATTCCTCACGCCAGGATTACTCGAGTCATTGGTTTTAATCCGTAATGCTGTACTGACTACCTTACGTTGCTTGTTGTGTTAAGGCCCGTTTATGCTCGCAAATGAATGTACTCAATGGAAAGGTATATACTCTATATCGCGACCGTGGCCAACTGGTTAAGACGTCCGTCTACGGAGCGAGAGGACGAAGGTTCGAATCCCGGCGGAAGCTGGCTTAGACTGAAACACCTGGTTTGTGAGCCGCCAGCTAGTTAAAGAATGGTTACCGTAGACCCATCTCTGACAGGTGCCCGGCAACACGAGAAGGGATTCGAGAGGTACTGTGAGCATGGAATAAAGAGTGCCTCAAAAGTCAAATTGACTGGCCCTTTTAATATGGGTGACACTATAATAAACAAACATTTTATCTTACTTTATTTGATGACAGTGAACCAAAAGTGAAGTATCAAATACAATAATTGCTATAGTGGTGAGCGTCGAAAGCTTTGCCACGTTCCTAAGGTTATAATGACAACTGTTCTTAAATAAATACCAATTTCTCGCTCAGAGCACTTCAAATTGAGAGAAATATTTCAGAAAAAAATGAAAGTAAAAACTATAACATGATATCACTAATGGTATTGTTATAAGATAACGCACGTGTAATGTGACTTCATTTTTTTTAAATAACAAACTCATTGTGATATCATGACAAAGTAAGAGTACGCATTAGTTGTCACGCGATACATGCTCATTTCCATATGGAAATCTAGAGTAATGGGTCCATCCACTATTTGTACAAGTGTATGGTTTGCTGAAATGCATGTTTATTCCAAATAAATACATTCATAGTTTGTTTAGAACATTTTAACGTATGCTTCACCTTTGTGACATATGTAAGTACATAACACATACGAGTATATATAATTGGCAATTTCACATTTGATGGCCTTGGCGAAATCATGAAGGTAGCAATGTAAACTTATAATCGTAATTTACTCTAAAATGAAGATTTAAAATGATTCAATGTAACAACATGATATGTTTGTTTCAGTCATACATTTCTATTATTTAATGTCTTATGTGGTCTGACTGTTAAATTCAATAATTATGCAATATTTATGCGTGATAATTCATTGAGTCGGGTTTCAAAAATATTTCTTTCGCTATTAACGGGTTTATTTTCCTAATCGTATTCACGTCTTGCAGATACTTCGTAGTTTTACTGATATAATAATGAATATAGCTTGATTACTAGTATTCGAAAAATCTAAATTAAGGGTTGCTTCTACAAGTTTTAAAAGAAAACTTTGCTTGAGTCTTTCGTTGGCTTTTTCAAGTGGGTAATTTTTTCAAGAAATCTTTGCTGGAGTCTTCCATTGGTGTTTTTAAGAAAGTTTTGTTCGAGTATTTCTTTGGCATTATTCAAGAAGGTGTTGCTGGGGGTTTTAGTTAGAGTTCATCCATATAGTGATACAAGAGCCCCCCGTTTGTTGGCGTTCTTTAAGCATGTGTTAGTGAGTATTGCCTGGATTTTATATTTTGTCTTCTTTCGAAATTGTTGCGGGCGTAATTCGTTAATATTCTTCAATGGAATGTAAATATTTTTTATTACTGTATGTAATTATTTAAACCTCTCGGTCAAGGATAACCCATGAAAGTGCAAGCACTTATTTCCAATGGGGTCCTGTGTTTTTGCTGAAGGGACAGCAGGTGGAAGAGATAGTGGTGTGATACAAGGTATCCGGGCGAGATGCCCTAGCTCTTTCCGAAGAGACACCTTGGTTCTTTAACGTGCCCGGTGTATAGCACCGATACACGCGAGACTACCTCTGGGTTGCTAACCAGTTCATCTCCAGTTAGGTGGGAAACACAGAAAAGCGTTTCAGAAATGATCAAGTGCCCCGGCCGAGGATCGAACCCGGGACCTCTCGATCAGCAGTCAAGCATGCTGTCCGCTCGACAGTATTTTGAATGCTGCTTAAACGATATTCGGTTTGCAATGTGGATTTGCAAAAGCAATACGTGACAATCAAACAACAGATCACGTCTCAACGAAGATGTCAGTTTTAGCATACATTCTGTTGTTGTTTTAAAGTTGAATTTAAATGATGGACGTAGCATTCTAATGCAGACTTTCAATGAACTTAATGAAAAGCTCGAAGGAACAAACACCGTATGATTTGTGCAATGTGAGATTGGAGCTGATGATATTCTTGACAAGACACGATGCTTGCACAGAAATTTCGCATATGCTAAAAGATTATTCAAAGATTTTTCAGCAGCCTTCTTGTTAAATATTCAAATTGTATTCTTTAAAAACAAAAAAACTCACCGAACACAGTTTTCTTAAAAACTTTAACAACTTCATTCAAAATATTGAGACAGTTACGGGAGAAAAAAACAATCGAAATGAAACGGTGTTTGTCAGATGTGTGGATATCGATCAAGAACTGTCATTTTATTACGTGGCTGTCATGGAACAAGTTACTCCAGGGAAATAGATATGCTTAAATCCCTATCTGAATTTCAAATAACATTAGTCTCACTAGGTTTTAATTTCGCAATTTAAAATACCGAAGCAAGTTACAACGAATAAATGGGTGTACGATAAATAGCTGTAATTTAATTTACATCCAACGAAATGATAAAATTTATCATCTCAATGTATTGTTTTAGGTGAAGTTGTAAGAAAATTACGGACTAGCAAAGACATAGACTGTCACAATAAAGGAAAACAGTTCTAAGATAACAAGAAAATATATACTTTGAGAGAGAATTAATTTTAATGAATCTGGCAAGTAAATAGGCGGATTAGGAATATTTGAACGGTTGAATTGGTTTTCACGGAGATGATAATGGTTGTTGGTTAGCATCGGAGCACGACACATACATAAGTAAGATTGGAACAGTGTTAGCGATAATTCTAGACAATTATGATACATAATCGCATTTTGTGAGCGAGTTATTCACGCCTGAAATTTGAATTTAAATTGTTAATGTCTTGAAGTTCCATATAACGGCATTGGATGGTTTTAGACATTTAATCAACACAGAATATTCAACAATATAAAAACGTCGACCAATGCTACCAACATACGTTACAATCATAGTGACCTTAACCGTGGAAATGATCGTGACGATCTCATACCCATATATACTAAGTATCAATTGGTTTTTGTTTCAATTAAATATAGAATAAATGGGCTCCAAAGTCCAGATAGTGGGGATATTAACAAATAGGAGAACAGTAGGTGGATGCAAACTAAAACAAGGCGGGGGGAGTCACAGGGTACATACCAATTCATATTACTAGTCTGGTGACCTTCAAAGACTTAGTTCGTCGCATTGTATAGACGATTTCATTACGTCAATATGCTATTGTGATTCAATAAGGCTTATCGTTCATAGATCTGAAATAAATATCGTTCCGTAAAACATGACAGCAAACTGATATTCTTGACAACATATTGTTCAAAGATAGAAATATCTTCATCTCGAACGTGCTCAATGATCAGGTTTTCCGTGTTTCATCCGTACGATTAGTGCTAAAATCTCATTTACTTGTCTCCGTTATGTCTCCCTGGAAACAACTTTCAATGTATTGGAATGGTGCGATGTGTATTGCTTGGAAGCTGAGGTGGCGAATGCAATTTATCGTAATTTTAAGTGAATTACAATCGTGTGTTTCTTTCCATGTTAGATATTGTCTACTGTTTACTCGGCTTGTCAAAATACAATTAATGTCCTCAGCTTAGGGAGAGTCCTGTCGTTTACATATTTTCCAAGCAATACTTCAGTCAAGTACTTGATAAATAAATAACTTAGCTCCATGTATCCTTGCCAGAATCGTATTGTTTATTTTAATCATCGAAACTGTTTATTGTTGAAATATACATCTTGTAACGAAATCACGAGGACAAACGTTTTTGACAAAGAAGAAGATTGAGACAATAAGTTTGGCGCCATTTGATGTTTTCTGGCAAGTCGTAAATTGCGGTTTTTGACATGCCGAAAATTAACAAACTTCTTAATAAATATTCGAATGAGTTTTACGACATATTTGTACTATTTATTCACAATGTCATTTCTTTAATTCATCAAAAATATACATATTCTCTTTGTGTTGTCTAGTCATGTCAAGACATAATGTTTTAAGGAATCGTGTTTCATCATTTATTCAAGATAACTGACAAGAATATTGTTTTGTTCTCATATTTATGTCGTTCATCGATGAACCGAAACATGATAGTTAATATTTAAATGCGGTCATGCATTCTTTGTCAATAGTTAGACAAATATTGTCTCATTACGTGAAACTTTCATCAGAGTTGGGATATAACCACGTATATCTAATTATGCTATTATTGAATAACAAGTCAGACTGTAAAGGCTGCAAGCCACAGAAGTACTTGAGCCCGAAACCACAAAGGGAACACACAAAACAAATAAAAACACAGACCACAAGTGCAAGTACATGGTCTCAATGTGACAAGCACTAAATTGAACAAAGCGTAGGTCAGAAAGGTCGGTATGACTGGTTATATCCAGCAGTGCTCAGAAACTTTTCCAGGCATTTCGTATGACAACCTTGCATGTCGTACGTATTTACTCTAACTGAAGCACTTAATGGTAGCCATGTGTAACAATGTAACATTACTACATTAGGTCATACAATTTATATACGATTTTATACATTTATTCTACCGTTTCGGTATGTGCGAGTATTACATATCAATATTAGAATCTTAATTGATTCAGTTCAATATGCATGAATTAGTATCAAATGCATGATGGCTGATCAATATGCCCTCTCACGTGACGCAGGTGATTTTGAAGTCACGTTTAATTATACGAGATCTCGTCGTTCTACTCTCATTTGATAAACATTAATAATAGTATCTGCTAATTGGAATCTAATGATGGAAACTTATTAAAAATACATTGTATACAAAGTTTATGATTTCCGGACCGATACCGGAGTGTTCCGTGTAGGCAAGTCCATTACGGACACATTAGAAGAATTTGATCTTCTCGTATCGTGGTTTGACTCCATTAACGCGACCAACATAAAAACTCATGTTTTATCATGTTTATACAAACATGGAATAATTGATCGAAATGGTCAGCATGTGGACAGCCTGTGACACATGTTTGCTTTGTATTTTTTACTGAATTAGTCCATCTCATTATTGACAATGAATATGGAGTAAAACGGTAAGCACGTACTTGAAAGTACACTTCACATTAAAACAAGTGTTCAGTTTTTTTTGGTCCATATGTTTTTGATGTTTTGACTTGGTGTTTTCAGAGTTTTAACATTTTGGAACTATGTTGATACAGATCTATTTATTGGAATGATGTTTATAATCGATTTCTAATCGATGTTAGTCTTTGTTTTGTATGATCTCTTGTTCTATGGTAGGACATTATACCAGTTCACGGGAGTTGTCTATTACTGCGAATATTTATATTTGTCCGACTATGTAGATATGTATCCAACATAACGTAGATATGATCGAAATCAGCACCGATGCATATGTATACTGGTATAGTTTAATACATCTACAGATGCCAAATGCCAGTTGTGTAGACATTTTGAGGATTTGTTTCATCAGTCCAAATGCCATTAAATTGTCATAAAGTCAAATAATTTATAAACAGTTTTTCGGTTCCCAGCAGTATAGGGTGCGTATTTATTATTAATGACAAAATACTTTCAAAGTATACAATGACGTGAAGCGACGTATTAATCGTATACTGTTTCCATGTTTCCCAGAGTAAGCAACTATTCCGGGCCACTATCAATTAACGACAAGAAGTCCTTTGGGTTAGTTTCAGTTTCCTGCGGTTCTTATAGAAGTCGTTAGGTTCCATTTGTTAATTATATACAATATATCAACTCAATAATGATATATGGTCTATAGACATGCATTCATTAATTACGATTTTCTGAAAGCATGTGTATATCGATGAAACCATTAATTTCTATTATTTTCGATGACGAATAAGTATCGTATATTGCGTATAAGGTTGAGCCATGCATATTTTATACAACTGTCAATTGAAGGGAAAGCCAATATTAGCAATATTCAAAATACATATTCTCGCGGAAAACATGTTTACTTTATACTAACGACAATATTCTGAGTACAAAGTCAACACAACATCAAAATAATGCAAATCACCAGGCCAAGTTTGAACTTGAACTAAAGCCGTACCAGGACTAATTACGTTCTCACATTTATGTGCTTCTATCCACATGTAATTGAAGTCATTAGTACAATGTATATGCAATAATGTCCATAATCTACTTTGTATAAAAATAAGATACATATCACGATTGCTTTATAGCTAGACCTATTATGCATGAACTTGCAAACTAGAAATCATTCAAGTCTGACTACACAAGAACTTTAATTAGAATCATGCCGCCAAGTATTCAATTAAAGCGGCCACAAAACAGACGAAATAACATTACCCAATAACAATAACCAATTAGCACTACAACCACGTTTTTATATAAAAACTAGTATGTTTTGAACAGCGTGTTTCTCATTTCATTATTGCGCGGCCATTTGCGGATTGTGTTTTTTTCCATCGTTGTAACTGTCCAAGTCAGTTGACTAAAACAGTTGTGATGGACTGTCAAAGAGGACTGAGCATTCAATGGTTCCTCTACAAGAAACAAGTAACAACTTCTCCGCTTGTGAAAGAAATAACCTTGGCCAATGGCCCAGCAAAAATTTCCTGCCTACCTTGGAATCAAATGCATGTACGCAAACAAGGTACGTAACGATATGTACATGACGTGCTGATGGACGTCTAGCACTCTACCAACGAAGCTTTTCCGGACTTTGATAGTTACATGGAGTATAACTCTTACTGAGAAACATTATAGTCCCTACCACTGCCGCATGGTGCGATTCTTGAAAATCATGCAAATAAATGTATGTGCGTACTTATGTGCATCGCTTACATAGACACAAAATAACTAGTCTTAAGTACATCGATTAATTATATATATATATTAATTATGATCCGAGTATGCTACATATACATTGTGATATTGATGGAACAAACATATTTAACAAAAAGCAAAATGATGTCAAACATAATAACAATACTACTTTACATGCATTGATCAACAAATAACGTCGAATATGGTACATTCATTACAAGTTCACATTCCTCACAACTGTGTCGTCTGGTTGAGAAATGTCGTCTGCGTCATGGCCGTACGATGTTATCCGCCATTATGGCTAATATCGTTATGTTGTGTATGTCAAAAACGATTGTAACGAATGAGTTTACTACAAGCGATTATCATGAAATGTATGTTATACAAGATTAATACATCATCAATATCGTTTTTACACGATGTGCCAAAAATATAGACAGAAACAATATCCTAAGTGGTAACCCCACGTGGTATTATAGAGCAAGTCTATCATGAAAATTGTCGATAGTGCAGTATTTTAACATTTGAGTTCAAACAAATGGTGACACAGACAACGACTTTAGCCTGATGTAATCAACTAATCGTTAATTGCATATTACTGTAATGAGGTCAAAATACAATAATGATCAAAATAACCTTGGCAAAATGGAGAGCAATTGGTCCCTTGCTCGTTTGTGTTCGTACAAATTTTTACAACCATCCTCGCCATCCAAGTAATAGAACTGTTTTATCGGTTCCCAAGTGTCTTCATCGTTTAGGACCCTTTCACATGGGCCGCAAACATTATCAAAACTGAAACTTAGAGAAGTGTGCCGTCGTGTGAGACACACTGGCTAGCATCAACACAACCGCGTTACAGATATACCTTGGTCAAATCACTTGTTAGGGGGGAAGGGTCACCAAAGAAGCAGGTAAATTTTACTGTTAAAAAAAGACAAAATTCCATAAAAATGCTACAATTCAAAGATAAGTGACATCAAGAGGTCACTTTTCATGAAGGAATCATGTCCGTCCATGCATTATTATGGCGTTGCAAAAACCATCGCTTTTGACATTTTGTTTTCAATACGTGTATGTTAGTTAAATACATGTACATTCACAATACCCGCGATGATGCGACAATGTCGTACATGAAGCCTGAGAAACCACACCAAAACGTTCGAATTCTGTGTTGTCATCCACTTAAATTTCAGCATTTTAATTTAGGCTTCCAATAAGAAAAATTATGCATATAGTAATTCAGCGTGCGAATCTCATTACTTAAACACAAAGTATGCATTATTGCCCATGTTTATATCACATAAAACATAGTTTGGTGGTTGCATTAACATGGCGATCGACGATACCTGAATCTCTAACGGCCTTAAACATACACCTTTTCAGCCGAAGTGAATTTCGGAAATGATGAGGCAAAGGTGTGGTCTCATCATGCCTTGTACTACGTTTAATGTATACATGTACCATATAGTACCTGTAATTGTTGCATTCTCGGTTGGTGATCTGGAAAGCCATGTCGACAAGAACTTGAGTACCGGTTAATTAGAACTGAAGTGGGAATCGAAATTGGAATAATGATATAACAAGTTTCTAATGGATATTTTACATAGGAATTTGATGGTCTGTGGAAATAACAGCAGCTCTACGCCCTACAAGAGCTCTGCTTTCCCACGGATGTGTATGGCTAGAAAACGAAGGTACGTGTGTACCATTGTAAGAACATACTAGTCAGGTGGGTGGCTGCCGCGACGCTACAATGTCGTCATCCACGTATAACGGCATAATATTTCAGGATTTAAAATTGATTATTTTGGAATAGCTTAAACATGGTCTTTTTATTAATATAATACATGATGAGGGTAGCACTTTCTGAAAACGCATCAATATAAAAATTAAGTGATTTCCACACAAGGAAACCAGGTACTAAGTATTTCCCCTATGGAAGACGCGTGCATGTGTGACTGTGGCTCTGGTTATGTTGTTTTTATGTTGTTGGCTTTTTTCTCGCTGAAATAAGATGTCCTTTCTTACTGTTAAGACTTGAGTGTCGTTTATAATAGCAGTAGCTGTCATTTGCTTCGATTCATTTTAAACTGGTACCCTGACAATGATGCGTGTCATACAAGTACTATAACATACATGTCTCATACGGTGAACGTATTTGTCTGCAGTTTTTGTGCTACTGCGACGCAATGTTTTATTTAAATAGTGGTTGTATGGGCGTTACTCCATCAAAGACATGCCACATTAGCAGTAATGTTAACGATGTGTTATGAATTGCGATACAAACTGCTTGTGAAATGAGTTAAGACGATTTTACGCGTAATTTGTGCAGCATGAATAGAGCAACCAGGTGCCGACTTACTGAAGTGTTTCTCCGGACCTCATTACTCCATTCCACTTTAAATTTCCGTTACAACGCCTTAATTTAGTGTGACCCAATCTGTGCCGAGTGACTGCGTCCGTTGCAGTCGTAAAAGCTCGACAATTTCCGTTTTTTCTCAGATTAATTTTGCTATGTATTAACCAAGATGAGCAGAATTCGCGTCCGTTGTAGAGCAAAAATTAATTCGTAATCATCTCGCCCCTTTTAGTGTCCAAACGTTAATAATCCATTAAGATGGTCAAAATCATGCAATTTTCTTTGCAATAATCACGCATATTAAATGAATACATGCGTGCAATAATCAAAAGGAAGAAAATCGATCGAAATAAAAAAAACATCAAGTTGGAAATATGTTAAGTTTCTTAATAAAAATGAAATTCTCCCATTTTTTTTAAGAAAAAAAAGAAGAAAACAGTCCCGGATGCCAATACTTTATAATGGTCGTAAGCATACTGACAATCATGACAGCCCACGTGCTACCGATGTCGAACCTTAACCACCTTCATGAATAACTTAAAGTCACTATCCTTAAAACTTTTAATTTAACTAGATATTTTGATTCCTTGAATTTGAAATGAATTGTTTTCTTTTATGTTGACCAATCTTGTTAAAGTGTCCTCCATTGAGACGGTGTTAATGTATCTATATCCTTTCAAACTCTCCAATTTGCGTACTGAATGTATGCAAGACCAAGAAATCAATTAAATTTTCAATTAAGACAATGGTATGTAGGCTATGTGCTCTCATGAATGTGTTCAACGTGTCGTCTTGTTTTTATCATAGATCATAGTCGCCTGTTGCACTAACGATGTCGTCTGCTTGGCGCTTGTTTTACCGACGTTAACTACTTCACTTAAAATTGTGCAAAATTATGCACACTCTGCTGTTTATAATATACATTCTAATTGTTTGATAGACTGTCTCTGTCAAAACCTCAGATATCAAAAATACACCATTTTGGAACTTACTTTGTTTTGTAGGACTTAAATTGGGATTTGAAACTAGTTTACGTTATGTACTTCCTTTGGTCGAGTTTCAAGTCACACTGGTCCAAAAGCCCGTCCGTCATTTAGGGCACGGCACGTGTATAATTACGAGCACAATAGCATTATTGGGTTTGGTAAAATAGAAAAAAATATGGAAGAATAGGAAGCAACTTAGGTAAAATAAACGCAAACGTAAACAGAACAGACTTAAAACTGGAATCGGCACCCTGGTAAAAAGCAAAGGGAACGTCCACGAAACACCCGGAGTTGGTTGGTTCAAGCAGAAATAAAAGGGATCGTTAAACCAGGAATGCATCAATGACGGAGCAAAGCGTCTACGTCGTCAATCGTAACTACTCGAATCCGAGGTCGATGTCGACCTTGTGCCGAGGTGCCGATTGTTGCTACGCAGTGACTGTGACTTTATCACATGACCAGCCATGATTGCAACCAGAAACGAGGATGGCTTTGGCAGGGTGCCTTTTTCGGTGTTTACCTTGTATGTGAAAAAATGAATATATTTCATTTCGTTGGTTTGTACATACGTATAAATCGTTTTTGACAAGTATTTAGTCAAATACAGTGGTCGAGTCACCAAAGCAGGTTTCCTAGACTGTATCATAACCAGTAGTAATTTACCTTCATCAAAAACAACAACTTCTCCACATGTGGAGGAATAAACATCATTGCAAAATGTCCATTGACTCGTCTCGACCTTGAAGTGGACATAAAAGTCGAATTCAAGTGTGACGTACTCCTAACTCGTGAGCTACATATACTGGAGTATAATTATAATGGCTCATGTACAAACCA
The DNA here is from genome assembly GCA_963678985.1 of Spisula subtruncata. Classification (NCBI taxonomy): domain Eukaryota; kingdom Metazoa; phylum Mollusca; class Bivalvia; order Venerida; family Mactridae; genus Spisula; species Spisula subtruncata. The sequence continues at coordinate 62,067,585 of OY787660.1, forward strand.
TGACACTACTTACAAAAGCATGAACAAATAACAAGTTTTAAACAAACGTCTCTTTTAAATAATGTCTCTAAGTGGAAGACATTATTTTATACGTTACGTCAAGAGTATTGTTACCATAAAGTCACTCGTATATTTAGATCGGTGTCATGATATCGCTCCTGTTATTTAAAATATCTCCAATGGTGTAGCAGTGCCACCTTTATGGAACCAAAACTTGTCATGAATAGTCTGCACTAATACTTTCAACATGATTATGGATCAACTATGATTCTATGAATGAATGGATCACAGACACAGTGTGTAACAGGAAGGTACTGTAACAAGACAAGTGAAAACGTCATCGGATGTTTGGATAGGAAAAGTGGATTCCGCAAATAGAAATCTAAACCTTTCAAACAACCTATGACGTCTGGAGTTTTTTTGCACTTTTAAAAAAGCATTAATCAATATAAAGTGGTCGAATCTAGAACGGGACTCTTTTCTTGCGCCCCGTTGTCAAAATGTCAATACGCAGTCGAGTCTCTAGTTCCTAGAGCGCGATTCCTGAGTTACGGCGCCACACTCCTTAAAGTCAGTTAGCGCGAACTGCTGCAAAAACTACAAGCCAAGCGTTTCTTTGAACAAGAAATGATATTAAAATAACTGAATACTAGACATTTGTTCACAAATTAGAGAAATATCAGGGTTTGTTCTAGCTATCAAAATAATGAGTTTACGCGAAACATGAAACAGAATGCATCATACTTGGTTGATTTACAACAATAAACTTGGCCTATTGTCCGTCCCATGCGACATACGCGTGCGGCATATTGGTGCCGATGCTCTTAGAGGACGCCAAGACACTCCTTTTAAAGTTTGCGAGTTTGCAACTGATGTTGTGGCATTTTTTTATTATTAAGATATTTTGCATTTATTCTATTTTTGACTAAGGAATGAGCATTCATTGAAAATCACAGACATTGATTTTGGATATGCACATTTTCATCTAAAACTGCATTTATCGCACTCAATTCGTCTGACATAAACTGAATACGTTGTAAACAGATACAGTGGTATAATATAGACATTTTGAAAATTTCAGTATGAAACATCAGACAAAGAATATGTCAAGTCAGCAAGTCTGTTATGCTCAGTACTTTGAGTACGCATGTCCTTTCTGAGCGGTACGTCTAACAACTACAAAGTGCGTTGTGTGGCACTGCTTTACGTGACACTAGAATGACTGAGAAAGCAGCCGGTATACCATTGTACTGCTAATTGTGTGTTCTTTTCTGTGCAATTCGGTGTTTTGGAAAATTTATATCTTACTTTCCACATTTTTTTTCGTTTCCAAATGATACAGTTACCTGTGATTCGGAGTACTATGTTTAATGAGTGCTGCCATACAAGAAAGTCAGAAAGGTAAAAACATTTTGCTAAGCATCACATCATCAAGTGGTTCTCGATACAGTGTGGTCGGTGGCACCCTGACTGATTTAGTTGGCATCCACTGAATGAGGTACTGAGTAGGGGTGTAAGGCTACCCTTCTAGATCCTCGGTTTTACGTGGCACCGGGAAGGCAGGCGGTATGTCCATGTACTGATTTTCGTTTATTATTTGTTGTTCTATTGGACGTGCTCTGTTGAATGCTGCCATCCATTGCTGTAAGATTTGTTAACCTGCCAGGCACCACGTAATCGCGTCGTATTCGGTTCAACGTGGTCAGTGGCAATCACTGAACGAGGTATTGTGCATGCAGTGGCAACCACTGAATGAGTTACTGGGAAGGCGACCAATCTAGATCCTCTGTGGGAATTCTGGTGAAGGAGAGAGTGTGTATTTCTATACTGCCAGACACGTGCAGTGAGATCACACCTGTGTGATAAGTGAGTGATAAAACTGGCACACGGTCCCGGGAGAACTAGCATTGTATTGTCAAGGAGGAGGCTGGTAGGTTGCTTTACGTCGCTGATGCTGGGTCGTGATATAACGGGACCTATAATAAAACTGGCAGATGCCTATGTATTTAATCCGTTCGTACGTCCGTACGTATGCCATAGCTGAATTTAATCAAACGTCTGGTTTGGTTGTTTAGATTGAAATCTCAATTTTGTATTCTTGAAGTTTTAATTTTAATTATGAAAACATGCTGCGATTTATAATTGCATATTATAATGATTATATAGGTATGATTTGTGTTTAATTTATGAGACGTATTTGAGCAGTATCAGTGCAATCACTATGATTTGCGGGGTATTATTTCATATTAACAAAATGATGCAGCTGTCGTATCTCCAAGTACTTAACATAACAGAAACTAATTCAACGGAAATGCACGTTACTGGGTGCATGTAATTACTCGGACAAACTTGTGTAAGTAAGCAATAAAGCAGCCAACAATGATTGACCCACAATAATTGTTCTGCATATTAATTTACAGCTTGCTTATACACCAGTCAATATTATTCCCGCCCGGGGGATGGGTGAATACAGGGGGTATTAGACATACGAATCTTCCTGACTGGCGGGAATTTGACAACCTTATCGACTCCTAGTCCTGGTAAATATACCCTGGTCGGTTTCATGACCTAAGAGTTACTGCGTTATTACGCATCCCGACCCCGGGGGATTTAGACGTCGAAAATTGAAAAAAAATATTCACCCTGGTTCACCAGCCCCCTCCCCCCCCCCGCCCGAGCGGGAGACTCAACATCTGATATTTGGGATCTCTTTATATAATATCAAGACGTAGTGGGAAACACCAATTTTTTTACAATTGGAAGGACGAAACGATAATAGCTAATAGAAAATCGGCCAGGAATGCCAGCACTCAACTTAAACAGTGTAAGAAGTAGTACTCATATTAACTGTACATGACACTATTACATAGAACGTTATAGCATGGAAACCAGGGATATGAGATCACACTTAGGTGATAAGCATAGATAACAGTGACAGGCCTCTCATGCTAGAACCGTTACTATGTTGACAACTGTCACGGGCACTGTTTTATGAGTAGGTGATAATTGTATAATTAATTAACAGACAATCGATATAACGGTGCCATAGATTCAAATCGTCCAGTGTTCAAGGTTAAAGAGTTATCTGTATGTGCTCATTTTATGCTTCAAATTGCTGATAAAGCAAATCATTGTTTATAGTGTTGTTTGTTTGGTTTCGATCGGCTGGGACAATCCTGTGTGCGTGGTCACTCGTCTTTTCCCTGTCAGGTCGGAGCAGGGCCTCCGAATTCGAGGGAAGATTTATACTTCTACTTCTATTTCAATACTCGTCAAAATCCGCTTGGCAAACATAATAACAAGGGAAATGGTGCACTTTCTACCTTAGATGCAATAATAGTAGTCTGACACAAACTTGAAGGACTACGGGAGCACTACTTGGGCTCTATCCGAATGGTGTCATTAGTGACTAGGTGGTCAGTGCGATTGCCGTCTAATTTGGTGACTCGGGTTCAAATCTGGGTGGAGGTGCACATAAGTCGGTCATTTTCAGCTAAAAGCTGGTGGGTAAATAATGGCTATGCTGGGCACGGCATGGTTCTTTAACGAGCCCGATGTGCAGCACCGATACACATGAGACTATCTCTCTATATACAGTTTTACTCGTGTGGGTGGAAGCACTGAAAATTTTCAGAAATGATCAAGTGCCCCGTGTTTCTGAATGTTTGAGACGTGATTCGTTCAACGGAAAATATGAATTCTTCGTCAAACTTGGTTAATGTTGTTTTGCGACAAACATGCGGGATGGCGGTTCTGGAATAACGACTCTGTAGTCGCTGTTTTTAAAAAGCAATTGTAAAAAGCCACGTTTTCGTAAACGTTTCCGAGCCATTGTTTGCAAATGTGGGTGAATTTATCTATGCTGTCATGGAAGAATACCGCAATGTTTGTGTGAGAGAAGTCATTAGTTTCATTTCAAGACTTCATTAAAGTCTGTGATAATTTCGTCTGGTGCAAAATTAACACTAAAGAAACATTTAGAGACCGTGTATTTAATCATCGTTTTAAATGTTTAAAAGCACGGCTCGTTGGTCTAGGGGTATGATTCTCGCTTTGAGAGGTCCCGGGTTCAATTCCCGGACGAGCCCAACTTTTAGAGAAACTTACTAGAGATATTGGGCAATAAGATAAAGTGCCTTTTTATCATAATTGTTGTAATTATTATTATTTATATAGAAGCATACATAACGTAAATGAACATTATCTTTTTGACATTTTTCTTGCAATGTACACTATTTCATTACAATTTGGACATGAAAACATCATATAAACACTCAGTGGGTAGGGTGGATAATGCTCAGGCAATCAATTTATAACACATAGTAATTGTATGCATATAATTAAATTAATATGTACTTCTATGAAATGTTGCCCTACATTATAAAGTGGCTCTATCGATGGCATGCGAACTTTGGTTCCCAATATTTCCTCAGTCAGTGGCATGATCAGATTCCGACATGAACTTGCTGATATGTTTCTTCTGTATTATCAGATACTGTGTCTATGTCAATTAAATTATCATTCAATCAATCAATACATAATTCAATCGATCTGTGGATTTATCAATTTGTTCGACTGTTGGCACTGAATAATTCAGAACATGTACAGAAAAAATACAATTTTGCGGATTACTCCACAGTCGTTCTGTTATGATTCTAGGAGTCTCTGATTCCAAGCTGTTTAAATTTTCCAATAATTCATGTGCGTGCTCGCGATCTGAGGCGTTTATTTATTTTGATTAAATTTTAATACAGACAATGGGTAGGTAATTCTATCATGTGTACACAAGGTATCTTTAATAGTTTAGTTTTGGGCATGTCGTCTGATGGTCACTTCAAATAAAATTATGAACTTATGATGAACTGTCTCAGTTCCGACGACTTAACGAACCTACCCACTGTCGCTTTAACATCAAAGAAAAGGATGGACATACGTAAATTACCGTTTTCCGTTGCTTTAATATAATATGACAACATTTTGTTTTCGTGTTGAAAGATAGGTTGATAAATTTCTCGACGAAATTCAGTTGATGAGCAGATCGCCTTGGCTAGAAATTTATTTCACAAATAAATAAATACAGTCGCTGTGGGGAAATTACTTAAATTCGTCCTGTAAAATACCGGCGGTTATATTTCGTCTCATTTTCGCCAAATATTATTCAAAACTCTTAACTCACTTTAACGTAGTAATCGTTGATTAAATACAATCAGCTTAGAGCGCAAATCTTTTTTCATGGTTTATTGGTAATTTGAATATTAGACCCCGCCTCCTTATCAATAAATACGGTTATGAGGCGTGACTATCTATCAATCATCCAGTAAAAATACAGGTACTTTCCAAAATAGAGCTGTCAATTACATCCAATCTTTACTGCTGATTGCGCGCGGTGTGGGATCAAAGGGGAGAGAATTGTAAAGTCAACACAAATGTGAAATACAATCATAAAACAGTCATGCGTGAGTTTAGCATTGGGACAGACCGTAGAACACGCTTCATTGTAAATGGATACTCTATGATATTCGCCTGATATTTTGTACTTTTGAGGAAACTAACGGATTTAATAGCACGGGTTTTGGATGTTTAATTTCGTGCATTGATACATATTGGATATTTACAGTTGAGTTTATTCCGACTTCGTCAGGAGTTTATCTGTTTAAACGTTTGTGTTTATGGATGTATTGTTTATTTTCTGTTAATTATTGGTTAATTATTATGTTAATTATTCATTGATTGAACAGAAGTGTTTGTGAGAATAATACAATTCTACTGTGGATATTTATTTCATTCATTGGATTTGTGTGTTTCACGTGCGATGTCAAAATGAGGCAATCCGTGCAACACGTGCTCTATGCACGAGAAATGTCACAGTTTACACGTGGATTATTAATTTTCGCGCTTATTGGACTATTTTGTATCCAGAATATAAAAGGTAAGTTGAATATTGAAATTAAATATTTCAGCGAGTTTTTATCAGTCGTCTGCAGATCGTGTCACATTTGTGACATTTTGGGATTTCTCTAAAACATGTGAACATTAAATAAAACGGTACGAATTGTATTTAAATTGTTTCGTTGACATTAAGTGAATTTTAATTGTTGAGTTAAAAATAAATGAATTGTTCTAGCGTGCTTGTTAATGTTACATAAACATGTTTTAATGGTTGTGTGAAATGAGTGTGGGCACAATTTATGTGTGTTTGATAAAAAAAAAAATGTACGAAAAAGCGATCTTTGAACTTTGTTGTTTGTAGAATGTACAGTGCAGTATTTTGAACACTGATTATTATATTGCATTAGCCCCTAATTCCTAATATCAGACAAATAGTTCGTCAAATTTGACATTGATAAGCATCATGTTTCATAACATCAAAGGTCGGTGTCACTGGCTGTGTAAATAAAGTACCATTTCGTTATTGCCAAAGCTACGTCAAATGCAGGTAAGCCATTTTGGTTGTCAAGGGACGATTTGTCAAACTTTTGGAAATATTAAAGTAAAAACAACTAGAGCGGGGTCGGCCTTTGCCGAACGGAGTCTAATTCCGAACAGTACCAATTTTAGCACGTTTTTATACCTAATAACGTATTTTTATATTTTATTCCATCAAACATTCATATTTATGACCTATCCAACCATAACCACCTTAGTTGACACCGAATATAGGGATATTTGACATCAGAATCAAAAGTATGTGTGAAGTGGTCTATTTTTAGCAATTTCTATAACATACTACGTAGTGGTGCTAAGATATGGGAACATTTTCATAGCCTTGATTCTATGAAATAATGGTGCCGAGGGATAAACTATGACTATACAAACCGAATTTGATGCACCTAGATGTCCTGATTCATTGTGCCTTCAGAATAGTCCCTGTTCGACAATACCCGACACAAATTTCAATCCAGCGGCTAATTCCGAACAGTTTTAAATTTGCAATACACACCTACATCAAACAGGTAAATCTACTTCAGATGAAGAGGATATCATATTGGATTTGTCATTCTGATTATCGGTGGGTCTAATTAGTTCCATATCAAGCTATTCTAGAATACATTTTTTTCATTTTTTTTTTAAATTTTGAAATATTGATAATTTATAGTTTTTCAACTGAAAATGGTTCCAATGGATCATTGCAACATGAAATAACTGAAATAACACCGACTGCATAGATAATTTAAAATCGTGATGATGATATCTACATATATGAGTTTTACTTTGGATAAAGAAAACATAATGAGGGTACAGCATTATTACAAATCATTTACCTGTTTACTATGGTGAATTTAGTTGTTCTTATCAATGGCGACATTTAATCTAATGGTAGGATCACACTCAGGACTGAGAACCAAGTTGGTACATAATCTACACACACACAATTATATACCTGACGATTTACCATATCAAACATTTAACATAATGCTGATACAGCTCCGAATTGTGTTTCATCGTTTCAATCTAAGCAGGAAACAGTAAATATAACATCTAACTACACATTAAATGACAGTTCCGAGAATGCACTTCATGTTTACACTAAGTTGAAGCATTGCTATCAATGTGGGGAGTCTTAGATTGGTCGACACTGGAACCTAGAGACCAGTCCACAGGTGATGTGCATACTACTATTTGCAATTATATGTGTAATTATATCAATATATTGTGTGTTCGGAATTACCCGACATTCTGTTCGGCTGACCCTCCATGTTCGGAATTAGACTCCATTGGTCGTAATGAAAAATACGTTCATTCTGGGTAAACGGAAAACTTACGGGAAATGTGTAGTATTGTACGGAACGAGCGGGCTTTTTTTGTCAACTCCAAATCGAAAGTGTTCGGAATTACCCGATATAAATTGATGGAGGAAAATTCTTGCTTAAGTGTTCGGAAATTGCCGACCCCGCTCTACATTATTTTTTTATCAAACTAGATCTACACAATCATATTTTGTAATAAAAATAATGATTGCAAAAATTTAGGTACTCGAAACTTATAGAGTTTAAAACATGCAGCTAGCTAGCTATTTCTATAAATTCTCTGGAGGTGGAGGTTTTCTTTTCATACACCAATAATGAGTAGAAATATTTGTAATTCTAGGCAATTGTTGTGTAAAAGTAATAGTCTGTTATGTATAGTGTGGGAGAATGTCTTGAGATAACATTGATAAACTCTTCTCTCGGAGATATTGAAAATCCATCTGTATCCAGACTCCTACATGCACACTGCTATGGTTCTATGACATTGCGGTTCCAATAGTTTCCCAGCATCTTGTACAGTAGTCGTAATGAGGATTTTTGTGAATGATAGAAATTACTGTGTATTGAAGGTTTTTCTGGGTTTTTTTCTGGTTCGGTAGAGCATAATGATTCAGTATGATTCACAATAATTCCTGATCACTTATACTTAGTTAAGTCTTAAGCAGTTTAGCTTCAATTGGATTGATACTAGACTATATACCGGATATTTTAGTCTTTAGCTGGAATTGATGCTGAAGTATATTTCCCTTCCAGACACACAATAAGTATCATGTTAACAAAATTCTCCATTTGTGAGGGGAATTTGTGTTAAACCAATTAAGTCCTATAACTTGTGCCGTTATTTACCCCGTTAATTGAGAGATACTGTAGGAATTTCCACATCACAAAATAATCAAATATACTCGGTATGGCGATACACAATATTATTACATATTATTATATTGTATTCTTGCGTAATGATTTAATATCTTGACTATAAGACTTATGTTAATAATCAAATATTGGTCTCAGACTCTTTAATTAATATAAAACAAACTGAGAGCTCAGGGTGAAGCTATGGTAATTAGTTTACCTCAATTTGAATAGGCACATGCTATAGTTTTTGCACAGAGCCCTCCAAAACAGACTCATGCAGACTCAAATGCGTATAATCCACAATAAATTAAGTGTATGTATCGTAATTGTAATAATAATCACATATGTGAAAATACTTAATGAGTAAAAATCCTTTCCAATTAGTATTCTGTCTCTCGCAGTTTTATATTAAATTTACCGTAAACTGAAGAATATGATATTGTTGTAGGTGTAATAGTGTTTTTGTGCAATTTGTTACTATAGGAATAGACATTGTGGAGTCGATATTGGTGTAACATGGGTAAAAATGAAAAGTTATAAAAGCTTAGTACATCTAGTTTTAGCTATAGGTCAATGTGTTTTGCTGTAGATATTGATTTTCAAATTGTTACTGATCGGAAGGTTATCACTGACCTACGGGTGTGATAAACATGCGCAGTAGCAGTACCCGTACGGTGCTGTACTTGCTATATGTTACATACTTGTTAATATATCAAAGGTCAAAGACATTACAAAACTGTCATACTGTTTTGTATATAATAATTATACAATATAATCAAAGGTTGAACATGGCACCCAATAACTGCACACATACCTATTGTATTGTATCTCCAGTGTACATAGCAATTCAAACTACCCGCAATATAAATTAATATAAACAGTTTTGTGTATTAAATCTTTTTTTAGCAGCCACTTCAATAATTCATCCCAAGTATAGTGATCAAGTTTTGTCATAAATTATACAGCGATAGTACCCAATCAAGTGTATAAATTATACATTATTACACCATTATTTGATATTTACCTATTTTGAACAGTCACCTTTCTTTAGAGACCACTCGATAAACCTCAGCCAAGTACCAGAGTGAGACTGCATAGTTATGTGATTTACTTGACACATACACACTAATACATTTTCTCTCGCTCTTAATTTTATTCAAATTGCTAATAAATAATTTAATATCTGAAAGTCTGCATTGATTAAGACAATAAAACATTGGAATCTGATTTAATACCGTCTTCCTTAAGACGTTACTGTGACATTATTATTTATATACTAACAGATATTTAAAAGGAAAACCAATTTCCTCGGCAGTCTGAGATAACGGGGAGAAGTTATTGAATATAACAACAGTAGTTTGTAGAAAATCATTGGGAAAACATTGTTACAGACAAATCTATTACAAGATATTTAAGATATTGATTGAGATAGTAGTGCTTAATGCTACAATGCAAGAGATGACGGAGATCACTATCTATTGAAGTAATTGGACTTATGGAAATGTTCGGCAGTGAAATCCACTGGTTTTAGTGTCAAATCGTTGACATCCATACTTGGTGTCGTGTCCTGACTCCCTTGTCAGATCAGATAGGACTCACAACATATTTATAGACAGCGATCTCAACATCACTAATTACTCTGATTGTTACTGGAAATCACCTGATAACAACTGATCCCCTGATCCTTATCACCATAGCTAATACACTTGACATTTTTCTGATGATGTATCTCTACCAGAGTTGCTTCCCTTTACCCCATTTACTCTGAACTCAATAGTACTGGTGCTAGCTACCCTTGATTATGTCCCCTAACATTAAGCCTCTGAGCACCCCATTTGTGTACATGCCGAGCCATGCATAGCCTTTATTTGCCAGTCAGCTTTATGCTGAAATATGGCAGGCATATTTACAAATGACCCTGAAAGTTGGTCAGGTAATTTGGATTCCCACGAAAGTCTGGAAGCTGTGCAGTTTGTACAATTCAATCATTTCATTTCAATGTACCAACAATTTGATGTTTAAAAATGAGATATTGCTTTTTAATTTGTTAAACATCACCTCATTTTGTTTCAAACTTTAAAACTACATAATATTTTATTTATGAATCACATTAAATTAAATTTCAAGGGGTGCACCCGCAAGACTGTAGTAAGTACTTCTTTAATTATATGTAGTTACTACAGTCTTGCAAGCACCCCTGGGTTTTGTCCGTGTAATTTCTAGGTGCCCTTTTGTATTTGCTCCTGTTTTGGGAGTGTTAATAACTTTATGTGTATAAAAACTAGGGATACAACTTGTTCATGACCGATTCGAGATTGACACAATTAATTGGCTTATATGACAGGATGATATACGAGGCCTGTCAAATTTTATAAGACACTAAAACTTTACATAGTAAATATTCAACTCGAGCCATTTGGTCTATATCAAAGATTAGTGTGTATGTATAAATGTTAGTCGGTGGTTTTGGTTATTGTCTTAACATGAACATCAGAGGCCTTTAAGCTAGCTCGTACATTGACAAAATAATGGGTCAGCTATCATATTGTCTTTCAAAAGGGAAGTAGTTAAATGTACTTATTTCATAGGAAGGGAATCTTTTTGTTCTGTATCATTGCTAATGAAAAAATTGTGTCTATTAAAGAATGTCTTAAAATGTTTGTAATTAAATGCTGTCAAAAATCATGTAAAGACTAACAGTTCTTCTGAGGTGGCTGTAATCTAAATAAGTCATGTTCAAATCTTATGCTTTCTGATTAGTATTCTTAACCGGCAGAAGTTAGAGGTGCGAAACATTTTTGCAAAAAAATTGTCAAGATCTTCATACAATAACATAAAGCTTGAAGTTTTTGCTCGCAATTATGAAGTTAGATTTTTTTTGGACTGGAGTATGTTACATATCAACCCTTTCTTTGTTCTGCTATCAAAATTGGTGACACTATTAATAAGAGTCTGTAGTGACCATTTCTTGTAATTGAACCTTTCAAACCCTGTCAAAACATTACAATGCTTGATTTAACATCAAACAGAAAATGTCACTTTTCTATTAAACAACTGATTCGCCATCTTATAATTAAGTTCCTTCATATTAAAAATATCTTCTCCTTTATTATTACATTTCTGGACAATACAACTCCCGTTTTCATATATTTGGCACGGGAAACTCGCTCGTTCGCTCCAGATATCACAGAAACACCCTCGTTCGGGTCTGCACCCGGTCCATGATGTCTATTGTCACATGTGTTTTATCAGGAGCTCCTCAATAAGGAGGTGCTTAACACTTTGAGTCTCCGAAATCTGCAAATGGAAGATTATTTTCTTAAAACTGATTGATTGCTGATATAATTTGAAATTCATGTTCCCGAACTTCCTGACATTATTTTTATAATAATGGAAGTGCGTCCCTTGCAGAATTCGCACATGCAGCAGAATTTATTCAGATGAACAAAAGATGCTTAAAGATTTGAATAAAATTGGTAGTCGGCATATTATAACAAGCTCCCCAGTTACCAAACCATATGGAGATATATGCAAATGAGCACGTTTTGTCCACTGATTTAATTAATGTGAGACCAATCCAGTGTAAAACCTCTCCCTGTAGACCTGGTTTTCGGTAGAAATTAGATTAGCTAAGTCCTTGATTGAGTAACTATTTGAGTATTGAATAATTTAATGATTCTACTGTGATCGTAATTCCGTGAAATTTATATGGTATGACCTTAGTGTGATGCAGTAGATCTAAATACTAACTAGATTAAAGACGTTCAACTGTTAAAGGTCAAATACGAAAGAATTTCTTAATTCAACTATAGTAACACATTTACATAGATATATATCATATAAAAGACATGGCGTACTTGTAATCCACATAATTGCAATATTTAAGATGGTTTGTAACGATAAAGTTGACGATAACAAAATTACAACGTAAATCCAACCTGGTTGTCTCCCTTGATTTTTAGACCGTGTGACGTCATTTTGGACATAAGTGGAACTGTTCCTCTTCAGTTTAACTAAATTTGAATGGGTCCTGTCGAGTTTTTATCGGATTAAATTCATGATCAGTGACGGAAATTACTATAATGTGGTATGTTCTAAGCATTGTATGTGTTGTCATTGCAATCACGTTTTAATTCCCTTCAATATTTAAGAAACAAAACAACGACCACATACCGATGTGGACATTACTGACTTCAACTGCTGGGCGTGTTATACATTACAAACGCAGCAGTGCAAACTGCGCGCTACATGGGGTATAAATATCACGCTGTTTATACACTTGACACGTGTGTGTATACATCGGTGATTGATTTTGAATATATATACATGTATATATATATAGCTGTCACTATTTTGTATATTTATGTGTTAGGTTTTGTAACAGACCATAAGTAAAGCATTCCGTAAGAGGAAAAAAATTATGTTCGCAAGAAATGGCTTTAGCTGCGTATTTGTTCACCCGTGTATATATGACATGATTTGTAGTACTCACGAAATGACGCGTAGTTGGCAGTTTCTGTCGTTAATTGTAAAGAATTTATAAATTAACCATAATTAAGTTACTGAATTCCCAAATTGAGAAATGAACATTACAATTCTACACAGGAAATTATTGACGAAACATTGTAAAAGGAAAATTTGAAAAAAAAGTCTGTAGATAACCGGTAAAGTTAGAGACATTGTCCATAGTTCTTGGATGCCGAGTTAATCCCATTTTATCATTTTCAATTATGGATACAAATTCAAATGAGAATTAGCATTAACTTAATCGATTGGTACTTTTTTCAACATTACATACAGATACTCCACCAGTCAGTTCCATCATCGCCCCAAACCCTCGGGGAAAGACGGTCGTGTTTTTACCTTCCAGCTTTCCGCCGCATGGCCGGTGAAATGTTGGGATTTTTTTCCGCGAACCAATACCCTAGGGACACTATTTAGTTGTCAGGGGAAATACCGGAGATTGTCCCATGAGCTGTCACCCGCAGGTCGTGGAAGGCGGGGTGACAACCCATAAGCCCATCCCCAGGAGTGGGGTACTGTGGATGCTACTGACAGGTGCATTACAATGACACGTTAGAACAAGTGCGCTGAAAATTAAGTAATTTGGAAATGTAAACTCACGCATTTCCAACACAATAATCGGCATAATTATCTTTTCAATATTGTTGGTATTGCAATGCACATGTAATAAAAAGCATGGTTTCTTTGAATGACACCTCATGGTAAAATTAATTAACTACATGTACATCCAATATCATTGAAAAGTGACAGTAATATAGTGCGATGCTTACGGTTTACACAGAAGTTTGAACATACTTTTTTAACCTTTTTGAAGCTTTCCATTACACCAGAAAACATATTAGAGTTTACACGAATCCTAAGCTTGTCATTTTCAAAAAGTTTCACATTGATAAACAAAAACTAGGTTTATTACGCACATTCATTGAAGATATTTTTACGCACTTGCTCAACTGACCATAATTAATACTTACATTTCAATTCATGGCGTTATATTTTGATTGGCGACTACAAATTGGTTTGTAATTATTTCGCCACGCCCCCTTGCACCTGCATGACCTATGGCAGGCCAGGCAGGCCAAGAGCTGGATACCATGTGATCTATATATTATAAAATAGACCGCCTGCTTTTGACGGCCTATGGTGTAGTGTCATATATGTGTCGGCCTTTTACTGATGTTTAGTCTTTAAATGTAAGCCGGTCTAAATTGTAGGCTCAAAATGTCTGACCGTGCGTTGATATTCTGGAAAATTAGGCACGTGTTTGAACTCTCAGACAAGTATTATTTTGTGATTTGTAACAAGACTTTAGTTATATTACGGAAGCAGATTACCAGCAGTGGAGTTCGCTACATACATGTATCTTGTTTGTATTTTGTTAAATCCACGATGCTCGCACTGGGTAAGGACACGCCACGTTTTGACATATTTTTAAAAATATTTTAAACAATACTGTACATGTATACGAGCCCATGCGTAGTTCCATACAGTATTCTACAATTGAAGTGGACAGAACAACACATACAAAGAATAAATCTTTAATACCACTCTTTATTTTTTATATAATATATATCCAGCGTTCTATTTCGGATAGTCTGACAGTATTTTTTAATAATTACCCATAAAGCAAAACGATACACAATTTAAACACGAATTTGATTTCAACTGTGCGTAACTATTTTTTCCGTTATGTATTTTCTTGTTGGTGTACATAACGGGAGATGGATACGTGAATCTAGGTTTATGCTAGGAAGAATAATAACTTTACACACAGTTGAATTCAAATGCCAATGATCGATCTATATCGTTCTAGAAAAATGCAATTTATCGTTCCATACTAAATTAATAAATTAATGAAACGTTTACCAAGTTATAAACATTTTATATCTGGTTTAATACACTGTTCTTTTTTGCATTTTGATTGACAAAAATATATTATTAATACTTGGCCAGTTACAACACCGTTCCTATAACACGCGTAATGTACACGCGTCTCCAGTTGCATTGACCGTAAACTTATCTATGTACACATACCGATTTAGGAATTTTCTCACATTTGTATACCCAATATTACGTACAGAAACAATTAAATTAACCATCAAATCGGTCAGCAGCTGATTATAATCTCGTTTTTGGCATGTTACAACCCCCGTGGTGTGCATAATGTACCAATATAACTGTATGACACTTCGTAGATCGACGCTGTGTATATATATGTATAACCCCCGTGGAGAATTATGTTATGATTGTGCTTTATATTTGACCCACTATTACATAATAGCACATGCATTTCATGTAACTTTAATGCATTTAAACCGAACATATTCAATAGAGATCAAGATTTATGCGAATATACACTAATAGTATACAGTCTCTGTGTTAATCAGATGTTCCAAAAATACGTCACAAGCTAAGGGAAGTAACTCGGGTTAGTTTATTCACAAAATAAGATAATCGAAATAAGAGATGGCGTTTATTGTGTGTTATAATCATATCTGAAGTGTAGAGATTGATGTAATCCTATATTTATACCATAAACTTACTAAAACAGCAAAAAAATATTTTTGCGTATATGACCTTTAAGGAGACTGGAGATTATAGTTTTAAAGTTTTAATTCCATGTTTTATGCTCTGCTCAAGGACTATGAGTTATGTTCATTAAATTTAATGTCAGTGAATTTGCTCAAATAACTTCCACCCAAATGATTGTCACAACACATAAAATCCCTTAAGCAGCCGTTGTGTCGAGGCAATTAAAGGAAATTAAAGAAGAAAGAAACGTCTCCTTTTTTAGTTAGGAAATGATTTATTGGAATAATTGAAGACGTAATAAAATGTATCTTACCCCATAAAAGTACCTGCACTTAAGGTTATATATAGGTGTGCGTCATATGCAGTGAGAAAGATTATTGCCAGATGAGTGATTTTGACGGAAGCTTACTGTCAGACAAGCTTGAATAATCTAATATTCTTGGAATTTGTCAAAAATTAATTATGTCACACCACAGTCACCATTGAACCGGGATCCACGGATAATTTTCATACCTATATTATTCTATACATTGTGGTCATTTTCTGACCCACTTGGCAAAGGGAGACTAATCTAACTTTCACCTGTATAGGAACATTATAATTATGCATGGTCTCGAATCAGTAAAGGTTAATGACCTGCATGTAGTTTATACCTTCTTTAACTGAAAACCAGTTCCTGTAAAATCATTAAATTTTGATTGGACAAAATTTAATGGTTTTGGTAAAAAGACCAATTCAATGCAACCTTAATTTGTAGATTTTGCATTTTAGTTAATAAATACTATGGTCAAAATTATTGTTGGATTGAATTTGGTTTCATGGTTGAAGGTGAACCATCAAATTTAATCCTCCATGAAAATTAATGATTTTACAGTAGTCATAGCAACACATTTTGGAGTTCTGTTGAGAAATACACAAATCATGTGAGAAAATCATACATCATGCTAGTAAAGTGTCAAGTATGATAAGATAAATATATATCATTCAAAATTGTGCTACTTTTAATAATGAAATGACACAATTTCTCTCATGAATGCAATTCTAAACGCTCCAACTTATATGATAAGGGGTCAGAAGTCATAGATTATTGTCATTTATATTATGTTATATCTTAATTATAATCACGGGATAAATTCATAATATTGGTCGCAATGCTTATAGCTGACGTAATAAGACCCAGAAATTAATTCATTCCCCTACACTGATACACTGATACTCTTTCATGTTACTCTCCGAGAGTCTTCGAGAGTCTCTGTTGGACTGTAGGCAGTGTTTCATTGAAAATTGTCTGAGTGGAGAACGATTCGTTGATTTCCTCGGAGATCAAATATTCCTCTATCAGTGTGACATTAATAACATTAATTCATACTTTTTTCTTCTTATTCATTTTTTTCTAGTAAATGAGAGTTTAACATAATGGATATTTATATGTCACCCAAACTCAGATTAATATCAGTAAATTAAATTTTTCTTGCGTATATTACCCCAGATAATTCAATAAGTTGACTATAGGCATTTCATTCAAATGTTATATACTAGATTTAAGTAAATTCTGGAAATTGATGATACAGTTTTACTGTTTTATTGGTAAAGTCGGCATGTAAAATGCCTTTGACCAAATGTATGTGCTCTTTGAACATGCAGGATTTTGAAACCCATATAACTTTTCCCAATTTAAGACGATGAGTTAACCTGTGGTCATGAAACTTGGCAGGAATGACTACAGTAAAATTGTGACAATTTGTTCACATCCTTTTTTAATGTTGACATTGATTACCAGTATAAGGCTACAACATTATATTAGTAATTTAACTTGTCATTGTAATTGTATAAAATTAACATCTTCGAAGTAACAATGATCTTAACCATAAACAAGCTATAGAATTTATAAGCATTGTAGCATAAATGTATAGATTTTTATTTCAGACCTCTTTTAATTGTTCTATAACAAGTTAATATCTTAGCCTGGTTTATATCTAAAGTACAGTAATTAAAGTATGTTAGTTAGCCTTGAGTTTTGTATAGTTTATACATATTTTTTACTGACATGTATTGTCACTCTGTTCAATGTATTGTGTCTGTATAGATATACTACTGTATATTTGCATTTGACTAAATATACCTAATTGAATATTCCGTATGAACGAATTCCCCTGATCTTTGCGATATATTGTCTGCCTTGCTACTGCATAATCGCCTGTTTTGTCATTCGTTACAAACACCTCGAACGCTAGATGCATATCGGTTTAGTTTTTTTTGTTTTAGACGAGGTTTATTCATTAGTTCAAAAACAACGAGTCATATTACAGTGCAATCAGCCGAATATCCTCGGTTTGTTGAAGAATGTGGGTTGTTGATCCATAATTGTGATTACATTACTAACTCTCTGCAAGCTAAGACAAATATTCAATGTTTTAGTTATTAACAAGTCTACCTTTTATATATCTGTACCCAGTCTTACGGCTATTAATCGTATCCACAGATATTGCTTAATCTACCATCACCGTTGATGGTTAATTCAGACCCCTTTTTTTCTTCGCAATTTTATGTAACAATTTTTAATGATAGAGAGAGGGTATAATACATGTAGACTTTACCGTAAGCTTTATCGTTGGTATTTAATTAAGGCTTCAGATATAAAACATACAAATTTCATTATATTTTCCATGCTTTTCATCTCCGCTTAGCTTAGTTTTATTATCTTTTTTATTCCTTGACTTAAAGCTATTTCCCGAGTTTTAGTGTTCGCCTCATTAAGTGAACACTATTCTCTGTGACTGAACTTCTTGACATTATATTAATGTTCAACGTTTATTCAGATACATAATGTTTGTGCTTAAACATAGCTTAAAATTCATACCATTAACATTTTGTCTGTACTTATACAAATAATAATAATAATCCTATGTGAACTGGTACCTTCCCCCAAATAGATGTTTTATTACACTGCATTTCATTCAATGTTAATACATCTCTTGATAGCACATACTATGACCTATGTCTTTTATCATTGAAATTGATCTTTTACATTAATTAATGACTTAATTGCTTAATATTGGCCATTATAATTGTAATTACTGTACATGTATTACTATAACATTTGACTGTTTATTGGTATCTAAGGTGTCTAGTCTACTTAATTGGCATTTAATTGGCATGAAAGTGCTTGGTGAAAGTAAATCAAAGTTCGTAAAACTGCCAATGAAAGTAATTTAGGTGTTTTTCAGGCAGTTACAATGATTGGCACTATGTATTAATTACTCTCGCTGGTCACTTGGATTGACCAAAGACATTTCACATGCTGATTATACCAATAAAACTGGTGATATGTTTAAAACTAAAGGGACTGGGAGCCATTTTTTCATGTCAGGGAGAAGTTGTTACATGTATAATTATGTATTAATTACTCTCACTGGTCACTTGGATTAGTTAAAGACGTTTCACATGCTGATCATACCAATAAAATTGATGAAATGTTTAACTTTAAACTAAAGGGAGCCATTATTATTTTATTACAGGGAGAAGTTGTTAATAAAATTAATTTATAAATAGATCTTGCAGCCTGGTGACAAATGATAAAGTTTTATAATATTTTGTAACTTATTACTTGTCTGGTAACATTGACAGATTGATTTTTATCAATAAATCAATATTATTACAATCTGTAAAAATCAAGTTTGAGGGCTTTAATTATAAATTGCCCAAAAATATGAGTATTTAGCTGTGTAGATATATTGTTAATGTTCTTTAATACGCTTGTTTTCACCCGCTATGATAAACATTCATTTTGTTTTATATGTCAGTCATAGTACACTTTATACTTCATCATGCGACAGAGTTTTTATTTCTATATTTCTCTCTCTGTACACTATTTTATGTAGTTCATTACGTGTCAAATCTGCACCTAAACATAATGTTGGACTTAGTGTCTCTGACCCTCTATCCGGTAGTCTTTCTTCACGCAAATGTCACAAAAATCTGCTCTCCGACATTCATCAGTGCAATATAAAGTATTTTCTAAAATGGATGTTTAAATTTTTATCTTGACATATTGTGACGTTTTTTGCAATATTTTGTACTTGCCACTTGACAATTTTTACGCAATTAACAAATGTTGATAATATTCTATGCACGAACATCTTCAAGTTTGTATTTAAAACTTCAGTGTAACTAGACTCTGACAAACTGTTTCTATTCATAAAGTTTAAATGTCGTTTAATTTGCTCTTTGGCAGTTGACATTCATTTTATTTTGTTCATAAAGCTATAGTTAGTTAAGATCTATTCTTGCATATGTTACCACCATTTATTGCTACTTTTATATGACAACGTACAGTGATGTTAATAAATGACATATTAAACATCTTATATATTAGCTGTGCAATTAACTACACATTGTGAAGTACAGATTATGCTGTGTTTTAATGTTTGAAATCACGACAGGTAAATGACAAAATGTCAACATGTCTAGTGACCTTATGTTCAAACATGGCACTCACTTTGATCACATGGTGGCAAAGTTCACAATTCAAGTTTATTGGTCAATGTCTCGAATCTGGAGTCTTATTGATCCAATTCAAATGACAAATACATGTATAATTTTTTTGTATCTATTTTTATTTAATTTTTAACTCAGTAAAAGTGAGCTAAATTCAAATTCAACCAAAATTTCAGCTTAAAATTTAGGGCAATGCATTGACCTTTAAATTAAGATTAATACGTAGGCAGTTGACTTTATGTTGGCTGCATGCTAGTTGTCACCTTTGAATCGTCCTGGATCAGGTTCTACAGGTCCTATAAAGGCTGTAATCATTATTTAAACTAATACCTATACCAGTATATGTACTTTCTAACTTTTCTAAGACTCCGGAGACTATCTTCTATTGCCACCAAATAAGATGAGTAGCATGTGGAATGCGTATTCTCCTCGCTACGTGATTTGATAATCCTCACTCTGTTGATGAAAGTTTAATGCATCTTGATTCTTGAAGTGACTTCGCGGCAATAAAATTTTGTGAACAGTAAATTGCCTGCAGGTTTTCAAGCAATGTATCCTTTATAGTTTGATAATGTATTGAATTATTTATGGTGGAATATTGCTTGATGCATGAAGTTTAACAAGCCTCCGATGTAGTAATTTATCCTTGAGAATACTTGAGTAATACTTGTGTTTTCTGCGCCGATGATCTTGACTCAAAGCTGAAGGACACTTGGATTTTGTGGGTGGGGGTTTGAACCCTTGAATTGATACTCAATGTATATCAAGCCTACTTGGTATTTATAGATGTTTATAAATTTACAAAATGTGCACTTGGTCTCGATAATTATGATGTCCCTTTGGCGCAACAAGGTTTTATCACTAATACTATACTGAGGGCTCGGTGCAAAACTATGGTAACTACGTCAATTTATTGAGGATGATGTACAAGTTTTGCAATAAGCCCTTAATATAGCATTTCAGATACAACCTTGTTGCACCATTGAAACGGATGTACTAGAAATCTTACATTGAATTAGTAGCATTCTTATACGGCATGTCAACTTGTCCTAAAACTGTTCACAAAAACAGAAAGGGTTCGTCAGAGATAAGAATTTTAATCGAAACTACATTTTAAAGTCCACTTAAAATCTGTATATAAATTTGATTCTGATCTTTCAAGAGTAATTGATATGTCAAACACAAAAACTTACATGGCTTTATTTGTATGTTGCGTTATCTATAAATGTTTCAATAAAGTTTGAATTAATGTCTCATAAACTGATTTTGCAGGTAGAAGCTAAATTCCGCCTTTATGCAGACTGAACCTTTGAGGTGAACGATGACGATAAATCACTGGGTTGTCTGTCAAACTTGGTCTAATGTTCACCATATATATCGAACCAGTGTACAGTCTGTTCAAAGTTAAATGAGAACGTTAAACATACGCTCATGCTTCAGGTAAACTTTGGTTATCTAGGTTTAACTTGGTGTAACTGAGTTAACTGTAGTCCCTGCCATTCTTTCAAATGGGATACATGTATATTCCGTATTGGTATATTTCTTATTGAATCAACAATAAAAATTTAATAATTGTCTATGCCCGATATTTTGATCAGCGAATAAAACAGAGAGTTCACAATTTCAAGTATAATGCATCATTATAATAATGATAGATTATTATTGTTGTATAAAAGATTTAACTGAGTCACAAATGGGCACAGCCTTGTTTTTAAAAAAAAACGTCTTAAAAATTTGTTTATAGGCAAAGCTAGATAATGGGTGATGAATTTATATCTGTATAGATTTTCATGCTGGATGTATTAACGCTGCACAGGTGGTTGGTACACTCGTCGTTGAACTGTGACATCAGACAGTCTGATCAACTATTATAGATAATTTATTGTTGTCATCATTGTCAATTAATTAAGCAGTCTGTAGTTTGTCTTAATTAGCCAATTAGATGTCTAGGGAAATACCAAAATGAGGCTCCTCAAAACAGGTGATTGTTCATTACAGATTTCCTTTTCTGTGACCATGGAATTAATGATTTAACAGGTTATAGATTTTAGATTTTTTGTTGTGATAACATTTACCAAAATTCCCCATGTCTTAAATTATACATGGATGTCATTGTGACTTTGTTATTGACAATGTGACATTTTAATGGAAAGGGATTTCGTTTTTTTAAGTACTGGGTACTGGTCAGTAAGCAGTGAGCAAGCATTCCCAGGTTCGGACATTTGACCGCAGTACATAGCTGACACACTAAGTACTACATGAACATGGCGTTAATCTCCCGACATGACAAGCACCATGTACCGTGTATGAATTTCACTAGTGAGTGTAGTTCATTGTAGTATTTGTGTTGTTGAGTATAATTATGTGTAAGGTCAAACTTAACGATTGACACACAATAACAAATGGATTAGGTCATTCCTGTGCACACAGTTGATAATAATGAGGGGTTTGGAGTAAAATTTATCTATAACCTACACAAACAAACTTTACGGGGTAATGTCGAGGGCAAACTAGCAACGTAGGATTTTAGGTAACTCTGTAACCGGAATTGTTGCGTTATCTCCTATACCATTTGAGGAGATAATATAATCAGTATGAAAGTTTACATGTTGATAAATGGACAGGCATCTTCCCTTCATCTTGTGTACGGATGTTATGTAATGTACAATAAGAACACCAAAGTGTCCTCCTATATTGCACACCTGGTCAGCCTTGAACTTTCAAACCTCATCAAATAAAGTAGAAAATGATTGGATGGACTTAATTTGCTTGAGATTTAATATTTCATTCATCAGTTTATTAAATTTGTCCAAAATCGCAGAAAATCTTTGTTAAACTTGAAGCAAACAAATATGAAATATATATGCTCAGAAGAAAATAACAGAAAACAACTGAAAGAAGAATCAAATGATTAAATATTTCAGTAACTGTATGCCGGTAGGAGTAGTCTCCAATTTACCATTGGAAGCATTCTCTGTAGCATTGTAAAGGATAACTCTGTACATCATCTTGTCAGTTTCCTGATCTGATAACATCTAGTTCAATCACAGTTGCTTCCCTTAGATCACTATTTGCTGATCTACTGCTCCTGTAGTTTCTCTTACATGTTTTATATGTAATAATATTGCGTTATTATACAGTATGTATTTTAATGAATAATGTTTATGCTAATTGTTAAGAATGGGAATAATCATGTATAATTATATGAGTTTAATATTTGATTTTAGTGTGATAACAATGATTTCAATTTATTTTATTGAAATATTAAACTTGGTCGCTTTGAAAGATACAGTGTGATTTATTTTTAGAAATTTACATTCAACATTGTGTCTAATTTTGTTTAAAATTCTAAACACAGGAGCTTAAGTGTCATCCCCACCCTGTTATGGGTGGAGTAAAATTGGCTACTTAGCTATAATTACCAATTAAAATTCAATTAATATTACTATATCTCTCAGTAAAGGGTTGTGGATTTGTATTTTATTATTTGATTTAAGTTATTAATATTTAAACATGCATACTGTGTGTGCTAAGATTAATATGACCACCCAGAATTAAGGTGATATACTGGGTTTATCAACCATTTATTTGATATATACTTTTTATTCAGTCTAATCCATTTAAATGTTTCCTTGGAGAATAACAGTTTAATTTATTTGCATGAAGTACCCTATTCGAGTTGTCTTAAATCTGGAATGCGACTCTAAAAGGTACGACCCAACGAAACCTTCTAAATTCTTACCACCTGTAATTTGTGTACCTTATTAAATAATGTTTGACATTTTTGCAAACAAGTTAGATGTTATACAAATACAAGGACATAGATCGTGAATAAATTTGCATTTTTTTCTAGATAATATTTTGAAATTTGTCAATTTGACATAGTTTACGAAGTAAGTGGATATTGTTGAGGTTGTACCCCACCTTGTTCGGGGTCACATGTCACCCTTCTGTTGGCGATCCGGCTTATACAGTTCAAGTCTAGACGATCATTTATTAATACTGGTAAACTACCCAGCATACTGCAGTCGCTATTTTTTATGGGATTTTAACTCCATTTTGACTTAATTACGTTAGATTTATAACCAACTTGATGTAACTTCGTTAAAATTGAATAATTAGATTTTGTAATAAAATAATAAAAATATTTGAAAGGGTAGCAGTTTTTCAAACCAGCAAGAAATCTTATACTGTGATTTGGTGTTTTTAGAAACTGAGAAATCATAAAACGTTAATCTATAGTAAAACATTATGACTGAAATTAAATGGAGAAGTGATTATTATTGGCAATATTGTGGTATAAGATATTTAAGTAGCATGTCACAGTGGTCAGGGGTCTTTATGACCTAAGTTTATCTATACAGACACAAGTATGGTCAAATTTCATTTGTTTTATCATACACTTTCTAAATTGGTATTTATCCCTATCTTAATTCACACGATATTGCTGCGCCTGGTATGCGAATCCTGTATCCTACATGTTAACATATTCAAGTTACATAGAATGTTTGTATTACAATTTGCAAATACTTACTATATCCAGTTATCATTATTATTTTGTAACAATTTCAAGCAGTTTTAAGAGGTTTTGAAAATTACTCTTACCAGTAAAATACCCTGCCAGAGATTTTAATGAGGTATTAAATTTTGTCTGGACCTCATGCTGAATAAACAAAAATTTGAGAGATTTTAGAATGTCAGACGATTATGACTTTAAAGTCTCATTATATAAAATATTATATTTTATTTTAAATACTTAACAAAAAAGTTCACAAAGATAAAGCGTATTAGAGGAAAAAGTCATTCTTCATTTGTGTCACACTGCTTATAAGCTGAAAAACACTTTATGGATTAGTTATTTTACCGTTGACAGGCGCGTATTTGAAATTTGGTACGACTATGGTGTTATTATCATCATGGCTGTTGTTGGCGTTACATTGCGTGAAGTTACAACGATGAGTTATGAGTGTCTATTACTCTTAACCTTGCAGATCAAGTGAATTGTTCTAATGGTGTCATATTTCTTCTGTATAAATGATGGAGTTTTATTATATTTACATAAACTTGAGTATGAAATTGATAAATATTAATTTGG
Organism: Spisula subtruncata; assembly: GCA_963678985.1. Taxonomy (NCBI): domain Eukaryota; kingdom Metazoa; phylum Mollusca; class Bivalvia; order Venerida; family Mactridae; genus Spisula; species Spisula subtruncata. The sequence continues at coordinate 62,092,833 of OY787660.1, forward strand.
CATAAAACATAAGTCATGTCAAACTTTATGACAAGCTCTCCAAAATTGAGAGATGTCTTTCTCGTTCCGTTCATTGTTTGAAATGCATAAATTACGAGACATATTCGGTCTAGCTGCCGTTTTATGATTTTATGTCTTAAATTATCATGATAGGTTGTGTCGTCTAGCTTTTGTGTAGATATGAACCAATGATATTATCAGATCCCCCTCAGAACAATGTTGTAATAAGAAGATGCATAATTTACCAAATGGAGTTATTTGCTATGTACCACTGGATCTCCTACAAGCGTGATTAAAAGTACATTTGTAGCTTCAAAAAACATATAAAGTTGTTTTTAGCAGGCAATATTATTTGATCCTACTGAGTAATTTCTTCTTCTTCTTCCATATACTGGCCATTTTCATCAGTATGAAGTTGACTGCCAGGGTGAATTTAACTACCTCTATTAAGCAGCCATTTGCATTAAAAAATGGCATCTGTTTTAAGCAACCAATTGAAATATAATGAAATCCCAATCAGTGAGTTACTATCAAATCCACCTGTATCACAGTCTATCAGATAGCCATCAGCTTTCATCATGCAGTCACTGTATTATATTGATGTGATGTATCCTTAATACCATGTGGTGTGGTTCCCTAAGGACAGGTTAGGCAATGGAGACTATTGTTTTAAGTCCTAACCGTAATGGATTGGTGCCTTCGAGTATTGAATTTAAAACAACAACAACCTAATTAGCATTATTGCTGAAGGAATTATAACACAAACAGATAGAGCTCAGGTGTCATGGTGATATAGTCCTCTTCATGTATTGATCTTCTAATTAGTTAATCAATAAATTATGTTTACAAAGATTTCCTTTGGTGATAATTTGCGATAATTCTTCTGATAAGTCGCCAGATTATTCCGCATTTCAGAGTCGGATAATTATCACATAAAGGTGAGATGTCGGCACGGTGACCGCCTTCACCTTTTGTGTCACGTCGGGGATGACAATCTGTTAAGCACTATAAATCGTACCTTAACGTGTGCCGCAGGTCTCGTGTATTATCGCAGGTCTCGTGATTATCGGGGAAGGGATGGAGAGTCAGTCAGGCAATCTACAGCTGCTGTATTCAGTTGGTGACAATACCTGCTGAGTAACACTGCCCAGGTTGACGATTTATTATGACAATGTCTTTAATTTTATTGTTAATTTAATTTTCTTGCTGTGATAAACTTGATTTACGATCGGACCGGAGGAGAAATAATGCAGGAGAAATAGGCTTCATTATGTGATAAAAATATCAATTTTTATGGATAAAAAATACAAATTTTATCGTTAAGGTTTATAGTTCTTGACTTTTTTCTTTGAATTTAATTAAGCGTAAAATGTTTTCGGGTATCAACAATATGTATACATGTCGTTCCCACACTGAAACAATAGTTTGTTACAGTGGGAATTTAATGTAACATCATTTTGAAATCGGTCACTGCAACCTGCAGTGCTCAGGTACATTACATGTCACAATATGTGCTTAGACACCTTGGTTGGGCACTTATATGGTTCAGCTGAGTCTGATCTTTTTCCCTAAAAGGCCTTCTGACTTGTTGACCTTCACATCCCCTGCGAAAATTTCAAGAGCAGTTCAAGAAAAGTTCTTGCACTGTTCTAGAACAGTGTTCATGAATTGTACTTGAACTGCTCTTAAAGAGTTCAAGAACTGTTCAAGTACATTTTAAGAAATGTTAAATTGGACAAATCTTAAGAACAAGTGTTCTTAAAAAGTCCTTAGAATAGTTCTTGAACAATCTTGAACATAAGTTCTTGAACAGTTCAAGAACTCTTTTTATTGAACTGCTAAGAACTCTTGTTCTTGAACAAATCATGAACTATTCGAGAACACTTTTAAGAACTTTACCAGAACAATAGTTCTTAATAATTTGTCCAATTTAACATTTCTTAAAATGCACTTGAACAGTTCTTGAACACTTTAAGAGCAGTTCTAGTCTAGTTCTAGAACACTTCTTGACCTGTTCAAGAACTCATATTCTTGAAAAATTCTTAACATTTCTTAAAATGTACTTCAGTTCTTCTGAACAGCTTGCACCTTCAATGTTATTTCTGTGTCTTTAGTGCCAGGAAATCTTTCTTTTAACACTTTGCTTAAGCAAGCATACAATCTTGGATCAAATTTAGGTTTGGGCTTGAAGCATCATGGAAAAAACAAACAAACAACCAATGAAAACTTCAACGAACACGGAGTGTTGAAAATTTGTTTTACAAAACATATTGGAAATAATCAGAAAAGTGCATTTACCCTTGATTGCCGGTAAATGAAAAACATTAACTGAACTGGAACAAACAACGTCAACCTGCACAGAATAAATTGAATAATTTCTGTACAGAATCTGGCAATGAAAATTCAATATCCGAAATCACTTTGTCCGAAATCTTGAAAGTTTCTAGTACAAACTGGAACATGCAATGCTGTTGATTTAGTGCATCATAAAGTGAAAATAACAAGTATTAAAGTTGGCCACAAGTAAAGTTTACCTTTTAGGTGATTTGTTCATTCATTTCACCATCATAAACAATAGGAAATGAGGTAGCAGAAAGAAATATTTTTCTGACAGAAGAGCCATGCTTTCTCCCAAACTACATACAGATGGTGGCGCCACCTAGTTACACAGGTTTGACCTTGATTGGTTCTGAAAATGTTCTTGATTTTCTTTCAGAACATTTGGAGTACATATGTTACAATTATTAAGTTATTGCTTTGAAACTTTCAACACTAATGTTCAACTTCAATACCTGACCATGTCAAGCAAGACCCATAACTCTGATCTGTATTTTATTTGAGTTATTGCCCCTTTTTTGACTTAGTAAATTCCTTGGTTAAGTTTTGTGTTTAGGTCCACTTTTCTCATACACTATGTGGACTATTGCTTTGAAACTTTCAACACTTGTTCACCACCAATACCTGACCATGTCAAGCAAGACCCATAACTCTGATCTGCATTTTAAGTGAATTATTGCCCCTTTTTGGACTTAGTTAATTTCTTGGTTAAGTTTTGTGTTTAGGTCCACTTTTCTCATACACTATGTGGGCTATTGCTTTGAAACTTTCAACACTTGTTCAGCATCAATACCTGACCATGTCAAGCAAGAACCATAATTCTGATCTGCATTTTGCGCGAGTTATTGCCCCTTTGGGTTGACTGCCTTTTGACAGTGACAGATATCAGATGAGCGTCTGCACCCGCAAGGCGGTGCTCTTCTTTTTTTCCAAATTTGAGCCGGCCCAAATAACATTTGAGGCGGTCAAATTGGCCACCAGCCGCCTCCTAATGAAAAACTGCTTCCCTCTATATGAGAAGGAAAGGTGCATGTTTATGAACGGTATCCAGACCACTACTGTCCTTGATATTGTCTTAAATTGTACTTGAAATAAGATGTTCTTAAAACCTCCTTAAACTGTTCTTTAAATATCTTTAAGAACAATGACAGAACCTTTTAAGAACAAATTTTGTTCTTAAAAAGTCCTTCATATATTCAAGAACATTGTTAAGAACAGTTCAAGAACATCAGAAGGTATATGCTGTTCAAAAAAAGTCCTTAAAGTGTTCAAGAACAATTAAAGAATAATTCAAGAACAGGAAAGGTCCTTAAAAAGTTCTTGAACCGTTCCTGAAGACTGTTCTTGAACAGTTCTAGTACAAATGTTCTTAAAATCCTCTAAGAACGGGTCAAGAACACTTACTTAGTTTTAAGAACTGTTCTTGAACTGCTCTTGACATAAGAACTTCATTTCGCAGGGGATGGCAGTACTTGTAATTGTATTGATACACCTAGCTCCGCTGTGCTCTTAACTCTTAAATTGCATAATTCTGCTTGTGTTGCAGTTTCGTTATCTATTTAGTCTTGCAGTCGTAAATTAGCGCTTTCCCCTAAAGTCATCCACCAGTAAAAGGTAGCTATTGATAATTTAAAATAAATGACAAGTGTTCATTACAAGTTGTTAGGAAACATGAGCAGAGAGAAATAATGATTATCAACGCTTAGTGCATTACATTATTACCAGATAAAAGGCCTACCATGCGAACATTTGCACAAGCTTCAAAACAGTTTAAAAAAGCATTGTATTAAGTTGGAATTTACCCGAATGAAAATTGAAGAAATGAAACTCTATAATTTACAACCTCCTATAACAAGATCTCGATTATACAGTAATCATTCAACATTGAACAAATTTGTTTTATAATGTTACAAATCTTTGCTGGATTTTATTTCCATTTAGGGGATCAAGTGTTCTAATATAGAGGTGATTTATAAATAGTTAGGTTGCTATAACCCTAAACTCGGGAAAACATAGATACATCCCCAGGTGTGATTGCAAACACACAAAATTATGTCCCTGTAAATTTATCATTCCACATAGTCATAGTTGCTTCTTTATAATACAAAACCTTTTGACATTTTTGTTGTCGGGAGGTGATTTAACTCATTATTGATTTGTTGTCCCATATTTAATTCATGGATATTTATGGTAGTGGGGTTTTGATCACATAATGGCCGTGAAATACTGCCCGTAATTTTTCAAACGCTAGATTTACTTTTGAATGAATTAAGTTTAAATGGTTAGTACAGGTGCATAAGCTATATGACGGAGATTAGGTGGTAAATTTGTAATTGTAGTAAACAGTATACAAGGGTATCGGGTTAGCAGCCAAATTGATTAAGTCCGCATTATGAATATATTACTAACTTGCTGATTTATTTTAGGTCATGCTCCACAGTTTGTTAAATATACTTTCTCTGGGGAAGAACATTTTGTAAAACATATGCTTCCCACATATTTATGCTAATGAATTAAAACCCCACACGCATTTTATTTAAATTTATAATAAAATATATTCCAGTATCCCGAAGGTGATGTATATTAAAGTCAATGAGATGTACTTTTTATGTAGAGTACAACAGTTTAAAAGCTATGTATGCAATATTGAAAATTGTCATTTATTTTAAGGCATTCTCGTGGAATTCAACACAATTCGTAATAGCATACAGCAAGGTAATGAATTTATATGATATAGCTTGTTCCAGTTGTGTTACCTCTGCAATTCAGACCTGCGATGCTAATGGCATCTCACAACTGGAAAAAGAAGTGGCATGCAAGATGTCCATTTCAGCTCAATATGCAAATATTGGAAGCAGTTAGAAATTGACAGCTCGGAAATCGTTTAATCAATTACAAAAGGCTTGATTAATGATGCAATAAAGTTGAATCTCTTTTGGCGTAAAAGCAGCATGCTATGGTCTTCGATCATATTTATAAATACGTCAATATTTGGGAAAAGTTCAGAAGCAGAAAATTCACTCTTATGATCATAAGCCTTATTAATGAAGATTCTTTGACCCACAAAAATAGCCAAGGACTCTGTAAAAACTAAATGGAACAATCCTATATCAAGAATAATGTTCTACGCCTTCTACCACTATTTGTTAAATTCGGTTTTGCTTACATATTGCGTCCAGCATGCCTCTCTCTCCCCAGCGCTGTCAGTTCTTGTTTCCTTGGCAATTGAATTTCACTTAACAGATGCAGTCATGGAAAGCAAGTTGAGAAATTTCACAGAAATAGAAGTTGACATGATTAATTGCACGACTAAAGTTTTATAGAGAAAATATTGATTCGAGACAGAACTCAAATTAAACATCGCTCAAAACCAGTGTAAGAAAAACGTTGAGGAAAACATTTCTATCTTCATTTCTACCAGTGAGAATTGATTTTACTGGCGCAACGTCCTATAGCTGAATAATGGTGGAGCATCAGAAAACTTATTGCTTGTGCGATAACAATTGCTTTTAATTGATTTTTCAATTAACAACAAATTCGACTGAAGTGTTGTCAATTTTCTTACATGTTGAAGCAATCATCTGGTTGGGGAAAAGATTGATGACCATTGATTTCCTCTTGTGATTGCAAATACTGTTTGGTTGTTCAGTTCACTGTTCCAAGGCCCTCTTGCGCTTTTGTTTGCGCTTTTAATTGTTCTAAGATTTATACTGGGCAATATTTATTCGTTTTTCTTCAAGTGTCATTAACCTTCTAGCATCTGAAAGCTGTTTATGTAATGCAAACATGTTTGTTAATCAATTATCTATAGAGAATGAGTTATTGTTATAATTATTTTGAGCCGATTGATGAATCTTTTTCACCTGACATGCCGGTCGACTACCTGATCAATTGTTTATCTAACAAGTTTTTTCCACATTGCTTCAGAAAAAAAAACAGAAATAGAAATAATACAATGAAAGCTATTTATTCCTGAAGTTTAATTTGCCAAGCTTTGAAAATAAATCAAAAGTATCTTGTCATTTTTCAAGTGGAAGCTATGTGAACGGAAGTGCCATTGCTCTTTGTTCTTGCAAAAGATTTGGCTTGTTGATGGGCAATGGGCAATGACCATGACCGGCTCTCAGCATTTCTAAAGCATATTGAAGCGGCATGTTTTGTTCCATAGCCACAATAAGGTAATGATTCTCCTTTAAGTCCTACTTAAACAACATTTGCTGCAGCTTAATATAGTTTTATGCTAATGCCTAAATTTGGGTCTCATGGGGTCTTGAAACAGAGATGCTGTTACCATAATGGGCCTAAATGCCCATTGGCAAGTTTGTCTGTGTTTATGGAATCAATATGGAGACAATTATGGTGCTTCTTAAATTGTGGTGGCACTGAATTTATTGTAGAAGAAATTGCTATGTTGTTGCAACAGTCATGCTTTTGAAAGTTGCATGGTCTTCAAACGGACTGAATAATATGAGTTATGAAATAAGGCGAAGGTTTGCATTCTGTGTTATGCACTTGGGACTGTTTTGGCTCATTTTAAACATTGCCTTCAGTTTAACTGATCATTTAAGCCCTCTGAAAACAGATGTCCCAGTAACTGGCAGAGTTTCAATGCTGTATAAACAATTTGACCCTTGAAAATGTATCAGTGTTGTTAAAATATCTTAACTATTTTATCAAAAAAATAATCCAATTTATATTTTTTTAGCATTAAAGATACTTCAAAGGCAACAATCAATAAAATCACTTTTCAACTTGTATTTAAGGTATTTATTTAAGATTTGGCTTCGTAATTTGATGGGAAAGGAGGCATTTTGTGTTTGACTTTGGACCTTCGCTGTCATTGCAGATGGATCATTTCACAATCTTTTGTGTATTTTGGGGCATAAAAATGTGCATATCAGAGTTGCACAATTCTCAAGTTACAAACCTGGTTGCGTATTTTGTGACTTTTATCTAATTGCCATTTGTCATGAAATAAGAAGATGAATGAGAACACCTAGGTTGTATCTTGCATTTTTTTGTGCAGCATGCACGCAAAGGGTCTTCTTAATTCTAAAATTTGCAAACATCCCTCGATGCTGGGGGTCATTGGCCAATAAAGCAGGGGTAAAACTGTATGGCCAGCAATATGACTGCCTGAGTCGAAAGGAAAAAAAAGCAAAAAGGACACTGCAGTAAATAAATAAATAAGTAGGGTATCTAAAAGATTGAACATCTCCGTTTATTGGGTATTGATTAGTAATTTATTGCCGACTATTTATTTGTTATTTTCCCTCCTCTTCCCTCCCACCATGGAATATCAATTACCATCTTGTGGTCTTGTCACCTGATTTATGTTCTTTTTATTTCTGTGGTAAAAAAGGCAGTCTTGCCGTCTGCTTAACATCTTCCATATTTTTATGGGAAATTTACACAAGTTGTCTGGGTTACATAGTGTTGGGCTTGAGAACCTAAGGCAGACATGCCTCTCAGTGAGCCGGATTTCATATTTTATTCCGTTATAATAAAAGCTTACATTTGTCAAGCATCTGGATGAATATGATTTGGTTACATTTAAGCTTTAGATGGAAAACTTTAAGTCAACTTAGCTTCTGAGTGAGAATGACTTTAAATCCGCAGCAATTCAAGTTGTCTGGCCAAGTAAGGTCGATACGTTTGAGAGATCTATCCCTTTCTAAGCAAGAACAAGACCCAAAATTCATAGTCCCTAGGTCACTCAAGATTCTTGAAATCTGGAAAAAATGGCAATATTTTTTATAATTAATAGAGAATGACTTTAAATCCCTTACAATTCAAGTTGTCTTCCCAAGTAAGGTCGATACGTTTGAGAGATCTATCCCTTTCTAAGCAAGAACAAGACCCAAAATTCATAGTCCCTAGGTCACTCAAGATTCTTGAAATCTGGAAAAAATGGCAATATTTTTTATAATTAATAGAGAATGACTTTAAATCCCTTACAATTCAAGTTGTCTTGCCAAGTAAGGTCGATACGTTTGAGAGATCTATCGCTTTCTAAGACAGAACAAGACCCAAAGTTCATAGTCCCTAGGTCACTCAAGATTCTTGAAATCTGGAAAAAATTGCAATATTTTTTATAATTATGTTATAATTAATGGCCGAAGTCTGTCATTTATAATAATATATCGTTGAAATGTAACATATTACTATACTGTAAGTACAGGTAGAAAAACTTGGTATGTGACTAAAACGCCCATAAATCAAGTAGGAAACTGACCGACATGTGCTTGTGCCAGCTGTCATCTAGATGGACACTTAAATTATCCAGGAAGATTTATGTCCACTATGTGTCCTGAAGCTACCTCATGATAGCTTGATTGTTTACATTTATTATGATTTTTAGCTCACCTGACCACGAAGTGGTCATGGTGAGCTATTAGGATCGATGGATGTCCGTCGTACGTCGTCCGTCGTCCGTCGTCCGTCGTCCGTTCACAATTAGTTTGTTTACACTCTAGAGGTCACATTTTGGACTCAATCTTCATGAAACTTGGTCAGAATGTTTGTCTCAATGATATCTAGGTCAAGTTCGTATATGGGTCATGTGGGGTCAAAAACTAGGTCACCAGGTCAAATCTTAGAAAATTCTTGTTTACACTCTAGAGGTCACATTTGAAGCTTGATCTTCATGAAACTTGGTCAGAATGTTTGTATCAATGATATCTAGGTCAAGTTCGAATATAGGTCACGTGGGGTCAAAAACTAGGTCATCCGGTCAAATCTTAGAAAATCCTTGTTTACACTCCAGGGGGCACATTTGAAGCTTGATCTTCATGAAACTTGGTCAGAATGTTTGTCTCAGTGATATATAGGTCAAGTTTGAATGTGGGTCACGTGAGGTCAAAAACTAGGTCACCGGGTCAAATCTTAGAAAATCCTTGGTTACACTCTAGAGGTCACATTTGAAGCTTGATCTTCATGAAACTTGGTCAGAATGTTTGTCTCAATGATATCTAGGTCAAGTTCGTATATGGGTCATGTGGGGTCAAAAACTAGGTCACCAGGTCAAATCTTAGAAAATTCTTGTTTACACTCTAGAGGTCACATTTGAAGCTTGATCTTCATGAAACTTGGTCAGAATGTTTGTATCAATGATATCTAGGTCAAGTTCGAATATAGGTCACGTGGGGTCAAAAACTAGGTCATCCGGTCATATCTTAGAAAATCCTTGTTTACACTCCAGGGGGCACATTTGAAGCTTGATCTTCATGAAACTTGGTCAGAATGTTTGTCTCAGTCATATATAGGTCAAGTTTGAATATGGGTCACGTGAGGTCAAAAACTAGGTCACCGGGTCAAATCTTAGAAAATCCTTGTTAACACTCTAGAGGTCACATTTGAAGCTTGATATTCATGAAACTTGGTCAGAATGTTTGTATCAATGATATCTAGGTCAAGTTCGAATATAGGTCACGTGGGGTCAAAAACTAGGTCATCCGGTCAAATCTTAGAAAATCCTTGTTTACACTCCAGGGGGCACATTTGAAGCTTGATCTTCATGAAACTTGGTCAGAATGTTTGTCTCAGTGATATATAGGTCAAGTTTGAATATGGGTCACGTGGGGTCAAACACTAGGTCACAGGGTCAAATCTTAGAAAATCCTTGTTAACACTCTAGAGGGCACATTTGAAGCTTGATCTTCATGAAACTTGGTCAGAATGTTTGTCTCAGTGATATATAGGTCAAGTTTGAATATGGGTCATGTGGGGTCAAACACTAGGTCACAGGGTCAAATCTTAGAAAATCCTTGTTTACACTCTAGAGGTCACATTTGAAGCTTGATCTTCATGAAACTTGGTCAGAATGTTTGTCTTAGTGATATATAGGTCAAGTTTGAATATGGGTCACGTGGGGTCAAACACTAGGTCACAGGGTCAAATCTTAGAAAATCCTTGTTTACACTCTAGAGGGCACATTTGAAGCTTGATCTTCATGAAACTTGGTCAGAATGTTTGTCTCAGTGATATCTAGGTCAAGTTCGAATATAGGTCACGTGGGGTCAAAAACTAGGTCATCCGGTCAAATCTTAGAAAATCCTTGTTCAAATTATGCCCCTGGGGTCAAAATTGGCCCTACTCGGGGGTCACCGTTTTACATAGACTTATATATAGGGAAAACATATTAATATCTTCTTGCCTAAAACTACACTGCCTAGAATTTTGATTATTGGTATGTAGCATCATCTTGTGGTTTTCTACCAAGATGTTCAAATTATTCCTTTGGGTGAAAATTGTGCAGGGTTTATAATCAGGTGAGCGATATAGGGCCATCATGGCCCTCTTGTTATAATTTTCCAAGCTGATGGTTTGCTAATGTGCTGGTCATTAATGATTTATTGGTAGGATATAAGTCCATTGATGTAAACAAGCTGGTGTTTTTATGGTGGCGTCATGACTGGAACTTTCTTAGCCTTTGTAGGAAATACATGTATTGTTTCTCCCTTTGTGCTAGTCAAGCAGAATAGAGATGTCATTTTGTGTCACAGCAAACTGGCTGCAGCTCACTGTGTGGGCTGAACTTTTTCTTGTGTTGGAGCACAGTTGTCTACAAGTATTTGAGGTTTACTATACAGAAAACTGTTGTCTTTCCTGAAGTATTTACCTTAAGTGCATCTGTCCAAGTCCAAAGGTGCTCTTTGTCCTAGCAGTCAATCAATCATCTGTTATTTGTTCAACGAGCGTTGTTGTCCATTTTTGAGCAACATTGTCCTTTCTCAAGCAAAGATGTCCTTGGACAAGCAAGCAATGTTGTCATTGTCCTAGCAATGTTGTCCTTGGTTGAACGATGTTGTTCTTTGTCAAGAAGCCTTTCTCACGCAGCACAGCAATAAATGCTTTGCTTTGTATATAAAATCAAATAAAGGAAAACATTAATTTGTTGTCTCTGCAAAATAATTACCTGGTAATGTTTAATAGGTTAATTAGGTCAGTGTATTATAACAAGGAAGCTCAGATATCCATTTGTTTGTCAAAAATGTTGGTATTTTTTGTGGTGTCGTATTATCTTCGGTTATGATTTATGAAGCAGAGGATTTAATTATCATAGCTGTAGTGTCGGTGACAATTAACTATAACAGTATGATCTATAAAGTTTATGAGAAACTATGAAAATGAATCAAAGTTGACATGAAGATGACCACAACATGTGTTGAAATTGTTGTTCCAGATTTATGGTGGTCTATACTCTTTAACCCCGGCTCTTTATTGTTAGTACAAAATATAATGATCGTTATGAGTATTGGTGTTTCTCCTTTGTCATTATTAGTTGGTCTGCATATATTGTGTGTATATTTACATATGAATTATTATTTATTAGCAGTCATGTAGGTGAGGGGAAGGTGACAATGCTGTTTTCTTCCGGAGGTCAGTGCATATATAGGGCAGTGTGATCTGCAGTGTAATTAACATTACGTCAGTTGTCGATCTATTATTACCCTTTAAATCAATTATAATGGTAAATTATAATCACTGGTCCAATGGATTAACTTGTAAACCTTTGCCAAGCAGCCTTCAACAAACAACCAGGCAGAGCCATCTCTTCTCTGGCATAATGTCAACTGTGTACCTGACAATTCTTGTAAAACTTAGATAATATAAGAAATTGTTAATTATTTTATTCATTAATTTAATAATTTTTATTAAATATAAATATGAAAGCAAGATTATTTTAGTCAAAATTTAAATCTTTAATTTGCTCAATATTTATTGGAAAGTTGTTGTTAATTAGATTCAAACTAATTGCTGTAAGATATGGTACATGACATACATTATATCACCCTTTGTGTAACTGTATGTTTCCACTTTTCAAATAGCTTTGACAATTGTCGGTTTATTTATATAAAATATGAAATACTTATTACAATTCCAGATGAGTTTTTTACGCGTGTTTGACATTATTATATTACTATTTGTATAATTAACCTTGTATCATTGTATAATAAAGCACACATTTATGAAAACATCAAGTCTTTGATGATCGTAAAACTTGAAACAAGATGTCTTATAAACATATCCACATGGTAGATTTCATCCCCAAGAGTAGCGTGCTAGCTAGGGGCCACTTCGTTGTCTCATTTTTTGGGGGATATTTTTTATATTTTTTTATTGAAGAAACATGTGTAGCCAGTTAACCATTTCATCAGCAAATGTTTTATGGGGTATTTGCCTAATAGACGTCTTGCATTTTTATATCTAATAGAAACACTATCATGCTACCCTCCTCCTGTAATTATTATCACTGTTGAAAACGAAGCGTGTTGATTTACCAGAAGTGTGGCATATATGAACCAGGAAAGGTTCCCAATTAAGATCAGATTATTCGTTTTAAGTTTTTTTCTGTTGTTACAGTTTCCTGTTTTCAAACTTTCCGAAAGTTTTAATTGTCAGGTTTGTCTTCATTTCCCCAGACCTCCCGATATAGTCTTACATTGTTACCATGGTGTTAAAGTGATTAGTTGTTTTACTTCTGTCTGGCAGACCCCTTTGTTTTGTCTAAATTATACTTACGCTTTGTGAATTCGCTTGCATGTCAAAAACCAATGAATCGTAATCGCTGTTCGGATCTGAAAGTGACTAATTTCTGCTTGATTTGAATGAAAACAAAAGACCCGACAAATTTCTTTATTTACCGTCAATTTTAATGAATTTTATTAATGCGTCTTATTGTCGTATTCATGGTAGTTGTCCTGATGGCTTCTAAGTAACTGTGTCCCTCTCCAACTTGAGTGTACTTGAAATAATGTCAATGTTGTTGTTGCTCCTGGGACCTGAGACATTAAGTGCAGCTTTCTTCATGTGGTTGAGAAAGGTTGAATGCATTGATGATTTCGTTTAAAAGTCCTGGTGTTGCTCATCAGCTTAATGAGATGATGAAACAATACAGGTGTGTCAACTAATGAGTTCTTACCTTCAGGTGAGCCAAAATAATGTGACATTACAACAATATGGTTGAAGCGAGCAGGGAGGTCAGATCGTAAGTGTGATTATCGTGTGGTTATCGTATGATTATCCATTGCCTTATAACTGCAGGTGTTCATGTATTGTTTTAGTTTTAAAAGTTATCAGCAAGATTTAACAACTGTTATAGATCTTTATGGTGCGGTGAGTTTGAAAGATTTCAGTTCAACCTGATGATGATTTAAATCTATAGATTACCTGAGCTTACGGTTAAAGTTAGATCAAGAATATTGTTCAAGGTTTTTGGTGATAGATTGACAGTCATTAAGGGCCATATTCACATCCTCCACTCGACCGTCCCTCCACTCTCACTCACTAAGATAATCCGATTTTAATGATCGTTTCGTCCGTGCGTTTGAGTGGGCATCCGACCTAACTAGAAATTGGTATTCACAACGGTAAGTGACGCTGGAGTTCACTCGACTGAGTGGGGATTTCTCGAGTGGGCAAAAAGGTCACTTGACAGTGACTCCAGCTACACTCAAGTAAGGTTATGTGAATACCGATTTAGCACACGAATGTTAGACTAATAAAGTTATTGTATTTTCAAGATAAATAAACCAACGAACCTTAAATACACATTTTGTAATATTAATTTTGTAATATTTTGTGAACCTAGAGAATTTGTTTGGAACCATTTAAAGTTAACTTGCGGAACATGTCTGAAATATGTGGAATTTAAATTTAGAACTTTTAGTGCGAAGTTAATGAATAACATGGTGTATTGTATTTATGTGTATAATATAAGGAACATGAATACAAAAATGCAAACAAGTACATTTATATAATGATTGATATATTTAATAACTGCTTTTTATTGCTTTTAATTCCGTGAAGATAACTAAAATATTTTCATTAAAATAAAAACGTGGCCACTTGTCACACAAACATGTATGTTGTTTCTGTTGCAATCACTAATGTGCAAGAATTTCGCCAGGATATTGTGTAGAGTTCCCGTGTCGAGTGTTGGGATACGGGTTCGATCCCATATCACGCCACACCGAAGATTAAACATAAATTTTGCCGTTCTATCTCTTTTAGTCTTTCTCAATGCACACAAACATGCGAATATGACGTTCTGTATAAAAGGCAAAAACTTGGAGCTCTTCTCTTTTTGTTTATTGATACAATTTAGACGATGAATATAATTAAGAATTGTGTGTCGAGATTGATTGAAATTAATTGTAAAAAATGTTTCGCAATCAACTTTAAATATATTAGTACATGCGTAAGCTAGATGTACACTTTTAAAATATGTTTTTAATTATCTTTATACACCATGGTCGCTCTCAAAATGACATTCTAGGAAGTATTGGCGCTCAAGTGATGTTGCCCAACAAATGGCACAGGAGAGTGAGCTACTGATAAAAAGAGTAACCGATATTATTTCATATGATTTCTAAATTATTAATCTGAAACTTCCTGCCCATCGGTCTGAGGAAATTCATATTGATATGATATTCCACAACAATGCTGGATTATGGCACGGTATCGTTTAAAACTGGTGTACATTGTCTTACATTTAATTTGATGTTTATTTTATTATTGAAAACATATTAATAAGTATGCGTTTGATTAACGCTACATGTAATTACAACTAAGTTTAATGTAAATGGGTCCAACTTTTTTATAATCTTATTATCATTATTATTATTGTGTATTCAAACTAAGGTCTTATTTTTGTGAGTTCAAATAAGTATTCATCTCAAATAACATAAACGTCATCAAAATTAGAATTTGACTTTGTTTGTATCATGAAAATGCACCGAATCTAAAAAACCCTATTCAATAATTTATCATGGATTGTTTAGTTACACAGTTTACTATCCTACCATGTATTATAACGGTCACTCACTCGAGAGAGTGGAGGTCGATAAATGTATGTGAATACCAAATCTCCACTCGAGCTTCACTAACTCGACCGTCACTCCAGCTACACTTGAGGCTCCCTTAGGTTAGGGTGAGTCGAGTTGGAGTGGAGGAACGACATGTGAATACGGGCCTAAGACAAATCTAACTCAACAAAACACATTGAACCTGTAATGTTAGCTCCAGATTTAATATAATTTACCAATTTTCAATTTTGCAAAATCATTGCGGTTTGATCTCATTTTGATAGGAATTAATTGCGGTGTACTTGTAATATTGATCTTCAAGTATTAATATGTATACAAATTATTTGCTTATGCTTGTCACCGGGTGACACAATTTGCCAAATTGGTTGTTTTGTTATTTATAACAATTATCCTTGTCTAAATGATTGATTATTACAAAATATAAAAAACATTCTATAGTTTAAAATATAACATTTTGTTATTTATAATTTTTGTATATAAAGGTTTTATAATTATTAACTGCTGCCCTATATATCAGAGGGCATTATAAACGAGCAGTAAGAAAAGTAATTTATAAATGTAACTTGCAAAATTATCATTTCATTTTTCCTGTAAATCAAATTGATCAATTGTAACGTAGATTAAAATGAAGTTATGTTGAGTATTTGCGAAGTCAGTAAATATTTTCTCCCTATCTCTCCTATCATTATTATTATATGGAATTGTTTACATTTTGTACATTATCAACGATACGTTAGAAGGGTAATGTTCGATAAGGAATTACTCGCACAAAGCCTGTCAAAATATGATTATATAGCCTATGATAGCACATTGTTACGACATATATAAACCGATATGAACGGCAACAAAATTATAATGGTCGTTAGAGTTGATAATATTATTTGTTATGTAATTGATATAGACTATTGTTTTTATGTGATAAGCTCGTCGGTAACACGATACAAAATCCATTCATAGTGTCTCGGCTTGGCTGTAAAAGACATATTCTAGTCAATGGAAGGTTATCTGCTAGGGTTTTACTGATAACGTGACTTTTCAATAAAAACATTTCAGTGGGAATATGATTTACTGTACACGTCCTGCCATAAAATGTGATATAGTTACTGATTGTATGTTAGTAATCGTTTGTTGGCCCTCTTTGCTTGGATGATATCACTGAACTATTAATGTAAAATATGCTTTTAACGTAATGTATTCATTGGGAACTCAACTGTACTTTTTTGTCGTTTATCGCTTATTTATGAACAAAATTACTATAGGCAACTATGTGAACACACACAGTGTGCTGTAATAAGGCTATGCAAAGTGGATCGAGTCGACTGAACATCATTTTTCCCGAGCTTTTTACTTGATTTTTATTCTTTTGCACTAAATCAGTTCAGACATAAGAAATACTATTAGATAATATGATAAGGTATAATAGTCTTCATTATATGTTTTGAAAAGTAATTTACCAAATTTAGTTATCATGTAATGGCCTAAATGAGTATGAACATCATCACTGATTGACTGCTGCATTCCTGAAGTAACAACTCTATTAACTCCCATAGGTTATAGCTTGACATTCATTTAAATCATTTCGACCTGTTCTTTATAAGTTTTAAGTTGATACAGTTATTCATCTCATGAAAATAATATATTCTCTCATATTTGTCATTTATCAAAATAAATAACGAAAAAAATGACGAGTAAAATATTGATGTTTTTAAAAAAAAAAATACATTAAGCATATACACATTAAAATAACATTAGAATATTAATGCACTGAAGGACTTGATAATTCCCCAAACGATACACGACTGTATAATACACAATACAGTAACATTAGAGTCAGTAATATTGGCTCACGTTATACTGCAGTAACATAATGCTCCTCTTTGTCGGGGAACAATTATAGAACTGCTCCTATAATGCCTTGAATGGATGTTTCATATAAAACAATAGATGACGACTGAGGATAACATCTATTGAATATTAACGATGTTTACACCAGATGAAATGTAGCATTAAAAATATTACTGATGCAAGATGCATAAGATTATAATTGAGTTATTGACTCAGTGTTGAATACGTCAATAATTGCACGAGATTACCGTATTGGTACTATTGACTCAGTGACAGTTTGTCGTGTCAAATGAAATCTTTTATTGTTTCCCAATGACACGTTTTAATGCGTCCCTAACAAAGGCTCATTTCCAGACGAGAGCCGTCTGGCATCGGCTGGCTGGCAGTCTAGTGCCGTTGATCATGAATAGACCATAAAATCCTTAATGCTTCCTGGTTCTGAAACTCCTTTACCCAGTCAGCCCAAATAACTAAAGGGCTGAGTAATGTCGAGGCCCTTCTTGGGGTGTTATTGGGTTCTTTATATCACTGTTAATAAATTCCCTCTGAATTTCTTATTTCTTTGTATGAAGATAGTATCTCAAGAATACATAATGACTATTACCCTGTTACCAAGCATTTGAGTGTATCATGTACTAAAAATAAATAGTAATTACAGAAAAACACAGTAGTACTTGTAAAAGCATCCCACCCACTTTTATTGCCGTTTGATTTCCAAATATTGCCTCAAGAATATCTAACTTGATAATATCGCGTCATTCCACAAAAACATGTAGCAACAGTTTGTATGTCATTAATAATAAGAAGTTGATTATTATAAGAGACTCATTAATTGTTCTGTAAGACAATTTATACGTTTGTGTGTAGGTGTCTTATCCTCTCCCATAATCCTCTCCTTGTTCCAACGCTTGTTAAGGATTCTTCATCATACTTGTAAAACACCAAACACCCTTAAGGGGCCTCATTGGATTATATTGCTTAGAATTAATTAAATTGGATTTTCCGAACCCAGTGATTTTCTCACTATAGGCTGTTGTTTTAATTAACGATGACCATAAAATATGAAAGACTAGAATGGTTTAATGGGCACTATGAATATAGTATAGGGACATTAACTGTACTGGAAAATGATTATCTCCATGGTATTCATCTAGTTGGACCTCGATGAATGTCATTGAACATGATGTATTAATGACCAGTCACTACCACAGGGTGATAAATTCCCCGATTGGTATCCTGCCTATGCACATAGAATTCTCGTTTAAATCTGGTTCCTTTGTGTTTTAATGATTGAATCCTTTATTGAATCCTTTATTCTGATCTTTTGACCTTTAATTTGACCAAAATTCCAAGAACCTTTTGATGATAATTGTGATATGCCATTTTATTGTGATTGAAAGTGGAAAGAAACCAGTTTGGATTACTGTTAGAACTGAATGTTTGAATTAGTATATCATATATTCCATTTTTGCAAAGTGATTCATCAGACAGACAACATATATATATGTGCATTTAGATTGGTGAAGCTTTTTTTTACTAATTGGGCAACAGAATTTCTTAGTACATTTTTACTAAGAAATCGAATTAGGACACCAATATTTCTGATTTTATGCCGATGCAATTGGAAAATGATGACATCTAAAGGGCATCTGTGTTGTGTCTATGAATATGTGCATTCATGTTCTTATAAATTGCATGTCTAATTTATCCAATTAGCACTCAATCAATCATGAAGACTTGAAAGGATTGGGCTGCAGTCCACCTGCCTTTTTGGAAGAGTTATGGCCCTTTTTCATCTAATAAACTGGAAGAAGGGGCAATTATGTCATATGAAAATATCTTTCGTTTCTGTCTCAATCTTATTTCAAAAATATGTTTTATTTCTATTTTCAGGTAAGAAAGACAACAAAGTTTGTTTGTGTTTGAGTGGTTACTATAGTTACATAGTGTTCCGTGTGGGTGTTTCAAGTCAGAGGTAACTGCAGCTATGATTTGATATTGGTATCTGTGTAACATGCATAATTTACATTCATTTTAAATAATTCCACAGTTACCATAGTAATTATTTGTCACATTACCAGTGTTATCAAACGTTTTCCCTCAATATAGTATCGTCATAAAGTTTCATTCTACGATATCGTGCAATTTTCCTGCAGAAAATTCAATTCTCCGGCAGATTGCAGCAATTTCATTCTAGATTTGCCGAGACGATAATAAATGTTAGCATGCATTCAACCATCAAGTTTCCTTTTTATGAACACAAAAATCAAATCAATTTTTCGCTATTCTGTCAGAATTATTGGTTCAAGTGTTTCAAATGTTTGATACGATAGAAGAAAAGTTTTCCACATGGATACATCCTGGTGTTTTATTGGATGAGAGAACAATGATTGAGAGTACGAAATTTGATAATGTATTTGGTGGCGATAGGAAAATTCCCAGTTGCGTAATATTCTTCCTAAATGCATTATGTGCGCTATAGAGTTTACAGCATTTGTTAAAAGTCTTGTAATATTACTGTATTATTGTCATGTATCGGATAACTTCCAACTACACCATTGACAGTGATGTATTTCCCTCGATGGAATTATTTTGGCGCAAAACTTTTAACCTGATTTGATGCGGTTTGTTTCGGTATATGAATAAAGTCGTAATGGTAAATAATTGAAGCTCGAGTAAAAACATATATCTCTATCGCCTCCCCTGATATTTGTTGATAGAAATTGTAAGATTTTATTACAATTTAATCATATATGAGTGTTTCATCTCCGAGCTCTTGGGTTTCAACAAATTTGTCGGTTGAGTGACGAACATCAAAGCATGAAGACACCTCGTGTATTATGTATTAAACACTGATTGTCATTATAAAGCTAAAAGTATGGTATACTTGATACAGTTGCTCACCTAGATGTTGTTAATGTCGGTGGTGACATCACTGAGGAGTCGTAAAACTCTCGGTTAACACACCAGAATCTTGTAGATCTATTGTGACACTGAAAGCTTGCTGTCCTGTAGATATTTTGTATCAAATAAGAGGCAGTAGCGTAACTGCTACTTAGATCTAGGCTATTAAATGGCCCGGGCCGATCACAGCATTTCAGCAAATGGTCTATTGTACAGTTAAAAGCACAGGTCATTTTCAATAAATACTGGAATGGGTTAAAACTGAATGATTAAATATATTATATGCAAAAGGCACCTTAAGTTATCAGCCCGTTACAAAATATCCCCGGACCCGTGTATCATGGTATAGTATTATGGAGCCTATATAACAAAATGTCTGTTGTGTTGCAGAAATTGATTGAAATTGTTGGTGGTGCACAAGATGTCTCAACGATTATTCTATATACCTTATTTTACATACACAAATCTAAAGGATATACATTGCATGATTTACTGTAGAAATTGATATATATTCAACATAAGTACCTTGTAATGTATTCATGTGTCCATACTTTAGTACTTTAATGCTGCCATAAACTCAATTAAAATGAAAATTTAATGATTGCACGCCTTTTATTTCTAGAACGATTGCTGTTTGTTATGCATCAATGCAATATCCAGTAGCAATATGTCATGTTACGTCTGCTCTGTCTGTGAACCAGAAACAATAAAACAAAGAAAACATTGTATACAGCTTCACACCTGCTTCAGTTTCTGAACTTATATTACATGGCGGTGTTAGTTCGAATATTTAAAAAAAAGTTCCGTCTGATGATCAGAAAGTTTCAAGTACGCCAGCTAAGTTTTGTCTTACATTCATACATTTTGCCCTAGTCTGTTAAGCTTGTAACCATATTTGGTAACAATAGTGTTTGAAGACGACGCTGACATTTTCTGAACGAGAAACAGTTTTTTGCTGTTTGAATAATATATCGTCTTCAACTGATACAGTGAAAGGTTGATTTCCCTTATTGTTGTTTAGAAGTTTTTGCATGCGCACAAGTTTTTTCTTGTCTTAATGATTGTTCACGATAACCGCGTGTGTGTGTGTGAATTGTTTTCCATTGAATTAGGAGCAGGGCAATAGCCTGGTATTTCCTAGCTAAATGACTCCCCATTGTATGAATTGGTAACATTCTTATTTATTGTGCGCGTTAGTGGCGCAGTTTTCCTGTAAGAAATTGATCCAAATTTCAGAAATTACTATCTTGTAATGTGAAAGCTTCTGAAAGTTGACTTTTTGTGAAAAAGAATGATTGCCCAGCACTTCTGGCAAATATCTGCATCCGGGCACAATTGCCATCTCTTATGTACAGGATATTTCCGCTGAGTGTGCAGATTTTTTGCACAAAATGATGAGATTTCTAGAAACAATAACGAAGAATTTATTTTTTTCATTCATTCATTTATTCTGCTATTGAAAAACACTGCACAGTACCAAACCATAGCCCTCTACAATTCGTTTCTATATGCATTTAAATCGGAAAAAGACAACAGCACTGCATTAACACGATTCGTATTTGGATCCCCAGGGTAGATTATGCATTATTAACACCATGTGTACACTGAATAATGTCAGGAATTAATCAAAATCAGAGATATTTATAGGGAATCAATGGTCATTTTGCGTGATGTTTCAACCCATCCGAAAAACAGTACATCACACAAAATTGCTCAAGGTGTAAGTAACCTAACTACAATAACTTACACGATGTCGTATTTATTGTAGCCGGCTGTTTCATCTCCTCTTAAATTCTAATCTCCCTATAGGGTATGAATCTTTGATTAGGAACACGAGAAAAACATGGTAATTTGCTGTGTCCTGACGCCGTGTCTGTTATATGCACCCTACATTAACAATAGATGGAGTCGATGCCACCTAGCTGTGTGATATGCACCAGGACATTAACAATAGATCGAGTTGCCACCTACAAATGGCCAGCCATTAAGGCTAACACCTCATCTTGTCAGGCTGGTGTCACCATTACGTGTGTTATAATATCGGCAATGCTCCCCAACTTTGAAACATATGGTTTCAAATTCTACTCAGACATTGTTTCTATTGAGACAAGATAAGGCAGAAACGATTTGTATCAGGAGTACTGAAATGCATTCGTCAATTCCTAAAGGAACCTATGTGTCATGAGTTGTAAACTGATGAAAATGGAATTCTAGACCAACATTTCATGCCTGGCAGGGCTACCATTAATGTTTTATAACATGGAATGTTGAAATCTATTGCTTAGTTTCTGAGAATGCTATGACCTTACGATGAATTGACTCCCAGCGCGCTCTTCGCTTGTCATATGATTTTATCAAGATAAAACCGTTAATGCTTTTAACAATTATAGCTGTATTTTCTATCTTCAATAAAATGTACTCGCTAAAAAAACTCAACGCAAGCTAGAGGTTGACAAACAGTGGTTTCAGCTTACTAGTTCTACCTAAAGACAGCAGATGTGTTGCCGTGTATTTACGTTAGTTTCTATCTCATGTTAGTTCAACATTACAACTTACACCCTGTTAATGCAATTTATGATCGAGATTTTATGTTACCTGACCGATAGAAATCTTTCCAGTTTGCTGGATGTATCAAATTCAAATGATATGAAAAACAGTATCAAAGTACCTCCCTTCTGAAGAGCTCCTGAAGAGCTCCTGAAGAGCTCCTGAATCACAGAGGGCTGCTACATGAATTATTGATGTAAAAACGAAATGCATAACATCATTTGCACTTAAGTCCCTTATATATTAATTAAGTACAATATACAATGTACAATCAAACCGCAGGTTCATTCAATTTTCTTCAGATCTGAAAGTTTTTCAAATTGAACCAAGAATGTAAAAAAGTGCTTTTAATTATGATACACACTTTTTTTTATTTTATTTTTTGTTTTATTTTGTTTTGATAAAATTTAGAGGGAACCGATAGTGTTGAGGAGTGAGTTCGGACGAGTTTGGATAGAGCTTTTTATTCCGATAAGTTTTGACTGATTAATGAACTCAACTATGACTGTGTATTTTTTATTTTTATTCTTCAGTGTCTTCAAAATGTTTCAGTTGATAGTAAAAAAAACTCACGTATGCCTTAATTTTACACTTTCATACACACTCCTGACCTAAATTTAATCACGAAGCATAAAAATACTTCACTCACTAGGTATTTTTCACTTTAATTTCAGAGACTTGACTGATAGACCATAAAACAAAAATCACTTTAGCGTCCAAAAAGTCATCTAAAAAAGATGTTTTATAAATGTTAATGTTGAGTTTGATATTGTTTTGGTATTCATCAGTACAAGAGAGGTTGACGATGATCCCCATGTTTTCATTTCTTTTCTCGTAAGATTTAGATGGCTTACTTTGGTGAAGTATAAACTTTGTAACATCAAAGTAAGTTTGTATGTTGTGTTTATTCAGGTAGATTGTTTGGGTACCGCGGTTGGAGACATGTCAAGCCCTCAAGTGAGTCTTTAAACGTCAACACCTGAGTATCGGACTGATCCACACGTGCAGCACGTAGCACCCAGCTGTGACTGTGTCCTATCCAATTTACTAAAAAAGTAACATGCCCATATTTTCACACAATGGAAGATAACTGAACCTTTGTTTTTGTCTGGTATTAACATAACAATTGAACTCTTAGTCTGCTTTAAGATATATAATACTTCAACATAACTCTACAAATAGGTCAACTGTAAGGCTAAAAAAATTTACGCTATTCAACATTGGAAAATTCAATGGCAATACATTATTAACCTTAAGATTGTTTCAGCAATTCAGGCTAAACATGTTTCAGAGATGATTTGAATAGCAACATGGAGGCATCAGTCCTGCTCAAAATCCATGTTCATCGGATAGTTACCCCAATTTTCCAACAGAATAGCAAATGGTGTGCCTAAAATTAGCCTATATTATTGGCAAGTCATTATGTATATATTTGCTGAAGATGACACTGATAGTTTATCTTCCAATATGTCATATTCTTCCAATTGATAATCAAAACATTGTCACCAAATGGATTGGTCAATACTTCATGCACAGCATGATTCCATTCTAAGCATCTTTCATAGATTTAACATACTGACCTAGCCTTGCCTTCATGCATTCTCTAATCCTACTGGTCATTGTGGTGCTGTTTAGCGGTGATTACAAGAATTGAGCCCTTAAGCCTCTTAATCACTGGTACGGAGCGATGTCAAAGCGTAACGCAAGTCCAGACGACAGCCTGTTATAGACTCTTTCAGACAATAGCCAATACTTCTTAGTACCTTGGGGCGGGTAAAACAGGTTTAAAGGGTATTTTCACTTATTTCTTATGTTTTTATGGAAACAAAGATAATGTTCAACAGTGAATGATTATCCTATGTATCAATGTACCCATTAAGCATTCTAAATGCTTAACACTTTGATTTTGTTTCATTATTAGTATGGTGTAATCAGCGGAAACATAATATCTTTAAATAAAGGCTTATATGTTATCTTAATATATGAAATATACCATTTGAATAGTCAATACAATACCTATAACTGACATGCTTGTAATACCATGCAAAATAATCACCTTATAACAAATTATTTCCAAAAAATAAAATTCATACATGTCATAGTTTCGATCAGACGGTGTCATGGTCTGCATACGAAGTCCAAGTTCGGTGTCGTGATCTCTAAACGAAACCTTTATAAAATACATTTTTTTCGGAGTACAGAGTTTGCATTATTTCTGGCATACATGTTGTTATGACGAGATCGAGAGAAACAGAAAATGGTAAGGAAGTCTTGTATGTGTTATCGGGTGATTTTAACTTGAGTATGAATGCACTATTTCTTCAAAGTACTAACGGACATGTTACATACACACACAAATCAAAACATCAATCTGCAGCAACTACATATTGTCAACAATTATAATGGCTTGGCGTTATTTGACTATTAAAACATTATTAATAGTACATGCCTCTCTTTATCACATTCACACTTGGATACAAATATGTGGCTTCTTTTAGTTAATAAGACCCAATGGGTCATATACGTATTTTGTGGGTTTTTTTCGGCCACTGGTTCTAGCATTTGTAATTCCTTAATATGGAGATTGGCGCTCTCAATTGAATGATCATTTGAATGTTACACATAGGAATACATAAAATGTTCAATGGAATGTGCCGTACGCATCTTTTTAAACACATTTTTTCTAATATAATGGCATGTATCCCTGCTCAATTTAGCTGCGCCTGCTTCATACGTTGACTGGTTATGTGCTATCTCGTTTGAAATGGCCACTCATCTCTGTTACAAAATATAACCTACAAATGTTTTGTTTAGCCGAGTGGAATATTGTAGTGAAATCATCACCTCTTATTATCATTAATACTAGTTATGATTTTACTTTTTTGGAACACAAGTTCAAATGCAGCTTTTGTGAAGTGTGCAGTGAGAGTGAAAATTCAGCAATAAGGCACTGCATGCGAAGTCACGACGATGGGAAGATTTCATATCTTCATTTCTTAAAATGAGAAGACAAACTAAAATACAAATATGTTGTTTTAAAATTACAGGAAGTGAGTTAAACTGTGATCCGAAATCAGTGTATATTAATCAGGAGACAGGAAAACTTAACATTCCCATACAACAATGTGGCACAAGTCCAATAAAAAAGATGTGTAAAGTAAACAACAGTTCGAACTCAGTTCACAACAAGGTATTCAATGACATTGGCAACACTTCGTCTACATGTGAAGGTTAACTCGGATAGTACTCCTAGTACTTATCGAATCAAGGTTAACTCGGATAGTACTCCTAGTACTTATCGAATCAAGGTTAACTCGGATAGTACTCCTAGTACTTATCGAATCAAGGTTAACTCGGATAGTACTCCTAGTACTTATCGAATCAGAAAAAAGCATATGCACACAACAACTCTTGTTGCTTATCATTACTATTTAGTTTGATGACTACATAAGTTTAACAAAAGTTCTCCTGCAAGTATTTTCATTCTATGTCCCATCAGCATTTGTTCTATGACATTAAGACTACCTATATATCACAATAATTCATCAAGTTTTGTATAAACGCCTTAACATTTTGAACTAACGAACAGGTAAGCCATGTTTATATAGGTTTGACTGGGTATAAGATATATACAACAGTTAACGGGATAGTTCCCTTATTGGTATTACTTATTGAATGGACTATCTTTGGTTATCATTAACATTGTGTGTTAAGATAGAACGTAAAAAGTAGTTCTACAACACCTGTTATTAAAAGTCGACGACAGAATGGTTGGAGTATCCGCATCTTGAGCAGTAAAATACGGGTCTGATCCCAGGCAAATTGTGTCTGTTACCAGGATGATATATAGGTAGTCTTAATGTCATAGAACAAATGCTGATGGGACATAGAATGAAAATACTTGCAGGAGAACTTTCTTTACAGGCGTACTGAACATTTGTGGTTCAGAAATGTCTGTCGTCGTTACATCCATAAATGAGCCGACATTTATGCCACTAACATCAACCGAATCTCCATATTCGTAAGAGATTTCCTTCATGAGAATGTCGTTTATTATCTATATCACTTTCGTTTAGAGACCATGACAAAATATTTTAAGTCGTTTAGAGTGCAAGACATTCCCAAAAAATCAACAGCTTCACATTTTACGGCCTGTGAGACATGTACGTTTATCAATACACGTATCATAGTAAAGATAGTTCTTATAGAACATTATCTGGTTATAATAACTCATTTGTACTATTCATATTGCGATATATTAAACATAATAAATATTTTCTTTAATTTTTCGCAAAACATGACTACTTCAGGTATAAATATAAACTTACTACACGCGTTTAATTATATTTTTTAACGTAATCATTTAGAACAAATACTTTTATGTCGATGTGTTGAACGATCGCATCAAGTAAAACGTTATTAGCGGGGTAAATCGTTGTAAAGAAGACACACTCAAAAGCGTGCTGCCTGATGTGCAAAGTTTCTATTGTATTTTCGCGAGGAGTCTATAGCAGGCTGTCGTCTGGACTTGCGTTACGCTTTGACATCGCTCCGTACCAGTGTTAATGTGAATGTTATTGTTATAGAGGCTTTTTGACATTTGCCAAGTCATACTTGTGGCCAATCAAGGGGTCTGCTTGATTTGCCAAGTCAAACAGCCAGTTTAGAACAATGTTCTTTCAAATAGTCACCAGGATCATTTATTTGTAATGTCTGACCTTTATGACCTGTAGAGCCCAGATAATGCAGTGGACATTATGATAAGATAGACCCCAGGTGGATTTCCCCATGTTGACATAGTGAATGGTATATCTATATGGTGGATAATCGGGTCTATTATTCCAAACTTAGAGTGTAGAGATTTATTTGTCAAACACAATTTTATTTCTGTGATAAGAATGTATGCTATGGATAGGTTCCAATTTATTTCAATGTGAAACAAGTACAGTTATTTCCCCAAGTTATGATGTTTATAGTGCAAGTTGATGGTTGACTGACTTCAAGCATAAATAACTGACCTGTTCGAAATTGACTTGATTTTTCTTCTTGTGCACCCTGCCTTCTGTGACAGCTAGTTACTTAATACAGTAATAATCTTCTTTTTGAATGTGGTGATGACCTGCACCATCTTCTGTAGGTTGCGGGCATCTCCCGGTTGCGGGCATCTCCCGGTTGTGGGCATCTCTCAGTTGCAGGCTTCTCCCAACAAATTGGTCTTGAATGATATGTCTGTGGGCGTTTAAAAATGCAAGATGTATATAAACAGTGAATGAAAACCTCATGTATTTAGGTGAACTAGCTGTTTATAAAGTTGGTTGCTCATGCATGTTTGTGTATTAAAAGTTGGCAACTTTCCTAGGGTGATTCTTGTTAGAAAACATATGCTTAGTTCAAAACATGTCTTTAATGATTTTCGTGATTTATTTCAGTCCAGTTGATCTTTTTTGGATCAAGCAGTTCATTGAACAACTGTTGTTCCAATGCTGCTCCTGTTGTAGGTTCAGTCTCCAAAGCTTCGAGTAGATCTATCATTAGAAAAACAAACACTCCAATAGAAAAGGTTCATTCTATCAAAAGTGCCTTTAATAGATAAAGATGTCTTGTGAAGTCATTTTAAACAGGGCATTTAATATATTTTGAATGCGGTTTTTGAAGTGGGGCATAGCCATACTAAATCAATTTGGTCTGTAGTCTTGTTCAAACACTTAAACTATAAAAATGTCATCAAATACCGAGGAAGATGATTGAAATGGAGTTTACAAGGATTTTAACTGATAACATATTGGTTGAAGCTAATCTTTAATCAATGAAATTTGTGTAGGTAAACTTGAAGATTACATTGAGCTAACCAATGTTAGATGCCACCTGTTTAATAGACCCCTATATCTATCCACAGTGACTTTATTACCTAATACCACTTGGTCTGACTTTGTGACTCACCTGGTT
Organism: Spisula subtruncata; assembly: GCA_963678985.1. Classification (NCBI taxonomy): domain Eukaryota; kingdom Metazoa; phylum Mollusca; class Bivalvia; order Venerida; family Mactridae; genus Spisula; species Spisula subtruncata. Next base: position 62,121,242 of record OY787660.1, read on the forward strand.
TTCGCCTGTTTGAACCTTAGGTTCACAATTTGTACCGCAATATGATTGTTTTAAAATTTGTTGGAGGAAATAGTGTCATGTACTGACAAATAATGTTTAATTGACTTTTAATTGCAAGTTTCCATGTCAAACTTGCAATTAACATTTTAAGAAGCAAAATGTACATGCGTTATATCTATCTTTTCAAATTGTTCACAAAGTGTTGTATACAATTAAGAGTCCCCCTCAAATTTGATCTATAATACTATTTCCTCAAATTTATGACTCTAGAAAGGGTTGGGATCCGCTTCACCATCAAGGGTCCCCTTCAACTATGAATTGTAGACACTCCCATGTAATAAGTAGGCCAACTAAATGGTCAAGTGAGGGACCCGGCCCTTCAGACTGAGTTATTTGTTGGCTTTAATATTTATACCTCGTCTGAAGTCCAAGTTGTTCATGATGGGCTTTGAATTTATACCTCCCTCTTGACTGGTTTACTTGTCCCTTATTTATACCATCATGATTTCTGTAAGTATCTCTTTACCCAATGTTTGCTTTCCACACCGAGTATAGGTCAGTTAACTAGATTTACGTAATTCTGACCCTTGTAATACTCATTCATTACCAGGAGCGGAACATACTTATCAGCAGTGTTGACGTTCTGTTTGCACACGGTGAATTAATATGGTAACGAAGCAGTGAAAAACATACAGTATTAGGACAATTGTATGTCAGAGGGAGTGGGCAAGTTTATCATATGGTCCTGCTTTCACTAATTTGCCAATGTTTATACAGTTAACTTTAGACAAGGAACTATGACCTTTAATGGTGAAGACTAAAGGAAGAATAGCTGCGTTGCTAGCTGTGAATTCAAAATGAGGAATTTTATCTTGTCAAACCCAGGTGTGCGATTACCCCAAACAAACACACAGTGACATAACCATCCATTTAATGATGTATATTAGTGAATAGTCGCTCTGTTTAGGAATAAAGGATGGAATGCAAATTTGAAAAACATTGTTTTAAATTCACTTTCAATGAAATTATGCTAATCTCCCATTGCTGTAAGTGGTTTCCGGTATGCAGTAAGTTGATGACAGCTTGTTTTTACCTTTTTGCGGTAGCTTCCCTTGAAGAAGGTGGAGAGTCCTGGGTTGTTAATACAATGCATTTATACATAGGACTCATTTCCATGTAGCAAGTCCAAACTTTACCGACTAGAATTCATCAACAGAGACTTTAGTTAGTCAGAAAGAGTTTCTAAATTCCTTTCAGGTTTGTTTACGATGTTAATTGTCTGGTAAAACAGGAATGGTGGACTGATAGATCAAAGCTTTGGATGAACTTGCAATGTGCTAATTAAAATCACTACCTACTTCCAGTCATTAAAATATTATCAATGAAAATGTTGGCTTTCTTAGTGCATTTCTGGTTCCCGTTTCATATCAATATAATTAGGTTAATCATAAGTATGTAAAGATAGACTTTATTGTAAGTAATAACATTTTGTGCATAGTAACAAAACTTGTATCGGTATGTTGTTGTAAAGTTACTGTGAACTTTATGATAATTTTAGTTAATTAGATTATGTTCCCAAGATGCGTTTCCAAGGCTTTGATCTTTGACTGTATGTTATCTCAAGATACAAGTTACGATTTTAATGTTACACATAAATTAAGATGATAGTCGAAAGTTGGGCTATATTTTGTTGGGGGTAACTATCTGTATAGGTGCCTCATATTTCTCTTTTATGATTTTTATGTCTCATGAGCTGAGTGGCCAATCATAAAGAGAGATAGGCTTCCCCGAGTGCTGCTCAGATTATTCTGTTTGGCAACCCAGGCTACCTTTTGTATCTTCAATGACTTTGATGGTAGATGGAAAAGAGCACTGAACTAACTGTTTTAAGTTGAGTTGTTGAAGGCCAATTTCCAGTATTATATAATTAAAATAAAGATGCCTGGATAAACTCTTTATAATTGCTAAGCATATTCTGTTATCAAAACAATTCCGCTTCTGTTTACCTATTAGCAGTATGAACCACAAGCGCATGGTTTCGTTTTTGTTTTGTTTGGCATTAAGCTGGAAAATTCTTAGACAGCTTTCTATTGTATTTGGAATTTTATAGGTGATTGAATTGTCTGATAGGTAAATCTATTGCTCTCCCAATTGCAATTCTAGACACGCTATGTACAGATACATGTGGATTTCGTGCAGGAAATTGCTCGCAGGTTGTATAAATAAACAATAGTAACATAGATATTGAAAGTGCATCATTCAATTTGTGTATAACAAAAACTAGAGACATTCTATATGTTTATGTTTGTATGCTGGGTGTTTTCATACAAAACAGAAACTGTTGGAAGGCAATGTAGCATAAGATCTCAGCTGTTTGTTCAAGAAAGAATCATCATGTAACGACATGCAACCTGATCGAGTCTGACTGGGGGAGGATTGTGTAATTCTTCATTGTTCCCCATAGAATAAATAAAAAGTAAATGAGGCAAGAAGCTCTCTTTCCTCACAAATTGACTTCAGATTTTGCCTAATTAGTTGATTATGTATGCCTATGGTATATATTTCGGGGTGTCTGAGTTAGTGTAACAAATACATCTAATGTTGTTTGACGAGTGCAGCAATGAAATACCGTCATAATAAAATGCGAATTATTCTTCTATTGCATTATAACTGCGTTTCATAATTGCCCTAAGTAAATCTTGCATTTCTTTTGCCATTGCTGCCGTTTTGCTGTTAATATATATTGATGAGTGGTATATATATAATCTTGTTTTTTCTCTCCTGTAACAAAGTATTCTGTCAGGTGTAGCTTATTATTCCAAGGTTTTTATTAATACAAATATCATACCATTGAATTGCATATATTTATAACAATTGTCGTCATCTGTGAATACTTGTGTAGTGATACATCTGCCATATGAATTGATGAAAGTACTTCTAATGTTGAATACAATGTTTCATAATGCACATGCTCAGCATATTTGTGTTAACCAATCCCTTTTCATCAATATTTGGTACCAGTAACAAGCAGAAAGACAACAATTAACAGTCCAATTAGAGTAGATGTTAGACTATGAGTGCTCTGAGGCCATGTGTTGCCATGAAGATTTGAGTTTGATTCCTGGTTTCAAAGCAGGTTCAATGCTCTTCTCTGACGTCAATAGCCCAATTAGAGTAGATGTTAGACTATGAGTGCTCTGAGGCCATGTGTAGCCAAGAAGATTTGAGTTTGATTTCCGTTTTCAAAGCAGGTTTGATGTTCTTTTCTGACAACAGCATCGAAGTAAACGAAGTTGGTAGACTGTGAGTGCTCTCAGCCCACTTATTGCAAATATGATTCTGGTTTGAACCCCAGTTTCAAAACAGGTTTGACATTCTGCGATAATGGTCAATAACTGCTATGATCACTTTGTGCATTGAAAAGATGGTTGTTACCTTCTAGAATGAGCAGAAACCAGATGAAAACAAGACTATTAAAGTTCCATACATGCATAATCTGGTTGTTTCACAAAAATTACAGAAATTACAATAAGTGATCAAGTATGGAGAGTTGGCAAAATTGTTAGAAGTTACTTAAGATTTCATGAAAGAATAATGTTCTTTAATGTTCTCTCAGTTCTAATCAAGCGTACAGGAAATTGATGGCTGCGGTTGATTTATCATAGAAACTCTGCAAAATTACACCATTTATATTCTTGGTATTAACTTTCATTTGATAAACAGCAATTCCTGTGCTGAAATCATGTGTGATTGTGTGAATGTGTTTTTTGTCTCAAGCCGAAAAAAAAAATTATGTCTTGACAGCCCAGCACATTTATTGTAATGGCTGACATCTTGGAACTTTTGAAATGCTTTAAAGTCTCTTGAAACGTTTTTCTGTTGGTTTTTTTTGTGCTTTGTGGTATCACAATTCACTCACAAAGTAACTAAATCACAAAGATTAAAGTTTAATCTGGGTAATGGAAGTTGGTGTTGCAATTCTTGAAGCTGTGACATTTTGTATTAAAATTAAACTGTATTTTGGATTGCCAAAATTATTTCTTCACTTACTGGTAATTATTTTATACTGACTGTACAAATGTATATCAAATCTTAAAAGCATCATGCATGTCACTGATTATTTGTGCCATGTTAAAAAGAGAGTTTGAACCAATTAAATGGTAGAGTTTTGCTTGTCAAGAATTTTTTTTGATGGCACCTTGGTGGGGTTCGCCTCCCCTTTTTTCATCAGGCATCTAATGATAACCATCTGTTGCTATGGCTAATTTCCATTTGTTTATGTTTTCCCAGGGCCATGTTTCTTTAACGCAATCGCTGTTTATACATGAACTGTAAAATTGAGTAACTTTCAAGGGCCATTAGGGGCTCAACGACTTTAGCAGACTTGGGCCTAGGTATTAAAACTCACGGATGTCATCATAGAACGGTGAAGTCTTTCTTTGCTTTGATTTGGAAAGTACCTTTTAAATGTGTTGGCATCACAAATGATGTTTTCATTGAAAGATTTGTTGAAAAATGAAAGACTTATGTAAACTTGTTGCTGTTTTTGCAGAGGTTTTTGATGTTAGCGATGGAATGCCATGCTTATCTTGATTAAAACTTCATTTCTGAACAATTTTATGGGAATACTATGTTTGTAATGTAAGGAATGGTGTTAGTTAATCCTAATGATTTTATTCTGGATTATGTCTTTGTTAAATCTCATCTGATATTTCAATTAAATATTTCATGTTGATATTTTGGAACTTTAATTAGAAACTCAAATATTTCATGCTTGTAAACTATATGATATATTTTGTCGGACATTTTTTGTGAGTTTCGAATTATGAATTTCGTTCCGATTTCATCTTTTCAACATCTTTGTTAAACTCTTAATTTACTGCCAAATAAAAGCTCAAGGATGGATTTGGGCTATGCCTGCGGCATGTTTTTATGCAAATTATGCATTAATTTGACTTCTGTAAATACTTTTGAAGAATTTAATGAAAACAGTAAAACAAATTATTAAAATTACTTTGCACCGATAATTAATTACACCTATTATACATTGTAATTAAATCATTTTTTTTTTTTTTTTTTTTTTTTTTTTTTTATTTGACAATCCATTTTATTGGAATTTCTTCCCACCGAGTGCGTCAATATGTATTTCCCTCATCAGATTTCGTTAATAAACCTGTTACAAATCTTACATACAAATGTACGTTTTTTTGTACATTCAAAAAGTTTCAATCTTAAATGTTTGCATGAAAACAAAACAGGAACAGTTACAGTACTGACCCGCCAAACATCAGTTTACCCATCTATTTTTTCTCACAAATGTAGCCATTATAACGATCATGTATTTCATCGTTTAATCTCCACCCAATGGCTTCATTAATCTTCAAACAATGCTCTATGTCTGGCCTGACGGGTTTATCGACTCCCCAGAAGTTCACGTTAACCACCTCATTGTCACGCCAAGTCCAGGCTTCAGCAGCGAAGTAGTCAGTGGCATTTATATTGGTTCCGTCTATCCAATAATGTGACATGTCTATAAGTTAATATTATATAGAAACACATGTACAGGTATAATTATTAAAATGTACAGCAGTACCGGTATGAGCAATAAAAAGAAATGATAATGAAAGAAAAATAGGTGCATCTTCAACACTAATGAACAAACAATGCTATAAATATTCTTGTCATTAGCTGAATAATTATGACGAATAAATACAATTAGGTTGATACATGTTGTTTTGGTACCACATCATGCATCACCTTGCTTCCGTTAAATAGTGCGCATTGAGGGAAAAGATATGGAAAGCATATGTTGTAGGTGTCCTTATGTAGACTGATTTGAATATATTTTCGTTTTATTAATAGGGGATGCACATATGAATAATTTTTTTTTTTTTTTTTTTTTTTTTTTTTAATTTTTAATTAAATCATAATTATACAGGTGTAGCTTTTAAATAAAGCCTGAAAAATAGGTATTAGGAGTTTCAAAATCTTGTTTGAGTGATAAACTTAACATGGACCCCGAGCCAAACCCCCTCTGTTTCTCCGTGTAGATCTCCAACCATTTACCCCCTATCTTGGTCTGCATTAAGTCTTTATTACCAGAATTAAATACTTAAACAATTTACAAATTTTAAATAGGTCCAGATGTGTTTTGGGTCAGTTTTAATGGCTGTTAATGAGTAACCACTTCAGAACCCGGCATGTCCCATATTTCTTGATTTATAGGTCATGGTTGCAGCTATAACAACATGCTGTCATACTCCTAATTATGTTAATTACAATTTTGGTAATTAACATAGCAGGCATTGAGTTGTGTGATCTACTGAAGAACACTATGTACTATCTTTAATACATGATGTATGGTAATTTATAGATGTTACAGTTCTGTGTATATGGTTATAGCTTCATGTAATTATACCTTTAATTGATGTAAGACTCGTGTGATCATGCAGTATGTCCCTACATAGTCAAGGAGCATGAACATGTTACTACAGTCTACTGGTTGACAGGACATCTTTTTAAGGATGTTCTATTTGTTTATTTTGTCTCATAAAAACCTCATCACTGTGTGGTCATTATTTGTGTGGGCATCATTTGTGTGGCCATAATTTGTGTGGTCATAATTTGGGGGTTCATAATTTATTGTTTAAGGCGACTATACTGTTCATTAGTTCTATGGGTCCTTAACTTGTGAAATTTCATGGGGTTTGAAACAAGGATGTTTGCTGTTGGTTTGAAGGTTCAGTTGAGTTATGGCCCTTGTTTGAAAACTCTTAAGGGTTTCAGGGAATTGTAATGTTTCTAGTCCTTGATAATTGGGTCACTTCACAACTAAGAGCACCTTTCTGGAGAATCAATAACCATCTTATTTAATTATGGTTTTACTGTATAATATTGTTTGCGCTTATAGGACAACCGTGTCATAAGATGCATCAAATGATGTACCGCTAGTTAAAATATTCATATAATCATGCCGAGATTTTTTTTATAAGGAAAAGTGATGCAATTTCAATATTTGATTAAATAATTATATTGGAATAAGTTTTGATTGAGGAGAAGGGTGATTATTTATACATTGATCTATTGGTATGTCACTCTTGTCTGCCTGTTTGACCATAAACTTGCCTTCATCATTCATCTACTTGATGAGTGAAACCGTTGCAGCAAGGAGTGACAGGCTTGTCAAATAGTGGTAATTACTGATTGATTTAATGTAACTTATACTTACTGGTAATTAATTACCATCTTGTGGTTTAATTTATTGCTGTATGTGGTTGTGTCATATATTTTAATGTTGACTGTATGTATAATGTATATTACCGGTAAATGGAGTTTGTTTTTTGAAACAAAAAATGTTTGTGTTGCCCATAACTGCCATGACCATCATGGTAGTAGATGTTTCGCTATCTATGAAAGGCAATTTAGGGAGGGTTCCGAGATATTCTTGCGCTATGATTATGTCCCTATTTCTTGATTTCTTAAAAAAAATGCTTAATTTTGTACTACATAGATTATTAGTCACTTGCTTAATATTGCACCATGTAGATTGTCAGTCTCCATAATAGAGTGATCTCCCCTTATTGAATGAAGTTGGAGAGCTCAACATTTTTGCCAATTTTTTCTTGCAATCGATCTTGATATTTTCATGTAGTGGTAATTTTGTACGAATTGTATGAATTATGCAAGATTTTTAATGGATGAAAAAAAGTAAAAATTGCATTTTGATGTTTCCAAATTTTTTAAAAGACAATTTTTGGTTGTGTATTAATGGTCATGTGATGATGTTTGAATCAAGCTCACATCATCATTATGTGATGTTTTTTACCGGCTATGATTAATGTACTGCTGTGGGGAAATAGACACTGCGAGGAGTTTGACAGTCTGCACGAGATTTTTTCATTAAATGACTTTAATTTTTTTTTGAAATCATTTGTTATTAAAACTCATTGAAGACCGACCATTTTATATTCATCTCCAACTATGGTTGTTGTTGTTGTTGCGGCACATATTTGAATGCATCGAGATTTAAGAACACCAGAGGTCTTGGTATTTCCTTTATAAATCTTTAATTAAAAATTTATGTGTTTCTTTCTGTTTTCAGGTAAGAATGAGAAGCTTGTGTTTGTGTATTGTACTATTGGTTCAAGTTCAAGGTATAGTTATAAATATATTTAAGAGAAAACAGTAGTGAAGATTGAAGCTGCAACTTTTTCAGCCTATGATGTTTTAAACCAATTTTGAATAATCAGAACTTACTGAGCTTCAACAACATGGAACTCCTTGTTCATGTCTCAACACATCTATTGTCAACATCTGTATACTTAAAAAGCTGCTTTGTACTCTATTCTAATGTCCCGAGTGACAGAGTGTTGCCATACATTTGATCATGTAGCCTTACTAAAGGGATGTAATCATGTTGAGTTGTACAACATAGATAACGCAATTACCATCATACTCCCTATCTCCGATGAATCTAAAAAATAACTACTTTAGCTGCTTGCTAATTGAAAATTGTCGGAACCCCCACACATTTTATCAAATTAATTGATCGACCTAACAAATGCTTCTTCTGGTCTCCATCTTATATTATATGGTTGATAGATGGCTTTCTTAGATAATGTAAAATCATGTTAAAAATATTTTACTTTTTTCATCCTATCACTATTTTAGCTTTGTAATTCATCATTTATCATGAGGTTTTATCTTTTAAGGTTTATAAAGTTCATCTGTTTTATCAGTTCCTTAGAATGAATCAACACAATAATACTATATAAAGAATGGCAATGTCTATTGTTTTCCTCAAATATTAAAATTAATCTTTGGGTAAAACATAATTTGACAATTATCCTTTAAAGCATTCATCACCTGCAGGGATTTACCTATAAAGGATATTTAACCTAACCTTAGATCAGGTGTTTTGATCAAATAATTTACTTTGGTATTAGTAGGCAGCAAAAAACTCTCATAACTGTTTTGGACAATCCTTGATTCCATTCCTTGTTGACCAAGATGTGCAAAGATAGTAAAGGAGGCGCACAATTGACAACAGCACTTGTGGCTTATATTTAAGCATTAGATTGAATGCTAAAATGTTCTCAGTGACAAAACAACATAATAGAATGCATCTTCTCCATTATTATGTCATTATATCATTAACCAATAAGGGACATTTAATTGAACAGCAGGCCCTAGAAAGCCTTTCTTATAAAGTTTGTAGAAACATGTTTAGTAGAGAAGTCCCTGAGCTACATGTGTTTTAACTCCATTTTACCAATATTTCCTTAAGCAGTAAACATACCCACACCTGAAATCAAAATGCCATGTTGTCTGGTAACTGTCTTGTTAGAGTTGAACATAATTGATGCCTTCTGGTTGTAAGGATGGCAAGGTCATGACCCAAGGTGAACTCATGAACACTCATTTTTGTGGACCCCTATTCTTTCACATTCCAGGTGGGAAGTGACCCTTTCTCCTGCTGGTAATTAGGGAGGACATGGCTTGACTCATGAACACTTTCACAAGAAATTGTTCCCCTGTCATATGGTTCATTTAATTTTTAACTTTTCTGTAATTTGAGACTAGTGGACTAAATAACTCTAGTTAACTCAATGATTTTGTATTATCGGAACACATGGTTGTGGTTAATGTCCCATTTATATCATGTAACATATAGGTACAGTTGCACGATTTGTGGTTGAATATGTTCTATTGTTTCATGAGTAATTTAACAATCGTTAAAAGATCTTATTGGATTTCAGACAAACATCTGGTAGTTAATTTTGTAAGGTGTAGTAACATACTCCCAGCCAATTTTGATTTGCGAAAATGTTGTGGGTTTCGGTCCACTCTATTTTGACTCATTCAAATTGCTTCAGGCCATTACAAATTATGTACTTTTAAATTACTTAAGTACTTTGTTTTAACCTGAGTCATGGTATTTATGGTATTTACATTGAAAACATTCAAGACATTTGGTAAAAATATTGATAACTGAGAATATTTGATAAATAAATCCAATGACCAAGATACGCAAAGATACCAAAGGAGGAGCACCATTGACAATAGCACTTTGTGGCGCCACTGGTGTCTTGTGATGAAGCATTTGATTGAATGCTAAAATGTTCTGAGAGACAAAACAACATTATAGAATGCATCTGCTCCATGCTGTGTGTCATATTTATATTGCAAGTATTCATAGAAAATGACACAAAAAGCAACAGCCAGCCACACCATTGGCTGACCTGCCAACATGTTGCCTCAGTGTTGACATTCTCCATAAACAATATCAACATATTGGTGAGTGTTTGAAGTTTGCCATTTTGTGACCGCTATTCTGGTGACATTTTGGAAATGCTAATAAAATAACATTTAAATCTGGGTCATGTGAATGAATTAGTGTTTAAAAGTCAGTCAGTCAGAAAATCTAATGTATGGACTGCAAATGTTCCACATGTAAATCATATTACTTTTAATTGGTTATTGTAAATAGAGATTGGCTAAAGAGTGATTTATTTTACATTTAAAAATAAATTTGTAAGGTTAATTGGAAATTTAGTCTATAATAGGGTGCAGTTTGCATACAATGCTCTGGTATCAATGATACAATGGTGCCTGATACTCAATGGTCTTGCATATGTATTTAACAAATAGGGTAGCCATACAATGCCCACGCAACACTTTCCACTAAGTTGACAAAACTTTGCTTCCTCAGGGGGCTCCCTACAATGGTGACATAAACAACTAAACTATAAACTTTACAGATTGTGAAGTATTTATGGGTTACTGCGGGTTAACTGGTTTACTGGTGGGCGTTATCTGGCAGTTTTTCAGTTTGGTTATGATATATGGTGACTTTTTACCTCATGGTTACTGACTGTAATAGACTTGAAATCGTACTGCAATCTGTTAATTTTGGCATAATTTAATAGTGTTTTATCCAAATCAGAAATACTTGACAATTTTTATTTTATTGCATAATTTTTGTTGATAAACATTATCAAGACTTGTCTTTCAAACTGCATTTTAATGTATAAACTTACATTTTATCATTTTTATTTCGCTTGACTGCAGAATGATGGAAATTGGATGCGTTTATTTCTCATTATTGTCATATTGTTATCATTATATAATCATTTCTTATATATTGCTATCTTCTTTGGTACTAATATATCGCTGCGTATGTACATTCTGTCAAGTATTCCAATCATCACCTCAATTACCCAGAATTCAAGAGTACCCAGAATCCCCAAAATTTTTCTTTGAGTATCTTTTCTGAAGATTTTCATGCTTTGGGTTAGTTGTTGAGAGAAAAGTGATTATAATTGTATTTACATGTTTTAACGTTGTATTATGAGAACTCGATGACAGAGATATGAACAAGTTTTCCCGCACTCAAAGACGGTATGTTTCCAAGAACAGATACACGCAGTAAGGTGCAGAAATAACAAAAGGTGAAAGGAACAGGGAAAACTTAAGTGATTTTGAAGTGTTTTTCAGAAGTCGCGGCTCCACTATATTTGCACCATGACAAGGCAAAGTTTTCTTTCATGTTTTCAATTTTTGCACATCATTGCGGGGAAAGTATCCACGTAATATAGAAGTTATATCATCTGACGGTTATCTTATGTACGTAGGCCTACTAGTATTTTACGAGATCCACTCTAAAGAAACATGATGGAGCACTTAAAGCATTGCATATAAAATGAATGGTTGTCAGGAGTTATGCATCCTCTTTTATTCAATGGTACAATGTCATGCTGAATAGTGTGCACCAAGAATTCAGATTTTTTTCATTTTTTATGTTATTATAAATGATTACATGTTTGTTGTGGATTTTTTTCTCCCAGTTTTTGAAAGAATCCGTTATTTTATCAGAGAATTATAATGACGTATGTTGTATGGAAACTGTTTATGAGTAATTCTTTGACCTACATTTTCATTAAGTATCACATCACGGATTCTAATTTTATAAAAAACACCATCAGGGTCTTTAATATCCTAGAGGACTGGTTATGTAAATGATATAGACGTAATTCATGAATAAACTGATATAGTTTATGAATGTTGTCTGTTGTATTCAATATTGTAAAGTGTTTCCATTTACAGCAAAATATGTTAGTGTCCATTAACTTAATTCTTGTGTACCGGTATGAGGTATTTAAACATCCAGTCTAGCATTCAATAGCTTTACATTGATTTTCAAGCACCATTATATAACAACAGAAGAGCCGCCTCCTCAAAGCCTCCCCAGCCTCCGCAGCCTCCCTCCACTCTCCATATGCCTATGGTTATATCATCGGCCTGTTATACAATATCTGGTTGTTCTTAATTGCTGATAGAGTGGTTGGTTACATATTTGAAGATAGCTGTATTGTAGAGATTGGAACATAAAAGCTGGAATCTTGATTACCAATTTACTGGCTAATGATATGTAATTACACATAGCAAATCCTGTTTTCTCAATAAAGTGCTCTGTTCTTTTAAAAAAACAAGTGCTATAATTTGCTGCAGTAGCATATTTCCGTTTCCAAGAAAAAAAATCCTCCAGTTGTTAGTGTTTTTTTCCTTTCCCCAGAGCTGAAATGAGTTATGCCAACTGCAAATTTACTAAATGGCTAACTGGATGCTTGTTATGCATGGCCCAATAATGATAGTGATTACATCGTAAATTTCACTTTGAGATTTCCACTTTGAGTTGTTTTTTTCCCTATGATATTATAGCATTGATTACCTCATAGAATCTCTTGTTTTGATGTACTAGGGTAAATGATTTGCCGCAGAGCAGTTTTACCTTGTAATTAAATGTGTCACACAATGATCATAATTATGACGAGACTTGAATGAACCCTTTATTGTATTAATGACCTAGCTGAGTAGGTAAGGTAGACTGAGTATGTTGAAGTACAAACAAATACAATTCAAAAAGTATTGGCTAAATGTCATTTCAAACAATAGGGTTTTCCGCAAAAAACAAAGTAAAAGTGACGATTGTGTTAAGCTTGCAGGGATAGTATTCATTGAGAGAAAGCAAACTTAAGGTAGATTATTATCAGGCCGTCATAAAAGATTTGCGACAATTTTCAATGAACAGTTTTGTCATTTGAACTTTGTTGACTTCATTCATTGGTTGGGGTAGCTTGATAATTTCAATGATTTTATCTAAATAATGAAGTGTGAGGCAATGTGCTTGTTTACCAAGGTGATAGGTGAGTGACACGCCTGCCAATCCTATAAGATCACGACCCAATCCATAGTGCCCCTTTGCAAATCTTTTCGCTAGTCATTCATGACATTGCGTGAAGTTTGTAACGTATACATGCAGGTATGCAAGGTTATCGGGATCAAGCGTTGAGTCATTAACTCATTATACATTTCTTTTCTACGTCTAGTTGCAATTCAGAAAACATAAATGTTATAAAAGAACAAATTGTCGGTCTAAATATGAATGGAAATGAACTTCAGAAATCTGTATATAGAAGAAACCCCATTGAGACCCATTCACAGGCAACATGCTTGTCGACTATTTTTAATATTTTTGGCAAAGTTTGATTTTTCGTCTTGTTCATTTATGTCCTTTTTGTTTGCATTTTGGAAAGTAAATTATGTGTGTTTTATTCTACATAATCGTCATATGTGTTCGAGACACCTGTGTATATTTTCTTTTCAAAACTATAAAGCGGCAGGCCAATACTGTTACCCCTCCCACCTGATGGCTGTTCAATACCCCGCTGTCATTGTAACATTGAAATTATTTCTTGTATTCTGAGGTTTTATTTGAATAAACTCGATGAGATCGACATATTCAATGAATACAATAATCGAGACACCTGGTTGAAATTAAAATGTATTTCTCTTTTTCTAAATTGCTATTAATATTATAATAGCCATTTTTGGTAGCAGATCCAGAGAAAGAATATAACATCTTTGTACAATGAAATGTTGAAATAGTTTAATATTTTATTGTTGACAGTTGATGGTATATGATTATATTGACATAAAAATTGAGTGAGTAGATCTTTGGTCATGTGTTATATGCCCATTCAGGTCCTATCAAGGCTGCCAATAGATGAGAACCCTTTAAAACCCTTTAAAATTTGAAGAAAAATTTTTATCTAGTAGGATGTCTGCTAGTGTTTGTCAATTTGAAGGAAATGTTGTTTTTGTGTCCATGGGGGAATAGCTTCTTTGACAATGGTTGGCAGTCATTGTTGGAACCCAAAGTATCAAATTTCGTTTCTATCACAACTTAAGCAGCAGGCCTGAGAGCAAATACTGGGTCCAGCAATGGTTGGCAGTTTTCTTAAAGATTTCCTTCACGTGGACAAATTCATGTTTCGGGTAAATTCCTTGTTTAGAACTTTAATAATTTGTTGTTACAAGGATCTAAATTTTCAAGATACTTAATCTTGTGTTTTATGATGGGCATGAATGAGTAAGCTCTGACTTTGGAAATGACCTCTTATATCTGCATGATGCATACTGGTACATGTTTTCAATCACGTCTGTAAGACTACTAGTTGTCTTGTTTCTACAGAGCTCTTGCTTGTGATTGAATAGATTCTCATCATGAACGTTAGCTGCATCATTGCATCTTCCATCCAGATAGCTCAAATATCATCATGATAAAACATATAAAAAAACATCTCCTCAAACATGCTAATTTCATTTGGAAATTGACATTTTGCGAAATGATCAATTGGAGGTTGTTCATTACTACACGAAATTGCTTACTCACGATTTCACAATTTGACAAATGCTATAGCAATTGAATGAGGCACTTAAGAAGTCATTTATGAAAATCAAGTGTACAATTGTTGAGGCAGATACTGCTGAACAAGTTTCATGTTTACCTTTCATCTGTACGAGGACTAAACCCTAACTTAATGCATGTTTGATACATTGGGTTTTAACCACTTTGGGGGACACCGCTGCGTTGTTATACTACGTTATAATTGTAATATCGAAGCTGCATTCAGACTCATAAATATATATTGCACATGAATGTTTGGTTTTTTCTGAGTGGTTTCGACAAACAGTTTTTGCATTAATGCAGTAATGCACAATGGATTTTGTGAAAATTTTGATAAATGTGCGGTTACACATATTAATGTTCATGACTTTCTAATAAATATTTTTTATCAATAAAAACGCTGCTTCATTGAACCTCATGTAGGGCTCTATAATTTTGTTGGATTGCTTACAAAAAATGTAAAATTTACATCATTTAATTTGTAGGCTTTTATGAACTGGTTCAAATCAAAGCATGACTCCTATCAACAACATTCTGGTGTTGCCTTGGTATGTTGACAAACTGAGATACCGCCTCTAGCTTTTATCACTAAAGAACTTTCTAGAAATCTATCTATGCACACCATTAAAGAAATTCTCCCTGCCAAAAAATCTGTTCTTATTTTCTATCACATCTCACTCGGCTTCTATAAACTTTGTGCTTCTTTGGTTTCTATTTTGAAGAGTCCTGTGAGCTTTCAGTCAGCGGCACTGTTAACTTGTCTAGCAGTGTCAGCCTGGTGAGTGTCAGATAAGGCCGGCAGCAGAACAGATTTGTTTATATTAACATTTTTCTCAGTTTATTTATGTTTAGAAACTTAAGAAAGTGAACTTTCGATTTTTAACCTACTCTTTATTGTATAAACTGTCTGCAATCAAGAATACTTTGTTTACTACAAGCATATTTTTACCAGTTGTCTGCCCTTGATTCATGTTGAGTATTTGCCCTTTGTTCTTGCAAGCTGTCAAAAGTTTGTCAAGGATGTTACCAACTCTTTATCATTTAAATCTTGCATACATGTATATTGTTTATTAATATAAGTATTTTATATAAGTTATCTGCCCTTGATTTTGGTTTTTACCCTTTGTTCTTGTAAGCTGTCAAAGGGTTGTCAAGGACAACGACATGCTGTCGTTATAGGGTAATTTTCCTCCTTAGGTTTGTGTTTCAAAAATTTTAAACCAAATTATACTCAGATGTTTAAGTGGTATTCCCAGTGATTATTTGATGTTTAAGCAATTTTCACTCTGATATACATATAATATAAATAAGATCCACAGCGTGAGACAAATATGCAAGATACAGTTGGAGATGCCCCGCACGAGACACGAAAGATATACCGTGATATGCACTGCACGAGATGAAGTCTGTTTGATATGTACCGTGCACGGGGACACCAAAAGTATGATAGATATACAATGCAATGCCGATGCATTAGACAAGAATGTGAGGATAGATGGCTTAATACGAAAAGAACATGCGAGTACTTTCGCATCCATTTTTACACATTTACCAAATATTATCTCATAAATCAATGTAAAAGCCATGAAATAAATTGTAACTACCATCCGAGCATGAAATAATCTGTGTGCGAATGTTGTATATTTTCATTGTTATGGTTTTTTCTGTGTATTATTTTGAGCATTGTATTTTTAGATGAGAGCATTTTTGGGATGAAAAATGGTGTTCAATGCTTTGATAAATTAGAAAATGGAAAATAATTTATAGCCAGTGAACTGTAGCATAATGGTTGTATATTTAATGAGAAAAACACTCCCTCTGTTTAGTAGGTAGAACAATAAAAGTGATTTTTGATGAAAAGATATCTGCTTGATTAATGAATGAAAGATAATTATGATCTAGATGAGAAATTACCTTCGTGAAGGTTGGTTGAACATTATCATGATTCATTCCAAAATGTTGGAAAATTAAACCAATGGAATTACTACCATTGTTCCAGACATAGATATTTGATTGATGTTTTGTTATTTTTTACATTTAGTTTATTAACGTCCCATTGACAGATTTTCAATCATATTGAGACTTAAGCCAATCACATTATCCTGATGCAGTGCCAGCTAACCTCTTAACTTAAACTACCCGGTGTAACACGTAATCACACTACTGAGACTGACTGGGTGCCTGGAGTCAGTCTTGGAGCTTTCCTTGTATGCTGAGTACCAAAGCTAAATACTTGGGCACCTTGACTGCATGTTTGAACTTACAACCTGTTTCATGGTGCTGTTCAACTCTTTAGACAATGACTCAACTACCGGAGTGATCTATTAGTTCCCTTTTAATAGGTGATTCAATATTTATAAAGAGAAGAACTATCGAAGTTCCTCTTGAAAGTCCTTGAGAGATTTTTTATGTCAATCAACTTCATCATCCAAAATAAATTAATTTTAATTAACTTTGTAATTAAGGCAATGAGCTTGAAAACGTAATTTCCTTCATTTTAAATCTTTTCGCCACAAACCGTTGCATTTTAGGAGGTGCTACCTAGTGGTATCCTTGAGTGGTGTACAAATTGTAAACGACGTTTCTGCTTGATTTCTTTATCTATTTAGATGTTCGATATATCTATTTTAGATGTATGATACGGAACATTTTATGAATGATCATCAGTGTTTCAATGATTTACATCACCAACAGGTGTGCCCCTAAGATTTATAGCGGCAATTTGTAGATTATTATATCTGTCAATGTTTCGTAAAATTTGTTAGGCAATTGATTTTCACATTTCGAATATTTATGAAACTTAATGTTTTCCTATTACTCTTAATGTCGAACATGTCATTTAAAACTTAGCGTTAACCTGGGAAATGTGGAACACAGTTCATACCTTTTGAGCAATAAGGTTGTATCTCACTGCACATGTATATACTATACAGTAAGAAACCCGCGAAACAAGGAACGCTGTGAGTTAATCCCTTTGATGCAAGAAGGTTGTAACTCTAACAATATGTGCATCATGTAGTAAGATACAGCCTTGTTGCATGAAAGGGTTGAGTTAACGTCTTAATCTTGTTCCGTTACCCTCAGCTGATGTAGTGTTGACAAATGGTTGCGTAATTTGTACACAACCCGCATGCATACATGTGAGAGCTTGAGATGGAATGATGAATGAAGAGTCGGAGCGGGGTGAGAGAACTGGGTAGCGTCTCAGTAACTCTATGGTTGGCATAGTGACAATGCTACCATTAGAAACGCTACTGACATATTGATAATCAGATTATATGATCAATGATAACAAACATTGAGACAGAAATGTCACTTTACTCTCTACTTAGAGTACAATGTTGGTACAATAGGTCGTTCCAAGGAAAAACAGCACCTGTTCATCTTTGAATATATCTTGAGAAGGGAACGGATTGGTTTACTCAGTATTTTGTTTAACTCAACAACACCTGGCTGTGTTAAAAAATATGTGATGAGGATATTTTCTATAAATGGATATCATATACTCTCCTTAAACATTTCAGCCAATAATATTTGTCCCTTATTAATTACGTTGAGAACTATTGGTGAGTTTTGACAAGGTGGATTTCAAAGCACTGCCGAGCATAAAATGGATAATACATATGGAAACTTCAATATGTATTATCCGGTATAGGCATTCTGGGAATTATTATGTCAAATTTTCCATGTTCTAATTCCTTGATCCATTGACCATGGCCGTCATATTCTTGCCTATATGTTTTAACCACTTCGGGATTTCTATTTGAAAATAGATAATCTGCTAATTGTCAAGAGTTGTCCACCAGAGTTGCCGGGGAGAAAAGATCGCCAAGAGTCGTCTTTCAGAGTTGCCGGGGAGAAAAGATCGCAAAGAGTTGTCTACCAGAGTTGCTGGGGAGAAAAAATTGTCAAGAGTCGTCTGTCAGAGTTGCTGGGGAGAAAAGAAACTTCATCGTAGCAGTTATTGAACACTCCATTTTCTACTTCTGTGGAATTGTGAAATATTACTGCTCCCAAATGGAATAACACTTCAATATGATATTATTGATGTTTGAACTGGGGCGATAATTTTGTAAGGAGGAAGTATTCTCAGCGGGCTTTAAACATAAACACTATAGGAAGCATGTCTATCAAGTCAGAATAATGTTATCTAAAGGAATTAACCACAGTGAGATATCAAAGAATATCATATGCTCTGTGCTTTATTTTTCTTGATTTGTTAATGTGGTTATAATCAAAGAATATAACAATATATTTCCCTCTTACTGAGAACACTCAGTATATCAAAAGGTTCCAGGTTATAAACAATTACAGCAAGCAATTGCCAGCCTGTTAAATATATCCTACAAAACATAGTTAAAATCACATATAAAGCTTATTTTCAGATAAATATGCAATCTGAAAATAGAATTTCCAAGTTTCCAACACAAAATCATGATTTAGTCATGCTTGTTACATGTCAGGTAACATTCAATCAATTTGAGTCAGGGTGTGTTTGATTAAAATCTTAAAAATCTTAAAGTGCATGGGAACGTGTTCTTGATTTATTGGACCGGCTGTGGTGCATGGACTTAAGTAATGGACCCAATGGGACTTCAATGAAAGCAGACATGAGTCAGATGAATTGAAAAACTGATGATTCCATGTGACCTATGCCTAGCTGTCATGCTTTATAATGTAGTATGTTCAATATATTAGGTCTAACAGGGAACATGATGGTGCCTTGTACTGGTATAAACAAGATTCTGAGAAATCAATTCATATACAAGGCAAATGAATTTGATGAATTACTTGAAATGGCCATTTGTTGTTGTGGGTTATGGCAGGGATCACCACATTGTATGAGAAGACAATATGTCATAGAAGCAGTTCTAAGATAATATAGTAGAGCATTAAAAGTGGAGTGAGTGGCCACTGGGAAATCATGAATGTACAAATAAGATCGTATCAATCATCGTATTCCGGGAAGAATATGTCTGTGAGTGTATGTGAATATATCGTATCTATACTTATGTGAAGCCTTAGTAATTCCATCACAATAAAATATTGCTCTGTATTCTATTGGATTCATCCATGTGAAGGAAATATTCAATCATCTCATAATATCGTACAATACAGTTCAGAATAAAATTCTACATTTTAAAAGATACTGAAATAAAATCAAGCTCTAGCTTCCAGATATTTTTCTGAAGAAAAAAACATAAAAATGTAAGATTGTTTTTTTCAGAAAGAGCATGTAATTAGGCTGCATGATGGCCCCCTCTGAGTGCTTTTATTGGTTGTTGACAGGGAACACACATTGATTAAACTACAAAAATATTTGTATTGATATTTTTTAGTTAATTCTACTCTATGTGATATGAGAATGGATTTTATTTCGAGAACATCGTTCTGAAACAAGATTGCGTGACAATTTCAACCAAACCCTTGCTTTGACTGACATTTCTTCATGCTGCTCTGTTTTGCTGCCATGTTAAAATGCAAAATGCAAATTTAAGATCACTGATATAATGTGTTTTTTAGAAAAATTAGCATTATGATATCTGTCTGACTGTATTAGCATGCGTGTTTGCCTCGACTTTGTGGCGAGCTGTGTGACAGCGCATATTAAATGATCAAGTAAACGTTGGTTCACTCATTGTTCACTCAACTGTTTTGTTTCTGTAAATCTTGGTAATAATGAGGTAGCCGCCGCCCGTCTGCTACTGTCGGTAATGTATTAAGTTATAATGACGAATTCTTGATCTTTGAGTCACAATAACACAATAATACAATAATACAAATTCTTGAACATTATTGAACATTCATAGATAATTTGGTGTTTTATTATTTTATAAAAACCCAATTTAAAGCACTTAACACACAATGAATATAGTATAACTCAATGATAAAAAATGTGCATGCTTGTTATTGAACTTATTTCAAAGTAATGTAAATAGGTAATAAAGTTAAGTATTTTAAGAATTTATGACAAAAGCAACAATTGCATCATTTGGTGACTGCGACTTAACTATTATACATATTTCATTTGACGTCATCAAGAAGATTTCATTTCATAAATATTTGGTGTCTTTGGTGTTTTCTTTGTCGGTTTAGCTTTTGATAAATTTTATGAACACTTTAATGTATATATATTGTAAACCTGAATTTTGATCAAAGTGTTCTCTTCGTTGGTTATTGTACATGTCTTTTCAGGTAAAATGAATACATGACTTTTTGTTCTGGTATATTGTGAACTAGAATTTTGACCGGAGCTGACCATTAGAAAAGTGACCAGGAATTGTCAGCACACTTATTGTAATCTTTAATCAAGCTCGGGTAGACTCCCCCCTATTTCCTGACTTTGATACATGAAGATGTATAAAAGGTGGCCGTATCCTTAATGAATCATTTCTTGTGGTCATTCACAGTCTCTTGTGATCCAGGCGACAGCTACATGAGATGTCCATTTAAGTCTGTAGTGTCCAGCAATTATACCCTTCACTCCTCAAATGACCGGCTATTACCATTTCCGATATTGATGTTTTTGAGGAAAGTGTCATTCAATTCGTGGCTCAATGCTCATCAATTGACATGTTTTCTCTATCAATTCTAAGCTGTGCTCATGTAGCATTAGTTCTCCAGCAAAAACCTGATAGCCTGTATTTTCAGTATTAAAGGTATTTAACTTTGCGGAGCTTTTGTTTGCTTAATTTCCTCCAAGTGCTTCAAAGAAATCTCTCGGAGACAGATATTGGAATTTTCTAGTCGGAAGATATTTTACAGTTTTTCACGGGGAGATGTCAGACAACTATTTTAGAGGGAAATTTTAAAATGATAAAACAATATAGTGCTGATGTCATATAATCTATAGAAATTTAGCAAGAAAACTCCATTTTCATGCCAGTCATTTTGGAAGGTATCTGTATGTCTAGAACATATGGTTTTCATTATTTTCGCGAGACTTGATGTAATAGATTTTTGGTTTTATAAACGTCCTCGAGATAGGCATCTTGGGAAAGGTATCTGAATAAAATTTACGTTTTTTGAAAGAATCGTTTTCACCGTAGGCCTATTTTAGATGCTTATCTTCTTAACGGTCTTGCGAATCAAAAAATGAAAAAGAAACATTCCTAATTACGCTAATAGTAAAATATGTTGTTTTCTGTTCGACATGAATTTAACTAAATGATACCAGATTGAAGAATGTTTATCAGACTTAAAACGGTTAACTAGCAATGGCATCCGAGCCTGCCTCCAATTTGTTTGCCTGTCACTAAGT
Source organism: Spisula subtruncata (assembly GCA_963678985.1). Taxonomy (NCBI): domain Eukaryota; kingdom Metazoa; phylum Mollusca; class Bivalvia; order Venerida; family Mactridae; genus Spisula; species Spisula subtruncata. Next base: position 62,143,252 of record OY787660.1, read on the forward strand.
TTGTATAAACTTATTTTTTTTCCTGAACAACAGTTTTACTTTATGTAATAGCATAGCTTTATTCTCAGCACGTTGCATCAAGCAATCTTGTGTCTGATTACATTATAAATTCAATGGTAATTTATTTTACTTCGTTAAAATTAATTATCTTATTAATATGAAATGAAATGCATTAGAATTGCATTGTTTATGAATCGTAATAGGAGACATCATGCCATCAATCCAAACTTTCTGAAAAATGAGTCATTTAAGCAGTGGCCATGTAAACAAACAGTAGACGGGTTTACCAGTAATAAGAATCTAATTAGGGATCCGTTTAGGGATCCGTTTAGGGATCCGTTTAGGGATCATTGATATTATATAGGGGCTAAGCTTGTCCCCAGAATTCATCAGAGCTAGAAATTGGAGAATGCAAACTATGACATTACAGACACTTCAGGAGGCCATGGTAACAGTGTATCATACTCATAATGTGCCATGTTTCATGTCACAAACACATTTAATCAGTTCTGGGTCATCTCAGAGTGTCCGGAAGGTGGTATAGGGTCACTTGTTGACCAGATGACCACATCCCTAAATATTCCTGGTAGTCCAAGCTTGACATGACTGAAGCCATTACAAGAGTGATTCATGATAATATGAACATTACTCCACCAGTGGAATTATAGGAGATCATTTTCCACATAGCCTAGAGGTCATCGTCTCTGATTACAAGGTCATGAGACGTTGGTGGGAGGATCATGTCCAATCACATACTCCAATAGTTGATTGCTCTCAGCAGTAATTCAGATGTCATTTAATTACAGTAGATTGTTGATAATATTCTAAATGAATAAAATACATTAAATTAACTTGATTCTCTTTACAAATAATGAAATATCAAAGATTTTCTATTTAAATGTCATATGCCAAAGTTAATTTAAATCTAGATGTAAGGTACTTGTGTGCTTCTTTAATGATGCACTGGTTTGGCATTTTGGTGACGTTTTTGTCCGTTGAAGAATGACGTAATTGTCGAGGAAATGTTTCAAATTGAAACACTTGACAAATTATGTTGACATTTCTTTCACCAAATTTGACTGTTTCGTATAGTGCAGGCGAATAAATATTGTCATTACAATTATTTTTGTTTTGTTATTTTGTTGTATTTAGGTTTCTGTTTGAATAATTCATTTAGGTTCTGTACATATTTTGTCTAAATTCTGTTATTTTCTTGTAGGTTTTTTTGGAATGCACTTAGTTGATCATTTGAGGGACCTTGAGAATATTTTATTATTTAAATTACTAGGGCCCTGCAAATTTTTTGCAGGTGCCCTATAGTAATCACCCTGTCCGTCTGTCTGTCTGTCCGTCTGTCTGTCTGTCTGTCCCTCCGTCTGTCCGTCCACATTTTTCATGTTTTTTCTTAATAACTTGCAAACCGTTAAAGGTATCGACTTCAAACTTTAAACATAAGGTCACAGCAACAATACACTATTATATGCCAAGTTATGTTACTCCAGCTACAATATTGTAAGAATTATGGCCCTTTGTAAAATTACAATTTTCCTCATTTTTCATCTTTTTTTCTACATTACTTCAAAACCGTTACAGATATTCAAATGAAACTTGCTATACATATTGACAGTGACAATACGCACATGTGTAGCAAAGGGCAACAACTCTAGCTTTAATAAATTTTCGCTTGTGCCCCTTTTTCGACTTCAAAACTTTAACATTGGCCATAGTTCAAAATGTTTTTTCTTAATAACTTGCAAACCGTTAAAGGTATCGACTTCAAACTTTAAACATAAGGTCACAGCAACAATACACTATTGTATGCCAAGTTATGTTACTCCAGCCACTATATTGTAAGAATTATGGCCCTTTATAAAATTACAATTTTTCATCTTTTTTTCTACATTACTTCAAAATCGTTACAGATATTCAAATGAAACTTGCTATACATATTGACAGTGACAATACGCACATGTGTAGCAAAGGGCAACAACTCGATCTTTAATAAATTTTCGCTTGTGCCCCTTTTTTGACTTCAAAACTTTAACATTGGCCATAGTTCAAAATGTTTTTTCTTAATAACTTGCAAACCGTTAAAGGTATCGACTTCTAACTTTAAACATAAGGTCACAGCAACAATACACTATTGTGTGCCAAGTTATGTTACTCCAGCTACAATATTGTAAGAATTATGGCCCTTTGTAAAATTACAATTTTCCTCATTTTTCATCTTTTTTTTCTACATTACTTCAAAATCGTTACAGATATTCAAATGAAACTTGCTATACATATTGACAGTGACAATACGCACATGTGTACCAAAGGGCAACAACTCTAGCTTTAATAAATTTTGGCTTGTGCCCCTTTTTTCGACTTCAAAACTTTAACATTGGCCATAGTTCAAAAACTTTTCAAGATATAAATGAAACTTGCAATACTTATTGACAATGATAACGACAGGGCCCTGATCACGACAGTGATGGTTCTAGTTGGACCTGCAGATAATGAATTCAGATGTTATATATTATATGGCATACTTATTTATGTAAATGAAGAGCAAAACAATAAATAGTTTCTTTCCATAATCTAAGGTTTTATCTGGATCTCTATATACTTATTAAGTTACACACAACCTTGTTTAGCAAAATGGCACAATGCAGCTTTGGGTACAGCCATCATGGACGCCATGCAGTCTTCTTTCAGTTGTGTACATTTTAAATAGGTAAGTTTGAACTAATAGGAAAAGAATGGAAAGATAATGTAGATGAAAAAGCAGATAAGAACCAAAAACCTTATAGTGATATTCTTGCACTCTGAACATTGGAATTTTAATAAGAACACTAAGTGTTGATGTTATCTTGAATAAGGTTAAGGTGGACATAATGCAGAAACCAGAGAGGCAGTACTGTAATCCTACCTGCCTTAAAACACTGTCAATGAAAAAGCAATTAGGGAAATTTATAACTGGTTTATCTTGGGCAAAATCTATTAATAAATTGAAAGATTGTAAAATTTCAAAAACTGCATTTTGAGTGCATGCCAATGACGTTTTATGATATCTGATCATCGGGTGAATGGATTTACTAGACCGCATACCATAATGAGTTGTAATAAAAAATACATTGTCAGGTTATAATTGGTCGGCCTGCAATTAAAAACCAACAAAAAATGTGTATAATTTCACTAAAAATATGACAGGAATATTAAAAACAAATTTTGCTTTGAAAGGAATTGCTAACCCTTAACAGCAAAGGTCAAATTGCATGTATTTGTTATAATAATAGCATCTGTACTGTTTTAAAAGATTTTAAATTTCCGTCTTCCATTACAGCCAGAGTTACGTCTCTCTGCTATATAGAGTCTTTCATCTTGGTATTTGAAAGAATTTTATCTGGTATTAGTATTTCCAATTCATATATTGATAGTCCCACTGTGACAGAAAATATGTTTTATTCAAATCAGGGGAAAGGTTTTTTTTGTTGGTTTTAGATTGAGAGCTGGATAATTTGTTACCTGGGGCTAATTTACTTTGTTATGGGTAGATATGTATCTTTGGCTTTCTCTCTTTTTTAAAAGTCATAACTGGTAGAAGGGTAGCAATTATTATCAGCTATAGAACCAGACTGATCTAAATCTAACATTTAATGTAGAAAACATATGGCAGTATTTAAGCAGTTAGAATTAAGCGCCTGGATGTCCTCGCTGGGTTCAGGATTAACAAAATGTCAAACAGCTCCCGAGCTAATCTTGTTAAAGAATTTTCTTTTCTGCAACTAATCTTTATAGAAGTCATAGGAGAGGAGGTATTTAAACAAACATTTACGCAGAATTACTCAGCAATTTGGAGCCCTGTTGTTAATCCCTTGTATTATATCCACAGGGCTTAGAGTAACCTTTCCACAGGGAATAAACGTAGACTATGAAAGAACAATTTTTATTCATTAACGATTTGCCCGAGATAATGAGTAACAAATATGAGTCATATTTCTTGGATTGTTGTATTAATACAGTTTTTTTTATATAATATGGATTTAATTGGGTTATTGTTTATATCTTAATTTCCCCTCGGAATTGAGTCGAGGGAACATCAGATTGTGTGGAGCCAGACTTCGAACATATTGTTATGGAACAGATGTACAGTGTGCTGGCAAACTCGAGTGTATCCATCGATGATCTGGATCAATTTGCATTAAATATAATTGTCGTTCGCTCATGATCTCCATAAATGGAGATTGCATGGTCAGCATTCTCCTTTCTAACCTTGAAATGTTTTATAACATCATAGAAACAAAGGCCAAAGCTTCAATCCGTGGTACAATTGCAGCCAAACCTGTCCAAAGCAGCCAGTGAAGGAATACATCAATTTTTACTGTTATAAAGCAGATGGCTGCTTCTTTCGGGTTTTTGAAAAATCAATGACTAATTGGGAGTTAATTAATTTACCTGATAACGATGCTGGTGACTGCTCAATTGAGAAAATTTGGATGCCTATCATTGACTAATCACAAAAGGTTAAACTGTAGTTAGCACTGCCTGGTTCCCATAATTGCTGAGTACCAGACCCTTTGTTTTGTATGGAATTGGAAACAGGCACCAGCTCTTGACGGAAGTGGTAGAATTTTAGAAATCGTGGCTCCAGAGAGCTATAGATCTCGCCAATTACGAAACAGAATGCGACCATTTGTCTCGGAATTGTTAATCTAGTATTTTCCGTCCCTTGCATACTTTCGAAATCATTAATTTGCATATCTCGATGAAGTGGCCTATAATTCGCAATCATAATTTCCTTCCAAGGGTCGAAAAAGCATTGAAAGGGTTTTTTTGAAGATAGAAATCAGATGTTTTCAACTTAAGATAATATTTCCTGGCCTTTAGGCTAAGCGGACAAAGGGAGAATTATATGGCTTTATGCAAATATTGTGCTAGGGAATGACAAAATATTTAAACAAGTATAAAAGTTGATGTTGATTATGATATTATCCATAGACCCGAGTATTTACCTTTCAGTCCAACAAACTTCAACAGTTAGCAAAATATTGTTGACATAAGAAACGATGTCCGGTTTTCTAAAGATATTGTTTTTTATTGTTTTGTCAAGAAAGGCTTTGGAAGGCGGTTATATTGGGATAAGAGTAGAAAAAATCAACAAATTCAAAGCTTAGAAGAGTTTGATTTTTATTTGATTCACAAAGGAGGTCTCCATAGTTAACCCAGAGGTTTGTATTAGATGTTTGTAATTTGATAGCTGAAACTTCTATTTGTTACACACTTCCGATTACAATAATGTCTGAAATTGGCCATATAGCGGATTATTACTGTACTAGTATGCTTGATTTCATACTAATTCGCCCCTTTGGTGACTTTATAATCTGGTTTTAAGAGTAGCTATAATTGAAATTAAGACCACTACAAGTCTTTTTATTGGGATTTAATAAAATGTGATCAAAGGCCGATCAGTGGTTATCATGAATTAACAGCCACTTCAAGTCTGTAATAATGCTGTAACATAGCCATGCACTACACATCTGGTCAAGGACTTTATTTAATAATGATCTGCATTTTATTGTCCTCCTTCACATGGGGGACTCGGTATCTGAAAGTACCATAGTCGGATGTAAATTGAATGTAAGGATAGTTACCATTGTTAATTTAATGGTCAATTTGTTCAGCATTTAAAGCCTCCATTCAATGTTTAACACTTGATGAATTTTGTCACCAGGAAACTGTTCGCTACTACTTGTAAAACTTTTCACTGCCTCCTAAAGTACTTGTCCGGACTGGTTCCTGATTTTATTTCTGAAATTTAAATTTTAATGATATTTTGAGTACCATTCAGCCTAAACATTAACAACAGCATCAAGACTCTTCATCATGTCTGCACTATTATTGATTATAATGTATAACTACTTTAGATTTGAGTAAACAAGATAAAGAATTTTGCATTCAGTCAATAAATTTTGATCTCAGAAAGTATTCAATTTATGATCAATTTATGATAACAATTATGAACAGACATTGTCAAATCAAGAATTTTATTCCTGTGTCAAATTCTCCTTAGTGTAAGGAAACCATGGAGGATTCTTTCAGGTTTTATATAAAGGACATTTAATTCTGACCCCAGCTGTGACATTTATTACTGCAGCGGTAAACATAGAGAGTGCAGTTGTTAACTTTTCATTGACATTAATTTGATCAGTAAATAAATTGGCCTCATCTTCTCAGTGTGTCCTGATATGACACAATGTGTCCAGACTTTCATCTAATAGTTTATTGAACATTTGATCTAACTGGACCAATTGTGTTGTCTGACACAAAATGAACTCTATCTTTTCTGTCGGACAATAATTTTCGCCACTTGAAACTTGGTTGACTATTGTCCATCTGTCGTGTGTTACACCGTGGACATCAGAAATTGTCCTGCTCCATCATGCTGTGCGCCATGCCCACACTTTCTATGGTATTCTTAGCGGGACAGGTGTAGTCTATCAATTAACATGAAGAGTGCCCCTTGCTATAACAAATTACTGTTCCATGTACTTAAGCCATGGGCAGGGCTTTTCTATTATGTAGCCTAAGCCCACTTGAAATTCTCATTCTATTTGTGAAATCATTTACAAGTTTGGTGCAGATCAAATTATTTGGGGACACTACCAGAGATGAGTAGCGAAACTGTCAATGGATTAAGTACTATTATTATGATTGAAGCACCCTCCGTGTATTTACACACTACTGTGTCAAATAATAACATCAAAATTATACTATTTTATTTAGAAACCTTTAATTGTTAACATATAATCCAAAGGTGAAAATAATTCATCAAGGGCATAGAAGACCCTACTTCGATGACACGCAAAGTAGATATATCCATCCATTAATTATGACAGGAGAAAGAACTATTTTAAGGTCAAACTTTTTCCAAATTTACGAATTCAGAAAATGAACTCATTTAAATTGAATTTTACAGTGTGTTGGAGGAAGTCATATATATAACTTGTTTTTTTTTCATTATTTTTGTTCTGACGTTAACAGTTAAGGTGATGCCACTTCTGCAATGTAAGTTTTGTGCAGTTATTATTTGCACATTACATGTGTAACTTGCGACCCAAGTTGACATACATAAATGTTTTACAAATTAAGGTACAGAACAGATGTATATGAAGAATTCATGTCAATTTTGTCCAACAGAAGGTCTTAATTGCTTTCTTTTGAAATGCTTACGGGAATATAAAAACGAAGCACTTAGCAGAGAAGTCATGTTACTGCATTTTGAATGGTTTGAAATATGATGTGATACAATACATCGGACGTCATTGATAATTACTCCTTCCCCCTCCCAACTTATTCAATTAATACTTTTATTAAAGCTTTTGTTTATCAACAAAGTTGGCTTTTCTGTTTGCTGATGTCATCAGAAACTCAACACATTTAAACGATATTCGATCAGGCGAGAACTCAGAAACTCAATTCAGACACTCCCTGAATTAGGTAATGCATTGCACATAATTGACTGCAATTTATGTCATAATTAGTTAGGTGAATTAACTGAGTATAAGAAATAACCGGAAGTTTTAGTTAAAATGATTTTAACAATTAATTTTACCCTTTTTTACACACAATATGGGCCACATAATTGATATTGTTAAAGTACACTTAAAATATGACAATTTTGTAACTAGGAGAAAAAAATGCTAGACTAAATGTTTCTTTTCGTATCTCCGACTGTATTTGACAAATTTGTGAAATGTATCAGAGGTACTAGAAGAAAATATTGACAAAATACTTCTAGTTATATTTTCAGTCAAATTTGTCTTGCAGAATTATTTAGCATCATTACCTAAAGGAGCAATGCAACTTCCTGCATCCTTTAAGTTTGTTAATCTTTTTAAAACCAAGTTAAAAATATTTCATAAATAACACACTGGGATGCCTGAAACCATGCCTAGCAGCTCCCTTAGTCTTCTGAAAATTAGGAAATAAATTAATCAACTTAGTATAGCAGAAGAATGTGATAATTTAGGTGAAAATGTCTTCTTACATAGACACCCTGTGGTATGTTGTATAATAAAACATAGCTTAAATGTCTCCTATTGGTTATTACACCATTTTATAATAACTCTCTATAGTATGTTCATAATGGATTAGATATAAATCAATTAGATATTTCATTCACTTATTGTTTCTGGAGAGATTTCTAGAATATCCGGATTATCTTTGAACAATATCCCATTGGAAGCATTGAACAGTGTTCTTGTCTACTTTCTAGACAGAGTTTGGCTATATCACATAAATAATAAATGCTTCTGGACTAAAAAAAAATAGAATTTAAGTTCCTTATTTCACTCTGGTCACAACCAGAAGAGTAAAAATATCTTTTATTGCCCATGGTTGCCTACTAGCTTTTGCTGTTTGTTGTTTCTGCAGAGAAAATTGATTGGAGTTTTTAACCTGTTTTTTGGTGGTGTCTCAATGTCTCTATGAGTATTTTTAGCTTTGGCTTGAAGGAATGTCAATCATGCAGCATGTGAAGTTAAATTCAAGTTGTGCTCCTAATGAACATGTCTTTTCTTGATCACAGTTTTGGCAGAGTTATTGCCCTTGTTTTGCTAGATCAGACTTATGTTCCTTGATGTACTGACATTTCTGTCTAGGAATAATGTTCAAATACTCTGAGATTCTTCCTGAAGCCACTTTCTGCAGAGTTATAGCCCTTGTTTAGCTGCAATTCAGTGCCAACCCTTAAATGATTTGCTGTCAAGGAATTTTCACATTAATTTTCTTGCTGGATAACATTAGTAGAGATTTCTTTGCAAATGTTACACATTTGCTTGTAATCAGAATAATAAAGACGTACATATTGATTCTCAGACTATAGATTTTGGCTTTTATTTGGCCTTCTTTTTGCCACTGTTTCTGAATTACAAACACTATCCTATTGGTTTATCCAATCTTTTGTCTGACCTTGCACTATTCCTGTTAAATTACTGCATTGATTGTCATCGGGTATTAAATTTGGATACCACCCAGAGACGACGCACATTCTTGTGTCTGCCCATCAGGAACAAACCACAAAACACTGGCCTCTTAGTTTGTTAGATTTGATATAACAATGCATACCACTACACTTGCTCTAGACAGCCTGACAAGACTAGGGATATGTTAACTACTTTGTTCTTCTATCTAAACATTCAGCCTGTCTTCCTCAATGTAGCGACCACTCAAGTAATTACCCTCCTTGTTTTCTTACCTATCAAAGACATTGCTACCATTGTATTACACTGTTTGTACAAGTTGATAAACCTGTCTATTATACTTACCAAAGATATTTGCACCTATGTGTCCTGCTCTATCATGCTACCATATGTCCTCTGTAAAACACCATACCAAACATTTGTATGTCCCAGCATCACCAGCATCAACTGATGCAGAGGCATAATGTAGTGATTGTCTTGTCTGTTTGTTCGTCCTTCCGTTTGTCTGTCTGTAAGAAAATATCAAGCCTTGCTTTCAAACTTGGCGTATTTGTTAACAATCATAAACGCATAACATTGTCAAAGTCATGCAACACTATCAAACATTTCAACAGAGTTATATTTCAAGTTTTATTTTTGTTGTCTGTCTAGGCATTGCTTTCAAACTTGGCAAATTTGTTAACCATAATAAACACATAACCTTGTCAAAGCTGTGCAACACTATCCAACATTTCAACAGAGTTATGGCCCCTGATTGACTAGTTATTATGAACAAGGCTTCCACCTGAGCATAAGCTTTTACTTGTTTTGCTACAGAGATGCCACTGAACACTGACCCAAAATAATTGTTCCGTTGCATAACAAAAACAAGATGTCCCACATATGCAGCAGCAGCAGCAGCACCCCCAACATTCCAGAAACATAGAAACAGGAGCTATCAATTAGCATACACCAGTTTCTCTTAGATCATGGAAAACAAGAGGTCCCATTAAGCACTGTCGGTACTGGCACTACTCATTTGCAGTTACACAGAAAGTCATAATAGAATCTCTTAGGAACAAGAGCTTTCCAAGTACAAAAAGTTTTGTCAATTTAGATAGTCCTAATTGATCATTAAACATTAATATTAGACAACTTGATTCATCAAACAGTCAGAAGTCTTTCACAAGCAGTATGAATGAAAGGTACAATTATACGAACATCAGACTGATCAACAATAAGAAGAAAACACTTAAGTCCTATATAACAGCAGTTATTCAATGCTAAGTTTCAATCTGCACATGTTGCGAGTTGATTATGTAACTCTTTGAAGTTTTAAGACCTTGTATATTGTGATATAGAAATCAAACATGAATGTGTAAATATTGTAGCTAGATTAAAAGATTGCTTAATTAAACTTTGGACTGATAATTACCAAGCACCACAAAGCTGGATGTATCAATCAATTATGGCATACAAATTGAAGCTAATAACAAAAAAGAAAAAAAGTCCAGAAAAATCTTAAAATGACTGACTGCAGCCATTTCAGAATGTTTGGGGAATACCTGAAGAAGCCCAATGTGCTACCTTTAGCGCCATCATGGTGCAAAACCTGAAATACATGAGCAACAAACAGCCCTTGCAAAAGGTCACTCACAGTGTCACAATTCAGTTAAAAAAAGTATTCCATTGACTACATTTCATATTTAACAGGGGAAAGTGGTCTGGTATTAGAGAATGTACTGTATCATGACAGCTTATGAATACAATACATATTATCAGGAATTACTGGTTTGTTTTCTCCTTTGATTACCCGGAATTTCTGGAATAACAAACATTTGGCATGCCTGACAAACACCACTATACAAGTGTGTCTACAAGCATACTGTCATTTACCTCAGAGATTCTGGTGAATGATTCCTAGCTTACATGTCTTAACAATTGCTTTCTGCAAGTCTTCTATACTTATTGCTATGATTCCGAGCTAGCAGAAAAGCGTTCAAGATGCCATTGCTCCTTGACATCACAACAACACATTGTGACAGTTTCTGTACAACACTATCACTTAATATCATAGTTCACTATGGTGTTCATTATGATGCTCATAGTGAAGTTCAGATTCTCACTGACAATACTTGTTGAAATATACTGTACGACAGAGAAATAGATTATGTCAAGCTATTAAAATGTTACTTGCCGAGAAGGAGCAGTTATAAAAAGTAATGGTCGGCAACAATTGATAGCAGCATGCAACATGAGTAGTTAGTTCATCGAAATGTCTGTCATAATATGATTGACCTAATGTTGGAGAGACAGTGAATTAAACGTGAAACAATCAATATCAATCAATCAATGAGAAACAATGTTGTTGTCACTGCTGTTACTGCTGTAAGCTGAGTGATCAGTCAGGTCTCCTGTGCACTCACAGTCTTCGCTAATTTATTGCACATTAAATCAAATGTTTTTTGTTGACAGCTTATTTAAGCCAAGGTGTTACTGTTGATCTCAGGTTGTTGCACAATTAAAAAAGTCATAAGCAGGAAATATAAGATTGAAAGTGCACATGTGCAGTCTCTTTTGTCAAGATTGCTTAATGGTTACAATGGAGACATTTATACCTTGTAGCCTTGTACATTTCCATACGCTATGTATGTTGCTTTTGCTTCTTGGTTTTGGAATGTCCTTGTCCTGTGTTCCTTATGTGTCTTTGGCTGGTTGACCTTCAGACCTTGAAGGAGTGTCCTTGTGCTCCTTTTTTGACTTTGGCTTATTGACATAATGGTCATGGAGTATGTGTGATTGTACCCCTTTTATGCTTGAGCTGCTGGACCTTCTGATCTTGGAGTGTTCATGTTTTTCTTATCTTACCTTCTTTGTCTGTTTGACCTTCTGGTGCACACTATTATACACAAAGAGTGGTCTAGTTCTCTGGATACATATTGTGTAGACGAATATCTTCATATAATTGGCAGTATAATTGTCTTTATTGGTCCTACTACTCTCTGATTATGGACAGAATAATGTGTATGGTTCTTTTAGCAGTAACAATAATTACCGCTAGGTCAGTGAAACTGCTAACCATAATTATTGTCAGCTCATGAAAACACTGGTATTTACCGAATCTATTTGGGAGGGTTCTGGATTACTATTAGTGTTCCCTAGTTGTAAGCTTTTGTCTGCTGGACAAAATGATAGATTAAATAAGCGGAACTTTGTTAAGATTATGACAGCATGACCTAGCGAGTCTGAGATACTTCTCGGCATTATGATAAGTCGGTTTCAGTAATTGCGTGACACTAGACTCTTCAATAAACTATAATGGCTATGTCTGTGTGTTTAGTGTGATTCAAAGCATAACGTTTTGTCTTATTTTCTAAGCTTTTCAGCATTTCAGCTCAATAATATATCGGGAAAAGTAGCCAGTAATTTAGCAGACGTAAATCAAAATCTCATCAGGGAACTGTCTTTAACTTAAGTTTTTGTATGCTTGTGTTTCCCCAAGGAGGATATGCTATGATGGAACTATCAATATTTCATACCTAATTAGGACGAAAAACATACAGTTAGCTTTTACTTTTAATCTATTAAATGTTGCCAGTTTTACTGGTATATGGAAGCCAACGGCATGCAATATTGGTACTCTTTTGACCATAAAAATGTCAAGGATGATTCCTATGGGACTGTCTTAGTTGTTTTTTATGAGTCATTGTACTGTTGCTTCCAGGTATAGAGTATAGTAGATAAAAGTTTTCTATGTTGAGTGAATTCATGATGTTTTTGGTATGTAACATAAATTGTTGTGATGGCATCTGAGTTGCCATGCCTACCCTCTAAATTGAATTGTCTAAATTTATCATTTTATCGGGACCCTTGACTTTGAAGTCTTTGATCCATACTTGTTTTCGTATAATATGGCAAAAAGATCACGAATTATGATGAAAAAATATTACGCAGATAAAATTTGTATTCTGTACGGGTAACAGTTTTCAAGCAGGATCTTGCACGAACAAAGTAAACAACAATTGATCTTGACGTGTCTGCGGCATGAAGTGTTCCTTGGGGTATTACATAACTAAATAAAATAGCTACAAAGTTTTCACCACTGCAATTTATGACTCATAAACATGCTAGAATGGCAGAATAAAAATGATATAGCAAGTAGGCTCACTCCTGTGGGAGTTGGTAATAATGTTACTTACGAGACTGTTTGGCGTGTTGACAAATAATACATTTTTAAAATATGATTTCCAGCACCATAATCATCATTTAGTATAGTCCCTGGAACATTTATAAGATGATACTGTCATATATACTACTATGTATTGTTAAAGTCAACCTGTATAGTAAGTTTCTTGGAGGAGATTAAGGACAATATATTCAGAAGCTTGGGTGCAGATCTAAATGTTCTAGCTTCCTTGACCTTCACTCAGGTCACAGTCAACTATCCTCAACATGTGGAGAAGTTGATTATTGCTTGTGGAACGAATCATTGTGGCAAAGTGGCATAAAACCAAATTAAGTAAAAACATGAAGAGAAACATAGTAATTCCCACTGGAAGGCAAATGATATTTACTGGATACACCCCACCAGTCATTATATAGGTGATAGTATAATATGTTTTGGCCTAAACAAAACTGTTGACATACCAGCTATCAATGTTAGAACATGATTGCCAAGAAATAAATGAAAATTACAGCAGGTGGTTTGGAGGAAATCAAATTGCTCGTTTTCTAAATAATGGTCTATTTTAAAATAAATATCAAGAAAGTGCTACTGTGCATACTATTTTTAGCTGCGTGTTGAGATAAAATAATTGTATTTTAATTCACTTTCTATAAATGTATTTAAAATTATTATTGAAAAGTGTTTTTTGAACATTTTTTAAATTGTCTTTCAGATTAATTCTTCTTTTTTTAAATGTCTTCTGTGATAAGATATTTTTTGTTTCAATTTTCTCTTTAACTTATTCTATACAGCTAAAATGTCCTACTTTTTGTATGGAAAAAGTTTCGCTAATAATAAGTTTTATGATATTTTAAAAGTACATTGAAATAATAGCTTATTTTATGAAATATCACTTTAGACATGTTTTAGTGGGGACAACTTACTCAAACACAACAGATGTGGGATTTTCTTATTTAAACAACAATTTTGAGATTTTTGTTATAATTCATTAAAACTTTATCCTGCAAAAGTATGCCTTAAATCTTAATGTAAAAATTTTGAAAATTATTTATTTTCGTTTAAATACACTATTTGACCATGGTATGTCTTGAATTACATGATTAAGCGATAAAATGGTTAAATGCTTGCTGCTGTTCGTGATAATATTATAAAAAATGTGTGTAAATCACTATATTGAATAAAGAACGTTACAATAAATATATCATAAAAACTAAGCGATAGAAACAGGTGTATGTATCATAATACGCAGTAATGTATTTTAAAATACAAGATTTTATGTTTCCTTTTAATCTAAAAAATTTTCTGTGCTCGTAAATTCGGAATTCCAGCTTATTATGAGTTTATATATTGCGGGGATATTATATTTGTCATCACAGCAGGAAACTGCAATGATAATGGATTTTGAAAAACTACAGAATTTCTTGTGTACAGTAGAACCCCACCTTACGACCACCCCGAAATTACGCCCACCCCGCTAATACGGGCATTTTTTGAAAGAACGGATTTTTTCCTTCTTTGTCTAATGGTCGTTAGTCCCGAAATTACGACCACCCCGCTATTCCGTAATGCGACCACTTTTTGCCAACCAAATGGTCAATTTGTGCAGATTTCAACCCCGAAATTACGACCAGTAGTAATCACACCTGTGAAAACACCTGCCATTGTTTACATAATGGTCGCCGAGACAAACTGTCAACACCTCTGTATATTACCCCAAAATGACATCATTGTATTATCACCACCTTTGTCAGTACATTAGGCCTATGTTAATCCAATTAGAGGTATAATTAATGCATGCAGATGTTGTAATAATCTTTTATTTGCCGTATTACAGAACTTTGAAGTACATGTCGGCCATTGGCATGGTTTAATTATTTACGACTCCTCACGAGATTCGAACAAAATGATGACTGAAAAAATGAATGAAACTTGTTTGAGGGTTAATTCCAGGTGATTTGATCAATAAACTTTTTAGTTATGTTCACCTGAAATAGGCTACGAGTATAAAAGTCATTTACCCGTTATAGAAGAATTCATGAATTCAAGTTGAGTAGTATTCGGATATAGCACTAATTTCGATCATTATTCTTAATGACTCTTTCAAAGAACACAACATACTTTTAGTGTAACATGTTTTTAAACTTTATATCTTTATTATTTAAACCTCAAAATATTCAAAACAAAATTAAGACTAAGAAATACAATACACTTATATATACTTTATTATAATATGATTTAAAGACAGACATATTCCACTGATAAATACTCTGAGTGGTCTCTCCCGCTAATGAGACCACCCCGCTATTAAGACCACTTTTAAAAAGAACGAACGGTGGTCTTATTAGCGGGGTTCTACTGTTTGTTTAAATGTATTTTTTATCTTGTAAATGATTTTCTTGTCTGAGTTTCTCAGGAACTTTTATCCTGCTTTTGACCTGTCTATTATAATAAAGTGTTTGTTGGTAGTCTATCGAGTACATAAGACTTTAATGTGATGTTTCTATAATTGTAAGTTAAGAGAGTTGTTGTAATAATCCAATAATTTCTGTCTATATATGAAATCAAGAATTATTTTCCCCGAATCCACAGGGAGGTGGGGTAGTGGTAAAGATATTTTCTTGGATTTGGATGATTGATATTCAAGGAAGATACTGCCATGTTATTCTGTACATATTGTTGTTCGTAATGCAGAATTAGAGAGCAACGTCCATATTTGGTCGCAATCCAGAATATAGATCTGTAGACTGAATAAGATGGACATCACAATATGGAGGGCAATAGTCCAACAGGATGGACATGTCCAACATTATGGGGCTACAAGGAGAATGGATACACAATGTAGAACTGTGCTGCCTCAAAAACTCATAAAGTGTATCTTATTTCAGGCTTATTTATAGTAATTTGGATATGCGCATACTTTGTATATTATTTATAATACTATATTTAACATGAAATTTTAAAATGTTGTTTCTTTTATCCATTTCAGGTAAGTGTTTGTGGAATGGACAGATCAATCATACTGTTGCTATAGTTACCAAGTAGGTCAATGTTCAGTTCCAGACACAGGTTTGAAGCCTAAGTTATTCAGTATCGGCATAGATAGTATGTCCATGCATTGAAACCAGCTGCAAACATGAGAACATTCATTATTATTGTATGTGTAGTATATATGTTGGTAGTATTGTAGTTTGAACACTCTGGAGAAACTTATCTGGATTCCCGGTCAAAAAATTATTCCAACACCTAACACCTCTCCAGAGCAACTCCCTTTTGAAAGTTTCCATAGGAGAGGTTTAGATATTTAGGACGTCAAAAAGAGGCTGTAGCACAACAAAGAACAATCATTATTTCTGTCAGTGATTGTAGCAGTTTATATTATTACTTAAAGAGTCCACTCTTCTGCTTTTAAGATATAGAAATTGTTCCCTTGGGTTGTCCCCAGTAGTGTTGTCAAAAGCAGTGTACTGTTACAACTTTTTCAACTCATCCACTGCCCCTGCAGCATCCCTTACATACTTAAGTACAAAAAAGCTGTATATTGGACACTTTATTGTTGTCCAAAGTTTGTATGAGGTTATTTGAAATCTGACCAGTCATTTAAACCATACAAAAACTGTCATTGGAATATTTATGTCTCGAAGGAAATTAATCCAATAATTTAGATAGCATACAAAGGTGTTGAAATCAAATACTGAGTAAGAAGAGTAACTGGGTGTGATACACTGGCTTTATTTAACCCAAACTGTCCACTCTATTGCTTATCATTAGTGCGTCTGCTATTGAAACTTGAAAATGACTGTTGACATTGTGCCTATATTTTAACATAAACTTGAGTATTTTAACATAAAACTGAGAGGACTCTAGATCGAAATGATAAACTGCAAATGATATTTGTAAAAGCCTTTGTATACGGACCTTTTGACCCTTAAAGGTGTGAAGTGTTGAAGCATTGTCGGCCTAGTAACAGTATTGGTCAGAAAGAAAGCCGGACAGATTTAAGCTTAAAAGGACCATAAAAAAATTTAATGTCCGAAATTTCTAATGACCACCATATTGTATTATAGTAATGCATTAAAAGTTACATTGTCAATTGCAAGTACTCGTAAAGAGAACTACTTTCTTAACTTGCTTGTACATGTTAAGTGATTGTTGACCCGTTGTCGTTGTGGTGATAAAATGTTCCGATTATGGGAAACACCGTATGACAAGATCCGTTGAGATCGGTGATAGGTCTGTAAACTGATTATAGATAGTCATTTAAGTTAACATGAGAAATTCAATGAGGTGATAATAGGTGCTAAAAACACGAATTTACAAAACATGGTTATCAGTGCATCGCTTCATCATATATGGAGATGGCTTGATCTTTATCTACGTAAAAAATGGACAATACCATATTCATTAACATAGGTTTCGGCTAATAGCATGGGCATATTTTACAATTAGGCAGAAAATGGATGAACCTAGGTGACTTTGGTATGAATACTGAATAATTAAATGAAGAAATTCCACACAATAGATCGTGATTTATTAAACGACATTGCCATTTGTTCAATATTAATGAAATGACCCCTTTTACCGACTTACTGGGGGAAAAAGTTAATGAATATTCTGGTAGAAAAGGTCAGTACCTAATTGGTGAGCATTTTGAAGACGTGAATCAATTGGATACATGTCCCCACTCTGTTATAGCGATCAAATATTGAAGATTTTTTATCTACTTGTTGCCACCATAAGATTGTTCTCGCTAATTACCTTGGTCCCATGGGTAGTTAATATTCATCTCATTCCATCCTAGGTACAGGCTCTTCAATTATTTTCATCAAGTTAATGTCACTGTATATTTGAATAAATGTCAGACGAAGATCTTTGGAATAAAACCACCATTATTCGGTAAAGCAGGTCATTTGACGAAGTTTCTACGAGTCTCCTGGAAGTTCTTCCTGGCAAATTCTCTCCGCAAATGTCGAATTATTATGTGTTTTTGTTGTATTTCCATATTTTAATGACTTCACACTTTGTCATTTTCGCCCATTTGTTACACTGATTACAGTATATGGTCCTAATAAACTCTGCCATATCTTCTGAGAATTTGTCTACTAATTCACCAGTTTCATGTTAGCGGTCCATAAAGCGTCTATGTATGTGTCATTCATATTTGACTTATATGATAGCACTGTTTGCATATATGAATGCTTGATTCCCTTGTGTCAAGTCTACGGAATACATAACTTACTGGTAGTTTAATGGTAAGTAGTTATTTTGATTATCTATGATGATGAATACAGGGCATGATCTATGGGGATATTGTGTGCTCGGGGTCTGTAAACGATGGGAAGACAAATGTGGAAGCTTTGACATGATGTATAGGTGTGAAGATATCACAATACTGATTGCCCGGGATAATTGATTGTATTGTATTATCTAAGGTGTTTACTTTCACTAAGTATGGACACCTAGAAGAGAAAAATATGTTCCAGAACCCTGCCAGGAGTGTTTATCATGAATAATCTTGGGAGAAATGTTCTAGTTTTGGATCATCGACAGGCTATTGAACAGAAGAACCTGTAACGGGTGACTGTGACGAAATTCCAAATCAAAATTTATTGTTTTTGTAAAATCATATTATGATTGCAATCTGCAGCCACTCCCTTCTTTATTTGTTCTATCCTTTGAACTAGCAGGTCCCTAGCAAATGGGCATTTGTTTTATGTTGGCCTAGGTACAACCGTACAAGTACCTTATGCAGGTTCCCTTTATTCTGCAACTATCTCCTTATTAAAGCTGAATGGGTCAAGGTCCCCCCGGGTACTACTTCACCGTACCCGGGGTACTTTGAAGTATACTTCACCGTACCCCGATTTCACCGATAATACTTCACCGTACCCCGATATACTCAACCGTACCCGGGTTTACTGCGCCAAAAATCGATGTCGTAAAATAACAAAATAATAGAATGACGTAAACCGGCGGCCATCGCGGCATTGAGAAAAATATTGTTTATAAAAATGAAAGAGGTAAAAAAAAAATTTTATTCCAGCGGAGAGAAAAGGACGAAGAATAAATGAATATTCAGGCTGGTGGAAACAAATTGAACACTGTCTGCATACACATAATCTGTTGAAAGATATAAATAAAGTGCGCCAAAAACGTCAGTGTTTTTATTACGGACTTTGTTCCAAGCGTAGTCACGTGACCATCACGCGATCAATATTTACGACAATGAAATCTTTTTTTAGAAATTCGACAGTAAAACAAATAAATATTATTGGTCGAAGTATACCGAAATGAAGTCTTCCTACCTTTCTTTTATGTATAAATGTTGTGTTCGGCGATTAAAATCATATCAATTAAAAAAAAATCAGCAGTAAAAATGGGGTACCTGTAAGCATACTGGGGTACGGTGAAGTATACTACTAAGTACTCGGGGTATGGTGAAGTATACCAGTGCTCCAGATAATTTTGAGGTGCAATGAGTCGTTCACTCCCTGTTTACAAAACTAATGAGTGAAACACTCTGGAGACAAAATATCAATGACCTCGGCTTTAAACACAGAGTGAATGACAGTTACATTCAATATGTAAGCAATAAAAAAATCACTATTTCTGAATGCATGTGCTGTCTCATTGTAGTTAAACCCTTACCAATGTATTGACGAAGTTGAAGTTTAATTAAAAAAGATTTTCATGTGTAAATGAACTGTGCAGCAATTATATCAAATGATCTGCATTGAAATTAATAAAGTCACTTTGTTTTGTGAATTAAAAATTACATGGTCCAATGATTTTTATAGATCTATCCGTAACAGCGACTTTAACTAACCGTGAAATTCACATTTTTCGCATGTTGTCAATTGCGTTTGTCATCATCATGCAACTATTTTGCGCTGGAAAGTTGCAATTCAAGCTCATCCAAGCATCTTCGACGATGAATTATACGCAAGGTCGTACATACTCTCACGTGTTACCACATCTGGTTTGAAACACATGCTTATGAGAGCTAGAATCCTGCATATTTACCGACAACTTTTGTTTCAAAGTGACATTTGTCAGTGGATTTTTCTACCTGTACACCGGATTGGTAGTGTCTAAAACCAAGCAGACTGACCGGATAACGGAAGAGTTACTTCCCTTTCACGCATCGGAATCGATCAGAAATGCGTGATCGTCTTTTTCAATGCGTTTTACGACGCAGAGAAATAATTTTTAATGCGTTTTTCGTTAATTTCAATGCGTAATCACGCTTTCACGCACCTTATCTGGAGCTCTGGTATACTTCAAAGTACCCGGGGTACGGTGAAGTAGTACACGGGGGGACCTTGACCCATTCAGCCTTATTAAATTCATTCCAAAGTTTGTTTGATAAAAATAAAGTGCTAAAGTTGTACTGATTTCTTGATTTAATAGTAAAAATACCACAAATTTGGTGTTAAGTTTTTATATTGCTGTAGAGAGGTTTGAAGAAAGAAATTTAGTTTTGATACAGTTTGGTGTACAAGTTAAAGATTTAGCCAGGTGGTTCTCTCTCTGGTGATCTCATTAGCTCTAACTTTATACCAGTGTGTCTGTTTTCACCAGGTAGTTCTGATCTACTACATTATCAGCAAATTGCTATTTTGATAGAAATGATTTTATCAAATCACCAAGTCCATCTTGATGTACTACAGAAATGTAGAAATAAATTCTATTGTAAGATAAACCACCCTTAGTTTCGGTGATAAAACCCTTATGCAATGACATATTGTATGATACCGCTACATTCTGGGGTAAATTTTTGATACAATTTCATCTTCACAATCACACTTTATTATCATTATTTATTTATTTTACTGCACTATAAACAATCTCACTTAGTCTTTGTTCCAACATTGAGATTTGACATTTGGGGTATTACTTTTAGTTAATCAGATGTTCTACATGGATATTGACCCCCTCTTCATATTGCTAGGAAAGGTTGCTTTATTATAAAGCCAATTTTCTCTCCCCACTTTCTCGTTATTTATGAGGTATTTTAGGTTGTCATTTTTAAAGGCTCCAAGATTTATTACATATACATTAGTGCGTTTTTTGTGTTGATAAAATATTCCATGAATTTTTAGCCATTGTAGTTCTCTTTCCCATTGTTATATTAATGTTTTGTATCATGCATTGGATTTTCTATTTTTCCCTGTTCCATTGGCTGTATCATGCAATAAATTTCTATTCTTTCTCTGTTCATTTGGCAGTTTGACCTAAAATACATGTTCAAATGTATGCAGTTCTGTAAGAATATGATTTTTTTCATTTTCTGTAAGGATATTTTACAGTAACTGTTGCATTTCCGATGCCAAAAGCTCAGAAGTTTTATCATCCAAGTCACATATTATACCAACAAGTATGAGCTATGTGCACATGAAGCTCTTGGAATTCCCATTTGAATATTTTTGCATGCAACTTACATACTGATTTTCTGGTCAGCTTATGTTAAACAATCAGCTCCAATTATCTGTAGAAGTTCTTTCATTTCCTTTGGGGTCATCAGTATTGCTTTCACTTTCTTAGATCCAGAAACTTGCGGCTCTTTGTTATGCAGAGCAACAGTCTGTGTTTGCCAAAATTTACCCATGGGATGGGTAGGCTGTCTTAGAAATCTTGACCAGCAATAGCAAATGAGAGAAGAAAGCAATAATATTTACATTACTGCATCTCTGATAAGATTGTAAGTTTGTGTTTGAAGAGCAACCTGACCCATGAAATAAGTCTGGATAGAGTGACCGCACAAACTTGATATAATGTTTGGAATGCTGGTCAGTTAATTCCACATTACCATATACCTTTGGCAGAAACCATTACCAGTAATTAGAATATAATTGGAGTTCAGCGTAACCCTGTGTGGTCATCCTTGAATGCCATATGGTTACGGCTACATGCCATGCACCTTTCTACTGTTTCTAATTGCTTGTTATAGTTCCACCAACGTTGATTTGACCTTGTATTCTGTACACATTGACCAAATTTTAGATACAATGGGAATTGTCTTACTTTTGACTTGACAATTTTCCACAGTCATTTAGTGTTTACATAGTTTGGCCAATGTTTCTGAGATTTGCCCTTGTCCTAGTATTCTTTACACATTGACCAAATTTCAAAAAGTTATTGGATTTGTCTTACTTTTGACTACACAATTTGCCACAGTCATTTAGTGGTTCTATTCTTTGACCAACTTAGATTTGCACCGATCATTGTATTTTGTACCAATTGGTCCATGTTTTAGAAAATCATTTGTATTGTCTTACTTTTGACTTGACAATTTGCCATAGTCATTTAGAATCTGGTTATGACCAGATTATGTTACTATTGGACCCATCTTAATCATATTTGTTTGTCCCAATTCACATTGGAATGGTGTCATCTAGTCTTCATTATCAAGTACAATTCAATTGTATCTTATTGGCTTCATGCATTATTACTTCCCTTGGGGCTAACTCTTCAAAACAAATCTTGGAGGTAATTTTATGAGTACTTCCCAATGGAATACTGGGCATAGCGATCAGGATCAGTGTGACTATTACTGTGTATTACTCACTAATTGGATTATAATTGGCAGCCTTCAGTCCAGACCCTCAAAGTATCATAGAACACCCCTGTGATCTGATTTCAACTGGTATAATGGTCATATAATGGGAGACACATGGTGACTACCTAATGTTGGGCAGTATGAGGGATGGACCAGACTGGGATTTTATGTGAAGTATCATTGCTATAATGATATAAATCAACTTAGCAATCCAGATTCTATCAGCTGATTTATAGTGATTGCCATATAGTGTCTGTAATAATTCACCAATATCACAGTGTACAAGTCGCAGTAGTTGAGACAATTTATGGGATGAGTTGTTTCGATCATTCCTGGCATCCCATACTTCATGCTGCTGTTGTCTTTGTACCAGCCTTCGTTTTAAATTAGAGTGAGTTCTGAGAAACGTTTTAATCTGTTTTATATTGTTTTCATTTCCATTATTCAGCCACTTAATCTTGGCTTTTGATTGTATCATGCTAAATTCTCACTTTAGGTGGGGCTGGTTAATGTTTGTCAGTTATATGGGAAACAATTCAAGAATTGTACACTTCATCTCAGTGTTTTACGTCTGTATGTCGAAGTGTTAAGATAAATTCTTACATATTAATGGCATCATAAAAAGTGTGACCCCAGCAAATGTACATATTACACAACTTTATTGTGAAGGAAATATTCTTGTACTATAATTACTGCATTAATAGGTATAACCCTGAACTACATATCCATTAGGGAAGATACATTGGAGCCATGGTATGTGATTGCAGGGAGTTATGTTCGGGTTTGGGATGCCTTACCTGACTCCAATGGTGTTTTTCATTAGAAGTCACAATTCTTCTTCATTATAGTTTCCATCATTATAAGTATATACCACATGTTAATAGAAATTATATAATCATAGACATGTATCATGATTTTGATACAAATCCATCTGACTTACTCTTAAACCTGTCAGGAAGATTGGGAAATAGTTACAGTTGACTACATGGCTGTTTGATTCTAGTAGCTGGTTTCTGATTGGTTAATGAACTGGACAAATTCAAATATTTGACCAATTAAAATCATTCTTAATGTTGCAAAGACTGAGTCTAAAATGTTCTATGGATGGTCAAATAATTTGAACTTGGACAAACTCTAGGGAGCTAACTTTCCATATTTTTATAATGTCTTTCACAATTTCTTCAGGATTCCTCCCATTTTCAGAAAAACATTCACATTAGGAATATTTTGTATGGAATTGTGCTTTGTAAACAATAGAATTAATTACATTGTAAATGTTTATTATGGTGAGATTAGTTTGTTCTTAAGATGTTATCACATTTACTGTACAAGTTATTCTATTAACTTTATAGTGCATTGTGTATATACACAGTGGTTGAAGTGTAATTGCAGACATTAGGTGAGTCTTGGCATTTTGGAATCTGATGTTGCCAGATGATTAAACTTATACCACTAGACTTATCTGCAGGATTGCAGTTGACTGTTTTTATAGCTCATTTTCCTGAGATATACTTTTATTTTCACTCTAGATGTTGACATTAACTTCCCATCGACTGAGAAGCTCCAGGTGTATGGCTTCAGAAGATTGCTTGTTCCAATACCTGGGGCACGATTCTTACACCAACATGAAAGCATCTTGTCTCTTGTAAAGCCAAGTTTTCTAGATACAAAACATTGAATAGAAAACATAACACAACTTTCTTGCCAACAATATGTGTACATGCTTATAGTACTTGCTTGGATACATTTTCTCACTTAGTCATACAAGAGGGGATCCATGACATTTATAAGAACTTAGGGCGGAATAAGTGATCCTGAGTTTATCTCATTAGAACAATGATTAAGATCCATGATTGCAGTTCTAATTTAAAATCGTATTTAGTAACTTTTGGCAAAGAGGACATTTGTATTGGTCACAAAAACGTGATTTGGAAAGATGATCAGAAAATTACTAAGAAAAAGTATTTATTTATTTGATCTTGAGGAACTTTACTTGATGGTCCAATAATCTATGCAAAACGAGAAAATTCATCCCCCACCCCTCCGCTTCCTCGAAAAAAATATGGTATCAGCTCTGAACTTTAAATGTACTCTTCTTCAAACTGTGCATATAAGTTCATTGCAATTGAAGGTCTGTAAGAACTAGTGCAACACAAAAACCGTCATGATGCTAGATTTTCCCCTGCAGGCAGTATGTTTAAAGGTGCCTTGTATCACAATGTGCTTGTTTTTGTTTGGCTGGCTGGCATGGTGATGAAAACAATTCCATTCCTATCTAGATATATGCTCAGATTTCGTGCAATCTACTGAAATTGGTTCCAATTCAGATTTCGTGCAATCTACTGCGAATTCTTCTACACACAACCAAACCCAATATGAATTGTTGTTTTAAATTTGATGCAATGAATACAAAAAACACTCAACTACAACCATGTTTATCAGCATCTCCAAGCCTATAACTTTGCCGAAGTTTTCCTCTATTTTCCTTTTATCATCTGTATTGTTTGTATTGAATAGGCAGCATGTAAAAAACTTGTTCTAAGCAATAACAAATACAAATTCTCATGACAGTGGAGTCCATAATGAAATTACACAGAATTATTTTCTGAGGTTATCTATTACTGTCTTGTTGTGAACATTATTTGTATTGATTCTCTTACATACAAATCTTCTAGTCTGGGTTCTCTTAGTCCAATCTTTTGTGGTCAGTTATAGACGTCAAAATCCAATTGTGAGTGGTCCATCAGAAGCCCAAGTCCAATCTTGTGGGGACAGGCAGAAGCCCGAGTCCAATCTTGTGGGGACAGTCAGAAGCCCAACCCCAATATTGTGGTATGGAGAAGTCAATGTCCAATCTTGTGGCGACAGTCAGAAGCCTAAGTCCAATGTTGTGGTGACAGACAGAAGCCCAGGTCCAATCTTGTGGGGACAGTCAGAAGCCCAAGTCCAATGTTGTGGTGACAGACAGAAGCCCAGGTCCAATCTTGTGGGGACAGTCAGAAGCCCAAGTCCAATCTTGTGGGGACAGTCAGAAGCCCAAAACCCAATCTTGTGGGGACAGTCAGAAGCCCAAGTCCAATATTATGGGGACAGTCAAAAGCATCAGTCCAATCTTAGATGACAGTAAAAATCCGTGTGGACGACAATCAAGTTGTGTTTATGAAATAATAGAGCGATTGGAAAACAAGATGCCAAAAGACCTTGACAAAGCTTTTGATGCAAGAATGCTTCCGACTGAGATGTTTGCAGTTTCATTTTTAATGCTCAAATTACTTACAAGGGCATTGGATGAAATAAATATGTGTTTTATTGCAATGAATACAATTACCTCTGTTACCACCGTTTCTTGTTCCCAGAAATAGCCAGTTTCTCCACAAATGTCTAGACTCTGGTTTGTTTTGTAGAGAATCACCTGAGATGTTGCTGGTCTTTTTACAGGCATCTTCTGACAGACCCTTGTGGCAGGTGTGCTGTAATCAGCCTACAAATGCTATAATGCTATTACATCTGGTTTATAAATTTTTATTATGACAGATATAAATGTTAAGGTTAGATGTATTATGGAAATTGTTCCTTAATTATGTTACTCATAAACATAATCTTGTTCAAAGGAATCCAGTGTGCAAATCGAATCATTGAGGTATCTGGTTTGTGTATTGCGACCAATGTAGGAGTACTTGTTCGGTATCATGGGTTATTTATTGGCGATTGGGTGGAATAAATGACTGGCTTATCAAGAAACCAAAGTGGAGATAGAAGAATGAGAGAAGCCAGTGTTCGGAGTGATTCAGCAACATTAAACAATGCATGTCCTCTCCAGGATGCCTGGTTCAAAATTAATTGCTCGCTGTAGTAATTCAGCCAATATTCAGTACACTGTACTTATCTGATTATCAACTTTGATTGGTTTTTGATTGGATTTTTGAAGTGTTGTTTTACCTATTGTTGGTAATTCTATACAGACTGCAACCACCTGCATGTTCCTGTATTCAAATGTCATCTGCTTAATTGACACTATAATTGTTTCCAAAATTTGTAATCTCAAAACAAGAAGTATTTAAAGAAGTCATTAGTCGGTAGATATATCTGCAGTGTACTGTTAACCCAGCTGGATTGCCACCTCTTTTATCTTTTCTCCTGAACCTACCAGCCGTCTCTTTTGTTGCCTAACATTTTCATTGATGCCAAGGCTGTCTATATTGTAAACAACCTTCATTTATAAGTTCAATAAGGTTTTAAGAGAAACAAAAGGCAGTAATTTATAAAACAGAAATGAATTTTGCCTTAATTGACAATTATCTCAGTGCTAGGTGTCTAAGAGTGACCTTAGGGGGGTTGAAAGTATGACACCAGGCAGCCGTAAACGTAATGGCGGCCGTGTTTGTCCCGGCTGTGCAAGCTCACAGATCATTATTGAAATAATGAGATCTGACACCTGTCCCTTGCACTGGTCACTGTAATAACTGCACACTGTGAAAATCACTATGGTTACCAACACCTTGTCACAAAAACTTGACGGTATCATACACAAACAGTTCCAAAGTGTGATACCATGGTAACCGTATGTGCTATAATTCTGTGTGTGATGCCAGAAAAAGTCTGAGACTTGGGTAAAGTACAGACATTATCTACAGACAAATAAGGTTAGGCTGATGGTCTCCTGAATGAGCTGTAAATTGATGGTAGGAATTCCCAATATTGGGCAAGCGACTTGTTAACATGATACTAATATACTCGCTACAAGGCTCAAGCTTCCATAATGTCTTGGCACCTTAGAAGGCTGTAATAGAATTTATATCGGACATCATTGACTGCTGACTGATTCAGCAAAAAATGGCCTTGGTTTTTCTGATCCAGTTTTTGTACGAAAGGGATAGTATCTAGGACCTGCAAGCTCTGGTAAATCTGAACACATTAGCAAAAAGCTAGAAAAGAAAAGGCTTCTATTGGAAATTATGTACCAGATACAAATGCTAACAAACACAAGGAGAAATTATGTAAACATTGATACTATAAGGGAAGATTGTGAACTGTTCCACTTAGAGTCATCCCTGCACGATCTTTCATTTTCTGTTTTCAAGCTTTGATAGTTGTAATAATTCTGTTGACTTTTGACATTTAAAGTGCACCTGACCATTTCCTTAATTCTTAATGACACCAACCTGCATTACATAAGGAATCATTAGGTTTATCCAATGGTCTGTTTCACATGGTAACTGGTGACACTATCAGATCAAGTTATGATGTTCAACTTTGTCTCTTACATCACCATCCGGTTGATTGTAAGGATTGGAGTTATAAAGAACATTTTGGACCAAAGTTTTTAACCCCCTCAAACATTGTTACATGTAGTGTTAAACCCTGTCATATTTATGACATTAATATACCTTTATTTCAATGATTTACAACCTACAAATGATTTCAAAATTGTAGGGATTAAGTAAATGACCCCCTACTAACTTTGTCAGATTTATTTTAGGGCCTGTCACATCATTGGTTATATCGTGATTTCAATTGTCAAAATCAATATCAACTACCGTAAATACTCAGCCATAAGTCGTATGCTGCCATAAGTCGCAGGGGGACTTTTGAATGAAAAATTAAGGTTTTTGTCTAAACCCTTTCATAGGTGGCATGTATAGTTTTCAATTTTTGTGAAAGCTGAAATCATGTGCCCAGTGTCAAAGTTGGTGGAAATGTGGTCATTTTCAGACAAAATTGGGAGGAGGGTAGTAATTTTCAGACAAAGTTGGTGGGAATGTGGTCATTTTCAGATAAAGTCAGGGGGATGTGGTCATTTTCAGATAAAGTCGGGAGGAATGAAGTGATTTTCCAACAAAATCGTGAGGAGTGTAGTAAACTCTTCCATAAGTCGTGGGGTGACTTTTAAATTTTTTTCGGGACTGTTTTTGTACGACTTATGGCTGAGCATTTACAGTATATGACTATTTGGTTACCAACTGTTACAATAATTAGTCCTTTTTGTTCTACACGTCACAAGCCTTTTATGATCTAGTACCTGACACCAATGTGTGGATTCGTATCAGTTTTGTTTCAGTTGATTGTTTTATATGTATAATGGGATATTTTGATTCATCACTGGCCTGAGACATTATACACCTGTTTAATATAAATGAATACCTCTTGATTATATAATACATTAATATAATCATCATTTATATCAGTTGTTTTTTTAATGAAAGATCGGTGACAGATGAAATATAGCCAGCTGGTTTAATAATGGACTTAACACTCCCCACCCATCCGAACATGAAACAAATCTACTCAAAATGATTTGTAAACTTTTTGTCAGATTTCTAAATAATAACTATTTTTCACAACCAATATTTTATATAATTTCAGAAACTGTGTGTGAGGTCCATATGGTTATTTTGCCTTGCTGTTAAATTGAGCATGTTTTTGGCCATTGCCATTCACATAATGGTGTTTTTGATATCTAATAGTGTGTTATTCGCCTGTGGTGTTGGTAATTGTGTTAGAATAATAGCCACTTGTTGACTTTCTAGCACTGTAAATATTTTGGACAGATAGCAAATCTGGAGAGGTTATGTTAGGATATTTAAAGACTTTGTTAATTTACAAATTCCGGTAATTAAGACATAAGCCAAGTACAGACTACCAACTAATTCCAAGCACTTCATCTGTTAATGTGAACCATACATTGACTTGATGAAGCATTTATATGTTTTGGCTTTGGATGTCCAGATGTTGGTGGGGTACGATAGAGAGTTAATCATCTTAGCCTTCCCATGTTTCTATTCCAGTTAATCCTCTGACCTCCCATTTGTTTACGAGAGTTGAGTATTTGGTACCAGGTGCATGCTGTGCAAAGAAACATATCCCAACATATGTTCTAGACCTTTTTGGACTAAATGATTAATAAAATTTAAAGCTGTAATCACCATCAGCAGCGAAGCATTTTGATTTGAGCCGGGGTTGGAATCTTAGATTTGTTCCATACTATCTTCAAGTCTTTAATTATAAATCAAGGCTTGGACTTTGTTAACTCTGTAGGTAGCTTCACATATACTAAAGGTGATGATTGTTACTAATGGGTTTTGCCAAACATTATTTTCAAGTGGATTTGTAGAGGAGGTTTATTCTGATGGCTTTAGATTATTTCGGTGTGTGGTAGATGAGCTTTTGATGTGTATCTTGTCCACTTATGCTGTGTAAATGGCTTCTCGGACAGAAAATTATGATTTTGATGATACGGGCTCCCTATTGAGTTTAATAGCTCCCTACATTGAATGGTCTTTTATTTCCTATAGTATATGGACATACCCCGTTGTGAGATTTGTACATAGCCTTGGTGGGCCACATGTGATAAAATTGGGCAAAAACAGCGAAATGGCAAAACATAAAACATTGAAAACTAGTCTAAAACATAAACATTGGAAATTAGTCTAAAACATAAACATTGGGAATTAGTCTAAGTTGCTTTATTCTGCAGGCTAAGTGATGATGTACAACTATCTATTCACTTTGGTATCATTGCTGCTACCGCTGCTGCTGCAGTGTCTCGGGCTGTAATTACATTTTCCGTTATTTATTTCCTGCACATTGGTATAATACAATCAGCAATGGTCCTCCTCGCTGTGTTACAAATCATATGAAAAGCACAGAGATTTTCGCAGGCAGTAAATCAGTTGAAATAGAATTAGTGGGAAGCCAATTATAGCAACCTCAGCCTTTCCTGGAAGTTTCTGGGCGATCAGTTAGATTGTATTGCCAGGGAAAACTCTGATCACAAAAAATGAAACCTTCCATTTAATTCATTTACGATTTACGGAGTTATTGAATATTGCGTCACTGACTTATACATTATATATTATACATATTGATATTTTTGCCCTGAATTATCACTTTGATCTCGACGATGCTATTAAGTCCTTTCATGGCGTGTGATGCATGGAATTCCCATGTTAGACTTCATCTTTCTGTTAGCTACTCATTTACAGGAATGGTATGATTTCTGGGCTGTACGTTATTGATTGCTGTCAAAGAAATTGTTGACGAGATGAAATTGAAATCTTACTCAGGATATTACATGTCGGTATATGACACATTACAGCAAGCGTAAAGCCAGATAACTATACAATTACAGATTTGCTTATCCAAACAGTTTGCTTGAAATTGTCAGTCAGTCTTGTCGTGATTACATCTTATGTCATGAGAACGAAATTAATCGCGTAGCATTTTCCATTTTTTCTGTATAATTGTTTCATATTGGTTGCAATGTTCGGAGCATGACAGAAGTCCTCAAGAATATCACATCTCATCTTGTACTAGAGTAACTGGTTTGTCAGGAAAATATTCAGTTGGGTTGTATTTTGACAAGTTTATGAGTATTTTTGCTGAGGATTGCAAGATTATTATTGTACTGCTTGAAGTTCCGAGTCTAGAAGTGATTAGATGTTGAAGCCGATAATATTGTGAGTGTCATAACATATTTGAAATTCTGTCAATCACGTGTATACATTGTCAATGAAATGAAAACCAAGCAAATACATTGAAAAATTGTACAGAAATAAGAGACATTTAGTGTGCCATTCAAACTATAAGTAATCAACTTAGATCTGATAAGAAGCAGCTTTTCATGTGTCAATTTTAGCTCCTAAGTGGTAGGCTTAAAAAGGTACAATTTGTATTTTTGAAAGATTAATTGTAGGGTAGGTTTTAGTATTGGTTAGGGGAAATCAGTTACTGTCAAAATAATCATTCAGTGCAACCTCGTGATAAGTATAGGAGTGAAATTTTGAAAGTAATTGCTCAACGAACAAAAAAGGCGATATTGTTGAACTGAATGAGTTAGGCTCTAATTGTCAACCTTGTACAGAATTTAAAGTTAGATTTGTTTAATTTTAGGTCAGATATAGCTTGTTCGTATTGTCTAGCGTTGGAGATTTATATGGTTGTTCAAATGGAACAAAAAAGATATTATGTTTTATGACTTCGTCTCATGTAAACCTAGAAATTAGTTAGACAGTTAGAGTTATGGGTATTTAAATGTTAAACTATACATACAGTCTGGTTTTGTCTGATTTTAAATCGGGGACTGGGGGGATTTGAACAAGAATGTTAAAAGTTAACAGTTTAAATACTGTGGTTTAAAAGTTATATTGTACCAGGTACTTGTTTTCGAGTCAACAAATAGGTATTAATTTTGTATCAAAGCAATTTTATGATTTGTTACAAAATTTTGCAAGAAATTTTAAATTTAAACATCACTGTCATTTCTGAAATGAAGCAGAAATGTGCGTTCAGTGGCAAACATCGAGATAATTACCCAAATGTATCGGCCATTAATATTCATGATCAGTGTCAGTCAGAGGCTTGCACGTTTCAGTCCTTTGTTGTACTCAGAGGCATATGCTTGATCATTTGTTTGCTGTTTGTCAATTTGCACGATTTCGCCAATTTCACCGACATGCTAACAATGTTTAACAATGGTAATAGGTTGTTGAAGATTGGGCTGGTCTCTTTCACGTTATAATGTGAGAACGATTTAGGGACCTACCACGTTTATAGTGAGATTGTTGTTCCAAAATGTCCCACTGCACTGTTGCCCTGTTTATGTACCATTGGCGTTGATATATCATCAAGAGGCACAGAGCTGCCGTAAAAATGAAATAAAAATGTTATCATACATGAGTTGTCTGAAAATGTTAGCGATTTTGTAATAAAACTTGGCCCCATCAATGTGTCATACTGGAAGATTTGTAAAACATATTACAGAAATTTTATTCAATTATTTATAGTCACATGCCTAATGCTTTGACATTTTGTTTTCATTCCACAAAAAATGTGAGGTTTCCAAAGGTTTCCATATGTTTTTTCGCTACATTGTCATATAATTGTCATTCATTGTACATGAGTGTTTTGAAACATGTGAGTCATTTACTTGATAAATGTAGTTTATTGGATCCGTGCTGGTGCTTTAATGAATATCACCTGGGGGGCTTTAAGCAATATGTTTAGGGGATTTGTCATTAATTACCCCTCTTTGTTGAATTAAAATTATTTATGCTGGGAATTTGAAATTTGATGGAATAAATTTTCAATTAGTCATTTATATGTACAAGAACCTTATTGCATTTGGGTCTTTGTCTGGGCATGACCTCACTGGTATTTTGCAAGAAATATAGCAGTCACTGTACCATTCAGGATATGGAATATCTGTGATCTGAAAACGAAGGTAAATTGAAATTATTGCAATGTGGGTAATATTTCCAGGCAAAAAATTACTCACATAATTATACAGAAACATTACAGGAAGCAGCTAAAGACCATGCAACAGTCAATACAACTGCAAATTGCAAATGGTTCCTCTTTGCCTTCACTGGGTCACCATTCTAAAAGGTGTGTTGCACAATGATAGATGGCAGTAGTGAACCTGCCTACTAATTGTTAAAACCTACCAAGTAAATAACTGGACTATTAGAGCAAGTGTCCACCTAATTGGCTCACCTGACAAGCTGTTAGACGTGGGTTTAAATGACCCTTTGATAAATTATGTCATGTTCCCTCAGTGAGAGCAGTGGCAGGTGGCACCAACATGCTCATATATCATAGTACTGTCCACAACTAATGGTCACTTTGTACTATATTAATAATCCACTGTATCATATGGCTATGACAGAACAAAACATTGTGACAATTTATTGCTGTTGTGTATTGGGTATACAGTGTATTGTCAATGTTCTGTTGTGTATTGGGTCATCTTAACATCATTGTCAATTCTTGTGTTTTGTGTTAGCTTTGTATGCTTTGCTTTAAAATGTGTTGTTGTTTTGGAAAAGAATGTCAATGATAGAAGTTGAAACTAAATGGCATTTGAGCTTACATAGAAACATGCAGAAATAATATTTTGGCATTATATAACATTGCTCAAGGTGTATCAGAAGTGTGTGACCCCCAAAAGGCTTATAAAGTTCACACCTTCATGCTATTTTACTTGAACCCACAAGACAAACAGAACCATCAGTACCAAGTCCTTAAACTATGAATAATTATTATAATTTCTGAATTTATTATACCTTTATTGAAATTTTTGATATTTTATCTGTGTACTCACATGTTTTACCCGGTTAAGAATGTAAATTTTGAAGATCTCCTGCATGCATTATTAGAAAGGGTCAGCAAGGAACAAAGTCATATTGTATTATTGATACAAGTCATATGAACCAATGAGATCAACAAACAAGATTATCTTTGCCTTCTTCCAGTTCACTTATGCCAATAGGGCAGGTGCCTTGTCTGGTTGTCACTTTGTGTTTTCATCAAGCCAACTTCCTTGTCACCTGAGGGTGGGTCTAAAGTAAACAGTAACTCTTATTGACGAGATATTGTTGTCATCTATGACCAGGGTCATTGATCTTTTTTTGGGATTTATGTTTTTAAAAGAGAAGCTTATTGAATAAAGGAAGTGTATTATATAACCCATATAATTGACAGTTCTTGAATATTTTTGGCTGTAAATTTGTATAATATTTGTATTTGTCAACTGTTCATTGAAAAAATGATTTCAGGTTTCATCCCATTGATAGTGGGATTGTGTTTTCCCAGGTGTAAGTTGTCACGGATACAAATGCTGATGATAAATTGCAACCAAACTGTAATGGATACTGACTAACAATCCTTTGACCATTGACAGATTAGTTCATTGACCATTCATGGGTTGTCTAAAAATACAAAAATATAAGGTTATTTACATCTGTCCTCATTGCACTATAATGGGCCAAAATTGTTTCGGCTTTAGTTATTGTTTGTTGACTTTTGCTCAAGCTATTGGTTGACTGACTGATATTTCAACTGATCGCTTTTGGTGTCTCTTTGAACTGTTTGTTTTTCTGCTTCTTTGTGTACTACTGTACTGTTTTTGCTGAGTGCTACTCCTTTCAATGTTCCATTTTACTATTACCTTTGATTGATACCATTGTATTTTAAGACTTTGTAGTTTATTTGCTTGTATAGATTTTTCCTATGATCAGACATTGTTGGGCTATTATTTTAAAGACGTAGGATAAAGATTATACCATTTCGCAAAGAATAAGTGCCTTTGTAGTGTTTTCATAAAATGTTCCATAAAAAAGTAAGTCTATGTCCTGTAGACAAGAGTCTGGTTCAGTCTGGTTTGTAATTATGGTTTAGCTTTTAGGCTCGTTCAGTTATCTTATAGTTGATAAAGGTTTTTATGAAATTGATATATAAGATAAAGCATAGTCCATTAACTTGAGGATTATACAGAGTATGTTTGAATTTATTACTTCATAAAGATCAAACTTCTGCTGGAAAAAGAGCGGCTTCCTGTTTGTTTCTTATGTAGTGGTAGCGATGATGTTTCTTGCTGTAATTAATGTCTGAATCAAATTGTAGAAGGAATCCAACATGGAGGTACAATAATCGCATGATGAAGAGAATTTTTTTCCCTCGCTTTTGAAGCGAAATCAATTGAAGTGAATGTTTTATTTTTGACTTTAATCTTGTATCAGGGCTAAACCGATAATTCCTCGAGTAGGATTGTTTCATTTTCCTAATGAAATGAATCATTCTGTGTCGGTAATGAAGCAGACGACATTTTGGCAAAGGGCGGGAAGAACCTGGAATGTTGTACTGATCTGTGTCTTTAATGTAAATGATGTGTTAAAGTAGGGTTTGTTTTCTGTGTTCTTATCTTGGTATGTTTTTTGTGTGTTTTATACTGATAGTCTGTGATCGTTCGGGGTTTGGCTTTTCTTCCTGGGTTTGGCACTTTGTCTGAAGGTTTAAGTGGTTGATATTGGTTTAAATTTTATTGATACCATGTCCAGATTATTTTTGTGAGGGTCATTGATGATTTAACAGCTGTTCTTTGTTTTAATGAATAAAAAAGTCTTTCTTACCAAACTATCTGATTGCTATAAAGAATTTAGATATTTGCTTGTCTGGAAGAGCGACATTTAGATTATGGAAGAATCTATGTATTTCATTGTTAGTACACAAAGTTTGGCACTAATGTTGAGATATAATGTTAGATGCTGTTAGTAAATATTCATCAATTGACAAAGCGGGCTTTGTAAATGACTCTATGATTCAATTACCAGAAAAAAGGTATACCATTACTGTTTATTAATACTCTTTGTAGATAAGCCTACCAAATGAGCCAGTTAGACCTCATTTTATGACCTCCACACCCTTGTAAATTGTACCAGAGGCTAGTTTAATTGACTCAACTACATGTTTGTTCCAGCCCAAAATCATGCACCTGTTCTGTCAGGGAAACACATAGTTTACTAAGTATGTCGTGACTCAAAAAATGTTAAATTTGCTTGTGGGTACCTGGTGAAATTTTATAGTCGGCTTACATTGAGTACAAGAATGTAAGGTGGTTTTTACATGGAAATCCTGAAAATCTTGGAAAATCTCTTGAAACGATTTATTACGTAGTTAATTAATTAGATTATCGTTATGTATATGAACTGTATTACCTTTTGGTCGCTTGTATGATGTCATTGGGACTTTTGTAGAAAACAAGTTTGTTTTGACGCTAATCTTTGGTTACATCCAGTGCATTGGTTTGATGCCTTGTTGGGATAATACAGGCTCTCACATGTGGTCTGCTTTGAGAAAACCAACACATGTGTGCTTCATGAATGGACCATTGAGTATGTCAGCTCATATTGCACCTAATCCCTTGACTTATTAAAGGGGTCAGCAACCTCAGCGTACCATACCTGTTACCATCCTGAAAAGGGAAGTGAAAGTTGATCAATTAACTTCACTATTTCAGTAATTGTGTACAAATTAAAAGTTTTCATTACTCAAAGTAATAACACTAAACATATTGGCCAAGAAAGCCAATTGAAACAGAATTTTATAGAATGATTTCGGTCAAAAATTGGTGAATTATAAAATGTTTAACACCCTAACATAGCAGAAAGTTGACAAATTTCAGTTATTAAATAGAACCTTATGTGAAGCTGTGAATAAAGACAGTCGATCCCTGTAACACATAGAGTATGATCTATCCGAATGTTTCTTTATTGACCCAGTTTGAGTGTTCAGACGCAGCATGAAGACAGCAGCTATTGTAAGTGTAGAAGATGATTGATGCAATGCTTTTATTTATAGAGTTACTAGATTTCAGTAATGATTATTTTTTAAGGAAATGTAGAGTTAGTTTAAGGCTTCAATCCTTTGATAGGCTAGATATCCTGCTGACTGTATTAGATAGAGAGGCTTGTATACTAAGTGTAATGGTAGATGATTTACAAGATTTTATTTGCCTTATGATAATATTCATTTCACAAGAATGTCACCAGCCCTAGAGAGATCAGCTGGAGTGCCTACTAAATTACATTGTCAATGGAAAATGTTTTTCGGATCTCTTGCTAAATTGCTATCTTATAATATAATGTTAACAGTATAATAAATGTGGGATTCAACGAAAGTTTACAGTTTGCTTTCATATTTTGCATGAATATTAACGTGAAAATGTTACAATCATGCAATATTTACATACTTTTAATTTTGCCAGGATTTTGTCTTTTTTAGACAAATCTATTAGAAGTTGATAATTTTATGGATGAAAATATTTTTTATGTAACCTCTGAATAACCTGATTGTTAAACTAGATGGGACCTACATGGTATAAAAATGTAAATGTTCCGATATAATGTCAAATCTGGCATTTTAGTGGTTAATATAAATTTTGCAAATTTTTATATTTTGATAAAATGGCAACTTTCTCGGCTCTTTCACTACCATTATAAGGAAAACCTTTGTTATGTTGTTTTTCATGTTTAATTAATTCTGTGGATTTAATTTCATATTCAACTTTATTACAATTAAAAAATCCTCAGCAAATATGACTAATTTTACAGTAGCCTGTTTAATATGATTATGTATAAAATTAAGATAATCTTAAAGTATAATTTATGGTAAAATATTGTACGAAGATTGGAATTTAAGTTATGATTTACCGGGATATCTTATTATATTATATACCACACACTGTCTATATTATTACTCCATCCATTTTTCATGAACTTTATATAAATAAATATAAATATCAGTAAATTACTTGATGTAGGTTATTGTCCCCTGAAGGTATTTTGCGTGATTTATACGAGATAACGGGAGATCCATATTTTTTAATTATCTATTTCAATAGTACCAGTAAGCAAGTCACATATTTTATTTCGTATTTGAATACAAATGCATGGTTCATGAATTTTTCCTTTTTGACAAATGAAGTTTTTTGAATGTATGGTATGCATGGTAACTTAAAGTTGACATTATGTTGGCAATTGACACCCAATAGGTCTACATACCAGTACATGTATGCTTCAGTGGTCCTGCATGCGCCCGAATCTGTAGTATTTTGACTTGATTTTAAAATACTCAACATTTATAGACTGAAAAGTGAAGTCTAAATTATTCACATTTCACTATTGACATTAAGTATATTGTTTTCAAATACTTGAACTTGGTCTTGTTTTTGATAAAGAGCTCATAAAACCAAACATTATGATGTGTTGTTTTTCTGTAAAGTCCGGGTCAATATTTGCACACATGGTTGGTTAACAGATTAGAACAGAAGAGATCATATAGGGAACAGAGTTCATAGTGAAGTCATCTAAACCTGTAAAACTGTTAATTAATTTTTATGATGGGATGTTGAACATATGTGGCCAGGTGTTGTATTGATACTTGATTCCATGTTAGAAGTGTGAATGCAAACAAACCATGTCATAAAAGTGTATTGACCAATGGGTCAGTCTATCAATGTTTGCTATCTGTACTATGTCTTGTGGGACCTTTCTCTTAGGTTTTATGTCAGTAATAAAGGGCAAACCGGAAAACCTGGGGTGGACTCATGGACTGGACTCGTGGACTGGACCCGTGGACTGGACTCATGGACCCAGATATTTGGACTCCAAACATAAGGTCATTGACCTTCTTTCAGGTCACCCACTTCTGGGTGTAATATTGTAGTATTCAACAGACAGACTGTATAGACATGTCATCACTCTGTACCCATGGGAGTTCAAATTGTCTGTTTCTGTTCTGAGTAAACAACTTCATGAGATACTGAAGTGAATTTCTGTAGAATGTTGAAGCATTAAACTCAGTAATAAATTCTTTACACTTTCACATAGGTAAATACTGATATCTTCTTCTTTTTTTTTTCAAACAAATTTACCAATCAAATATGCTGGGCGTTAGGATCATAGTTAATAAATTATAATTATCCCTTGTATAAGTTGATATAAAAGCAGTACTTGTTGACCAAAGCCTTACTACCAAAAATCTTACTGGGGCGAAAACCCGGGAATTTTTATGTCAGAGGGAGACAAAAGTATTGTCACAAAAGTAACATTTAGAACTTTGGCATGCTATTTACTAGGTAGGCCTACTATAAAAATGGAAGTTGAATCCACTAATAAGAATCACAGATGCAAGCAGGAAGAATTAAAATCAAAGTTTCAACTTTGTATTTAACTTATGTCTATTGGTTGAATACATTTAAAGTATATTGTCCTTTGAAGTAATTGCTTTAAAAACATATTTGTCCATGAAAAGAAATGAATATTTTTAATACAAACTAGTAAAAGCAAATAAACAGTCAAACATATGAAGTGCAACATCATTTGGGACCTGCAAATAATAGCCAATATTGGCTGTGATTTGAGGTTGTTGCTATACAGAGGTTAAATTATGAATACATATTATCTTAGAAAAAGTTTGAATGTGTTGTTATAGAGAGGTTATTATTGTGCAGTGTGCCACTCTTGTGAGGTTGTACTGTATATTTACTCCTGTCATTGGACCATTGAGCTTAATCTCCCTATCACACCTTAACATTGTTCAGGAACTTTATATATGGGTCATCAAAGGGTAATTCTAATGTCTAATTAATGTAAATAACTCCCTTGTACCAGGAAGACAGTTATACAATCATTCATAGATTTCAATAAGACCCAATTCAAAATTGTTGACTAATTTTATTTTGTTGAACAAATTACTCCTTCACCTTTTGGAATATTTATGAAATTGCATTAAGTTGATCAGCATTGTGTTCCATTTCGTAGAATAGGGGTATGTGGTCCGAGTCTTTAAATAGCAGAATAAATCCCACCGCTGCCACCAGTGTTCTATTTCGTAGATGGGGGTATATAACCCACGGAGTAGGGAGTGATCACAGCTTTATAAAAGAGTATTGTAAGAATTAGTTCCACACTTTAGGTAAATTCCACATAAATTTAATTTCAATTGTCGTTCTTGTTTTAATACAAATATAATTTCTTTCTCTCTTATGACTACAATTTTTGTGTTAGCGTTCCAAAATCTTATTAATTCTATAAAAATACTGTTTCTTAACTT
This sequence comes from Spisula subtruncata, assembly GCA_963678985.1. Lineage (NCBI taxonomy): Eukaryota > Metazoa > Mollusca > Bivalvia > Venerida > Mactridae > Spisula > Spisula subtruncata. The sequence goes on from OY787660.1 coordinate 62,183,327, forward strand.
ATCTGGCCTGACTGACCATCTTACTAGTAATACGGGCCCGACTGACCCCGCACAAAGGTTTGACGTGACTTTTATACCCTCCCTTCCAAATATGGGGTATAGCACCATATTTCCGTCAACACCTTCCATATAAAGGGGTAGCATACTAAATCAAAGAGGGTAGCCCCCATATAAGGAGTATAGCACCATAAATCTTATTGGTAGCATACCTGTCTATACTATTCCTGGAAATCTATTTATAACCCAATATGCTATCTCCTTTGTTCCCAGAGACAGAGTTGCTTGCAGAGGTCACCAAGGTGAACCATGTGCAGTCACTGGAACACTTAAACTTTGACCAGGAGAGAGTGAGGAATACTCAATATTCCTATAAAGTAGATATAGATATATAATGCACCATTACACATATACCTATACCCCGAAAAACACAACAATTGTTTAAAGAAATGTGTGACCTAAAGTTCTTGCAAATGATATTCTACATGTTCATCATTATGTTGTGGAGCGAACCCCTCTACGTTTTGTATACATGAAATAATCACAAAGACTTATGCGTCGATGTGTTGCTCCTAATATTTAAAAGGACCGCTGTCAGCAAACATCTTGGGTATTTATTAAAATAATCTGAAATGATATTGTGTTCAATCTTAAAACACTTGTACCACCAATAGTCAATTTAGTTATTTAGACTAAATAGTTGTCATTTATATAATGCTACTGGCCACGAACAAATACAATATTAAGATTAAAAAGAAAGCGTTCCCTTTAAAACTGTGACAGTTATTGGATTAATTTGTCTACTTGGGAATTTATATATTTATGTAATTTGGAAATATTGAAGCAGCTCTCTAATTCAAGAGCTCATGCAGGCACAGGGAGAAAGTTAATTCAAAATGTAATATTCTTAGTCAGTTTTTTTAAACTTTTCTCAGTTGATTGTCTTTATTTAACTATAGATAGTTTCTTGTGAAATAATTGATTTAAAAATTATGTGCATAAAAATAAATAAGCATTGCAGGACATACTGTATATAAACTGCAAAATTTAATTCAAGCAGATGCATATTTAATCCTTGCCAGTGAACCATTGACTTAAATCCCTCTGGGATTTGTAATCACTGGCTCTTAGACAGACATGTCCCTGGTATCATTTGCTGACCTGTAAATTGTTCAGCTGAACTTTTTATAGGAGTTCATGTAGGGAGAATTCTAAGGTCTAATTTTATATCTCCCTTGGGGTTTTCTGCTGACAGATATACCGCCTTAAGTGTCCATACTCTTCAAATATTATTCCAGAAGGACATAACCTTAAAGTTTTGTGAGGACAATGACCTGGTTATCTGAGGTCAAGTATCTGGGTCCATCAGTCCAGTCCACGGGTCCAGTCCACGGGTCCAGTCCATGAGTCCAGTCCACGAAGCCAGTCCATGAGTCCAGTCCAGGTTTTCCGGTTTGCCGTAATAAAGTATGCTAGCTTACACCTTTATGTTGGCGATATCAGAAAACGGGTAATAAATGGCTCCCTTGACAAATGAACATGGACAGGATCTGCTTGTTAAAACAATCTTGGATACTGATATACATTAGGGTAGTGATAACTAAATACCACAACATCTTAGAAATTATAATGAATCTTTAATTAGGGAGGAGGAAATATAACTACCTGATTCTGTTCCATATTGATATTTTGTCTCAAATTGCCCCCTCGCAGCTCTATGGTGTTGGCCTGAAGTTATTTATGCAATAAATTTATGAACCATATAGGCTTTCGCAATGAAATAACCTGGTTAGTAGTTACTAGCTTGGAAGATGCGGAAAATGCCAGTTAATTTGATGTATTTCGAAGACTATCGATTGGGCACTTTTGTTAGTTGGGTCTTACCAAAAGTCGTTAAATGTTACTAAATTAGCAGTCTACTGTTTATGTGTACAGTGGCCCTTTCTCTAGTAGAAACAATTGAACCCTTTAATAATAAGACCCTTGAACGGCAGCCTACTCTAATCATTTAGACAACATTGTTTTGTTCTTCTAATTAAATAACAAAAGTACTCAGTAGATGAAAGGTCATAGTGTCTTTTTAAAAACGAACAAGGAACCTTAGTCCTAATTATTGCATTGATGAAAACAAACAGCCCCTTGTTTGTTTAAATCTGAAGGGTTATAGGTTGTCAGTGGATTAGCGAATATCATAATTAGTATATTTGATAAAAGCAACAATATGATTAAACTAGTGTTTGCGTCCAGTAGTCTAAAGTAATCTTTATGTTAGTCTCAAGCAATATACAAGGGGAAATATATACAATTAGTGTTGAAACTTGAAGAGAAGTGCATTGCCCCTCCAAACCTTTAGCTTAGTAAAATTAGTCCCTTGTTTAATGTTTGCTAATGTCCTTGTCTATATTTAGACAAAAATCAAGGAGATTTGCTGAAGTGGATCCTTGGTCTTGTAACAACTAGGGGCCCCTAATCCTTGACCCAGTTATGCAATCTTCAAAGGGATGCTTACATTAGTGTAATACCTAATACCCAAGTTTGATGATTATCAGCTGTCCCCTAATGTATCTATACAGGGATTTCCCTGTAACATCTAGATTATGATGGCTTCACATTGACAATTGTTTTGTGTATGGTTATAATATTATGTTTTTATTTGTTTCATTATTTACGCTTGATTAGATTTATTGTTGGCAAATGTTGTTGTTGGTGTTATTGTTACTGTTAGTGTTTGTGATGTAACTGGTGGTTATTATTTCACTCTAGGTCTGATCTTATCAGCTTCCTTGTTGATAGTATCACACTGGGCAGTGATAGTATCAGATAGTTAGATTGTCGGATCTGTTTTAGTTATCACAATGTGCTCCATATAAACCCTGATTCACTCCTACGCATAAGTGCCTGTTCTCTCCAAAATCCCCTAGAAAATGTAACTGTACATCAATTTGTAACACCTCATGGTTTATTATCATTACCCTAGTCAGACCCTAAAATCCTTCATGGTGTGTTACTGATCTGATCCTTATCTAATTGAAACCAGATGTTGGTCAGCAGTGGTCTGTGTGTTTGCAAGTAAATTCAGCAGTCTTCATATATTGCATGAACTGATAAAACCTTGGTCCGAAATTATAACCAATACTTACACATTAACATTCGCTGTTTTTGAGTTTCATAGTGATATTTTTCTGAGAGCAAGAAGTTATATTGGCTGACTCCTAGTTTAATTTAGTTTAATCTAGAGCAATTTAAAAAAGACTCATTATATAATTATGTAAGTGCAGAGTGCCGATTTAAAATATTGGTTGTGATTCTGGCTCTAGATCACTTTTTTACCATTTGAAAATGACATAAGTATTTGTCAAGTCACATTATTTTTTGCATTGTTTAATTCATTTTATAGAGCTTAAACAATTGAATAAACAATACAAATTTTGCAGAAGAAAATTTATTGCACAATAAAAGGTTTGTATAGGCAATACGTCATAAAATTGTTGAAAAGGATATGCCTTCAGACAATGAAGTATTTAACAATTAACGGAAAGTTAAGTTTGATAAAATCACATTAATAACAAATTAACACTAAAATAGATAACTATTATGATCTATTAAATGAGTATGCATTGATCAAATAAAACTAATTCAATAGCCATGCGACCAAATGTATTTGAAAACTTCTTTCTTACTGACACTATAAGCACTAGATACATACTGAATCTGGTCACGATAATCAAAACTTCATGTACAATAAATAAAGAGTGTATTCAATATTTCTTTTAAAATTAATTAACTGTTCTTATTTTGTGAACAGACATACTTTTAATGTACTGAGTCATAATGATACATTTTGATAGCCACTTTATAGTGAATGGCATACATACAAAATTAAAACAAAAAACTTCTGCTGAAATAAACTTTCTGAAACATTATAATAATGAATGGTTCTCCTTTCTCAGGATATAATAGTACTGAATTACTCTTTGTTTGTGTTAACTGGCTTATCAGATGGTAATGGGTTATAAATTAGGCTGCCTGCTGACCACTGACCACTTCAATGAATTAACAAGTTCATGGTAATTCTAGATCTAACTGTACAGGCTTCCTCAGAACTGAGGAAATTCTGACACTTATGCGTAGGAGTGGATTGCTTGATCTCTTGCTTGATCTTGCTTGGATCTTGCTTGGATCGTTGGCCTAGTGGTTTCTCATACATACACAAGCCCGGTATCTTATGTTACCTGATGCTGATGAAGATAAATTTGTTGATCTCAACGATGATAACAAGACTAAAGCTATCGGTCAGCTTTTGATGTCCTTTGCTGGACCACTCCTCTTGTCACCTTGTTGTCACCTTCTATTAACTGGTAACCGGTATACATTTTTGCATTGTATACAAACAGTGGACCCTAGACATTGATATTATACAAATGTATTTAACATTTGTACATTTGCATAAATTTATACTTTTTTAATTTACATAAATTTAGATGTCTTCAATTATATCTGCTAGATAGTCACAAGTACTTGGCCTTATGTGAATACAATATTCAATCCAAGTTTTCTGAAAGAATTTTCTATTTATGTAGATAGGCAAGGACGGGGAGCTTGAAATTGGGTGGGCGTCAACATTTTTTGTTTTATCCGAAGTATTTTGTCTATGATCACGAAACTTGGTAGGAATGTTTATCAGCATGCACATTCGTGCACCTGGAGGTTTGGTTTTTGGCAGAATGTAGTCGAGAGCCTTATTTGAAAACATGTGTTTGTAGAGCTTCCCAATCTTGATGTCTTTTTCTTCAAAGATATATTTTAATGGTAGCTAGTCATATGGAAAAAATGTTTTAAATGTTATGAGAGTCACAGATTTGCAAATTTCCATAGAATGATATTTGTACTTGAGTATCATTTGTCATGATTTGTTCGATAATCAATGATGTGTCTTGCTTCGGTTAATCATGAATTTACCAAGTTTACACAACACAATCACTAACGTTTATACCAGTATGTGCTGGTATGTTTTCACAATTCAGAACTTGGCAAAAACTGTCCGTGATGATTTTTTATGCAGCGGAACATATGTACCTTCTTCTAGATATGATCTCCAGGCAGCACGATGATCTTACGAGTGCGAGAAAACCTTACAGTCTGTTTATGTAATTAGGTAGGAATAGGGGAACGCTTGAAGATAGTCGACTCTGTATGTTTTATTTTATGGATTTCGTCGACAGGAGATACACATAAACTATGCTAATCTGTGTTTTACATACGATGGCGTTTTGATTTATTCAAGCATGTGGGATATGAGAAGAGTCAACTGTGACCAGCCAGCCATGAGGGAACGCGTTATACCCCCATGTATTTATGCATTTACCCAACACACTGCAATACACCGTACTGTTATACATATCTGTGCAAATATCAGTTTGTTATGCAGTGTTGTTTCGTTTGAAGTACACCGTCCTTAGGTGGATTGGATTTATATTGCGGAAAGCAATTGTTAAACAAACATGACAATAGTTGGTTAGAATTTTACAATAGTATACAAATATCTCGACTCTATGTTTACCCTCAAGGGTATTAGAGGGGGAAAAACTAACAAGCCGTTCTCTAAGTTTTATACATTTTCAAGTCAGTATGTGTAAATTACGGGTAGGTAAACAGATTAGTTGAATAATCCTGCCCATGTTGGTATTATATTTACGAGATTACCTTTTGTGTCGGGTAGAATAATGGCCGTAAAGTATTCTGTCAAATTGTCGTGTTTGCGTTCACCTCCGTAGCTTAATGGTAGGTCACAATTTGTGTATTGCTCCCAATGAGAAGTTAACTATTACCCAATCGTTCAATATTGACAATCAAAATATTGTTAGAAATTTAGGACAATGTTGGTTTGATTTAGGATTGAATAGTAAATTAGAGTTGATATACTATACCATGTTATTCAAACATTTACCCTCTCCCACAACAAATGCAAGCCACATTGGAACTGAAAACAATATATAAATAGTTTAAACATTTGTGTTGCCTTATATTACGCTCAAATTACTCAATTAAATAAAGTCAGTTAGAGGATAACTGTTAACACAAATAAATGACTTAGCTGGTACATGTTAGTTAATGTACCCAAAGACAGATTTGAAAATGGTCATTATTCTATTGCGGATACGATAAGTACTGGTTGGTTACCCAGAAGTACCCTAGTAAGATGAATGTGAGTGCTGTACTATCTAAAGTAATTACATATTGAAAGTGTCCCTTAATTTTTCAAAGGGCCAACCAATTCAGTTTCTAAACTAAAACATCTACTTTCTTTGTACCTTTTCGCTTCCTGACTACTAGCCTTTTGACTTTTGAGGATAAACTTGCCACATGCCACTGTAGACCGTTTGATGCCAGACAATGACAAGTACGTACAATGGACACAATGAGTAACCATTGTTCAACGATGTTACCATGGTGGCTCACCAATGGTATACCTGCAATGACTCAAAAATTGCTGTTGAAAAAAAGTGAGCATATCATCTCCCAAACAATCAATCAACTTGGAGCAACATCCAAAGTGCTCCAATCTGATGAGTGTGATCAATGTTTGAGGTCAGTATGAGGAAGTTATACTATCATTTACCTCAGCTTGATTAGGGCCATCTGGCGATACAAATACTAATGTAACATGTTAGTTCTACTAATTACAGACTATCAGCTATAATGCAGTCCAGGTAAACAGCTGCCCCCTCTCTCCCCTGCTCATCTAATGCATTTACAAATAGTGCTCATGTTTATACCACAACCCAGTAATTTAAACTGACTAACCAGTCACATGTTACATTTATATACTTCTACAATCATTCATCATTAATCATCGCATGATTGATACGCTCCTGCAATATCGAAAATGTGTTACAAAATGTGAGCAATAAGTCAATTTCAGTGCCATGGTAGAGGCAGGTGAAAAAAGTAGCGTTTTTTTATCATTTTAAAAGTGCATAGTTGTACAAAACTGGTTGATAAGAGGTACTAAAGTAACCTTAATCCACTAAAACCAATCATTTATTTCTCCTCATGCACCCGTACCCTGGGTTTGATGGTATACCGATACCATAATGATGTTATTGAAAACTCGATCTCTATATTTAGACATTTGAACAAATAAAATTGACATTTCGAAAAAATTTAAACACTTGATTGTTTCTTTAAAGGTAATTATACTCTCAACAGCTGTTTAATTTAATTCTAACTCTATGATATCGTTTTTAAGTGTTGATTATTAGATAGCCGTGTGGTAATATCAAAGTTTTATTAAAAAATATCCGAAATGAGCAAATACTTGAAATATTCAACCTCTTGACTTGTTGCAAATAAACCTCCAATATTAGTGGTAGTTTAATTTTACCAGCCTTCCTTTGATCTGATTGATATTTATGTCAAATGTTAAGTCTAGTTACCTGTAAATCTGATTTTAATGCAAAAACTGAGAGCCTCATGGTCACAATAATGTGTAATTCTCATGGATAAGTGAATATTCTGGGCCACCTGTGGACTGGTTCAGTAAAGATGGGTTGGGACTAAAACCTAGTGTGAATACCATAACAAATTGATTCAGTCTCTGAGTAACAGTGTAGGCAGTAGCTAATACAATGGGAAAGAAAAACATAGGTGGTCTGTTTTTTCTTGCATGAATATCACACATAACAAGACCTGGGTATATTCTCCATAAAATCTGTTATGTTTCATAGCTCTTATGCATTGTCGGCATTTTGCAAGAGTTTTTGTCATGGTTCGCTTGTATCTTTATTTTAAGCAACATGCTTTTAACATGCCTCGGATATCTACCCGCAAATCTTCATTAATTTTACACTTTTTATCATTACGATATTGGCTCATTTTTACAGTGGAAGAGCTTAAGATATTGGTTGCCATAGATCAGTTTGGTGATTAATGTACACAATATTTAAGTATGATAGTATATTCTTTGATTTTTTACCGGCAGAAAAATTGGGGAAGTCTGAACATACTACAAAGTCAAGTGTTCATATATTACACATGTCACTTAAGTTTCGCATTGTTAAGGGCCTCAGAGATGTTAGCTTTGAGAGATAGCGAAAGTGCACTCAGAATCAAATTTGCTCGAATTTGGAAAAAAATTGGTTTAATTGAATAGATGTTTGTATGGATTGTGTATAATCATATTGAGCTGATGAAATGTCAGTAATGTTTCCCAACCTGGGCTTGGTGGTGGATCCTGGTTGCTATCTTCCCAGGAAATCGAGATGCTTAATTTCTATCCCGCTGCACAAAACCCGCAAACTTTAATCTATACATTGATGGAAACCAATCTTCTAAAAACCTGCTTAGTTAACAAAATTTGGATCCTAGTTTTATGTTTTATTTGTTTATTTGTTTTGATGAGTGTCAGTGAAATTTAAATTTAATCAAGTTAATGTTATTTTCATATGTTGATATTCAATTATTGGTTGAAAATTAATTAATTCCTGGAAATAAGTTGTGCTCCTGCAAGCAGGATCAGTAATTAAATTTTATTTGGATTTGTATTTTCTGAATTTTCTGGTTTTGCAATACATGTATTTTTAAATTAGAAGTTGCGTAGTAATAAAAATAATGCCATTTTTTTCACCAATTGATTTGACCCAAATTTTTTCATCATAGGTCATGCTAGGTAAATTTTTACATAAGGTTGCAAGGTGTGACAATGCAGTAGTGAATATAGGTATGTATCATTTACAACATCATTTCTTGCACAATGCTAGAAATTACGAAAGAGAAAACTAACAGATAACTCCCATCTCTCAGAGACTACCTCATTAATCTGTACTGACATTTAATGTTTTTCATTTTGCTTTTTTTTTACATTTTTTCCTGTTTCGTTCTTTTTTGTTAACTTTGGTTAGCGCAATGTGCATGCATGTTTTTTTCTCTCAATTAATGTGTTGTTATTTTTTTTCCAGTAGCCCAGGTGGGTGCATTACAGTAAATGTGTTGTCATTTTATCAACATCTGATAAGAGAAACATCAAAGACAACGAAGAATGGAAATTATGTTCTTATCAGTGCCTTGTTATGCAGAGTTTGTCTTTACTTATCAGCGGTAGGCTTGGTAATTAGTACTAGGGGAACAAGATTTGCAAGAACCTTGAAAATTGTATGAATTGCCTCATTGATCAATCTGTCAAAGTTTAGGTGAGCTTATTACCTTAGCTAACAATGCTTACGATTTATTTGTCAAGTTCAACCGAATAGAACTTAGGTTGTACGTTGAACAATAGAAGTGTAGCATTGTGACTATCAAGTCCTATCCTATTTTTCTATGTCTGATAGTGTAGTGAGTTAATCTGTCTCCCATACAGATGGTAGAAACAGATGGAGACTTTACCGGACAGATTTATAGCTTCGTAGTCTTCCTATCCCATTATTGTGTATTGGAAACAGTCAAATTTATGTGCTGCATGCATGCTTCCGATATTATTATATTAAAATGAAATTTTACTGGACAATCTGCCACTTATGGCTTTCATTTTAAAACTGATTCTGCTGATCGTGCTGTTTTGACGCCATGGAAATATTTTTGGCTGTTGGTAAAGCAAAACTTTTTTGCTGATTTGTCTGGTTTCAAAAAACGTGCTAATCTTCACTTTATTTTTGAAGATTTATCGAGTGTGCTTTATGGTTGATTTGCAATGTTCACTTTTCATGCACATACTGTGCATTATAAGTTCAAGATGCTATATATTCACCATCTGATACTGTTTTGCAGCTTTGTGATTTATTGTAGTTAATTTTCTTGTAGGTAGCCGGTTTATGTCAAGGCTGTTTATGGAAACAATTTGAGTTCAGACTTTTAATGAGAAAGTATTGAGATAGAAACTGACAAGTCAAAAAGATCAAAACTAGCAACATCTTAGATACAGGCGAAAATTGTCAAAACTGATCTTCCCTTGTACACATATCATATACATGACTTTGGTCTGATTGACCACTGAAGTGAAGTGCTCATCAGCCAATGTAACATGTATTCCATTAGCTGGTGACTTATCTGTTTATCTAGGAAATTTGTTGGTAAATTTGATTATTGATCGGGAGGATAAGATTTCATGGTGTTCAAAGACCTATACACCATGTATCTCCCTGGTTACAATTTAACCAATTAAGGTTGATAGTTATCAGGGGACTTAGGGAACCGGTAAACAAACATAGGAACCAGGGACTCATATAGTTTCTCATCAGACAAAAACCCTCTTTGATATGGTACCAATTACCTGCAGTCCTTTGATTATAATACCTTATTTTCAATTAAAGATAGTTTATATGTTTTTCAAGAGTTTTTAGAATCTCACTTCAGTGTTGAAACTGGCTTTGATACCGGTACCAATTACCTTCAGCCCTTTGATTATGGTGATTCAGTTTCTAAGGGTAGTTTATGTTTTCAAGAGTTGTTTAAGAATCTATACTTTATAGTGTTGATAAATCGAGAAGATAGTTGTAATGAGAAGGTTTCTCTTGACATGTTGGCATAGAAAAATGAGTGTATAAAACAGTTATAGTTTATTGGGATGTTGAGCACATGCATGTGGCATACCTGCTGATGATCAATTTTAACTGATACACGGCTTGAAATCATGCATATTATCTGGTTCCCCATTTAGATGAATTATGGGTCTAGATGGGCTGATTATGTTATTGGGGAACCGGTGTTAGACATTCACCATGGTCAATTTTGGTGGGTGGCTCCCCCACTAATGGTCCTTTTTCTCACCACTTTGGTGATTTATCGAGCATGGCAAGTAGTAAAACAGACATTGGATAGTCCCAGTGGACTACGATGACAAATAGCCTGTGCAGATGAAATGTGCACCCTTATAATGCTCCTACCCATCAAACAAGGGCTTTATGTTGTACGATTTTATGATAAATGAAGAAAAGGTGTTTTTATTCAGATAAATTCAAAGTTTTTGTGTGGGCATCAGGTTTCATATATTTGATATCAGAGTTCACTCTGAATTACTGAACATAAAAGTCTGTTCATTGTGATGTTCATCAACATAAGCTTGGTCTCCTACTGTGTGATTTAAAGCGTTGCTTTTGGAACAATGATAGGCTAGGAGGGCTCTAGCAGGAGGGTCTGGCTGTCTGAGTGGTACAGTTTGTCCTACCAAGTGCTCTGAAATTGAAATTTTTGTGATTTAGTAAGATTTTAATTTTATATGTACTGGGTAAAAGATGTCAGCAGTCTTGATATCTATTTATTCTTGACATTAATTACTCTACATTTAGATCTGATAAAAGGCAGAGCTTTTTAAGAACATAAATAAATCAAAGAAATGGACATTTGATCAGTAGCCCTGATAAAATAGAAGTCTTTCACTTTCCCCTGACATCAAGTTTGGCAACAGCTTGCACATTTCCGATGCAAAAAATATTATCATTGACTAGATAAACTATAGACGGATTGATCTGCACCTCGAACTTGTACATACCAACAACATGGTCTCGCATTTCTTGGCACCAAACTCTTTTTTTCTCAGACAAAAATTTGATTAGCTGAGAAAATATATTGGATCGCGTAAAAAAATGTTTATTATCGCAATAGTTTCGTTACAAAGGTGATATCATACTTTTAGATTTATAACAGCCTGGCTGACGAATTCTTGCTCCGAGGTTTTTATAATATTCGGAGTTAATAATGAATCCATTACTGAATAGTTTTTATACCATCTTTTAGATAAAGCCGTACATTACATTGCGCTGATTAACTTTCTTAAGTACCAATTCTAGGAGATACAGTTGTAGTTATTAGAAAATATATGTATGATAGTTTGGAACACCTGAACGGAGTCAAGTCTTAGGGTGAGATAAGGGTGCCCACCTTAACGTTATTTACGACTCTGATACAATGTCCTAATCTACGAAATATCACTCTTATAAAAGCAAAGTAGATGTTGCTAACTAAGTTATGGTCTATACATGAATGGTTAATTGTAATTTTTATGGCTATATGTGTCAATTTGTTTTTGTCATGATGGAGTTTTACTGTACCACTAGCGCTTAATTAGATCAACTGATTATCAATTTGTGTGTAGATCTTCACACAAAGGGAATTATTTCGCATTAGCAAGAAGTATATACCTATATATATATTATGTATAAAAACATTTATTATCGTTGATTTGTGTTTGTTTTTTTCTGATGGATAATGAGACATACAAAATATATGTCATGATTTCTACAGTACAGTTTTTTTTCCTTTTTTGTGAATGGATATTCCAGAATTTTGACTGTTGAGTTCGAATTTAGCCTTGTCTTGAAACAGAATTAGTTACCTCCCCTATTAATTTTACCCCATTTGCAAAACTCTTCAAAGTTTCAAAAAGAGGTCTGGATGAGTTGGTCATAGCTTAGATACAAAAAGTTCAGGTTTGACCCATCTTGGAAAGAATGCCGAATCTGTGGGTTTGGTACAACTTCAAAAGCTGCAAAGAATGACTTTGAAAGCAGGGAACCGAATAAAGAAGACTGAGAATGGAATCAACTGCCTGGCCGCTATAATATTTTACAATTTTGTATAACATCAACTAAATGCCGTTTTATATCTAGAGATATGTAATATGCACTTAGTAAATCTAGCTTCATTATTCAGCATGTACGTTAAGTCCCCCATAAACCCCAAGTTCTTCTTGGGTAATCTGTCTTCAGTTTCAAGTTTAGCACTGCCTGTATTTGCTGAGCTGTTTAAAAACATATTGAGAAAATTACATTTCATGCTAATGAATGCAGGTATACTGGTAAATATGTTGTCAGCATTATCTATGAATTCAACAATATCTCCGATTTCATAAGCAAGGTATTAAGGAAATAGTCTGGATGCATGTTCCCTGTTTTAATTACATACTTAGTAAATAGGATTTATGAGATCTGCATTGAATGCATTGTTTCATCTGATTCGCAGATTTTTTCGCTGGAACATTATCTGAACATATGGAGGTTCTCTTGCACTCGGGAATTATGGGGGAAAATATTTCTGTTTATTAATTGGTCTTGACAAAATGTACTATAAATATGTTCCTTTGCAAATATTTTATTGGGTGCATTAGTATCAATAGTGAAAGAAAACGCCATAAAACTTAAATGTGCTTTCAAATTATCTTGAAAAATAAGTAATTTTGACAAACCCCAGGTGTGGATTTTATGATTCTGCTAACATTCAACATTGGGTCCAATCTGCTTTTGGCCAAATATTTTATCAAGACAAAAGTAATGACCAATAAAAGTGGCATAAAAAAGTCCCCTGTTGTCCACTACAATAGAATAGGGGCCCTTTGATATAGATTTTATTACCTAGATCGGCTGAACTCTTATCAAAGGTAATTAATGTAATAATGACATAAAATGGACAGGTCCATGCCCCTGGGTTTTTGTGTTGATCAATGACAAGGAACACCAGCCTGGGGACTGGTTCTGTCATTGTGTTGATAATTAGTGAATTATCTTAGCAAGGTACAGTAAACCAGTCTTCAGAATTGTCACCTGACCAGAATGGCTGCTTCCTTGGGGAATTTTTGTGCAGTAAAAGATAAGTTAAGATAATTAGATCTATATACAATAACATACACCATGTTCGCATGACCATTGTATTAGTATTGGCCTCGCTCTACTAGCTCTACTCAGAGCGATGACAGTACTTGTTATCTATGAAATGACAACTGTCGAAAATTATCTTAGAGACAGAGGTCCTGATTGAAGTGAGACACAATTAGATTTACTGCAGGAAAATTAATTATCTAAATAGGTGTAGACATAAGAACCTGTCATATGACCACCTGATGACAGCGACTTAGAGTCAATGATAAAATTATGACAAGTTATTGTCACTTATATCAGACTTATCTTGGGTCTTTAGATATGTTCCTGTGAAACTATCACCAATTTGATCCCCTGCTTTTACAAGTGAAATTATACACCATTATTGTCATATGTTGAGAAATTTAGGTGTCTGATATTTTTAAAAATTGAATAAGAAGTGAATTCATATTATATTATTATCATTTGGATTTAATACCAAATTGTTTCAAAATAAATTTATTCTTAGAAAAAAGATTATAGATATTTATAGCCTCTCTATATCTATAATAACATAATTATAGTATTTTATTTATTAGCCTTTCTAAAAGGTTGATGGCCCTTTATTAGCATTTCACAACAACATTGTGATACTAATGCTTTGTTTGGTTTCCTAATACACTATAATATAAATAAATATATAAAATCATGAATGTTTGGTCAGAATTTATTTCTATAATCACTACATGTGCTTAATTGTTTTACAATTGGCAGGAGATTCTAGATGGCTGTTTGTCTCACTCTATGGTAAAACCATTAATATGTCTGGCACAATATCGGATGTTTTCCCTCCTCTATTTTATACTCTTAAATATCTCTGATTTTGACAACACTTTGAATGGAGAATAGATTAATTGAAATTTTACTGAAAAACTGAAAACTGATTATTTAGCAAGTAATATTTTCTATGTTAGAAAGGAAGTGTGCATTGATTAAACAGTCAGTTATTATTGCTGTATGCATAACATAGTGTGATCAACAACATATTATTACAAGTTTACTATACGAAGGCGTTACGTCAGGTGAAAATTACAGGAAGGTCCTGTCTGCCATCTGCACATAAATTGTTACAAGTGTGACCCACCCTGATTTAACAATAGCTATGTTGACAATAACCTGTTGAAGATTACCCATAACCATGTTTGATACCTTAATCAAAAGACAAATTGCTCTTTCCTTATTAAACCCAATTTTCTCACATTTTAAATTTCTTTATTTCCCATGCAGCCTTTGTGCAAAAACACTATTAGATCAATAAAACGACTTTTATTATTTTGATCAATGTGAAAACTTTCCATATGTTTGGTTGAATCATGACTTTTTAATATTTTAGATTTTTACGATAAAAAAATCAAATGCTCTCTTCCTACCACTGCGAAAATTTCAAGAGCAGTTCAAGAAAAGTTCTTGCACTGTTCTAGAACAGTGTTCATGAATTGTACTTGAACTGCTCTTAAAGAGTTCAAGAACTGTTCAAGTACATTTTAAGAAATGTTAAATTGGACAAATCTTAAGAACAAGTGTTCTTAAAAAGTCCTTAGAACAGTTCTTGAACAATCTTGAACATTAGTTCTTGAACAGTTCAAGAACTCTTTTTATTGCTCTGTTTAAGAACTCTTGTTCTTGAACAAATCATGAATTATTCGAGAACACTTTTAAGAACTTTATCAGAACAATAGTTCTTAATAATTTGTCCAATTTAACATTTCTTAAAATGCACTTGAACAGTTCTTGAACACTATGAGAGCAGTTCTAGTCTAATTCTAGAACACTTCTTGACCTGTTCAAGAACTCATATTCTTGAATAATTCTTAACATTTCTTAAAATGTACTTGAACAGTTCTTCTGAACAGCTTGCACCTTCAATGTTATTTCTGTGTCTTTAATGCCGAGAAATTTTTCTTTTAACACTTTGCTTAAGCAAGCATACAATCTTGGATCAAATTTGGGTTTGGGCTTGAAGCATCATGGAAAAAACAAACAAACAACCAATGAAAACTTCAACGAACACGGAGTGTTGAAAATTTGTTTTACAAAACATATTGGAAATAATCAGAAAAGTGCATTTACCCGTGATTGCCGGTAAATGAAAAACATTAACAGAACTGGAACAAACAACGTCAACTTGCACAGAATAAATTAAATAATTTCTGTACAGAATCTGGCAATGAAAATTCAATATCCGAAACCAATTTGTCCGAAATCTTGAAAGTTTCTAGTACAAACTGGAACATGCAATGCTGTTGATTTAGTGCTTCATAAAGTGAAAATAACAAGTATTAAAGTTGGCCACAAGTAAAGTTTACCTTTTGGGTGATTTGTTCATTCATTTCACCATCATAAACAACAGGAAACAAGCTAGCAGAAAGAAATCTTTTCTAACAGAAGAGCCATGCTTTCTCCCAAACTACATACAGATGGTGGCGCCACCTAGTTCCACAGGTTTGACCTTGATTGGTTCTGAAAATGTTCTTGATTTTCTTTCAGAACATTTGGAGTACATATAATACATAAGCTATTGCTTTGAAACTTTCAACACTTGTTCAACATCAATACCTGTCCATGTCAAGCAAGACCCATAACTCTGATCTGCATTTTACGTGAGTTATTGCCCCTTTTTGGACTTAGTAAATTTCTTGGTTAAGTTTTGTGTTTAGGTCCACTTTTCTCATACACTATTCCGACTATTGCTTTGAAACTTTCAACACTTGTTCACCACCAATACCTGACCATGTCAAGCAAGACCCATAACTCTGATCTGCATTTTACGTGAATTATTGCCCCTTTTTGGACTTAGTAAATTTCTTGGTTAAGTTTTGTGTTTAGGTCCACTTTTCTCATACACTATGTGGGCTATTGCTTTGAAACTTTCAACACTTGTTCATCATCAATACCTGACCATGTCAAGCAAGAACCATAATTCTGATCTGCATTTTGCGTGAGTTATTGCCCCTTTGGGTTGTCTGCCTTGAGCATCTGCACCCGCAAGGCGGTGCTCTTCTTTTTTTTCAAATTTGAGCCGGCCCAAATAACATTTGAGGCAGTCAAATTGGCCACCAGCCGCCTCCTAATGAAAAACTGCTTCCCACTATATGAGAAGGAAAGGTGCATGTTTATGAACAGTATCCAGACCACTACTGTCCTTGATATTGTCTTTAACTGTACTTGAAATAAGATGTTCTTAAAACCTCCTTAAACTGTTCTTTAAATATCTTTAAGAACAATGACAGAACCTTTTAAGAACAAATTTTGTTCTTAAAAAGTCCTTCATATATTCAAGAACATTGTTAAGAACAGTTCAAGAACATCAGAAGGTATATGCTGTTCAAAAAAAGTCCTTAAAGTGTTCAAGAATAATTTAAGAATAATTCAAGAACAGGAAAGGTCCTTAAAAAGTTCTTGAACCGTTCCTGAAGACTGTTCTTGAACAGTTCTAGTACAAATGTTCTTAAAATCCTCTAAGAACGGGTCAAGAACACTTTCTTAGTTTTAAGAACTGTTCTTGAACTGCTCTTGACATAAGAACTTCATTTCGCAGGGGTACTCTAGAATATTGTGGCAGATTTTAAAACCATCTACAAATAAATCTAAATTGTGTAAAAAACTTGATAATTTATGTTCGTTGAAACTCTCTGCAACATCTGAGTAAATTTATAATTTATTCAAAAGCTCGGGTTTTCATCTGGCAATATTTGATAGTAGTAACTGACACCGGAGGTTTTATTACATTTTATATATCCCGTGAACCTTGTCATTCACCGTTACATAAACATACATACATAATATTTCAATTAAGTTTGTGATTTGATTGTCAGAAGTTTATTCCCCCTCTATGCTTGGTTTAGTATGAGCTAGTTTTCCTCATTTCTGCGGTAGTTTTGGAGTAAGTTTATGAAAATGTACAATATTAATGAAAATATGAAATATTAAACATAATTTTCAAAGGAGAATTTCTGTTTTAATTGTAACAATAAAGAAACTGAAACTGTTAAGTTCAAATGAATAACAAGTTAACATTCCATGATTTTTTAAATAAACCCCGAAAATTATTAAATTTGTAATAAATATAGATTTATGAGAAAGTCGTAATATATAATTAACTATTCGTTATTCGTTAACACTACATAACATGTTTGAATTTATTATTTATAATGTATGCCATATTTGTTGCTAGGTCTGCTTTGAGATAAATGTATTATAAAATAGGGTCTGTTTTGTTTTACTGTTAAAGCATTGCATGGTTTCAATTACTCTTATACAATACCTATGTCATTAGCATTCATTGTATTAATGAGTTTTCTTAATTGCAAGTGATTGACAGCTTAGATCAGCTGATAGATGATTAATTGAAGCCGATATTTACATCATACCCCTAAGTAGCTCCCTAGGGAGTAGATCAAAAGCCTTAATGGTCGTAGCCTATGTTTTATATCCTGCACAGTGGTTGTTGTTGATGGCATAATCAGTCCCAGTGTGTGGTATTCCTGTTTTCCTTAATCTGCCAAAAATCATGTACAGAAACAATGAAAACCCCATAGGTCCATACCTCGGTACTATTCTAACCATCCTAGCATTTTGAATATCAGTCTTTTTCCTGACCGATAAATTCATTAACCGCTTGTTTAGCTATCTGTTTGTTTTGGTTATTTTTCTGGTCACAGCCAACTCCTATCCAATGTATTTATGTTTACTTATGGAGTGTGTCTTATCATGCTCCTGTTATATAGAAATATCAGTGTAAATGCTGGTTGTTCAACAGTAGCTTCATAGGTTACCCCACCCCTGCTGGGCTTTCCTGACTTGTTGTGTATATTATTTACATATCTTAACTAAACAAATCATGTTATACAGTTTACCGGTTTAGATAAATCGAGCACTCCGAAGGGTTAACACCGTAGATTAACAAGGACTAACTTTTCTTACATGTTTTTTTATCCCTCAAAGGATGAAAGTTAAGTTTAAAAGTGGATCGGTTTACAACTTGTGTTATTTGAGAAACAGTTTCAAAAATCGTTAATTCTTGTGATGATTTGAAATTAAAACATTTTCTACTGGACTATTACCATAAAACTATTTTTCACTATTTTTTCCATTAATTTTCAATAAAAATAAGATAATGCAATTTTAAGAGTTCAGTAATACTCTAGTATTAATTAATTGGTTTCATGAAATATGACCAAAGGCAAATAAACCATATAACACTGATTTCAGAGGTCTAGGGCCTACACTAGTGAATGGAGAGCAGTCATTGGAGCATGTAGAGAAGTCAGCTAGCTAACTAAAAGCTTGTCAGTTAGATAGAGTCTAGAGTACAGAGTGGATGTATGAACTTGGTATTGGAGAGACAAACACACATGTGATACACACAGTCAGTCTATATAACATCGGCTAGCTCTCTCTCTATGTGGATACTGGGATATTAATACTTTGGGATATGTGAAGCTGTTCAAATAAGCTTTTTGAGTATTTGATTATTTTACAACAGTGGTGTTTAATTTAATCAGTTATTAAACAATTGTGATATTTAACTTATTTGAGTGCGGACAACGGAAATTAATTGTGTTTACCAAAGCAGAACTTTAAAGTAAACAAAAGAGTGAATAATACGGAATACAGACAACTTGACTTTTCTCTGACAATAATTATGAATATTTTTGGCGTGGCTTACGTCTGGATAAAGTTGTCAGCTGATTAATTTTTACAAGAGATTAAGGTTTTTGAATTTAAGTGGATTACAGAATAGTTATCATACGTGGAATCTTTACTCTGGTGTAGATGTCCCCAAAGATACTGTTGATGGGATTAAAAGAATTAAAAACACCGGATTTAGATATCAGCGGTCAAAATCTGTAGATCGTAACAAAAAGCGGCATTTCTTCCTGGATTTAGTATTATTACAAAAGCTGGGACGTTGAACGTTCCATTATAGGAATTTTGTTATATTTAAGGCTTCATTCTGCATTGAAAGATTGATGTCAGATTGGTTATACCTCTATTTGAACGGAAGAATTTTTACCATTGTGCTCATTTCAATGTTTGGACTTTGAAAGATATTTCCATACAAGTTTTGAAGTTTTGAACACACATTGTGATCTGTTAAGCGTTTGGATTCAGTATTACAAATAATCAAAAAAGATGTTTTGTCAGTGAATTTTTTTGCCGTTATTGGACTTGTGTCTGAAAAGAAAAAATGAAATTTTAGAGATCGTGAAATGTTTTAACACAAGTTTGTTTGGAATATAATGCATGAAAGGAGATGCATACACGAGCAATCATGTTGGAGTTTAATTTGTTAGTTTTAAGTATTTTGACAATATGTGCAACCACACAAGGTATAAGTGATGGGGCTGCAGCAGCTGTTGTTGCCGAGGACCCGTCTGAAGGTAAAAACCCCGAATTTTATATTACATAGTGTACTTGACTTACACGATGTTCGGTATTTTTTTGTTTGATCAAATATGTTACTGCTTCATATAATGGCCTTAATGTTTATCATATCTTGATCGTTGGGGCAATCACATAGTTTCATATCTAACCTCCAAATTAATGCAATTTGTTTCATACAGTAATTTACACAGTAGGAAACCAGCCAAATGAACATATATCAGATTTCAAATTGCCAGTAAAACAAGGTTATTACTGGTGTTTTTGGTGTCACCAATGGCTTTCTCTAAATGCCAGATGTGTAATATTATCCTTGTCGTAATTCTTTTTTCCATGGATCCTCCTTAATTTTATGTCCCCGTGATTTTGATAGGATTTTGTACGATAAATTTTGTTACCATGATAAATTTGCTGCCGTCTTGTGGCTTGTCCCCCTGGCAGTTCTGGTGGAATGTTGTATCAACCGTTGAGTTTATTACAAAGTGCTGTTTTGGTGTTCCGGTACTTGTGGTTAATGAAGTACTGCCGAAATACATTTAATTTTATTGTTGTTTGGTAAGACGTAACAGATGCAAAACATTAAACAACATTACTGATTACTGAACAAAGTATGTAACTCTCCCAACTGAAGAGTTTCTGTTTGTTACATATATACTTGACGGTCTGTATTCTATTCAAACAATGCTGACTTGTGCTCCATTCATAACAGGCCAGTGACATTTAAAGTTACTAACTATCAATATCTATTTCGATACCCTACTGTACATTTGACATTTACTTTATGACTTTACGACCCTACCAGGCCTATACTAATCTGGAGTTTCCTGAAAGTCTTCGGCGTATTCACTCATGCAAAAGCATCAGCGCCAACATTGAACATTTTGCGTGATGCCTCCGTTGCAAATATGACTAATGGTATTAAAAAGGCTGTTTCTTGAGATCTAGATTGATTTTATCATAGTGAACTTTATTTTATTGATGAGCGTATTTTCTGATTAGCTTTCTAAAGAAATTCAGCTTATCTCGTTTGGAAGGAAAATTCAATGAGAAAATTTGCAATATCTTCGGAACATTGGAAATAACTCACTTTTTTATGTTTCACTTTCCGAAAAATTACTACATGCCAGAAGATGTTAGATTTTAAACTAGTCAATGTCAAAATTGAGTTGTTTTGTAATTTTCTCTGGAATTTCATGTTAAGGTGGACCTTTTAAAATTTCCCACTTTTCATGTCATAATAATAATAACAATGACTTTATTTAAAGTCAGACTTTGTAATTATTTGAGCAAGACTTTCAGGATTGGCCTCTTTAACGAAGCAAAAATAACTTTCGCGCTAACTGATAATCTAAAAATGGTAAATTAAGTATTTAAACTCACTAGAGAATGGATTAGATATGTTTCTGCCAGATCTACATGTTAATTGTTTGGGTAATTAAGTTTCATTGGGTGTGCTTTTAGTTCGCCATTTTCCCAGTGTCTGTTTTGATTATGATAATGAGATGTTCCCATAGCATGCCAAAATCATTACCTTGTACAAAACACACTGTAACATCCTAAATCTAAATCGCTTTTAAATAAATTCCTGGCAACTTGAAAAAAAAGTAAAAAAACATAAGATTCTCAATTGTTCTCGTTTACAAATGTCATTTGCAGTCATCCTTGTCTGTTAGAAGCTTGAAAACATTTTAATCTAAGTCTCCCAGGTGCTTGATTGTCATTTAAAGTTTATTTAAGGGTTTTTTGATAAAAACCAAATTAAGGAGAAGTCGTTATCTTTTTTTTTTAATTAATCATGTGGATGAGCTGACAGTATATGCATTTTCTAAAACGATAAAAATAAAGAGAAGTTGCTGAAAGAATGTGTATTTATCTGTGTCTGTATTGGTGTAAATCATTATGCTGCCTTTGCCCACTTTGTGATTTGATAAAAATAAAAGATGCATAGAAATTCATGAAACTTTAATGAATCCTCAGTGTTTTTCTGACAGCATACATACCACTATGCATATTAGACTTTATCAAATATTTATAGTTTAACAATGTAGTGTAGTTACTGTACCAGGGATGTACAGAACAATATGATTTAGTGCTCAAAACAGAAATGTTTAATTCGCTCCTGGGCAAACTATGTCACTGGAGACACAGTCTTTATTGCCTATTGTACTGGAAAAACCAGATAAGCTCTCCAGAGTTGTTCCCCTTTGTACTACTGAAAATTTTCTAAAAAATTTAGTAAATATGATTTTTTGTCTTTACCTTATTTAGAATGATTATATAAAAATGTGCAAAAATTGTACTTAATGATTTGTTTGTTTCTTGTAGGAGACTTTGGTTTTGATGGGAAAGGTTATCGACGAGGTCCGACGTTTTTGAAGGAACCTGAAGACAATTACTATATTACAAAGAATAAACCAGCAACCATTACATGTAAGGCATTAGGGGCCGTTCATATATCATTCAAATGTGCAAATACATGGATTAAACAAAGACATCACACAACTTTAATGTCCGTCGATCCATTAACTCAGCGGAATATTGCTGAAACAAGTATAACTGTGAATAAAGAAGAAGTAGAGGATTACTATGGGTCCGACGGATACTGGTGCGATTGTTACGCTTCAGACCAGCCGACAGAAAACCCCGGCTCCAACATCATTCAGAGCAAACGTGGACTTATTGAACTTGCATGTAAGTATAATTAAATTTGTTTATTCGGGAGAAATTTATCAGGTATATACCAGTCAAATTATCGAATTTGTTGTTTTCCTGGACTGGATTCTAACCAACTCTTAACCTGCCACCTCACAAGAAACTGTCAACCTCTCCGCATGTGGAAGAAATCAAAATTGTTTAGTAAAATCAAATAATCTGATAAAATCATGTTTTTTTCTCATATTATGAAATCATATTTTTTATATTTAATTGACACTATCTATGTCATTTATTTCTGACATATGTATTAACATAATAATTATTCAAATGCAATCTTAGACTTGTCTGATATGTAAGAAGGATGTTTAAGATAACACAGGGTTGCATTGCTTCTCCGAGGGCAAGATTGTATCTGCAGTTTGGATCTACAGTTTGGCTGCATTTGATGCTAATAAACGTAACATATTTATCAATGCCACTCGGCTGTTACAAGCAGTTTATTATTCTGTATATACTGGTACCCAGAACCAAGAACTTGCTGCGAGTCTGTTTCACCCAAAACAGCAGCTCGAGTCTGTTCAGAGCAAACAGCAGTTCATGGCATTCGACTAACTCTTTGATTAACTCTGTACTTTGATTGAGAGCTATATCTTTTGACCTTATCCTAGCAAGGTATGTCTTATCATGTTCAACTGACAGATAATTTGAAATTGTTGCTAGTAGAAACACAAATAGAATGTTGGTACCAGTATGTTTTACGCTTGTTATTGCCTGCTTAATTTAATTTTAAGTATATTGGAAACTTTTTTGCTTGTTCATTGCTTGTATTGATAGAATATTGCTGGTAGCGTGTCTGAAGTACTTGCCCGTGGTTATATTGCCGTAGTGCCTCTATAATTATATCCATTATAAGGTGACTTTTAGTACTGAATAACACATAGTCTCCACTACCTACAGTCTTGCTCGTCGGACTTGAGAATATTCGCAACTGGCTTGATGAACATTATTTCTTACATGTACTGGTCCAGCAATTTTCTAAGGGGGTTGAAGATCCAACCACCTAGTTTTCAAATTTGTAAAATTATGCATAAACTTTTTGGTGTTCCGAAAATATCAAGTACTGAAGTAGCTAATGTTTGGTACATATATATATCTGATACAACATTAATAGCTCCTCATGATGTAAGACTTGTAAGCTGAATTCACCGAAATGATGTCATTATTTTCTCATATATGTGGGGATAAATACAGTTGTTTAGTTTGACCTTAGTTTGATGGATAGGGGAGTCTGACCTTAGTAGACCTGGTATTACTGTACAAATATATCTTACATGACAGCTGTGCTGATAGGGTCTGCCATATCATACAGAGGTTAGGGAATTATACCCAGAAATCATTGGAATAAACAAACATTCTGTCAGGGATCTACATGAGTAAATGCAGTGCATGGTCGATATGGGGTCTTATCTTTCTGTACTGTGACTGAAGCTGCAGCCAGCGTCATGCTTTCCTCTTTTGTACCAGGGGATATGGAAACTCAGAAGCACTGAAAGAACAAAGCTTTCATTTAACTCTGGACAATTTTTTGTATTTTGACTCCAAAATTTGTCAAAATTGCCCATTTTTACTCGAAAAAAATAAATGTAAACTCGAGAGTCACTGCAGCTACTGTTTACAAAAAACCCACATAGTTGGAATATTTTGCTGACTAACAAATTTCGAGTCAGGATTGGACATTTCAACTCTTCACTTTTGGAGTCTATAGTGAAAGGCGTGACTCACTGAGTATGATAGTACCCAGTAATATCAATGTGTATCGATAATTGTGATGACATCACTTGCATAGTCAATTAAGCATTCCCTGATCTTTATCTAACGGTTTTAACTTTAAAAAAAATTGATTTATCTAAAGTGCATCCAGTATTCTTTACAACTGCATTCCTCGTTTCGATTTTATCGGAAATGTGTAAAATTGTACGACACATTATGTTTTTTGTCGTATACATGCAAATTAATTACAACTATATTGATTTCAGTCAGAAAATGGTCATCAAATTGCAATAAAACCAATTTTATTGCTCTAAAATGTTCTGGATAAATGAATTCAAGTTCTTTTTTATTTCTACAATGCATTTACTGGGACGCAATTGCTAGTCATAAAATCATGTAACTTTAAGGCTTCTCGAATGCTCGAGTTGTTATCGAGATGAATATTGGGGGTACGTAGGTATCAGAGAAAAGGTTAAAACATTCAAACTGTCACAATATAGGGAACAATAAAGTTTATCCTTTGTTAGCCAAGGGTGGTAGAGGCAATAAAAAGTTACTGCCTGACAATTGTAGATAAAATATTGATCTTTTTGTAATAAATCGATGAAATCACTCGGGCTCTAATAGAGTATAATGGACCACACTTGAGAAAAAACTATAAAATATGACTCCCAAGGGATTTGACAATAAAATTTTACATCATGCAATGAAGCCTGGGCTGGGAAAAACATCAAATTTTAATGAAACAATGTTTTGCCCTTCAGTCAATCCTAGTTGAATGTTTTAATAAAATACATGATAATATTTCACATTAATTGCTGAACGAAATTCCGATATTGGCTTGTTTAATTGAAGTCTCCCCTTCGCTGACATGTCCTGCTAACTTCAAAACTTATTTGAAGGGTGTTTTCACTCTTGTTTATATGTCATCTATTTCGAGCCTGCTGTTATTTACTTCATGGTGTGGTATCTTGGTAACCAAACACAGATAAAGTCATCCCTTTGAGTTATTCCCATAGTGAGTAGAATTGGGATGGTACTGTGTAAAGTTGACTTGTTTCATGATTGTGAACTTTAGATAACATGCTTTGAATTAATGTACTCGGCTCCATTGATGTGATCGCAATATATTGCCTTATATGTACAGTATTGTACCGGACCCCTTCGGACCCCTTTATATGTGAACATGACCCTTTTGTACGTGACTATTGGCCCCTTTGTATGTGACTATTGACTCTTCAGTATTTGTTCATCAGAAACTATAGTTACAAGTTTATAAAGCATGTTATAGAACCCATAAATCAGAAAAGGAATTTTCGACTCTTCAGTATATAAGTGCAATTTGTAAAAAAAATTAAGATGTATTATAAAAATTGAGAAATTGATGCGATATGACGAGTTTATAAAAAGAATACTAAGTTGGAATGTTGACATGCTTTTAACCTGTTTTAAAGTCTCATTGGTGCAGATCACATTTCATTATCTGTGCTCATATCATTTTTGCTCCCGTCATAAATTTACCATATATGTACACCTCCCCAAAAAACTGCAACAACACATCCCCAATGTGCACCAAATTGAATACAGTTATATATCATTAAGGGAAATTGAATAATTTGTCAATATAGGTTTTTGCGTTATTTTATCAACTTGTCAGTAAATGTCTGTACTTTGAAATGTTACGAGGCCAGCCCAGCTAGAGTGAGAGTGGTGGAGTCATGAAGGCTGTAGGTCTACCTCTAAACATGTAACCTGTCAAACTGTGATGGATAATTAGGACTTAATTTATTGACACGAATGTATGTCACTTGAGGGATATGGGCAACCTTATGGTGACCGTGTTGTCAATGTTCCTAGTCACTCTGGCCTCAGCTACTCTCAACTTTTGAATCCTTGACATTTATAATGAAATAAATCATTATTGCTCAGCTACAGTCAAGCCTGAATGAAGCAATCACCTGTCTTGTGTGTCCAATACAATTAAATTCCAATTAGCAATAATATAATCATTTGACCATTGCTACCTTGTATTAAGCAGTCACCCACTTTTAACAAGTTGTACCTTCCTTGATAAAACAATTTTAAAACTGGCTTCTTGAAGACAAGTTAGATGGCTTGTTATAAATGTATGTTTAGGTAATGGACATTATAAGCAAAGTTGTTTTCCGTTTTACTTTCAGTTTTAAAGAAACAGTTTACAGATCCTCCACATACAACACGTGTTGAGTTGAAGGGTATGACCGTACTTCGTTGTCTACCACCAGAGGGAAAACCGCTACCTGAGGTAAACATTCTATGTGCAATGTTCTTGTCCCAGTAGTTTGTGACGAGCATTCAAAGTTATAATATAAGAAAACATTGCAATTGATTTTAACCACTATTGAATTGAATTGACTGACTTGTTTCTTGCAAATGTATGAAAAAAGTTTATTACATGGAATGTCATACTTGCAACATTGAAGTACCACAGTGCAAGGGTATGTGGAATGCCATATTTTCAAGATGGTAGTTCCTTGGTACAAGCCAAAGCGATCAGTCTTAGGACCTTACAATGTTTGCATGAAATCTATGGCTGGTATTCGGTAGATGGACCATAACTGTCACAATGTTGACATGGTATTTGTGTCTACGTACCGGGTACCGACTCACAGTCACAGGTGAGGGAAGGAACACTGCTGGTGCAAAACCATTACTTGTATTACCTCAGTTAATGTACCATTTACACACTCCAACGATCCTTGCATTTATGGTGCACACTAATCTAAGCTCATGTCGTAGTTTTAAGTGTTTCTCTTTATAGTTAACATAAACTATTAACTTAATTATTGCAAGTAAATGGATATAATGAAATAAGTTCATATTTTTCTTTGAAATCGGTAGATTTAGTGCGTTTTAGTGAAGAAAATACGGCAAAATAAAAGCTGGTGCTAACTGCATGACCTAAGGATAGGTTTATATAAGACTCCGAAAATCTAATTAAGCTTGTCTACACCTGGTTTATTAATGGCCCAGGACCTGTACGTTTATCATGGCTCCTTTATTAAACAGCTTGCTCTTGGAGTAAAACAGAAATCTGAGTAAAACAGAAAACGGCTCATTTCTCACAAAAATCGTATTTTAAACACAACTTAATTGGAAACTGAATGCCTCACTTGCGAATGTTTGTCTTTAATGTGTTGTGTCTAAAAACATTGGTAACAGACTTGTTTTAAGTATTTATTTCAATTTAAAAACCAAAACATGAAACAAAGAAGTCATTGAGAACGAGGTTTTAAAGACTGCCCCCAGCTTTCCTTTTATTTTCAGTACATATATAATTGAGTCTGTGGAATTTACGATGTACTTTCAGGTCTATGTTTTCCAATGTACTAAATTGACTTCAATATTATCTATAAAAGAACAAATATTGGAATATTTATGGTTTATTATCATGGAAGTAAGTAGCGTAACTCTCAGAGATATCGCACACTGCAACTTATTGTCTACTTAGCGCTTACTACGCAGCAGAAACTCAAGCTTGCAATTCAGCATAAAAAATCCATGTGTCACGAAATTAGAATGTTTAATTAACTTATTCATTATTTTCTATTATGGAAGATTGCATGGTTTGTTTATTAAAACTGTTAAGAAGTGCTTCTAACCACTTCAGACGTAGTGTGAAAGTTTTTGTCATCCAATAACGTTGATCGCAAGTTGATTGATTTTACTGGTATGTAATCGTAGCGGTAGGAATCTCTCGTTCTTTACTGCCCTATGACAACAGGCATATACAACAGGTTACCCTCGGAGAAGTTTGTTTTTGTCATTAAACAGTTGATTGGCCCTTAATGTTTATTTTTCTCGACTCATGAAGTTCTCTGTTATGTTCTACAGTCTTTGACCATCAAAGAGAAAAAATGGTTAGCTTTCAGTTTTTGTTGCTTTTTCCAGGTTAGAAAATAAATCAACATCAGAGCAAGAAATTTTAAACAAATTCCAGGGGGGTCAACAAATGTTTTTACAATTTGGTAAGCATGTACAGGGGATTACATGTGTCTTGTACCACATGCCTTTGTCTCGTGTGTTTATGATGAGCGTAAGGCACCTAAAACATTCAGGGTTTCAAATCTAGTGGGATTTAATGTGATTCCTTTGTCTCGAAACAATGAAAATTTTACTTTTTTCTGTTATGTCTTTGTTCTGTCGTTTATCATTACATTACTGGTTGATCTGCAGCCTGTCTGTGCTTCCACTTGTCCGTTTGTGATCCCCAATAGAAACTTAAACTGTTTTAAAAATGTGACTTTTAGATTTTCTCAATTCATATTTCTTATGAAATAGAAGTCTATGTAAATAATTCCAGTTTATAAGTATAGAATTTTTATTTTTTCAATTAAAGCTAAAATTATACGTAAAATAGAGATAAATTGAATTTTAATTTGCTATTGCAAGGATTGATGATTGTACCTTTTTAGTTGGTTTTTTTTTCATAAAAAATATTTTATTACTGGTATGTTGGCAAAATATTGACTTTTGTAATTGAATGCAGAAAAAGATGACAAAAAATTGTTAACTTGTTTCTTACTAACTTCTTCGAGTTTGTTTGTTAAAACTTTTCAATTAAATCATAATTATAGTGGGTCCGTCCTATCTGCCATTTAACTTGCAGTTTGTACAAAAAGAATGAAGTTAATTTCGGGTTGACTGAGATCCTTACTGATAACCCGAGACATTAACAAGTTTTGCATTATGGTGTACATGAAATGAAATAGGGTTCAAAACCAAAAAAAAAATATTCGGTTTGAAAAAACTAGCATTGAATTGGGAAAGAAATTGGAGAAAAAGTGTGTACGAGTCACAGAGCTTGAAATTGAGTTTTGGGTTATCTTTGAGATCTGTAGTACAATATGGTGAAGATAATTGCTAGTTCAACTTGGTGTTATTGATTCACAAGGCGGAACTAAGTTGTTATTAATATTTGCAAAACATAGAAAGTCAGACCTTAATTTTTGTTTGATGAAGACCTCCCTTTGCTTATGATCAGGAAAGCATACATTTTGAAATTACTTAAATTGGCGGTATTTATCTGATTATGGGCTATTAAATTTTATTTTGCATTAATCACATGACTTTTGTACATGATTAATAATGGGGAAAATTTCAACGCTGATCTGTATCTGTTCACATACCGGGTACCTTATATTAAAGAAAATTAATCTCATGCATCAGAGAAAACCTTCAGCCCTTTCACTTATTGGTACATGCCACTTTGTGATAAATAGTTGTAATTGAGTTCTTTAATTATCTTCTCATCATTTTCGAGGTTTTAACTTATCAATGGTAATTGTAGCCATGATTTTTTTATGAATGGATATTTTCTGCCAGGTCAAATATTTTATGTTCTAAACTGAATTGACAGATATGTATTTCTATTATACTAAGGTGCCACGGATAACAAAGTATTTAAGGTTGTGCTGGGTAGAATTTCAAATCTAATATTGAAAAAAACCTGCGGCCTTACCATCTCCCTCCCTGCCCTGAAATTATACCTTTTCTTTTTTATGAAGTTTTTCTAAAAGTTTTTCTATACTTTGTCACTCAATGAACGTTAGACCCTTGTTGTTATTACATTTAATATAGTCCGTTATCATGGTTTGAAATCTAGAAAGATTCTTGTTTTCAGTCTAAAGCGAGTCGTCAATGGAAAATGAATTAAATTTGTATCTCATGTTACGTTTCTTTTACTTCTATAGAAGTCTCCGTTTCACTTATTTCCTTTAACAAATAACATTAGTTGCTTCATTTTTTGTATTTATGTGGACGGTTTATAAAAGTTTGCTTTCAGACTGCTTCTCCGTGCGCATATTTCTCCTTGCGTCTAGTATAAGAGCTTGCTTGCCGAAGTGATTTGTCAAGTTTCAATTTACGATAAGAGTCCCAACTGCGAAATGGTATTAGATTTCAAATTTCGGCACCAAAGTTTTGCTATCTTCTGTTACGCCAAACAATTACTATCAAAATTCAATCTTGAAATGGCTTTTAGTCGATTGTGCTAATGTATGTCAGTCGGTGTTTGCAGAAAATATAGAAGATTTTATCCTATTATGCTGGTGGTTCTGGGTAATTCAAAGTTATTTCTCCTCCTGAATTATTGAAAAACTGAAAACACCATACCGTCAGATTGTATTGTTCATGGCTTAGTTGATCACAATAAGAGTTCAATGTACGATTTGTGAAGAGTTCTGAGAATTCTGAGAACTGGCGGGTATATTGCTGTCATAATAAGTTAATCGGTCATTGTGAAATAATCTCAATATGACTTAATCGGTCACTGACATTTAATCGCTTTATTAATTTTCCCAGAATGCATCTAGCTCACTTGAAAGGAAGAAATAGTAAAAAGTATGCTTCCCCAATTTGTTGCCCATGGGATTCCTGTACCCAATAATCTCTGGATAATATAATTATCCTCACTGAAATTAACCTATTTATCGAATTGTTTAGCAGGGAAAATCCAATGTCTTCCAGCATGCCGTTAAAATGCTTGACTTAAATGTTCAAATTCAGGGATATAATTTGTTTTATAGCTATAGTGGTATTGGTTAAACTGTTTAAATTATATGTGTCTGACTTTAAATTGTTGTATGTGTACTTTTAGTCTAACATGTTGTACTGAAATTATACTTAAACATGTGTCATGATCGATATCATCTGATATTGTCTACATTCTACAATGTAGACTATGTAAATTAAACGGCATGTATTGTTAGCTTGTATATTAGTAAAGAGGATTTTGTCCGTGCAAGTCAACATTACGTATGTTGACAATTATTGTACATCTGCAAGTTTCAGGTTAATTTCACCTTAGAAACCTGTAAAAGAATCATGACACTCCGAATGTCATATTTCATTATGTTACGCTTGTTTAAAAAATAGCTTAGCATGTCTGTCTAAATAAAACTTGGAGTGAAATGTCAACGAAGGGGAAATAAAGCCATCCTCTGTTACCTGTAAAATCTTGTTAAGCTTTTAAAGGTACTTACATCTTAATATGTTTTTGCATACTCATCCTGTGTCGTCATGACAGCGATGAATATTTTGTGTCAACCCCATTTCTGGTTGCGGCCCCATTTTATGTACGGGTCACCTAGATATTGTTCCTAAAATAATCATCCAGGTCATTTGGTTACTTTAAAGTACACCTTGATATTTTTTTTAATCTAACAAAATTGTCTATTTCAGGTGATTTGGTTAAAAGATGGAAATGAGATAGATGCGCAGAATGACATAAATTTCATCATCGCAAACGAGGGTCACCTGATTGTCAACCAAGCACGACTTAATGATGCCGGAAACTATACCTGCGGAGCTGTGAACATTGTCAAATCAGTCTTCAGCAGAACAGTCCAGCTTGTAGTCTTCGGTAAATACAAATTATACATTTCTATAAATTCATGGAAAAAGACTTGCTAATATTATATCAATTTTTGTAGCCAGCTCCCTTATACATGTGTACCCTACAATCTTTAGTAATATATTAAATATATGAAACAAAATTTCAAGAGTATGGACTGGAAGTTTGAGTGTCTTCTTTATTATTTATTTCACTTCAATGTATTATGGTGGTTCGTCAAAATCATCTCCTGATGACTCTCAAATTGAGACAAAAAATCCTTTATTTTAGAAACACAAATTAAGTATAAATGTCAAAATACTGAAAATAGAGTATGTCACAAACTGAATGTCATATCATGGAATCATATTATAGTATTCACTGACTTAGTACTGTACTGAAAGAGATTACATTTATGATCATTGTTAGTTTGCTTGAATAATTTCAATGCTTTCTTTGAAACATAAGTTTGGATTATTAATGTAAGTAGGGTCAAATCAAGCTTACTACTGTAAACCAATTGCTTTCGCGAATACGTTCGCGTTTAACCGATTGGCAGCATATTTTCGACTACAAAGTTTCGCATTTTTAAGTCTACCAGGATGTCTATATTAATGTTTTGAACTCTTACGCAGCTACTTAATTTCGTGAATTTCTACCTTTTGCAAACTCCATGAAATTAAATCGCGTGAAATAATATCTTGGTTTACAGTATTTAGGTCGACAGATAGTGTGTGAACGGTGGGTTGATCTGATGGGTATGGATATAATGAATATTTTATGTCAAGTTAGAAAACTCTGAAAGCATGTCATGTAAAAACAGATAGATGTGTTCTGTCATGATGTTGTAGGTCTGCAAGTAACAAAATTTGGTTGATTCACGCTGATCTATGTGTTACAGTGACTGTGTGTGTTAGATTTTATGCAATTTCACGCATTCCTCGACGATGTCTCTCTATATTCATATGCTCCAAACATCGCAACGCTCAACACTCCAATAAGCAATTACTTCATCGCTTTTACAAAGTTATGCGTTTTCGTCTTTGCTTGAAAAAGTTTTTTTCACAGTAAGATGTACTGAGTCGGCTGCAAACATGTAATTAAGTGTACGTTGCAGAAACTGATGTTTAGGAAACAAATTAATCAAATCTAGTTTTTGGTTTCTTCAAAATAAACTCTTGTCTGCTTAAAGTGAATGTGATGAAAAGTGAAGAAAAGAGTGTTTCAAACAACAGCATGCTTTCTGTTGTTTTTCCATCACAAGTATGTCTGGCAGGCTGTTTAATGTCATTTAAAAGTATTTGTTGACATATTTAATGGAATTTCTGCGTCTGTGGTAGGTTTCTGCTTTGTTTAAATGAAAAAAAATCTTACAAAAATTTAAACTTCTTTTTCATGTACCGGTACTGTATAAACTGTTTGGCAAAGTTTTCATACATTTGCAGGAAAAAGGTTAAGAGCCTGATTCATTATTTATCCTGGAGTTTCTTAAATTCAACATTTATTGTCTGTTATTTATGAGCAAAATCTTATGGCAGCAAATTTGTGATTTTATTACGGATCAAAATAATAAATTTGTGAAATCGTGATAAATCTGATTAATATGTTACCACCTATAGGAGGGTGCTAGGTTTCTCGATAACTCCAGTTTTTACTGGAATAGTAAACATTTCAGGCATCGTTTATTTGATGAATCTTGGCTTATATATGCTACAATCTTCAAAAACATGATCTAGTATTAAATATTTTGCTGTTAGCGATACTTATATACATAAAAATCTTAATTAAGATTATAACCGAAAAACGCTTCAGTTTGATTGAAATGTATTTTACTCACCTGAGTATTTACGATGTTATGCAATATGGTGTTAGCGTTTGATGTGACTTTGTTACATCCGGTAAACTGATTTTATAGCTGGATTTTACTTGCCCGGAACCTTTTATATTTCCTATAAAAGCTTGGAAGTCTTTGCTAGGAAAATAAATATAAAATTATTTTTTAATGATTCACATTTCGGTGGTGTTTAAAATTTTCTTTGTAAGATTGTAATGTTGCTTCACCTTTGATTTTAGTTCATTAAAGATTTTATGTGTTATTCGATAAAAAAAATGAATGACAGTTTGTTTGCTATAGTCTATAAAGTGGATGCACTTGTATACAAAAATCCTGCGATAAAGACAATCATATAGTGTACATAACATATTATATTAATTTATTCATATGCAATTCAGCTTAATTTACCAAAAAATCAATGAGTAAAGTGTTTTGGCTTAAACATAGTTATCTCTCAGAATTTGCATAATTGTTGTGTAGTACAACTCATGATTTTGCGACCATGTCAATGACTTATCATACCACGCAATCAATACATGTAGTTGTACAATGTCCAATGGGCAATTACAAGGCTATTAACTCCATTATTTATGTGTGTATTATTTACTGCGAAATTATTTCTATTCACACTTGAAGCTCAATTTTCTCGGGTTTTCTCTGAATTTCCGAGAGTATCGCACCATTATTCGCCAGCATATCCAATAATCAAGTCAGAATTTCCTGCAATTTTCTCAGGATTTGAATATAAATTATTGAAGACCGGGTAACACCTTACTGCATTGATCGTACCATATGATTCATGGCGGGAAAATTACTTAATCCATATAATACGAGGCCATTGTGTATCGAAAAAGTAATTATAATGATTAACAAAGTGCTGTCTAGTCTTAACGTCTGTCTCGTACAACGAAAATTAGCCTCAAGTCAAATAAATAGTTTGTCAAATATTGTTGTCGCCATTTTATGTGCAAAAATATGATCTTAATGTCTGTAAGACTGTTAGACATCATCTACTTCTTTTCATTCAACGTTTTCTCCGTGTTTGGAGTCAATTTAACATTGCATCTAGTGTTTCCGTCTGCTTTTCCTTTTTTGAAACATAGTTCGAAGAGACATTAAAATGATTAAACTCTACCTCAGGAAGTTTTTATTGCTTGAGAAACAATTGGATCAATAAATTAGTTATGACATCCTTGCAAAAATGTTTTATTACTGAATGAAAAGATTCTCTGTTTGCTTCTATTGTATTCAGTTCATCCCTGTATCTACTTTGATCATCTTATCAGAAAAATTAACGCTGGGAAAAATTGATTTCGTGCAGTTATTGAAAATTAAAACCTTCATTTAATTATTTTTTGCAAACTTAAATAGGTTTTATACACTTTTTGACTCTTCATGCCCCTGTTGACTTTAGTGAAATATGATAGTAGTCTAGCATCTTGTCATTCATTTCAATTAAGGCATTAATAAATGTAAAATTTCTTAAATATTTTGAATATTCTTCGCCCAAGAGTAGCTTGTATGATCTTTGTAAGCTACACTCCTTATGGCACTGTATGTTTAGCAAATCAAAGTTTTATGTTACATGGTAACCCTTTGCTCCATGATTCTGTTTTTTTCAAGCTTTGTAAGTATACTGGTGATCTATCATTACCAAATGTTTTCCAACCACCTGTGTTATTGGAGCTGATGTGCACGATCCAATTATATAGTCATTAGTACTATAGTCATTTATCAGGACGGTGAAGGTAAATTATGTGTCCACATTAGAATTAATGATGTGTATTATTATACAATTATGCTGTTTATTTTCAGTAAATGGTGGCTGGTCAACATGGTCACAGTGGAGCTCATGTTCAGCATCATGTGGTCGAGGTGTCCAAAAACGTCAACGATTCTGTAACAACCCAGTACCACGTGGTGGCGGTAATGAGTGTCCTGGTGATGCAGTACAGAAGCAGTCCTGTACCTCAATATGTCCAGGTAGGTTAAATTATCTAGCTATGTCACTACCGTTACATCCAGACCATGACCACAGATATAGTTATTTTTCCCGTCTTCACTCATTGCTTCAAGAATAAGTCCTTCAAGTTTGCCATTGAACACTTGCCTTTCATTCGAGTTGGTGTTTTAATAAAGAGGGTAAATAATTAGCAAAACATGAAAATGGGCTTGAAAATAATGTTTTCAAATTTGAGACAGTCTTTATGTAGAGTGTAATTCATGTATGTATGTTCTTCCACTTTCTTGGCAAAAGAGTTAATAGAAGTTTCTATGGAAATAAAGGAAGTTTATCGCGTCTGATATTCAAATGATCATATTGGTCAGGTTCCAGACGGGACGTTTTCAGACTAATTTACTGTTAACTAATACGAAATAACTGTCCGCTGCAGACCAAAAACATTAGATTTTATTAGTTTTGTACTGGTAGGTCGTTCTAGTGAGTCTAGTGTAGAACACACTTAAGCTATTTTTCTGTAGCGCACAGTCGATTGAATTTCCAACCAAATTTGTTCTATAATTTCCCAGCCGACTAAAGAATACTTCAATGCTAATTTAATTGTCTTCAAAAGCTTTTTCCACTGTGTCTGTCTGGGTGTGGAGGAATCTTGTCAAATTGACCTGAACAGCCATCAAGTGTGGTAAACATCCCTCAACGGTGGAAATTTCCTGTCCTGGTTGGCAGCTTGCACTGTATAGACATTTTATATATGTCTTTTAAACAAGATGGAAAGAACAAGTGCATGGGGTTTTCATTAAATCTGTGATTAAAATCTACTTGAAATCACGCTCGTTATTTGTTTCAATTTAGTACTCACTACGTTGCAATTTCTTGGGTGTTCTTTGAGAGAAGAATGCCTTCAGTGTTTAAAGGCATGTATGAAATAAATGTGCTTGTGATATATATGCTTTATAAAAAGATTTTTATGAGAAAACTATTAAATGTTGTTAAGTGTATGGGTTTACATTAAAACATGACTCCTGTAACATTAGATTCTTGACATGTAGTCCTTACCCCTCCCACTTTTATAAGTACCTGATGACTGACTCTTGACTTGACATGCATTCTTGACATCATTAATGCCACTGAGTTGAGTAAAAGTTTATATTAACAGTATGTTTCAAGTTAACGGCCCCGCCTCAAAACCCTAAATGCCATCTTTGGCCCCTTTGTGACAGTAATGTTTCGTAAATGTTGTGGGTTTGTTTGGCTGTGTGTCTTTTTCAATAGCGTGATATAAAAATGTTTTTTCTTCGAGTCCAAATGCTGTAGAGTTGTTCATTCTCGTTTCTATTTTAATAGCATGGTAAAAATGTCTTATCTTTTGAGTCCACTTTATTCCTATTGAATAGTTTTGAGAAATGGTGGAGTGACGTGACCTTATATATGAGATATAATACCCTGGTACTGTATTAAGAAAGATCAGGTTAATCTGAACCCGCCCTATTATTAATTTGGTGTGAAAATAAATCACAGAATTGCGAGTGACCCAGAAAAACTGGACGAATTCTATTATAGCATGCCAGCTGTACGTTTGTTCATGTTCACAGACACACAATAGAATAGTTTACCCGGTGTGTGATTACCGGACGTATTATAGTCTGGTTCCTGGCACGGCTCTATATTAACTGTATGAAATTTGTAGAAACTGGTACCCAGTCTATTGCTCATTTTGACAGAACCATCCATTCTCGTTTGCTTATAATTCATCAGTTTGACAGGATTTTTGTATGATATATTATTGGGAATAATAGAGAGGGGAAGAAATATTGGTATTATAACAAAACTGGTCTCTTTCATAGGAGAGTATATCTTTACATCTTTGGGTACAATTTGCGTGTGGGTTTGAGTAATGACTGATGAACAATAGCGAAGGACCTTGTTCCTGGGCTACCAGAGAAATATAATCTTATAAAGTAATAATTGGAGATTGGAAGTATGTAGTACTGTTTGTTAACACTCGATCACGGTGAATTTCTTAATTTCTGAAAGCGATCAAGTGGGGTTGTCCAATATTGGAGTGTTGGATGATTTACTCCCATGATTTAATCATTTATAAACCCCTAAATGGTACAAAACTAACGCAAAGTACAGTTTTTGTGAGAAAATCGTTAAAAGACGTCTCAAATTTATTATTAAAACATGATATTCCCTGTAAACGATGTTCGTGCCTTCCAATTATTTTTTATACATTTGTCAGGTGCTAGTGAGATAGGTGTCCGGGTTTTATAGACTGTGAACCTCATACGAATATCGGTTCCTATCAGTTCCGTTTGGGATACGTTATATTTTCATTAGACTAACATCCCCCCTGATCATGTATGATTTATGATGGGTAATAATACGTATTGACAACGCTCTTCAACATTGAAGGTAAAACAGAACCGTTTTTGCCGTGCCTGTCTGTCAAGTAATAAAATACATTCAACGAACACTCAGAGCCAGACTCAATGTCTGTCATAATTATGTTTTCTTGGTTTTACAACACTATAACGTGGATACAAGTACCAGCTATTTAGCTAACGAGAGTTTACAAACATTTTCACCTAAGTAAACTTTAGACTGAAGATGTTCTTTTTTCATCCTTCAAGAGAGCAAGCTTGTTTAATGTACAAAACATTTGTTTTAGGATACTTATGCAGATTTATTGGCTTTAAGTATTTGTGCATATACCTGGTACTATTCAATATTATTTTTGTTGTCAATGACGTCTCATAAGATAAACATGGGATGGGAAGGGTTTCGTTCAATTGGTGTTTTGAAATACTTTGCAATGATCTGACAATAATGTTCAAATATCGAGATGGAATTTGTTACATAAGCCTCTGCATATACAATTTCCCATCTATTAATGTCACTTTTTGTATCTTTATTCTAGATGGAAGATATTTTGTTCCATAAAATTTGCATGCAGAAATATATTAAGATGTGCAAAGATAAAATTAATGTAACATGCATTTTGTACTTTCCTAGAGAAAATCGAAGACAAATTCTCAAATAACAAGATCACAAAGAAAAGCACTCAAACTTGACTTCTTTATTGTTCTAATTGCTTTTGAATTGGTCTTATTATCGAGGTGGTCTCTTGAAGTCAGGTTTTGTTGTATTAATTCTACAGGCTATGAAAGTATGATAAATAATCCAAAACTGTGCTTAGTACTTTAGTATTGTTTGCATGAAGGATGAGGTCATACTGCTTTCTGCATTCATTATATGATTCTTATGTTATAATAAACATCACTCATACATAATATCTTGATATTGTCACAAATGATGAACGAGACTCCAGGATAGAGTATTGTTATAAAAGTTAAATCAAAACTTCCCTTGGCGTATGTCTTTACGTTGCCTTATAAATGCTCAAGTTTTTTGCCTTTTAGCGTCGCACAGGTGCGGTAATGTTAAACAAAGTGTTTTTACCACTGGCGATATTTCTATGAATTAAGTAAATCTGTTAATCTATGTATTATCATTGAGGTGAATGGTGCATATAGGTTTTGCCTTGTTTAAGATTCAAGTGGGGGTAGACCGTTTACAGGACTAGTAGATTAACATTAACATCGCTGTCTGTCAACTTAAAGATCCTTTCATTAACTGCCACTTTATAAAGGATTCCTTTCTGAACAAGATTAATGAGATTCATAATGAATGTAAAACATGCTTCTAATATACAAACTGTACCAGAGTTACAAAACTTACCAGAGTTACAAGGAAATGTTTGGTTCATCAAGCTGTGATAAGAGTGTTACACGTCTCCCTGAGATTGCTTGAAGCCTCTAATGTTATACCTTAATCTTAGTTGTATGGACACCTTGCTCAAGCAGCCATCTTTAATATGTACTAAATAAATAACTGAAACATTGTTGAGAATATTGTTGAAATCAAAAAAACAAACAAACAAAGTGAATTTGTAAACATGGCCATTGAATCTACTCTAAAATATGCTACACAACAGTTTAAAAGGGCGTTGGGGAAAGATCGACGAATGCTACACATTTCTCCCTTATAACAGACTGTCAATAAATAAAAAATCTGAGGAGTTTCCTCATAATTCAAAATGCTTGCTGTTGTCGTTGTGCAATATTTGCTGTATTTGGTATTTAACTTTTTGTTTTTGTTCATTTTTCAGTGGATGGATTATGGAGTCACTGGTCATCATGGTCAACATGTAACAACGACTGTATTCATCATCGTCGTCGTGCTTGTGATAGTCCATCTCCAGCCAATGGTGGCTTGTACTGTCACGGCAACGACCTTGACACTCAGAACTGTACCAATGGAATGTGCCGAGGTGAGTTTCAGTTCATGTCTATTTCTAGTAATTTTAACGAATATTTCATCTTTTGTCAGCTGTATGACATTACGAAGATACTGATTGTTATATTCTTTGATAAACCAACATCGGGATGCCACCATGTTTCCCGGGCTACCACCATGTTTCCTGGGATACCTCCATGTTTGCCTTCAATATGCCATACATTTGACATGTACTCTGATGGTTTGGAATTTCATATAGCTGATGTTTTGTACAACATCATTACTTCAAACATCTTAGACATCATTATACTCTGAGTCTTGTTTGCTGGTACAATTTGTAACATGCCTACCATTCAAACAATTCAAGCCTCTATTCAAGATTTGAGGAGTTACAATGTGTCTGACATCTTGTACTTCTGGTGTAATTGAGTCAATTCTTACAAACTGGTTGACTAATTCAAGCCTCCATTCCACCTTAAAAAGTTTTTGACTATTCTAGAATTACCTACAATAATTCATCACCTGTCCCTTAAAGTCACTGTGTT
This sequence comes from Spisula subtruncata, assembly GCA_963678985.1. Lineage (NCBI taxonomy): Eukaryota > Metazoa > Mollusca > Bivalvia > Venerida > Mactridae > Spisula > Spisula subtruncata. The sequence goes on from OY787660.1 coordinate 62,223,765, forward strand.
ATCTAGATCGGGGTATAATGACTGTTTAATGCTGTTACAGCTCAACATCATAATCCCATCTCTTGATCCTAGAGTCTTCACTTAATTCATCTTGTTTTATGATCAAAGAATCTTGTTATTATCAACATTAGAAGTTGTTTGTAAGAGGTTTCCTGCACAGCTCACAGTCTCACTATAATATCAGGGTATAATATAGGTATAATTTGCTCCTGTGTGAGTTAATTGGGCATCTACCTGCGAGATGATATATAGCATACAGTGTATGATACCAGGGATTTACTGATACCAGCATACACAACTTGCTGTAGAATGATGAAAATTGATGTGAACAATATTTATGATAAGATATCAGTTAGCTTAAGATAATAGTTTACTCAAGTTTCTTTGATATATCCACTGTGAGAATTTGTTCCATCTTAATGTAAAGTACCAGTTGTTGCTTGTGTTTACTATCATCCTCTAATATTCAACTTCCGGGGATATAACCACTTCTATACCTTCCAAGAGTTCATCAAGAAATTTCAACTTTGTCCTTAGACATCTCTCCGGTTAAGACATCTCTCCGGTTAAAACATGTTACTTTGTACCTCATTTTCAAAATTATAATAGTTTCTAGTTCCGCATTCAGCCCTGATTCTAAGTCAGTAAGACTTGCCATTCTATTTGGAAGAATTTATCTTGAATTTTGCGCCATTTTTCAAAAAATTTCAGTCATATAATAACCATGACTGCTTATTTTAAATATTTAAAAATTGCATAATTGAGAAGTTACGTAACCCTTGGAGAAACCTTAGTATGTCAGCTGGTATCTGCAGTTGTATGTAAATTGTAAGATCTAGGCAAAGATTGTCTAACATGTGAAGGGGGGTATGATGACAATATGTTTAGAAGTGTTGGTTGAGTTTTGCTCTACAGTAAATTGTTTGAAAGGTTATGACATTCGAAAATGACATGAAGATGTAAACATCCTATAGGAAACTTGTAAACAACTCCTTCCATTACCTACATCATTCCCCGCGCTAAATTAGCCAGACTGGCTCTCCGATTAGCTATTACACGTTTTACTAATGGAGTTTACATAGCTGGTATCTGTCTGGTTACGCTATTGCCATAATCCAGGTATCATGCTCAATTACCCTATTCCTGGAGCACATTTAACATCAATGCAACACTTATACAAACGTCATTGTAAGACGAATCAGGTGTTTTTTTAGAAGTTCTTTTTTTTCATGTTTTCATTTCAATTGAACTGGAAATAGAAACGATATATTTTTGTCTGGAATGGTTATGTTTTAGATAAGTAAATCTAAACACAATGGTACTAATGCAAAAAATGTGAACCCGTCTGATACATAATTATTTTATTCAGTGAGATAACTTTTTTGCCCTCGATTCAGTTTGTGTCTATGAATTAGATTTGTTATGTATACATTACCATGGTACCATTGATGCAAAATTGCAAATGTGGCATTTCTTTGTCATAAACATGTATTTGTGGGCTTTTTGGTCGCTACTACAATACTTCTTGCCAATGTGCTGCTGAATTTTCTGTAGCTTTTGTGGTAATGTTTTTTGGTCATTTTTCATTCAACTTCTTTGTGGTATATCTTAGTACAATCAAACTTTTGATGCATGAACTTACATTGTATATCTTACATTTTATATCCTTGCAGAGTAATATACCCCGGTAAAACGGGAGAGCTGTAACTAAGTTTTAGAACTTATGGCTATACCCTTCAGCCGTGCATATTATATGTAGATTTGTAAAATAGAAGTTGTGTACACAAATAGGGTTAAGAAATTTGTTTAAACAAGAGTAATATTTTAACATAAGTTTCTTATTGTACATTGTGACATTATAATTCTTACAGATTCAAATGGGAATATTTTACCCAATGCCAACAAGCCTCCACCAAAGGCAACTAGTAATGTTGCTGATTCTATAGGTAAGGGTCAATGTCAGGGGTCAAAGTTGGAGCACCAATCAAATGTTGGGAAACTAAAACACTAACCAATCAAATTGATTGTTACATGTCTTGTTTTGAATGTTACCTAACACCAATATGTTAGTCATTAAAAGACGGAAGCTTGTATTGTTTATAACCACTTAAAACTAAGCAAGCATCGAATGACATAATCACATATATATTTTATGTGGATGAATTTATGTAGCTAATACGCATGCTGATGTTTTAGTCGAAGCAACGAAAGGAGTAAAATATTTGACCCCTGAATCAAGCCCTAGTTCTCACACCCTGTAGCAAATAATGTTGTCTTAGCTGTATATGTTTCTATGTATTTTATGTACTAGTGTACCAAAGTATGAACTCCCATACAGCGATACCATAGAATGTATGAACTAACTTATAGCTTCATAAATTCTGTAGAAAGCACATTCCTACTCCATGATATTTTATAGGATAACTGCAATGTTTAATGTTGCCCATATTATCGATGTTGTAACCGTATATTTCTAGATTTACTGTCATTGATTCCCCGTTAAGTGCTTATTTATGTTGTTTAGACTGAACTATGAAATTTAAGACAATTCCAATGTTTTAGCTTGTCTTCAGTTAATTCTGCTCGATATTATTGGAACCTGTTTAATTGACTTGAAATATTTGGGAAGCAATTAAGTTGTCTGTTTGATGGAAACTCGATGCGGATTTGTCTGGCCGTGCATTCCTATAATCTCGCCTGAGTCTCTGACTCGTTTGATTGCACACTTTGCGTTATCTATTGCATTCAGTGTTGTCTTCCTATACCTGTAGTGATTTGTGTCCAATTTCCTTGTTGCAATGTCAGCAAAATTACTTTCCAATTGGATAGCTATGAGAAGGTTACTCCGTACCATCTCAAATGTTCCTTCCTTGCCCCCCACTCTCTAGTCTCATACCTTCCAATTGGATGGCTATGAGAAGGTTACTCTGAACCATCTCAAATGTTCCTTGTTTGACCCAGCTATCAAGTCTATGCCTCATTCATGCCGTCCAGTTTGGTGGTAACATATGAAGGTCATTATATACCATCCTTTCCCCTCCTTGGTAATCCTTGCCTTAACCCTCTGCCACCATTATATCACCTCAAATCTGAAGGTTATGTTTATAATCTTGTTGCCTCCTTGTCCTGCCCAGTAACCTAAGCCTATACCTTTGCAATTGTCTGTGTAGCCCATAGAGGAACAATAAACTCCATGTAGCCTTGCAGTACCCTATTGTTGGAATGATACCTTTTGATGTTGATTGCATGTAGATTTGATATATTGTCTCATTCAATATTTTCAGTTAACCTGTGTGTACATTTTTGTGTCATTTCTTAAAAAATTAACCAGGTTCAAACACTAGATTATTATATTGGCAAATTTGGCAAGCCGTTTGAACAAACTGGTTGGCAGTTTTCATGTCACTTGCATCTCCTATTAAGAATCGTTCGATGCTCAAGAAATTTAACATAAATGTTTGTCAGCATGTAAATATATGCATCTAAAGTTATGCTCCTGCTTGAATTAAACATTAATGGACCAATGGCCTTCAGTTTGTAACTTTGTTTGAAAACCTGGATTTTCATGGAATTGCCATTTCTTTGTTGTAATATATTTTTGTTCTAGAATGAGTATGATAATACTTTGAGCTTGTATGTGTATGTGTGGCATGCATTGTTTCTCTAATACAATCTATAATAGTACAAACATCATCATGTATGTGTAACAATAAAAACATAATCATGTCAGATAGTTCTAGAGAATCTTATTTCATAAATCAACAACCATTTGTTGCTATACCTTTGGCATGTAAACTTGTCATAGACTTTCAAATCTTAACAATTTCTTTTCCATTTTTCTGCCATTTGAAGAATGTTCTTTCTTGTTTATGTAATAAGATCTTGTATGAAACATAGTCTTGCATTAATATTGTTAAAATCTTGAGTATGGTACTTGCATTCTATTTTTCAAATTTCTGATTATGCTTCGCTATGCTACTATATTATTTATGGTATTAAGTATGTACATTGCATTGGGCATAAAATGGTTATTTGTAATGTCATATTATTATGCAAATTATCGAGTGTTCTATGACATTTTTCAGTAATATTTACATGTTTATCTTTCACAGATTCCTCAGGTAGAAAAGATGGCGGTAGGAAAGATAACTCTGGTAGAAAGGGTTCTGGTGGTGCTGGTCCTAGTGACGTGGAACCTTCTAGACATGGTATGTACTGTTGTATTCACCTATCTGTGCCATTTAGGGGCTGCCTTAAGTATGATTTAAGTAATTTTTTGCTCTAACCCTTGATTCCTTTAGTTTTGTACTTTTGTTTCCATGGGATCTGTTTCGATAGACATTGTCTTGTAAATGTAGCCATCTGAAACTCGTGTCTTGTCAATGTAGCCATTGGAAACACAGAAACAGCACCGTCCATTCCTACTTTATGTCTCTCAGGGTATTTTGTTACATCTACAATATCTGATAGGTATAGGATATATTGACAATGTGATGGTTGCCCTGTGTTTGTTTGACAAGCAATGTTCGACCTTATGCTCTTTGCTTCCTGCTCAAGGTCAAGTTACATAACAATTCATGTTTTACTCATGAGAATCATACAGTTCTAACATGGCAGATTTTCGTAAAACATGAAACATATGTGAATATTACTGACTTCTTTTCTGTATAGAAAACATACATGTCACCAGGTCATGTAATAGTTTGTTTTTACTTCAAACCTTACACAAAAAGCATGCTGATGTCATATATTCGTAGGTTTAGAATTTTATATGCCAGAATATGGCATGTCAAATAGAGTAAAATCTGTCCACCCATTTTGGTTCCTTTTCGTCACCAAAAAACCAGGCTGCATTTTAAACTCCCACTCAACTTGGATGAACTGAAATATGAATTTTAATAATTGAAAATACTTGAGTAGGTTTTGTAAATTTTAACTTTGGCATGTGCATGGTTGTGCGGTTTTGCAACCAGTGTCATATCATACTTACATTCATCATAATTTTTATTGAAACTTTTGTCAAATGCCAACATTCCATAACAGTATCATTTGGCGGAAACTTATTTTGGAATGATGTTCATGTAAAGGGTAGATACATATTTTAGTCGTTGATAAGAGGTTGTTGCTTAAGACGGGTAAATTCTGTGGAAAAGTTTTTATTTGTTGCTGACTGGGCTGTTCTTGAGTGATATCACTGTTCATGGACTAGCTTACATTTTGAGTTTCAATATTCTGTCGGAAACAGTATAATGCATTGTTAAAGCCGGTGTGAGAAAAACCCTTTTCACATTATATGGTGGAAGTTGTGTTTTTATTGTTGGCTATGATGTAGTATATGAGAGTTTTAATTCCCTCCCTTTCATTGTCGACTTGTCAACTAGGAGAATGTCAGATGTTTCAAAAATGATATAAAAAAAACTTACTGATATACAAAGTGTATGGCTCACTTAATTGAGACCACCAGCTATATCTAGGTTTTTTCTGCCATTTCTGTCTTGTTTTCATGTATGTTTATGGTACATTTTTACCAGTTGTTTAATATATGTCAGGAAAGAGTGATTGTGTTTTACCAGTATAGTACAAGTATAAGCTGAATTGTTGATTAGGGTTACATAGTTTAACAGTGACAGCCTTATGGTTTCGTTTTTACTCTTGAATGATAACGAGACACCTGTTTTCTGGGGAAATAAGACTAATTAAGACTATACATAAAGTTGACATGCATGTTGGAGGATGTAGCCAGGTATTATAGCTCAATGTGTTCACCTTCCTGCATGCGATGGTGACCCCTTGTACATCTGGTTGGTGTAACGTTAGTGGTCGGAATGCTCAGCATCACGCTCAATGTGAAAATGTCAACAGTGATTGATACAGTAATTTCGATTTAATGGATTTCTTATTCATGTCTGATTGAAATAAAAAAAATATCCATCCATATGTTGTATGAGCATGTATATACATGTATACTTTGTACATGTTGAGCAGGTGATATCAGATTTCAGCTGTGAGCAAGTCCAGAGTTTGAAACATTGTTACACTGGCTGTTCTCAGTGGCTTGCATCATTTTGTTCGTACAAATCTTGTAACTGTATCCAATAAGTTCACAGTTTACACGAAAGTAAGCTATAGGGAACTTGGTGTTATATTACATGGTAGCATTGACTATGTACGGACATGTGATTCAAACGTTCAGTCCCATGAATCATTGTTCTAAATCATGGCCAAAACTTGTCATATCGTATAAAAATTAAAGTGAATATATTCGGGATTTGGGGTGTTTAGGGTTGATATTGATAGCCCGTTCCTGTTGACTGTTAGCATTAAAATATTGAAACTATGTGAACCTTTTGTAAGGCTATAGTATAAAATGTCTTAACTTCACAATTTGGTTACTCACCTATGTAAACCAGTCATTGTATAATAGAAGTCAACTAGAAGTAAACGTAAATAATATGTATTTGATATAAAGCCTCTGTATGGTAGGTATATTGTACAATTGTTATACTTGTCGCGTGATTCGTAATTCTAGAACGTTATTCTATATTCTCAATGTTTCAGCAGAAGCATCTGAGGCCGAGAGCAAGGAGGACATCACTATATACATCGGCCTTTGTGTGGCTATTGCAGTCTTCATCATCGTTATAGTTCTAATTGTCATCATTATACGTCGCCGGAGCAATCAGCAACAAAATATGAACGATAGAGATCTTCCAAATGGAGGTAAAAAAGTTGTTAAAAGTAAAAAAATATTAGTTTAGTTGCCCTCATTATCTTCATATGTTCAAAATTAGGATGTTAACATACCCAAACATAGCCACTTTGCAAATCAGTTCTATTCAATAAACAAAGGCATACCATTGCTCAAGAGAATGTTCACATAATGCCTTAAATCATAAGGTCAAAATGTCGTAAATCATTTATTGTCGAAACATCCTTTTAAGTCCACTTAAACAGCTTGTGAAGATTCATTTCTCAAAATGGCTGCATGCATTAGTGACACTTAAATTGACTAATTGAAGAGTTCATTCTTTTGAACATTCTGTTTCCATGGCTTTATAAGGTTTTTTATGTATTTTTTTCAGGGTCTTTTTATCCCCAAATGACTTAACATAATTATATTTGGTATTCATTGTTCGGGTGTATGTTTAATTGGGCTATACAGTTTATAGACAGCTGTGAAAATATTGTATTGTGAGTGATTAACTTAAATCTATGAAAAGTTGCTCTCTTAAATGTCTCCATGTTTCATTGTTTTATCTGTCAACATGAAGACCTTAATCATAGGGAATGCTGGGAAATCATACATCCTCCCAAATGAAACTGTCATCAATGTACAAAATGACTGATGGTGAATGTTTTAAAAGTGGAGATGTATTTGTTTGTGATGTTGATTATTTCTCGGGCCTGTATATAAACCAAAGCCATTTAGTTGGGTGGTCGTTTGTAGTGAAAAGCAATCATGTGCTTTTAAATTCATAATTGAGCTGGCTAACTATATTAATTTCGCCAATTTCTCAATCATTTGAAGCGCTGAAACATGAAAGGGGCTTACAATTACACGAAACACCTGCATTTGAGCACAAAAAAAGATTTGTTTTGTTGAATGGGAAAGCTATTACTAATACTTACGTTTGGTTAGCCAACTTATAATGTATGTCATGCAATAGAGCGATTTATTTATACTGTGTAATAAAATAGTACTTTGTAATGCGTTCATGTGAATTTGAATAAAAGGCTGAAATATTTTAGTGAGTAAATAAATAAGAGTTTAGCAAAGAAATTGCTTTCTATACTCCATGGCAATTATGATAAATGACGTTTAATTTAAACAACATCGACACGTTCATTGTGCCATACTTGTATAATATATTTATAATGATGTGAAAATTGTTGATCATTAATTTATCATCCTTTATTTAGTAATGATGGGGGTCATAACTCTGAATTTTCTAATATATTTTATGCTTCGTGGTTTCACTAAATGCTTTTGCCCATGTGTTAGAATTTAGTATTTGCGGTATTTTAAACGTTTTACTTCATTTTTTGCAGATATTCATGGACATCTTCATCCAAGTGATGAAAAGAAAATGAAAACAGGTAAGTTGGTACACCATGTGAAGAAAAACACACCTGAAAATTTAATTGATATTTAATTGACAGGATATTCGAATGAAATGATATTATAATGAAAAATTGAAGTTATTTAGATTAATAAAACTCAGATCATGATAATAGTCCATGTGTATGTTTATTGTCTGTGAAATAAATGTTGACTCTTCATTGTTTATTGTCTGTGAAATAAATGTTGACTCTTCATTTGCAATATAAAGAAGTCATGAAAGTGATAAATTAATTTATTTTGGTTACATCTTGATGGTTTCCAATTGTGCTGTACTCAATTAATGCTGTCTTTGTCCCTATCATTTTAAACATTCACAAATTAGTCTCGAATCAATTAAGTTGACAATATTCACAAAATGTTCTGATATTTTCATTTCAGAAAACCTGTTGTCAGCATATCAGCCGGACTTGACTCAGGTCACAGTACCACCTCCAGTCACACCGATAGATCATCCCAATAATAATCATATGCAGAGGATAAACTCCTTCGATAAACTACCACCAACATATGCTGAGATTAAGGAACATAGACTTAGTGCCCCAATGGGGAACGGTGTTGCTAACGGTGTTAATATTATAGAACCATCACCCAACAATATGCTTACACATAACTCTTCCATGGACCAACTAGCAAAGAAAAACGATAAAAATAACTTAGTTATAGTGAACCCAGTGGGTACTGTGAATCCCAGAGGTAGTGGTTCAGACAATTTACGTGATAGTCGAGGTTCGTTAATGTCCGTAGAGTTACCAAGTCACATAGACGTTGATGCGGTTACTTGGAGTACGTTTGACCATAGAGGAGGTAGACTGACGTTGCCTGAATCAGGGGTCAGTCTTCTCATACCAGAAGGGGCCATCAATCGAGGGGAAACTGAGGAAATATATATGGCTGTATGTCGAGATGATAAAGATCGGCCCAAACTATCAGGTGAGCTATAATCTTATGTTTTACTGGCTTAAAATATAAATTCCAACCTGTCAAAATTCACCAACACTATTTACATAACATAAACATACCTATCTGCACTGAAAATTCTTTCTGTTTTTTTTAGCTGTCAAAATTAAATAAACTTCTGTGTTTTAAGAATTTAAATTAAGTCGAGAAGGTAATAAAAGCGCTGTAGAACAGTGACATTTTTTTGACATCCCCTATTATGCTCTGTTACAAGCTGTGTATGTACTGGTGTAACACTGGTATATAAAACAAGGGACAATGAAAGAACAAAACCCAAGTCACATGACATTGTGAATCTGCAGTCTTAATTGTTAACATTTAATGTCATTACTCATTGCCTTGTCAGTTGTTAATTGCTAAATATTGTCATTATTACAAAACCTAATTCCTGCTTACATTTTTATGACTTGTTTCATTATGTTACTTGCTGCGGGTTGAATTAAGCTGCAAACTTTTTATGCTCTACACTTGATTCTATCATCATGTTCAGACAATATTTATATGAAGGCCTTAAAAAATTGTTAGTTTTCAGTAAGATATACAGTAGGTTGGTTGTAAATGCTATTTCTGGACTTCTTTAACATAGAAAAGAAGTGCTGGTACATAACGATCCTTTGAAATGAATATATAAAAATAACAAAAAAAAATTTTTTTTGAGCACCATTAAATTTTCTGATTATGGCATTTTTGTAAGTCAAAATGCAAGAAACAAACTGTTTATTCTTATGCCTTACAAGTACATTTCACTGCAATGTATTAAAATTTATCTGAATTGAAATCGTTGCTGTAGCTGCAGTTTTAACTCCCGGGACACTTGATTAAATTGTTATATCATGTTTTTGATTCTTGCTTATGGTTACTCCACTGTTGAATCATCTAACGTCCCAGTGGCGGTGAACATAATATTACCCATGTTTGCCATAAAACTGTTACGCTGAAATTTGAAGATTTATTGATACATTACTACTTGGCTATAAATCCTATTTTATGGGTTTTAATAGAAATTTAATTTTAAACATTTAATAGTGAACATGGTTTTGAAGAGTTACATAAAATTTAATGTTCAATTTCATAGTTTAAAAATTAAAATTGATGACACATCTTCCAGTTTATTGAATGAACGTTCAGATTGCTTGTCTGAGCAAGGCAAGTAGCTAGGTGCGGTGTGCCGCTGTAGTTGTCTGTCTGTTTACTTGACATTGTGGTCTTCTACAGCGTTGTCGTTCTACCACTTTTAAAATTGCTTACAATGCATGATGTTCAGCCACTAAGTAAAGTTAGAAATTTATCGAAAAAAAATGAAAGGAAAAGAAATCCTTATTCACAATTGTTTAGATAATTTTGTTCAATGTCTATGCCAAATCTTCAGTCTATTAAAATGCGACCTTAAACTGAATTTTCCTACTTCTACAGTGGCTAGACTGTAACCAAGGAATGTTAAAGCTAAGTTCAAAATCATGACATCTTGTGGGTGGGGTTTGTTCATGTTTTATATACCAGTTAGAAACTACAAGCTTAGATGAGCAGTGGATTACCATCCCGACAATCTAGTTCAATATCTTGTTCTAGTCAATGAGATTGCTGTTCGTTCACACGATTAGTTCTAATGCATTTTAGGGGAAGAGATTTTATCAAATTTAAATGTAAAGTGATGACGTTTTTGAACATACGATGAAGTTTGATAAAAAAAGTAACATGCATTAGTAAGTAATACGAAAATTATCTATGGTAAATCAATCCTCTATATGTACGTCGATGATGATCAACTCATGTTTAAAAGCACATAATATTCTCTTGGGTATTATATGAACTAAATTAACTTTCCTGAGTACAATATCACACAAGCTCATCTTTCCCTTGAATATACCTTTACACAATATGAATATATATTCTAGATTTCCTATTTGATAGTATTGGTCAATTTTTTTCGACAAAATCAAACAAACACATCTTTTCCTGGAATATACATAACACAATATGTATGCAAAAATTTTCTGTGATAGTATTGGTCAACTTTTTAGACAAAATCTCACAAAAAAATCCAGAATGTATACATTTAGTCAAGGTCTCTTCTGTGGTATTAATTTAGGTCAATTTTCTAGACATAATTATAACAAGAATATTCAAGAACTATATACTTTCCATACTGGGTATACTATATTATGCAGATTATTTGATAGTCAGACAAGTCTCTCATTTGAATGATTGTTGTCGTATTGATGTGTTGATTAAGTTTGTTACTGCCTATATTTGACGTGTTTGACAATGTCTACTATATTTACAGAGAAGCAGACCATACTGAGTCCTATAGTCCTGTGTGGACCTACCGGGATGGTGCTGAAGAAACCTACAGTTTTATCACTACAACATTGTGCTAACATTCGACAAGGTGGCTGGAAGCTCTCCATCTGTTCCAGTAATACGCCCCTCGAGGAGCCGCCACAGTGGCAGGTATGCCATGATCATGTGAGTTTATGTAGAACTGAGCAATGATCAATCAAACATTATAGTATCTGAAACATTCAGGTTTATTTCGATCGCATGACTAGAGTTTGAATATTTCCACAGGCTGCTCATCCTGTTTCCATAGCAACAATAATACATTCCTTACTCAAACTGGTTAGCTAGGTTTCTTTAAATATCAAAATTTGTAAAGTTACTATAATTAGGTCAATTTTGATAAGTAGGTCATTGTAAATTTGAACAAGTTGCTAGGTGACCTTCCTATAACCTTGACCTTCATTTCTATTACAGTTGGCAGTATCATTGGGTCAGGAGACGATAAATACACCAGTCTATACACAAATTGATGCTACACATTGCCATCTCATGACGGAACAACTTCAACGTTATGCTCTGATCGGCGAGCCTGTAGCTCAAGGTCGTGCCGTCAAGATTCTACGACTTGCTGCTTTTGCCCCGTCACTACCTCCGTCAGTTGATTTCAGTATCCGAGTATACGTTGTTGAGGATACGCCTGATGCATTAGAAGTAAGTTCTGTTCTTGTCAGTTTCTCGCCTACAAAATGTGCAAGATTGCGCTTTATCTGTATGCATTCTTGATAAGTAAATTCCAGGAAATACCATTTGTTTGTTTTAGAATCTACATTATTAAGTTGTTTACATGATAAAACGTTCTTAGTGACAGGTAAAAAATTAGAATGAATTCCATTCTGCATAGTGATTGGTAGAAACGAAAAAAAAACACCTTCACTTGGCAATGTTTTCCCATTTCTATGTTATTTAATTTGTATTAATTGCTGTTAATTATAGTTCTATAATTAGATGAATTCTTCTATGTTTATGAACATAGGAGTACCAGTATGTAGGTTTTTTCCCCGATTCTTTCATTATGCTTATCTGATTACGATTTGCATTCATTATTCTACTTCTGTCTTTATTTTTGGTAAATAATGGCTTTATTTTTTGCTTTATGTTCTGCAAATTATCAGGAAAATGTGGCAATTTATGTTCATTTGTATTTTTTCTAACTTTTTAGAATGTTATAATCTTTGTACTTTTGTATTTTAATCTTACTTTTTAGGGTGTTATCAATTATGTATATGTAATTTTTTCATTACTTTTTAGGGTGTTATGCAAGTGGAGAGACGTCTTGGAGGACGTCTGCTGGATAAACCAAAGCAGATTCCATTCCAAGATGGAGGACACAATCTATGTTTGACCATTGAAGATCTGGCCAATGGTTGGAGGAGTAAACTGGCTGCAAACTACCAGGTACGTCACATGTATATATCATACCCAGTCTGGGAGAGAGTGTTGCTGTAGAGAGGTTGTTCTGTAGCCATTGTTGAAAGACTCTATGTAATTAAAGCCATGTTTAATGGTGTGACTGAGTTGTCTGTAAAATGTTAAGAGACTAGATCACTAAGGATATTAGATCACATGCACAGTGTGTCTCGGTCTTAAACCATATGCTGTCTGAGTGTATGTAACTGATGAGCGGTCTATTGCTGGAAGTATTGCATCTTGAATTTCTGGGTTGTGTGTGAGAGAGCGACTAAGAGAGAGGTCTGTATCCAGTGATCAGTAAGGAGGATTGATGCCTGGGATGAGTTAGAGACTGAGAGGAAAGTCTGTATGCAATCTATAAGGAGATTCAGTGACTGGCTTGGTCGAGAGACACTGAGAGGAAAGTCTGTATGCAGTCAGTACGGAGGATCCAGAATATTAGATGAATAGATAGAGCACAACAATCACAAACAAACAATAGACAATTCAAGTTTTGATTTTAAATGCACTAAATTGCAGACAGACATCAATATTGTTTGCCTTGTATTTTATAGTATATTGTTATTGTTGATAGTGTGATTGTCTATGAGGATTAGCAGGGCGGGGAAACAACGCCCATATTTATAGCAATTACAAGAATAGATCAATTTTAGAAACAATAGGAATAGGACACAGACAGCAGCTGTATGGATGACAATGTATTTTATATGGGAGTCTGAATGAGACTGATTACAAACGTGATTTATAGGAACAAAGGCTTGACTAGCTCTAGCTGTATGATTGATTTAAACCTCATTACTTAATCTGATAGATTTGAAATCAAGTATTTTAAATGCTCAATGCACACAAAGGCTGTTCCAACAGAAATTGGGTTTTAATTCTTATTTTTTGTGAATTGGTCAATTCTTGTTAATGATATCTTTGAGAATGTTGTTTAAGAGTCTTGGATTACACATTAATACGATTTGATGAATGAGTATTATATTGACCTAAACTACTAATTGCTGAGTGCAGGATTGTGTTTGTTAAAATGCTGTGGGAGTTTTTATGTAATTCCCTTTAATTGCCTATGGAATAACAGAGTCTGAGCAGTTTTAGGGCAGGCGCTATTTTTCAAAATGAAGTTTCATTGTTGGAACTCTTTTGTGTATTTGACAGGTTATGTGGCTCATGAAAAATTGTCTTTTATTTTTTGAATCCGAAATTTGGCACCTTGTGATTATTGATGATACAGTCCTTTGCAGAAAGTGAAATGTGATGCATTTATTTAAACCAAATCATTTCTTAATTAATGTGAAAATTATGGAGATTTTTTATGTTTGAAGACTAGGTTGGTTTTGTTGTGACGGTTTATTTGTTTAACAAAAAGTAAAGCTTTTAATGATAGCATCCATCAACTTTTTGACATTTTATCTCATATTCATGAGCTTAAAGTCAATGTCATTTAAATTAACGATGCAATAAATTGCATTAATTACTTTTATAATGAAAATAAGTTACTATCTAAGAAACAAGTTTCGGGGTTTTATCAGAAATTCTCAGAAACTCGTGTGATGTGAATTGGATATTAATTATAAATTAAACTTGATGCGTATCGTGTCTGCATTTAGTTAATGGCCTCACTTATATTAATTATATGCATTTATTATAGAAAGTCATTAATTTATATTTTCCTGATTAATTCTAGAAGCCTCACGATTCTAAGTTAGGTCGCTACTTCATTTGCATGTAATTCTGTATAAGCAGTTAAAAGATGTTTGGGAATTTCGCAAATTTACAAAAAAAGCATTTGGCTTACAAAGAACTCTTTTAGAAATAAAAAATGCTAATATTTGGGAAATTAAAAAATTGCTTACATGCAGAAATATCTACCTACTTAAGCACTTTGCTTTTTAAGTGAAACGTGACTCTGGAAATCAAAGCTGCACATATCAGTGCTTCAATGTGGAACTTGTCCGCTACTGTACAGAAATAAGAAGCAAATCAATGCTGTTTGTCCTAAACAATTTTGCTGGGGAATTTAGATTTAAACCGTTATTGAGGCTGACAATGAAGTCCTCACCACACACAAACTGTGTGGCCTCTTTGAAATAATGAAGTCTTTATTATTATGGATTGTTGTATGGAGTTAGTTTTAAATAGCCTAGATGAAGTTAAATAAACAAATCAATGTTCAATAGTTGTTTGTCAAAAACAATTTTACTGAGAATTTAGATTTTATGATGTTATTAAGGCTGACAATGAAGTCCTGACCACACACAAACTGTGTGGCCTTGTTGAAAAATTAAGTCTTGATGTATGGAGTTTGTTTTAAAATATCCTAGAAGTAGAAGTCAGTGCCATCTAATGATGATGATGTTGATATTCTTGTTTCTAACCTCTTAATTGGTTTAAATATGGAATGAACGGGTATGGAATGTAAGCTATGCAAGTGAAAGCTTGCACACTGGGTTGAAATTAGGGTTGAACGATAGGACTCATATTTCTGTATGGCACTTCCTGCGGTACAAGCTCACTGATAACATCTGTATTTTGTCAGCCTCACAGGTCTGTCATAATGATGATGAATGATGCTAAATTAACACGCTAACTCATCTAATACAGATCCAAGCTATTGGAGAACTTAATTATGCGTAATTTCGAATGAATGTTTTTTGTAAAAACAAGCGGTGGTGTTGCTAGTGGTATTCTGTATAATTACACACCCCTGGACCATTCAGATCGGGAAGTATTGTACCGGAGTGATAATATCCGGTCATTATCCATAATGATTGATGACACTGATTATGGAAAAAAAGCCGCTAATAAAAGCGCCACTTAAATTAATATGATGAGGTTGTAGTATAGCAAAACACATACTGTACTGAATATTAGTTTTCATTTGTATCCTGAAGAAATACCAGTATAATTCAATGGTTAGGTTATCTGATCTTCTTTTAGATGTTTAAGTTCAGCGTTTCTTTTACATCGTTCAGGTGAGGGGTCAGAAAAGGTCAAGAGCTCTTGTTCTATATAATTGAGGAAACGGTTATTAGATGGCCACAATTGATATCTAAATTTTCAAAATTATTTTTGACAATAATAAGTGAAAAACATTGCCTGTTTCTATTTGATATGTTGAGATTGAAGATTAAACTTGTGCCTGTGGTTAATGGACACATGGCGTTACCGTAGAGATAGGGGCTGGTCTGTGCTGATCCACGCATAGATGAGTGGGCCCTTTGTCTGATCTGTTCTCATGATAATTTTCTGAAATGAAAATATCATTTTCTTCCCCTGTCTTTCACATCTTTCGATGAAGAATGTTTTGATAATTGATTTAGAATCGCATTGAATGCAAAGTAGTTTTTTTTTCTTAAAATATTTTGTAAAGAAAGGAATTTGCCTCATATTTGCGGCTTGGTCCTACTTTTCTGTGTTTGTTAAGCAAGTGAGAATGGAAATGAGGCATATGAATAGTGAGAATGTTTACTTAAGGAAACCTCCGCCATACTAAGATTGATGTAATGTTGTATCGGTAGAGAAGCGTGCAAGATTCTATTGTATTCCCGAAGTATGCATTGTATGAAGTCTATTGTTACAGTAGTATTAGCATAGCAGACAAACTTCTGTATATTTGCTCATCTTGTACTAAATCTTTAAGCAAAAAATATGATAAATGCAGCATTCGGTTAAATTTGTCAAACATATTTTCAAACTGTATTTGTATTGATCGAGTGCATTGCTGCAAGCCATCTGTTGTACAGTTGCACACATTGCGTATGGAAGGCCACTTATTGTACGTTATTTGCAATACTGTCAATTAGATGAATTGAATGATTAATTATTGATTCTAACGGTCTTTGTTTTAACTTTTCCAAGATTTGTTTCCGACTTCCTTGATTTGATTTTAATTGATTATTTCTCTTATTTTCCAGGAAATTCCTTTCCGACATATTTGGAGTGGGAACCAAAATAACCTGCATTGTTCATTCTCCCTCGAAATGGTAGAACGGGTTCAAGATTCTATAAGATGTAAAATACAAGTCTATCAGAAAGCTATACTTAGTAATAGACAAGTGCTCAAAATCAACACAAATTTCAAAGAGGTGAGTTGTAGTGTTTGTGGCTGCTGATAACTCATTATCGTTATATGCATCAAACTTCTTGATAATTGCACTTCGTGTAGCGGCTCAGTTAAATATGAGTCATTAATTTTCTAACTAAGTTTGTTTAATTTGCCTTTTAAATAATTAATTTGCTTAGGTTTAGTTTCTGTTAAGTTGTGGGCCCCTATAACCTCATAATTAATGCCTCCTTCAAAGATGAATTAACTTTAATCAACTCAGTGAGGGATTTCGAGTGAAACCTCTCCGTGTTCCCAGGGAATAACCAGATTCGGAGTGATAAAACGTTATATTTAATTTGTTCCCACAATATATGCTATTGTATAACAAAGAGTAAATGCAAGAAGTTGCAGCCCTATGATTGAATTTACATCACTAACTATGTCACTACTTTTTCCGTAGTGACTAAACAATGGAAGTGATTGTTTTAGATGCGGGCACAAGATTTACTCCCTACTCCGCTCTAGAAATCAGGAGGTAAATTAATGATTTAAATAATTAATAATTAATTAATGATTAAGCAATTAAATAATGAGTCATTGTGTTTTTTTCAGCCACCAACAAGTTCTAGTCCAATTGGTAACACATTGAAAGGAAGGTCGTCAACGGTTACCTCGAACACCAACTCCAGTTCCGGTGTGAGTTCTGTGGTAAACCATGATACTAACACACAGGCGTCACGTTTACCATCACATATACGTCATCAGTTATGTATGTTACTGGACACACCCTGTGCACGAGGAAATGACTGGAGAATGCTAGCTCAGGCATTATCTGTAGATAGGTAAGCAAGCAGCAATTATCACAAGTTAAACTACTTTCTATTTTAAGTGGTTAAAATAGTGGCATGGAAGACATGGAAATATTGGCCAATTTTGCAAATTTACTAAATCCATTAATATATTTCATTCAGCTCCAATTTTGCCTACAAAAGTCTTTCAGAAATTCAGAATTCAATAACTACGGTTTGTAGCGGCAATACTACTTATACAGTACTCATCATACTACAAATAAAGTACGCCAAAACAGTTTTCATGTTCAGCCCTTGATGAATAAATTTTTTCCAATTCCAAAATGTCATACCTGTCACACATGTATTTCTGCTAATTGTCCTCAATTTCCTGTTTTTCAATCCAATTTATTAGAAACATGAATGAAATATTATCCATATATTTCTTGAATGAGTATGTCAATAATTGAATGTATGAGACAAAAAGTAGCTTCATCAAGTATTGTGACACGTTATAATTAATGGAAGAGTTAATCATTATTAGCAGTTGTTGGCTGCAATTTTATTCTGCCATTTTATTTATCAAATCACTAAATCTCCCATTTTCATTTTATTCAAGTCCATTAATTAAAATTATTTGCCTACTTGACTAATTAATGAGGTATAAATGAGTATAAAAGCTTGTAATTGGAGAGTAATTGTTGTGGATGTATTGAATGGGAGCCCATGAATCATTTTAATTTCCCGCTCAGGATTAATTATGTAACGTCTTGTGTTTTATATTGACAGGTATATAAATTATTTCGCAACAAAAACTTCACCGACGGAGCATATTATAGACTTGTGGGAGGCTATCCATCGTGAGGATACTGCAGTTACAGACTTAATGAATATTTTACGTGTGATGGGCCGATTGGACGCTGCTGCAGTGCTAGAAAAAGATATCGGCTCATGGTTATGAACCTATGAAGCTTCTGTGTTCCGTGAACAAAGTGACAAGTGAAATTATAGTGAGAAATTCACTCTAAAAATAGTAAACAAGTTGAACTTGATGAAGTGTTGTCTGGTGCAAAAATTGCCCAACTTGGAACAACTACACTTTCTTCTATTCGTTGAGAACATATGGCAGTGTAAGGAAACGAGGGTGAAAGTGTTAATGATGATTAAATCCATGTTAAAGTAGAGCAGATTAACTACGTACGTTCCTCGTACGTTACTCGCTGCATAGATGCTACTCTTGCGCAACATAGACAAAATAAAGGTGCACTTGATTCTCAGGCAGGATGGTGCACTTGATTACTTGCTTCACAGGAAGTGTTGGATCTGAGAAGAACATGTTCTGTTTCTGTGAAAAAAACTAGAGAACTGAAAACAGGCTCGCCCAACACATGAAAGGAACGACATACGTTTGGGTTCTTTTTTGTGTGGTTGGGTTAATATTGAGAGAGTGGAGGAAGATTAAGATAACTGTACCAGAAATAGAGACTGGTTTGTGTGACTGTACCAGAAATAGAGACTGGTTTGTGTACTCTAAGTGTGATAATTGCAATATTAACATCACAACTTGTGAGTGACGGAGAACTGCTGAGCAAAGCATGTATGATGCGACTCGTTTGTGATTGGTGAACGGCTAAAAGCTGTCCAGTACAACAAACTCTTCAACCGTTTATTGACTCAAGTCTCAAGACAATGTATATGAATGACATGAGTTATATAAATGGTTTTGCTTTCTTTAACTTATATATCTGTGATCTATAAATAATATTTGCATGAGAGATTTTTGTTGTTGTGTTGTTAGTTCTGTGTGTCGTCATGGCGACAACGTTACGCACACAAGTTTATAATAATATTACAAATAGCTCTTAAAATCGTGAAATTATTAAGAAGGGCACTGATTGGTGGGATAGATATGCAACATTTCTTTGTTTTTGTTTTGTTGTTGTTTCGTTGTTTATAATATTATAAGGAAGGAAATATATACGTACATTGCTTAGCACCATGGTGATGAAAAACTATTGCCTTGAACCTAAATGCTGTTATATTTTTGCTCAGGCTTGCATTTATTAGTACTCTTTATGCAATGACTTGGGGTTTGAAATATGCATAAAAATAAAGGAGAGCAAATGCATATTTCGATAATTTTATGCAAAATATTATTCACAGAACAAAATCTGAACAATACTAATTGTGCTTTAAATGCTTGTATGTGCTGTATTAATGATAGTGGGGTAAATCTGATGTTATGTTTTATGATTCAATGTACGCAACTACACATACTATGCTAGCCTCAAACTTAGTAAATCTCGTCTCAATAATTTATCATCTTCCCTCTTCTAAGTACTGGTAAGGGATATTATTTTGCTCTGTCCATTTTCGCTGGTTAGAAGAAGTACATGTGTTCAAATATTTTAGATAGAACTTTTGCGAAACATAGATTTTTTGCGAAACATTTTTGCTAGCTAGACCATACCATGTGTTTTGCATCTGAATGACTATAATTTAACTATACATAATTATTCTGTTTGCTATTTAAAAATTGTTATTTTTGTATATATGTAATAATGTGTGTATATAGACAAAGAGAAGATTTTTATGCTACCCCATGTAATGTCAGTTATATGCAAAGGGGAGTAACTCCGTATAAGATTAGAGATAATGTATGAGTACTAGTTACCTCCCCTATATTATAAAAAACATGGGCCTATATTACTCTGCCTATACAGAATTTTTCTTAATTTTCTAGTCATGATTGATGCCAGGATCAGTAGTAGATACACTTATATATCATGATCAATCATATTATATACACATATTCACCAAAATTTAGTGGAACAAAATTCGTATTTTCAAATTTGATGAAAATTTGTATTTCATTCATTACTGTCGTGAAGTAACCATTTTTGAAGCATACTTAATAAACAGACATATTTTTTTTCACAGATTATGATTTTAGCTGAGACAAAACAAATATATACACTCATTCATTTATGGTGCTATTATATTCATTGTATATGCCTCACTTATTTCTCTGTCTCTTTTAAACAACACTTAAGTACAAATGTACCACAATAGTTTGATACTCTTATACTGACTTCTAGTACTGCTGGAAATAAAACATTAAGTCAACAGATTTATGTGTTTTGTTACTGTAAAAAGAACTCTTGCCATTTATGTAACTATGTGTTTGTTATAGCTTGGCAAAGCAGTTGTGTACAGGATGGAGTTTTCTGATCTTGACATGAACTCTAAAAAAGTCCAGTCTAGCATTTTCTAGCCCCATGGTAAACTCCTGAAATTTGAGTCCAGTCTGCACAAGACAATACTCCATTACAGGCTGATACACATGCAACGATTCTTAATTTTACCAAGTATCTTGTGTAGATTCTAACATAATGTGGTCGTAATTCATTCATTCTAGCAGTTTCAGTTTGCTTGCATTCATCACAAATCACATTTTTTGTTTAATAGACATGTATAACTTCACTGACTTCTATCAGTGTAAACTTTTCCAAATCCCATTTAACGTTGCTATGGAAATCACCTTTGCCTAGTTTTCGGCTATCTTCCAATATTTGGTGCTTGGTCACAATATAATGGCTTCCTTTAGCGATGACTTTATTTATGGTACATGTATATTTTTCCAGATTTATGTCAGATAGTGTTAAATTATGATTTTAAATTAATTTCAGTTGTTAGGTTACGAAATGTCATAATTTTTATTTTTCTACTTGTGAATCTTCCATTGTTTCTGTTTATTTATTGTATTTTGAAAAGTTTTAAACAAAAACCTAAAATACACCTACTACATATAGTTAGTCTTTGTTAGGTATTTGATTAAAAAAAACAAGCACTACATATTTCGACACTTAAATAAAGTAACATGTTTTTGAGAGAGTCACATTGTTGCCCAAATACATTTGTATATACAATTCTTGTTTTTGAAGACTTGATCACAGAACACACTGTGACACATCATAATAAATCCAGGTGATCAGATTTGAACCAGACTGTCATATGTAAAATATTATATTTCATCCACCGCCATCCATGGTAACATAAATCTTCCTGCAAGTTTGTGGGCAGGTACAAATTTGTTATACATGTAACACACATGTAATACTAGACGTGAATCAAACATGTTGTGTCAAGATGTTGACAATTTCCTTGTGTTGACAGTGAGGAGGTTGTCAAAATATGTTGACAATTTACTCACGTTGACAGTAGGGAATTTGACAATTTACTTGTGTTGATAGTGGGGAGATTGTCAAATTTATGTTGACAATTCACTCATGTTGACAAGTCATTGTTGTTGACAGGTTATAATTGTGTGTTGACAACCAACTCATTCAGACTGCAAGGAGGTTGTTATACTTCTTGAATTGAGAATTACTGTACTGTGCTATAGACTTGTATCTGACTTGTATATGTTTATTGATGGGAGATATTTCCATGTTTTGTAAGACTGACATTTATTTATGCCTGTAAATATGAAAACAACAAATTAAAAAAATGTCAAATCATATTTCTGCTTAGTTCTTTATCACTATTGTGGTGTGTTGAGAAGTGCTGAGTCAGTGGATAATGCTCTCAGCAAAGAAGTTCCTGGTGTTTGAATCCAGGCAGTGGATGCTGCGCTCAGCTTGAAGTTCCTGGTGTTTGAATCCAGACAGGGACAATAGAAATTTCAGTGTTTCACTCTCAACTTATTATGATTGCCTCCTCGATAGCCAGGTGGTTGAGCGTTCACTTCAAGTGCGGGAGGTCCTGGGTTCAATTCTAGACTGCGTCTAGCCAAAGATGAAATAAAAATGGAACAAAAAATTCCCTTACTAGCTGCACATAAACTGGCTTCTCTTTTCTCATAACCTTGTGACAATGGAGTACATCAGGAATGAGGTATCGAGAGTGATTAATATATTTCGGAAAAACTTGCTTCACCACTGACGTTAAATAAATTAGTATGAACTAACTTGATATGATCATGAGCTGGTTTGTTACCCAAAGGTAGTATCATGTGTATTTTTTATATGCACTGGAAGCTTTAACGAACCTAGAATTGAACCAGGATTTTTTGTATCACACCATCGTCTCTTCACTTAAAGACAGAGATCATTAGCTAATCTGGATGCGAAACAATTAAACAACCACCCACACTATACTTAATATGAAACAGTTTTATCAGGTGAATTTTATGGTACTATGTTAATGCCTTCATAGCTGATAGTCATGGAATTCTAAAAGGCCAAGCATAGCCTTTTTATTTGGCAGTCAGCTTTCTGCTGAAGTATGGCTGGCACATATCTATGTGCCTCCACCCAGACTTGTACCTGGGTTGGCATACAAGATGGCAAGAGCACTAACCACTTAGCTACAGAGTCACTACAAAGTTCTAGTAACAGGGTTAGAATCACATTACTAGTGAAGGAGCCATCCAGTTATTAGGTCAACCCATGTAATATCTGCTGACAGTATACATTCTCGCTGCATCACCATCTATGTGAACATGACTTATAGACCTCTCATTGTAACAAAATATACACTGTTTAGATGAACATATTTATTCTATTACCAGAAATACATTATGAGGCATTAGTGCTCTTACAAACATTTTAGGACCCATACATACATTCGTATTTGAAATCTGTGTTACAATGCATGATTTATACACCTACTTTGGAACAGGTCATCATGGAAAAAGCAGTGTTTTGTTAAAAAACTAGTAGTTTTC
This sequence comes from Spisula subtruncata, assembly GCA_963678985.1. Taxonomy (NCBI): domain Eukaryota; kingdom Metazoa; phylum Mollusca; class Bivalvia; order Venerida; family Mactridae; genus Spisula; species Spisula subtruncata. Next base: position 62,247,158 of record OY787660.1, read on the forward strand.
AGACACTTTTATTGTTTTCTCATTATTTTCTCATTTTTGCACATACACCCTATTCCTCTAAACCAGGCAATATTTACATATACAACAGTACCCCTGCATTTATACATGTATACAGGGTGTTTCATAAATATCTGTCCCATAACCAATGATTGTCGTAAATACATGCAGGATCTCAGCGTATATCGTAATATACCAATGGAAAGCCAACATTTCATTCAGTATATAACACAAAAATGTCACTATCAATGAAAAAAATACAATTTGCAAGAATCTTTAATCCTATGTATGATAGTAACATTACCATGTTATATACCGAATAATAATAATATAAGTCAAAAACGCGTAATGCGGTGTCTGTCTGCGAGGCAAATACGTAGTTATAATTATCAGAGATAATACAACATTTCCCGCCTTATACCTCATGTACTGTAGTGACAACGACCATATCAGCGTCATTTGAGCAACTTTTTTTTGGAGTTGTTTCGGTGGCGCAGTTGGTATGGTCGCGGTCACTTCAGTGCTAGGCGCTGTCACCGTTGGGGTCGTAGGTACGAATCCAACCCAACCGGGTGAGGGTTAATAAATACTGAATAATACTTTGAAATATTGGCTTTCCATTGGTACATGAAGATACCAGATGGGATCAAGCATTTTCTCATGACATTAGTCAGATATTATTAAACACCCTGTATATACAATACATGATGACTGTGGAAATACCTGGCATTGCTCACAGGTAACTGTATCATTGATAAAGACAATTTGAAAAAAAAAAAAAAAAATCAAATTTACATAAATTTAATTTTTTTCTTTTTTTTCATTTTCAACGAAACAGTTACCAGTGGAATTGCTCAGTTCACCAAACAGTTGGTCACAACACAGATATTAACCGACTTACATTCACCGCAATTCCTGTTTAACATAAACAACATAATAGCAGCATATTGCCACATGATTAACCTGCCAATAACACCAATATATTCCATATTTGGTATCTATTATATCCCAATTTACACAAATAAATGGATTTCGGTCAGTTCGTAATTATCAGTGTTATCGACTATTATATTGTGCGCCCACAATTAAGAGAAAGTCATACAAATTAAGTATATTCAACAAAGCGGATAAATAACTTAATCGGACAAGCACATGTTATCAATTAGTACACAACTGGCCTCTAAAAGTAATCTGTAAAAGCAATTTCGCAACGTAATTTAATAAATTATGTTCCACCCATGTTATTGTGATTTACATCATTTCATCCATTCGAAATCATTTCAACCATGCCATAATTGTGATTTGATAGCACTTTGGAACATGTTTTTGACTTATAAAGTACATGTATGTGCTATAAATAAAATTGGTATGTTGCGTCCAGATAACGTAAAATGGTTTGGTCAACTGTTGCAAAATTGCTTTTACGAATTATTTAAGTGGTCAAGATTATGAAACTCATACCCGGTATTATAATATCTGACAATGTGAACTTATTTGTAAGTGTTTCTAGAGTAGGACCACATATCACTGCTACGAGAAACTTTGAAATCTGTGCTACCTTAATTGAGACTTCAAAGAAACGAGAGATGTTTGTAAAACTCATATGCCAGCAGCCCAATACTTGAAAATTGTAAAGGTCACAGTGTCCTTGACCTACTGACCTCAAAATAAATAGGGGTCATTTACTGTTGTGTAAAGTTTGAAGATCCTAGGGCAGTGCGTTCTAGAGTTATTGAACAGAAACCATTTTGGTCTACTGACCGACCTATGAGCAAAGCAATATATCCCTCATCAAGGAGTTATAAGTTTATAACTTTAAATAATAGATAATAGATCTCAGTCACTTGAATATTTGTCAGGCAATAGTTTTTTGTCAGATCGAGGGGAAAATTTGTCAGACAAAGTGTCAAATATTGCCATATAAGTCACGGTATGAATCGAGTTACATTACTTCTCAGTTCCGTCAGAGAATTGTTCTGTTTTCATATGGCTCTGACGGAACTCAAAACTGATGTAACACACGGACAGAACTCAAATGTCATGTATCCTGAGTTCCGTCAGAGCGTTACGTCGGTTTTCAGTTCCGTCAGAGCCATATGAAAACAGAACAATTCTCTGACGCAACTGAGAAATAGAGTAACACGATTCATACCGTGTAAGTGTGCCCAATAAATTGAGAAGCTTTTAAGGAAACAGAAATAAGCAACGTTAGCATTGGAAGGCTGCTAAGTGTATATACATGTATGTTTTATACATTCAAATACAGAAGTACATTTACACAAACAATATAAAATACTGTACAGAAGTCATGTATTATAGGCATAAAGGATTGTAATAATATTAATGTTTTTGTCAGGTATGACATCATTCGCTCGTCATAATATGAACACCAGTTGATATTACCCAGCATGCATGGGATTAGCTATAGTTGTGTCTCCACAGTCAATCACATTTGCATCAGGTTTGTTATGTCAAGGATGATGACACTTTTTCATAACCATTTTTTCTTCGAAGTTGTTAGCACATTGTCATCATGTTCATTTGATCAAGGATGTTGCTTTGTGTGCACATTATAACACTAACATTTCAACTTTCACAGAATTTTCATTGTATTCTAGTTACTGTTATCTTATGTGCTTTACCTCTCCATAGGATCAGCCTCTGTACAACAACCTAACATTGAGTTTCTAACACTGTATTGCTCTAGAGAGGTTGTACTGTTTGTCAGACACATGTATCATTGCAAGCAACATCTATGGTTTGTGTCATTACTCTTGTGCCGGCGTTTCTTCTTGTTCTCCTTTTCGTACGCCATTTGCATATCAGTGGTGACACTAGGACGACGGACGTTGGGTTGTATCACCCCACAAGCTTCACTGATCTTCCTCGTCAGGAATCCACGCAGACCTGTTTCTGTTGTTGAGCCAACGTAAGAGGGAGTCACCTTACGATGTTGATCATGACCCATTTCCTTTGGAAGGTTAGAAAGCTCAAATAGACGTCCAAACACTTCGTCAATATTAATGTTTAACATCGCCGACACTTCGAAGAACGCGCAGCTTGGTCGTCCTGCTAGAACGGTCAGACATTCAGACGAAGGTATTACCCGACACTCTTCCTTATCTATCTGGTTCCCTACCAGAATCAATGGTGGACAAACTATGGGTGTTAATCTGTTGTTTATTGTTGTTTTAGCTGATGTGAAACATTCATCGAGCTGTTCCAGTATCAGCTTGGCTTCCTCGAACGTATCACGTTTAGATATATCATACACCAATAGGAACATGTCTCCTGCAATAGTCAGACATAGAAACAATATTTAACATACCGGTAACAAGACTGCAATTCAGTAAAGACTTATGCCCAGTGTAAGCCTTATCCATAACAAATTACAATAACAAGTTATTCAGGGGCCATTATTCTGTTGAAATGTTTGATAATTTTACATGGCTTTGATAATGTTATGTGTTTAAATGATGGTTAACGACTATGCCAATTTTGAAAGCTATGCATTGATGGACTTCAAAAAATATTAGAGTTTCAACATTTTGTAAAGGACGAACGAACAGACAGACAGGTGCATCACTATATGCCAGGGCATAAAACAACAGACTACATAATTCATGACTTATCCTATATTTTCAAACATTGGGCTGTTGCTTTATTTCTTGTGTAAATTGACAATTTTTTCAGGACTTCAGGATTTCCAAAACTTTTACTCATTCTAATGTCTTCAGAGTATTGAGTTCTTAGAACCTATAATTTTAGATATTTAGAATACTTAATGTCTTAACTGGTTCAGAAGGATACTTAACTTAAATTATCTCAAATGTACATAATATTTAAAATCTTATCAAATTTGTATAACAACCAACCTGTCATGTATGAGAGTTTTCGGACGGTAGGGAATGGATTATGACCGGAACAGTCGAGGATGTCCAATCTGTATGTCTGCTTACGTATCTTATATATCTTCCTATGGAAGTCTTCTACTGTCGGTGTATATCTGTTCTCAAACGTATTGTACAAGAATCGTGTTATAATAGCCGACTTCCCTACCGCTGTAGATCCCAACACAACCAAACGTAGGCAATTCTCAGAAATGGTTTTCTCTCCTCTGTCAATTAGTGACATGTTGTCGTCTGCTGAATAAACAATATGTTTATAGTCCATGTGACAGACCGAAATCCATTACCAAATTGGTGAACAGATCCAACAATGATTTTCGGTTAGCTTGATATCTAAGCTGTCCGAAATCAGTTGATGGACTTGCGGGACATTTTGCCAAATGACCTTTTGGCGGCCATCTTTAAAGATGGCCGTCGTTATTTTAAGCAATCAGAGGGTTTAGGAAAAATTCGATTATTCCTCACCAACAAGGGCTATCGTCTTGTGATTCGTCTTAAAATGTTCGCAATTGAAATGTGCATATAGCAATATATTAATATAAATAATATAATGTGGTTATTAATTAATAATTATTGATTTTTTAAGAAAATTATGATATTTTTCGATTTTTGTCGTTAATTGTTCTCTTTCAAATCGGATCTGAGTGTGTATTTGACCATTTGTTGATTGTTATATGCAGATGAGGGTTCTAGGCGTCCATAATAAACATTACATTGACAGATTTTGGTTTAAAAATCCTTCATGAGCCCGGAATATTGGAAACCTTAAAGTTTAATAATAGTCCTGTCTATAAATGGGATATTTAGGTTAGACCCAACATTGGATTGTACAGTGAATATTTTTTGGTTTTCTGTTAGAGAATATGTTGCTATTGAAGAATCTGAATGATGACCAGCTGTCATCATTGAGCATTTTGAAAAAAATCAAAATGGCGTCCAAAATGGCCGCCAAAATCAGAAAAACAATCAGAGATGCCAGTAATTAGTTACAAATTTCTTTTTTGCCGATTGGTTGTAGTTAAAATGTTTTTAACACATGTATTTATATTATATCTATTGTTATTCGTCGATTAAAATATTGTGGGATGGCATCCATGTCGGCTGAAATCAAAATGGCGGTTACAACGGCCGCAATAATTGACATATTGATATATTCTATTAAAACATTTATTGAAATGATTTTTGTTGATATCGGAATTAAAGTAGTTAACTAACATTCAAATAAAAGTTCGATTCGATTCAATTTACCCGTTGCCTTATTCAAAATGGCGTCCAAGATGGCCGCCAAAATCAGGAAATATGTCGGTGGTGCAAGCGATTAGTTACATAAATTACTATTGTTGCTAATTGGCAGGTGTGTAGATGTTAAACATAGTATCTATTCAAGCATAGCATTATTTATTGTTTGAAATTATTTAAGATAGCATACTAAGAAATCAACTACCGGCTGTAATGGCCATCATAATTGCTGAATAAGCATATTTTATTAAAATCGTATAGTATGTTCAAATAGTTTTTATTTGTATTAAACATTATATTTATCAGACATGCATTATGGTTTAACTTCAAAACGGCAGCAAAGATGGCCACTTAACATTACATAAGTGGTGAATAAATTGCAGATTATTCTTCTTTCTGTATAGTATATATGGTCGTCCTCTTGGGCATTATCGTGCCATTGATATTCAATTACAAGATCGTGTGAGCGGCGAGTTATTTTTGCTAAAAACAAATAATCATGATTATCCACTATAAGTCAGACCCCTCGAGAAGGCATAATCGCTGTCGACAATGCTCATGGATCTGGTTCTAGAGTTTCCTACCAAAGTCACCAATGATCTGCATGATGTTGCTTGTTGTGCTAAAATACCGTTTGACGAATTGCGTCCAATATGCTGAACTGCCTCCAGCTGACAAATATTTGCCCTGGTTGACCCTTTGCCGAGTTTGCGTATTCAAGGATTGATTTGACATGTGTTTGGTAACATCGTATCCTAATCTGTTTCGATAGTGGGTCAAGTTTGTCCAGAAGAAGGCGATGCTGTTGTTAGCTTTCCTCACAATGGTAGCAACATTGTTACTCAAGGAGACCTCATCTATGTATACCCCGATGTACTTATCTCTGCTACAACTTGTAACGTGTCATGCTGTTGTGGATGAAAAACGGAGTCTCAACACGAGTGCTCTTCCTAGTGATGCGGGTGACCATATACTTGTAAAAAAGGATTAAATGACATGGACCCTCCCATTCATTGTTGTAGTCTGTCAATGTCATCTTGTTAGCCTTGAGCATTTTCTTTAGCAATTACCATGTTCAAGAGGTTGTTGTCAGCAAGTAGATGGTGAGTAGATGTTGCATGAATAAGAAGGTGGTAGATATACAACGAAAAAGTTGTCCAATGGCTGATGACTGGTGCTGTGTTGGTGGACTGTTCTCCGACCAGTACATGTTGGGTTCTGATTGCAAGAATTATGCTAGTACTAATCCTGTCAAGCAGGTTCCACTGATATTGTAATAATTCAGTTTGCTGGCTTGCCTCTCCTTTCCTTAGACCGAAGGCTTTGTTGAAGTCCCGAATCACGGGCTACTCTGATCTCAACCATCTAGGTAACAGTTGTAGTTGGTTATGGAATGCAGCTGACTCTCAGTGGATATCTTTCTGAACCTTGTTGTTAGTCAGCTAGTATCTAAAACGTGTCAAGAAGGGCCATTATCTGGCTTTGAAGTAACGGTGTGAGCTCGACCAGTTCACTTCACGCAGACTTGATTGAGATGGACCAGTAGTTGCTAGGTCGCTATAAATTGGTCTCTAGTTTTGATGATGGGTGTGACGCTCTAGTCTGAAGGGAGTATAGTATTCCAAAAACTTGTGTGGATGTTGTTTGGAATCTTTGCTTCATGCGTACCGTGACCAGTTATATTCTTTCTCACATCCAGTTTGTCCTCACCTCACCTCACCTCAGTCGTTCGTCTTACACTATAATCCCAGTGTCTGCGATGAACTTTCTGGTCTTCCGCAGATCATCAGCGTCTCCATAGAGCTTCTCTTGGAGAGTTGTGTCTGTGGGCCACGTTGCAGTTCGATCCTGGTTGTGTCCTCTGCATCTTTGGAGGTAATGATCGACAGTTTGTTCTTCTTCCCCGCATGGACAGATCGGAGACGGCACCAATTTGTACTTCCGGTACATGTGATGGTTCAGCCTGTTGTGTCCTGAACGTATTCGTACCATAATCGCTTGTTCTGACCTGTTAAGACCAGCATCTTTGTATCTCTTTATCTCTTTATATCTCACATGTACTGGCGGTGGTGCTGACTGTGCTCCCAGTTTTGCCAATTTATCTGCTGTTTCATTTCCAGGCATTCCACAGTGGGCAGGAATCCACTGTAGGGCTAGTTTGCAGTGAGTACTAAGGTTTTGTAGTATTTTGGCTAGTTTTGGTGTTTTGTTGTCATCAGTATAGACATGGGTCCATATCTCAGGAGGGTATTCTTGGCGTATCAAGTTTTCATGGCTAGTGTCAGACTCCTTCGAACACATTCATCATCTTGCTTGCCTGGCTCGAGTTGAGGGACTTGGAGTCTCACAGTTACTGCAGACAGATCATTTGCTAATGGGTTGACTATATCATCCCTGACAAGAGGTGTACTTGCTATGGTCAAATCAGGTGCAAATTCTTTGTCTTACTTCTTGGTTTCATGTACAAAGCTGCTTCGCTTGATCCGATTTTTTGGTAAATCCAGCCAATCGTGTTGCCATTTGGTGGTTCGGTATTGATCTGAACTTCTCCGCTTGAAGCATGACTTTGGCTTGCCTTCGTTTGTATAATGGCTGGATACCAGTGAACTTTTCCATGAATTCAATCGGTGTAGACTTCGAAGCACCAGTCATTATGCGCAACGCTTAGTTCAGGACCTTGTCGAGTGCTTGGCTGTTGGTATCCAGTTTGTCTATACTGAAGTTGTGCGGAATGCCCACTTCTTCATCATAGACGTTTGACTTTTCTGATTACTACTAACAATGGTTGGAAATACCTGGGATCGTTTATGGGTTTGTAATTTTATATGGTACGTTGGCATAGTCTCTGAAATATTCCATCTTGCCGCTGTGGTCCTCGCCACTATGAATTCAGTGCTATGGTCGCTAACCCAAGATAGTGCTGTACTGGTTATACCGAGGATACGTTTGTTGTTTACCCCTATCGTGAAGATGAAAAATTGTTCTGAGCTTGTTTCTGTGACCGTGTCTATAAATATTAAGAAAGTATGGCGATGGTAGGTGTTGTCTGTAATCATGCCAGTTTCCAAGTCGATATCTGGTAAGTTGATGCAGCCTGTAAGCCATTTTGTCGATGTTGTGTAGGCAGGGTGGAGGTGGTTGACTTCATAAAAAGCTTGGTTGCTGCTTGGTGATCTGTAGATTAGTGTAATGGCGAGCGGATCGCTTCCGTGGCATATGAATGGTGCTACTGTGAACTCGGTGTATGCGTCGAGTTTGATGTATGTGCAGATAATCTATTCTTTGACGGCAATGTGAAAATAAAACCTGTATAACTATGTATGAAAAATATCTTATGCATATACCGTACCACGTTACCAACCGAACACAAATTAGACAATCAGAACCGGTGGTTCACAATATTGATGGTACTTGACTTAAGGATAAGGACAACCAACCAGATAACACCATAGTCAACACTTGGTCAGTTACAAGCGATGTGACTATGTGGCTATCCTTATTCTCCAAAACTATTAGATAAGATCAGTATTGAATACCACTCTTATTTGAACATACAAGGTTGGCAACCATCTTAGAAGTCATATCAAATATACTGCACATAAAGTGTTCTAATGGTACAGTAGATCTATATTTTTAACCTATAGCAGTATTCACATCAACACATTCTATTACGATACATGTTGTAATGCACTTTTTGAGTTTGACATACCTGTATGCGGTGGCCATTTTGTCACAATTATGATTTCAGCCTTCATTGATACCATTTTAAACGGGGTAGGTCGATCACCAAATAGATATAATGTTATATTTTATACAGGGTATTTAAGTTGTAATTATGTTTGCAAAACCACTAACCACTAACACAATATGTAATTTATTTTGGAAGCCATTTTGGAAGCCATTTTGAATCAGCTAATGGTTCAATGCTTAAAACTCAAAGATTTCTTGTAGCATTTATTACATATTACAGTTCAATCATTTATTATACACCACTTCAACTTAAATTGTGATAAAAACAAATTATTTTCCTAACAGCTTGTCATTTTAGCCACCATGTTGATTCCAGCCATCACGGATGCCTTTTAACATTCACTAACTCAATCAATAATATTGAATATAAATAAATAAGTATGTTTAAAACATTTAAACTACAACCAATCTGCAAAAAGGCGATTTGATCCTAATTTCTGGCACCTCTGATTGTTTTTCTGAATTTTGGCGGCCATCTTGGACGCCATCTTGATTTTCACAAAATGCTCAATGATGCCAGCTGGGCATTATTCATATTCTTCAATTACAATAAATTCCCTTACAGAAAACCAAAAAATATTTACTATTCAATCCAATGTTGTGTCAAACCAAATATCCCATTTATAGACAGGACTATTATTAAACTTTAAGGTATCAAATATTTCGGGCTCATGAAGGACTTTTAAATGAAGATCTGTCAATGTAATGCTTATTATGGAAGCCTAGAACCCTCCTCTGCATATAACAATCAACAAATAGTCAAATACACACGCAGATCCGATTTGAAAGAGAAAAATTAACAACAAAAATCGAAAAATATCATAATTTCCTTAAAAAATCAATAATTATTAATTAATAACCACAGTATATTATTTATATTTATATATTGCTATATGCACATTTCAATTGCGAACATTTTAAGACAAATCACAAGACGATAGCCCTTGTGAGTGAGGAATAATCGAAGTTTTTCTAAACCCTATGATTGCTTAAAATAACGACGGCCATCTTTAAAGATGGCCGCCAAAAGGTCATTTGGCAAAATGTCCCGCAAGTCCATCAACTGATTTGGGACAGCTTAGATATCAAGCTAACCGAAAATCATTGTTGGATCTGTTCACCTCTTTGGTAATGGATCTTCAATTTTCAAGACCTGGGACATGGACTATTAATACTAGTATAACATTATGAAACATTTTGATATTATAACATTTACCCTGGTAGTATATGTACGGAGACTTATTACTGTTTACAATGATAGTTATTTGTTAGTTTGTCTATTCATAAAAATGCAAACTTCACTGATTTTAGTTTTTTTCCAAATTCTGAGAATATTCTTAAAACTAGCCCAACAAAACCATTATAAAGTTCTAGAATAAAAAATCAGAATGTGACAATTCAACAGTATACTGTAAAATAATTAATTTTTGTGGGGGATTTCGTGGTTAAATATAAATACACAAAATCACATCCTATCAAACAATAATTTTGACCTTTGTATTTATCTTCTGTAATGCAAAATTTACCAATTAAGGTCCCATCAAAATGGTCTTTTTTACCAAAACAACGAAATTTCGTCAAATTAAAATGAAATGATTTATAAATCATCTTGACATTTCACCATAAAATAACACATTTGATATCTCTCTTGCACAATAAGATGACATTAAAGATCAAAGGTTATTGAATCACCATAAAAATTTAATATATATATTTAGTATACCTGTAAAAGTAGAATTCAGAGGCGCTGTAGTCGCAGAAGTTGTTGTTGTCGCAGAAGTTGTTCACTCTCTGGCATTCAGTATCCAAGTACGGTAAATCAATGTAAAGAAATAATCACAAATCTACAATGACGTGAAAATTGTCATTTTTATTTACAATGAGTTGCTAAGTATGTAACGGGAAAATCGTGACAAGGCAATTTGTGTCAGTAACAGGAATAAAAACAATCAGTATATGCCGATTTTGTATAGAGCTAGTAAACCATATGAAAAACGCTATCGGTAAATGTTGATATTTTATCATGTAAACTGTATCAGAAAAATTCTGGCTGTGTGAATAAGTATGAATATCAAAAGTAATCACATAAAATATTAAAAGGAGATTAAGAAATAGTAAATTTACAAAAGGTTTTCAAATACTAGTAAGGCTTCATTCCATCACTTGGGGTCACAGTTTTCGTTATCGGCTGGTTAAGTTGAGTGTTGCCTTCCCTGTCCAATTCCCTTATATCTTTTTGTAACTCTGCAGGCATGAACATTCGTTCCAACAAAATATCTTGCAAAGCTCAAAAGACCTGTAGGGGAGACTGACAGCAATATGAAATACAGATTTTGATCAGAACTTTATTTCTTATGTCCAAATAAAAAAGATAAGAATGCAAATAAAAATATTCAACCTTAATAGTCCATTTGTAGGGTGAATTCATTTTGAAAGATATTTATATAATGGTACTGACAACAAAATTGAAAATTGTAGACATTTTTTTTAAAAAGATGTAGTTCTAAATCTCAGACGTAGAAATCCGTATTTCACATACAGGAATATGAATTGAATACAATAACGAAAGCATAAAGATTACTCATGTATTAAATTTTTTATAATAATGATTAATTGGATCAATCAAAAACTGTTCAACACTAACCGACCCCACTGATATTCGCATACATAACATAACGATATGCATTATTCACATAGCTCAGTGCTTGTCTAACTCAAATTTTTGAATTGTCCAAGAAATCATTATAATAAACATTTTACTGCATGCATAATCTTTATGCTTTCCATTATTGTATACAATTGAATACAGAAGTCAACTTTGACTTGACATATTACCATTTTGCTTTTGATTACTCACATTCAGTCAAAAATCAACATATTAGGCTTGTTTACCAGTAAATATGCATATCAAAAATAAGCATCTTATATTTTATATATAACAATATATTTTGGTTCAAACATGTATCAAGTACAGGGGCATGGCAGTGACGTTGAAATTATTTTAAGCATATAGCACTTGATTTACCATGGCATTCATTTAAAGTACATCTACAGTACAGTTACAATGGATGACAACCAATCGACACAAGTCAAGTAATTGCCATAAAATAAAGGTCTAAGAGAGATAACTCTGACAGTGTTTGGTGATATTTGGATAGAATGTCAGTCAAAGAGAGATAACTCTGACAGTGTTTGGTGATATTTGGATAGAATGTCAGTCAAAGAGAGATAACTCTGACAGTGTTTGGTGATATTTGGATAGAATGTCAGTCAAAGAGAGATCACTCTGACAGTGTTTGGTGATATTTGGATAGAATGTCAGTCAAAGAGAGATAACTCTGACAGTGTTTGGTGAAATTTGGATAGAATGTCAGTCTAAGAGAGATAACTCTGACAGTGTTTGGTAATATTTGGATAGAATGTAGGTCTGAGAGAGATAACTGTGACAGTGTTTGGTAATATTTGGATAGCATGTCAGTCTAAGAGAGATAACTCTGACAGTGTTTGGTAATATTTGGATAGAATGTCAGTCTAAGAGAGATAACTCTGACAGTGTTTGGTGATATTTGGATAGAATGTCAGTCAAAGAGAGATAACTCTGACAGTGTTTGGTGATATTTGGATAGAATGTCAGTCAAAGAGAGATAACTCTGACAGTGTTTGGTGATATTTGGATAGAATGTCAGTCAAAGAGAGATCACTCTGACAGTGTTTGGTGATATTTGGATAGAATGTCAGTCAAAGAGAGATAACTCTGACAGTGTTTGGTGAAATTTGGATAGAATGTCAGTCAAAGAGAGATAACTCTGACAGTGTTTTGTGATATTTGGATAGAATGTCAGTCTAAGAGAGATAACTCTGACAGTGTTTGGTGATATTTGGATAGAAGGTAGGTCTAAGAGAGATAACTCTGACAGTATTTTGTGATATTTGGATAGAATGTCAGTCAAAGAGAGATAACTCTGACAGTGTTTTGTGATATTTGGATAGAATGTCAGTCTAAGAGAGATAACTCTGACAGTGTTTGGTGATATTTGGATAGAATGTAGGTCTGAGAGAAATAACTCTGACAGTGTTTGGTGATATTTGGATAGAATGTAGGTATAAGAGAGATAACTCTGACAGTGTTTGGTGATATTTGGATAGAATGTAGGTATAAGAGAGATAACTCTGACAGTGTTTGGTAATATTTGGATAGAATGTAGGTCTGAGAGAGATAACTCTGACAGTGTTTGGTGATATTTGGATAGAATGTAGGTATAAGAGAGATAACTCTGACAGTGTTTGGTAATATTTTGATAGAATGTAGGTCTGAGAGAGATAACTCTGACAGTGTGTGGTGATATTTGGATAGTATGTAGGTATAAGAGGGATAACTCTGACAGTGTTTGGTGATATTTGGATAGAATGTCAGTCAAAGAGAGATAACTCTGACAGTATTTTGTGATATTTGGATAGAATGTCAGTCTAAGAGAGATAACTCTGACAGTGTTTGGTGATATTTGGATAGAATGTCAGTCTAAGAGAGATAACTCTGACAGTGTTTGGTGATATTTGGATAGAATGTCAGTCTAAGAGAGATAACTCTGACAGTGTTTGGTGATATTTGGATAGAATGTAGGTCTAAGAGAGATAACTCTGACAGTGTGTGGTGATATTTGGATAGAATGTCAGTCTAAGAGAGATAACTGTGACAGTGTTTGGTGATATTTGGATAGAATGTAGGTATAAGAGAGATAACTGTGACAGTGTTTGGTAATATTTGGATAGTATGTAGGTCTGAGAGGGATAACTCTGACAGTGTTTGGTGATATTTGGATAGTATGTAGGTATAAGAGGGATAACTCTGACAGTGTTTGGTGATATTTGGATAGTATGTAGGTATAAGAGGGATAACTCTGACAGTGTTTGGTGATATTTGGATAGTATGTAGGTATAAGAGGGATAACTCTGACAGTGTTTGGTGATATATATTTGGATATAATGTAGGTCTGAGAAAAACGACTTTCCAATGTTGGTTATACCAATTGCAATACAATACATTTATAGGTCTAAGAAAGATAACTCTGAAAGGCATTAAAATAGATTGTCATAAGGTCTAAGAGAGATCATTTTGACTTTGTGTCGTTGTTTTTAGTTTTTAAGTTTTTAATTACGAACATCTTCAGTCTTATGCCAGCTAATGTCTCCCTAGCGTTATCATCAACCAGTTACAGCCATGGTTCATTGGTGAATGTGCTAGATTTAAGACTCTTAGATGAAACTGCAACATTATTTGTCCAAATATGTGGAAAAGTTGCACTTTAGGTTAGACCTGGATAGAAACAACCCTGAACTAGCCACGTGAAGCAGCTGCCACATATGACTGAAAGATTGTTGAGAATTGGCAACAAAGCCAAATAACAGTCAATCAGCACTTACTGGTTCTTCCACAAGCAACAAACAGCTAGCCGAATGACCGTCTAGTACTGTACCAAATGCATGGTCTGTTTTAAATAAATTCCTTGCTAGTGCTATTGGTAGTCTGCAAGATATTTAAGAATATCTCCACATTACAGACAATACAAGTCCATTTTACAACCTGTTGCAGGTATTATGACCCTGAATATTCAGGGCAGGTCGATAAGACAACACAGCTATAGTCGTTAAATGTGCCACTTGTAATTTTGTAAGAATCATATTTTGTACAATTACGATTGAAGTTTGCATATGGGCACTTACTCTTTCTTGAAATAGGCTGTTCGCATTACTAACGGTCATACAGACAACTTGAGACAGGTCAGAAATGTCTGACTATAAATACAAGTAGTGAACACAATATATACAGGCAGATTTTTATTTTTATACAGCACAATGAAAGCACAATTTTCAATGATTATAATGGTCTTGAGATAAGTTTGATTCAGAAAATACAAAACAGTACATACAATGCTACGATGTCCATACATGGCATGAAAACACTGAACTGCATCATTCAACAAACAAGAGATGTTTGTAAAACCAGTATGCCTCTTTAAAGTTTAGAAGCCAAAGACGAATGTAGTCATTAACATTTCAGCAACCTTGACCTATGACCTACAATCCCTAGAATCAAAAGGGGTCATTTACTAATTGTGACCAACTTCATACATACAGACCCACATGTGCAAAGCAATGTATATATCACAATCATGACAACAAATTTTGGTTGAAAATCAAATAATAAGCTCTATATCATATCCTAGCAACTAAATAAAACTGGTGCATGTGCAGTGGTTTCTACTTTATCAATCTTCATAGATATTCGTTTATAGAAACAAAATGTGTCCACATGACACGGATGACAATACTATGATTGGCATTTGACCTTTAAGTGTGGCATTGACCTTGAAAGTCTTGTGTGGGACACTATGTAGTGATTTTTGGTGCAAAGTTATTTCAAATATACCAAATGAATTGGTTTTCTCCCCTCATGAAATCCTCCCCCATGTTACTGCTACATATAATTACAGGTCTAACAGAAATTATACAGTACTAAAAGTTTTCCAAGAAGCAGATTCAAAGACAGCAGCTGTTGTAAAAGCAACAAAAATATTGGTTGACATAAAGTGAAACACAGTCATGTGTATTGGTACCTACATACCCAGTAACAAAGGTCAAGGTCATTCCATGTCGTTCAATGTGCAGGTGAACTTCTCTATCTAACATTACAAATGCACATTACACCAGAGCAGATATTGCTCCACCTGATTGTATGTCGAAGATTACTTGGCGAAGGTTTTAAAGTTAATGCATTGGAACATGTGATTATCAGTTACCGTTAAATTTGATTTAAAGTGTATTGATTGACAACAGTTTTATTTACTGGTGTAATGCCAATTCTCAGATCAGGTTTTGGAAGTACATTTAATAAACTTAAAGACCAGCGGGAGAAAAAATAATCAGGTATCGAGACCAAATCTATACACTTATTATTTAATTACAAAATACCTACTGTTTTTATATTAACAAGCAGGTAAACATGCATGAATATATGTAATTATATACATTACATGTAATTATCGACTATGTTATGACATTTTGGTGAAAATTAAAAATGAAAATTGTACAAAATTTATGACTGTAATGTTAAAATAATGAGAGTGAAAATAAAATTTGCAACAGGTAACCAAGCATTAACAAATACCAGACCGACAAACATATCATAAATTTGGTCAAAAACAACATAAATACAGTGATGTGCCATAAGTATTGGTTAAAATGAACATCATCTTTAAGTAATACTTCTGGCACGTAACTGTACTTATAACAACATTATCACATATATTTGAATAAACCGGTACACATGCAATGACACATCTCTATTTGTTAGTAAATGTAATAAGTCTTGCAATAATAGGTCTGAATAAAATTCTGTAGATTTGCATTGAATGAAAATCTTTATTCATATGAAGGGTCATGACCATGGCTAGAAAACCATTCACTTATAGATGAAGCACATACACATTTTGAAAGGTTATTGGCAGTGGTTATAGACCATTTCAGTATGACGAAACCATTCATATGTTAATTGCCATCCATGTTCCACCAGAAATTTATTGGGCAGAATAAACAATACAAACTAGTCACTGACCAATGAATCATTGTATATCACTTTGCATACAAATGCCCCGACATGTAAACATGAAATGTGTTCATTGCAAAATGCAAAGGGGAGTAACTTTAGTAGTACTACACCATCTATCATGTTATTCAGACCCGTAAATCACAAGACATTGCTCACATTCAAACAATCAAGGAAACAATGCATTATACAAATCTGATTATAAATGGCAATCCTGCATCATTAAATCATTAAAGTGCACATAAAACATGGAATAATATAAAACATAAAATTATTATAATACAAAACATGGTACAGTACAAAACATGGCATAATATAAAACATGGAATAGTGTTATAAAATAATGGATTAAAATTGTTGTATCATAAAATCAATATGACACACAAATGAACATTTACCCATTGCAATCATCCCTAATGGTTATACAGTATACCCCTAATCAAATATCCCCTCAATATAAGAACATAAGAATATTAAGATCACCACATTAGTAATGCAACAGTCAGTTTTCATCAATTAACTTTATTTTGGTCAGAAAACATGGCTCTTCCAGGAAATGAAATCCAGAATTCTGGATTAATCCAGAAAATTGACACCCCTGGTATATTACAAAATGTTAATGTTGTCTAGACGTATTGGTGATCAGTTAAATATGTTAAAGTGTCTACAGATGACACAAGTATGAATGTGATGAAGTGTGTGCACTAAAGACACCCTCAGCAAGTTATATCAGAGCATGAATATAAACATTGTGATGATACAATATTAACTTAGTGTATGTAATAGTGTAGGTAAAAGTATACAAGATAGATATAAAATGTTTCCAGATACACAATGTGTATATACATCTATGTACATAATACATTGAAATGAATAGGAAAGCAGAACATTTAATCAAATGAAACATGATCCAATGAATTCCACCAGATATCCTATATTGATGTACTGAAAAATCTGATGCATGTACAAATTTCTTCGTAAATAATTTGATAAGTACATACTAGACACTTCACACCTGTCCGACACTAGGTATACTACACAGGAAATCATATCAGTACAAGAATTGGCAATTTTGTCAAGCAACTAAGCATTACCCCACAGTTCACACATACAAACACATCATGGCTACAGTTTGCTTTAAATCTCTTTGTAAAACACATTGAATCAATGTTTAAAGCTGTTCCTATCTTAGTCTATATCAGAATATTAACTATTCCCGAAGTGTTGCTTTGAGATTTGTTTAACACAATAACGTCCTCCTGAAAATGCACTCTTTCCAATGGAACGGTTGTACCAAACTTTGAGTTAGTCAGCAAATGAAAACTCATATTTCAAACACTGGACCAAAAAAAATGTCAGCCGATGAAAATGTGTCTTCCAAACAACTGATCATGTGTGACAGTGTGCTTACACAGTATGCTATATTCTCAGTTCACTATTGAAATGCTATACCATGGTATGCAAACTACAATGTATTTCAAAGTCTTCACTCACATAAACAATAGGTTGTTGCGAGTGATCTTTGAGAGAAAATCGTCACTTCGACACTGCCTGATACTATGTCAAACTAGTCCTATGAATAGGGATGTCAGACACTGTGTGGTACCACATTTTTGTCGAACTAGTCCTTGTTTGTATGCTAACTATCTGCCACTTGTATGTGTGGTACTGGTACTATGTTAAACTAGTTCTGGTGTGTATAGGTATGGAGGATGACTTATTGCTGGATTCAGATATACCGGAATCAAATCTTGGATCTTTAGGCGATGTTTTCTTATCTTCACCTGTAACAGCAATAGGAATCAACATTTAAAGTCAACAGTGGAAAATCATAGAACTATTCCATAGCATTACACATCTAGTTTTTACTCATTTCTTCTTGTAATACTGTAAAATCATAAATTTCTGTGGGGATTAAATTTCGTGGATTTCGAAATCAAATCCCATCGAACAATAATTTTGACCCTTGTATTTATTACCTGAGATGCAAATCCACAAATTAACGTCCCATCGAAATTGTATCTTTTACCAAAACCACAAAATTTTGTCCCATCAAAATTAGATGATTTTACAGTAGGTAGATAAAAAAAATTCTTACAACTGATATTAATCATGCCCGACACCTTATTCTAATGGTATGTATTGCCAAAAATAGAGAAAAGAAGCTAGCCTTCCCCGTAATATGCGGCATGTAAAAAAAACCAAGAGAATATAACTTTTTAGTTTTATTTCAAACCTTCCCTACCTAGATATGACAGAGTTATGCCAGAGCCAAAAAGACAGACTTACTGTGTAATTACGAAGATATCAGTTTTTGTGGCATCAAAAGCCTGTATTTTGACCTTAACCTACAGTTCAATATTCCTAAGAGACACTTACATTGTTCACCAGACTGGTCCACAAATGGTTTCAACAAATTCACACAATCTGTTCTCTTGAGATCTGATAATGCTTGCACCAGTCTATTCACTGTACCACCATTTTCCTAGAAAATATAAACAAAATATTTCATAACAACTGGTAAATTTAGAAAGAGGGTCATCTAGATTTGAATTCGGAGTTCTTAAGTGACCTTGACTATAGTGATATTGAAGTTATGCTAAGAATACTAACCACTTTAAATTATTTCATCAAAATTCACAGAGATCAACACGCTTACATTTAGCTGACACGCCAATTTAGACTTACAGGAACAGCTCACAGTTTGAACTAAATCAAACTAGAAGGTTTTTAGACAGAAACCTATGTCACCCACAAAGGGCCATAACTCTGTTAATATTTATCCAACCTTAAATTCCTGACAATGCCCACAACTAGGTTTAGTATCAACTATTGATATGATGGTTCATTGAAATCTTACAAGGGGTTAAGTTGAACAAGCATGAAAAGTCTTTGTGAAGTCCATCTAGAAATCCACATGTCCAGTACAAAATCAACAAGTCTCCTCCATAATATTAATGTGGGAGAAAAACAAACAAACAAATTTTTACCTCGAAAAGTGTGAGGAGGAATCTAGTAGGACTGGTATCACCAATTTGTCCCTCCATGTGTATATGTTTGATACCCAGTCTATCAGCGAGAGCGTAACAATCAGAACCAGTCTGTGTTATATCCAGTAAGTCAGATAACATTATTCTCAGTGGATACTCTACTTTGTACATATCACTATCTGTAAAATAAAATACATACGTGTTGTAGTACATTTAAACTACCAAACCAGAAGGAATTTTATTTAAACAAAAATATTATTTCCCAAGCATACAACATACATACAGCATAAAATTCCTGATAATAAACACAACTGAATTAAATATTCATTTAAAGTTTCATTGAAATCTGACAAATGATTAAGGAGAAAAAGTGAAGAAAAAGTTTGAGATAAGGAAATTATCCCTTAAACACAAGACTATGTTCCGTAAATGCTTATGTCCTATAGGTAGTCTAGTCCATAATCACTAGCTAAGACAATCAAAGTAAAAGTTTTGTAACAAACAAAGAACGGCCTGACAGGACAATCACTATATGCCACGTCTTTGCATTAGTAGATGCTGTGACATTAAAAACATTTAAGTAGAAATGTTTTGAGTACTTACTTGAAGCCATACTACCCTGTCCACTATCATCCGATACAAATCTCATAGATGCAAACTTGCCGGTAATCTGATGTACAGTATCAGTATATGGTGGTGTATCAGTTATACTGGAATATGGCTCTCCATTCAACACACGCAATATCTGTAAATATAAAACCAACACTTACAGGTCTGGAAATTTGCAATCATTTTCATACCTAAGAAAACCGATTTCAAAGTTTTAAATATCAAAAAAGAAGGAAAATTCAGGATTCAAATACCTGAGATCAGGCTCAGATCCGAAAAAAATACAAGACTTAGAAACAAGAGCTATCACTGAAAAGGGTGAATACACAAACATATTGCTTGACATGATTATATAAGCTTCAGAAAGTTTAACCTTATTGAATTTCATCAATGGTAAAAGCAAAATAGTTTGGACAAAAAATTAGAATAAAGGTGCAAAAGGCAACAGCCTAGTAAAAATGTATAGAATGACAATCAGCAGGTATACATAACAAGGTGTGGTACAAAAAGTCCTTTGCAGGCTGTTTTTTAAAAGCAATAGCAAGGCAAAATTCATGAAAAAATCAAAGTGGAATAAGTCCTTGAAGATTTTCATTTCTGTATGTTTCTTTTGGTTCTGATTGTGAAAACAACACATATAAAGTAATGCATGTATAAGAAGAGATGACAATAGTAGGTACTTACTTTAGCGTTGGAATCAGCAAAATCTGCCGGAGTAAGACCTCGACCAGATCTGTGTTTCTTGACGTCTTTATCTTCCTCTCGTTCATCCTCTGTTGTTGATGTTGGTGTTGTTGTTGTTGTAACTTTCTGCTCCTTTTCTGTGTCAGCATCTTTAACGTCCACGTCCTCCGTACTGATAGTCGTAGGTTCATCATCCTCGTCATATTCCTCATTTGTTTCCGCATTTTCCTCCACATTTTCATCCACATCTGAATCCTCATCACTAGCAATATCATCGTTCTCCACATGTGGATCTGCTCCACCGGCCATCAATAATGCTACCATTCCAACGTTACCACGACCACAAGCTAGATGTAAAGCTGTATTACCATCAAATCTCTTCTTGTTAACATTTGCTCCAGCCTGAATCATAGATATAAGCAAATATGGATTATATTTATATGTAAGAAAATATCAAGCTCTGGAGTCATTGACCAGATGCCATGTGATGAAGTTATTCATGTTAAATGTCATGGCGACATGGACCCTCGATCTCAATATAGCAGTTAATGTTCTGTTGCTGACCAACCTTGTTCAGTCATTGACTGGAAATCGTTTGTTCTACCAACAAACACACAGGACCGATCAACAATGCATAATTCCATTCATCAAAGATGGTGGCATAATTAATATTAAGTTGTTCAATTCAATGGCAGCTTTAGACAGGTGATTGCTCATTTCAGAAGATCACAAAACACACATATTCTGTTGTTTGTTGAGTATAGTTACCTGTAATATAAGATAAGCTGCTAGTGAGAGATCATCTACTTCTACAGCATGATGTAATGGTGTCCGTCCACTCTTACCGTCCGCAATGTTCACATCAGCTTTACCATATACGAGTAACTTCATGGCTGCTAGATTCTCTAACTGAGCTGCTAGATGGGTCGGTGTAAAACCTGTAATACATAGATGTTATAATGCCAATTTAATACAGTAACCTCAAAGATATAATAATGAACAATGGATACAGCAAAAATTCTTATTGCTGATTGCAACCCATTAAAAATCCACAGAATGAACATTTTTAAAGCTTTGATTCAATTAAAAGCAGCTAATGAGCAATTTTAACTCTAATTATACCATCAACTTAGTAACGTAAAATAAACAAACAACACTCACAATCAGACCCTGTGATTACAGAAAAGTTGTCATGATTAACTTACGTTAAAAGTGTTTCATATGCACAGGGTCACAGCTTTAAGACTTGCAACTGATCAGTGTTAAGAAAGAGCATACTAAATTACATACCCTCGTAACATCTGACATTGAGTTCAGGGAATGGTTGTTTGGCTGATACACCGGGTCTCATATACTTGACTAAGTTCTGTAAACATTCAGTATGTCCATACAGTACAGCAAGATGTGCTGGGGTATAACCATTCCTGTCCACTAGTGTGGTGTCAGCTCCGGCACGTATCAACAGATCTACGGCATCCGCTTGCTTGGTGATCACTGCCAGGTGTAGGGGAGTCTGTCAATATAAAAATCATCCATTGAAACAAATAATAAGCCAATAGCAAACCTATCCTAAATATATATATATATATTTGCATTCATTTTGTAACCCAGCAAACCAGATGACAGGTCATACCCTTCTGTAAAATTTGACATCAATGGTGGTTTTCAACCTCATGTGATTCCTGTTGGGAGTAAGTCAGTACTAATTGTATGGATAGAGTCCAGGAAAACTACACAATGAGAATTCGTATTATATTACAATTAAAACCATAAAAATATTTAACAATGGATTACAAATTGATGACTGTTCATTGTTTATGAAGTATGATATGAAATATCTTAATTTTCCCCATCAGAGGAATAATAATACAATAGAATTAAATGGTTATCAGTGATACGACTTGATGTGAATGGTCTTCAATTTCACAGAATTGTGTGGTAACCTCCCGGAAGGTGATTATAGTTGAGACAGATTTTAGTCTCCTCCCCAACTTAGTCAGGAAGTTTTATCTAGAATGCAGTACACATACTACGTTATACTTTTTATCGATAGTTGGTATCAGACTGCATACTTGTTTAGTGAAAAAATTGTGAATATATTTTACAATTTTTCATAACTTTTTTTACATTCAACTGAGAGGGCCCTATTGCTAGGCCATTCCGTTAATTCCTACCTAATAACAAAAGTAAGCCAATGAACTTCAGCTTCGCACAGAAAGAAGGTAATGAAACCATAATGCTAAATATGTATGATAATTGGTGAATTTTATCAGATTCATTCAAATATCTCAAGAAGAAGAAGAAGAAGACATACCTGATAGTGAAAGTTGTAAGCATTGATTCTGGTATAAGCATCAGGTAAAGTTACCATGACATCTAGAATATTCTGGAACACCACGTATCTCTGATTGATCAATGCTGTATGTAGGGGACTGAAAATGCATAACATAACATACATTAACATTACAAATATAATTTATTTATTATGTGTAGGTGATTGTATAGACATGGAAAAGACAGGTTTTCAAATATGGACAATAACTCTGCAGAATCCAAAGTATTCATTTTCGTGGGGGATTAAATTTTGTGGATTTCGTGGTTTGCCTTTGACCATGAAATTAAATCTCATCCCAATCATTTTGACCCTTGTATTTATTACCTGAAACGCAAAATCCACGAATTTACATCCCATCAAAATTGTCTTTTTACCGAATCCACGAAATTTGTCCCCATGAAATTAAATGATTTTACAGTATAAAACTTACAGATCACCATCAGGATCATGTACGGCCATCAGGAAACGTTGTACCATCAATAACGATCTGATATCACCAGACGCAGCGTAAAACTGTAACGCTTGTGATGTCTTCATAGCTAGCTTCATCATAGGATCCATGTCTGTTTGTACTGGAAATATACAAGTAATACATAGTAAAAGTATGGTCATTAAAATTTCTATTAAAATCCAATTAAAATCCACTCAAGAAATGTGGAAATCCACCAAGGGCCACAACTCTGCTGAAACTTAAAACTCCACAAATAGTAAGTGAACTATAGAACTGAGAGATAAGGTGCAGTCAACTGTGTCCTTACAGTCTCAATCAATGTGTCCATCACAAAATTTGCCATCCCCCAAAATTAGATGCTACTGTCCTAATAAAAAAGTTTTAACATTAATTGAAACCTGCGAGATTCATAATTCTGACAGCTGAAACTTGGTTCTGGAACAAATATCACAGGAGTCAAACTTCAACTCATAAAAAAAATTTTTAAATTTATTTTTAGATCTCAAATTTAGTATCAGTTTAGAGGCCCAAAGGGAAAACAAGGCATACCAAACTACCTTTTAAATCAAGTCTTTATTAAAATTGTAATAATTATGCATGTTATTATTGTTATATTATAGTTATCACCAGAAACCTAAATATATGTAGTTTAGGTCTTTGATATAACCACTAACAGTTCTAAAACTCTTAAATGAATTAACATTACTGGTTACCTTATTATATACGGGTAGTCAAGCCCCCCAGCAGATTTATATATAAGATCTGATATCAAGTATTTGCTTGGCGCGTTTGGTGCTTCCTGTTAAACAAACCCTTGCCAGGATCTTAACAAGGAAAGAACAGGATTCAGTTTAATTGCTAAAAAATAAAATGCAAATATTAGTCAAGTGTTTTTTACTGTAACATCCTCTTTCTACCCTGGGTTCAGGAGTGAAGTCAACATACATGTACTTCCTGTGTTACTGTGTACCCTGTTTAAACCTATGTTGTCTGCTTACAGCCAATCAATACCCAGTTTTATATCAGGAAATCTGTTCCATAATTCCTTAAAGGATATAGATCTCGTGCCAGCAGCAGATATCCCTGACAAAGTTATTAAAATTCGTATAAATCATTGATTATGGTTTTTTATTACAATGCTAGAACCTGAGTTTGTCTACCAGATTTCAAATTTTAGCATTTTTCCTTATATTTCTTATCACCTAGTTTAGATTTTAAATTTTTAGAAACCAAAGACGCAAAAACTTGATAAAGTACTGTTACAGGTATGATAAATATATTTAATTTGTAATATATACGTTTTAAAACCTGCAAGGGTTGTTAATTAAGTTTATGGAAGACATAGCACTTCGTCAACGAGGTAAATTAACCGTCAATAGCGTAAACTTTTAATAACTTCAAGGAACTGACAAGGAACAGTTACTGACAACTACAGAAGTCCAAATACAAGAGGGCATGGCTGTTAAGCTTTACAAAAGTCTAAGAGCATAGCCTGTCCCATCACAGGAATAAAACCCAGTTCAATCACCTGCTTCACCCGCATAGCTAGCTGAGTGGGTGGTAATATTTTTACCTAACTTTAACAATGTTTATTGACACTGTGACATGTTTAATACTTTCGTAGCATCCGTCTCATGTAAACATAGAAACATTTGGTAGATGAAATACGAGTTTAAAACCTTGTGACCAAAGGCAATGGACAACCCTTAAAACATTCAAGAATAAAATACCCCAAGTAATCAATCATCTTACACATATAATACAATCCACAATCAGGAACTTAATGTCTGGGCTGAAAAAAATACCCTATATATACTGCTGTGTTGATTTTCATTGCCTTAACATAATATAAATTACCTTGTATATTATGTATATTACCTGGGAATTATATGAATTAATAACACATATCCACTTATAACAAAAGCAATCTTTAACTTTCCCTATCCTAGCCATGAAGGAACCCCACATTGAATGTCTTCCTTGATAGTCGAGCTTTAATTTAATCATAGTGGGTTGCAACATGCTATAGCTTGGCCAATTTGACACGAGCCTGACCTTTTGATTAGTATAATTTAACAGTCGATATAATGCCCACATTTACAATACAGATTGAATGTTTTCATAATCGGGGAGTATCACGAAGCAGCTCGAGATGTGATACAAACACAAATTTTCAATACCGATATCACACGATTAGCTTGCGGAAATTGATATATGCAAAGCGAGAACCTTGTAATATATTCTTGCATAAAGGTCAGACTCAGGTCAAAATAGCCGAGCTATAGCTACCATTATTTAACAGTGCAACCTGTCTAGACCAACACATAGTGGGAAACACAAGTGTGGTTATTGTACAGAGGTTGTTGCTCTGAAGAGGTAAAATTGATAGTAGAAGTTGACTTTTAGAACCAAAATTATAGTGTTGCTAAAAAGAGGTTGCTGACCAAGGGAGGGCTGCTCATGAGAGGTTGCAAAGTATTATGTAAGTTTCCCTTAAATTCTGATCTTATGTAAGTTATACATTCAAACATATAATGAATTGATATTAAAAGTGATTTGTTAATTTTTGTTTATATCAACTAGCACAATTATAATTAAGACATAATCACTTACATGCTATCTGCTGATGGATACTCATAATGAATGAATAAATAAAAATAGAAAAAATACTCCAAAGTTTTCACTTTTTTATACTAAAAGAAAGCTTTCTATCAATCTGATATATACTGCCTGATAACTGTGAGGTGAGTTATACGTCTGCTGCACTGTTTATATACTATGCAGAGAGTGTACAATGTAGTAGCATGGTCATATCCTTGCAATGCACAAACCATATCAACATTGATATCAGAAATCTATTGAATTATCCCCGAAAAGTTCCCCCTGCTGACAGCCATGAATACAGATCATATATATATCCCCGGCCTGGTCACCATGTAGTCACCATGCTGACACCATGAACAGATCAGGAAACAAGATTTGATCATTTAATTTCCTTATTGTACACAGTGTATCATAAACATTGTTATATTATACAAAGGAACCATTGATTTCTTTATCATTGGTATGGGCAAAGACCTAAATTAGGTCTTTGGTATGGGTAAAGTTCATTGCCTTTTGAATTAATTAATTTAGACTTTCATGTTGCTACAATATCAATTGAACTATGCACAGTAAATGATTCAGCTGAAGAATTTTTGGGATTCGGGATTTGTTAAATACTGGTTTGAATTTATGCAAAACAAACTGGTCAAAATTTGTGCACAATGGATTGGTCTGAATTAGCTAAGAGTGGACCAGAAATGTTTATTTAAACTTAGAAATGTTTATAATAATCTATGTTCATGAACTCAGCCAATTGTAGTAAAATGCAGAAAACATTTTTTTTCTTAATTTTCATAATCAGTTACATTTTATCAAACTTTTTTTTTCAGAATTACAAATTCACAAAATTTGGACTTGAAGAAAGAGGTTCCTCTTGCATACTCTCGAACGGGTAGTCTAGTATTTTTATTATGTAATATCCTGTAAATATGACATGTGGGCTGACACTCTGAGTGTGGCAGTCCTAGTCTTTGTAATGACTTTACGATAATAAATAATTGTTCATGCAATCAAAGTCACTACCAAAATGTATGATAAACAATCATGACTAGCTGACAATAGACAGACAATAGACTGTGTTAATTACATGTAATACACTATGAGGAAATACTGAACGCTTATTTAATTCTTCTGATATTTCCAAACAGGTCGAGATTTGAATACAAAGCATGCAGACACAATCCTATTCCAAAGACGTACATAAAGTACAAATTATTTCATTCAAAATTTTTTTTAAAAAAATGGTTTTCTATGATGTGACAATGGCAGTTTCAAACAAAGACAGACAAAGAAAGGTTGACTTTTGGGACATCCCCTGGCAGTGACCCAATTTAAGTGACACAAGAATGAAAAACAAAGTATGCATTGTTAGTATACCCCCTACACAGATACTAGACAATTCTCTTGTCATACTTACAAAGATATAATTACAAGGCAAATTACAATAATTTTTTTAAACCAATTTGGTGTTAATTGAGAAAATCTTAAAAATTATCAAAACAGCTCTTGCAGTAAATATCTTCCTGACAAGTTCCATACAATTATTGTTGAAAACTTCAGACAGAGACACGAAAAATGCTACAGGAAAATGAAGAACTGAAAGGAACGCTAATCCTGTCAATGCCAAAGAAAATTGTATTTGAGTGGGTGTAATCACAGGCCGAAGAAATTATATCACAAAAAAACTGACATTCCCTATATTCACCCATCATAAGAAATATATACTCTATTGAATGGATGAAAAATTCGGAAAATAAAAACTGTACCGGGGTAGCTTGTGATATAATTCCTTAGGCCTGTGGTGTAATATACCGGTACAGGGTAGACAAGTCATCAAAGTGAACCAGTATCATGTAGATTGATAAATGTTACGTTACGTCATCCGATTGTTGTTTTTCTACGTATGTGAATATTTTATATTTTAAAAAGGAGCGGGATTTACATAAGTTTTTCGTTTCCCAATCCTTTATACTTTGTAATTGATTACCACATGTTGTAAAAAGTTGTTGAATAAATATTGTTTAAACTAAATGTTACATAACTTTCCAATGAAAAACCTGCATGATTATAAATTGTGGACCAAAGAATTTGGAACTCGATACCTCCCTGTCTTTACATTCAATTTAACTCATTTACATATGTCTTAAAATTTAAAATATCTTAAGAAAGATCAAACAACACTTGAAAATTTCAAAGAAAAAGAAAACCACACCTAACAATGGATGACAGTAAAACAGAGGAAGAAAACATTGGTGATTCCCCTTTGTATCCCTGTACCGTATCCCAGCTCACTTACATTATCTGTATAAACTAGCATATAGAAACCTCCTAGCTGTTTCACCAAAGTACTTGAACAAAGCTTGAACTTACGAAAATAGATAAGCTTCTATCAAAATTCTTGGATTTTTAAAAAAAAATTCTTAGAACAATTGCAACTTGAGGAAAAGGAATGGTTTGTAAGATTTCATGAATCATCCAGTAGCAGATAACTGAAAGTGTTGGATAGGACCGTTAGGTTTGATTTATCTCAAATATTTAATGCTGTCCAGATTGCATAAGTTACCCTGAAGAATTCTTCACAAATGAAAAAAAAAATTTAAATTTCCTCAATACATTTGAACACAACCAGTGGAAATTCTAGTATACAAATAAAATACTAGACAAGCAGACAATATTTAAAGCTCAAATCTAAGAATATTAGCAGGATTAGAATTTAAGCTCGCATGCTCAAAAATACGAGTTAAATTTGACAAGACTGCGTTCAATAAACGCTTATGCCCCCGTGGAAGCCATGTCCATAAAAAGCTGTAAGTCAATCAGGGGCCATCATTCAGTTAAAATGTTTGATAGTGTTACATGGCTTTGAACTATAAGGGACTTATGATGGTAAACGAATATGCCACATTTGAAAGCAGTGCCTTGATTGACTTCATGTGTGATCTGGTGATACAAATGTTATGGTTCTTTGTCACTGCACTTCTCCAAGTTGCCACCAATTCATATACCAAGTTTCAAGTCAATATTTTAAATACTTTTGAAGATACGCTCCAGACAAACAATTATCATGAAAATACTGAAGGGGAGATAATTCAAAATGTAAGACAGACAGAGTTATGGTTTTTGGACCATGCACTTCTCCAAGCTATCATCCATTTATATATCAAGTTTTAAGGCAATATCAGGTTTGTGGAGAGTGGTCATATACAACATCCATGCAAGTATGAAAGCTTTGTAGCAAGCCATATTAATGCTAGAAGAAACGGTCAATTTGGGTTAACCAAGAATTTGGCCTTTCAATAAGTCTAAGTCCAAAATTAGGTCAAGGTGAAGGTCAAAATGGAGTCAGGTGATACAGGCGCGTGGAGAGTGTTCATATACAACATCCATGCAAGTTTGAAAGCCTTGTAGCAAGCCATATTAATGCTAGAAGAAACGGTCAATTTGGGTTAACCAGGCCGGACGGACGGACGGACGTTCTCACTGACTTGACATTGTGGGGTTTTCTTTTGTTCATCCTTTTGTTTGTAAAACCCCATAAGCAACATTTTGCACCCCGTAAGCAACGAAATGAATAGAATCTAAATATAGCCTATTGTTCCACACCCCACAACTACCAGTGGGTGTGTACGGAAGGACGGACGGACGGACGGACGGACAGGTGCATTACTATATGCCTCCCGATCTATCGATACGGGGGCATAAAAAACAGCAAGGAGAAATTTCTTGTACTCAAAATTTATTTGCGAGTGACTTTTCCAGGTTGAAAAATATTTTGCACTGGAAATTTTCAATGCAAGCTTATCAAAGCATTATATGCAAGGGCGAACATACTCTAACGTTTTACCTCATCTTGTCAAATAAATAGAAATGCAAATATATAGAGATTCAAACTTTCAGAAATGCAAATGTTCAGATGTGCATGCATTAGCCAATACACATTTACTTTGTTTATAATGATCTTTTATTGCAAACTACCTACGTTATAGCAAGGTACCAGTGGTCCATATGATAATACATAAAGATCATACACTTAAAGATAGTACACATTTGAAGTATTCATACTTGATTTAATAGTTTGCTCAAAGACCAAAAGTTTAATAACATTTTTAAAATTGAAAATGAAATATATAATCTTGTATTTCATAGAACGAAGAAGGAAGTCCTGTAAATATATGAAGTTATGAATCGTCCAATCAGAGATAAGCTGGGTTAACTTCTCGTAATCAATACATGGAATTATATAAAACATTTCCTGCTTCTTATAGAAATATGCTAACATTCAAACCTGTGTTATAAGTCCCTTCAATTAAGGAACATTCAGTGTCTAGTCAATATTTAAACTCTTTACTTTTTAATCTGAGTTTGAGGGTAAAAAAGTACTACCTCTCTGTTGACCAACAACCTCTAAACAACAGTCGATATTTGCAACTTCCAAGGCTGTTGCTCAACAGAGGTAGTACAATACTAATAACCATGGAAGGATCAGCTGCGGGGTTTGTCCGGTGCAAGGTCATTTGGGAGCTACATACAAAAGTTAGCAGCTTCATACAGTATAAAATGCAGACATGTTGAGTTAAGTACAGGACACGGTTTCCATGATGATACTCAAGACTCTCATGTTCACAACTATTTAGTCAATAGTAACCTTCCCACTTATATAAATTATACTGCATGTTGCATGTTTTAAGTGTATACTGAAGTAACCCACGGTAACAAAAAGGATGCATCAAACACTTCCTGTAATTCTATATAATTATCCAGTCTGACAAAAACGCCCTAGCTTGGAGATCATATAGTGTTTTATACCCTAATGTTTAGATCATACACTACAATTACACCATGATTACATTTGTTGTTAAAGAAAAAGTTACCAATTTTCTAGGCTTTTTTGTTTGATGTTAAGCGTCTCAAGCATCCTTTGACATTTTACACTTGGCTAATAGCTTAAGATAGGTAACAGACCATGTACCGTTACTCAAACTTTAACTTTAATCAGTCATGACAGGATTATATGACAATGTGACGTCTGCCACTTTCCCGCCTTTTTTTAATCAAGGACTTAAAAAAATTACATGACTCACCTGCAGTGTCAGATTTCTGTGCTGGTTCCACTTGCACACCTGATTCCAGTTTTATAGTGGCTGTTCTTGTAACCACTGGTTCCCCTACTGTGGAAGTCAAGACTGATTCTGACGTTTTGATTTGTTCAGACAGAGTTGCTGTACGTGAGAATGAATCAGTCTCCGGCTCTGATACAGGAACTGCTTTAGTCAAACTGGGTTCAAATTGTGCCGTCTGCTTTAGCACTGAACCGGATCCAGCCGATCTGGCAACCATTTCTGACATATCAAATGCATGAGGAGGACATACATTGTCAACCTCATCATAGCCTTCACAGGGGTCAGACCTCGGTGGAGCCCCGTCTACCATGTCTAGTACATCAATCACATCCTGTAGGTCTGCATCACACGCCCGAGGACTTCTAGCTTGATACGCACACGATTGTGACCCATAATGCTGCTGAAACTGTCCTAGTTGTTGTTCAACTTGTTTCATACTTAACACCGGCTGACCACCAAATATGTAATCCTTATTATCAATAAACTGGCTGGCAGTCTGATTGTACTGATCAAATAGTTCTGTGTTCAATTGTTGACTGGTCCACATGAAGTCCGTCTCCACATTGTCTGAGGACATACTAGACACTTGGACTGGTTGTTGGACTGGTTGCATGTCTTGTTCTATTTTTAGATCGTTCAGGGTCATCTGGAGGCTTGATTGCATTTGAGAATCAGACATTGGAATGGATTGATTTGGTGACACGATTTGTTGGACATTCATACCTTGTGGTGAGTTAGGATTTAGATGCTGAGATGAAACGGCTCCAAACTGAGAGGTCATCATCTGGCTAGCACTTTGTGGAGATCCAAGAGTCATAGAATTATTGAATGGAGAAGTAGCAGACATTGAACTGTTGCTAGGCGACGTTACACCAATCATCTGTGGAGAAGGTTCATTATAATATTGTGTAGATACAACAGCATTCTGAAGTTGGTCAACATTACACGGAGGACTGAGAGTCACCTCTTCATAGACAAACTTTGATGGATCGGCCATTATGTCTACCGATGCCTCAGTGTATGAAGCCTCAGTGTAGAGAGGCGGGGCTTGTTGTTGGTGATACGCTGGCTGTGTTCTCTTAGCATGTAAGATAGGCCTCCTTGAATCTGTAACGATCAAACAAGTTCATAAAGTACTAAGTACACATATGTCTCTCAAAAACAATAATCACCAATTTTTTGAAGCAAATATAAAGTCCAATCATAACAAGTTAAAGTACAAATATAAATGTTGGATCAGGAAGCAAAGTCTGTAACGGCTTGAGTGATCTACTGGTACTCATGATAAGGTCATTCTGTTTTGATTGGACAGTAGCTTTAATATTGCTTTGTTGAACATATATCAAGACTGTAGTATTGTACAGTAGTTTTTGTTGTATCATGTATGAGGTTGAATGCCCGAGCTTAGGGTTAGCACTGCTTAGTAACCCAGGAAGAATCTATTGATTTACAATAGATTATATTTTGTTTTTCTTATACAATTAGCTTCTTTTCTAATGACGCAATGCACAGGTCTTTTATAAACAGCAAGTTTAATAGCTGTTATATAACAAAATGATCATTTAAAACAGTTCACACTGATTGTTTTAAACAGAAGCGTTGTTAACAATGAATACCTGAGATCTGTAAACAATTTTTGTAACAATCTCACAAAGTTAGATTTTCTAAGAACTTTCAAAAAAGGTACCTAGAAAACAGATGAAGTATGAAAGCATGCAACCCAATAGTCAGAAATTGTAAAGGTCACAATGATCTTGACCAACTGACTTCATAATCGTTCGCTGTCATTTACTGTAGCTGGCCAACCTGCATGTAAAGTTTGAATGGAAACAATGGTGTCTACCAACAGACATAAGAAAAGAAATATAACCTTTCATCAAATCAACAAGCAACACTTACCACTACTCATCAAGGATAATGGTCGCTGTCCAAACTGGGCGGTTCTATGTAAGTTGTTGAAATCTGGTATGGCTGAAAATATACATATATTGAAGGTAAGAGTCACAACATAATAGATCATGCAAGACCTGAAAGTCACTGGGTAGACAAATTTGGTACAGTATTGATCCTAAAAGCACAGTTTGAAATAAATTGTAAATTCAATTATTTCTCTAAATTGGGTTTATAGGACTGTATGCTCAGTTGAGCTAGGAAGTTAGACTAGTGAGCGTCTTAACAAGTGATTTGATAGGAGCATGTGAGGTCCTATAACTTTTTTGGATTTGACTGGGACAGTCCTTTTCCCATTTGGTTTTATCCCTTCCTTATCGGTCAACGAAACCCAGTTTTGAGAGACTGTAACTTTAGGTAGTGTGTATTTTTGACCCTGAGTGAACTAGTTATACAATGTATGAGATATATAGGTACAATAAAAGGACAAATCGGGACAGGCAAATCGTCGAAATAAACAGGGAGCTCAACATATCTGTGCAATAATAATGGTAGCATACAACATTTAAAGCAAATTTGCCAGGACTTGGAAATTTGCTCGAAATAAGCCAGGAGCTTGTAATATCGATGCTCGTCTTAAAGAAGTTTAACTATACTTACAACCACCTCCGTTCTGTAGACCGTTACTATTATCACCACTACCGTGACTACTTCCTCCGCTACCGTTACTGTTTCCGTTTCCACCGAACGATGAGTTAGAATTACTGAAGTTGTTGGGATAGTTAGGTAAGAGTTTCCTCCTCTTACGATCTATATCTTCTTTGTCTGTAAATAATACAATCATACATGATCAATACATGATCTCTGGTGACACACAATGCTCATTACAGTACCAGGGGTTCTTCTAGCTTCTGATACTGATGAGGCCTCTTGGTATTTTTGTCACATTTTACCAGTTTATAGGCAAATTACTTGTCTTTTTAAGAGAAAATGACCCTTCAGACAAAACTCTTGAGAGTCAAAATTTTGGCTATTTAGAAATTTAAAGGGTCTAAACCCCTACTCCCAAGTCTTGATGAAACCCGACAGAACAACCTGGTCAAAGGATGTCTGAATTTAGTAAAAGGCTGGTCAAGACAGGATAGATTGTATATTCTGTAACAGTGGTTAAGTTAGCATTATGAAAATATTTGCCGAATTACGCCTAATTTTGGGCCAATTTACACAATTTATTTAACATTTTTCATAACATTTTGCAAATACTTTGGCATCCTAAATGTACTAAATTCAAAGTTTGCTAAATTTTGTTGTTGTATTTCTAACTGTCTATTATTTATGTCATACTCTTTGTAAACATGTTTTGTTATAGAGGCTCACAGGGAAGACTGGGCTTGCCCAACTGTGTTGCCTCTTAAAATAAAGTCGTTATTATTATTATTATATATTATTATTATTATTATTATTATTAAACTTTCAACCTGCTATCATATCCACTTATACATCAATAGAATCACAGAATAATATTGCCGTCTACATTTGAAGCAAAAATTCAATACAAAAACAATATTTCAGTATACTTACAATAACAAATACCAATGATGTAAGTATATAATTTACAAGTTATAGTCCAAAATATATGGTCGTTACACAAGGGCATATTCCAGTAATTTTATCACAATAATATAATCAATCTATCATACAATAACTTCCCCTTATCTATCATCATCCTATACTTATGTAATTATATAAATTTTATAACATGCATACTGTCAGTGTGCATATATTTTTAGAATTACATAATTCCCCCATAACAATCATAAAATTATAGTGAACCAAAGTCGAAAAAGTTAATAAGTATATCCATCAACAGGAAGTAAAGTACAGTCAAACATGTGATAACCTGATTTAAGAGACCACCTGACTTAAAGAACCTATATGTACTTTATCAATTAAATCCCAACTAGCATTTTGTTTTATATTGAATAAACTCATCATTAGCAATAACCTATCTTGAACAGTCAATGTGTATGTGTACAAATAAATTCCAATTAGCTAAAATTACTGTATATTGAATATATCTTTATTAAAAACCCATCTGTCTTGAGCGGCCAGTATTTTGTATACAATTAAGTTCCAATTAGCCATTATCATATTGAATGCACATAATATTACAGAAATAATACATTTGTACTTAACAACTAACTGCTT
Source organism: Spisula subtruncata (assembly GCA_963678985.1). Lineage (NCBI taxonomy): Eukaryota > Metazoa > Mollusca > Bivalvia > Venerida > Mactridae > Spisula > Spisula subtruncata. The sequence continues at coordinate 62,282,546 of OY787660.1, forward strand.
TAAAAGTCCCTTCGATAATATCAAATATATATCAACACAAGTATCACTTTTATATAACTGCTTAGGACAAATAATGACAAACAACAAACTTCATTAGGTATAACTGACTAAAACAGGTCGGACTCAATGATAGTAACATAGTTTCTACAATAAAATACATTTTATGTAAGTCTGATTAAGACCTAATATGACTAAAGCATCAACCATATATAGATATAGTGCAATAATTTATGATAACACAATCAACCATTTAGATTCACCTAGATCTAATGTTAAAATACCGGCTTTATCATACTGGGGTATAATATTTGGTACAGAAAAATCCCCTAATACATTCCCCTCGTCAATTGCTTACATTCATTCGTCAATTGCTTACATATCACGGGAAATTTATTGACAATTGACAAGTGTAAATACTAGTACATGTAAATGTTAGATATGGGTCGAGGGGAAACAATACCGGGGTACATACTGGGTATGTGTAAGTGTAAGAGTGGGTGTAGTATTATCCGTGTCTAATTTGTCACTGAACAAAGGCTGCCAATGTAGGAAAGACACAGTGCACTTATTTTTCTGACTCTAAGTACTGTAGTCTAGATAATACCTTACCACAGTCACACAAAGCAAGCAGTATCAAGGTAGATGTAACGGGAGCAAAACCACAGAATTCTTAATATAGCCTGCACCTTTTTCCACTAAAGAAATTTTTATGGACAAATATGTGAACAGACTGAGAATAGAGCGAAGTCTGGAGGTCTTCTTCTTCCAAAGTAAGAGTAGGGTCCTTATTCACCAACGTTGTCAGACTTAGATTTCTTCGAAATTAGATTTAAGCCTGTGAAATTTTATCGGACTATTGATTTTTACCCACGGAACATGTATACCAATTTATATCAAAATCGGCATATCTATAAGAACATGTGAGCGAATAGAACATTAATTTTGACAATGTAATGTCTATGTTTTAGACTTACAACGTTAGTGAGTAAGGCTCCAGGAGTCCTACATGACTGTATAAAGTTCAGTTGTTTTGGAAGATAAGGGCCTGTAGAATGGTTTGCAACTGAACCAGGTTGACGATTCTGAAAATTGGAACTAGTCAAATTTACAGAATGATGTGTAAAATAGGCATGGAGAAGAATTAAAAATGGGTACTGTAAAATCATTTAATTTCTTTGGGACGAAATTAAGTAGTTTTGGTAATAAAGACAATTTCATTGGCACTTGAATTCGTGGATTTAGCATTTCAGGTAATAAAACAAGGGTCAAAATTAATGTTCGTTAGGATTAAGTTCGTGGTTGAAGTGAACCACGAAATCCACGAAATTTAATTCCCCATGAAAATTAATGATTTTACAATATTTCAAAGTCAGAGTATAACAAACCTCGTATTCTGGGATAGTATGTAAATGATTTGGGATCACTTGATTCACCGTCTGATTTTCTCTGTAAACTGACTAACACATTCACCGGTGACTGTATGTTAACATCACGATATTCGGGTGTTTTAAACACGATCGCGAACTGTAAATATACAAACATTCTTTATTAATACACACTACTGCATAAATTGCAACAATAAAATGGATTTATACACTCAAATTACAGTTGTACTGAGCATGAAATGCAATTTTCTGGTGTCTGTCAGGAATTCCTGAAATTCCTGAAATTAAAATTGACCGTGAAAAAATATATAAGAAAGAAAACTACTGTTGTCGTCTGGGGTTAGATTTTGTGGTAAAATTTTTACAACCGAGAAATTCACTAAAAAAATCCCAAATGAAAATTATTTTTTAATGTTCAAAATTTCATCAACAATTTGCCTCAACTAGCTATCCGTATCCGGTATGTATGTACAACAGTAGGGGCCTTATTCATCACCGACGTAAGTCTAAAACACAGACTTAGACTTTACATTGTCAAATATTCTATTCGCTTTCAAGTTGTTATAAATGTACCGATTCTGATATTTATTGGTAAACAAGTTCAGTGGATTACAACAAATCATCAGATTAAATTTCATATGGTTCAATCTAATAGCAAAGGAATGGCAGTGATAATAAATTTTGTCTATTTTCAGTCTAACAACATTGGTGAATAAGGCCCCAGGAAGATAATCAACTACACTAAAGCCATCATTATCAATAAATGTCACATGAGCAGAAAATTACCCTACATTGAATGTCACTCTTAAAGAGGCATTCCCTATAACTAGCATATGTTTGTCTTCTATCACATTAAATGAGCTAAATGAACAAAAAAATATCAATTATCATAATTTGTCAGAAGAAAGTGTACGCAAATATGTCTCTATAATGTCTAAAATATATTTAAATCACCAATAATAATTTATCGCTTCCAGCGATTTTTTATTTTGTGGTCAAAGGGGAACAACTCGTGACTATTCGCTTGTTACGGAAATATGTTTTCATTCTTTTCTCGGTAATTAGTGGGAGCTTTTTGTTGAAAATTTGAGGAGGTTAAGCAATAATGATTCTCATTTAATGTATAATATTCCTGAATCGATTTAAACGATCAAAGTTATAGGGAATGCCTCTTTAAACAGAAACGAGGTTTCTTATTTAAACTAGACAATTTCTGAAACATGCAACAAAACAATCCTCAAAACGAGAAAAGATTTTATGTGGACCGCAGAATAATGAAGTTGCGTCATTACATTATACAAAATACCTATGAAATTAAACTCTTCGTCAATTCACAAATGCAACGATTTTGAAAAGAGAAAACTGCCGTTTCATCACAGCAAATACTCTTCAGTCAATGATCTTACGCAATAATGAAATACACCCTGAATGCATCATTACGTGTATATACAGTACTACTTGAACCACGCCCCTACACAACTATACACCCTTTTTTGTTTGTCACAATACAGGATTATAAATAAATATAATTTATCATCTAGGGTCTTCCCCATAATATTTCACAAGCACTGGTATGAAAACCCTTGAAGTAGGGGGGTGAGAGTAAAGGGTATTGCCCTCTGCCACTAGCAGAACAATATTTTCTATAAAACTCTTTGACTTTACCCCAACACTGAAATTATGACATCAATAAATTACTTAAAGTGTATAGAACTATATCTAATGGTCATTTAATGTCAAAATAATTACTTGCATAGTTTTAGTATGATACTAGACTACCTTCATTCTGTATTTTGATTCAATCGTCGAAAAAATAGACGATTATTATAAATTCTACAATCAACTTAGGGTGTTCTAGAACACTTTCGTATGAAAATAGACATTTCGCAAGTAGCAAGATTTCTGTTAAAGCTGAAGCGAAAAATGATCTAATGGATATGAAAGCATAATTGATTTTCAGTTTTTAATTTTTAAAAAAAATATCATCAGATATAGCTCTATACACTTTAAATATTATGAAGTAAAACCTCTATTCAAAGATCACCATTTTTGAACCCCTGAAAAAGTTGTAATATTAACAAAGAAAATTGTGATTAAAATGCTTTGTCACATATAAAAATATTTCAAATCTTTGACCCACATCATAAGTTGCATGCTTATATTCAATTATATAATCAGCATCATGTTGCGGTCAGGAAAAAAAACCGTCCACAAGCAAGAAATTAATATCACATCTCATAATCACTAAGCAACAGAAACATTTCATAAGGTAAATTTAGGAGCAGACCACAATAAATGCAATGAATCAGCAGTTTACAAATCAGTTTTCATTTTATAGCATGGTATCAGTATGATGTAGTGCAGGGGAAGGGGGTAGAAAAATCAGCTCAAACAAGAGCACCGTCTACTAGGGCTAGAGGCTCGACTTTCTTGTTCTTGACAGTAACCTAACTCTTAAAGTTAGAAGGGCAGATAACTCAATAAATAAAGGTCACATGATTATCAGCCTTATTATCAATATGGACTCCCCTTGTGATTGTGAATTACTATGTTGAGTTTCAATCTGGAAACATCAGCAGCCTCAATATAGTCTATTTTGTTCTCAAAGTAGATAAATAAAGGATTCCACTCATTACGCTTAATTCTCAATTAATAAAACTTGACCCTTGATAACTTTGACAACTGGCCATGTGATTATAAACATTGGAGAAAGTACTCCATGCTCAAGCTTAGACTTTTTTTTAAGTTTCAGCAGTTTGAGTTTGAGCATGGAGCTTGAGCATGGAGTTTGAGCATGGAGTTTGAGTATGGCGTTTGAGCACGGAGTTTGAGCATGGAGTTTGAGTATGAGAACACATTAATAATCAATGGACCTGGCCCAGTGATTATAAACATTTCCCATTCTCATACTCAAAACTCCTTACTCCATGCTCCAACATTAAAAACATATTCTTTTAGAATTTTGCAGCAAAACCAACATCAACTTGTAGCAAATGGTCTAATTAAGAAAATGAACCACCATTCAATATGTTTCCATTCAGTAATAAAAAAGTTACAGCAGTTTTTGTAACTGCGAAATGCTCCGATTGGAGTACGGAGTATCTTTATAATCACCGGGCCTGGTCAACTTACTGAGGTTATCTTAATATTGATGTTGATGATATTAAAAGAATTAAGCATAGCGAAAATGTATCTGACTAATTCTGAACTGGTCTTATTATTGAGGTGTTCGTTATGAAAGGTCTTACTGCACAAACAATGCAAGGCAAAATTTAATCTTATAATATACATCTAGGATCTGCACAAATGCATAGCACCATTGCATATTTTATAGAATTAAGAGCGAAATAACAATGCAACAGTGTCGTTTTTATTACTTTTACTTGAGATTATCATAGATTTTAGATGTGCGTGAAATTGAAACAACAAATTATTTGTTCAAGTACCATAAAAAACATCTTTACTTCAAAGAAGGTACAATAATTGCATACAGAAAATGATAGCAAAAATGAAATGCTGCAAAAACATACAATACATACTAACCTTGCATTCAAAGAAAGGTTTTTTAAATCACCGACAAATATAGTATTAAATATACGCAATAAATCCTTCTATGTATAAAATATGCAATTAGTATTCACTTGTGCCCCACTGTTACCCGGCTATAACCAGATAAAATAAACACTATTCATAAACCGTGAGTATCAAGTTTCGATTTTAACCGCACTTCACAAAGACGGGGTATTACCCTATACTATTTACTAGATATACTTCCTTGTCCTAGCATACCATTGATTCACAATTCAGTACATTCACATTAAACAAACTATAGATTTAAAACCATAAACGGAAAACACTCATAAACTTGGCACATTTTCAGAAAATGATATAAGCATATTGAATAATAAAACCAATTTAACTGTTTTTCTTTTAAACTTATTTAAATAATATTTAAGATTCGATTTAACTGGGGATTTTTTGATACAAAGAGATTAACTACGTCTCCAGGATACAATGCCATAAAAACAATCATGAAGTACAATTATAATATATTCGTGATACTTTATGAATATTCAAATAGTCCAAACATGTACCCCACAAATGTATAAACATAATATTTATATAATTTTTAAATCTGAACATGAATATGCAAAATTTAAAATATTTATATGTTTACCGGACATACACCACTGTGACCCTCAACGGTGATTTGCGAAATAATCAAAACTATCTTTATGATAACTAAATTGGCCGTGGGATATTAAAATTACAATACGCCAATAAAAGCTATAAAAACAGGATGTTACCATTTCTATACTACTTTGACGTATTAAACGTAAATTGTAAGAATACATCAGATTTATTGAGAGCAACCACGCAAATAAGTGGTAATAAAATTGGAAGAGACCAATAACAGAGAAGGAGACGACAAAACATAGTCACCATTAACTTGCATTATGTAAATCCTTTAAATGTTAAAACTTACGTCACAGATTTAACACGTAAAATTTGGAGCAAAAAATGAGACCAGACAGGGACATATACTTAGTCATCATATTAATCTTTTAAATGTTTAAAATATTTTCAGTTCCAACAAAGGCCTTTGGCTGAAACAGTAATCATGAATTGCGAAAACAAACCGTAAAGTTAAAATTTTCTTCACAGATTTAACATTTAACGTATTAAAGTGTATAGAGCTATATCGGAAGATATTTTTTTAAAAAGTTTCAAAAACTGAAAAACAATAATGTTTTCATATCCATTAGATCATTTTTTGCTTCAGTTTCAACAGAAACTCTCTGCGTGATTTATTGGACATGCGAATTGTCCATTTTCGTACGAAAGTGTTCTAGAACACTCTATGAAATTATAAGAATTGTCTATGTTTCAACGATTGAATCAAAGTACACGGAGCCCATCCAAAGTTTCAATTTACAATTGAGGTAGTCTAGTATCATACTAAACATGATGCAAGTAATTATTTTGACATTAAATGACTGTTAGAATATAGCTCTATACACTTAACTTTTAATGTAATAAGACAAAAGAATTTGGAGCAATAAATGTAAGAATATACTGGTAAGAAAACCTTTTAAGTAATTCTTACCATAAAAACTGTTCCTTTTTCAGAAACTCTCTTAAAATTTGTTGCTTTTCAATACAATTTAAAAATTCATAAAAACCTTAACATATTCTTCAAAGTTTAAATTCCAAGTAATAGAAAAGAATCTATGTTAAAAACAAAAACACACTGACTGTCATACATGTGATAGTTATGTAACATTAATAATGGAATATAAAACTGTGTTTTAATGTTAGGTACAGAATTCATAGTTGTTTATTGTTTGCAATTGATTTATATGAGAAGACACTGAGTCATACCAGCAGGGGATTTTTCTATGTTTACGAATATGTAGTATACTTACCTACCTAGTAGGTATATAAGAGTCACCCGATATTTAATCAACAGCCAAAAAAGGCTTGGGTGCAGTTAGATCGATTGAACCAGAAAATCTATACTACAATACTATTTACGGTCAGATTACATTTGTCCTGGTTTAATACGTGACTTTAAAACATGGTACTTATTAATCATACGTATTTCAAGCATTTGGAAATTTCTAATTAACAAATTATTTTAAACTGTGGTTACATAGTCAAAAAGGTGAAGTTGAAACAAATTTAATTGGAGGCATAAATGTTCATAGGGCCAGAATAATTTTTTAAGGTGACTAAGGTGTCAGGAACATAGCACTTGCATTGTCAAAATCGGAGGTTTTCCACATTTACTGGCCTCATTCATGATATGAGACCCTTTCAAAAAAGCAAATATATGAGAAACAGATGAAAACTGCATAGTTTTTCTCTCAGAATTATTTATGCTGAAAAGAATACATTTTCTGAAAGATTATTTATTTCCAGATTAATATATTCAGCTATTCAAATCATGTTTACCAGTTAAATTATATAATAAAGAATGCCATTGGACTGTTTGGTAAAATTTCCTTCATGTATTTAGAAAAATGACTGTAAAATCCTTTGATAGAAATAGGGCTTGAAGTTAGTACCAGGAAAAATGATAATAAATTATGATGTTATCACAGTAATACTAGGATAAATTCCTAAAACTGATAAAAACTGATATAAATGAGCAAGAAGAAAAGTTCAACACATTTCCACCATCTAGGCCAAATAGATAACATTTCCCTTTACTTTTTGTTTTACATAGTTTTCGTTTACTTTGGGTTTACACAGTTTTTCTACCATTTTTCAAGTTTAATCAGTCGCCATAAATTGATCTTACCAACCTTCTGGGTAACCAACCATAATCTAAAATATTCCTTCTCGACAAAATGCTGTGTGACATAAATACAAGTTTATATATATGATGGACAACAAAAACTTTGGATCTAGTACAGCTTTTGCTAGGTTGCACTAAAGGCAGCATTGTTGTTTGAAGACAACCCAACAAAATATTGACACAATTTCTGCAAGGTAGACATCTGCATTACTGGGTATTTGGATTGTTTGATTTGATTTTCTGAGAGACCACTTAAGGGTGCTGTCAAAGCGACTGACAAACATTATGTTCATACAACATTTTTCTCATTTGATGAGTGATTGCATTTGGACAAATTTTCACAAACTAACTTTTTTTTTAAATGCCGAGCTAAGCCTTTATTTGCCAGTCAGCTTTCTGCTGAAATATGGCAGGCATATATATGTACCTCCACCGGGATTTGAACCCGGGTCGCCAGATTAGACTGCAAGCGCACTAACCACTGAGGTTCAGAGGCATATAACTAACATAACCTTGCACTGGTTTCAAACATAGGTTATGGGTATTATGACTAGATAAAGTTGATAGGCACTAAGTAGTCAAGATAGAGCTAGCTAGGCAGAATAGATAATAAGGCATGATCATAATAATATATTATCTTATTCTAGCAAATATGGACCAATACAAATTGGAACAAAATAGACAATCCTCTTTGCAATGACTTACTGCATTTATTCAGTATTTATGCATGAAAGTTCATTTTAAAAAAATGTCGTTATTTTGCTTGTCAGTGATGTTCTTGTTAATTCATATTATTATCTTCTGTTAATTCGATACATAAAATTATAATGTAAATATGTCAATGAGGCTAACATGGAAGACTGGGTATACCCAATTGTGTTGCCCTACCAAAAATTTGGTTCTGAGAAAAAATTTTAACGGGCAGTGCAGGGGCAGCTGGAAGGTAAAACATGGCGGCTTCCCCTGCCTTCCCCCGCCCATCCCCGGGGTAGGGAGGGACGTGGATGCATCTGACTGGTGCATAAAGTGTTTATTATCATTAGTATTACTAAATACCAGTAAAAGAATACACACAGAATGTGCAGGAAGTAGGAACTTAATCGGTCAATTATCAACATCACATTTTCTGAAAATATTGACACAAAGCAGTATTGTACTGAATATGGAAACCTTAAATGTAAGACATGTAAGAAAGGACGTGTAATGCAGGGATGTGGAAATTCTCACATTTTTCACTAAAAAATCCTTTTGCCGGAAGACTTAGTCTACTTGATGATGGAAACACGAGTGCTGTGTTCCTGGAACTAGGGCAAATCATTGTCAGTTCAGAATTTAGAGATTTCCTTTGTGTTTAGGTAAGATTGGGCACTTAATATTATTTTCTGATGATAATTATGCATTTGCGCATGGGTAAGCTGGATGCAGGCAAAAAAGTCCAAATCGTGCAAGTCGGTCACAGGAATTTCACACCTGTGTAATGATATCTACAGAAAATAAGGAAGCAACAGAAATATCATATCTTATCATGTCTGCAGAGGAGGAAACAAGAAAGAACAGAGTGGCAATGATGCAGAGTATAATACCATCACCGGCATTCCAGCTCAAAACATGAGGTCTAACAGTGGTAACAGACCAGAGTATCATTCTACAACCTTTACTAGCAATCTAGCTCAAACATGAGACAAACAGTCTGGTTCCCTGTCAAACTGTAGCGTTTTTAGTAACATAGTGACAGGGGAGGTAATCCAGACCCGACAAACAGTGAGAGAATCATTCCTCAACCATTACCAGCCATACAGCTTATAATATTATGAGACAAACAGTTAGTCTGATTCCTTGTCATACTATAACATAGTGACAGGGGAGGTAATCCACACTAGACAAACAGTGAGAGAATCATTCCTCAACCATTACCAGCCATACAGCTCATAATATTATGAGACAAGCAGTTAGTCTGATTCCCTGTCATACTATAACATAGCGACAGGGGAGGTAATCCAGACCCTACAAACAGTGAGAGTATCATTCCTCAACCATTATCAGCCATACAGCTCATAATAGTATGAGACAAGCAGATAGTCTGATTCCCTGTCATACTATAACATAGCGACAGGGGAGGTAATCCAGACCCTACAAACAGTGAGAGTATCATTCCTCAACCATTATCAGCCATACAGCTCATAATAGTATGAGACAAACAGTTAGTCTTATTCCCTGTGACAGGGGAGGTAATCTAGACTATACAAGCAGTGATAATGAACCAGAGTATCATATTGCACAAGGCAACCATCACCAGCATGCCAACCTTAATCACCAGAATACACTGTAGACATGTACACATTCATACTGTTAAACCATACATGCAATAGTCAAAGTCCACAGAAGTAACCTCTTCTCAATGCAATCAAAAGAATTGTACTGTTTTTATAAGGCTTTGACCAAACTGAAAACCGATATCACACTTGGACGGAACAAAATGTTGTAAAATATATATCCCTAAAAGAGGATCACAATACAATATTTTGCTAAGTCACTCTCAACCAAATTTCATGTATCCAGAGTTCAATCCTTGCATTGCATTAGTGTTTAGTTACGTCATAGCCATATGAAAACTGCACAAGTCACCGATGTAAAGAGAAGCATTTTATCAGTATTACACCATTATTCCCTACAGAAAACATTTCAATGCATAAATCTGTACCCGGAAGGAAGAGCACAAGCACAGGTTAGGATATACATCAAAGCACTGAGAGCACTGAGAGCATTTAGTACCGTACCCATACAGCAAGGAGTATAGTCCGCATAAAGTGGTACATAGTTATATACATGGAGTTTTTACCTGTCTGTGAACATCACACGGACCAAAGTATCCGTAAGCTTCCCACACGGTTCTACCATCATTATCTTGCTCAAGAAATCTAACAGTTATGTCATCTGTAAAGAGTATTATATCTACGGTGAGTTTAGGGGATATAAGAAATCAGCATAGATTACCTGTCTATGTACATCAAATGGTCCAAAGTGACCATAGCCCTGCCATACTTGATTCCCATCATTGTCCAATTCAACAAATCTCACCTGTATGTCATCTGTAACGGTATATATTTCATATGTCAAATTAAACTTTGGTTTAAACAATATTTATTTCATAACATATTATACATAAACTTATTTATACAAATCAAGGATTGAGTAGAAAGCTAAGCTTGTTAGAAACTTGTTCCTTAAATTAAACTTTATTGTGCTACGGTACAAAATGTGCTAAATGACACATATCAAAATTGAATGATGACTTTTACAAAATATCTGTGAATTTTTTATATATTCCATATCGTCCTTTTGGTGCAACAAGGTTGTACCGCACAATATTTCTATAATTCTACTACATGTATATACAGGGGTTTTACTGAGGCATTATGCTTAATCCTGAAAACGAGTCACAAAACGATTCTTGGTGCCATAAGCACACATCCTTACACCTTGACTAGGTTGAAAAACATTGCTTTATTGTTAGCATTCAGATTGTGGAACTTTAAATGACCATAACTTTGTCAATTCTTTGAATTTTTTCATCAAATGACTTTCACTATAAATGTGTGCAGAAAAGATTAATTCGGAATTGTGGAAGTCCTGTATATGATAAGATAAAAGTTCATACAATCTTGTTGCACCAAAGGGATAAAATGTCAAATGAAGCTCTGGTTTAATGTGAAACCCTCTAGACATCTGAGTGTCACATGGTACCAGACTTCTCTAAGTGGCACCACAGAGAATTAGCATTTATAAATTTCCCAAAGTAATTTCAAAATGGCAGTAAACAAATTTCCTGAAGTAATTTTAAAATGGTAGTAAACTACAAATTATCTTGATAAAAAGCTTGTGTGTAAGATCATAAATGTACAAAACATAAATTATATCATCTGAGAATATTTCAATAATTATTGCAATATTATGGAAAGGGAAGTAACTCAGGAACAGCTTTGAAATCAAAACAGGATTACTTCCCTTTAACCATTACCAAATAAATTCAGCACAGTAATTAGAAAAATATAAATAAGAGCAGAATTGGTGTAATGTTTTTTTTAATATTTTTTATTAAAATCAGGGACCTGAATATTATCCAATCATCAAGCTGAAGTATAATGTACATCATATTAGACCAGTAAGCTGTCAAACTAAAGAATATAAAAGTTACACTTAATTTAGGTACACAAAACATGTTTTAATCTAGTCTATTTAAAATCAGTATTTACTGTTTGTCCACATGCTTTAATTGGGTACAGTCTCAATATTTGTTTACATTTATTCTCAAACAAATACTTTATAGGTATATAAAGTCTATATTAAAGTAGCAATATACAAAAGGCATCACAAGGCATAAGTTAATGCAAACCGATATATTGATGGCTTAGAATGAGAAGGCCGTAACTACTACTTACGACCTTATAAGACTCCTACATATTTGAAATCTGCTTCACAAGGCGCTTCTTATAAGCCTATTTTCATGAAAATCTGAAATTGTCATGTTGACCAAAATGAAGTTTTAAAAACTTGTGCAATTAAATTCATTTTCTCGTTTAATTATTTTAAAGTGTTGGGCATTGTGCAGTGAATTTATGCTGTATAAGGAATTTATGCTTTCTATGCTTTAAGTTGAGTGCTGCCTTTCCTGTTTTTTCTTTGGTCTTTCTGACTCACGATTATAGAATGGAAAAACCATTTAAGACAGCTCCATGAGACAAAACAGCTCTTATTTCCTGTCAATGTAACAATCCACATTTCACTACAGTATAGTGAAACCCCATGAAGCCGGTGTATCCATGGTACCGGTGTATGTAATTTTCTCATGAAATTGTAGATTCTTTTTCTCGTGACATTGCCTGCAGGAATGTTTACAATAACTGACGAATAAATTAAATAAATAAGTACGAAATGGACCAATTTCTGAATGAAATCACAACAAAAACTTACACCATACCTTCACTACGAGTAAATCCATATTTAATTGGCAATGCTTGACATGCATGTATTCAATGCTCACTTGTTTATTTATCAAACATAATTGTAAACATGACGTCATCCATTGATAAAAAGGGTCGTGTGCAACTTTTGGCGGGAAAAAATCAACTTGTCAACAAACTGGACCAAATTTACTTGTAAAAAGTTATTGTTGCACCGGCTACATGGGGTTATTACCTTTCCTGAGAATTTTACATGGTGTTTGTTTACATGTATTTTTTCCGATTCCAAAGGTCATTTGATGTGATTTTGCAATTTTATTAAAGATTAAAGGTCATTTTAGCAGTTTCCAACAAAATATGTGTCGAGGAGTTAGTGATTTATATTTATTTTGTCAATTTCGTTTGATACACCGGCTACATGAGCTTCAAGGCTATACCTTTTTGTACTTTTTCACAGAGTAGGAAAACTTCATCATTGCCTGTACAACAACCACTGTATTTATCCATACGACAGATCTTTAATGCATTTGCACCTGGAGCCTCTGTAATTATACAATACAAGAATTATAAACAAACGCCAGATAGTTCATGTATCTTTATTTGTACTTCAAATAAACTTGCATCACTGCAGGTTTATATTGTCCTCAATTCATAAGTAAACATTATAGGGATCATGAACATAGAGACCAAAATTACATCATGAAAAAATATGTTAAGAAAAGTTTAAAATACATTTACCAGTAAATAAACATTATAAATTATTGTCATTTTAATTCCTTAATTTCCTACTTCGGAATCAATTGACAGTTATTTACAACCTATTTCTTTGGTTTATACTCATACCTGACAAGCGAGTTACTTAAATCCAAAATAGGAGTGATAAATCAAAACATGTCACAAGATGCACTTAAATGTGATTTAAAAGGAATTTAGATGCATAAACAAGGAGTGTATTGATTCTTGTGGTTATAAATATAGTACAGAAGATCATAAAATGAACTATTTATTATGCCCCCCCGCCCCCTCCCCGAAAATAAATACTCTATTTAAATACTGCAAGGCGATAAAGCCCGAAGTCATCCCAGTGAATGACCAATTTTATCTATTTTTAGCATCAATATCCCATGAGCGTTTTAGAATTCCGTTACATAGAACAGGATACTATGTACCCCGTTCAAAAATTGGAGTACATAAAAAGTAACATTTTCATTTTGAAAGGTGTATGCTTACTGCTGTCATATATAGGGTCTGACACCACAGAAGGTAGAGCATGTATAATATTCTGATCATTGTCCACCAGATAACATTGGAAACATAGTCGTACAACATTTAACTGCATTCCTTTAGCCTGATGTTGAGCTTCCTGTTTAGCCTTCTTTTTTTCCTCATCTGAAGAGATAAACACATGAATACATGATATATAATATCAAATACAATTGTCTGGCTTATCTGTGTAAAATAATCCAGATCAGTGCAGGGTGTGGTGGATTTTTTGTCATGACCTTCATTTCATTTAAGGGCCCCCACCCATCAGTCAGGAGTGCTTTCTAAATCCCAATCAGAATGCAGAATATTTCTGTGTTAAAGATATCCAGCTGACTGGCAGAAGGTTGTGTGCTTTAACAAGGAGCTGTCCTAAGTCTGAAATAATGCTAAAAGGGGCAAAAGGGGTCCTTTACTCCTTATTCATAGATACTGAATGCTAAAACCCAGGAGATAATAAAAGCTTGGATGGAAAAGATGGGCACCTATTGTAAAAGACAGACTAAGCTCATTGGAGACAATAGTACATCCAGGATTTATGTACCCAAGGGATATGACGAGGATAGGTGTGATTGGGCATTGACCTTGACCTTTGAGAGAGATAAAATGTGTTTGATAATATAAGTGTACAATATACAATGTATAGTGCTTGTAGCTAAACTTAAAATGAGTGCTAGTGGCATGAGGCAGTGCTGATAGTTTATCTTGAAGGGAGTGCCAGTGGTGCGAGGAAATAAGTATCATTGCAAAAATATGGGTACATTTTCAGTCAAAATTCCCTGAAAATTCTGTGAATAAATGGGTGAAATTAACAAATTAACATAGTCAATGTTATTTAAAATATAACAATACTAAAATGTTACAAATAGGGATTAGGTTTCTTGTACTACGGTACATTATGCATGAAGTCACAGTTACTTCCTTATTCACCCTACTTAAAACCTTGTTTACAAATACACAGTCATGTACGCATTATAAACAGGCCTGTAGCCACGCTGAGGTACACTGAAGCAGCTGCCTGAGTGAAAGCCTCAGTAAAAATTTACCAAAAAAAAAAAAAAAAAAAAAAATCTTTGTTATTCTGAAGAAGGCCTCGGCCGAAACGTAAATATAATAATAATTCTACAAAATATGTGTTGTTGTTGAACAAATTCCCAATTACCAAAAAAAAAGAACACATTTTTGAAGAAATAAACATGTTAAAAATACCCTAGATAGTATTTGCCTTGGTGCTTTTCTGTCTTTGGATACGTCCCTGAGATAGTACATAATGACTATGTATACTTTAAGCAGACTAAATTGAGTCCGTCACTCAGACAGTCTCCAAATTATTATATAAACTAATTTATACAAGATACATATAAGTGGATATTTCAGCAGGTCAAAAAGTTAGCGAAATGAAGAATTTGTGTCATTTAGCATGTTAAAATATTTTTTTCTTTTTAGGCCGTAATTTTGAAATTTTCGCTATTGGAAATGTTAGCAAGTTTTGGGGAATTCCCCAGTATTTCCACATTGCTAACTTAACCACTTATACAGTGTACATGTATAACAGTTATGTTTTCTGGCAGGACTTACAAACTCAAATATACAGTACGCCCAGGATAACAAGAAATGCGGGAAAAAATTGGAATAATCAACACAGGTGGAAAAATCAAGCGTGCACAATCAGTGTTATTTTAGTGTATAATTGACCGTATGTGTTTATTTAAGTAACCAATATTGCAATGGCAGACCAATCCGGTCAATGTTTGTAAACATCACATTATTCTGGACACACTATACAAACTTAAGACCATGTAAAAACAAAATAATGTGCAGTATCCAAGGTCATATATTATATCTAATTATAGAACACAATTTCTGGTAAATAACTACTTTTCCAAGAAGTGGATGTGAGATTGTGATAAAAAATGTATGCTTTAACTTACTCAAGCATAAACACAATACAATTATTATACACAGGTAAAGTGTAGAGATGTTTACCCGATCTTTAAGCATGAATATAATTTTTTAAAACAAGGTTCTGGCATTGAAAGTATCATTTCCGCAATCAAATGATGCAATATTAATGCTTTAGATTAATTTTGTCACAAATTGTGATAAACTTTGTATTACACATCGAGCCTTTTTTCGTGCTTCTTCCAGTTTATGAAAACATACAACCAAAGTTATAGACAATATATCAGCAGTTAAAGTTTGCAAATAGATGGGCGAGGTTCAGATTAAAATCTACTCAAACAAGTTGGGCATTTTTTATCTTTCTGCTGTTTTTTTTTATTTTAAAGAAAATTATTTTTGAAAATTCTTAAATTGGCAATCCCACAAACTTGACGTTTTTCACCAAAATGTACAAACTTTTAATCCCACAATTATGTTTAACCTTAAGTGATTCTACGATATTACTTTACAACTAATTTGTTTTAATTCTCTTTTTCATGATCACAGTAGTACATTTTACTAACAAAATTGTGATATAAATGACCGCTATTAGAACAAATGTGATATATGAACCTTTATTTCCCATCCCCGAACTTCCCGAGGGTAACAACCCAACATAATTTGTCCACCCAAATGATGAAAATTAAACCATTAAAACACAATTAAACCTGCCTCAATTTGGTGTACATTTCATATTATTACATTAATTTCACACGTTTATGACTATACTGTTTCAATTTGTTGTATTAAGTTTCAGAAAACAGGTGCAATTTTAATATTTGAGGATAAATTCATGACAATGAAAAGTAACTTTAACACAATAAGTATAAACCATGTATTTACAAAATTGCCCAACAAATTGGGAATATAACTATACTGCATATTGCATAATTATGCAGAAAGAACACAGAGTTACAGAAAAACCTTACATGAAAACCATATCAATACACGACTTTCCTTATATAGTACTAACTGCCCGTTTTGACCTTTGGTATATAATAAGGGTAGTATAACCACCCCTTCTGCAGGAAAACCTTCTTTACACCATGCAATTATTCTCCAAATGAATTTCATCTCTACAGATTCCAAATTGTTACAAAATTACCAATACCTCCCACCCCATTAAAGGTCTAAGACAACTAAATTTCCAGGTAAGGAAGCCCAGCAGTAATGATACCAACACTCATGATGATGGTTAAATATCAATTTCTACTTATTTTGCTCTTTAGTCAACAGCATGTATAAAACCAACTCAATAAGATTAAGAAAGGTCCATTTTCAAGGCTCCCAACGTTTGTTAGTGGAAATGAACTAATTTCTAAATCTACAGGTGGTATAATCACAGAGTGGAGAAAGTAGACAAGACAGATATATACCTGCAAGTTTGACATTAAGCTTCCAGTTACGACTAACTCGTTTCTTCTCTTCTATGATTGAAGATCGTATTCTCTCCTCTAACACCTCTGATGCTTTCTTTCTGGTCACATGTTGAATACATAGACTTGGGAACCTTTAAATACAAATACATGATAATAATTATACATACACTGTCTTCTATGCTTTTCAAGACAGACACTTATATTATTTCTCCTACATTAGCAACAGAATACTTTTAATACAAAATAATTTTTATACAGAATCACATGTATTAAACAACCACATAGCATATATATTTTGACTGGCTTTTTAAGACAAGGCAGGCAAGACATGAAATTGTCATCAATATAAGTAAAACTAATATTTGTTCAACTGGGCCAAAGAATATTTTTTTCAACTTATCCCAAATCAAAGGACCTGGGTAGTGCGATGTAGTACTAGGGCATACCAAGCAGTACTCAGAAACATTTGTAAATACCAAGGCAATCCACATTCAATTAGAACTGATACACTACTCACAGCGGTACATGAAGAAACATGGGTAAAAATAAATTGGAGTAATTAAGTATATTACTGTATTTGTGGAGTTCCAGACTTGATATCCACTTGACATATACCATCTGTACAGTTCTTGCCTACCAGTTTGTGGGCGTGTGCCTTAGGTATACTCTCATCTGTTACCAAGGTAACCACAATCTTAGATGGTCCTACATAGTTTCGTATCTGAAATAAAAATGTGTGAAATATATAGAAATTCTAGATAATTTTGAATTATTCAACATTTTGATGGGGTTTTTTATTGATTTTTTTTAGGGGGGGGGGTCTCCTTTGTATTCAAAGTCCTATTACTCAGCCATAAGTCGGGCAAAAACAGTCCCAACAAAAGTTAAAAAGTCACCCCGCGACTTATGGAAGAGTTTACTACACTACTACCCATTTTGTCAGAAAATCATTACATTACTCCTGACTTTATCTGAAACTGACCGCATCTCCCTGACTTTATCTGAAAATGACCACATTCCCATCAACTTTGTTTGAAAATTACTACACTGCTCCATATTCTGTCTGAAAATCACCACATTCCTCCCAACTTTAACTGAAAATGACCACATTTCCTTCGACACTTGACACTGAGCACATGATTTCAGCTTTCACAAAAATGGAAAACTATACATGCGACCTATGAAAGAGTTTAGACAAAAAACCTTGATTTTTTATTCAAAAGTCCCCCTGCGACTTATGGCTGCATGCGACTTATGGCTGCGTATTTACGGTACAGTACTTAAGTCATACAAAGTATGTCAGTTACTAGTTCACTTTCTTTCTCACCACTTCTGGGACAATTAGGCCCCCTATATGTACTCTTAAAGCACCAAAGTGAGTAAGGGATTTACCAGTATACTAGTATCATGTGTGAATGAGTGAAGATGAATGAGTGAAGATTGTAGTAGATTTCAGTCTGGAATTGAAAATGCAAGGCAGGCATAATCAATGACCGGGTAATGCCATCAAACAAATAGAACGGCATATCAAAAATAAATTGCAAGAGATGTATTGTAATATTGGAGAACCGTTTTTCGTTCATTCATTCATCAGTTTTTTTTATGAAGACGGTACACCTGTCTTAAACAGAAACTTGTAAAGCCTTTAAGCAGCCATATTTCATATATCGCTGGACAAGCTACTTGAAACATAATATACAAGGGCCTACCCATAGTTTTGTGAATTTATTCCACTATTTCACTGACACTCATTACCTAAAATTAGTTCATAAAATTATTGATGACCCCTTGTAATTCAGGACTAGAAAAATATCAGATTTTTAACTCAATGCCATACACTGTAAGTTTCGAGAGCTTAGTGCTAAACTATAGTACATGCATCTATAAATTGATGTAGTTACCATAGTTTTGCACTGAGCCGTCAATTTAGAGTAGCGGCTTATTTATAGAGCAGGTTGGAATACTTGAAACACAAATTTTAAGGCTTATATAACGCAACACGGCACATAATTTCTACCCGACAGACCGGATGTTAATGCAGGGATAATATATTACAAGTACGAGATACACAACTAACTACTATGAATCATAAGATTATACTGTTTTAACTTCCTCCTCATTTAACCAGAAAAAAAACTAAAAAAATATTCATTTCTTGGCAGTAACGTGGCCAAAAAATATGGTTGATATGTCGGAAAATGTTGTGAGTTGAGAATAAAAATTCTGATACAAGTACCATTATAAACAAGAGGGCCATGATGGCCCAATATCGCTCACCTGATTATAAACCCTGCACAATTTTCACCCGAAGGAACAATTTGAACATCTTGGTAGAAAACCACAAGATGATGCTACATACCAATTATCAAAACTCTAGGCAGTGTAGTTTTAGGCAAGAGGATATTAATATGTTTTCCTTATATAAGTCTATGTAAAACGGTGACCCCCCGAGTGGGGCCAATTTTGACCCCAGGGGCATAATTTGAACAATCTTGGTAGGGGACCACTAGATGATGCTACATACCAAATATCAAAGCTCTTAGGCATTGTAGTTTTAGACAAGAAGATTTTTATATGTTTCCCTATATAAGTCTAAGTAAAATGGTGACCCCAGGGTGGGGCCAATTTTGACCCGAGGGGAATAATTTGAAAAATCTTTGTAGAAGACCTCTAGCTGAGTCTACATACCAAATATGAAAGCCCAGGGCCAAGCAATTTCGGAGAAGAAGATTTTTTAAGGTTTTCTCTACATAACTCTATGTAAAACTAAGGGCCCCGGGGTGGGGCCAATTTTGACCCCAGGGGCATAATTTGAACAAGCTTTGTAGAGGACCTCTAGCTGAGTCTACATACCAAAATGAAAGCCCTGGGCCAAGCGGTTACGGAGAAGAAGATTTTTTAAGGTTTCCCCTATATAACTCTATTTAAAACTAAGGGCCCCCGGGGCAGGGCCAATTTTGACCCCAGGGACATAATTTGAACAATCTTTGTAGAGGACCTCTAGCTGAGTCTACATACCAAATATGAAAGCCCTGGGCCAAGCGGATTCGGAGAAGAAGATTTTTAAAGGTTTCCCCTATATAACTCTATTGAAAACTAAGGGCCCCCGGGGCGGGGCCAATTTTGACCCCAGGGACATAATTTGAACAATCTTTGTAGAGGACCTCTAGCTGAGTCTACATACCAAATATGAAAGCCCTGGGCCAAGCGGTTTCGGAGAAGAAGATTTTTTAAGGTTTCCCCTTTATAACTCTATGTAAAACTAAGGGCCCCCGGGGCGGGGCCAATTTTGACCCCAGGGACATAATTTGAACAAGCTTTGTAGAGGACCCCAAGGTGGTGCTACATACCAAATATGAAAGCTCTAGGCCTTACGGTTTCAGAGAAGAAGATTTTTAAAGTTTCCTTTTTGAAAATCTATTTTTAGCCTGTGTGACCTAGTTATGCGACAGACCGGAAATCTTTTAACAACTTTGGTAGAGGTCCACCCAAGGAACATTCCTATTAAGTTTTATCAAATTTGGCCAAGTGGTTTAAGAGGAGAAGTCGTTTGAAGAAATTGTTGACGGACGCACGACGCACGCCGCACGACGCACGACGGACGACGGACATCTCGGTATGACAAAACCTCACCATGACCACTTTGTGGTCAGGTGAGCTAAAAATGGCGGGAATATAAATTTGTTTTCAAATGGTCTTAAAACATAATTACAGAGTATAGGTTGGAACTAAGGTTGGGGCACTGGAATCGAACAATTATTTAACCCCTTATTTGTATGAATCTTTACTACTACTGGAGCCGAAATTGGCATTTTTTTGCCAGATCTTTGAGGTAGTTTTTGTCAACTTCAACTCAAGGACATATATTTTATGCATTGTCACAATCATAGGATACAATTTAATACTTGGTTGATAGCTAAATGTCGAAGTAGGGCAAGGGTTTCAGATATTGCATTTCATATCTTAACTCTATGGACCAGGGGTGTAATTTACGACTCACTAATTCACACCTCCATGTACCAGTACATGCAAAAGCAGACATTGTGTAAGACTATGCAATATTTAACAATTATACTTAGATACAATACAGAAGCATGTGAGTTGACATTTCTTTTTTACCTGACGTACTACTCCTATCTAAATCCAGTAAGACTGACTGCAATATTGCGCAAGTGGTACATAGAGTAAAGGGTTAAGGTAGGCAGAACTGAAAAGTAGCGTTTCAGAATAGCTACCATGCAGCAGTAGAGAGTTATAACAATTCTTAACTTATTTTGAATCCTTAGCATGCATAATAATAATAAGCAGCAGCATTGTAAGTTAAGTTTTTGCAATGAAATAAAACTTCTAAATGAAACCCTAAGTATTACAAATGAAACAATAAAACCATTAAGAGCAGATTACTAGGGCTGTAACGGTATACCGCGGTACACGAAAGACCGCAGACTTCAGTCCCACAAGGTTCATGGTACACGAGTTGCAAATTTCGGTTTGCCTTCGGTTCGGTATAAGCTTTTTTATGAGCAAAATAATATTCAGAGAACGAAAATGTCTGAAAGCCCTCTGATTATGTACAATTACCGCATATCACTTGTTTTAATTGTATTAACTTAAGATATGTCTCATATTGTCGAAATTCATTCAAAATAGTTAATAGACACATAATAATTGCTGCTATAGAATCAACACATTCATTGTCACTTAAAAATTATAGTATTTAAGCTGCTGTTTGAGAATATTGTATCATACCGAAATATACCGAACCGTTAGAAAAATTGACGGTATGTATCATACCGTGAGGTGAGCCTACTGTTACACCCCTACAGATTACCCACTTGTTTACAAGTACTAGCATCCAACATTTAAGTGTTCATACACAGTATGACATAATTTAAACTTTCTATAACAGTAGGACAAACAAAAAGCATGCTAGCTAACCACAGTCAAGGTGTCACCACATCCTGCTTACCGATATAAGTTTTGTCTTCATTTTAAAATACATTGTGTTTTCAAACAGAAAATGTACCATTTAACAGTTTTTAAACAGCAGTTTTCTTGGAAGCAGTTGCATACCTGTCGAATATTATGCATTCATTGCAACTGCTCCTTCAAACCCAAATCTCACCCTGACTGTTTCTAGGGTCTGGACAGCTAATGCATATGCAGCTGACAAATTGTCAAGATATAACAAACCTAGGAATTAAAATTGTCTGGGTGATTGACTTGTTCTTGAATATTGTTGGTAGCTTGGGGCCCTGGTTATAAGTCATCTATTAGTGTCCCATAACAATATCAAATATATAGTTACTCCTATTTTCTGATAGATTTCTGGTTTTCCAATTTCACCTTCCTTTGCACAAAGGTACACTGGAATGTAATTCATTTTATTATCTTCTGGCCCATATGTGTAACCACTAGAATTACCACCTTTCTTGTTTATACATCTAAATCCTTTCTAAATCACATTTAAGTGCATCTTGTGACATGCTACTTTTTGTAACTCCTATTTTGGATTAAACAATCTTGGCAGGTATGCAAAATATTTTGTTGAATTTTTTAGAAAGTTTAGAAATGAGGCACACTGGCATAAACTCGAGGAAAAAAAACATAAACTCAAGGAAAAGAACCAAGAGAAGATACAAATCATACAAAGCAAACAAGACTTACCTTGACTGTGGGAACTGTCTTTCTAATTTTCTCACTTTTCGCCCCCTGTAGACCACCATGTGATGGTCCCTCACATTCATACCGAAATCTGAACCCTCTCTGCTGTGGTTGTTCTGTGATTTCAATATAGGGCTGACCATTATCTGAAATATTTAATTTACATGCTAAGCTTAGCCTTTATTTACCAGTCAGTCAGCTTTCTACTGAATATAGCAGGCATATGTGTGCCTCCACCTGGATTTGAACCAGGGTCGCCGGATTAGGCGACAAGTGTGCTAACCACTGTTACAGAAATACAATGTATAAATTTAACTTCAAGAAATTTCAACAACATTAGGCCCTCATATAAGAATTGACATCAAGTTTCAAGACGATTAGTTTAGAGTTAGATCAAACTCATTACCTCTAGAGTCTACACAAGCAATTTGGAACAAACAGACAGGCCTATGGCAGTCAAAACAGATCATAAAAGCACATAGAGTCACAAAAATTACATCACCAATGGTTGAAGAATTTTTCAATATTTCACTAAAGTCTTCATTTAGAATGATAGTCTTAATCTTAGAGTTTACAAAACATGAACTCAAATAACAAATTCTCCCTTTATAGTGTACACTGAAATTATCAGTAGTTTAACAAATCAATAGACATAGTGCAATTTGCAAAGCAATGTATTTCAAAACAAAGGTGTTGCAAAATAACCAATACATGTACAGTGCAACCTCAGTAGACTAGAGCAACGCCTTTTGGGAACTGCAAATATAATTATTGGTTGTTGCTAACAGGTTGTTGCTCTACAGTTATTTAAAGAAAATATAGGTTTAGGAACATTTCGAAGTAGTCTGGATTACGTCCCCTAGATCACTACGTATAGTACGACAGGGAACCAAACTAATTTTGAAGGTGTTATTGTAAAGAGGATGGTGCTGTACAGAGGACCACTATGGAGAGTTTATACTGTACTTCATTTAAAATACTTTTAAAAAAAGTCTATAAATTTTCAAAAAGTAATAACAAGGAAAATGATATTTTTTTGTCAGAAAAAGACACATTGAACTAAATTAGTGTACTGTATACATGACAGACATACTGCATGACAACAAACATTTACCTAACTGTAACATGACAATACTACATAAACTTAGTAAGGCATGTATATTGGCTTTGTTCATTGTTATTTATTTTAATATGCTTTAACTTCAAAAATAGCGTAAAACTCAAAAAAGAAATGAAATTTTTACTTCTGGTATTATGTTATGCTGTATGTTTCAATTAACTTGCATAAATAGACAGCAAATTCATGATCAGGTAATCATCGCTACATGTACAATATACACAAGTCGACCTATAAAGCAGTTACTGCATTTGGTTATATAGTTTATAAATGCACTTACAGGATTATATAACTAAATTTGTAAAAACGAAAACACAAATCAACCAAAAGTCAAAAGGTTCAAAACAACAAACTCACTGTGTGAAACCCCAAGATATTTCATTATTCCAACTCAATAAAATTAATAATTAATTTACAGGTTTTAAATCAACGAAACAAAACTCTAAACAAAACTGTTTAAACTTTAAATTACATGACTTGGAGTTGATAGTCCGCAGGGGATTTATTTGGATTAAAGTATTACAATATAATCATGACCTTTCACTGCCTTCTGAATCATTTGTTGACACTCGAACGCACATTCAGATCTGATAAGCAGAGTACAACATATAGTAAAACCTCGACAATAAGACCACTTTGGAAAATGCTTCGACTTAGTTGGTTGAATAAGGAACTATACTTCAAAAAATTTATTCTGAATATTCAGGTCCTGAATTTTCAGGTTGCCTTAATATCAAGGAAACAATTTATTGGATACGTTTAACAGTATCAATTTATTTAAAGCAGTGTAGATAAAGTAACATGATTATATATTCGAATCATGCAAAATTGAAATGATGAAATTGGATCTCTAAAATTATAACACAGGCTGACATGTAATTCTAGTCAATTAATGAATTATTTGGGTAAAAAAATATTTTCTTATGATTTAAGTTGAAATTTATGTCAACAAAACGGAAATGAAACTTCAGCAGACATGTTTATTACTAATAGCCTTAATAATTAATTTATATATAATATGCTACTAGATGATAGTAGATCTAACACATTGAGTTAACAACCATGATTGGCATGAATGTTTAGCTTATTTTGTCAGTTTATATTACTTAATAACAATATAGCTTTGTCCCACAAAATTAAGGTAAACAGTATTTCATCCACAACCGCTCATGAACCATGCAACAGAACTGTTTTTAAAGTATTTGTTATGCAATAGATGAATAAATCTACATGAATGCATACCATCATCACTTAAATTATCCATGTCCATCATTCCATTTGTAATCTTGTAATCCTGAGGACTGTCCATGGAATTAATATCATTGGTTCCACCAGAACTTCTACTGTCACTGTTTTCATCCATGCTGCAAGGTTGTCACAGATGTAACCTAATGCTTTCAAATGAGATCAATCTGCACGTCTGCAATTGAAACACAAAAAATCTGAATTTCAATTTATCCTTTTCCAATTAAAGTCAGCCTCAGGTAAAAGGATATAATATTATATTATTTGAGCTATATTTACTATAAAATAATTAATCCCTTAAGAAATAATCATAATAAATCACAAACCAGCAAATGGAAGTAGTTACACCCGCCATGCAATCAACAAAATATGTACAGTAATATGGGGATTTTTCTATGCATTACAAAATCTATTTTTAGCAACATAACTCAGAGAAGTAAACAAACACACTGATAAACTTGTTGTAGCCGAAACAGACGATTATAAGCGAGTGTTGAATATTTTAATCATTCAAATTACCTTCAATAAATGCTATAATTCAGTAACGATTCATAAACACTAACTAATTGACAAAAATATTGGAAATTCCGATGTTAGGGAAATCCCCGTCTTTCTCCTGAATCACGTAGGCCAATCGTTAATTTCCGTAAAATCTGTCTACTATGCGACGGATTTACAATATATGCGGGTTAGTCAATCGTACTATTACATTTAATTACTGTTATAGAGAAGATCCTGACTTAACATAAAATGGTTTTAATTAATATGCCTAACTTTAAATTGTATGCATTCGGTTATTGTCTAAAATAAATCGTGTCTTTACTTTGATCGCCACAGTCTAATTGCCATGGGAATATATAACGCTATACAGCTCAAGACTATATAGGTTTGTATATGGTCCAGTTTCAAGAAAACCTGCTAATTTGACAAACCATAATTTTCGACATTGTTCATAGTTCAAAAGAATAATTGTAATCCAGCAAAATGCCAAAGGAATTGTGTTAATTTCGTAAATTTTAAAGAAATTACAACTGTTTTTATTGAGCCACTGTCAACTTTTGCGTCATGCAAACGTTCTTTGGAATTTTAAAGTGTAATCAAATACCTAAATTACAGGTCTTTGCGTTAAATCAATTTTTAAATGTTTTAAATGTTATTATGTTTTATAAATACTTTTAGAGAAATACTACAACCGTTTTAAACAACTGACTGCTCTTTTTTTCTCGATCTTAGTACGTTTCAGAAATCAGTCACCATTGCAACGAAATAAGTTATTTCAACTTAATTCACGAGAACAATACTACCTTAATTATTAGTATTAATACATAGGTAAATAACTTGAACATTTTATTTTTTAGAGCGTTTTACACCCTTATTGCATATAGTCACATGCTAATTGCATAATGTCAAAATAAGCAGGTTTCCCTGGAGACCGGCACATATATATTATACATATACGGTCTATCCATGAATGTTATTTGCACATACGCTACATACCTATTTCGCTGCTATTTTCATTCATTGTCATTTTTATAACTATTTCGTGTTTTCTCATTTTATGTATAACGTATTGTACCATTCGGAGACAAGCATTGAATGTGGTTTCTTTTACTGTAGCACAACTTGTTACATATCCTCGTGATTTGTCATAATTATGGAAATTCTTCTCCACACAATATGGAGATTCAATTATTCTACTCCACACAATATGGATATTCTACTCCATACAATATGCAGATTCTACTCCACACAATATGGATATTCTCCTCCATACAATATGCAGATTCTACTCCACACAATATGGATATTCTACTCCATACAATATGCAGATTCTACTCCACACAATATAAATATTCTACTCCACACAATATGTAGATTCTACTCCAAACAATATGCAGATTCTACTCTACACAATTCCATTCTTTAAACCAAGTCAATCATGCAGTGGGGATTGGTCAAATATGCTTCCCATCGGATTTTGAACGCCAATGCAACAGTAAAAAAGTAATACAAAATCTGACCGGGAAAGCAGCACTTACACAAACGGTAAGTACACTATTGCATCTTGTGAAATGGATCCAGCTCAGACCTCTTCGGACGGTAGGTGTTGATGCTTGTCTGTTACATTATCCTTTCGTGTCCTTATATGTTTTGCTCTCTTGTTGATCTGAGTTCGGATAGATCAGTGAGTACTTTCTGGGTGTTTTTAATATAATGTTCCATGTGTTCCATTCTTTTATTACCTGTTAGTGTGGTCTTTTTGTTAGGGGGCGCTGTATGGTGGGAAACTTTTATTTACACTGTCCTGTTCTGTTCTATAAAGTTGTCGTTGAGGTAAGTGTGAAGTTTGGTGCACCATAAACTAGTTTAAACCCCAGTGACAATTGTCGCTGTCCGTTCCAACGCGTAAGCCTCATTGACAACCTTTCTTTATGTATTGTCCTTTTCTCCAGAAAACTCCAAAAACATTTTTTGGCTTAGGGTCCTCCTTTCTGTTACTGTATTATTATTGTACATGTTCTGTTGCAATTTCGCTGTCCAATATAAGGCTACCTCGTATCTTTCAATAGTACCTGTATATTGTTTCATTTAGATTTGTGTCGTCCCTTGTTCTAGTCTTGTCACTTGGTTCTTGTCCCGTGTAGTTTGACTGACTGGTGCGGCAAATGCTCGGGGTGGGATTTCGGTTTTGTGTAAATTGTATACCTGTTGTACTCTGTTATACAGACTGTAGTTGTATCTGTTGAGCAGTGTCCACCCCCACCCCCTTACAGCACTGTGCAGTGTCGGTGTAATTTTGTTTCGACATGTTCTTGGAGGTTAATTTCCTCTGCCCTCCTTTTAATGTCCACCGCCCACCCTTTTAATCAGTCGTTTCTTGCGGAGATGCTGGATGAGATTCTTTTTAATTAGGTCACTGTGCTGTTTAGTCACAATGATGAACGTTTTTGGCATATATATTTTCGCCCTCTTTTTATGTCCACCGCCCACCCTTTTTTATCACCAGTTGTATCTTGCAGAGATGCTGGATGAAATACTTTTTAATTAGGTCACTGTGCTGTTTGGTCACTATAATAAACGTTTGGGCAAAATAAGGTCACTATGCGGTTACGCTTTGTTTTCGGTCTCATGCAATAACAGCTATTATATAATTTCTTTTTGAAACTGGGTCATCCTGCATTTTTTCGGCGGTGGCTTGGATTTTTAATTGTTTCTTTGGCTTATGTGTGTGCATCACTGCATTGCTCAAGTGCTGAAGTGAAGTTGCTAGAAATATGTAATGTTATGTCCCACTCCATTCCTACCTTGCCCATTATTTTAAACTACAAAAAGTAGGTCAAATCGTAGTTATGCCTCTTTAGGTCGCATAATGTTAGGTCATTGTCCTTGGTGTTTAAACTAGGTCACGCCCCGGGGTTGCTGTGCCTCATTTGGTCGCCGTTTTGTCTCATGCAATAACCGCTATTCTATAATCTCTTTGGGAAATTAGGTCATCCTGCATTATTTCGGCGGGGACTTTTTATTGTTTCTTTGGCTTATGTGTGGGCATTGCTCAGGGTAGTTGTGTTGTGGTGTTTCTGATTACTGTGCTCGGCAAAGTTTTGTTTGACTGTATGCATAATGTTATTTATATGCTCTCCTTAATTGGACGATGAATAAAAAAAATATATATCTATCTACTGTGTGTATCCTAGAAAATATGTGAAATCCGTGCTTAGTTGAATTTAACTCTTTTATACGTTCTGTGCAGTCATTTTGGTAAAATAACACAAATAAATTATCCCACAAATATCCTGCATCAAATGAGGCCATTATTTTGGACGACACAGCATATCTGTCACCTTGGCGACCAGGGACGATGCACTTAGTAATTATTCTAACTGTATTTTTCAACTGGCGTTAATTTGTTTTGCATCCCGTTTTCATTGATCATTATTTGTATCACCTAAGTCTTTATTACTCAAACTGAATACGCATTTTGATAAGCACTACTCCATGTTTACTTATTCTAACTGCAAATTTGAAATTACATCACTTTGTGCCCCAATATATACCCGTTCTTACGATAGCACGGGTTTCATGGGAAACAGTCACCAGTATTCAGAGCAACGGCATAGACATTAAAAAGTTATGATTTACGAATTTCGTGAACATTTCTAAATTTTCTTTTCCTTATAAGTTATGTTAACATTTTTTCTTCTGAAAATGCTGCAGATGATTTTAAAACTGGTAAAACGGCGAGTGCATGCGTCGATGAAACTGTTAAGGAGCACGGATATACGAGCCAACAGCATACTATAGTAGTATTTTTTTATTAATGTAAGATAAAATAATACACATAGATCTAGTTAATAAATCTGTTGCTTTTTCAAAACATTTTAACCAAAATCATCAAAAAATAACATTTTAGTAGCACATTATTGATAATCAGTAGCTATATATAGGCCTAGCTCTTGTTAATTACATTGGCCAGTTACTGGGTTTAACGACCCTAGATAATCACTGATAGTGATCCCATGCTGGCACCATGCTGTTCCCTCTATAAAGTTCTCGACCAGAAATAAAGAAGGTCTTTAAAATACGTGATCTATACAAATAATCATGCAGCACTCATGTATAAAATAATTTCAAACTTGATGATACTATATGCGTTTATGTACTGCTTGAAAGGCATACGCAAAATTCACAATAAAATAGTAAGACTATGATGAGGGAGTGAAAAACACAGCTACATCATCTTTGATTTACACTTTCCTCTTCATTAATTCGCAACTACGATTCTTTCAGCGCTTTGATTTCTTATGATTTTTAAGGTGCCGTAAAAACAATATATTGGACGCGGTGTAAACGAACAGAGACTGTGTCAGTTTTTGTGATAAAAACGCTTCAAACATTTGTAAAACAATGAAACCCAGTCCAGCGTTGCTACGCATGTTCAGGAAATGACGTCAACAATGTAAAAGTCCCCGGATATTGATCTCCATTGCACTGGTCGACGGGCGCCTTATGTGAGTTTGTTAAACTTATTTCTTTTACTGCTTAACCATGCGTTTTCCGTCGATGTCAAACTTAATTCACGCTACATAAATAATTTGTTAGTGTATTCACATTCGCGAAACTCCCTTACGGAGACGTTTAGTGTAGTTTTCATAGATTTTTTGAGATGTCAACATTGGGCATCACGTGTGGTTTCTTTTATTTGAAAAAATGTCCCTGATATTCAAATTGCTAGTATATTGTGCAATATCATTTATAGTTTTGTCGACTTTGAATATTTTAGTGTCACTATCTTATTGTCAGTTAATGAATTTGACCCACAAACTTATTTCAAATGGTGAGTGATTTGAATTTGATCACAAAAACAATCTGGCTCCTGTATTAGATGTGGGCACGGAGGTATATAACTAAATGGATGTGAATGTTGATGAACTTCCCGATTATCCTCGCCTCGGGAGATCGAATCAGCGCCATTTTGTAATTTCATAACGAAGCGGCCTGAAACATCGTTTTTACAAGTTAACACATATTTTCTAATTATATTGTGTGTTTTATTTGTAACAGAACATATTTGAGTAATTATTAAAGTTAAACCCGCACGAATTAGTCATGGTTAACACGTCAAAACCAAAATAAAGTGCATTTTAAATTTCTTGATAAATCGGCCCGCCGCGGACAGAATTAAATGGCGGCAATTAGAATTTGTCATAATGTTGCAGTGCAAACTGTGAAGTGCTGGGTGCAGTATTTAAATCAATTACCTGCTACATTTGTTCCTAATACATGTATCTTGGTCAGGGATGTGTTAATTTGTTTATTTTCGCTTGTTACTGTTCACAATTAATTGTAAAAAATAGAGTCGATGAAAATCGTTAATGGCGGCCGAGACCTTCAAAGTGAAGAGGTGATAAAATTTAAACGCATCTAGTGATGTTGAATGTGCATAATTTAGATTAATTACACGCTGTATGTGTACTTAATAGATATATATTTGCAATGGATATGTTTTCTGTTCATTTTCTCAAGGTATCGTTCATTTTTAATGGTGAAATAAACAGTGTCCAAATTGACTCAAATAAGAGCATAATGGCATCCAATAAGGAAAAATTGGTGTCAAATATTCCTTCATATAGAAATCTAGCTTTCTCTGGGATCAACCTCCATAGAGCAACAACCTGCTTCAAGCAATATTATCTAATATATAGACGAGAGTGTACACAAAACGAAAGTTTTCTCATTGAAAACAGGTATTGCTCTAGAAATGTTGCAATGTAACTTTACATATTGATGGTTTACAATCCAAAATGAATGAACCAGAACTTGGCAATAAAATGGTTTTTATTCATAAACAAAACTTATACACACACTATCACCATGAGAGAGAACTTCAGAGGATAGCAGTTTCATATATTTTAGTAGTCACGTGACCCCCTAGGTTTCAAATGCAGATATTACACACCTTCCTATTTTCGATAATTATATAATTCCATAAACCCTGTATCTACATAATACACTTGCACGCAACCAGTTAGTTATGTAACATTATTGTGTTTGTAATTCAACAATATTGCATCTTTTCATCTCATGTGCATTCACCATAGCAACCATAAATGCATGATCTATATCTGATCTAATCAGTTTTCATAGTGTTTAATTGGCACAGCATGTGTTTATAAATTAATATCAAAGTGCATACACGTCCAAACAAACGCATTCTCTTTGGATGCTTCTATCGCCCGCCGAACTCTGATGCACAATACCACTCTTTTATTGAGGATTCTATTGGCCTTGCCATGGACAGGGTTCTCTGTAGGATTTTAAAGTTGGAGTCCCAGGACTCCTTGTTGCAAAAAAGTAGGAGTCCTGAGGACTGTATCCTCGTCGCGTAGCGACGAGTGGGGGAGGGTGAGGGAGGGGGTGACCCCCGTCCTGCAAGGGGGGTTTGGGGGATCTCCCCCAAGAAAATTTTGATTTCTAAAGCCTTTAATTCTGCATTCTGGTGAATTATGGAGCTATTTTTTCAGTTGTTTGTTACCAATAAATATTTATTTTTTATACAAATATGTGACATTTTTAAGCAGCTTAATTATTTTGTGGTTGATCCTTAACCTATTACTGAATGGTAGAATCAGCATTCCTACCCAGAAAAAGAGCTAAATTACAATTTACATACTCATAACACTCTTGCTACGTATTAATTATTGATAAAAAATAGATCGAACATTGAAAGGACAAAAAAAATCGATCTCATCCGAAAATATGTACGCGTCCGAAATTTGTAACTTTCACGTCGTACTTTATCCTATTCACGGTCGATTGCAGCCATAATGATTGATTATGTTTGAATATAATAAATTGTGTTAAAACTCGAATCATACCAGCATCGTTCAATGCTTTAAACATCTCGTCAATTGACATGAGTTGAATCATGAAAGTTCGCGAGTGAACTAAATCAGCTAAGTTGGTAAATCCAGAAAAAGTCAGCTGCATCAGTCATATTTTCAAATTTATAAAAAAAACGCACGTATATCGAATACAATTTACGGCATTAAGTTCACATGTCGCACGATCAAAGTTCACCGAATCGCTAGACCGCTCCTTTGAAGTTACCCGCGTCGGTTCCATCAAACGACCTTGATGTAGAAATTGTCGCCGCACGTGCGTTTGATAATTGAAACTGACGACCTTTACTGAGTACAGTTGAAACATTCGTCTTCCGTAATTAGGTCAAAATGACCTCGAGTCGGAATATTGCTTGTGTTGGAATTGTGATATTTTTATCAAGGAATTATCAGCGCGGAATATGAATTTGATCTAGGTATGTTCTTTAAACTCTGCATTTGTAGAATTCGAAATTATTGTTTGGATTTAATTTATAACACACGCGTTAATCGTAAATAATAAGTTTGGATTAACGAATCGCTTTTCCGATGTAACGTTACGACAAAAATTAAAATCGTCGTATAAATCTGTCTGCAATCAAATAAACGACACGGTCAGTAATTTAGTGGAGATATCAATTATCACCAATCAATTAAAGCGTACGTGTTTACGTAACAGTTTGTGATTTATATACACATATGCATCGATCTAATAGTTTATTTTTCGCAGGACGCGTCAATGATTATCTAAGGACTCGCGAACGCTGATTGGTTCACGATGCATATCTTGGGTATTTAACCCCGCCTCTCGCCTGTCAATTACTCGATACAAGGGACGCTGCAATTGTTTATTGTATAATCGATGTGTTTACGACGAATTTATGACCCTAGGTCAAACGCGTGCGTCGGAAAAAGGTTGCGTCCCGAAAACGCGTTGATCGCCGATTTTATGCGTCTGATTTCAAAAGTATGCGTCCAAATACGCGTAATTACGCGTTGCCGAGAACCCTGCATGGATTCAAATATCTCGGATATTATCATTACCGGTGACTTTAACTACAATGCTCTCAATGATGTTACAATAAGGAAAATACATAGTATCACACAGCAGTTCTCCCTTGATCAGTTGATAAATGAACCCACACACTATACAGAACATTCACAATCACTTCTGGATTTAATATTTGTATCAAATCGTGACATGGTCCATTATTCAGGCGTGAGTGACCATTTCCTTGAGCAGGAACTAAGGTACCATTGTCCGGTGTTCGGCGTATTGAAAATTCCGAAGACTAAATGTAAAAGTATAGAACGTCTCATATGGAGATTCGATAATGGCGACTATGTGAAACTTCGAACCGATATCAATGATTTTAACTGGACCTCGTGCTTTGACGAAGATATTGATATATATACTGCTAAAGTCACTACCAAAATACTTGATATAGCAAAGCAAAATATTCCAAATTCATTAAAGAAAATAAGATCCAATGAACCCCAGTGGATTACTACTGAAATTAAAAACATGATACGAAAAAGAAAGAGAATGTATAAGAAAGCTAAGAAAACACAAACAGATCAACACTGGCAGAAATTTCGACATCTTAGAAATCGTGTTGTCCTTAGTATTCGGAAAGCAAAATCAAACCACTTTGATAAACTGGCTAATAAACTTAAAGATGGCTCACGTTTTCAAAAAGACTGGTGGAAGCTTCTAAAATCAGCTATCACTTCTTCTGCTAACAAATCTATTCCTCCATTGTACGACTCTGACTCTAATTATATCGCTACCAGTGATTTGGAGAAATCAAACCTTTTAAATCGATACTTCCAACAACAAACTAGTCTGCATGATGACGGTATAGAAGTACCGACACCTCAAGCTATTGAACCAAATGCATGTCTGACCAGAATAGTCATAACACCCTCTGAGGTATGTGACGTTTTAAAGTCTTTAAATGTTACTAAAGCTTCTGGACCAGATGGCATTAGTAACAGAATTCTTCGAGAAGCAGCGATAGGATTGTCGAACCCGCTATGTAGTCTCTTTAACTATTCACTCCAGAAATGTAAACTTCCTTCATCTTGGAAGAAAGCAAATGTAACTGCTGTTCATAAAAAAGGTGACGTCTCTCTTCCGAGCAACTACAGGCCAATCTCATTACTTAACACAATAGAAAAGGTATTTGAACGTATTGTTTTTAAACATGTGTTCAATCACCTACAAGAGCATCAATTTCTTACTCCTGTGCAATCAGGATTTGTTCCAGGTGATTCCACTGTTAATCAGCTTATCTATATTTATAACACTTTATGTAAAGCCCTGGATGATGGTCTAGAAGTCCGTTCAATCTTCTTCGATATTAGTAAGGCTTTTGACAAGGTTTGGCACAAAGGTTTGCTTGTAAAGCTTCAATCCGCGGGAATTACAGGGTCTCTGTTGCATTGGTTCTCTAATTATCTCTCCGGTAGACACCAACGTGTTGTTCTTCCTGGCGTATCCTCACAATGGTGTGGAATAAAAGCAGGGGTTCCACAAGGTTCAATATTGGGACCGTTATTATTCCTTATTTTCATAAATGATATTGTGATTGATATTGAATCGTCTATTAACCTCTTTGCTGACGACACAAGCCTGTACGTTGTTGTCCTGGATCCTAATATTGCAGCCTATCAACTTCAAAGCGACATTGATAAGATATCATCATGGGCTAAAAAATGGCTTGTATCATTTAATCCTGCAAAATCTGAATCACTGTTATTATCTAAAAAACGAAATCGCCCAAATCATCCTGATCTACAAATGCTTGGTCAAAACATTCCAAATGTCACGGTCCATAAACATCTGGGAGTAAACATTTCAGAAGATGCCAGTTGGCATGTACATATTGATTCCGTTGTCGATAAAGCATGGAAAAAAGTAAATATTATGCGAAGATTAAAGTTCTGTTTAGATCGTAGAGCATTGGAAACTATCTATTTATCCTTTATTAGACCAAGTCTTGAGTACGCTGATGTCCTTTGGTGCAATGCAGCAAAAGCTGACTATGCCAAACTTGATAAAGTACAAAACGAATGTGCCCGGATAGTCACCGGAGCAACCAGATTGGTCTCATTAGAACGACTTAAACAAGAATGTAAATGGGAATCCCTACATGACAGAAGACACAAACACAGAATCACTCATTTCTATAAAATGTACCATAACCTTGTCCCAGATTATTTATCATCTCTTGTCCCTAGACAACAAAACACTCGATATCATCTTAGAAACGAGAACAACATTCCTGGGATTAATTCTAGAACAACCCTTTATTTTAACTCATTTCTACCTACCTCTATTCGTGAGTGGAATGCCCTCCCACAGGAAACAAGGAATATACAGCCTCTGTCAGCCTTCAAAATACACTTGAATAGAGACCTTTCCAAACCACCATTATACTATTTCGTAGGACCAAGAAGACTTCAATTGCTACACACCCGTCTGCGAACCAAATGCAGTTCACTAAATTATCATTTGTATCTCTGTAATATTTCCCAGTCAGCACTCTGCGCATGTGGCCAAATTGAATCTAATTATCATTTCTTCTTCGAATGTCGATTTCAACAAGAACCTCGTGACACTCTCTTAAACCGATTAGAAAATTACAGAATCAGTCTTGATCTTCTTCTTTTTGGTGATACAACCCTCTCCGATCAGGATAATACATTCATATTTAATCAGGTTCATGCCTATATACGTGATAGCAATAGATTCACATGATTCATTTAATAATTGAGAAGCCCCCTTTCTTCTTCACTTCTACCTATACAGTAATCCTTTCTTCGAATGTAATACTGTGTAAGGCTTTCTTTAGCTTCTAATTGTTCTGTACGTTTTTGATCTTGTTTACCCTTTTTATCTCTTTATTTACACCCAAATTAATGCAACGTGTACTCATAGCCCAATTGTTGATATTTTTGTTTTTTATTAAACTGGAAGTCAATCCAGGGAGAAGAATTCAATAAGACAAAGTGTCTTTCATTCTAATCCCTTTTTCCTTATGTTTCTGTTATTTTATACTGCAAATTGAATGCATATTGTTATATATTTGGGAAAAATAAATATGTTTAAACTAAATTAATATCAAACAAATATTACAATAAGCTACTGATCACAATCATAGCTACTGTATAAATGTGACAGATGGTGAGAGCATATACTGATTGGTTGTAAATTGGTCCTTACTGGAACCCCACTGTGTAAACTGTTTGGGTTTAAACACCTATCAAATTCAATTTGAGTACAATGTCAAGAATTAAGTACATGTAAACTCTTAATTTTTGAAGAATTACCAAATGTGTCCCTGTGGGGAAAAGAATACATATTTAATAAAAAAATTATTAATTTCTTCAAACTATTAAATTTCATTTAATCATAGGAACATTTTTTTCAGAAATAAGATGCAACTGATATTCACATCGAAACAACGTCATACGATTAGGGGGACGGACATTACACATAAACTTTCTATTTTCTCAATAATTTTCCAATAATTAGGAGTTAAGTCTAAATATGAACTTATATCATGATGTCACTATTATTAATACATTACACAGTGTGTTTTACGAGAACAGTTTTCTATAAACTCTTAAAAATCTGACAGCGGACGGACATTACACTTTTTGACACAATTTCACTTTTTTGTAAAATTATAAATACGGTAATGATTTATGGAAATTCTGCTACATCATCATTGTGTTTATCTTATTACCTTTTGATAATGTACAATATATTGTTTTTCTAAAATGCTTTTGAAAAGAGAAAAAGAATGCTACATATTTCAAGAATTGGGACCGTAACACAGGTAGTAATCTTTGTCAGAC
Source organism: Spisula subtruncata (assembly GCA_963678985.1). Classification (NCBI taxonomy): domain Eukaryota; kingdom Metazoa; phylum Mollusca; class Bivalvia; order Venerida; family Mactridae; genus Spisula; species Spisula subtruncata. Next base: position 62,320,047 of record OY787660.1, read on the forward strand.
TATATATCAAAAGGTAAACAGTATCATATACAATATACATACAACGTACATACCTTTGACATTGAACACACCATGCTTTGTTCGAAGATGTCCCCGCAATCCTGAAATAGTTGAATAAGATTTATCACATTTATTACATTGGTAAATTTTTTATTTCACTTTTACATCTGATGGTTTACTGGTAATTTCGTAGTCGGAATCTATTTCACTGCACGTGTACTCACCAAGGAGATCGTCCAAATTAAGGCCCTCAAAATCAACAAAATCACTAATTCCGTAAGCCGTAATTTATTATTTAGTGGATTTGAAATCTTAATACCTAACTGTATGACGGATACTTTTGAAAATGATATTAAATTCGTTCCTATTGTGTTTTTTTTTACTAATGTACCACATGAATACTCGTGAAAAGATCGGCATTTTTTAAAAAGAACGCGTGGAGTTATTATCGCATAATTAAAATTCTGGACGATTAAATTGAAATTAAATTGTTAATTGCCTTAACAATTTGTACTGATCAGTAGCTAATTATCATACAACACAGGGCTATCAATTAACGATTAACGTTCCAGAGGTACCAAACACAAGGCAGTACTTAACACCTTTGTCAAATACCCCGGCACCGCGGGCCTATTAATGAATTTATTAAGCGCGGATACAGCACTGGTAATTTAATTGCTTAGAAGTAAACAAAAAAAATGGCTAGGCAGAATTAAACATTATTTATGACGAGAATATCATTGGCCCCACGGGCAAACCACATAAATGCACAATCGCAACTTTTCAGGAGAATAAAAAAAAATATCTTAGATCTATCTGCAAAAAAATGTTGGAAAAGAAAAAACTTAACTAGATCTATATTTATTTCGGCCAAAATTTCGGACAGGTTTCATAAAAAGAATCATTTCAATAATATATTATTAATCACCGCGCAATAAATAAACGCACGTAATAAAACACGTAGATCTACACATTAAATTAGCGATCGCATAAAAAGCTGTATAATGCCGTGAAAATCCTTTTCGCTCTTTTTAAATCTTTCCGCTTATTAGTGATTACGCTCATTAAATTCCTTGCGCCCCGTTGAGCATACTCTTATCAGTTTATAAGCAGACGATATTTTCTACGGCGAGGATAATCTAATCTCGTCAGTGTACTGTATAGGGAGTTTCAAATCCTTATATGTAAATCCTTGATGTGGGGCAATCTGCTAGGAGATTTTTTAATTTCTGACCTTTATCTCCATCGCAGATGTGGACTAAAGTGTCATATATGTGGAAGTAGCGCCGATCAAATTTTTATCGGCACTTGAAAAGGTGAATGAAAAGTTGTAAATACCATGAAATATATAGCATGTCCACGAAGATCAACCCTTTTTCTCGTTATCTGCACCAAAAACATCCATAAAACACTCAGCGGTTCGTTTGTCCGACAATTTTAACACGACGAGGTCGCACTTTTAAATTCCACTACACAGCTATTTGTTGTTGATATGCAGATCGCATTCCCCTATCGACCAATCAGAATACTCGATGGAATGAGTTTCTAGAACAATGGAGGATGCTGGGAGATCTTCGGCACTATTTGGTTTTCACAGTGATGTACACTGGTACGCGTGAAGCCAATTACACTGAGCTCGCTCGGGTGAAACTAAAAACGAAAAATTAACGAAGAATTGTTGACAAATCGAGCTGATTTTTCTTGTAAACTGATAGTTAATGACTTATGAACAGAATACGATAAGTTAAATGAATTTTACTGCTCGCTTAGCGATTCGCACAACGTTAGCATATGAATCACACACGTGTTGCGCTCATCTGTACGGGCTGTACGGGCGGTATACGCGTACCGGATACTCACAGTTATGTTTACATTTGGATTTTCGGAAATTACACGTGCTGATTTATTTATCGATTTATTGATTATAAGGACCAATATTAACAGGTATTCTGTACCATTCGTTTATTTTTATTATATTTTACATGTTCAATGCTGAAAATGGCTCTAATTTGGCGTAAAAGACAGAATTCATGAAACTCAAAAACTGATCGGTAAAGCGCATAATGGGTCTTGACTTAGAAGTGGATACTCTAAGTCGAGATTGTTTGACTAGCTCCTGTATGTGTTGTGTTGTCTTTATGCACCAGTCAGTTGCATCCACGTCCCCCCAACCCAGGAGATTGGCGGTGGATAGCGGGGAAACGGCCATGTTTTTTCCAGCTATCCCCGTACTGCTGGGAAAATTTTATCCGAACCAATACCCTGGGAACAATATTTATTTGTCAGGGCCCAGGTATATAACAGAGATTTTACCATCACCTGTCCCCTGCAGGGAATTGGGGGGGGGGGGTGACAGCCCAAACGTAAAAATAACAAACCATCCCTGGGGGTTTGGCCTTGAATGCAACTGAATAGATTCTAGAATAATTGAAACACCACTCACATTTTATGTCAGTCAACAGTGTTGAGAACCTACCATTTCCTATCCAGTTGCCATTGACTATTTGAAATATGCCCGGTGCGATGTATTTTTAGCTCACATAGTCACTATGTGATCACTCGCCCATCAACAATTTGTTTGTGCACGCTCTAGAAGCAACAGTTTCGATCCAATCTACATAAAACTAGGTCAGAATGTCATTTCCCGATGAAATCTAGGCCAAGTTAAAAAATAGGTCGCATGAAGAAAAAAACGAGGTCACTAAGTCAAATCATAGAAAAACCTTGTGCTCACTCCAGTTGTCACCGTTTTGATCTAATCTTCATGAAACTTGGTCAGAATGTTATCCATTAAATCAAGGTCAAGTTCAAAACTGGGTAATGTGGGGTCAAATACTAGGTCAATAATTCACTCGGTATTCTATCCCGATAGGTCTTAGACTTCAGATTTTGATGTGAAACTGAACATATTTGAAGGTTTGTTAGATTTAAAACGAGTTGCAGTTGCCAAATAAGTTTTATTGACATTTAAACTCATTGAATAATTACTGGACCGGCTGGGACAACTTTTATACTGGTCCAAAAGGATAAATGCCAGTCAGGACCGTCAGTCCGGGACTTTTTGGAATGTCTGATACTGTCATAATCTCGTATAAATATATGTCAGTATGATTAGGGGGCATACACATTTGTTTATTACATGAACGTATTTATCTTTTACAGACAAGACGTCCTAGACCACTACAATTAAGAGTCCACGATGCAAAATATAGAGCGGAAGCTTGAATCTTCATTTGGCAAAAAGAATGATCTTGATAGTAGACTTAAGTCTGCTTCCTCTAGTGTTCTCACACAGAAGATAGAGTTTCAAGAAGCATCACAGCCACATTCATCAGTCACTGATTGCCTCAAGGGCAAATACACCAATCTTGCCTTACCAAAGCCTGTCACACAGAAAAGTCCATCTTGTGAGTATTCTTAATTAACATCTGTCTTATCAAACTTCTATTAATTTAAAAAGGGTCAGGGAAGTCTAAATCATTAGTTTTAACATTTCCAGTTTCTTTATTTAAGTTGATTACAAATGTTGTCTTAAGTATTAAATTTAGATGTCACTTTGTGTCATAAAACTCTAATTCAAATTTTAGGTACACCATAACATTTATTAAATGTCATTTTCACAACTTCTAACTAAATCATAGATTGATTATAATGTTGTTCTATATTGTTCTAGGCTCTGACAACTCTGGAAATGATGGAGAAGGCCTTCCGCAACCCAAAGAGATTATATTCAAGGAAACTTTGAATTATTCCTGGAGATTCCATAAAGGAGCTGGATTGACTAATCCATTCAACTCATGCTTCCTGAATTCCACACTGCAGTGTCTGATGCATACCCCACCCCTCTCACACTATCTGATGAGTGGTCACCATGGTGCTCAGTGTAAGTATGCATTTGATGATTTCTTTCCTTTATCTAAGTTTTATCTATCTTCTTTATCAGAACAATCCAGAATTTGCTTTCACTAAAATTATCCATTGATTCTGTGGCCGAAATTTAGTCTTGATCTGTCTGTATATGAATTGACACTCCCAAAAAGTATGAAAACAAATAAATGTACATTTAAGTGTTCAAATTGAGCTGTATATGTATGCAATAGTGTCTCCCACATAAGGAGTTAAAGACTTAAAGTATGTCAGAATGAAATGAATATAGGCAATTTCATATTTTTCTCAACTTTTTAAAAGAATATTTACAAGGTATTTACTATAACTTTTTATAAGTGTTTGACTCTGTGAGACTGTGGCCACACTGTGTTGTTGCTGTGATGTAGACGTCATTTGGTGTGAAACTGTAGACACAAATAAAACTTTCATGTATTCATGTGTAAGTGTTGTGATGTATTTCAGGTCGACTTGTGAATCGTGAGAAATGTATACTGTGCAATCTTCAGTTCCTTACCAAACGTGCTCTAGGTGGTGTTGTGGATGTCATCTCACCAAAATGGTTCAATAACAACCTACAATGTAAGTTTTCGTCTTATGTGGTGTAATATTTCCATGTTTTTAATGTGGTCAATGTAGTTAATAGTATAATTAATTGACATATTTATATTATGACAAATCTGGTTATACAATAAGCAAATTTGGTGGTTTTCAACATTTTGTTGTATGAGTCCCAAAGTGTTGAGTTATAGTTGTGTTTAGTTTTAGGTAGAATCCTTTCACTCCAAACAACATAATTGATGTCATCAAATTTTATCTTTGGCCATTTGGAATTGATTTTGCCTTAAACTAAAGAGTAAAATCAGGCATTTGTATTAAGCATGTGTTGTAAATGACTGATTATGATTTTATATGTTTACAGACATTGGTCGACATTTTCGCAGTGGACGTCAGGAAGATGCTCATGAGTTCTTGCGTCTCAGTCTTGAAAAGATGCAGAAATGTGCACTGATTGGCTATAACCAGTAAGTTGGCTTTCTCTGTGTGATTCATTGATCCGAAACTTGTTCCTTGTTTAACATTTAGTATGTTACATTTAAATTATAATTTCATCTAAAAAAATGCTAAAATCTTAGAGGCAAGGCGGAATGTCTGCACTAGAAAGAATGAACTTTCAGAAAAAAGTTATTTTATGAAAAGGTCAAAATATTGTCTAAAAAGAAAGTTAAGGTCATTAGAAACTTAACTTGTAAGCCAAGTTGTGTTAGTAGAAAATTGCTTAAAAGGTTTAAAACTGGAATCTTATTTCCATGATTTTGCATTGACTGTGTCTCTGACAGTAGAATCTCTGTAAATGATACTTTGCTGGTTATATAATGTGCATGAAGTTAACACTCAAAGATTGTTTTTCATATTTTAGCTTGGACAAGTACAGCAAAGATACAACTGTCATCAATAAGATCTTTGGTGGATATCTCCGATCTCAAGGTATTAATAACATCCATCCATTGTCTTTCATCTTGAAGTCATGATATTTGCCATGTGCTGCACTGTAAAATTTGCCACAAGTTTTCATGCCCGTTTTAGTCTGTGCCATTTATCTGCAACAAATGGTTGATTGTCAGTGACATATTGTGTTTGAATAAATTTCAATGCATTTCCATAATCCATAATAGTCATATGGTTATATCAAAATAATTTTAGCTGGTACAAGTTCTTATACTTCTTCATTCAGGGGTTTCACTAGACCTGAAAACCCGAGGGTCCCAGGACCCTTCATTCAAAATTTTGGAGGGTCCTATTCTGTAACCCGGGAGTCCTTTCACGAACATGCCTGTCTACATTAATGGTTAATACCACTAATTATGCAGCTCTTGTTAAGTAACATGAACAAAGTTTATTAATAAAATGTGTCGTTGTTTTATTTAATGTCAAATAAATGTTAATATGTACATAAATTTAGCCAAATAATGGCTTATTTACAACTTTATATGATTTTCTAATAATTAAAGTAGGCTACAAAAGTGGTAGTCTTGAACAGGGTTGTGAGGCTGATATAGATTCATGATACCAAAAACAATATACATATACACGTATCTGCATGTATTTATAAACTTCTTGGTGGATTAAAATACCACTTAGCAAAGACCTAAATTACACAGATTGGACACTCCACTGAAAATTTAGAGAAAACGCAAAATAGCAGGCAGCAGATTCAGTTATTGTGCATAACACTTTTTTTAGTCACCCAATTTTAGTGGACAATATATCATGTTGAAGAGCTAAGTTTCTGCTACTACTTGAACTAACTCATTTTTTTCTACCTGGTAATAAAATACAGAAAATTAGGATTTAAATGAGGAAAATCAGGTATTTTCTGATAAACTTGCAATTTACATTAATTTGATGAAAATGAGAGTAGGTCTGGCTCTTTGGGGTCTACTGTTTTATTCCTCGACTGATTTCAATAAATGAGGTATCATTTTGAAGCTAAATAATAAATCTATTGCATAGACTTATTAGTTTTTTCATAAGTATATTAGAACAGGAGATATAAGGTATTAAAATTGGACGAGATTTCGCGAGATTTCAAAAGACCTGCCACGAGATATCATGAGATTTGGTACATGTTTCCAATCTGTGTAATTTAGGTCTTTGCACTTAGTAACTTCGTTCTACTTTCATTTTTCTGAACGATACGCCAATATCGCGAAAACATATGACATTCGAAAGTGACATTGTAATTTTGGTTTTCGTCACTGCTGGCGGCAAAATAATATCAAATTGGGATATTTTGGTAACTTATACAAACTTATCATGTGACTGTGACTACCTTATTGAACACACGAGTCTAAATATAAAATCGCGATCTATACAAATTTGTTTTGTTTTATTATCGATCCGGGCACTTACAATCAATAATTATCGATTAAAATGACCGTCCGGTGGCTTTTTAAATCGACCGGTCAAACGCATCGGCGGTTCTCTTAATTCTCTATCCAGTGGTTTAAGACGACACGTGCGTGTCACAATCAACGCATACAATTAAACACCAATTAATGCCAATTATAACACCTTTCGCGAATCTACATAAACAAGTTACTGCCTGTCAATCTGCATATAAGTCCCGCCTTTGTGTTTACATCACCTACGACGACCTTGGGCATTTTACTATGTAATTTATTCAAGCCACGCCTTCCGCCGACAATCATTGGCTTCTGACCGACTCGTGGATTTCGTCACGCATCCGGGTCCCCATTCAAGCGTTCATCGATTGCGATCATTCGTTGATTGATAGCGATTACTCAAGCGTCCAGTGATTGTTTACACGCTAATATTTACAGTTTAATGACAGGAAACGTGCGATAATTTAATGGACTGACAAAGGAAAAATCCCCCGGGTCCGGAGTGACGCACAGGCTTGAAATACGCCGGGTCCTTTCTGCGTCTTTTGGAAATCTCCCGGGTCCGGACTCGGGTCCTCGGGTCCATTGAAACCCCTGTTCATTGTCAAAACAACCCTGTGTCTGGACAATATCTGAGGGTTTAAACCATGCTCTGTATTGATTCAAAAATTCTTGAGAAATCTAGAAGCATACTAAAAATCTATTTGTTGAGTCTTTAGTAATGTGTTGTATTTGTATTTTAGTTATCTGTTCACGATGTCAAGCCAAGTCCAATACTTACGATCCACTGCTAGACTTGTCACTGGACATAAAGACAGCTGATACCATTGAGAGAGCCTTACATCAATATGTTGCCCCTGAAAGACTCGATCATGACAATGCTTATAAGTGTGAAAAGTAAGAAAAATATTTACTCAGTACTCTTTCATGTAACGGTTTGCATTTGAAATTTCTTTGTATTGGTAATTTTGATAAAGTTATATAATACATTATGATGTTTCCTAATTATACCCCCTGCACAATGTATGTTGTAAGGGGGTATACAGTTCTCAGCTTGCATTCACTTGGTTTTGCTCTTTAATAAAACTCAGTATTAAAACCAACAAGTTCATGATAAATTTATAATGCCAAGTCATCAAGTGTACAAAAAAGTAGGCCTTATTATGAAGCCATTACTGTACTATAAACTTCTTGTCTGTACCTGTCAGTTATTATATTTCCAAATTGTTAATTGTTTACAGGTGCAAGTCAAAGGTTACAGCTACCAAGAGATTCACTATCCACAAGTGTCCCAATGTACTCACTATTCAGCTTAAACGGTAAGTGACAAATTCTTTTTCAACACCATTCTTCGTCTCAAATTTGCAAAACATTTAATATTTTTTCACATTTGTACCTGTGTCTGATAAAAATTTAGTTAAGTACTGGATAGAATGACATAATTTCTGCAAAAAAAATTTCCGATCTATTTTCGCGTCAACATTTTTCATCAGTGATAGTATTTTAGCTTCCATCATGAAACTTGACTGATGTTTATTACCTCGCAAAGGTGATTTTCTTGATACGATTTTTAGCAGAGATTTCTCCCTTGTTTGAAAATTTATGGTTTTCATAGAATTGCCATTTTCATCTCCTTGCATTTGTATTTGCAGGTTTAACTATGGTTCCAGTTCAGTGATGGGAAATAAACTACACAAGAACATCGAGTTCTCAACGCAGCTCAACTTGAGACCTTACATGTCCAACAGAAATGTAAGTAACGATTTGTCGATTCATTTATGATTTAATATGTTTTGTCCTTCACTGACTCGCATTCATCACAGAATCAAGTTCTATGGTTGACTTACAATAAGTTTTTGAGTACAAACCAATGGTTGGGGTTTGAATTTTTATCTGAACCTATAATTCTTTAATTTATTATATGTGATTTCTACTTTTTCCAATGAAAGTATGTATGTGTCTGTTCATGATGATGATCTGTTAAATATATGTCTGTTGTGTAGTGAATGACTAATGTACATATGGTTTATATTGTAGGGTCCACCCATTTACTACTCATTGTTTGGTACTATACAACATTTGGGCGCTACCTGTGGATCAGGACATTATCTCGCTAATGTTAGATGTGGGGAACAATGGTACAACTTTAATGACTCACAGGTGAGAGGGAAATATTTATACATTCTTTACCTCTTGTATCGCATGAATGGTTTACAGGGGCCTTATTCACCAGCGTTGTACGTCTAAAACTCAGACTTGGGCTTAAAATTGTCTTTACCCATAATCACTGCCATTTCTTTACAATAAGATTTAACCATGTGGATTTTTATCTGACTATTTGTTGTTAACCACTGAACATGTTAACCAATTTATATCTCAATCAGTACATTTAAAGAGAGAGCGAATAGAAAATTTGACGATGTAAAGTCTAAGTCTGCGTTTTAGACTTACAATGTTGATGAATAAGGCCCCTGGTGCATTTTAACCTGTGGATCTAGATTTGATTCCTGCTTGTGAAAGGGTAAATTAGTACTGGCTAGAATACTGTCAGGTGGGGACTGGTACAGATAACCTGCTGCCCTTCAAAACTAAAAAAAATAGAGAATTGCTTTTATAATTAAATAGCTAAAAGATACATCAATTTTAGTTTACAGTTGATGTTATTGCCAGTTTAAAGAATTAATTAATACAGAAGTTTATCAATATTGATACATTGATATTTCAGAGACGTCAGATCGCTGAGAAATCGGTGTTGAATAATACCTCATCAGCATATATTCTCTTCTACTTGAGAGATGTTGACCCTTCACTAACGATTCCAACTGAACCAAAACTGATCCATGTTAAGGTGAGTACTTTTTAATCTTCTTGTCTGTGATTGTAATGTATTATTGACCTAAGGGTAGATAAAAGCTGAGGGTGAAGTTAGTAAATCTGAAAAGGTTCCTCACAACTGTACATTTTTTCGTGGCTTTCCTCAATGTGTTCTTCAGATCGAGTGTTTTACACATAAGTGAACTTCAATAATTAATATTGTTTTATTTTGTCAGAATGGTCAACAATCCAATGACTCCAAACCAAAGTCAGTGAATATTGTCAACCCACAGAGAAAGAAACCTCAAGATATTGCCAGTCCTAGGCCAAGAATTATTGATATGCCAAGAATTGTGGATTTACCAAATGGTCATTCAAAGTCAAATGGGAAGAGTCCTAGAAATGGTGAGTTATTTGTAGAACTGTCTCATATGTATTATCTTGAATTTCTAAGTTCATTGCTTTATATGCAACAATATATAATATTAGCTGTTTATATAGCCTCTTGTGAGAATTTCTATAAATGTGAATTTATTGATGATTAGCAAATGAAAAGGCATTTAGGAAAATAGTAACCAACAGATGAACAGTCAGTTAAATATGCACTTGTTTAGTTGTCAGACAGAAAAATTGATTTTGATTGATTCAGAGAAGTAACTACTGCTGGAAATATGCATTGAAAAGGAAAACTATTCACTTTTGCTGTTTTAAATACTTAATTCATAGACTGAATATTTCATAAACTAGAATTGTATTCCTTTGTTAAAAAAGTGAAAAGTTAGCAGTAGTAACTTACTTAGTGCTGTGGTGATCCCTCAGAATGTCAAGCGTGTTAGAACATTAAAGAATAAAAATTAAATTGTTTAATATTTCAGGAGTGCCAACTAATGATATCGGTCAACCTGTGAAGTCGCCATTCATACCATTGTCTGCAAACAGGGAGAAGATCCGTATCAATCTGGGTGTGAAGCCTAAGACACCGGAGAAACACACGAGCCAGAGTAAACCGTGTGACAAGACGAGTCCGACTCCAAGATTAGTGATGAAAATCAAGGATGGTAAATCAATCACGATCGAGACGTCTCCGGACGGTGAGAAGAGAATCCTGTCTGATGATGATGAAGTGATCGCCATGATGAACGAGAAACGTAACAAGAAGCTCTCTAAGAAGCCGAGAATTGTTCCCTATCCTGATGATTCTAACTCAGATAGTGACTGGAGCTCTAAGGGTAGCCCCAACAAGTCTCATACTAGTTTCACCAAGAAGGATGTGCCACGAGAGAAGCATACTAAGGATGGAGTTGTGTTTGATGGGGCATTAAACACTACTACTTCAGTGCCAGGCAATGCCCATTTGTTTGGTACCGTGACCATGAAGGATAAAGTGAATCACAATTCTAGCCCTCACACTGATCGTCCAAAGGACTTGAAAATGTTCACGCCCTCCAGCAAGTCGAGTCACGCTTCACCGGCCAAAAAACATTTCACAGAGTCCTTGTCTTGTGTCACATCTCCGCACCCAGCTAAACACTCTGGACAGGGTGAATGGCATACAAGTGTAGAATCTGTTCTCAGCCCTTCTGTAAATTCAAACGCTAGCTCATCACATAGTACTGGCTCTACGCACGAGAACTGGACTGTAACGCCAGGTAGAGAAAAGCATTCTGTTGATAAGTCATCGGACAGTGCTTCCCATCATAACGACAGAAAGAAATCAGATTCTACTAGTGCTAGTGTTAACTCGAGTCCATTTACCGTTGTCAGTGAAAAAGAGTGTTTGTTGAGTCCAAAGAAAGTGAAAGATAAAAGTTCAAGTGAATACAAACGACATAAAAAGATGAAGAAAAAGATGAAGAAGGAGCGTAAGAGGCGGGAACATATTGAGAGAGAGCATAACTACACGGAGCTGAGTGATGATTCTATACGACACTCACATAAAAAGAAGAAGCACAAGCATAGAGATCGTGACGCAGATAGGGAGAATGAGAGGTGTCACAATGGTTCCGTGGATAGTGAATCAAGTTCAAGGTCCAGGGATGAAAGAGATGAAGTTAAACATAAATATCTCAAAGATGAAGAAGTTCGACACAGGGATGATAAATACACAGAAGATAAAGCTCACAAGAGGAAATATGATAGAGAGGATAGCGACGAGTCCATAAAACGTAGCAAGGATAGTGATGGATTCATAAAACGTATCAAGGAGGATTGTGAAGGGTCCGTAAAATATAGCAAGAGTGAAGGGTCCCTAAAGCGTAGCAAAGAGGAAAGTGAAGGGTCCGCAAAATATAGCAAGAGTGAAGGGTCCATAAAATGTAGCAAAGAGGAAAGTGAGGGGTCTGCAAAACATAGCAAAAGTGAAGGGACCATAAAACGTAGCAGAGAAGATAGTGATGGATCTACAAAACGTAATAGGAAGGATTCTGAATCATCATCAGAGTTTGAGTGGGTGGAGAAGACAGTGAAGAAACCAGTACCATTAAGGAAATCTACATCAGAACCGGGTTAGTGTTCTATTCTGTAGCAAGTCTTGTTTTGAACCCCTTGGTCCAGTGCTCTTGGTTTATCCAGTGTGATTGGGGTTTGGGTTTGATTCCTTATAGCAGCAGTTCATAGCATTTCGTGAAAATTGAAATTTTAATTATTATTTAACAATGTAGAGTTTCTTCCACATGTGGAGAACATCCCTGGTCTTTGTTGAAGGGTCAATTAATAGTACTGGTTTGTACCAGGAAAAGTAGTGAGATCAATAATCAAGTGGCACCCAAATGTAACTGAAAAATTAATGACCAACCGTATTTAAACCAAATAAACTACACACCGAAGGCTAATTTACTTTTTTTTCGAAACCTATATGTTATCATTGTGTCAAAAAGAATGCAATTATGGTAAATGGTTCATTTACTAGACTGTCATCTTTTACATTGTTCTACATTTACTATCACTGATGTCTTAAAATGTTATTTCTTTAACTTCTAGTTACACCGTGTCGCTGGGATCAGCACATTAAAGATCCATCTAAACGAAAGTCTTCAAGTGGTTACAATACCCCTATAGTGACGAGCTGGGATGGTCTGAAGGCTTCCAAGGTTGCCAAAGAACTAGAAAAAGTCTCATCTTATGCATATGGTGCTCAAAGTAAGACATTTGGATTTACATTTGATATTTTAACTTGATTGTTTAACTTTCATACCATTTTGTCATCAACTCTTCGACTTCAACAAATCATGCATGAAGTGTGAATGAAGGTGGCACAGATAAGTTGGGACTGTCACCCAGACAAGTGGGTTCAATTTCTGAGTTGGGCAATTTCTTCTTTACACAAAGAAGATGCCCAACTCAGAAATTGAACCCTCTAGCAAGTTATGATATTAATTAGTTTCAGGAAAACTATCATAATAAGAAAAAGTTAAGTTACCAATTTTCTAGGGCTCTTTTCAGCTGTTAGGCCGCTCAAGCACCCTTTGACATTTTAACTCCCCTGGTCATTGGGCTACATATGGAAACCTACACTCGTGTCTCCCTGGGGAGACTATTTCTCTCCTGTAGTGTGGTAGCCAACATCGATCTGCGGCGCCCAGGAATAGACACTGCCCTCACAGGTACCATTTTACACCATGGTGGAGTGGAGCTGTGGGTCTTGCTCAGAGATTTTGACCAGTGGTCCAGAGGGGGATCGAACTCGGGACCTCTCGATCCCGAAGCGCGCGCCCTACCTCTAGGCCACCGCTCCCCATAATAACTTTGTATGTGGCACAAAATGCATGGGTTGGAAATGGCTTAAAACATAAGGACATAATTATATCCATTTATGAAAGTCCTGAAAAATAGCCGTGTATTTGCTAGAAATAAAAATAATTCTCAGTTAAGAAGCTACAGTACGAGATGGGATAATAATCAGTTGAATTATTATTACAGTTTCAGGTTGGGATGGGAATAAATCACATCTAGATGTGTGCAGGGAGAATGAATATAACAATAATAAGCGGAAAGATTCAGATGATGAATATGATGATGAGTACGACAGAGGAAAGGTTAGTTTACTTGTTTTAAGTTTTATCATTCACATTTATCTTTTCCTTACAAACTTAAGTCTGGGCTTTCACTTGGCTCCAAAAGTGAAGAGTCAAAATGACTCCTGACTCAATTTTCTAGAGCCATCAAAATATTGCAAGAACATTTGTATTATAGCATAGTAAATTTGACTCTTTGGCTTAAATTTTCAAGAGTCAAAAAAGGCACTTTTGTCAAATTCAAGAGTCAAAATGCAGTTTCAAGAGTCAAATGAAAGCCCAGTAAGTAATATTGTAAAATCATTTAATTTTAACAGGACAAAATTTCATGGTTTTGGTAAAAAAGACCATTTCGATGGGATGTTTATTCATGCATTTTAAATTTCACAAAAAGTAATGAATTTACAGTACATATGTACAGTCAGTCTGTCAGTGTGTTTAATGACCACCCGGGCAACTTGCTTTATTGTTCAGTATGATCTGTGACCAGTATTTTCACTGGGTCAAAATATTGTTAATTACAAATATAAAGTATGTTCCTAACATTTAATACATGAAATTGTAATAAAGGATCATATTTCGATTATTCTTTTGGTGAATATTGGCACTTGATTATCACAATATCAAGGACCTTGCAAATATTGTGAACATTTTTGCTTTTACAGCATATGACTGCATTTGTGTTTTCAAATGACGTAACTGTAATATTGTATTTCTACTTTAGGTGAAGAAAGTGAAACACAAACATCATAATGACCATAGGTATAATGGTAATATGTTCCAACACAAACAGAACGAGATCAGTCACTCCAAAATCAAGGTAAATACTTTTATCTTTAATAGCATTTAAGGAAAACTGGTGTAATAACATTTTTCATAATGTTCAAATTTATTTTGTGAGTCCTAAGTTCTCAAATCGCGAATTGCTGGGTGTTTTGTCTCCAAAAATATATTAGCAATGTTATGAAACTTTGATCAGTGTGTGTTCTTTTTATGCCCCCGTCTGTCCAAAAACTGTAACCTTGCTCACAAAATGAGGCCGCTTTTGCCTAAGTCCATCAAACTTCATGTGTGTATTCATCTCATTGATACCTTCAATCGCCACTTGAGGTTACTAGGTCAAAGCCACCAGTGGACATAAGTGTTTTATGGAGCATATCTTGTTTAAAACCTTAATTTTCCTTCATAATTTTTGTTTATGTTCAAAAAAGTGGTTCATGCATTAAATTTGATTTTCTGGCATGTTCCGGCCTGAGAAAGATATCTTATACTTAATTATACATTTCTAACTTTCAGTGGTCAGAAATGAAGATTGGTGATAACAACCCGTACCTTAAAAACAGTCAACACACAGAACCTCAATATCCTATATACTCAAGATAGAAGCAAACATTGATAACATATAAACTATATGCATTTATATCAAGTGTGAAAGGAATTTTTATTTGATGACCATATGTTGTGGCGAAAAGTGTTTTTTTATTGAGATCATGGACTATAAATTATTTATGTATGAACATTAGCATGTATTAAATATGTTTGTATTGTAAATATTGTGTTATTTGTTTATAAATATCTACATGTTTTTTGCTGCATAATGTATTACTATGTTGCCCACTTCTGTGGATGTATAGATTTGTTTTTGATATGAAACCATGTGTAAACAGACACTTATTATGTCAACATGATGATTAAGGCCAAATATAACAGGGGTGTCAATTTTCCTGGTATATCTAGAATTCCGGACTTAGTATTCCTGACAGAGCAATGACTTCTGACAAAAATAAAAGTTATATGTTGAAAATACCTTAAGAAATGAATGTCAAAAGCTATAGTAAATTCAATCTGCTTTGAAGGATTTTCTTAATCAAAAGTATGAGCTAAATATTAAAATAATGTTATTGAAGAACTTTGGTTTGACTAAATGTTTGGCCCCATACCATAACACTTTTCCTGATTTTAAGTTTGGCCCCGTTGACACCCCTGATATAAATTTATGTGTGGTTCAGGTAACCTGACGTTAAATGTCAAAGCTAGGCTGAATTCCTGAAAGCAGCACTTTGAAACTGGAAACTTTAAAATAAGCTGTCCTGTCTTTCATTTCAAAATCTTTAGTGATTTGTAAAAGAACTAACTCAATAATGCTTTAATTTGTCTGTAACTTCTATGAGTCAACTTCATAGCTTTGTCACATTCAGTGATTCACAATTGACATAAAGGTCAAAATTCTGACTTGCATCAGTGAATGACAAACAATTGGAAGTTACCAACCATTTATCAGGGTTTATATTTGTAAACTTTCTTCAGATATCTTTTGTCAAAGAAAAATGAATTTATCAAGTTTGCTGAATAAATTTCTTTGATTTTTGCCAAAAGTCTTAACTTTTGTCTAAGATTCATTTTCTAGCCATGTATATCAGTATGAAAATTTGAGTTGACTTTGAAAATAATTCAAATTATTTCTAAGCGAAATATTAGAAAGTAAGAAAATATCTTAGAAAGTATTATGAATACATACCCTGTCAGCTGTTAGTTACTGAAGCTATTCCAAAGACTGTTATCAGTATAGATATTCTTTGAGTAAATTTCTAAACATCACCATTAATTATGTTTCAATTTACTGATTTTATCCTACTGTTATTCATAATGCTATTTTGAATCACTATGTGACAGTATTTGCATGAGCTCCGTAAATGTATTTTTTACTCTCTGGTTGCGATCAGAAGAATCTTAATTGTTTCATATCATAATTCAGGTATATACCATATATCATGGTATGTCATATTTTGCAATGCATTTTAATAACAGTATTTTTATACCACCTTTTATAGTCAATACAATCATGGGTATAAGTGTAGCAAGGTACAGATTAGGTTAGTGAAAGGTTTACTGGTCTATGTAGACTGACCCTGATTGATTTGCTTTGCTTCTATTAATGTATTTTGTCAGGAATTCATTCTATAAAATGTAATGTGCATTAATTACGTCCCTTGGAAAGATGTAAAAGCACTTTGCTTAGGCTAAAGATCCCTGTTCTTCCTTTTAGTTCTTTGATTATGATTGAATAGGTATCCTGAACAATTGGTTTAGTGTACACAATATCCTGTGCAAATGTTCCGACTAGACCTCTTCTTTTTCCATATACTCAGTTAATAGTAATTGAAACGTTCAAAATGAATTAAAAAGTTTGAAAACGCATTCTGAATCTCATTACATGGATTATGAAGTTTAATTTAAAGAAAAACATACATTGACAAATTTGTACCCAGCAAAGACTGTAATTCACGTTTCAGAACACAGTGAGTGAATAAATGAAATTCTGGAAGAAATTTAAGTATAGTCTTATTTGGAAGTTTTGCTCTATCTAGTTAGGATACTACAATAGACTTGAGTCTGGATGTGAATTTATTACTATGGTTTGTGATTCTAATATTGTTCGTGTTATCGTTATATAGAAATATGTGTTTGAAATATACGTTTGAAATATACGTTGTTTTATATAGTTACAAGGTTGACCGTTATATTGTATGCTGTACGTTTCACTGTGTCATTGTGATTGAAGTGCAATAGAGTTTGCTAGGATTTGTTGCCATTTATTTTGTATCTATAGAGCTATGTTTTTGCCCCACCATGTTTGTTTGTTGTTTTGCTTGTCCAAAGCTATAATAATTATCTTAGGAGCAGTTCAGATTTGTCTACAAATGTTTACAACTAGGAAACAGCGACCCGGCAAGTTTTATCCAGATTGATTTTCCAACTTCAATAATTATGGATGTTGATACTTATTCAGAGTCGTCAATTCAGTTGACAAAGGATCTTTGTCGTCATAACAATTTGTGACCACTTGGCATTAATATATTTTAAATTTTAAGGGCTGATCTGCAACTGTGTTTGTTTTTATTTCGAGGGGTGCCTGCAATACTGTAGTAAGTCCTTCTTTATCTATATGCAGTTACTACAGTCTTGCGGGTACCCCTCTATTTCTAACGTTAAAAAGTTTAGAAATGGCAGGACATAGCGTACAGACAGATTTATAGTTCATTGTTTTTCTGTATAATTTGTTTTAAGACTTGTACATGTGTTCTCGTATTGTTGAATGAAAGAGTGTTGCTAGGTAACGAATCTGTTTTTATGTGTCAACTTTTATAATGTGAATATAAAATATCTTCAGGTGCTTTGAGAGAGAGTTATAACTCAAATTGTGTCTTCGCTAATTTAATGTACACATGTATATGTTTTAGATAGAACGTCTTCATTGTCTTTTACTAGAGTGTTTGCATGGGCATTGAATTGTTTTGTCGGTTGTAAAAATAGTTTAGTCAGAAAATTGATCAAGCTGTAAACTGCTATTCTGCTTAAATGTTTGATGTGTTTTGCTAGTTGATTTGTTTGTTAATTTGATGATATTCAATCTACTGGGATATAATCGCTTGCTGTCATTTCTCGGGCATTGAGATGGTAAATTACTGGTCTTCTTGGTTTGAGTACAGGCTGAATGGAATGGCTATGCTTTTATATTCATCGAAATTCATGATGCGGTATAGCTTGGTTATTTTGACCTGACCTTGACCTTTATGCAAGAATATTACAAGGTGCTTGCTTTGAATAAATCAATTTCCGCAAGCAAATCGTGCAATATCGGTATTTGAGATTTGTGTTTGTATTACATCTCTAGCATCTTTGTGATACTTCCCAATTATGAAAACATACAATCGGTGTTGTTAACGTAGGCAATATATCGGCCGTTAAATTATGCTTATCAAAAGGTCAGGCTCGTGTCAAATTAGCCAAGCACTAAAAAACTAATAACTCACTCTAGCTGTTTCAATTGACTGGACATCTTGTCTCCCTTAATTAATAATTAATTGCCCCAGTTTTAACATACATGTACTTGTATCAAGAATGTGTTTACATGTTGAAGTGTTATACCAAGGTTTTTCAAATAGAAACATCTGGATAGATTTAGAAATTTATCAGAAAATAGTTTTTTTGTAGAGCATCAGACTCTGTTCCTTGTTAAGAGAGTATATTACTAAGATTTTAATTACCAAAGTACTGATGGATTTGATATGTTATCCGATTCTTTCAACATTTTTGTTTATTACATTAGACATGTTTTGTTTTCAACTGTAAAGATGTATTTGTTGTGTACTGTTTTCATTGTATGCGAGTTATTTATGCAATAAGTTGATATAAATATTGAATCATAACTTTCCTTGTCGTTGTTTCTTGTTGCACATGAAGATTTTATTACGGTATGCTCTATGGTACCATCTCCTCAAACATGCAGATTACCTGAAAGTGGCAAGCATGTGTCAGGTTTCTTTGAAATCCTTTCACTAATGGGCTTCAAGAGCAGATATTAAGTAAGTATGATGCCAGTTGCCATAAACAACATGTACTGTCCAAGTCATCTGGATAAGGCAACCATTGGTGCCGGGGTTCTTTGACGTCGCTTCCACTGGCTCAAGTGTTAGTGAAGAAACACATTTAGTATGTTATATGAATTTTGACCAATATACATCCTAATCATACTTGCCCTCAGCATTTTGTCAGATTCCTTTCTTCCAGAGATTCCATACAGAACGAACATATAATAAGTTATAACTTTTGACTACCGGTACTGTGATTTTGGTTCTACACTTCGTCCGGATTTGAACATTTGGTGTGTATTTTGTTTGACATTTTTGCAGGCTTCTTACAGAGCTGATACAAGTATTGCTAAGGGACAGACAAATGTCTAAAGAGTATAACATGATTATGTCCCTTAAAACACACAAAATTTCCTTACCAAAAGGTCCTGCAAAGTTTGGCATAGTGATGGACCTCTTCAACAAATGGGTAATGTTTAAACTCGCACCACTTGGTAAGATGGAACTATATAATATAATCATGCTGTGTGAGACTGACATCAAATCAAGCACTTGCATAGATGGCTAAATAAGTGGGAGTCTCCGTCTAACACCCTGTGTTGTATGGGTTTCATTTACATGTATGTTTGGGGTCCAACAATTCCTGAAATCCGAATTTACTGCATTAGGAAGGACTATTCTGTCTGCCCAAATAAAACTTTTTGATGAAAGTATTCCAAGAACTGACAAAGTTGTGGTCATTTGAAGTTCCATACACTATTTTGATAATAAAACAATGTTTGAAACCACGTTAAGGTGTAGGAATGTTTGCTAATGTGATCCGAGCAGACTTGCCACTTGTTTTCAGTAGAACCCCTGATATGTTCTGGTTGATAAGATACATGGTTGATATTCGTCTTATGATAATGTTGATAAGCCTCGGACACTTAAATGCAGAGACTGTAATTTATGCCTTCTACTGATGCAGATCACAGACTTCCACGGTTTACTGAACACAGTCTTGTTTTGACCTATTTATGCTCTGCTGTTTTTGTTGAGTACTGCCTTCCCAGTCAGACTGAATCAATGACAGCTATAAAATACTTAACACAAGCTAGATGTAGCAAGTTGAAGTACTAGGTAGAGCTACCAAAATGCAAGCCAGTTGGAAACAAATATAAGTGTGATGGAAGAACAACAAAACCAATGATAATGATATTGTATGCTTTTATTTAACTTCAGATACATGGAAAATAAATGTGTAACACTGTAAACTACAAGTTGTTATCATGTGTACATCAAACAATGATATAGACTAGGAAGATTGAGCGGTTATCACTGAACAGTAATAGTTACACTTACTGTTAACACAGTTCACTGGAGTGGGGAGTAATTTGTATAAGACCAAAAGTTTTTTAAAATCCATTGTAGCTTATTTAACTTATTACCAAAACCATCCACATCCCTTCATTTTGATACACCAAATGCACTTAATAAATTAATGCCGAGCATAGTCATTATTTGTCAGTCAGCTTTCTGCTGAAAAATGTCAGAGATATGAGTGCCTCCATCCTGACTTGAACCCAGTAAAGCAGATCAGACGACATGCATGCTTACCACTGAGTTGGCACATGAACAAACAAACTACATAGAGACAATATTTGTAAACCAATGTACACACTCCAGTGAACTTTGCTAAGACAATGTCGGTAAATACAAATTTCTCAAGGTAGATGATCGTATATCCTAACCTACTCAATAAATAAAATATTTCAAGAACTACCATAGTCAGTATTACCATTATTCAATACTAAATACACACATTCAAACTGTGAGATTTAATAGTTTACAGTCAATAGGATCATACAGTATATATAGAAACCTCGGGATCACTCTGATGCTTCCATCTTTCTACTGGAACACATTCACCGACTCCCTTGTCTTTCACTCGCATGTTAATTTGGATTAAAGTCCTTTTTGTGGTCGCACAGTGAGTTGGGACTCGTATGACTTTGATAGAGATTTGAATAGAATCCAAATCTTCGTGTGAACAGGTGACATTATTGGGAGGGTCAGTCTATAGTTACAAGACTAAGATTGCCGCTTGTGAACCGTTAAGTAATACCTACTGCTAATGCATACCAGATGCATTACAATAATTCTATTGAATTTAGCAAAAGACTCCAAACACAAAATTTAACTCCTTGGTTTCTTTTAATAAAATCACTCAATGTGAAAAATGGGAGAAAACAATTGCTTCTTTTTAGAATTTTGGTTGATTTGCCTTACACTTGTAATAAGCTACAAAGTACATGAGTAAATGAGCCAAAAGCATCGCAGTGATCCCAAGTTAAACTTTCCTAGTCAATAATTTGATAACATTGTTTTTATCCATTTAATGCAATACACATATAAGGTTAACATTATAAAGAGTATGAGAGTATATCTAGGCACTATGTTATAGTCTACAATCTCCATAATCATTGGTTGCCAGCAACCATACGTTACATTTACCAAATAAAATACTTGATCAATTACCAAGATTATACATAAAACACTGAATAATTCATCTAAATAACATAAAATATTTGAGTAAAAAATTTCGACATTTTTTGATAAACTGTGAGTTAAATGATAAACAAGCTTTGCAGAAGCATGTTAGCGAACTGTAAGAAATTTTCTAAAGAAAGCATTACACAAGCCTGCATGTGCAAATCATACAGCAAAACTAATATCATATTTTATGTGCAACCAAAAAATTCCCCATGCAATGTAGACACTTGCTTGAACATTTCTCTTAGTATTTGTTACTTCAAATTGTATGGCTTATTGCCCATTCATATACCATTATAACATATGTGATGGAAAAACTCAAATGTACGTGAAATTATGACACACGCCTCTTAAGGACATTGAGGAAAATCCGAGAAATGATAAAACACAAAAAATTTATTCTGCCTGTGAACGAATAATTTATTCCATAGGAATCGTTAACCCTACAATTTGGCTACAAATTAAAATACACATTTGATTCCCCCTTGAAAACTCGCTTGATAATGACACCAGTATTGGTCAATCGTTCATGTCAATGGACAAAAATATTACACAAACAGTGCATTGTAACACAAACAATCAGTTTACATGATAAATTAACACAAAAACACATGTTTATAATGAAATCATTGCTGAAAAGCATGCTAGCCAATGAATTGCAGAACGTCTATATATACTGATGAGGTGATTTTCGGATGATCATACTATGTCATGATCTAATGGTTCGATGAAGCAAGGATTAATTTGGAATTATATGGAACTATGTACAAATGAAAAACAATTCATTCACATTCATGAAATGATTTGCCATCCTAAATATCATGGTTTTGGTTAATTTTTATGGATTTTGTGTGGTCATAATTTTATTAAGAAAATTACCAAAACATGAAGAGGTTTGATTTTGTGGTCCATTCATGAATATCTTGCAAAATGTTTATATATATGCAATAATACCCTATCAAGGACAACTGTAACCTTGTTGAAGAAAACAGCCAATCAAAACATATAAAACACCATTGCCTCATTGCCAAATGGTAGAAAGACTGGTCACTGTGACAAAAACAACATTCTAATGACTGGCTACCGATAAACAGACAGACCTGAGACTGGCAAAAACGTTGGATGCCTGGTCAACATCGCAAAACTGTTAAAACTGACAGCCACTGTGGCAACAACCATGTAAGATGACCAGTCAGGATGGCACACATGAACAAGGTATAAACTGTAAGTATGACATGGTGATAATGTAAGTTTTATAGGAAAATATATGATTGTAGAAACATACACAGCAATTTGTTCTCATCTGTGACATCTATGACATTTTGTACACATTGTGGTGGCTAGTAGACCTACTATAACTCTTATACGGTATTGGGACCTGTGCCACCTAAAGTAAACAGGTAAATCAGGTATAACAACATAAGGATATTAGAAAAGGGATTATCTTTTCAATGTGTACCGTAATTTTAATTTACTTGGTGAATAAAAGTGAGCAGGTAAAATAAACTTCTGCTCTCCCTAAATCAATGTAATGGTCAGTGATTTCTGTTTATATTGACATTGCAGAACATCGCGTTAAGAGTAATAGTACTATATTGCTCTTCAGCAAACCTCTGAAATCTTGTAACATGTGACTGACATGACAAAAGCCAATGCCACAGAATATAACCTGCACTGGGGATTTGTCCCCAATATCTTCCAGGAGAAAGGCAAACAAACAGGCACACCCTCTGCATTCATTATTTTGACAGAAATGAAGGTGAAAATGAATGATTAACATACTCATTTTTAAATTGATTAATTTAAATTAAGTGGTCAAATTCAAATGGTTCCCACATTATGTCACCAATTCAATAATATCAAACATGTGACCATTTACTGATGATAACCGCTTTTTTGTAGGGCTTGATTTTTCACCTAAATGATAGGGCTATGACAACTGCACAGGTGAGGTAAAACAGCCATGTTATTTTGATACTTTTAATGAAAGCTAAAATCAACTGCTTGCTAAATTGAACCAAAACAGTAGCTAAATTGATGACGAGAATTTGATGCTATAAATCTACATGAATATTTCCCTGCCTTGTTGTTGTGTTTGAATGATTGTAAATTAATGAATACATCAGCATATCTGGCCCCCAGGACCAACAAAAAACTGAAGACCAATATGAATTTCAACTGATGGACTTCGTAGCGAGTATCTTTCAATGATGTGAAAGTTGTATACAAAAATATTTCACTCAAATAGTCACATGTTAAATGTAACATGAGTGTTGTCTACTCCATGTCCAAAGAATGCTAAACAACATTTGCTTGTTTGAACCAGTCTTGAAGGGCTCTGGTCAAACCTGTTTAGGCAAAATGCCAAAGGTCTGGATGGGTGAATTCTGGAGTTAATCCATTCACCTTTAATTCTGCAGAATACCATAGGTCTGGGAAGGCAAATGGAAAGTCTGGGAGGCCAAATGGCATAGTTCTGCCAGACTAAATGGGCATGACCTTTAAGTCTGCAAAATGCTATAGGTCTGGGTGGGCGAATGCTGTATGTCTGGACCAGACTGAATTAACATAAACCTGGAGGTCTTCGAACCAGTATGGTAGGGGAAAGAGCTGCATCTACTCCATCCATCTAGTATATTACATGTAATATTGTATTTTAATTAATCTCAAACACAAAAATACAGTCATTAAAACAGTGATATAACTATGTACAAACATACACATATAAGAGGTGTGGCAATCTGAAGAATAAAATCATGACTACAATTAGTATCACAGTCTTTCAAGCAGATGCCTCGAACAATGGTGGATAAGATAGCTATACATATTTACACAAATTTTATCCCATTTCTTTCATATTCAATCATTGCTATCATCTAAAATGTCCTTAGATATATAATATAGAATTTATATACATACTGGCATTCAAACGCGTCACTTTCACAATCAAATCAGTTTCACCAATGAGTCACTTTCACCCATCATAAGTCTCATTCTACATGGATAAATATTTACAAATGAAAATCCTTTCTTCATCTCAGCTTATGATTGTCCATATACAATGTACATCATTGAACCATTCTATTGATCCAGAGATTGTGTGCATCAGGAGGAGACACTAACTATTTTGGTCACTGGTCCGACAGAAAGGAAGCGTAAATTTGTAAACAAAACAGTTACTTGTTCTTCAAGACTTTCACTGGTCCTTCTTGATTTTCACTCAATCAATCACTCAGGCCAGCAGACCAGTGTTAGTGTCGAGCTCTGAGCAAAACTCTATTATATAATTATCCACTAGTTTTGATATATTGTACAAGATCAATCACCAATCACATTTATTCCAAAATTTTATCCATGATCAAATACTGCATGTGTGATAAGTCGTTCACAAGTTTCTCTCATTCTCTGTAATATTCCTGCATTAACAGTCCCAACGGGTCCTCATCTCAACGTATCTCTATTTAGCCTGAGCTGCTTTCTTCCTTCTAGCATTCAGCATGTCATAGAATGGATTCACACTTATACACGATCTGAAATATATCAATAATTGAATAGAAACAAATGTCACTGATATTAAATTAGAATTTTTTTCAACAACAAGATGTTTATCTCCCCATAGGGCAATAACTCTGGCAATATTCATCTGACCTAAAACTCATTATCATATGCTAAACTGTACCAATAATTCAAGAGAAGTTTCATTGCAATCAAACAATTTTTAAGGAAGAAAAGCGTTGACAAAATTTGTGATACTCATCCAGCTTGAACCAATCAATACGTCTCCACTGCATGTAAGTGGAAACGACAATATATACCAGTAACTTAAACCAAGAGAATAGACCATGGAAACAGCTTCCGTTTTGCTAAATGTTTATTAAGACAAGGCAAGAATCACACCCTATATATTAAAACTGGGTTTCACACGTTCATATGCAACAAACTTTCACAATGGCAACCATAATACATAATACACAACACCAAACTGCTGGTGCTTTGAATCTAGTAATCAAATTATCTCATTGGAAATGAATCTGGGTAAAATTGAATCTTTTGAGATCTATTTTAAATCATACTTACTCAATACATTTAATCCATTCATCTTTTTCTTCTGCTGTAGCTGCAGACATCTTGTATACATTATGTTTTCCTGAAGATACAGAAACAGTTGTCTGGTTTATAAAATCGTTTTGAGGATTTTCTCGATGAGCTCAACCAGAAAATTGAATTTCAAGTTACATGTATGTTATGAAAGCATCTTTGAGTTGCTAATGTTTTAATAACTTGGAAACATCTCATCGCCTCTAGAAAGTTAGAGGTGCAAGAATATCAGCAATGGTGATGAAAGATGGACCAGGGACAATACAATATGGGCATCTGTCAACATTATTTCATCCACCAGACAAGAAATCAGTAGTTATCTGAAACTAACTATACTGAGCATCTATTTTAATGACCTTGGTATGCTGCGGTCCGGGAGACTGGGATCAAACCTGAGACCTCTAACACTCAAAGGGTCATGTTAAGATTCAAACCTACCTTCAACCACTTTGCCTTCCTTATCTACTTTACAAGCTTTGATGATTTCATTAGCTGTAGCATATAACTCGAAGCAATGTGGTTTGTTAGATTTCTCATTGGATACCCTCACTTGTATATTCTCCAAGGGTATAATTCCAGTCGGTTCTTTATCCTGAAATAACACAACACATGTATCACAAATGTTACATTCATTTCAATTTTATTCTTACCTTCATCGATGGCTAGGTGCAAAACTATGGTAACTACATCAATATAAAGAGGCATGTACCATAATTTTGCGGTAAGCCCTCAATTTTTCAAAAATCCGACAGGATATGGCCATCTCATTTACAGCCTGTATTTACAGCAAACATTGTGTTAATGGCATTTAATGAAGCAATCACTTGTTATAGTAGCAAGTCATCAAAAAAGATATAAGGAAAATGGAAGGCAGCACTACTCATAATAGGCCATTGTAGTATTACGGGTAAAAAGGCAGCGACACCCAGTTATGAGTGCACTGGATTAGTAACCTGGTGATCCAGGTTCCATTCTCGACAGGTCATTCCCTTCCATGAAATCAATTTTTCTTCTTCCACATTTGGAGAAATTGCTAATTCATTATAAATTTTTCTTCTTCCACATGTGGAGAAATTGCTCTTCATTGTGGAATGGTTAGAATATTGTCCAGGAAATGATGTGAAAGGTAGATGTATACTTACGGTGGTAAACTGGAAGTAGTATAGACAATTATCATTGAGTATAAACCATCTTCTCTTCCAATTCTTGTAACGTCCACCTGTAACAGTAATACATACACTAGGTAATCAACCACACAATGTCAAATTGGACTATGTAAAACATCAAACACAAATACTTTAATACAATGGCATAAATTATATTTAGGGATCAAATGTACATTACAAGTAACATGATTTTATTTGTCAAATGAGCTAAGGTCTAGAAATTAAGATGCTTATTGCAAAAGTTGACATTATTTACTTTTTTTGGAGAAAAAACCATAATCTCGGAATTAAAAATAGCTTCTAGGTAAAAACTTGACATCACTTTTCATCAAATTTAAAATCATACTGTAACAGTAAAAATGTATGTATATAATGCATTAAGCAACTAAATCAGAGTCCACAGCTCAAATCTTGTTCAATTAAAAGAACAAATTGAATTAAAGAACTTCATTGGAAAAAAATCGGATATGAATATTTAGCTTATTTTCCCTGCACACTCAGTGAAATACCTATACCTTATTATACAACCAACTCCCTAGCATACCACACTGCAATACGTAATTATATCATCACCAACTGTGATAGTGAGTAAGTGACCTACCAAAATCTTTACCTATCAATTATGACAGTTATGAAATTGTTAATTGTTGTCTCCATAGATACCTAGCTTATCAACATCCAGTATTTTGGTGAGAGATTAGTTCTGTTAAATATACCCGTCTTGCTTATACTGAGATGAAACACTACATTTAAATTCATTGAATTGACACTAAGGTTGAAAGAATCAGCATTACCAAGAGTCTTAGTGTAAAGTGTGAAAATTGTCATGTACAACCATCATGTAAAGTGTGAAAATTTATCATGAGTCATCATGAAAAGTGGGAGAATTTATCATAAGTCATCATGAAAAGTGGGAAAATTTATCATAAGTCATCATGAAAAGTGGGAAAATTTATCATAAGTCATCATGAAAAGTCATAATGACAGTTGGAAAAGTCATCAGGTAAAGTGTGATAAGTCGTCAAGTAAAGTGTGAAAAGTCATCAGGTAAAGTGTGATAAGTCATCATGCTGTCCTTTGGTGACATTTAGGGCATTCAATCAGAAACAGATGAGTGGATCTTAGAGAGTAGATCTGACATGGGAACAGAATGTGTATACCGACAATATTCTCACAAAGTGGTATAAGACACAAGGGAGATATTCAGACAGTGGGATGTGAAACATGAGGTATAGATTAGGTTTCCTACCCAGAAAGTGTCATAACATGCTACAGGATAGAAACACAGTATTCTGTCCAAAAGAAACATGCTGCCCCACGGATACGGTGACCCATAGAACATGCTGACCCACAGAAACAGAGTGACCTAGCTACACAGTCAGTGGCCCAAAGATATAGAGTGAGCCCTAGAAACTGAGTGACCCACTTATTCAGTGACCCCAAGAAACCGAGTGACCCACAGAAAAGACTGACCCAGAGAAAATGACAATGAGAGAATTGACAGACTAGCACTATAAATTCTTTACCTTCATATAAATTATAATCATTAAGTTTGATCAGTAAATAAAGTCTTAATCTACTTTTACACTGATTATTTGTACATTTAGATTGCAATTAATACCATATCAATAAGGCTTTTAAGATATTTGTAAGATATCTAATAAATTTGTCTAAAGTTTATCAATGTACATATAGAACTTTTGGAACTTTTTAAGTGTAGATCACACATCCATTTTTATACAAATCTACCAATGTAGGTGTTTTAGATTGCTACCATCTACACATAATGATGTAAAACACACACTCTAATATACCATGACACATTTGAAATGCACAAGTCAGTTGCATCCACACCCCAACCCCGGGGATGGGCGGAGATTTTTACTTTTGGATATAGTCAAACACTGTCATTCCCCCGCTCTGCTACTGTGGACAGCTGATGTCCCTGGCAGTGCACGGGAAGCGGGAAGGTCAAAACACGGCCATTTCCCCAGCTATCCATCACCCATGCTCGAGGATGGGGGCCGTGGATGTAACTGATAGGTGCATGATATGCATTTACCGTGTGGGGAGTGTAGTGAATGATAGATACACTGTACATGTAAAACTCAACAAATATTTGCACATAATTTCAAACACAAAGATGAACAGAACAATAAATTAGGAAGTCCATGCTTGGCTAGCCAATAGATGCAACATTAATAGCATTCAAACAGTAGTGAGCATGCTATGGTTTATATTAACATGTATCTGAAGGTAGGATCTTAAAATTTATGCTAACTTCAAAAGCTATGGAAGCATACAACACATTTTTTTATCTTTTGTAAATGTAATTTTTATTTGCATTTGACAAAGACGATAGTAAATGCATGTCTTATTCAGTCATTTCCAGGACAAATAAGCCAATGTCATTTATTTCAAATGCTTTCAACAGTACTGGTAACATTTTTCAAACTTTAATAATCATTTAAATAATTGGAATTTAACAATGCAGTTAGGTGCACTTGTTTACATTTGACTGACACAGTCGTAAGTGCTTGGTTATTCATATTTTCCCTGCCAGATTTGCAATGACCTTTGATCTAGAGGGAAATTTGACATAAACATTTTAAGATCCAACCTTCAGATTACATAGAATGAGATACATGTGTGTGATATATGCAGATACATATGATAACTTATATACATGTACACACAATACAATTTGCGATTGTTAATATTACTGTTTTAAAAACATTTCAGACAGACAAGTCACAAGTACGGGTAATATTGAAACAATATAAAATCTAACATGCATTTAATATATGCTTGTTTATACACACATGGATACATAACTACCAGTGAGTATAATTTAATATTTTGTATTAAAGTTTTGTTGACTGTGTATACTACGTTTTATTTATGATGAAAATGACGCAATGAGTATGTGTATATGATATTAACCTTTCCATGGTATCGTACAACTGAATGCGTTTCAAGTTTCAACAAAATGTTTACGTGCTTATTGAATATTTGAGGCAAGCAATAGTGAATGTCAATGCATGTTTACGAGAAGCCCTAGCGAGCAAGCAGACATTGTATTTATATATATACACATTACAGCCTTACTATGTTACAGTTGTACTTGTCAAGCAGGCATTGTATGCATATTTCTATCATATTATACATTAAAAGTAACTCCACATTGCTCCTAATTGTCCACACAAACAATTATAGTATTCAGCATGATTTTAATATTGGCAGTACAAGTATTTTACAGTAGAGTTGAGTTCAAATACATTCAAGGCAGAGTGATGTCCTCTGGCATATATCTTATATTGAATCAAGGCAGAGTGATGTCCCCTGGCATATATCTTATATTGAATGAAGACAGAGTGATGTCCCCTGGCATATATCTTATATTGAATGAAGACAGAGTGATGTCCCCTGGCATATATCTTATACTGAACATTTATCAACTGCACAATGACATAAACCATGGACATATATCCAACAGACTGTTTATTAACTAAAAGCTACTTCAGTTTAAGAATTCAATAACA
Source organism: Spisula subtruncata (assembly GCA_963678985.1). Taxonomy (NCBI): domain Eukaryota; kingdom Metazoa; phylum Mollusca; class Bivalvia; order Venerida; family Mactridae; genus Spisula; species Spisula subtruncata. The sequence continues at coordinate 62,350,375 of OY787660.1, forward strand.
AGAATAACAAGAAGTCTATATTGGACACTTTTGAATAATCAAAATGGATTGGAAATGCTGTTCGTACCTTTAGCCATACACATGTAGATCAGCTAAGTATAGGCATGTTTACAAAGCTAAGCCATTAAAGTTAAAGTCAATAATATAAATCAATGGAAAGTCAAAATGCAAGTCAAATTTTACATGATGAATTTTTACATATAAAATATATAGAGGCTCACAGGGAAGACTACAGAGGCTTACAAGGTAAGACTGGGCTTGCCGTACTGTGTTGCCTCTTAAAATAAAGTTGTTATTATTATTATTCAACTGTTTGTAAAAAAGGAGTAGTTTGATCTTAATTGTAATCTATGTACAGAACTGATGATGCTGTCTATGTATTCATACATGTATGTACATCATTTAATAAGGAAGTGGAAACCAGGAAAATATTGTATTAGGTATGACACATCAAGATACAAAGTAGATATACTTAATACAACAATGACTGAGGGGGGATATTTTCTAACATGTATACGTACACAGTTAACTAAATGAACATATCATATTAAAAAGGAGCAGCAAAAATAACTAAGTAATGATGACTGAGAATATTAAACTTTTTTTGACACAAAAACATATGTCTCCCTCAAAGGGCCATAATGCCGACAAATAATATGTCAGTATTTAAGTCGTAGACATAATCAAATCAAAGCTATAGCAATATAGTGAAGCATTTTGTCAGTAAGTGCTATGGTATACCAGTATCATAATCAAAGATAACTCATTGTTAAATTGCACTTACATTTCACTTAAGTTTCATTAAAATATTTCACAAAAGTTCCAGTAAAGCTATTCCACTAAGTACTGGTAAAGACATTTCACTTAAGATATGCCACTTAAGTTTCAGCAAAGACATTTCACTTCAGATATTTCACTTAAGTTCCAGTCAAGATATTTCACTTAAGTTTCAGTAAAGATATTTCACTTAAGTTTCATAAAGATATTTCACTTAAGAACTAGTAAAGCTATTCCATTTAAGTACTAGTAAAGCTATTCCACTTAAGATATTTCACACAGGTTTCAGTAAAGATATTTCACTTTAAATCCAGTTAAGATTAAGTACTTTTAATAGTAAAAGATAATAATGATAACGATGATGGCGATGATGAATATAGTGCAGATGATGAAAGTAAATAAAAGTCCAAATAAGCAAAAAATATCAGCCAACCAAGCAAGGAATTCTTAACTGCCAATAAATAAAACCTACCAAACTTAGTAACCCCTGTTGATACAAAAAATATAAACACATTCTGTGATTGGTTTGTCAATCTATCAAATTATCAACTTCATCTAATTTAACAGGAACAAAAGAGATGTTTGTAAAACATGTATGCCCTCTTCTTGTAGTGATAAGTCATTTTTGTCATTTTGTATTACACATCATTGTGAAATTGACCTTAGACCACCAGTCTTCAAACGCAACATGGTTCATCAGAACTCTATGCAAGACTGCCAAACGAAGTTTGAGGCCCATATACTAAAGTGTTTTCTATTTATCAATCAGACGAAGTTTGGTCTACCGATGGACAGACTGACCCAACATGTGCAAAGTAAAATAGCCCAACATTTTTAGATGGGAACATACATTAACAATGAATTAACACAAAACTTGCAGAGAACATGAGTAGTTCATACATTTAACAGTTTATAAAAATATACAATCTTCTACCCAGCTGATATTATCACGAAATATTTAGTATCAGAAAAATTAAAAGGTGTTCACAAAATTGATTAGACAAGTTGATGGTGTATAGTGAAGAGTTGACATCACAAAGGTAGACTGGTAATTGTGTTGGCACAAAGACTGACTCACAAAGAGAGACTGGTAATCATGTTTTCACAATAAAAGTGTAAACAACATATAAAAGAGTGAAAGTTACAAACATTGAACAGTGGAGTAAGGCAGTACTTTATATACACACAATTATAATTCAATTAAAAACACTTGCGTTTTTTCTACCATAGAGAAAAGACAGAAACATGATGGCCGGAGTACTTTTCAACCTAACAGCAGAAAATCTATCAGAATCATTATAAAGAAAAGTGCCTTTTTATCTTTATCTGCAATCAGCCAATTCGATATTTTTCAATATTTTAAGCATTCACCCATGCCAAGCTACATAGCTCTGTAAACCAAACTAAATGTAACATGCAAGCTCGCTGTGGTTGAAAAAAATTCTACATCAAATAGAAAAATTGTGCATCATAATTTAATATCATAAAAACTTAAGAGCATACAATCAGAAAAATCACCACACCAGTTGTACTAAATAGTATTTTAAAATAAAGTTAAAATATTTTTTAAAAAAGAACATGGAACTTTCCACAAAAAACAGGTTTTCAGTCAAGGGGAGTAACTGTGTTGAAATTTAAACTTAGTTCCAGCAAATACTGGGAACTTTCGTGACGATTACTAAATAGAATACTTTTGAAAATAGGAGTTACAAACAAATACTGAAGCCTGCCTAACAACCCACTAAATTCACCAATCTCATAACAAAATTATTACATACTGCTAGCATCATATTCTATCATATCTAAATAACATGCACTCTAAATTTATGTATCTTCAGACTAAATTTTCATATTATTATTTATGTTTGCCAAAACATACCGCGCATAAGATGAGGCATTATGTTTAAAGCAATTTTGATTTTAAGGGTAGTATAAGTCAGATAAAGCTCCAACATCTTAGGAAACTATTGCAAAATAAAGTATACACAATCATAGTCATTCTTAAATTGTTCAACATTTAGCAGCCAGCAGAAACACTTATATTTAGCATGGAAGCATTATGGATGATGCGATAACAGACATAAACAGTCTAATTACAAGCAATACATTACAACTTAATGAATTAATCATTTAACCAATGCTTATTTTTCAAGCAGCATTCCTAACCAAAAATTTCATCATGCTTTAACGGTGACTAACATGGCCAGGCATTATTTGGTAATAACTATCATTCATATTGTATTAAAGGCATTTGCTGCAGTTTCTTGTGTGAAAGATGAGGCACAATTCCAAATAAAAGAATGTGCATAAACTTTGCATATAAACACAGTTTGGGGTTAGAAACAGAAAAATACAGAAATAATCATATGTCACTTGTTTATATGTTTTCTGCCCTTGACACCCAATTACATGTATGTGTATTCAAGGGCAGATAACAAGTGACCCACGACTTTTTTTGCATTTTTCTGTTTCGTATATATGATACACTTTTCATACTCAAAGTATAAACAATTTCCATAAATAAGACTTCTTTCCCCATGTCTCACAAGATACTGTCATTAATGCCCTTAACAATCTCATGCAGTGAAAACAAAGAAAGTATTCTAAAGCCTTAACATACTATCGGATCAACAGGAAGAAATAATTCAAAGTGACTAATGGGTAACTTCTGAATAATAATTTCATTATCACTGCTTTAAAATAAACATTATCACAAGAGGAGACATCTATTCCATAGCAGTAAGCTTACAATACACTGTACAAAACTTATAAACCCACACTATGATTGGCAAATATTGTTTAACACAGGAGCTACCAATACCCTTGAAAGAGGACATGGAACAGCCATTGTACCTGGGGTAACTATGCATGTTCTACCCAGGCATTGTAACAATAATCATTCTCAAGTCTAAAATTCTCAGTTTCGAAGCCTGAATTATGAATATGAACAAAGAACAAAAATTCAGGATTCCATAACATGAAATCCGGTTAAGTCCTGAAAAATACCCAGTCTTTCTATGTATATGAATGCCATGGACTTGCATTTATCAAAAGTGTAGGTTTATAGTTTTGTTTAGCATAAAATTCTGGAATCTGTATACATAGCAAGGAGACTGTACATGAAAGCTGGTGAAATATACAGCTCACAGACATTATTTAACATTACTATTTCATCGACTTATTGAACAACATATAATACAACAGAGACAAACACAGGAGTTGGGGGAAGAGCTGTAAGGGGAGATAATTCCAGATAGTACAAACCTTGTTTCCATAGCCAACCTTCCTTGTCTGGATTGAAGAATGTATGCATGAGATCATTACCATCGTCCTCTGGTATCTTAAATGGTTCTTTCTTTATACTCTCGTACAAGCTCTGTGGATAACAAATACATATATACTGTAAAATCATTAATTTTTGAGGGAATTAAATTTCGTTGTGCACCTTCAACCACAAAATCAAATCCCTCGGACAATAGTTTTGACCCTTGTATTTATAACCTAAAATGCAAATTCCTTTTTAACTAAAACCACAAAATGTCATCCCATCAAAATAAAATAATTTTACAGTACAAAATTTTTGTTATTGAAATATTCTGTTAAGTTGCGGTGGTCAGCAGTATTTCAGTCATATTGAGACTACAGGATTTATCCTGATCCAAACGATTGGCAAAACATACAATGATTTACCTGCAGTAGTCAACTATGCAGAGCTTCAAGCAATGGATAAATACCAGTACCATATTTGACAACTTCAGTATGTTACAGTCAGGGATCAAAGTTTATCTTATCAAAACATTGTAATATTTTATTCCCTTAAATGGTAAAACATGAAAACAAGGAAATATCCAACAGATATGACAGCTTGTTATCACAAGCTAACTTTATAAAATGCCCATATGTAACATTTGGATTTGTACCGTAAGGAGTTCCGGAGGTAAGTCGCCTCCATCGTTGATGCCACGATTCATGGAGATAAATCGTTCTACAGTCGGCTTGTCTTTCACACTCGGGTTATGTAAACTAGTGTTCAACATGATGATGGCAAATGACAGCACATAGCAAGTATCTGGAAGACATACAACATGTTCACATAATACTTTACCAAATTGGAGAATCATAATTCTGTAAAATCATTAATATTCATGGGGGGGGGGGTTTAATGTCATGGATTTCGTGTGTACCTCAACAATGAAATTAAATCCCCATGAGTATTAATGATTCTATAGTATCTGACTTAGTGGATAATGTATCCTTGACATTAAGTCCCTACAAAATGGTCTTTTTCACAAAAATAACGAAATTTGTCCTGTTGAAATTAAATGGTTTTACAGTAAGGACTTTCCATTATTTATACTATTATTTGTGATGCTAGGTTTTTCAAACTTATATCCATCATCCACGAGGGTATGAGAGAAAAGAAGCCATTTTCCTTTTTATGCCGAGCATCTAGCAAGGCAATTACTGGTACCACTTTTTATTTCGTCTTTGGCAAGCTGCAGCCTGGGATAATTCCTGGGATCGATCCTGGGACCTCTGGGGCAATTGAAATATGCACACTACCACTAGGCTATCAAGGAGGCAGTGATTTTCAATTGACCAGTTGTCAATAAAAACTCCATTGACCAATACTAGAATTATAGTAGTGCAGTAGACTATAGCCCATGTATTCACTATCAAATGTAATTGATTATCTCATACAAACAACCTTTGCACCAAACATAGGAGAAACAATTTCTACACCAGCATCTGATCAATTCGGTCTACAGGTCAAATACTGATAAAACAAGGGCAAATCTATATGTGACTCTAAATATTGGGTGGGGGAATAATAAATGAGGTTTATTTTATACAAATACATGTTGATAAACATTATTAACAGCTTGTTCCTTTGTCTTAAGAAGAATTTAATATGGTACAAAAATGTGTTTTTGTAGGCATTCCATAATGCATTTGTGAATTGTAACTATTTCTGCCCTTTTTATGTATTTTAGTGGACTTTCCCCCAATGAATGAATGATTTTACAGTATTTGTACTACTTGTGGTGTTGGGGTGAATTACCTGAACTAGTAAATACTTCTAGGTTGAGATCACAGTATCTCTCAGCAAAACATTCCATCATCCTGTCAATCTTCTGTGCTTCACCAGGTAGACGGAAACTCCACAGAAATTGTCTGTAATACATATATAACATATCACATGGTATACTGACCATTCTTGAATAAGATGCCACGCAAGGAAAGCATCAAAATAAGATTTGTAACTTACTCATTTGTTTATTTGGGTTAAGTGCCTTTTCTCATCAATTTATTTCGGTTATATACAAAGACCAATTCTCCTAATAAGTTTTCCAGCACTGTATCCTAACTAATACTAACATATGATTTCACTTCTCCACATGTGGGAGAAAAATCTGTATTGATGTCAACTTAATGGTTGAACCAGTCACCTGCCATTATCAGAAAACAAATCCATACTGCCAGGTAACAAATCCAGTGCACTTACACTGCTGCCTCAACATTGTAAAAAAAACACAAGTTTATGATGTCAACTAAATGATGAAAAACTTCAATTCTTTCCTCTAGAGCTCAACCTCTTTAAAATTCACTCAAACTATTTGATGGCAATGTAATACTGTAAAATCATTATATTTCGTGGGGGATTAAATTTCGTGGATTTCGTGGTTCACCTCAACCACAAACTTTAATCCCAACGAACATCAATTTTGACCCTTGTTTATTACCTGAAATGCAAAATCCACGAATTCAAGTCCCAACGAAATTGTCTTTTTTACCAAAACCACGAAATTTCGTCACAACGAAATTAAATGATTTTACAGTATATTATAAGTTGACGGTAAGAGAGTACATAAAACACACAGCTTTATACCTGAGAGCTTGTACCAGAATCATGTCTGTGAATTCATGCTTCTTGACAAATTCTTTCAGCACTGAGATGTTGAAGTCCGATCTAGAATACAAACAAACATGCACATTATATCTATAAATAAACTGCTGATGCATGAAATGATTAAATAAACTCAAATATTAAAACACATTTTAAATAGATTTAGCACAATTTATATCAAGATGTAGAGTATACAAACATCTACGAATTTTCCCTGCATACCTTTAATATTTACCAAACAAACTTTCTGTTCGGTTGTCATGCGAGGGTGAGTTGAGCGAGCTAGTCTCGCCCGTACGCCTCGAGATTTCGACCTAAATAGATCAAAAGTGTGTGAAACTGCTTTATTCTCATTGAACAAAAACAATAAACACATAAATTTATGTGTACCTCAATGAAGTATGACCTTACAGACCATGATCAAGTTAAATTGTGCCGATCAGCTGAAAGACCCCATTCCAAATTGCCAAAATTTACAAATTTCAAGGGTGAAATTCAAAATCAGAATATGTACAAAACAACAGTTCTTTTTATCATAATGTAATCTATTACTTCAGTTAACCAGTAACAGTCCACTGTTGCTATTCATAAAGAAGGTTATTCTACATACTTCTCTCCCAGATAGTCTCCGATGGCCGTCTTGTTTAGACCCTCTCCTTGATACAAGAATTGAGCCACTTCTTCAGCTGTTTCCTGTAGCAGACCATTCTCTATCAAGTATTCAATACCCTGAAAATATACAATAACCATTATATACTATCCAGCTAACATAACTGTTCAATAGTCAGCATTATTACATAATTTGAGTATGAACTTCTTACAAACCATGTTTTCAAACAAGGGGCATAACTCTGCAGAAAAAAATCAATGAAGTCTATAATGCAAACAATATCTAAAATACTTTTCGAGACACTGTTTGAACTGCACTGCATATCATTTCCCATACAACTGCTAATTATACTACCAGTCTGTCTCATTAAAAGGGACCAGTGGAGGATCATAGCCACATGCCAAAGCACTTGTAGCTAAATTAGTTACCTCTGCATTTACAATCACACTTGTTACATTTCATAAAGTTCAGAATATTTACTGAACCACAAATACATAAAATTCATAGACAAAAGGCATGCGCTTGTGTAACTATTAAACTTTCTTATTCCATGAAAAAAGTGAAAAACAAAACAGTAACTGCACAGCTTTTATCAACTATCTGATTCTCATATAACATCAAGCCGCAGCTAGATCAATGCCAGGTATTGTTTGATATTGAACAGGTAGGCTATACCTCCAGTAATCTAACAATTACATGAAATGTTCCATGTTCCTCACAACTCATATTGAATTCCAGTATTTATAACCTAGAAATCAGCCCCTGGGGTTATAGCACAACCATTTGATATTGTTGCTAAAGTACTCATATAACTAGATGCATTGTTTCTGTATGAGTGCACATGCGTCCACACACGCGCTTACAGCCTACTGTGTAACATTTTAAATAAATACTAAGGTTTTGCATCAGTTCTGGTTTTACTCTGTTTTTCAACATTTTTTTTCGGGTTAAATATAACTGCAAGCTGTCACCTAACCAGTGTCCATGGATTTAATTATCGAGTGCTCTAAAGTTCTCCCTGCAACCCACCGTCAAACTTCTCCACATGGGCAGGAAACAGTCACAGCCAATTAGTGGAATGTCATTGCTGAACACAACCTGCCTGCCCTGGGTTTCACACCAAGATCACCAACACACAGTGTGACAATCAAATCCTCTACCAATCTTGCTAGTCGGGTGGTAGATGAAACAGTCAGAGTCAAACAGTGCAATGCCAATGATATATACAACCTGCCCACCCTGGGTATCACACCAAGCTCGTCAAACCCAGTGTGACAGTTTAAACAGAAATAATGATCTACCAACCCCCCCCCCCCCTAGCCAGGTGGTAAATGAAACAGTCACAGACAATCAGAGTTAAGAGCAGTACTGGTTAAGAGTGACCCAACCCCGGGAATCGCACCAAGCACATCAAACACAGTTTGTCAATCAGAACCTCTACTAGCCTCGCTTAGCCGGCTCTAGTTTATCATCATCACACCATATATATCGTACATAAGCAGGTAAATGTCTGGTCCACACAATATAACAGTTTACACCGTCTACAAACTTGGGGTCTGATATGTACATTTGTAATTAATTAAGAAAGAATCAATCATAATTATCCCCAATAAGACCGGATGATTAGCAGGTAACATACACTTTTAGAATGATCACACTCATAATATATCACATACTGGTTTTTAAATACTGTAAAATCATCATTTTTCGTAGGGGATCAAATTTTGTGGATTCTGTGTTTCCATTGAACAATAATTTTGACCCTTGTTTTATTACCTGAAATTTTTTAATGCAAAATCCACAAATTAACGTCCATCGAAATGGTCTTTTTTACCAAAACCACTACATTTTGTCCCATTGAAATTTAATGATTTTACAGTACATAACATTTCTAACATTTCTTCTTTATTGATAGATAGAGATATAAAATATAAGTAAGATAATCTTTCCCAAGCTAGACTGAGTAATGCTTGATATCCGAGGTTAAGTAAAAATTGATTGATTTCCAATTGATTGTGAAAAACAAGCTGGGTACACCAGTACAGTCAAATCATATTATAAATTGTGTATAAAAATGAGCATAGGGGCTTATGAGCGTAGGGGCTTATGTCCATCGACCATTATAAATGCAATTCTCACTGACTGTTCTAGTACTCAATCTCAGTTCAAGGGTCCTAAATGATTGTTAAGGTAAATATGTTACTAAGACAAAACACTGTTTTATTTTGTACTTTTAATTGAAAGCGTTAATTACGTAAATATATAAGATCAGAACAAAATCATACTTTTCATACGTCATACTGTTGGACTTTAGTTAAGTTGAGTTGTCTCGTGACTAATGTCAATTCTTATTGTACATATTAGAAATCCCGATGGACAATAAAATACCAGAAAAAACAATATTACTGTGGTCTATGGGTTGACAGCTGTATAATATAAAGTACTTGTATCGGGTAGGCGTAAACAGGGGACTAATGTAAAGTAAAATTATTTATATTAATATTCTATTGTTTAACACTTTCATGGGCCTGCAAGCAGAAACACATTGACTGAAACAATGCCCAAATGTCAATCCTGTGTTATATGATATAACATACTATTCATGTACAGTAGAAGGTGATATCACTGAAAATTCTGAAGTCTTATTTTCTTGTATTTTTTTGTACGATCGCACCTAGTGTGTATACTGGGGTATGTTATAGCATGTTTAGCACTAGAAACTCCCATCCCTATTATACATGTACATTGTATGTAAAATAACAATGGGGTCTGCACTGCACCTTGCCCTGATAGGGTATGAAAAGTCAGATTACTATGGCAATGTAACCAGCAATCCCTTTCCCCATGCAAAATCATTTTTTTTAAGAACTGGTAGTTAACACTCTAAACACAATAAGACTAAAATCAGTACCAAGTAATATTTTAAAGATTAAGGACAGGTAGATCAAAAATTACAAAATCAACCCACTATTCTGGACAAAACTGAACAACACATACCCAACTTGTGGTAAGCTTGATCAGCTTGATCGAAAGCATCCCCCCACCAGACTTATCTCAAATTTCCGCAATATAACTTTCTAATTTTAGAATCCAATTTTCTAGTTATAACCGAATGTCTGTTCTGGTATAGACATTATATTCTGAATTGGGGAAAAAAACCTGTAAGGATACCAGGTGTAGAAATCTTACATGTATCAAGATGGAATAATGAGTATACAAGACAATAATGGCTCATCCTCAAGACTCATTCTGAAATTGGTTCCGAGTTACACAACAACTGGTATGGAGCATGCTAACGGTATAAGTCATTGTGCATTTCATCTTAGAACAAATGTCATATGCACTTTGATGCATGGTATTTCATAAACCAGGGTTCACATAGAATTTTTTTTTAGAGTCCTTAAAATAAATACAGAACATATGAGTAACGCAGCTTAACGCACACATTGGTGAGCAATGCAAATTGCAAGTTTGGAGTTCAAACCTTGCCATCCCTGAGTATTTTTCTGTATACATAGGTCCTCTAAGACTGCAAGCATGTCATAAGACTAGATGATTTTTAAAACTGATGTCAAGTCGTTTCAGGCCAACACCAAACCAATATTGGCCAAATATCTCAAACAAGTATTTTCTTTCAATCTTGACCTTGGCAAATGTCAACTAACTTCCAGACACACCATCTTGTATGAAATTATAAAGACCCAAGTTTAACCAGTAAAGGTAATGGACAATGAAGTAATGCCAGGAAAGGAAGCACTATAGAGTGTTTGTTATGGTCTGTTAGTTTACAGACTTGTTGTTGGCTTTAATAATCATCTGATCTTCCTTATACAAGGTTAACAGTTTTTATAGACTGTCTCACAGTACTTTCAGAGAAAAATCCCCCTCCACGCAGCAATCACTAAAATAGACTGAACAGACTGAACACTGTGTGACTGAACTGAAATAGGTTTTTAACTATTTTTTCACTGCAGACAGTCACAGAGGCAACACTGTCAAATCAATAAAATACCAATTGTCAACTTGAATTTCACCAAACCAATTAGAGACGCACCCAGACAAGTTCATCATGTCGAGAATAGTTGAACACCAAGTTGCAACTCAGGGAAATAACCAATTTTCACATTCATAGGCACTGGGACGAAACAGACAGTTTGAAATGAGAATGAAAGAACTTTCAAACAAAAACAAAGTTCTGAGAAATTCCAAATTTTGCTAAGGACTGATCTACTCATTTATGATTAGAATTATATTCTGGCTACCCGACTGGATAATATATTTTATCAATCAAATTGCATATTTTTTTAATTTTAGTTTGATTTTATACTGTCGGACAGTACATGTACCATCAACCAGAAATACAGGACAGGTGTTAAATTAACAAATCCTTGAAAAACTGAGTGCATAAAAGTCAACCACTACTTTCTAACAGCAACAAACATATGCTGCAGTATCATTTAGAAATCACATACAACATAATCTCAGATTCACTATAATCTCTCAAAGCATCAAAAAACTTTCAATCCCTCCACCTTAATAAATGAGATTTGAGAAAAAAGAAATTAGTCAGTCTGGGGAGAAAACTAATAGTATCAGGAAATTATCTTGTTACTAAACTTTCAATCTCTATAAAAATAAGACAGTAGACATTAAAATAAATAGAATTTCATTTTGACTATCTGGTTAAAACCATGGAATATTTGGCACAATGTTCCAATGTTGCTATCCGTATATCGAGGAAAATGGCGTCCTAATGTTTGCATTTAAACTCACAACAGACAAAACATTAACATTAATTAGGAGAATTTTTTACCAAAAAAAATTGTATGTCTCCCACAAAGGTACATAACTCTGGTAAAAACATCCTACCAAAAACCCTGACCATATCTAGCATGCTTGTAAAGTTTCATTGAAATCTGACCTATGAATAAGGAGACAAACTTAGTGACATCAATCCAGACACACAATCAATATGCATGTCTCACTTAAATAATTTTGAGGGAGACATTATTTTGATTACATTTACTGATTATTTTAAGTGCTAGATTTTACAGAAAATTCTATGGACTTGCTGTTAAGCATTTTATCATGAATAACTGTATTGCAGCTTTTTTACCTCTCTTCCATATACATTAATAAAAACAGCACACAAACATTACGATTTCTCACAATTTCTCAAATTAATTATGTCAATGGGACTCTTGTATTTCAGAACTATATCCAAATTACCATTAATGCTTTAACCAAATACCTTGCGTCACTCTACTATTACTCTATAGTAATTTCATTTATTACACTCAATGCGGGTAATTGGTTAATTGTTTGTATGATAATGTGTTTTCACTGAATGACTGCTTGTTACATTGATTAAATCATGGAGATATTACAAACATTTCCATGAAAAGTTCCTGCTCTACATATAAATGCTGACATTAATGAATTAATGAATGTTCTCAGTATGAAGTCAAATAATTATCATATAAGATTAATCATCATTATTTGGAACAATAATGCTTTTAATATATATGTAACAACAAAGTCATTCAATGGTTGGTAAAGAGCTAAAATGGCAATGAAAATTCGGTAATTCGAAAGTAATGCAATTGTCCTGTTATGGTGTATTGCCACAAAGAAATGAAATCTTGACATTTCTAATTATAAATTTGTGTGCTAAAATGACATTTAAAATTCAGCACCGCATGTACCCCTTTATATGACACAATGTTACAAAGAAAGAAAATCTCACACATTAAGTATCAAACTAACATTGAAAATACTGCAGCGCCTGATGATGTTTATATTCCGTTATAGCACACATTGGCATACAGAAATGAAAGATTGCAAAAGAAACTTTTTTTCCCTTCTGACACATTGAAGTAATGAATGAATGGTTACAAGTACACCATACGAAAATGCTTATAAATAAGTCAGAAATTAACTGGTTGCAACTGATGTGTTTGCAAGTATAGGAAATTGCATATAAACAAACACTGACAGGTGCTTGCCAGCATGTTGCAGCAGGAAGCCGAAATTGTTTGATTCAAAACAGAAGCAGGCATGTAGTTACCGCATCAAATCATTTAATTGTACGTACATGCAGTCTGGATATCTTATGGAAACATACAGGGAGAATTTTAATTAAGACACTATGATTTATCACAAGCATAATTTTAAAAAATTTCAATATGGTTGAATTTCGAACAAAAAGTAAGTTTCCAATTCTCGGGCTCTATCAGCACTCTTGCACCCTTTGACATTTAACTTCCCCTAGTCATTGGGCTACCTATGGAAACCTACACTCGTGTCTCCCTGGGGAGACTATTTCTCTCCTGTGGGTGTGGCAGCCAACATCAATCTGTGGCACCAAGGAATAACACTGCCCTCACAGGTACCAATTACACCATGGTGGAGTGGAGCATGTGGGTCTTGCTCAAGAGAAATTAACCAGTGGTCCAGACGGGGGTTGAACCCGGGACCTCTTGATCATGAAGCGCATGCTATACCTCTAGGCCACGGCTCTTAAACCAGTAGTTATTTGCAACAAACTATCAAACTAACTGTCAAACTAACTGTCAAACAAGGGAGATTCTACCAGTACGATTTTACCGAGTTTGGTATGCTCTGGCTGGGTGTCAAAGAAGGCCTAGATCTCTCAAACTGGATATGGACACTCAACCACTGCACTAGCCGAGGGTATTAAAACAGTCTTGTAGAAAACTTAAAAACCATGAAAGGGATAAATATTCTGTGCAAATGCAATTCATCAAAATGTTCTAACTTCAAGTGCACTTCAATGGGTACCAGCAAGGTTAATACAGTAGAATCTCTCAGGTTTTCCAGAACAAAAAATTGAAGGAGGCAGTATTAACAGAGGCAGGAAATTACAGCAAACACCTGGGCTTCAGTAGCAAAGAAAGAGATTATAAGAAAGTGAGAATGAAACATGTAATCTATACCTACATGATCAGATATTTGACATGGTTTTATTTATTCATGCTATAAAACCAGACAGATATCTAGCAGTTTTATCAATGCAGCTTATATCCAATCTTTTTTCTCAGGAAGTTTCACATCATTGAAATATGCTGAACTACATCCATGCCTCTAACTCGGCATGATACGCTAAAATATGCCCTCGAAAATTCATTCTTTTAGCTTGATATGATAGGCCGGAATATGCCTCCTTTGAAATCCATTCTTTTAGCTCGGCATGATATGCTTAAATATGCTCTCGAAAGTTTGAAGGGATTGGGAGGAAACAAGAACAATGAAATGCAAACAAAAACTGTGACAATTCCACGAAGAGCATCTTTTGAAACCAGGGCAATAACCCAGCTCAAACTCGGCAAACATTTGTGGCAAACTTCTTCACATAAATAGCATTACTATTAAGTTTCTTAACAAAAGCCTCAACACATTTAGATATTTGTGACACAAAATATGATACTGTCAACATATTACATTATTGCCATGGCAATCTTAAAACCATTCCTATTGTTGTGGTAAAATGAAATGTCGGAAATGAATAGTTGCAGAATTATAATGCTGGTAAAAGCCCACACTAGATGTTTGTTATTGTTCTGTAAGGTTTTGTAACAATTCACCAATCAGAAAGCTTTTAGCACAATGTTTGCCAAGCAATGTTCCCAGCAGTATAATTCAACAAAATCGGTGACTTTGGTTCAAATGTTTTCATTGTGATGAATAGCAGAAACAGGAATAAAACTCATACCCAATATAATAGAGGACAAATCTAAGCATCATTGCTACATTGTTACTGCAATGTTTTAATGGTGTCCTACAAGCTCATTAAATTTCAAGGGTTGTCTGAAATACTGTTGTATGGCCTTCTTTAATTATAAGCAGTTACGACTTGCAGGCAACCCTTGAAATTTAAGGGAAGCAAGATTTTCTCATTGTTAGAAACCGACTATAAAAGAAACATTGAGAAATGTGAAAGAATTTCATTGCATTTTTGCACCATTTTCCATCTTTTTTGTCATAAAACGGAAAACAATTGACCTAACAAGTTTGACTAGAATTAATAAGCAATCAGAATTAACTTGTCCATCTGAATAAGCAACTGACAACTCCTTGGTGTGGCCGCAAGATCAGGGCATGACAACATCCAATTTCATGGAAGAACACAAACTTGTCCAATTTTGGAAACTGAAGCAACTGACATATCATCTGGGTAGTAACTAACTTTGCTATATAATTATATACCTAGTAACTGGTAAGGTTAGAAAGCTCAATTCTGATCGATTAACTTCAGTTCTTGAACATGACTATCCATTTTCAATTAGAAAAGGAAATGATGAATTTCTACAAGCATGTACACACAGTAAGATTAGTTGACTGACCTCCTGTTCTAGAAGACCAAAGGTAAACATCCTACATTGTTTAACATCCACTAAACTGATTACCATAAATGAAACCAGATATTAATTGGTTAAACCATCCCAACAAAGCAAGCCCTTCAATAAATCAATCAAACTCAAGTCTCTGAGTTAATTGATGGCAATATTTTATTTCAATTTCTTTGATACTTGAGCCCGGCTGTAAGGATAATATCATCATGTAAATCAGTCATACTGCTAAGGTAGCCAGGCACTAATGTTATATAAATGCTTCAGATGAAAGACATGTTTATCATAACCACAGTGTAATCACTCCTGGTATCAAAAGTTGAACATTTGCTTTCACTTACTGGTTAAATGAAGAACTTGACATAACATCCCTTTCTACAATTTTAAAGACCCATAATTATTAGCTCAAGGACATGCTTCATGAAATGTGCACGAGGTCTCTCTATTATACCATGAGACCACAGACAATTTCTGGAACTTGATTTGCAGAATCTTCAAAAGTTCATGACTAGTTTATAAATTCTTTTTAGAAACAGTTCTTAACCCAAAAAGGTTCCATCAATGCAAACACAGGACCCAGGTGATGACCAGTCCATGGATTGAAGATTTATTCTTGAAAGATTGCAGCCCTAGATTTGGAGTTCATGATTTGTTGAACTGCAATTTCACATGGGAAATCTCAAGAAGATACCATTTTTCTCTATAAAAACGGGCTGGAAACCTCAATTTAATAACTTCCCTTAAACAAATACATTGAATGACAACCAAAACCATGCCCAATTACCCGATTCTCCAAGTGAACCATTTGCAACTGAATGCACAGTGAATGGTTGTAAATCATAAATATTTCATGGGAGATACACTTTTTTTGTTGATTTTGTGAATGACCTTGACCTTAAAATCAAATTAACCTCATAATCAAATCTTCAAGAGATTATGACCAATAAGATACCTTTGTGTACATACAATGAGCTTCCTTCAATCCAAACATTTCACCCTCATGCTAATGCCATTTCATCAAATTCATAGAAATGCAATACCCACAGCAATGTATGACTTTACATTACTAAATCTCTCATTATGTCTTTATGAAAAAAATCCGGGTTACTAATGCAAGTAGTTACGTAAACACAAGCATTGTTATAACAATGAGTAATCCGGATCACTGAGATGCATTTGACAGCAATAAAACCATTTATCATCATTTATTGTATTGATTGCTGCTCATAAATGATTGGAACTTGGAGAAAAATATTTCAATACCAAAATGTTAAGGGATAATCAAAGGGATAATTGGGTATAAAGATAAGGTACTCTGACAGCATCGGTTGATACTAAGTACTATTAATCATGCCCCCACACGCAGGTTACAAGTTAGTCTGTCTTACATACCCTATGTTTAGAAAGACAACTCCTCAATCTACTCTTTTTTCATGAAATTATTTCCCTTTGCGCCCTCAAACATAGGAGATAATCAAGCCAGAATAAAATCTAGCTAATAAAATCTAGCAAAATATAAAAAAGTTATGCTATTTGATTGATAAATTATATTATCTAGTCGGGTGGCCAGACAAGTTACCAGTGTCCATTCAGATAGCGTTTCTAGTTAAGCAGTTTCATGAAGTGCAGTCTCTTCCAAGTGGCCCTTAATTGAGCCATAAGCTCCCTTCAGGCAAAATCCCCATAGAAACTGTTGGAGAGGCTTACGTAGGACCCGGATGCTGCCAGGAGAATCCTTGTTAGCAGCCTATAATGTCCCTGGAGGGATTACGGGCGATTGAGCAGCAAGATCCCTACTTCAATATAAGCAGCTACATCTATTGTCCAGTTTTATTACAGTATTCACCTCAAATCATCATGACCAAAAGACAAGCAACCACTTTGTATACTCATCACAGAAAAAATATGTAACATTGGGTATGTCAATCTTGTAGGAATCTGGAACAATGTAGGGATACATAATCTCATACAAGACCTAATCAATGATGAAATGCTTGCCAACCATGTATACAAACAGATACCCCTGATGGCAAACATCCACCTAGGTACGTAGATCTACATGATCCTCTTACGTAAATGACCCAAGAAAAATGGTAATCTGTCAAATCAATGATAATGATAATTCCATCATATTTCATGGGTAACCCATCTGATAGTAAGTATCCAACATTTATCACCAGAATGACATACTAGACAGCTGGAAGAAACCAGAATTTGAGCGAGAAATGAGCGAGAAATGAGCGAGAATGAGCTAGTTATAGTATTTACACAAGGGATGTAATAGCCATTATACTGCTCCATAGAGATTACCTTCACAGCAGAAAATAGACAGAGATGTCAATTAAATCTACTTTACTATTAATACCTTTCACAAACAATCATTATTCTGTACAAACCAGAGAAAACTTCTTCAAGATGCTCCACTACTACAATGACATACCCATAAGAAACCAGAAAATGAAGAAACCAGAAAACCTAATCAAACTATCTAGTGATTTTCTTTAATTTTCCAAGTATTGCCTACATTTTTATCAGACCAGAATGGTTACCAAAAATTGGATTTTCTCTTTTTAATACACAGCTTCAGACAGTTTTCAAGTCTAAGATGGGCAAATCCTATTTCACCACTTTTCGTATCTGACTTTTTCTTTGAATCTTGTTCTAATTTTTAACCAGCATCCTTTGTGCAATACTTAATTACTTGAGCAATTGCTAAACATTGATTCTAATACACAAACAAATAAAAATTGCGTGCAATTATTAGATAATCTTTGTTATCAGTTTGCTTTATTTAACAAGATTGGAATTTCATAACAAAACAAAAACACTATTTAGCCAAAGGAAATTCTATGAAAATTGGCAAAATCTTAAGGTTATCGTAACACTTTCTATTTCATCAAGAGTACAACAACTTTCAGCAATGTAAGTAGGTTAAGATAATCCCCCTAGGTATTCATTATATAGCAAGATAATGAGGAGGCTAATAGGTTTTATCTTAATAATCTAAGCAAAGAAGATAAACACTAATTACAAGCTGATCAACTCAATGAACAACATCTAGAACCATGGACTTGGTATTACAAGATAATTCTTAGATTCTGATCCAAAACATACGAACATATCACCCTGTACTACCAAAATTACTCTAATTACGTCATAGACCAATTAATTCCAGCAAAGAAGTAATAAAGAAGCAAGTAGGTCAGCTAATTCAACTGTAATTAGTTATTACTTCAATATAAAATATAATAAAGAATTTCATCAAGGCAAATTTCTGCCAATTAGCGGATGTGCGAATGAAATTTTGAAGCTTAGATGAAATTCCTCAATATTATATCATGATAATGAAGTAACAAGACTTCAATACTATTAGCAATTTATTAAATATTATATAATGACTACATCATAGAAATAAAGAAGTGCATTAATCAACCAAGATAATTAGCTATCCAAATATTAAGGTCAGGGCACCTGCATTCCGTAAAGTGTCAAGGTCAGAAATCAATTCTCTACATGTTTTAAACATCCAGGCACAACTGCTTTTCTCAACCTGCATTCAACCAAACCATGTTGAAACCAAATTAAAGGACTCTTCGAGAACTAGGTAAGACCTTATCTGTGTGCAGCTCAGTTCAAGTACAGAATAAGGAGTGTAGATACAAGTTGACGTTAAAATATGCAGACATGACTATCATGGTGCAACACCTTAAACAGTAACAAACAATATCCATCTTGAGCAAATGGTCACGGCTAGAGGCTAAATATCTCATACTTGTCCTCCACCAATTCACCAGTATGTCATCAGACATTGTGAGGCAATTAAAACCCAATTATCCAATGAAACATTTACCTTTTTAGGGTCCATATTAAACTTCTTCTTGCCAATGCTGATCTGCTTCGTCTTCGGGTTGTTTTTGCTAAAATACAAATGTATCAAGACATGAAACATGTGAAAGAGATGTTCAAAGATGATTATGCAAAAGATTTGCTATTAATCATACTTGTGTGAAGAGATACATGCGCATATTTGAAGCCAATAACTTTTTGACCCCAGATGACCCAGTTGCGAAGTCGACCTAAATTTTATAGAGACAAACAATGTTTCTAGTCATTTCAGTACTGCAGTGCTCTTCACCTTTGGCATGTTGACCTTCAGACAATAAGGTTCATCTCCAGGACAAGGCTAACCTAAGGAATTCCTATCAACATTGAGAATTGTCGACTCAAGTGTTCTAAAGGTATCAATCAAACCTAATAGTTATGGAGTAACGATAGGTACTGTTGTGCAAAGCAATATACCATTTCTTCAAAGCCTGAATAAATATTACTGGGAAATTACTTTTTCAGATGTAATGAGTATTACACAATGGGTATATACCCACACATGTTCAAAGACTCAAACAAAATTACCAATTTATCTGGTTTTTTCAACTCTCCATAGTAGTACTTGTAAAACAGTAGCACATAATATATAATAAACCCAGAAATCTCATTAAACTTTCAAGAGCAAAAACCATTAATTAAGTATCGAGGCCTAATGTACGAGCCACTACAAGGCATTATCAAATTATGAGTTTGCATTCTGTCAACATTTGCAAATCATGAAAATAATTGCGCCACATGCTACCTATCAGTTTAAGAAGAGGAAGTTCATGTTTTAAACAATCAAGTGGATACTTCAAGTTAATCACCCTAGGTACTGCTTTGGAAAGGCAATATAATTTAATAGCTAGATTATCAGGCAACATATTCTTTAATCCAAGACAGGGGAGACAGATTTCATGGTTTTTTTTATTTATCTTTTATTAGAGGTAATATCGAAAGTGCTCCTCAGGATTAGATTTTAACTGATTTGCTCCATTTTTTATAGCTTTTAATCAGTTCATGATTTCTTTGTACCCATATTCTATACCAAATTGGGTTGAAAAATGGACACAATAACAAGCGAAGGTCAAGAGGCTTCATGAAAATAGGGAGTAGGAGGTTTGGTGCTTGCAAGATTCTGGCTCCATAATGTGAAATTCTTTTTCAGGGAGTCAGGGACTAAGGACTCACTCCAAAATAAAAACTGGAGTTTTGTCTGGCTTTGAGTCGGATAAAAGAGTTTACCTGTCCTCCGAGCCATCATCCATCTGTTCCATTTCATTGGTAACATCCGCTATCTCATCTTTCAGTTGCTGAAAATATACAACAACATTGTCTGTTATATACAACTTCATGTGAATAACATTTGACTTACAACAACATTCTCGGTTATATTCAACTTCATGTGATCGAATAACATTTGACATATATAACACCATGATCGTTAAAATGTTGCTAAAAAAATATTTCAGAATATAAATTATTAAATAGGGTAGCGGACCTAATACTCAAAAGGTGCCCTGCCTGTCTCTCAATATTCAGCAAGTCCTGAAATTTTCCTTCGAGTTGCAAGGGCCACAACTTTTGTTTCTGAAACTTGTTTACAACAAGAACTAAGTGCATAACTTTACATGCCCAGATAATATGACAGATTCCAACAAAATTCACTACTTGTTCCTTTGGATGAAACAGAATAGGTGAACAACACCTAATAACTGCAAGGTGACTACTAGTACCACATCACTGAATAGAACTAGTAGTGGTATATGCTAATGGCTTCAAACACCCAAATATGTTTACATCAAGTAATGAATGGTAATTTGGTATAGTTACTGGACACAGACACCAGACATGACCCGAAACATCCAAACACCAGCCACCTAACTAGTCAGAAACCATCAGCGAAACCAACAAACCAGAAACCACCATAAAAACTAATTTAAGATTCTATAAACAATATACATATAATCCATTAATATGATTCCAAACATCCTAATTACAGATATACCAACACTTTATATACGTACATTGGTGTGGTCTTACTGTTAAACATTGGTGCTATATAATTCATTATTGACAGATGTGTGTTATAAATGAGATCTGTATTTAACACTGAACAGAGCCAGAGCAAGAGGTTAAGGTCATGGTCACCGTGAACATCACCTTGCTTCTCAGAAATTCCAGAAAATTCTACACCAAATTCTTCACCTTTGTTGTAAAACAATGCCAATCAGTATTTTGTATCAAGCATTTCAGACCACATGAGCAACAGAGATTCTGTTTCAAAACTGGGACATATGAGCCAAGCTTTTTCATGGGTCAGAGAACTGCATGTTTCTCTGGCCAAGTGTAAAATACTGTTAAATCTGAACAGCAATTTCTAGGAGCCTGTCATTCCTGAAAATCTGTTGTCCAACAAAAAGGGGCCACATAGCCCTACGTATGAGCAACTTTCCCTTCAATTAAGTATAGAAGCAGGTAATAGAAGGGGTAGATTACCTCCCTTGGAAAGCACTTTAAAGCCCTTTTCTCAGGCAAGTGATCCCAATTATGATTTTATCCTGTCAGATGCTGGTAGTTTATATGTAAGATGGTATATCTAAACACAAGTAAACAGTTATCATTATAGCAATAATATTTTGAGGACTTGGTGCCCTACAGAAGGCTAGAGCCAAAACATAGCAGCTGTTCAACATTAACCAAATCTACATAGGAAAACACACACAACAACACCCTGAAACAATAGCCAAAATAAACCTCATAAAATACCAGAAGACAGGGTCACCAACATTATCTGGTCATGTTTAATGAATATGGTCAATACAGGTGATCATAAACCATGTTAACAATGGACACTTTATGTCCATTTTATGGCCTCCACCAGATATTCTACTAATTGGTTAATTGTTTCTTTTCGTTAACATGCATATTAATCCTGACACATGATTACATTTAAAGGGTCAAACCAGATGGCCTCATTTACCAGCTGTGGGGTAAACATAATATGTTGTATGAACCATAATAGGGTAAAAATTAAGCTTAGTAAAAATACAACAAAACAGTATACTTGCAAAATACGCCAATAATAGTCAATGCCAGACAGAAATTATCAAGCATAGAAAATTTAACGTCTTAACATTTTATTTTCTACCGTTAGATCAATTAAATAAGAACATATATTATAACTAAAGCGTGTTATCGATTAAATGTCTTAATACAAATAAATATAAATAAGCACTGCTGCGAATTCTAAGAATAAAACTTTATTAATACTCAAGGTATAAAAACTAATGAAATCAACATGTGAAATATCAGAGCATGTAAAATACCTGGCATACTATTCAGACAGCTCCATATCTGAATCAGTAAGTGTATTATTCTATCTTTGATTGATTGAGATTGATTGATTGATTGATTGATTGAAGACAATCTGCATTTGAGAAAAGCTATGTAACATATAATGTATCGTCAATGTTCTGATGATTGTCCAACTGGTGAAGGACAGTGGAGGACTATAGCTGCCACCAATAGGGAATGCTAGTATTACAAGTAAAGCATCATATTTCAACAACCAGGTGGAAGCATTATTTTCCTTCATTCAAACGTCTCAGGTGTGCTATACTCAGAAAGAAGAAAGTGGAGTTATGACATTAATTGCTGCTCATAAAAATTTACCTTGAACTGAGAAAATACTGGCATATAAATTAACAACTGTTTAGTTGATTTGGAATTCAGCTGGTCAGTGCAGATTGGAAAGCACTATTGGTCGAGTGCAAGACAGTCACCAGGGTTATCACTGGGATTTCATGCAGGAGATTATTTGTACATTTTAGGAGGCCAAGGTGCCTGAGCACTGAAGGCAGAAGGAAGCTGAAGGTAAATTTGAGGCAGCCCAAATATCAATTATCCTAATGATAACCCTGAGTCACCGAATTGATCTAGTATGGACAAGTTGTCAAGTTCTTCCATGACAGCCAAGGTTTTAAATGTCATACAAGTGTAGAGACTTTTTAGTAGTTTAAAGTTTTAGTACTTATAAATAAATTGTTCCCAAAAAATTATTTAAAGCTGGAAGTATGGTCAATTGCATAATTATGGCATATTAATTTTTACAGACGTAAACAGTGAAAAATATTATATAAGTTTTAGGTTGCTTGTTTACTCTGGGTTTTTGACAATTCAAAAATACTGACATGCATAATATAAGCCAAAAACAAATATGCTTCGGTGAAGAGGCCATTGAACATTGATCAATTTCATAAGATCCCATAATGTTACATGTGCATACTTATTGTACCATAGAACATCATTCAAACCCCAAGTACATATCATTAACATCAAACAAAACGGATGTATTCAACATTTATTTCTAAAACAAACAGTTTTATACACCACTCCAACTGTGAATTCAGTGTGCACCATAAGAACAAAACCTGCTTGCTATTTACTCCCTAATTACAATATCTCAGCTTCACATCTAGAAATGCTGTGAACATGTAGCATTCTCACAGGAGCATGCAAACTGCAGTGCTTCATGCTTGTCTAATTCATCATATATCACTTAAACCTATACATGAACATACAACCCTGCATATGTTTCCTGCACTTTTATCAGCTAAGTACTTTGCTGCACATTACATGCAACCTTGAAGGAACAGAAGCCTAAGCTTGCATGACAATCTCACACTCAGAAATAAGCTTGGCATTGAAATCAGGACAAGCTCGCTGACACGTCAGAAATAAGCTCAGCATTGAATGCATGACAATCTCACATGTCAGAAATAAGCATGGCAATGAATGCAGGACAACCTAACACGTCAGAAATAAGCTCGGCATTGGATGCAGGACAACATGACACAATAAGCTTGACATAGACTGCCGACCACCTCCTTAGAACAATACTGAAGCACACCACATTTGAGTAATACCTGCTGAATAACTTAAGTTCTGTAGAACAGGAACTGTGTTTATTTTTTTTTATGAAATCAGGTTGAAAGGTTTATTTATAAGTTAAAATATAATCATCCATCTTTATTCCATTAACTTTGGTATAATATTACACCTATAAACAATCTGAGGATTAAAAAAGCAATGGTTGGATACAGTTGGCCTGTTGATCTAGCTACAACTACACCAACCAGTCTAAATATCAAGCCAATATAATGATCATAAGCCCACCTTCTGTATCTAATTAAACCAGCTTTTAATGCAAACAACAGAATATGGTTAACCTTTGACCAGATATCGTGCAGGGAACTCAAGTGTTTCATTTGAAGATACATGGAGAGATACATGGAGAGATAGTAGCAGACAGTGGCTGGCAGGAAGTGTATCATCACAATCCTTCATCAACCCAGTGAATACCTGCAGATACCTGGAGAATACCTGCAGATACCCGGAGAATACCTGCAGATACCCGGAGAATACCTGCAGATACCCGGAGAATACCTGCAGATACCCGGAGAATACCTGCAGATACCCGAAGAATACCTGCAGATACCCGGAGAATACCTGCAGATACCCGGAGAATACCTGCAGATACCCGGAGAATACCTGCAGATACCCAGAGAATACCTGCAGATACCCGGAGAATACCTGCAGATACCCGGAGAATACCTGCAGATACCCGGAGAATACCTGCAGATACCCGGAGAATACCTGCAGATACCTGGAGAACACCTGCAGATACCTAGAGAATACCAGCAGATACCTGGAGAATACCTGCAGATACCCGGAGAAACCCACTATTGAGTAAATTCCTGATGAAAACATAATAAAGTTGAAATATTGAAAAGTCTCAGTCTGAAGTTTTGTTGTATTTCAACCAATTTTTTAGAAACCCACAACACATACAACAGGGCTTTCACTAGGCTCCAAAAGTGAAGAGTCAAAATGACTCCTGACTCTCAATTTTTAAGTGTCATCAAAATATTGCATCAATATTTATATTATTAGTATAGTAAATTTGACTCCTGGACTTAAATTTTCAAGAGTCAAAATAGGCACTTTTGTCAAATTCAAGAGTCAAAATGCAGTTTCAAGAGTCAAATGAAAGCCCTGATACAACATTCACACATCAAAAACACAGTGAATTTAAACCTGTGTAAAGCAGCCAGTCAAGGTTTGCATGAAATGTAACCCTCTAAACCAGGTGATCATTTATTACAGGTAAAGTTAGTTTTTGTTTTGTAGAGTTATCAAAATGGCCTGCTGGAAACAGTGACCTCTACCACAAGCTGGGCAATTAATACAGTACAGTTTAAATTTTGAGATATGAATGATACTTTTGAGGGATGCAGTGCAGGAAGCTGCTAATATTATTAATGCTGCCAGTTTACTTGAACAGCAAACATTAAATTTCATTTGGTTCCACTTCAAAAGGTGATTATACTTTTAAAACACATATGTTCCATAATTACACACACTTGTGATCAATAAATCACACAGTTGTTATGAGTTTAGAGAAACAAGAAATAATAGAGGTTTCCAAATCTACTATGATGATAGTTATGTAACCTATAAAACATGACCATTTAGTTATACTTCCTAGTTCTGACACCAGTTTTCTACAGGGACTCCCACTTCTGACACCAGTTTTCTAGAGGGACTCCCACTTCTGACACCAGTTTTCTAGAGGGACTCCCACTTCTGACACCAGTTTTCTAGAGGGACTCCCACTTCTGACACCAGTTTTCTATAGGGACTCCCACTTCTGACACCAGTTTTCTAGAGGGACTCCCACTTCTGACACCAGTTTTCTAGAGGGACTCCCACTTCTGACACCAGTTTTCTAGAGAGACTCAAACTTTTGAAGGAACTCCCACTTTTGACACTAGTTTTTTAGACAGACTCTTAACTTCTGACACCAGTTTTGTAGTGGTCTGGAGGTTAGAGTATTTGCTTGATGAACAGTAAGGTATGGGCTCAATCTGGATCAGGTCATGACATATCCAAGTTGTATGAAATAGTATGCAATGATAACTAAACTTCCTCCTTTTGTGATGTCAGTGTATAAGGGTAGGTTCAAGGACTTGTTGATCTTGTTGTGTCAGAATAATGCAAAGAGGAAGTCATCATATAACTAAAATACTGTCAAAATCAATTTAGTGGCCAATAAATATTTTTATCACACAGTCAGACAATATAAATGTAACATGAGAGGGAATGTTGCCATTGAAGTCTAGATACTCAAGATTGATACACTCAATTCATATTCATTTTCAATGTTGATCTCATTTTATCATACAGGAAGATGGAAAGCAGCCAAAATTTGGTACACTTTGCATGACCATGCATTTCTACTTCCTCATTTACAAATATAGGCTACAATACATGCATTAACACTTAAAACAATTACGTAGCCTTTGAAGGGGAAACAATTAAAGCCAATATGGAGACAGAGAGCTCACTGGTACTCTTTGAAATCTAGTATACTTAACATGTAACATAATATGTCTCCTATTATACATATTACTGTAAAATCATGAATTTTAATGGGGGATTAAATTTGGTGGATTTTGTGCTTCACCTTCAACCACCAAATCAAATCACATCAAACAGTAACTTTCATGGTATGCAAATGCCTGAAATGCAAAATCCACGAATTAATGTCCAATCGAAATGGTCATTTTTTTCCAAAACAACAAAATTTCTTCCCATCGAAATGGTCTTTTTACCAAAACCACGAAATTTGGTCCCATTGAAATTAAATGACTTTACAGTATCACATTTCTAAAACATTTACAAATCTGGCTGTCTGCTGATCATGCAATGACCCAATCACTTGAACATGTGTGAAAAGTCAGAAAACAGAAAATTTTACCATACATGTTACAAGTGCCCATTGAAATTTCCACTTGAAAATTGAGACAATACGCCAGAGGTTTCCACTTGTTACAGAATGGGAAACAAGACCCATAAAGCTGAGCTCAATTTTCCCATAAATTAGCACCATATGGCAATGATTAGTGTATTGTTACCATATTGTGCTAGGAACTGGAGAGCACCATGTGGTGCTTTTATACAGGATATTGTTCATTATGAAAAGAGTGAATAAAGCACCACATGTATCACATGTACATGCAGATTGTCCTAGTTACACATGCTTGTATGCAATTAATTATGTTCAATGTTTTATAACTTTTATATAATATGAGTTATATAATAACAACTCATCTACAAAAAAAAACACCAACAAAGTTTCTCTAAGATTTGATATTTACTATAAATTTAACATCTGAAGAGCAACAACCTCTTTACAACGACCAATGTTTGCTGCCCCAATGAACAGTCTGACGTGACTAAGTCTCAGCTGATAAGCACTGTATCAGCAGGTTTCTAACAGAACATTCAACAAGAAAAGTACAACAAGAAAGTATGAACTTAAACAAAAAGTGACATCTACATGACATCCATATTACATCCGCATTTTATTTAAATAAACAAACTTTGAGATCACCCGCAGAAATAAAACACATGTCAGTCAACCACCAGCGAACTATGAATGAACAGTAACCCTCCACTGCCGTCACATTGTCTCAGAAATGCTTACCAACATCTGGGAGTCAGAGTTTAGTCAACCGTTTGCCTGGTTATTCCACGGGTATTATAAGATCATAGACTCACTATGACACTGACAGACATACAGGAAACATACAACATATACATGCAATATATCTATCACAGGAAACATCACAGGAAATGCAAACTAGATGTGGGTGTAGACATGACATGGTAGGTCTGCATGGTTAGGGACATTATTTGATTTAGTATGGATAGGTTGCATCCTGTCAAACATCGGAGACAGATCTAAAACCTGAGGCAGATCTAAAACCCGAGGCAGATCTAAAACCCAGTCTTGGTGTTGGTATAGACACACATTGATGTTGACCTAAGCCAACTCCCACCATTTACTGGAACCAAAAGGGCTGAGAGTCAATTAAACGTTGTCAAATTATAATGGATTTAGGCAGACAGGTTCACATATAAATGCTCCAATTTAGGCCCTCAAAATGTCATACAATTGATAAGTCAAGATAGTTCATTGTATGATACTTTAAAAAAGCAGTCAAGTGAGAAGTTGGAATTTTAACTTCCTTATTACAAAGGGAAGAAAATAAGATACAGATATTCAAAGCCAAAAAATACCCCTGGGCATTTCAATCTTATCCATTAATACAGGATTGTGTAATTATGTACAGTTTTGTACAAAACTGACATTAACAGAATGTTCTTAAACTAGCTCATTAGTCAGTTCTGATAATTTACTTCATTTTTATGAGAAGAAAATTTAAAATTTAGAATCAGAGAACCATATTTGGAAGCAAATGTAGCAGGATGACCATTTAAACAACAGACCTAGGGCCAGCGGACCAGAGTAATTATAGTGTGAAGCCCTGATATACCACCTCTCAAATGTTTATCAGTAACTTACAACCTATTTCATAAGGTAACAAGACAAGGTACACAGCAACTTTGGCATCTTCAACAGCAAGTGAAATTTTATTCAGACTTTCATCAAATTATATTGATATACCTGGAATTCCTTGCATACCATTATACAACAAAAATCGGTTATTTATTTTATAAATTTCCAACTAATGAAGTTTTGTGATATCTCTGCAGGTAGACTGCTGGTATTCAAGTAACACAATATGATAGACCAGACACCATTTATCTTTAAAAAAAACCCAGAATTTCTGAATTTCTAGAGATCATTATTTAACTGTAGATTACCTTGAAGCAATAATTCATTATGCACAACAAGCATAAAATCAAAATAATGAGGCTAAATTGTTCCTCCTGTGAATTTTCATTCCAAAGAATTGCTTTTTGATTTTAAACCAAAACATTAAATATTTACCAAACATCATAAAATGTTACAAACTATTTATGTCCAAATCATAAACTATAAAACTTCTAGTACATCTTTCAAACTTGCCAATTTATGTCTCAATTCTCTGCCTTAAAATACTTGCCCTACAAAATGTGAACCTGATTTGCTATTGTTCTAACAGGATTGGGTTAGACCTTTTGAAATTCCTGGTGGGGGGGACTGACCGGGGTAAAACAGGCATGTATATACACCGATACCCCCTCTCAGTCCGGGGGTCATTAGCCAATGTGGCAGCAGGGAAATATATCAAATTAGCATGCTGCACCAATGTCTGTCTCAATGCTTGTAAACAACAGGTACTGGTAGACAATCTCATCTCTCAAAACTTTCCCACAAATCAAAGGTACATTAATTATAATGGGAATATTTTTTCAACACTTGTAAAATTACTTCAGTTCATGATACAGAACTGGCATTCTGTTGTGAAATTATGTTCTCCTTGACAATAGCTACAGCCATGTCCTCCTCCACATGTGGAGAAGTTGTTAGAAACGATAATTAACTTACAGGAAAATTGCTTGACAGTCAATATGACTAATCAATATTATGACTGAAAAATCATTGCAAAACAGCATAATACAGAAATACCTGATAGACAAACAAAAGGAAGAATCTAAATATAATATATAATGTAAAATCATTAACCCATTGCCGCATATATACGACTTTCTACGCCTTTATCTATTGCCGTATATATACGACTTTCTACGCGTCTGCTTATCGCCGTATATATACGACTTTTAACGCCTTTATCTATTGCCGTATAGATACGCGTTTATACGCCTTTTTAGACACTAATTTTCAATCCTATATTTATCAATTTAAACCAAAAATCGGGGCAAAATATATGTGCATACGCAAATTTAAAACAATAATGAAGCATTTCAACAATAAAATAATAATATTGCTACTTCAGAATACATCATAAACTGCATTTAAACCTCACCGATTTTGGTCAGTTTCATAAATATTTACATCCAAAAAGTAGGTCACACACCCATTCCTAGAAAATCAATAACTCTCTATACTACTCTAAGATGCTGAATGAACTAGTTTGAACTGGTAATTATGGTTCAAGGTCGAATTATGTATGTATATAACAACCAATGAAATTCCTTGCATGCATCGATCACGCAGGGTTCCCCATAAATCACATGTTTGTCGGTAGAAGAAATCCTCGAGTGCAGTCAAAACAAACATCTTTAGAAAAGGACGTATCCAGCTGTGAAAGGGTGCCATAAAGTAATTGATTGGGGGTAATAAAATCTAACTGACCCAGACAATGATGACATGTTAGTAAGTTTATGTAAGTGTTAGCTGAAATTGAAGCTGTTTATTGCAAATCAAAACAATAGCGTATCTCAACGGACACGAGATCCACCGTACATGTGTGAAAATTGTTAGATTTCAATCAGTTTGTATGTGAATGTCGGCAGCTACAGAATTCACAATTTTAATTGTATCTATAAATTTCAATACTGTATGATGTTTACCTGGTTAATTGATAGGAAATGATTTATGGACACAGACTTTTAGAGCATACATTAGTCAATTAAGAAGTGATTCACTACAAAATAAAAAAAGATTTCCACTGAAATATACGTTGATGAGTTTTAAACTCTTAATTTTTTTATTTAAATCATAAATATGCATACATTTGGTATCATTAGAAAGACAATTTAATTTTCTACAATTTTTACACAGATGAAAAAGTGATTAATGAATTATTTCTTATTGTAAATCTACTTTAAACCATGTATGTATAGATTTTATACAGTTTCCAATAAACCCATATTAGGACAGTGTAGTAAACTGATGGTTTATCTATAGGTTACTGATAAGCCATCTACTGATAACACTATATGAATGAACTACCTTATATGGCTATATGCCTATGTGGGAATGGGTTAATTTTCATGCGAAATTAAATTTCGTGAATTTCGTGGTTCGGCTTCAACCACGAAATTTAAATCCCAATGAAAAATAATTTTGACCCTCGTATTTATTATTTTTGAAATTCAAAATCCACAATTAACGTCCCATTGAAATGGTCTTTTTACCAAAACCACGAAATTTTGTCCCATGATTTTACAGTAGTATGATAAGCACATGGTTAAAGCTTCTCCATTACTGTGCTAGTACCTAAGTTTGACTGGAATAGTAATCAATGTAACCATGAGATTGAGATCTGTATATATACTCAGGAACTGTATATAAAACCTAACAATTGCACATAGAACTTACAACAGCTGGGTGCCGGGCTTGTTTCTTCACCGCTGCTGATTGTAATAACTGCATTCTCATATGATACAACACACTCCCTCCACTTCCAGTCTTATATTTCAAGGTACGATACATTTCTATTTCAAACTATTTGGCATACTCAACTAAAAGATTCAAAATTAATGTTTTTCGACAGATGCATAAATAATAAAAAAAATCAAAATCACTTCATTTTTTTGCATCCAATGAAAGTAAGAGGTTCTTACTAATAAAACTCATGGCTGAATGTATGCAGTTTATGCAACCTATATTAACCAGCCATTTGCCCTTTAGGTGACCACTAACGCCTTATTAAAAGACCCCTCTAAGATAAAATCAACATTTTGGTTTTCATACAATATAATGGCATTAAGTAGATTATATCAACTGGTAAAAGCTTCAGTATGTCTTGGTGAATTGTCATAGTGAGTAACCATCATATCCAATAACTTTGATTAGATCAAGGAAACATTCATACACCGACCAAGGTCTGACAGGTCAGGTTGAGTGTATCAGTTCAACTAGTTCCAATAGGTTACATATAACAATACATGAACTAGTAATAAATGAATCATGAAGCATAATGTTACTCATAATACCTCCAAGAAGCCGACCACTGCCAGAGATCCAGGCCTATATATTTATATATACATCCTTGCTGACTTAGAAAGCAATCAGATCACAGAGAACACCAGAAGCTTCATTATTTCCTTCTAACTTAAACAATCCTCCCACTACAAGACAAAATACAAAACTGAAAGCCAGCATAATTTCTACTTCAAAGAATGTTTTAATTTTCCAGAAACAATTCACTGCAAAAATGTCTGTATAACAACTGAAAGTTAATTTTGATTTTGGTTGTTTTTGCTTCTCAATTCCAAACAGAATTTGAACTTATATACAGTATTTTAGCTTACGTTTCTTAATATTGTGACGCCACCAAGTTTCCTGAACAAATATGAACAATACACGGTTAAAAACTCCGTACTCCGATCCTCCATCACTTAGTTAACCGAATGTAAATTTTAACTTATATTGCAATAAACTCCTCAATTTCTTAACATCATAGTGACACCAAGTTTCATGCATTAGTCCTGGAGTTGAATTCACCCCTAAAACCACTAAATTAACAATTAAACTTGATCTTATTTAAATAAACTTAACTCCTGAATCTCAACAAATTATAACTAATATTGTATTAAACTCCCAATAAATTTCTTAACATCATCTGGACACCGAGTTTCATGTATTACTTTAGTATCGAAACTGTATGACAATGTATTCTATATCAGTATAAGCTATATACATTGCAGTATGTGTGAGTATGCATACAGAATTATGCTTATAAATATGTATATTATGATATACCGGTCTATATGTATATGTGACAAATGAGTGTACGGACATCACGGAACGAGAAAACACCATACATGTATAATCTATTTGATCTTATGATAACGATGAACACAGCACAGTGATATAGCATTCATTATCTGCATGATGCTGCCCTAAATGATCTATATGATATTTCATAAAACAATGAGCCATGAAACAAACTTCAACCGGATACCACACCATTGATGTTATAAACAATCAATTAACAACAATTCAGATAGCACCTACAGCTTAGCTTCTAGAATAATATATTGCTTTAACAGTGTTAGAGGTGTTAATACTGCATTTTCATTGGGTTGAATACATAAGGATTTTTTCTCAAAAACTTTTCAGTTCTATTTAGTGACCAGTTGAAAAACACACACAGGACTCAGGTCCTATTAGTCCAGTAATTGAAGCTAAAAAATATGGTCAACCTCAAACAAATTGCAAAACAGAGTTTCTTTGCATCTTCATCATCTACAGACTATTATCAACTACAGACAAAACGTCAAATATGCGAGTTCAGTGGGGAAAATACAAAAAAATCGACATGTCTAAGGTCTCTTTTGGTAGCAATTTCAGCATTTTCCTTATTTCATTCTACATGGGGAATTTTAAGTTCTAATAATTCCCGTGTAAGTCGTTAAATATTTACTAATTCCACCTTAAAGCTTATATTTTCTGAAAGATACAACCTTTTTCTATCGAATACAAATATTGATTTTATCATCAGACAATTTACTTTTCATATATATGCAAGCTACGTGTTGGTATAATACCCATTCAAATGTCGACAAACTGACTCAAAATAGCACTTGGAAGGGGAAACAAAAGTTTTATTCATTTCTTTAATATTAATCCAATTTGTTTAAAATTTACACATATTATGTGTTGTATACATGTGTGTCTAATGGAAAAAGGATATTTGTGTTTGAACAGTATACAATAATGACAATATACAAAATGTACACGAATCTATCGATTCGGGAGAAATAGTGATTGTTCTCTTTGTCTGTTCGTCCACAATTGCATTTGTATTCACAATTTTGACTTTATGATTATGAAACTTGGTCAGAGTGATCATTTGAACAAAATTTAGGCCATGGTAGAAAATGGATGATCAAGGGTAAAAAACTAGGTCAAATTGTAGCAAAACCTTTTGTAGTCGCTGGAGATCATAATGTTCACCTCATATTTATGAAACTTGGTCACAATAATAACATCAACAAAATGTAGGTCAAAGTTATAAATTGGGTCATCCGGGGTCAAAAAGTAGGTCGCTAGTTAAAATCAAATGCAAACGTTGTGTAGGTACAAAATTCACAATTTTGGTCTAATATTTATGCAACTTGGTCACAATGCTCATCTCAAAACATCTAAGAGAAGTATGTTATTGAATAATTTGTGTCAAAATTAGGTCAATAGGTGAAAATAATTGATGCAACATTTTTGCACATGAAGGAATGTCTATTATTTGACCTAGTGACCTAGTTTTAACTCATGGTAAGTTAATATTGAATTTGACCTACATTTTGTCTTCATGATCCATGTGACATGGTTTCATAAAGATTAGATAAAAAGTGCGCATTCTAAGGATTTGTTCTATAATTTGGCCTAGTGACCTAGTTTTTAACTCAAGTTAATCCAATTTCATACATGACGTTGAATTTTGTAAGGTGATCATTATGACTAAACTTCACAAGTGTAAGGTCGAAATTGCGACCCCTGGTGACTATATCTTATTTTTTCTATGTTTTGACCTAGTAACCTAGATTTTGGCTACGGTTAACTCAAAATTTTATTTTACCTAGATTAGCTTCCGATGATCATTGCTGCCATGTTTCATAAAAATCAGACAAAAATTGCGACCTCTAAGCACGTAGTAAAAATAAGTTACTGGTACAAGTCAAGATTGTTTACATCAAAAGTGACAAATATCGCGAAAACATGTGACAATTCAATATATTTGTAAATATCTCAAAAAGTCCCACGAATATTCAATTAGGACATTTTGTACATTGCTAAGGATAGCTTTACGCACCATATAAACGCAAAACTGTTTGTTTTGCAATTAGTTTGAGGTTAAAAGTTAAAATGACTGGACTATATACCAGAACAATGTAAGACCGTGTAAGAAATGTTCTACCAACTGTGTTGGTCATGAAGGAACTTGCAAAAACATTAAATATAAAAAATTATAATCATGAAAAAAGTATTCCTCGAGCCAATTGCAATAAAGCCTTTTATTAATAGATCTACCCATAAACTTATACTTTCTTATCATTTAATTCATTTGTTTGATCTAAATGCAATCTTTGCACATCATTTGATGAATAAAGTCAATGTAATATCTACAAAGCACTGAGTGTGAATCTGCCGGCTGATGCTTATTTCTCTAGCTGCATCACAAACACTGCAATGATGCAATCTTTAACTCAAAAAGAAAGTGCACACTGTGAAATAAATTCAATAAATGCAACAAATTGTTTTGTTTCACAGGGATTAAAACCTTTCCAATATTTCTCTCCAGTTTTTCCATGGGATGGTATCAAAGGGACAGGAAAATTATATCTTCCCATTGCTTCAAATTGATTTGACATTTTATCAGTGAAGAATGCAGCAATTATTTTTCCATATATCTTGTACTGAAATGATTTATTTGTCGTATGGGAACAGTTTAAAGTTCCCAGCAACAGATGATCCTCGCATTCAACCATTGTCGGGAGCTGGCAGTGTCTCATCATTCAACATTATGTCAGTGGTTTGAAAAATTGGTCCTAGTTTCAGCGAATTTTAAGGAAATCCTTAAGTGTTTTGCATAACCATAATCAGCAAAATTGATCTGTTTCAACAAAGTATGTTATAAAAGGGTGTTATTTTTATTATATTCAATAGGATCAGCTGATACTTATCACAATTAACAACTAAAATATTCGGTCAAGACCACGTAAAATTACGAAAGGGCAATTTCACGAGGAGGTACAATAGTGCCGAAAAAACACTGCTTCAACTTCAAGAATGGCATAAGAGTGAAACCAAAAAAAAAACACAATTCAGCCAATAATTGAACTTGAAACAAGGAAACATCAATGCAGTACAAAGGCAGTATTTGGCAGCGAGTATAACCATAGAGGCAAAACAACACTTCCATTTCAAAAAGAAAAGGACTGTTTCAAGACAAGGACAAAGCCATGGTACTTAAATGTCTGTGAGTCCAGTCCATAATTCCAGTGTACTGGTCCAGTCCACAAGTCCAGTCCACAAGTTGAGTCCAGTGCAGCTTTTCTAAGGCTGCCAATACATTCAGTCTTCAGGAAAAGTCTTAGAAGTTGCATGTCAGACATATTGAAAAGTAGTTTGAAGACCAGTCAGTGATGATAAAGCCATGAAGATAATTTCCCCATGATTAACAGTACTGATAATTCTATCAAATTCATGCCAATCAATTTATTATCATCACATTCTATCTGTAGTTATCTTGAAATGACTGACCAACCATTCAAAATCCACCCATCAAAATTAATGAACAAATCTTCACAGATCATATCAGTGATAGTTCAACAAGCTGGTTCACTCTTCCACAACATTGCTGATCCACTTTCTCACAAATAAAAATTACAGTAGAATCTGTCTTAATAAATCAAGGGATACATCATAGTTTTTTTGTGATGCTACTATTTTAAATTTTGTGACGTTCAAGGTGCCATTTCATACATTACAACAATGGTGGATTGAAAAATGTATTTAATATAAATTTTGATAACATTGACTGCTGATGACAGGTGTTTGCTAATTAGAAGAGTGATTGTTGCACACGAGATGGACAAGGAAGTAATGAAACAAACCTGAATTAATTCATGCAAAGTTGAAACATGTACAACATGTTGTTGGTCAATCATGTGATGTATGGCCTGGAGCAAGTTGCTCAATGCTAAATTGATGGTAACACCACTTGCATTTTTCAGGGTTCCGGATAACAGCAGGCTGCAGGCCAAATTGACTGTTGAAAACCATTTTTGGCCAGCTGAAAATGTGAAATTTATTCACAATTTGAAGAAAATAGTTGCATAACAGGCCTGTTGGTTAAGCATTTTGGCCTGCTAGGTTGAAACTTATCGAGAACCCTGGCACTATACTGTTAGTGGCATTGCACTTAAAAGTCCAGTAAGTCTAATAGAGTCTATATCCACACTTTGATAGCATTTTTGTACCAAGTAGGTTTCATTCACAGACATAATGGTAACATGATTAAGTAATGAAGCTGACAGCAAGGCCAATGGAAACATTATAGACAGTTTATGGGAACCAATTAAGATTGTCTTACACCTACAAGAATGATAATAAAGCGAAGATTACCAACCACTTTGTTTTAGGAACAGAATAGAATAGAACAGTCTTCAATCCCTGTTTTATCAATGGGTAGAAGTTTTATCATGTAGATCATGTAATGGCTGTGAGCCAGTGAGACTTATCATACCGAAACAATCTGTATATTACATCACACAAACCCCAGATCCAGATTCAAGTAGCCAAGGGAGCTAAAAGGATTTATAGATCAGTCACAGCTGTAAGCTATTAAAAGTGGTTTAATCTCAAGCAGACAAAATGCAGACACATAGTACAGCCTAACCTGTCCTAAATGGCCAGTCAAGGAAAATTATTAATTTCTCAAAGCAGGTGACTGTTTAATGCAGGTCTATTTATTACTGTACCTCAGGCATTATAATTTGCTATACCCTTATTTTCGCTATCATTCATAAATTAAACTCTGCAGAAATCTACAAGTAATGCAAACGCAGAACAAACAAGTCTATCTCAATATTTGTCAAGACAAGCTCACATGTAACATCATAACGTAGGAGGCACTTTTAAAATTATAATCCATCCGCATCGTCAAGGACATATTCTTGCAGTTCTTGTCATAGTAAATGCATCAGCATGCAAACTGAATTTATATTTAAACAGGAACCGGGAAACATGCATAAGCAGAACAAGTACCGGTAGTCAGGTTTGAAGACAGCTTCTGACGTCAAGCAGTAGATGTAACAGATATAAGCATTTCCCTCTGGGAGTCAGTGTAGCATTAATTCTCCTCTTAGCTCTCTCAGTTAGATTTATATTGATAATATCTCACTGCTACCAATTATTTACCAGTAAAACTGTGGTACATAAGCAGCATTTTTATAAACTACCCATGCTTTCTTGTAAGACTGTGGCAAACAGGCTTCCCAGTAAAGTTGAGGTACACAAGCTACCCATGCTTTCCAGAATTTAAGTTAAACTGGGGCTCATAAGCTAATATTCTATAGCAATGCTTTCCAGTAAAACAGTGGTATTTTGTCATATATAAAGCTATCCATACTTTCCAGAATTTAAGTAAAACTGAGGTTCATAAGCTATAGCCATGCTTTCCAGCAAAACTGTGGTAGTTTGTCATAAAGCTACCATGCTTTATGCACACATGTTTTGTGTGTTATGGTACGGTGTTAAAACATCAACCAGAAACATTGACCATACACCAAAGTAACAAACATACACCTAGTATCAGACCTTTCATACAGTGCAAAAACACCACCAGATACATCAACCATTCACCAAATAGTAACAAATATCTACAGAATCTACATAGTATCAGACCACTCATACAATGATATAGTTGTATATGTTTATTTGTAATGAAAACAATGTGTTTCTCACTACGTATCACTCCAAGTCAATCAACATCTACATCTCATGATTTGTTGCTATGCTGAACTCTATAAACACAAATACAATGCCAGAAACATTATCGGGTCAAATCACGATGTCTGTTCCCCCAACAGTACCCCAGAAAATAGCCACATGCATGTACAGTACATGCCACTACTTTGGACAGTCTAGATCATAATGATTGCAGTAAGTGTGTGTTTGTGTCAAAGCAAGAAGGGCATCACACGATCGTTTGAAAGAATAATAGCAAACATATAAGTTTTAAGACACATTCTGAGGCAGCAACTTAGAAGCTTGGGTAGGAGACGTAATATGTTTTTTATGAATCATAATGACATGTATAAACAAAATGTTGGGCCCATGGTTTTAAATCCTAGCTATGAAACTGTTGCTTTGATGTTTCTACAATTTTCTACATATTTATACTAACAAGGAGTAAATACTGAATTAGGATCTTCTGCTGTGTGAGATAAGTCAGGGGTCATTTGATGACTGACTTCACATAATGACCTCACTTGATTGATCGCCCTTCTGATTACAGCAAACATTAAATAGATAAATAGTTCATAAATATTCATAAAACCCGGTATCTTTATAGTGTTGACCGTAACCAATTAAATACTCATAATAAACTGAGGTTGATTCAAGGGAGAAAGTTCATGAAAACTATTCAGTCCTAAATTGGACACATCAGATAGAGAGAAGAAACTTGATTTAAACAACCACCTGATTATAACAATCATATTTTTTATTCTCCTTGACTGGTTGCTTAAGACAGGTAATGTTGCACATGTAAAATGGTTACACCTGTATTAAACAAACAACCTGTTTTCAACAGTCATATTTTTTACTTGCTTGACTGACAGGGGTAGGGAGTACATGTAAAACAAAAACACCTGTATTAAACAAACTACCTGTTTTTAACAGTCATATTTTTTATTTGCTTGACTAGCAGGGCAGGGTAGACAGTACATGTCAAACAGTGAAAGTATGCATTAATAGGTAACACTAACAGATCAACCGAAATATTTATAATCCTTGCAATATTTACACCTTATATTTTTGGCCATTTTCCATTTCATTTAATCTTATCCAATATTACAGTGATTATTTAACCTTGCAGCTATTATAACTTTTTACTGATCTCATATAATAGAAACTTGATCAGAATACAGATCTTTATCAATCAGTTATAGAGGTATACTGTAAACAAATTACTTTCGCGAGTACTAAGTTTCGTGTTTCGGCATATTCGTGACTACATACTTTCACAATTTTAAGGCTCCAGTGATATCCATGTTAATTTTTGTACACTTTTTGGCTATCTAATTTCACGAATTTCTACCACTCGTGAACTCCCCAAAATTAAATCCCGCGAAATGATTTCTTGGTTTACAGTAATCAGGTATTATTGAGACAAATTAGAGATGTATCAGATATGTAAGATAGACACTAGAGGTGAGATAAGATGAAAATGTTGTTGATGATATAACAATAGGTAATACAAAATGGTATTCAGACATATATGTAATTACAAACACCTTTCCCAGACCACACACAATTATTCTGCTATGTTCACAGACACCATCTGACAATAAGTATTACATAACAAGTCATCACCTCTGACAACATACTTGAAGAGAAAATTGAATTCCATAGAAAACGGCAACAAAACATAGACAATCAAATATCAACTATGAAGTTACAAGTCACACCAGAAGTCACGAAGCAGCTTATCAGGTTACTGTCAACACATTGGAATTTTCAGGACTACATATATTCATACTTGTTGATAGAAGGTGGCACATTTCAGGACACCATATATTCATAATTGCTGATAGAAGGTGGCACATTTCAGGACACCATATATACATACTTGTTGATAGAAGGCGGCACATTTCTCAACAAATGATACCAATATTCATCATCAAATGTTTAAATACTCCCATCATCTTTTATATCAGTTCAATTGTAGCATTCCCCTTTCTATGAATTTTCTGACATAAAATTTGTATTACACTTGAACAGTGAAGGAAGTGTTTGAGTGCACTTCTTATGGTTTTAGTACAATTTTTATTGCTTGTCTGTATTATGTATACAGTATGGGTATATGATAATGACACCTACCTGAATTTCTTTAAGAAGTCTTTCTTTCTTTTTCCTTATTTGTTCCAACAAGTCCTTCTCATCGGACGTCAAATCTAGAAACATACAAATTTATGCAGATTGTAGTTTGCAAAGATACAAATACAAATATCCAATAACTTTTTCACTTTCACTAGTTCACTTTTTTCAAATACAGTAACTTCACAAATTTCACTTTTTTCCTATTTATACGATAATTTCACAAATTTCACTTTTTTCAAGAACTATCAACTTGATTGTCAACTAAAACTTTACTACATTTTTGCTGTATTTTAACACAAAAATCTGCAATAACCAATCCACCAATGCATCAAAACTACACTAATGTAAAATTCCAAGTTAATTTAAATTCCAAGCTTTTTAATTATTTTGCATTCCACTTTCACCACACTGAACAAAGAACTGAACTATGTGTTAAATCTTGCACATGTTCAATTTCCAATTAACACATTTCTAGTCATTAACGGTAATTAACTGATACATTCGTCCCTATCATTTCTCATTAAACCTGTCAACATTGATGTATACATGTATATAATATAGTTACTTATATCCAATACTAAATATGTAATATACTGAGAGTTTTCACTTCAATTTGACAAACATAAACATAATTTTAATCCATATAAAAATATTTTCATATAGAGACCAAAGTAAATCTTTTGTTACAATGTCCCGTAAAACGTAAAACTTTGAATGCTTTAAAATAATCCACACTGCATGTTACGTCCAAGTGGGCAGTTCAGAGTAACACTGCAATATAAGTCTGCTATTTTCATGCACTCAGAAAAATCTCACATTTATTGGAAATATCACAGAGTTTTATCTCATGTTTTCACTGGAGTTCTTTGTATACAAACTCTGTATCACATGTGAAAAACCCGCTATAGTACCAGTCTGCATGAATCTATTTATAGAAACACTGGAAGCAGACTGGTTTACACACTCATTGATTAACAGCATGCTGAGTAAAATTAATGAAATAGCGGCACCAGTCCAACAAAGAAATATAAGAACCAGCTTGATTTTATGGCTCAACACAATATTAGTCACACATTACAAATCATTGTCATTATACATTAAGTCATAATTAAAATGCATGAATCCAAATTATTGATTAAACATTTTATCATTATTACCATCCATCAGCAACAATGAAACAACCACGCAACCCTTCAGGCAGGTGTGATAATGCATTATGCAACATTTTATTGTTATTAAATGCATTATATAATTTTTTTTTTTTATTATAAACCCGTTCAATACAATAGTAATTAAAATACACCAAAACAGCAATAGAGCATCCACATCAGACTATAATGATTAATTAATTAAACACAATTAATTAAATCATTTTGTGAATTTTAACAAAAGGGCAATAATATTATGAGGGTAGTAAATTTGTCATAATATGTATTTCAAATTTGAATGAAGAAGAATAGAAATTAAGTAGTAATAGTATGAAAGGTAACATGTATCATTTGGGCTTATTTTTCATAATCTAGCACTAATAAATATCCACAATATGTTGGACTAACCAAATTAAAATTATTATTTTACGGTACAGGCCTGGTACCTTATTAAGCAATCATTCACAGGCTTGAAAACACCAGTTTCAAAGTCTGAAACTCCTCGTATTCGAAACTAAACAAAGAAGGAAACTTCAGGTTTAGAAAAATCCCAGAAAAATACCAGGCTCTCCTTATATCTTTATTGAAGCAACTATACATGGCTGATTACACTCCAGATAATTCAAACAAATCTAAAGTCTTAGCCAATAAATGAGATGAAAATTAAATGCTAAATGCGTTAATGTAGAAGAAAATTTTTTTTATCAGCATGTATATTAAAATTAATTTAACTTTTTCAGTAGTGACACTTGGTCACTAAATTGTTTTGGAGGCATTAAGTCTAGCATCGTGTATACAGTAGATTTACTGGTACTTTCACCTGTCTATAAATCTTTTTCAAACCATGTTGGATTTATTGTTCGTAACACAATATTTCAAGGGTATTCCAAACCAGTTACAGAATATACATGTATGTATCCCAATTTAAATATTAAAGTTTGCCACAACAATGTTCAACTACTTTTATTGACAGACCTCTCAAAAAATAATGAATATTATAGCATGAATTGAAATGAACAGTAATTATTTAAATGACTTTTTTGAAAATTAAGAAAGATGAAAATTGTAGCTGACTGCCAGTACATAATATTGTACAGAAATTTCAATCTGAGACAATAACATCTAAAATACTAAATAATAACCAAATAACCTCCCTAGAAATTAGCAGGGATTTCCCTGATGCAGGTTTTCTGCGTCCCTGAAGCAACTTTGTGGCTTGGGACCCTCATTTCTGCATTACTGTGCATCCTTGGGACCCCTTATAGGATCCCTCAAATGGAATTTTTATTTCAGCTGGAACATTTTTCTTTCTGCTATTTATTGCACTAAGTCTTGTGGTGCATTGAGCAATCAGCATTTGCTGTTTTATTTATTTATTAATTTGATACTCACTAATAATGAGCTTGAAATGCAATACTGTATAGTGAAGGGACCCCCAAAATTTCTCAGGGA
The DNA here is from genome assembly GCA_963678985.1 of Spisula subtruncata. Lineage (NCBI taxonomy): Eukaryota > Metazoa > Mollusca > Bivalvia > Venerida > Mactridae > Spisula > Spisula subtruncata. Next base: position 62,393,873 of record OY787660.1, read on the forward strand.
CTCCCTAAATATAAGTTTTAAGGGTCCTGTGACCCTCGTATGAAAAATCTTAGGGAAAACCCTGATTAGACAATTGCACCATTTCATTGTATAAGATAGAAAGACAAAATTGTTAAATGCTGAAAGATAACTCAACCGTCAATGTTAATTTCAAATAATTGAATACATCAAAGAGGTGAACAGTTTGGGTCACTAAATACATACTTTTAATACCAAGTTTCTCTCTTTTATTTGATGCAAAAATGATAGCATAAAGAAATCATTTGATCCTAAGAATACACAATCCCTGATTAGGTATATAATTTATATTTAATTACAGTCGCCAAGCAACACAATCAAAACATCAACAATAATACATGTAAGAATCATAATAATACCGTCAATATTAATAAAACAGTCATTGTTTATAAGTTACAGTCTGACAGTGTTTATAAAAGGGAGCCGATAGAAGTGGTTTCTCATAATGATATTGATCCTCTTTCATTCATCCCACGTCATTTATTCATCAATACTTGTCAACATATGACTCACTTCATGTATGAGACACCATGAGGGATAAAATAATAAAATACAACTTGGTGTTTTAATTATAGAGTAGTACTGTACTGTGTGTATAGTATTAATCATTCATTTGGGTTCAGTTTCATTGGGTTTTATGACATTTTGCAACATTTTTTCTCATTTCTCATTTTCTGTCATACGGCCAGTTAATCTAGAATTAATTATCAACCACAACTGAGCCAAGCAAATGATTACATGGAAGACATCATGACTGAAGCCAATGTCATGGATGAACATAATAAGTCCCTCAGGGAATCAGACAGGAACATCTGAGTTCAATTACAGTAAAGTACTCTACCAGTCTACATATAAGCTATAGTCATAATAAATATATAGAAATAACCTCATTTCGAAAAAATCAAAGATTTAATTAAGAGCTAGTTCAGGGGTCCTAGGCTACTGAAGAGTGAACATGAGACAGAGGAAAGTTTTGGGTACCATTAGCACACATCGGGATTCACTTAAAAAAAAAAAAAATTCTAACATTTTTCTATTGTTACGATTCCTCATACAAAATTTCAAATGACCCATAATGATATTAGTCAGTCCTGTTTTTCATAAAAAACATTTACACATACTTTGTGTAGAAAGCTGAAAGGCCATTCTTGCTAGTGAAAGCAATCTAAAGAACATGTTCCACTTTACCACGGTGCCAGGTACAACCTGACACTATACACAATCAAACAAGGCACTTAGTATTAACAGGAAACTGCTAGTAAATGGATTATGAATCTATTCACTAAAGCGTAATGATAAATCCTGCAAATTTCATCCACACCTTTTATTAAATCAAGTACTTTTTTGTTGTTTTTTTCATCCCATTCTTTACTATTTACGAACTTGACAGACAATGATACAACATATTCTGCTTTAAATAATTAGATTACATTATTTTATGAAGTGCCTATCTCTAGATTCTATAACTATAAATTTAACTTAGAAATTAACAATCAATTATTTAACATGAAATGTTTCACGTTATCATTGCATAGAAATCATAAATATTTTAAATTCTCAAACTGATGCATCATTTATTACAAATGGTTTGAAAATATTAACTGGAAATTATTGAAGCACACTTATTGACTTAATGAAAGTTTAACCAAACACGTTAGTTATGCAACAGCACAATAAAACCCTGAATATCAATAGTTTATAATTCATTACAGACTACCCAATAGTCGCTGACGATCTGTCGAACCAACGGTCCGACAGATTTGGAGATACTGTCAGACCAGAAGGAAATCTGTCAGAACGATTTTTGTTCGCTAAAATCAACAAAAAAGCAAATATTTTCAATTTTCCTTTTAAGACGACGTACACACAGTAAGAGATGGCTTTCCTCGTTTCCGAGTACTGTCATCGAGAAATCAGCATTAAATTTGTTGTCCGATGGCCAATTACCGATAATTCTTTCTATTTTATCCATATTTTTCCATGTTTCCCACGCGAAATTGGAAGAGACTCTTCAAAATAGGAGTACAAGAAAGCAGAGTTAGAAAAATGGTTCGCGCTTTGCGATTGGCTTACGAATTTATTACCGACCAATCAAAATAAGTCTTACAAAGTACACGAGGAAACGTACCCAATACTAAACGTACCAATGCAAACGTACCGCAACGATTACGAACCATCGGACACGCCGTCCGATGGAAAGGTCTGACGCACCAGATCGAGAGCTAAACTGTCGGACTGGTCCGACGGCTATTGGGAAGTCTGTCATTATGTTATGCTACATGACAACATACACTGAATATTAGCTATGACACATAAATCATACCAATCACTGTATTCCATTATTATTATACAGCTAAATTTATGTACATATTAACATTTAATTTATTTGGCATGTAATAAAAACAACAACAAAAAATATTAACAAGCTTTGTTAATGTTACTAAGCATGAGCTGCAAAATACAGTATAAGCCATTAATGTGGACATGTTCATGGAAGGACTCCAGGGTTTCAGAAATGGACCCTCCAAAATTTTGAGTGAATGGACCTTGGACCATCAGGTTTTCAGGTCTAGTGAAAACCACTGGAGTACCACTGGTTTTCCTACCAGTTGATCTCTAGTTGGGTTGGAAACACTAAATAGCATTTCTAAAATGACCAAATGCCCCGACAGAGAATCAAACCAGGGACCTCTCGATCAGGAGTTGAGCGTCTTATCCACTCAACCTCTGTGCCACCTATTTGCCCCATGTGTTATATATATACTGCTTTCTCATGGAGTCGAGCCCCTTAGGGCTAAAAGCCTTACATATACACTTCCTACAGTCTAATCTTTAACCAATTTTATTTTCACTGACAGAGACATTACTTAACTTTATGAAATCAAAATAGTTTTGCCATTAAAAAGTTTTTGTTGTAAAATATTTGCTATAAAGCAAGTACCAGTCAAGAACCTAAGTCATTCTGAAACTTTCTCATCGACTCGAGCCCTCTGATTGGTCAGCCTCTATTTAACCCAAAGACTGAAAACTCTTCACAAAACACAGTTGTGAAATAAAGTTAAATCATCTTAGATGATAATCACCGACTTTAATCAATGTGAACAAGCTTGTTAACAAATAAATCGTCAATAACCATAAACCGAACCCCATGGTAAAAAGCTTAGGCATTGATGCTTACCAAAATGGATTTTCATGGTTGGTTGCTATTAGTGATCATAGAACGATTACAAGTTGTTTTCATTCACATTTGTTTTGCTGTTGTGACAGAAATAAGACTTCCAATAGATTTTAACATGTTTTGGATAAGAGCCATCTCCGCATGTGAGCATATTTGACCAAAACAATTAGGGCTCGAGTCGATGAGAAGGATCGAGTCGATGAGAATCAAGTATATATATTTAAGTCCATTTAAATGACCCTCGGCTCAATTAGAAAACACAATTTGGACCAAAATTATGTTATACAAGTCGTAATGGTGAAAAATAATATATGCATATTATGATATTTTCATAGAAAAAATCCCAAAATTCCCTCGTATACACGGAATGTAAGGGGAAGTTGATAATTTTAACTATACAGGTAGGATTAGAATGCATGCTCAGGGTTCTCGGCAACGCGTAATTACGCGTATTTGGACGCATACTTTTAAAATCAGACGCATAAAATCGGCGATCAACGCGTTTTCGGGACGCAAGCTTTTTCCGACGCATGCGTTTGACCTTGGGTCATAAATTCGTCGTAAACACACAATTATACAATAAACAATTGCAGCGTCCCTAGTATCGAGTAATTGACAGGCGAGAGGCGGGGTTAGATACCAACGATATGCATCGTGAACCAATCAGCGTTCGCGAGTCCTTAGATAATCATTGACGCGTCCCCCGAAAAATAAACTTTATTAGATCGATGCATATGTGTAAATTACAAACTGTTACGTAAACACGTACGCTTTAATTGATTGGTGATAATTGATATCTCCACTAAATTACTGACCGTGTCGTTTATTTAATTGCAGACAGATTTATACGACGATTTTAATGTTTGTCGTAACGTTGTAACATCGGAAAAGCGATTCGTTAATCCTAACTTATTATTTACGATTAACGCGTGTGTTATCAATTAAATCCAAACAATAATTTCGAATTCTACAAATGCCGAGTTTAAAGAACATACCTATTAAATTCATATTCCGCGCTGATAATTCCTTGATAGAAATATCACAATCCCAACACAAGAAATATTTCCGACTCGAGGTCATTTTGACCTAATTACTGAAGACAAAAGTTTCAACTGTACTCAGTAAAGGTCGTCAGTTTCAATTATCAAACGCATGTGCGGCGACAATTTCTACATCAAGGTCGTTTGATGGAACCGACGCGGGTAACTTCAAAGGAGCGGTCTAGCGATTCGGTGAACTTTGATCGTGCGACATGTGAACTTAATGCCGTAAATTGTATTCGATATACGTGCATTTTTTTATAAATTTGAAAATATGACTGATGCAGCTGACTTTTTCTGGGTTTACCAACTTTGCTGATTAGTTCACTCGCGAACATTAATGATTCAACGCATGTCAATTGACGAGATGTTTAAAGCATTGAACGATGCTGGTATGATTCGTGTTTTAACACAATTTATTATAGTCAAACATAATCAATCATTTTACGAGCTTTTGGCTGCAATTGACCGTGAATAGGATAAAGTACGACATGCAAGTTACAAATTTCGGACGCGTACATATTTTCGGATGAGATCGATTTTTTTTGTCTTTTCAATTTTCGATCGATCTTTTATCAATTATTAATAAGTAGCAAGAATGTTATGAGTATGTAAATTGTAATTTAGCTCTTTTTCTGGGTATGAATGATGATTCTTCCATTCAGTAATAGGCTAAGGATCAACCACAAAATAATTAAGCTGCTTAAAAATGTCACATATTGATATAAAAAATAAATATTTATTGGTAACAAACAACTGGAAAAATAGCTCCATAATTCACCAGAATGCAGGATTAAAGGCTTTAGAAATCAAAATTTTCTTGGGGGAGATCCCCCAAACCCCCCTAGCGGGAGGGGGTCACCCCCTCCCTCACCCTCCCCCACTCGTCGCTACGCGACTCGGATAGAGTCCTCAGGACTCCTACTTTTTTGCAAAAAGGAGTCCTGGGACTCCTACTTTAAAATCCTACAGAGAACCCTGATGATGACCGGAAATGCACAGGTCAGTCAATGGAAACTCCGGCCAAAACCCTGCAGAAGGGCGGGGAATAGTCTGGAATTTTTACTTTTTCGAAGTCCATAAAAAAACTTTAAATTTTAATTCATACACAAAAATAATGCTGATTTCGCAGACAACAATCTGGGGAAACATAGTTCAATTCATAGCAGTGGCATCGATGTTTATTTTGTTGAGAACATGCCTTTGTCATAAAACGAACTTGAACCAATCTGAGTTGTACAGCAGTTAAGTTTGAAAGAAGAAACGTCTTTGAAGATGAAATGGAATGATAATCGTCAAAGAGCTTGGACTAGCATTGCGCTTGAGTGCGGGGCAATTGTTTCACGCCAAAATAGCGGGCAAACATAGCCGTGTCTTTTCATTGATTTAGACAGGGTGCATTTGACAGTGGTTTTACCTTCTGCATGGCCCTGAGAGCAGGGATTTTACCGGAGCTACTAAAAGCAGTCGAATGCCGTCTAATGCCGTCGAATGCCGTCGAAGTAGGAAAAAAAGGTTTTGAGGCATGTAAAGGTTATGTTTTGGGTCATTTATATGTATATGTACATATGTGTAACTAATTAAAACCAAAATACCTTAAATATATGTAAAATGATGACTTTATACCACAAAATCTATATGACGACCAATTCACGGGAGAGAACTTCGGTTGGCTTAAACGAGAGTCGTATCTTGAGAAAAGCCGTCGAAGCGGGACTTAACCATTTTAACACAAATTAAACGATATAATATTGTCATATAAGTCTAGATATATATTTTATTAACTAATTAAAACCAAAATATATCAAACATTGTGTAAAATGATGACTTAATTAACCAAAAACCATGCCACGCCGAATCCACGGGAGAGAACTTCGGTTGGCTTAAACAACAGTCGTATCTTTAGAAAAGCCGTCGAATCGGGATTTAACCATTTTAACACAAATAAAACGATGTATCGTTGTTATATATGCCTAGACATATGTTTTAGTAACGAATTAAAACCCAAATAAATAAAATTGTATTTAAACTGATGACTTTATTCACCAAAAACTATGCCACGCCGAATCCACGGGAGGGAACTTATGTTGGCTTAACCGATCGTCGTATCTTGGGAAATGCCGTCGAATCGGGATTCAACCGTTTTAACACAAATTTAACGATGTATCGTTGTCATATATGTCTAGATATATATTTTAGTAACTAATTAAAACCAAAATAAATAAAATTGCATGTAAAATGATGACTTTATTCACCAAAAACTATGCCACGCCGAATCCACGGGAGGGAACTTATGTTGGCTTAAACAGTCGTCGTATCTTGAGAAAAGCCGTCGAATCGGGATTTAACCGTTTTAACACAAATTAAACGATGTATCGTTGTCATACATGTCTAGGTATATGTTTAGCAACTAATTAAAACCAAAAGAAATTGTATGTAAAATGATGATTTTATTCATCAAAAACTATATGACATGTCGAATGCAAAAGAGCCAAATCATGAGCCTCGTGTTTTGTTTCTTAAATCATGGGTACTTTGCCTATAATATGGTAAAATTTCGTCTAAGGTTTCAAATTTACCCTTGAGATTCCGATATTATTACAATAACATCATATATGTTATAAGATTGAATTAGAAAAGTCGAAAACCGTCTAAATATTAACAACACTTTTTCTATGCGATTTCATATAGTGATTTTATCTGTTTGTTTATAAATAGGTGTGAAAGATAATATATATTGATGTTTATGAATCTGAAAGGTTTACTTATATATATATATATATATATATATATAAAACATTTATTGTGTTTCATTTATATCTTTTCAGATACCAAAGGTGTGTGTTTGAACGTCTTTGCAGATACCAATGTCAGCCAGACATGAAGAAAAAAAAACACAGCAAAGATCTTCATTGCCGGGAACGGATTTTTTTAAACATTAACATGCATCGACCCATTTGTAAAACGTTTAATGTTTTAAAATACTGATTATTTTTATAACTAGACATGTACATACATCTGAAAAATGTCAAAATTCAGAAATAATTAGTTTCACTTTCTTTTGTTGATCCAGTATAAATGTCACTCTTTATTTGTTTGTCATGGTCTAAATGGTGGTAACAATTATGTAATCTCCGATTGATCACTATCTTTAATCAACCAGATGCTAATCCCAGCAGTAGGTCCTAATGACAGCTTTAATTACCGCTGGGCAATAAAATTCTATACACAGAGTGTCATTTATTTGATGGTGAGAAATATACAGGTCACTTTGGTATTTTTTTACACAGGATTTGACAGAAGAAACAAAGTGTTGGTCCCATAGTTTATAAATGTGTTTTTATTATAATTATTTTATGTTTCTTGTATAGAAAATTTGACGATTGATAATAAAATAAATAAATGAACCATACTTAAATAAATATCATATGTATGAATGTGTGTTAGTAGTAATAATATAATATCCCAAGATGAAATCTTATTTCATTTGAATATGCTTGTTTCAGTTTCATCTCCATTTCAGCGTATTCATTCTCCGCCGAGAACACAGTCTGGGAACTTGACTAACCACTGATGTATGAGGATGATTCTAACTAGTATGTTATAGATGCATCCATGGATTACAAAATATAAAACCTCGAATCTGCCGACAATCGTTTATCACTTTATTAGAACATACAATATGTTTCACATAAATATATAATATCAAATTTACAAGCTACATTGAACAGACTACACTTTTAATATGTTGGTTAGTAACGTCCTGTCTCCGTCAATTCTTTTCTTCATGGTAGTATTTATGGTCTTTTGGTTTGACCTCGGTATCTGAAATAATACAACATTCTAAATGAATCTCATACGAGCCGCGTGCTCCGTGTAATCGGGATTTACATGGGTAAAAGTTCAAAATGTTCAAAATACTGAAAACAGATTGTCAACATACTGAATTAGTTGTTTTTCATATAAATTACATAGTGCAATTATTTCTCAAAATACTGAAATCAGTATTTAGACGGAAAACTTTTACCCATGGATTTATATTAGTTTTTCATTTAATTAGCAAGCTGGTATGGTCATCATTAATACTTAAATATATAAAATGAGGTTACGTATTTAGTGTATTCTCATTATTAAGCAGACTAGTCACTAAATATGTTATATATTATTTTCTTAAATGCCAATCCCAAACACTGTTCACACGCAGTACTACACATATTCATACAAACCATCATTTGTAAATACAGCTATATTTGGTCTACAGAGTATTTTTTTTTTACTTTATGTATACATATGACATTACACAATAGATGAGTCGATTATATCTCCTTGTTCTATGGATCTCGACCTGAAATGAGATATAATATATTTCAACAGCAAAACCAATAATGTAATACATTTATCCACAGACAAATAATTATTATCTGTGATTCTTCATTTCTAATGCATAGCGTATATCATACACGAACATAATGCAAATAATCAGCAAAATGATAATTCTTATCTAAATATACACCCCTTAATAAACAAGTGATAGGTTTTCCTTGCCCGGGGGCATCGTAATAGTTAGGTAGCATTGTTAGACACATTCACCTCATTTCAGGATTTTTGGTTAAAAATATGTATCAAGAAAACATAGATCACCACATCATGTAGTAATTCTGAAGTTAAAATGTTTAAACCGTGTAAAGTTAGTATTCAACGACCTGCTAATTTTGACACTTGAATATGGTCATCGTAGTTTAGGTGTTATAATGTCGCCATGTTACATATTGTTTGGATTATTTATACACATCTAGATTACAAACACAATAACACATCATTAACTTGGTTTAAAAAATGCATTTCTCAAGATTCGACTCTAGTTTAAGACAACCTAAGTTCCCTCCCCCCACATTCGGCGTGGCATAGTTTTTGGTGAATAAAGTCATCATTTTACATACAATTTTATTTTTTTCGATTTTAATTAGTTACTTAACCATAAACCTATGCATATATGACAATGATACATCGTTTAATTTGTGTTAAAACGGTTAAATGCCGATTCGACGGCTTTTCCCAAGATACGACGACTGTTTAAGCCAACTTAAGTTCCCTCCCGTGGATTCGGCGTGGCATAGTTTTTGGTGAATAAAGTCATTATTTTACATGCAATTTTATTTATTTTGGGTTTAATTAGTTACTTAAATATATATCTAGACATATATGACAACGATACATCGTATAATTTGTGTTAAAATGGTTAAATCCCGATTCGACGGCTTTTCTCAAGATACGACAACTGTTTAAGCCAACCGAAGTTCCCTCCCGTGGATTCGGCGTGGCATAGTTTTTGGTGAATAAAGTCATCATTTTACATGCAATTTTATTTATTTGGGTTTTAATAAGTTACTAAAATATATATCTAGACATATATGACAACGATACATCGTTTAATTTGTGCTAAAACGGTTTAATCCCGCTTCGACGGCTTTTCTCAAGATACGACGACTGTTTAAGCCAACCGAAGTTCCCTCCCGTGGATTCGGCGTGGCATAGTTTTTGGTGAATAAAGTCATCATTTTACATGCAATTTTATTTATTTGGGTTTTAATAAGTTACTAAAATATATATCTAGACATATATGACAACGATACATCGTTTAATTTGTGCTAAAACGGTTAAATCCCGCTTCGACGGCTTTTCTCAAGATACGACTCTCGTTTAAGCCAATCGAAGTTCTCTCCCGTGGATTCGTCGTTTTTAGATTTTGGAATATAAATATCTCATTTTACATATTTCTGGGATTTTTTCGATTTTTATAAGTGACAAATATGTATATACATACATATAAGACCTTAATATAACACATATATGCCTCAAAACCTATTTTTTTCTACTTCGACGGCATTCGACGGCCTTCGACGGCATTCGACTGCTTTTAGTAAGACCCGGGATTTTACCCCGCCCTTTCCCAGGGTTCGAGGGGGTCAAAGGACTGGTGCATTACTGTTACAAACACGCAAAACTTAACTAGACGATTGACAACACAAACCACTGAATAAATGTTGTCTAACAGAGGCATATCACGACAAGAATAGTATCTAGCAGTGATAGCGACTATTGTGCAGTTGTTTTGGTAGAAAGAAAACAACAAAATTACAAATCTCGGTCAAAGTAGCAGCTTAGAGAAGAAAGAAGACAAAATTCTATTATGATCCTTACCTGCCAAATCAAACCTGTTTTCCCCACCGCGATCAATCAACATCGTAGACATTTTCACGCAGTAAAAAGATCGGGAAACAGAGAAATCAAAGTTTTTCTTTCACAAATTTTCGCCTCTTCCTGAATGGTAGACGGGTTTCTTGTACAAAAAAACGCAAAGTTTTATAAAGCGACAAAAGATTCAAAGGGAAAACCACAATTACCTCCCCTGGACTAACGATGGGCACTTGCTTCTTCATTTGCCTTTCTATGCAATTTTACCTGATTGATCAGGGAACCCATAAACTTATAAATTACTGCGACCAATGCTATTTCAGCCCTTCTTTCTCCTCCTCCCCCTACTCTCTTTACTGTACTTACAGACACCAGCTAGTGTATATACCTCTGTCTCATTATTTCGTGCCTTCTCATGAAAACCGTGCTTAGTTGAATTCAACTCTTTTATATGTTCTATATAGTCATTTTGATAAAATTATCCAAATTAATCATCCAACAAATATCCTACATCAATTGATGCCATTATTTTGGACGACAAGCCAAAGCTGTCACCTTGACAACCAGGAACGATAAACCTAGTAATTATTACAACTGATATTTCTCAACTGGTGTTAATTGTTTTGCATCCCGTTTTGTATAGCGCATTATTTTTTACCACCTAAGGCATAAATACTCAAACTGAATACGCATTTTAATAAGCACTACTCCAAATTTATTTAATCTAACTGCAAATTTGAAATTTCATCACTTATGAGTTATGACCCAATACAGACCCGTTTTTGCGGAGGCACGGCTTTCATTGGAAACAGGATTCAGAGCATCGACCTAGACATAAAAAGTTATGATTTTACGAGTTTTCGTAATCATTTTTAAATTTTCTTTTTCTTATAAGTTAAGTTAACATTTGTTTCTTCGAAATTGGTGCAGACAATTTCAAAACTTGTCTGGGATAGTGCGCATGCGTCGCTGAAACTGTTAAGGAGCATGGAGATACGAGACAACAGCATACTCGTACTTGTGCACATGGCGCTGAAAGATGTGTATAATTTACAAATTCACGGGTGGATTTAAAAACAAACTATATAAAATACAATGATGTTAAAAAATGTCCAATACGAGTTTATGTTAAGGCCCATATGGAAGATTGCATTATCTGAAATATGTTAGCCTCGTAAAATAAAGACTCACTCAATCACTCGCTCGCTCGCACGCACACGCACTAACACTCACACATAAGCACACTCACACACTTGTAGGTGTGTTGTTGATTTAATTTATTGTGTTTCTTTATGAGGCCCCTAGAGTTTTGGTACTTTTCGTTTTTGGGGATAGTGCATGATACAGAAGATGCCCCGATTCCAGAACCAGCCCTGGTCCTTTTAACATGCCAGATACATAGCACCCATACATGGGACTGATAGCAGAGTTATTTTGTCTTCCTGGAGCATCAATTGACTGATGTTTATCTGGAGGAATGATCTGACGTTGTTGGCCTTTTTGGTGATATTTGTTGTTAATAATGATGGTTCCAGGTGATTTTCGGAATGTGATGCATATTTTGCTAATATTTTGCTGTGTCTGCTTCTTTTACAATATGCCCACGGATGATGTATGGTACTTTGATTTATTTTCTTTTGTTGGTATTTTTGACTTTGACTTTCAACCAGTCTTTTTCTCACCTTTGGATAGCCACCGAGTCTCTCTGTAAGGCCACGGCATCTTCATCTGTCAGAGTATTTTGATGGAACGTACAATCATCTATAATCATTTACGAGGTGGACTCAGGTGAGTTTTATTCATGTAGGTCATTAAGAAAGAGCAAGAACAATCAAGGTCCTAGGCCATTACCTTGTGGGACACCTGAGTCCAATGATGCATGCGCTGAATGTATGCTGTCCAGAAATACCGTCTGCCTTCGCCATCTAAGGAAGCTACTTATCCACATGTGCAGGTTGTTTCCGATGCCATATAGTGATCTTCGATATAAAACGCAGGCCCGGATCCGCCGGGGGCACAGGGGGCCCGTGCCCCCCCCAGTTGACCTCGGAGTGACCATTTTTTACATCACTTAAATGTTAAAATCCTTAAAATCTTACCAATCGATATGTATGATATGGCTGTGGATCGATATTTTGTGACAATAACCCTGTATATTACATATTCCGGAAGCGAGGGCAATAAAATGTGCCCCCTGTTGTGTAATCTCCAGGTCCATGTGCCCCCTGTTGTGTTATCTCCAGGTCCAGATTACATTTAATCTTATCATCCAGATGTATGTTTTACAGCGTCTGAATGATGCGGATAAAGGTGTCTGTGCCCCTTGATCAATGTCACTACAGCGCTTGAATTAACAGATTAAAATTTTGTGGCACATTGTCAAAGGCTTTCGAAAAATTCAATTGTAATACATATTTTTGGCTTCCTGCATCCATGTTTATTGCTGCATTGATCCTGAATGGTCAGGATGAGCTGCGTCTCACATGACACAACTTCCTATTTAAATCTGAAGATAAAGTTTCGCTACAATTCAACCTCAAAAACCTTTTTTTAGTTGAGTGTAGATTGGAAACTCAAATTTCATCCCGACAAATGTTTTGTCCTGAAGATAAGGATGAAGTTTAAACGGAAGAAGAAGAAGAAGAAACATAGTGTCGTCCACAGTGATCACTTTAAATGTCAAGTTACAATGGAGAGTCAGTAGATCTCGAGCATGTAATTGAAGAAAATGACATAAGCTTCACCATTGACAGTAACCCCACATTCGAGAAACATATTCAAACTCAAGTCATTAGGCTAACATAATGGTGGGACCATTCGAAGATTGTTAAAAATATGGACATGTAAATCTTCTGTCTCTGGTTCAATGTGTTGGTTCTACCACCACATTGAATATGACTGTACATAGTGTATTGAGCCCATACAAGATGAAGTATTTAGACGTAATACAAAACGTATAAAGACGTGCTTCCAAGTGTGTCAACAAAGTCCTATGAAGAACGTTTGAGGAAGTCAACGCTTCCGAAGAATACTAGATGGCATTATTGAAGTGTTCAAAATTACAGCTAACATCTATGACAGCAATGTAGCATCTCATGGTATGGCGGATATTTGGTTAGATATAATAAATAAGTGCATTACAAAAACAATATCATTATAATAAAACTGTATTCTAAATATCAACAGAAAATGATAACTTTGACATAATTGTGCACTGCAGTTGTAAATCTAAACCAGTCTGATTCGGTTTATGCCTGAGGTAGCCAGTTGCACATCCAAATAAATTATACGACAGTTTGGCCAGACTTATGATTCTGTCAGGAGTGTCATATACTCTCAACATGTAAAATTTACTTTCTTCGTATGTGGATTAAAATGTTTTTTTTAACTATGTCTATCAATATGATGTACAGTTGAGCAGTCAATTCATTATGTCATGGTTCTTGTATGTATGTCTATGACTATATTGTTCGACAACTTTTCGTAGTGTGAATAGTTGTTCAGTTGTAATCTACAACTTGTTATTTACGTAGATTGTGTTCAAATTCACTTCAGATCTTCGTAATCAACATTCATGAGAAGACGGTGCTGGGTATTAAAAGTAAAGTAATACCTCTATATTTGTCACGTAAGGAGTGGTCTTATTTCTTAGGTATTATGACGACCAGGCATTTTGGTAGGTATGGGCTCTATGCCCCAAAAATTCTAATAATTCCTTTAAATAGACTGTTGTTATCAGCTGGTGTGCTATCTGTACCTCCATATTAATTAAACATTATTGGGTCGCTACAATGTTTCGTTGGTTTTCTTCTCTTTGTATTGGACAAGTGTCTATATTTTCGACAATTGTGTTTTAATTCCCATCTCGATTAGGTTTGCAGGCTGTTGTTGGTGAGGACTTCTTCAAATCGTTTTTTTCGTCTGTTAAAACGTTCATCCTGGTGGCTTAGAACTGGTTCTGTCTTGTTCTTAATAATGAGTGTTGTGTTTTTATCACATTGCTCTTGGCACATTCGTGTACTGATTCATGCTTTTATGCTTGTGATGTTCGGTCTTCAGTCCTTTAGCATGTTTTTCTTTCGCGGAATATATAATGTATAATACCTTTCTTATTTGCAATTTGTGACCATTTTCTTTTGTTCCAAGGATGTTGTTTGCTGTTTCAAGATACCCTTTCTCCATGCACTACCATATGTTTTCAACATTGTCTAACTGTTCGAATCTTAAAACAAAAGACCTAAAAATGCATGTATTTTATGTGTTTGTAGAAACATATTCTTTAATATTATTATAAGATAACCCTAAAGGGGATCACAATGTTATATGTTGCAAAATCATAGTTTCAATGTGTCGAACCTTTTGGATCTTCAAGACATGAAACACTGAATCACCTTTACAAAATGTTGCAGTAGGTAACTAATAGTCAGGAATGAATACATAACCTGGCTCTTAGTATTTAGTTTTATTCAGAAAACTTGTTTTTTTCTCAGTCTGATTTAGTTTGGAGTTTCGAAGTTTCATATAAATCGTTCTGCAGATGGTTGTAGTTTCTTCAGTGTACTCTTATTTTATTTTGCTTTTGATAATTTCGTGATTACTGTCAACGTCGGACCCACGCATTGCTCTTGCGTCCATAATTGGTGTCCTATGGTGTTTTTTTTAATCAGTAGGGTGGTCTATCTTGAATTTAGCTCTAGCATCTGGCGAAATCCAAGAGACCATGTTCCTCGTTTTTTAAAAAGATGGTTACTGTGGCTACTAAGTTCTTCAACATACACAATTCAATTTGCATATTACTATTGCCTGTACCTTCTCTCGAAAGATGATAAACTATGATTATACTATGACGATCGCTTCTGTTGCGCACATCATTGGCCAAGGTTTTTAAGTCTTTGGTTTAAAGTTGTTGACAGTCTTATATTTTTAACATGATTTTTGTGATATTTCAGCATCACCGTTCATTTCACATGGCCCCAAAATGAATAAATAAAGTTTCCTTATTATTAAAAAATACAATTAACCATTTGTGCATTATTTCTTTCTCTAATCTTACAGTCCATTGCGAACATGGACAGAAATTCTTGTAGTAATGTAGTCTTTGCGTTTCTTTCTTGCTCATAACAAAAGATAAATTGCAACACAGTCCAGAAAGTTTATACTCTCTAAAACCAAAATCATGACTTCGTGTATTTTAATATAAGTTGCTATTATGCATAAATATGTTCCTATCAATCATAATAATTTATTTTTTCAACCATTTTAACTTTAATATATTGCAACAATATTACATTTACTGCGAATAGAACAGAAATACATTTTGGTATAGAGACTATCTGTTTCAGGAAGTTTGTAAAGTGGTGAGAAGTCGAGGAGTGTAAGGTATTTAGCATGCTATAGCTATGTACTTGATTTATATGACTAATTGTTACGATTTAATGGTATTTCAATACTTCTCTATTTGATTCAAATTCAGTTCTTTCTTGATCGTGGTTCAACGATTCATTTCTCAGTAAGTTTCTTTTGCCAATTTTTTGTGACCCAATCAAACAAAATGAATCATGGATTCATGCCAATCCACAGGTGCAAGAGACACAAAATCAAATTGGTTAATATATAAGCCTATTGTGTCGTTGAAGAGAAAAAGATGTGTAATGCACCATACAGTAGCAACCACCTCTGGGATGGGCAGTGGCTAGCTAGGGAAATGGCCGTGTTTTTAACTTTCAGTTTCCCAGCAGGTGAAATGTGAGGATTTTGTCTGTGAACCGATACCACAGAGAAATTATTTAGCTGTCAAAGGCCATCAAAATATCGGATGTTTTACCATCAACTGTCATCCGAAGAGCGGCAGTTTCAGGGATTTTGTTTGACTCGGGAAAGTAGCAGAAAGGACCTGGCTAATTTTAAGCCTATGCGTCACTCTGGACCTAGGGAATTTTTCCTTTACTTGCACGTTTCCTGTCATCCGTCATTTGATAACCCAATCGATAAACACTTGCATGGTACTCGGATGTGTGACATAATCCGCGACAGTCTGAAGGTAGAAATAAACAACCAATGATAATCGGAGGAGGGAGTGGCTTGAATAGAAATAATCAGAAAATTCCCAATGTCACCGTAGGGTTCTGATACTGGAAATCTAACGCACCAAAACATGAGTTGCTGCTGTCGAGAATCAGCTTCCCTAGAAGTATTCTGATTGTCGATAGGGGAATGTCGTCTAGGACAAGCCAACAACAATAACTTAAACACAATGACTGAAGGCAAATTCCAAATTGCAACATAGTCGTGTTTAAATAGTAATTTTATCCATGGATGTGTGTTTTATGGATATTATTGGTTCATATTGCAAGGAAATGGTTCATTCTTTGTAGACTTGTAAGTCACTTGTTACATATTTCACTAACATTAAAGTTCCAAAATCATCAGAAACTCTGCACTGTGAGTGTGAAGTGACACAATTGGACAGGTTTCAGTGGAAATACCATATATAGAGACAGCGAACATGTTTAGGTGAGAAAAACACAAGAACAACCAGCGCTCTGGTTGAGATTTGAACCAGGGACCTCTCAATTTGTAGTTTCACTCCACAGTAGGATGCATACCTTGATTGAGAGGTCAATAGTTTTACATTTTGATACAGATACTTTATCAGACTGACTAGTCAAAAACTTTCATCAGTGGAAGTCCAATGCTCAATTGATTATGCAACAAAGTCAATCACGGGTTGGTAGACCTTATCCTGCTACTGAAACAGGCAAATAACTATCTTCAGTCCATGAAGTCATCCTGATAAACAGTTGAGCTTCATCAACTACTTGAGAACCTAGAACCTAAATTTGGATGGCTGCTGAAGATTACACCAGTCACTCCTCAAGTCAAGTTGGTGCTTCAACAGTTGCAGTGTCAAAAGGGATGAAGTAGAGGACTGGATGATTGTCAACTGTCTTGTTATTTTTTAATATTCAAGAGTGTGGCACTCCTCAAGCAACCCTAATTCAAGCATTGCTACCTGTGGAGATGATTTTCTAAAGACTGCACTTCAAGAATCAAGTTCTTGGTGTCTGGTCAGAGGTAGCGATCACAGACCAGTCATCTTCATTTAATTCACTCAGATAGAGCATTTATGATTAATTTTTTACGACAAGTCTTTCACTTATGAATTGCATGAAATAATGATAGTTGATAAAATGATAACCCTTTATAAGAAATTAGATTTTTGTGTAAATTAAAACTGTAATTCTATGATCATCTTATAGTTATAACCTTTATACTGTGTTTCATAAATGTCATTAATTTATGACATGGCTTCATAACAGTCCTGACTGAAAATTACCAATAGCTGTTACAAACACTCAAACACTTAAAATACTGTTATTTCATAATTTGTATACTAATATTTTAGCACTCCACTGTTTATATCACTGCTTCATTGGTAACACTAGTCTATCATTTTATTTTGCATTTATTGTATTGTAATTGCAGGTCTTACCAACAAAATATGGAATTGGTTTATAATAGCTGAAACACACATGTGAAGATGTTGCTGGAGTCTCTCGTAGTAGGTGCAGCTGTATTGTGCTGCAGTGTCCTTCTTGTGCTTGGTTGTGTTTGTCATCTGTTTAAACGTCAAGGTTTTACGGTTAGTATTGTTAATAGTTTTGTAACACTTCTGAAGTTCTGATTGTTTGAATGTCCTAAGATATTTCAGATTTTCTATGATAAATCATGCTTTAAAAGTTTATATTCTCTAATATTCTTATTAAATATTACACAATTTACAAAACTATTGTCTGCTTTTGATGATTCCTACATGTAAGCTTTTTTAAAAATTTAAATGGGTTGATCAGATGAATAAACCTAAAAGTTCTTTCACATTATCATTGGCTGGATTTAGCAGCAATGGCAGACTCTGGTAGCCTGTCACACATTTCCAATTTGTTTGAAAATTGCAAACTGAATCTATTGTTTCTAATAATAGAATTTTGAGGATGAGGAAACTGGGAGAGATGTGTCTATGTATCCAACAAACGAGAGTAACCATGATGCTACTAATGTAACATTTGAACCGCTACCTGACATTCTAGCCAAGACTGTTAGTAGTCGGGCACTGAGACCAAGAATCACTTGTATGAACAAAGAGAAGCAATCAGCAGCTGCCAAACTTGTTAGTAAGTATTATACAGTATACAAGAAAGGGTTTCAGATAGAGTTATACACATTGTCAGAACTTCTCAATCTACCTAAAATAGAAATCGTTGAAATTAAACTAAATTGTAAGAAGACAGTTTAATGATATCGACTTTATTGTTGAATTATCATATGCACAATGCATTGAAAACAAATTCAAATGCTATTGTTGTATTTGCATTTGATGCAATATCAGATTATCCATTCCAAATAAAATGAAGCTTCTCAGATTGCCATGACTCATGATGAGCTCTGTTTTTCATGCATTCAGTGAAGTTTTCCAATGAGTAATATTATGTTTAAGACCCTTTTGTCATGTTGCGAACTTACGAGTGATCTTAAAGACCCTTCAAAGGCTTTAGTTATGTTTATGTTGCGGCTGATATCCACTGGTACTGTAACATTGTACACGGTATCAAGAGTTTTCAGTGCTATTTATGACACTTGTCATGTAAAGTTTGCATTTGATATTTGATAATGTTAAGTATTTTGTCAAGTTGTGGTAAGTGTGTGGTGCAGATATATGTAGCACATGTTCAATGTAATTGCAAGTAATCATGGTAAACTCATAGTAATTGTAAAAATATTCTTGTATTTATGTGATTTATTACTTTCTTTTTCAGCTGTATATAAACCGTTCCCCAGAAATCAGCTGTTGTACATTAAAGAGATTGGTCTTGGATGGTTCGGTCAGGTAAATAAATTGATGTATATTTTAAACCTCATTCATTTCAATACCGTTAATTTATCAAGTTTTATGAAGCATATCTTAGGTTATTAAATTTGCAAATTTACCTGTTGTGGTTTTGTCATGTAAGTAACACTTCTAAAAGTAATTTATATGTACTCATTGAACTCAGGAATGTTTTATTTTGCTGGGTCCAGTTTAAACAGAGGTAAGGGTCTTACTTGAACTTGAAGCCCTGAATGCATGAAATGCTAGTGTTTCTGTTGTTATTTGATAGAAAATGAACTTGCATATTTTAAATTGTGTATTGTTTCAAGGTTTTGCAAGGAAGTGCAGAATACATTATACCAGAAAGTCGACATTCAAAAGTTGTTGTGAAAATACTCAAGGATGATGCTACAGCCATTGATAAAGCTTTATTCTTGGAAGAGGTTGCTCCATATAGGTAGGTTTATTCATCATAACATGTATAGCACTGCGTGTTAACCAAGCTCACCAATGTATGAAATAGTTATACAATCAGTACCTTGATGGTCAGACTGGCATATCAACATTTATTTTATCAGCTCTATCTCAGGAGGTAGTTTTCCCATGTAAAGACGTTTGTCTGTGATTAAATTTGTTGCAGTCGAAATATGGCTCTTATTGAAGACCTTTGTTTTCATTGAATCTCCATGTTTTTTGTACTTACTGTTGTTAATCTGTTGCAGGGATTTGGACCATGAAAACATTATAAATCTGATGGGACAGTGTACAGAGACATCACCATTTTTAGCTGTCCTAGAATATCCTCCTTTGGTAATATATAATACTTCACACTTATATACATGTAGCTAGTAGCTATAAGTGTTAAACAGTTTAAGAAGTTTATGGTTAAATTTAGTCACTGAATTTAGACATGATGTGGGGCTAAATCCATATTTTAAACTTACATGTGTTAAAATCAATTTCATTTTTTTCTCACATTAAATATTTCTTTCAAATAAGTGGGTTCTGAAATATGTTATAATTGTTTAATATCACTGTAAAATTACTTTGATTTGAACTTGTTCTGTAATGTAGTGTTCTATGAACTGAATAAGCAAATGAGTATCAGTATCAAATATCTCATTTGTTATTTAATGTTATTTATTGTTACAGGGTGATCTAAAGTCCTATCTGATGAACAATTCTGAGGGACCATTGATTCAGTTTGCTATCGATGCTGCCAGGGGACTCGCCTTTATGCACAAACATTCTTATATTCATCAGTAAGTTACCAATAAATATGTGTACTAAAGACTGGTGGAAAATGTGGACCCTAAAATTTATTTTGGGGCTTTCATTCAAATTCGCTAGTGTGCGAGTCCTAGCAGCCACATTAGAGATCAGTGTTTTCTCTAGGATTTCATGTACGAGGCTTTTTGTACATTTGAGGAGGCCAAAGTGCCTGAGCACTGAAGATGGAAGGCTGGTACGGGTAGATTTGAGGCGGCCGAATTATCATTTGAGGCAGTCCTAATGACAACCCCGAATCTCTAAAGGGATACCTTGTTTACATCATGACTTTGTATCTTGAATGATAATGAACTTCATAATCATTTGAAAGAACTGGCACATGCATATTTTTTTGTCTGTATTGGTGATGTTTATGCATGTGGTATGAAGTGCAGTTATGTATTGAGTAGAATAAACTTCATGAAACATGTACATTTACTCGTATATTACAGTGATTTTGCTGCCAGAAACTGTCTACTGATGTCAGATATGAGACTGAAGATAGGTGATTGTGGTATTGGTGAAGATTTATTCAGGGTAAGTTGGGCTTTCATTTGACTCTTGAATTTGACAAAAGTGTCCATTTTGACTCTTGAAAATTTAAGCCCAAGAGTCAAATTTACTATACTTAATATAATACAAATTTTCTTGCAATTCTGTGATGATTTTTGAAAATTGAGAGTCATGAGTCATTTTGAATTTTCATTTTTGGAGCCTAGTGAAAGCCCTGATTCATAAGATTTTGCAAAATATGCAACATTTTGAGTTTTACAACCAAGTTAAATCCTTTCGTCTTTCAAAAGTTACCAAATTTACATCTGTCAGTCATAAAGGCCAATAATACAACCAATTTAAGCAGACAGTAATGATCAATGTTTCTGTTCAGTTACAACTGCTGTTCTATGTTTAATGTCTGTACTTATTTTGCATTATATTGGTTGTGCAGGAAGATTACTACGATACTGGTCGTGATTTGTTACCTATACGTTGGATGTCACCAGAGTCACTGGAAGTTAAACAAGGTGTCTGGCAACTGAAAGAGTTCACTACACAGTCCAATGTCTGGTAAGTGCCTTCCTGTGATTCTTTATTTAGTCTTATCAATGTAATCTATGTATGCATACAAAGAAGGTGTTTCTTGAGTGTGACTTCATAATGAATTTATCTAACAAATTGAATAAACTGTGAGGCTCTGTTGGGTCTTTTATTCAATAAGTTAAAAAAGTCATCAAGGAATATTACCAATGCCATATCCTTTTATCTATACTATCTAAACTGCAACTTTCGTCAACTATTATTAACTGATCCATTTGATGAAGGTTAGGATTTTAAGAGTGAGCTTCCATTTCAGTGGTACCGCTTGCTTCTGAATCTGAAGGGTCATTTTGAAACATTTGATGAAAACTTCACCATTTACTTATAAATTATTAGAAAAATTGACCCTTCAACTTCAAAATCTTGCTGGTCAAAGTGTGGCTTTTTTTTAAATATCAAGAATCAAATCGCCTACTTCCTATTCTAATAGAACCCGGTGCGACTTACTCTGGTTTATTTGATGTTTCAGGTCATTAAGTGTTCTACTATGGGAGATTATATCTAGTGGTAGAAAACCCTACATTAACTTACGAGATGAAGACGTTTTACAGAAAGTCATTAAAGATGGATCTGCTAAACTACCCCCTCCAAATACCAATATACCTCTACATGATAGGTGGTAAGTAAATGAATAGTTTCCTCCACATGTGGAGAAGTTACTGGTTCCATGTTGGATGGTAAGTTAGTAACGTTTAACAGTTTACCGTTCAGGAAAACTGGTTATTACATTTAACAGTTTGCCGTCCAGGAAAACTGGTTATTACATTTAACAGTTTGCCGTCCAGGAAAACTGGTTAGGTGAATCAGTCGAACAACTATATACTGAAATATTGTTTATAAACATTATTAAAACTGAATAGACAACAAGTCATGTATGATATTTTATCGGTTGGTGATAGATGGTACAGGTAGATAGCATCAGGTTAACATATAAAGCTTACCCTTTCATTGTTCAGAGAAGTATGACTTAATTTCTGGTATATTGAAATCTTGAATCTACTGATAGTTAAGTAAATTAAATTAAGTTGGGTTAATCAGCCATCGTATATAACTTGAAAAAATGTTGAGAAACTTTGTTAAAGTCAAATAAATATTTGACTTGGTTAAATTTATTTTGATTGCCATTGTTCTATGCACATGATATCACAGAGCCTGATTATTGTAGGTTTGAGATAATGGAGATGTGTTGGCAGGAAGTGATAGATCGTCCGTCTGCTGAGGATATTCTTGCGTTCCTTCAACAAGTCGAGGAAGAATTATCTACTCAAAAACATACTGTGACCAGTCCACCTGTCAGCCAGACTGCTTCACCATCTCAAAACTTTGATACTAAGTTTGTAATGTCAAAAAATGTGAACCAGTCGAATCAATATGTTGCAGAAGTTTTGGTTCATCGTGTGGACGATGGGGAAGCCAAACAAGGATTTGATAATGATTTCTCACAGACAGTTCAAATTCGTAAAAATAAAAACTCTTCAGGTTTTGAGGATGATTTTGTAGCAGACGTAAATTCAGCAAACTTGACTGATTCCTCTTATCTTCAACAAAATGACTCGGTTTTAGCATTTGGTGGTGGGAACCAGTCTGCGTCTGATGATTTAAGTGGGCAAGGAAAGTTTACTGATATATTCTCTTCAGACCAGAATCTGCTGAACCCCCCTGTACCAGTCGGTATGAGCACCCCAAGTAAACATTGTGTGAACGGTAAATCCAGCTCTTCTGAAATGTTTAACACAGCGCTTAGCAACTCAAATGTTCAAAGTTCAAATTACACAACTGCTTTAGATAGCAATGCAAATTCTGATATCGTGAAAAATAGTCACAAACAAGTTTCAGACAGTGTAACCACAAGTGGCAGCAAAAGTAAAAATTCCAAAGATTTATTCGGGGAAAAGTCAGACAATCTAACAACTAGTGATGAAGGCTATAGAACTGGTATAAATGGTACTAATACAATATCTTCCGAACAATCAGATAAAGACTACACAATACAATCTGAAGATTCAGAGTTTGAGAATATTAAGCCTATGACTAGACTCAGTCCAAAAATGTCCGATTTTGAAACAGAACAAGCCAAAGAAATTTATATGTCCAAAGGAGTTGGTCTTCCGTCCAACCTCAGCCAGAAGTCGCGATCGCTCGGTACGATCCCGGAGGATGGAATTCCGTCGGATAATACGTCACAAAGTGGTGTAGTGTTTGATGACGACCCGGAAGAAGATGCGGGAATGAACTTCGAGTGGGATGATTACGACGGAGAACAATTAGTCGGTCGTGTGAGGTATATGTCCGACGAGTCCGGCAACAGATCACCACGGCAAGTGGATGTGGAAGATTGGCCATTTGATCAAGATTCGGGCAGTGATGTTAATTCAAAGCCTGGAAGTATAGCTAGTGATAGTGACGCTGAGGTAACCAGGCTGTCCATGGGTTCAAACTCGAGTATAGATACCCGTGCTCGTATAGCTAGCATTCTTACTAATCGCTTAAATTCTTTAATTAAACAAACTAACCCTGCTCCTGCCCCTCAAGGCAACTTTTACTCATTTTCTCAGTATGATAATGATCTAGATTCTCCGGAGCATGCTCATACTGATCTCTCTTATAATGTAAACAAGAAAGCTTCTCGCTACTCAGATTACAGTATGTCATTTAGTCAAGCATCTGATGACTCAGATGATGCAGGTCTGAGCACTCATTATGAGGAGGAAGAAGAAGATCAAATGGAGAGCATCCAAACAGCTGGCGGCCATCTTGAAAACCAGGTAATTATCAAGTGAACTTTATATACAAGTATTTATTGTATTATATATGCATTGAATGGATCAATATTGTATGCGGTCAGTAACCAAATGTTATTTAGTGTTAATTACATCTGTTTATTTCTGTTCATAGAGTGTTTCATTCGATTTTGACAAAATACTAAATATTTGTATGTACTAGTATGTTATTAAGCATGTTAAGTTTTTACAAGTTGAATTATATCAAATTGAATTTTAACCAGGTTTTCCAATAGAAAAATCTGGTTATTAGGTTGATAAATTGGGTAGACAGTTTGGCAGGCTAGAAAGTGTTACAGCATTTTTAAACTTGTTGCTTGTAAATCTGATACTTATCAAGACTGTTCATCAGCATGTGAATTTGTGCCAGGCTGAGTTATGTCCCTTGTTAGAAATCCTGGTTTTCTTGGAATTTCCATGTTCCTTGTTAGAACTTGCATCTAAAGTATTTTGTAGAACTAGAAGTTCATCTTATTTTCCAAAGCTTTTTGTTGTCATCGTGAAATACTTATTATTATTTTTGCTATGTGTCTGCACATGTAGTGGTGTTTTTTTTATTTCCCCAAAATGTGGTTTTAAAGTGTTGTTTTATTTTTCCTTTCATGTATTATGTAAGTATTATTTATCAAACATGGATGCTCTCTTAGCCAATAACGTTTTATGCGCTAAATCTTAATTCCAGTAAAACAGAGTACTAGATCATATGAGGATCACGTCATAACATACGTATTGTAGCCTCTACAATTACTAATCAGGGTCTATTTATGGGGTGAATAGATCTTCAATGTAAATATATACATTTCTGGAGTTTAAGGGTTTAGTAATAAAGTTCTGTAGTTTCAATTGTACAAAAAAATCAAGATTATGTACTGCCCGGATGGCATTTAGTCTGATCTGGATACCTGGTACATCCACAGTTACTTCCCTTTCTTACTATGACTCCATTAACTTAGCATCTCAAAAACTGAAATCTACCAAAAACATAAATATTTTCTTGATATGAGTTATAAATATTCATAAAATAAGTCATGAGATAAAGGTGTTTTTACTGGTACTCTGTTTTGCTGTGTCAAAATTCAGTAATGAAGCACTTTGTTCGACTGATCAATATTTGTTTAATGGACTTATTAATTTTTGTTTTATCTAAAATATAACAATTTATATTGAATTCTTACTCAGCTTGATAAGTTAACAAGTTATTGATTAATACAGTGTAACCGTTTTGCAAGTGACCCAGTGTATGGGTCTTATAGAAGAACTCGTAACATTTCAGTACCAAAGTGACTTCTATTACTAATTTTGTTATTATTTTGCTCTTGTATGAACATTACCTTAATAATCTTGAATGCAGAAATACTGTAAACCAATGTACTTTCGTGAATACTAACTTTCCCGTTTTGCCAATCATCAGCATGTTGGCAA
Organism: Spisula subtruncata; assembly: GCA_963678985.1. NCBI lineage: Eukaryota > Metazoa > Mollusca > Bivalvia > Venerida > Mactridae > Spisula > Spisula subtruncata. The sequence goes on from OY787660.1 coordinate 62,419,736, forward strand.
CTTTCGATTTTTCCTTTTTTAAGTCTATGGTGCGGCGATATCTGTATTAATGTTTTGAACACTTTCGAGGCTTGTGAAATTAAATAATGTGAAAAAAATCTTGGTTTACAGTTATCATTCTAACTTTTACTTGTATGTTTTATATCCTGTCACATTCTTATCTACAAAGAACTAACTCTGATATACCAGATAATATTTTATATATCTTGGAAATATAGATCTATAAACAGCTCATGCGTGTATACCGTGTACTGTGTAGTCATGTGTGCGTTTATCCTGCCTGTTAGAGATGTGCTATTGTTACTAGAGTTTTATAGTGGCTGCTGTTTTGCCTTAAAAGAATATCATTCATCAATTTTCTCTACAGCATATGTGCATTAGTACTAGTAGTATCATACTATGTGGGTATATTTCATTATCCTGGTATTGTTATAATAGTTACTGTAATGCACAGACAATTCCAAGCCATATGGGACAGGCGTCAATGCTTAGCAACCCTCCCTAGAGACAGGCACGGCATACCTGACTTTGAGGTTTTTACTTTCCAATCTCATGGGATATTCGTGTGCATTCTATGTTCTTCATTGAATATGAAATTTCCTGTTTTTCTCAAACTAGACAATGGATTGGGACATTTGTAAGGTTTTTTACTTGGAAGAACCATTGCAATATTAATTTTGTTTGGAATTTGGCTGTTGGGAGAGTTTTTTAGTTAAATTTTCAGTAGTTATTCTCAGTTTACCAGTTTCCTGAGTTCTTTCTAAACCCTTGCAATATGTTCTCAAAACATGATCAGTTTGTTTTCAAATTCCTTATTTTTTCATTACATTTGAATCCCTTTAACAGTTTTGTCCTTTCCTAACTGAATGAACCTTAAATCTTTGCTACTTTCAAAGTTAATGCAATTGGTGGACACAAAATAACTCCCCAAAAATACCAATTTTCAAGGGCTGTTTTCAGCTGTTCAGGCACTCAACCACCCTTTAACATTTTAACTTCCCCTGGTCATTGGGCTACCTAATGAAATCTACATCTGAGTCTCCTTGGGGATGCTAAGGAATTAAGAGAATTCTCACCTTATCGGTGTGGCAGCCAGCATTAATATGTGGCGCCCCGAAATGTCCTTTTCCTGGTGTATCTTTGAGAAACTTTTCTCACTGTCCTATGAAGTTGAAGACTGGAGTGTACATGCAACTGTGGTGTTATAGATGTTCCCACTTCTTGTCAAACATATCTTCAGTCAAGTAAAATTGTCTTTAAATGTTTTATGTTTAAGTTATCTAATGTATTAACCTGCATCTTGTGTTCTTTACATCAATAGATATTTTTGCTATATTTATGAATTTATATGCTTCATACTTGTACTGGTAGATTAACTGTAGACACCCTGTGGTGATGTTCCCTATACACATCATGTATAAAATAGTCAGATGTATACATATAGTACTTGTACTTGCGTTTGTTTTATGTGTGTATTATATGGTGGAAGGCATTCCCCATTTACTTGGGATTCATCCTAAACATTGGTTTGAGCAAACAAAATGCAACATATAGTTACTGGGTCAAACCATTGTATTGATATTGACAAAATAATGGTCATTTGAAAATTCATAAGCTGAATTTTAGCAAGGGAATAATATTAGCAAAAGAGTTTTGGTGATTTTTTAAAAATTCATAAGTTGAATATTAGCAATAAAATAATCTTTGCCAAAGAGTTTTGGTGAAAGCGTGTGTGCTAATGGCACCCGGAACAGACTTGCACACTTGCATCTTATTTTCAGGATTGGGTATGATGCCACAGCAGTTCTCCTGAAACTAGACAGCCTCTGAAATGTTGTTTTTAAACCAAGAAAATAATTAATTATCAATGGATATTTATTTTAGTAACATACAAACAACTCCTTCAGATCTATGTACTGCATGTATACTACTTACACTTTCAGTTTTATTAATTTACTCTGCTGTATTATCATGTTAAGTGAAGTTTTAGTGACACATGTTTACTTGTATTATAGATTTTATGTTGATACAGCTAAACATTATTTACTTGATCTAGGAGGGTATGTTTCCAAATTTATACTGAATATCTCAACCATTTTAGTAGTTTCATGGTGGGACTTAGTTCACAGTGTAACAGTCTTAAACACTATTTAAAACAGTCAACTGCAGGGTAGGTCCAACTATGGAGCATACATCATATAGGACACAATTCCGTAACCTACTCATCAAGAACATATCTCGCAGTACAGTCTCAAACATGCATATTTATATCAAGGTAACACTATAAATCTACATTTAGCTGATAAAATTAAATAAACAGACTCTTATAGGGCTCAAGTAAATCATGTTTAACTGTACATGTATATAAGGTTCTAATATTGGTATATATTTTATATTTCTTGCAGGATGATAATCTGATTGGTGAAGATCTGGATAAGATAGTATCTGCTGTATTACGTAAAGATGATGTCCCCGATGTGATGGTTAGTGAACCTACGGACCATATGCTGGCTAATACAATCACTGATTCTTTGGCATAGCGAAAGTGAATTACCAACCATGGTTAGTGAACCTACAGACCATATGCTGGCTAATACCATCACTGATACGTTGGCATAGCAACTGTGACTTCCAACTGTGCTTCCCTAAGGACATTCACAGATATGCCGGATGAGAAATACCACTGAAATACTTGCCATAATTGACAGTTACAGATATCTAGAATAGTGATACCATTAAAAATCGTTTTATGAGTTGTAACTAATATTGTATAAGATTTTAAGGATTGATTCAAAATGCTGTTAAACCTCAAAAGTATAACCTCCAATTGGTAAAGGTTTGAACCCCACTTTAGATGTACCAGTATTTGTATGTTAGTTTCTGATGTTCCTGATATGGATTGTGTATTTCATTTTTGTAAGGCCATTCACAGTACTGGTATGCACTTGCGTCAGCTTTCAACATATGTTAATCAGTTTAATAACATATCATATTGTAGACAAAGGTTTGTTTCAAATTATTTTTATTTTTGTTTGTTAATATATGAGGAATTACTGTCTGGTTTCCTCTTTTAGAATCCTATGTTAAGTTTCAGAAATCCTTCTCATAAAGTATACATAAGTTACTGATACGTAATGTTTCAGTGTACATTTTATTGTACATGTATAAAATATATTTGTTAAGGATAAATCGCTGGCTTAGAACCAGAAGGGCGTAACTACAAAATCGATATATTTAGAAAACAAGAGAAAACTGTCTGTAATTTACTCTTTACCTATGGGAAAACACGTTTTCAAAACTTTCAGATTTTCATAAAAATAGGCTCATAAGAAGCGCCTTGTGAAGCAGATTTCAAATATTTATGAGTCTTATAAGGTCGTAAGTAGGAGTTACGACCTTCTGGTTCTAAGCCATTGAAATGTACATTGCAATGTAATCTCATTTTATGAATTTGAATATTCAATTGTCTAGCTTTTGTAATATATATTGTATTCATATGACAATGAGGGTGTATTCTTGTATGTTAGGTTACCATAGCAACGATGAAGTATTGGTGCAGGAGAATTCAATCGAAAGTTGAAAGTTGTGATAGAATATTATTGTGATGTGATTTTGTTGCTTAAGTTATATACTCTGTTTATTAAGTAGATACTATATCAATTATATAGCTTAATGAAGACCACATAATTATAATATGTTTGTTCAGGGTCATGATCGTAATACCGTACACTATAAATCAGACTTTGACATTAAAGTTTTTTAGGTTGTGTTTACTAATAATGGTTGAAATATTGACTAAGTAGTTGTTGTTACCAGCTGTTCAGGTTTGCCAATAATTGTTAAACTCTGTATGGTCACTACAATATAGGATAAAATCCCATTAAATACTTTCAAGTCAAAGTCTGTGTGTTAAGGAAATAAGACCTCCCTGTTTTCGATAGAGGAAAGATTTTCCATTTGTTAAATTTAATTGAAGTAAGTACAAATGTACTACTCACAAAAACTATGAATTCCAGTAGTATACATGTGTGCATATAATTTGACATACTGTATTGTAATAATATTAATTCAGTTCACTATATTTATGTCCCCATTCAGATTTTAGTTGCCAACGTAATAAATACCATCAAATTATAAATATGTATTTATAAAATTTATAATTCAGTAGAACTTCACCGCCTTGAACTGTCTTTGGACCGAGAAAATAGTTGAAGCCATCGACTGCCTACTTGTGCATCATCATTAAGCAGGGACCAAAAAACCTGTTCAAAGTTTCTAGAGTGTTTGAGGTAAGACTGTAAGGCGTCGAAGTTCTATTGTACATACAACCGACCTAAATGTTTACAGGGATACATTACCATTTTTGTTATTCTATAAAAATTCATTTAAAACAAAAATTGCTTTAAAATTTATGCTTTAAATACAGATTGTCGTAATTCTTCAAACTCAAGTGAATTGTTGCTAGTATAATATGTGATCTGCTGTCATATCAGATTTTGTTATAAATGTGCTTAAACATTGTCTTTTATCCTTCACACTACAGTGGCATGATTCGATGATCTGATGCAATTGCTGTAATGCATATACCATACAAAAGTTTAATGTTGCTTGTCAATCTGATGTCTGTAGAGTGAAGGACTAATAGAGATACACAGGTGCACTCCTAGACGGATGTGAGGTTCTTAGCTTCTATATCTTTTAACAGTAAATGTACAAGGGGTTTTCTTAAAGATATACTGGTATATGACTACTACTAGTACAATGGATTGATTTACCATCAATACACATGATTAAATTTGTCTGCTTTATATTATATATATTCATTTGAGATAATCCCTGGGTTTTTATTATCGCATAAAATTTACAGATGTTCATATAGGTCTAGGTCTGCACATCTGTAGTAGACGGACATCTGTAGTAGACAGTTAGACCCTTGTATGTTATGTTTGTTATTAGTTTAAGGGAATCATGCCGTATATAAAATATATAATGTAAATATTAGTTTTGTATAAAGTGTATAATTGTATGATATCATGTATAGGTAATATATACATTATTCTAGTCACATTAATTCTTGGCTTTACGTCTCTAGACATCAATATCATGTTCATTGCATTTATTCCAAAAGAATCTTTATTTGAAACTTTAAAAAATCATGAAAAGTAATTTAACTTAAATTCAAATGTGATGTAACTTTGTTATGTACATTTGCATACATGAACTCTATATGGTTGTTGGCTATGATTTCCACGAGAAAACAGGTAATCAAATTAGCAAATTTGATGGACAGACAGTCTTGGCAGTATATCAGCTATGGCATCAAGCCTGACTTGAATGTTTGTCAACAAGTGAACTTTGACACCTGGAGTGCTGGCAAACTGCTTTCTGTTCAGTTGAGGCACTTGTTTATGTACTCATATCAGAGTTTTAGACTATGTACTTGTCTTAATAAATATCTGTTCTGTTTGGAAACCTAGTTCAACACTTAATTTGCTGATGATCATGATAACAATTTATTCTATTTCTTTCTCTAGTATTTAAGGTGGTCTTACCAACAATTATCTCAGTTTTCATGTCTGAAAGTGAAGTTTTTCTTACAATGTACCATTTATATTATATTTACCAAAGCTTTAACCATATCTACAAATCATTTCATACTCAGATGTAGTAATGTAGTTGCAATCATTGGTTGTAGATGTTATGTAAATGACGAAGCAGTCAAGAAAATTTACTGTGATTCATAATAAACCTGCTTTTCTAATGAGAAATGGTCGTCATATTTCTGTGGGCTGTTGGATTGACTTCAACATTGTTTTGTTGCTCATATCTCCTAGTTATTTCAGCTATGATATTTAAACTTCGCAGGAATGTTTATGTGTATGTGCATAAAGTCATTTGTTTTGCTTTTACCAAGATTTAGTAGAGTTATGGCCCTTGTTTGAAATCTTGGTTTTGTAGAACTTAAACATTTCTTGTTTGGTCGTTTGTATATTGAAATCCTGAATCCTTGAGATTAATCATGTTAGTACCCTTTGATTAGAATTTTCTCTTATAAATATGACTTTAATAGTAGTAGATTACAAAGATGCTGAATTGTTAATTACCTCCCTTTAGAATCAGGGATAGTAACTTTTGCAAATCTTAAATTTGTTTGCCAGTTACCTCCCTTTAAGTGCTATATCATGATTCTTACTTCTGTTCATCTACAAATTTATACATCCAGTTTCTGTTGCCTAGTAATATATTCGTAGCATTTGATTACTTTTAACATTCCTGTTGGATTACCATTTAAGTTTGAAATAAGAACTGAACTGCTGTTGAACCCCATGCATCTATCACCAAGTTGGTCTGTCAAGCTCAGCTGGTAGAACTTCAGGCTGTCCGTCATCCAGGTCTCAGTTCGATTCCGGTTCAGGGAGATCTTTTTCTTTTGTGATAAGTTGGTTAGATAGTACTACTCGGGCATTTCCGTAACTGAGAAATATGCCTTGTATATAAGTGTAGGGTTTCAAATTGAGGTTATGCGGTTTCCGGTAAAGGCCAATCATTAGTTTTTCAACGCTACCATGAAGCCCTTCAGTTACCTTTTAGTAGTTAATACTTTCTTAGGAGTAAGTTACTTTTAATTCTCTTCGATTCCATCGTTTGATTGTCATGAGCCATGTTGTAAAGTAGTCCGTGATAATGGCGGCTTCCCTATTATGACCGATGCACTTTTGTTAGATAAACACTGAAGAGTTTCGATTGCAACTTGGTCAGCCAAGCTCAGCTGGTAGAACTTCAGGTTGTCTGTCACCCAGGTCTAAGTTTGATTTCGGTTCAGGCAGATCTTTTTCTTTTGTGATAAGTTGGTTATGTTCTCCATGTTGGGTCACATTCATCGCAATAGAGCAAGATACTTCAAGCTTGTATAAGTAAGTCTTTAATTTGGTGGGATTGAAAAATTGTTAAAAAATGCCGTAAAATTTAATAAAACAAAATGTAGTACTAATTAATGTTTATTAGATAATAAGAATCTCCTTATACAGAATATCAGGGTGTAGAGAGTTTGTTAAGCTTATGGTGTGAAGATTGTTGAAAAGATTGTTCTTGTGTATTTATATTGTTCTATTAATGGATTGTATCAATTCTGTGGGGATTGTCACACTTGGAAGCTATGGACTCGAATGTTAAGTCTAGATATACTGGATTATGAATGAAATTGTGTACATTTCATAATCTTAATTCTACAGTAACATAATCTGAACTCTTGCCTTTCGTACTTATGTCACAAATCATGAAATGTTTCAGATATTTGGGAATATGAGTTCATTTCACAGCCGTTGAATACCGGGGTAATAAAAATGTCTTCTTCCAATAAATGTATAAAAATGAAAAGAAACGAGAATCAATCATCTTATCATTTTGCTTGATCGTTTTAATGTGTTAAAAACAACTTGTAATGACTCCGTTATTGAATTTGTATTGTTTGTTCTTTTAATTAATTTGAATTTTCCTTCAAGATTTTCATTGTTAAAACTTATTTTTGTTATATTTTTCTTTGCAATGTGAATAGAGTTGTGCAATAATGTCGAGTTTGGTTTTCAAAGTTTCCCCTGCTGGTAAGGTGACACAAGTTTTTATTTTTCCCATTTTATAAATACAATTAATGTGAATTTGTTAATTTACTTGTGCTTAATTATGTCAAGATAAGGTTGATGTAGTCTTTACTGGGATTTGTTCTACGTTGTGACATTTACTATAGCTTGTAAATAGTGACCTGATTACAACCTGTTTAGTTCAACCATTTATAGCAAGTGTTGTTTTCTGATGTTATAACTGAAATTGCATCTCAATGACTGGCAATACACAAGCTTTCTAGGTTGTACTTAATAACCCAGTTTGCTGCATGTGTCAATATTTCCATGTGCAAATCATAGATAATCATTCTTTTAGTAAATTTTAGTAGATATTCGTAATTTGAACAGAAATCCAAATTTTTAACATATAGAAGAAGTCAACAGTTTAAATTAGGATCAGGTGAATGTGTAAAAGCTTTAACTGACATTCATTAATATTCATACTACCACACGGTACAAATCAGTATTTTCCAAACTGCTGTGCTTGTATTTGCAATAATCAATCAAGATGAAAGGGAATAAATTTCATTAATATTATCGAGATATTTAATCGACAAAGAGTTGGCTATTTCACTATTTTTGTGTATACATTTGGTTACTTGAAGCTGATTAAAAGTGTTACTACCGGTACTATTGATGACATTTTAGGGCAGTGTTGTGAAATTTTGGATGTTGTATCTCATAACCTGTTGAAAGATTTTAACTTGATGTATCAATAGACTGTTTTGACTGGGATGTTTCATGGAGCAGGTTTCAATCCCTAATATTACAGGAATCGTAGTACTGTAGAGGTACTGTTAGTCTGTTACATTTGGGACTGGAACCAACCAGACTTTAACCTGCTCTGTGAAAAAGCCCAATGGTAAACGCCTAATGATGGGGTATAGAATTCCTCTGCGACATGTGTACTTGTGTACTGTATTTTGTTAATTATTCTGTTCTGATGTTATCCATTGTCTTGTATATAAATCATTGTTACAAAAAATGAAAATACTGTTCATGTTGCCAAAGTCATATTGTCAATAGCTTCTGAAAGAAATATAATTGAATATTATTTAAGAAAATAAAAGTTTTGAAAAATGCATTGGTGTTGTTTGTAATGCAGTAAAGAATGAGGCAACCATGTCTAATTGCACATCCATGTATCGGTATACTCTGGGGCCTACACATTTGATAAGCTGTGTAAGTGTTGCTAATAACAATACTTGTGTTTTAAGTTATGTCAACAGAGCCAAATTTATAATCGGGAAAAGCATATGCGATTAACCATTTTTGACACACAAGAGGCCTTCAACCACATTGTTTCTATATTTAAAGCAGTTTTTATGAGAAATTACTTCAAAATTGATTAAATTGACCATAACTTTGCCATGTCTCAAGATATTTTCATCAAATAACTTTTATATTGGTCAGTACTCGTGGGTCTTTCAGAATTCTGAATTAATCTGGAAGATTGACACACCTGTGTATTATATGACAATATCATCAGTGCGCAAGAATATGCTGTCTCACCTGTTGTGAGCAATTAGTCAATGGATATATCAAACATGAATGCTCAGACCAAAGTTAAACAGTCATGAAGAAAGTTGTAACAGTTATTGCTGGACTTCTACCACTAATTAGCAGGCATGATTTCTGTCCGCACTTCGTTTCATTAATTCTGTTGAAGGAATTGTTTCTGTTGACACTAGTGGAAATGGTTCACATATTATACAGATGGGTTACCAGTAGCGCTATGAAATACACAAGTCGCCCATGCACTAATGGAATCTCCCAATCAAGTAGTTCTTCCAGATCATTGGAGAGTGAGGATGCGAAAGCCAGCTTACTTTGCTTAACAACATTGTATTCAGATTCAAGGGTTATACCCAAATGCAATAGTTACTTTTTAGTGAGACTTTTCAAAGAGAAAATCCAGATTTGGCATGACGTTATTGTCAGCTAGGTTTAAGTTTATACAGTCAGAGCCATTTTCTCAAAGTCGTTCAACGTTAACTTGAAACTCAACACAGTTGTACACCATCCCAAGGGGAGTCCATATTGACCAGGTTGATAACCCTGTGACATATATTTATTGAGTTATCTGTCCATTGTTACTCTTTCACTCACAGATGAGTAAGGTTACTACCAAGAACAAGAAAGTTGAGTGTCCATTACTAGTAGGCCATGCTCTTGTTTTACATACTCTCATCTTCTATACTTAGATATTTATTGACAATAACAGGTTTTAATATATATTTTATTATTGGATTTAATCAGTAGCATATCAGTAACAGCACATTAATAAATATTGCACAAAAATCATATATATAATATTGATAAATAACTTCACAAATATACAATGATATGTTAAACAAAAGTATTCATAAATTGTGTCAAAACTGGAATGAAAAAGAAGGAAAACCATTTTCATATATATCTAACAAGAGGCATACAAATTACAAGCACTTGCGGAAATTGGAAACTTACTATCAACTTCAAATTCCTTGTTATCATTTTACACCTACAATGTGTGGTTAATGGGTCTGCTATACATAAAAGGATTCAGTTACTGAACTACAACATGCTATATTGGTCCACAGCTGTTAAATGTTAATTATAAAGAATTTAAATCTAAATGTAAGTTTACAATTTCTGTACATGCTTGACAAAACAGTACCCACACTTTAAAGGGCTGCAACATTACTGAAACTATGTTCCAGCAAAGAAACCCAGGTAAACAACTTCTGCTTGTAAATAACAATATAAATAAATTTGCATCACAGTTATTGCAGCTATGCACTCACACTTTCTGAACCGTTCTGAACATAAATATCTGAAATAAATGACACAAGAAATCCTTCTGTCATTTGTTACATTAAATCTTGGACTATACAGGAGAATGATTTAATTCAATGACATACATTTCAACATGATTACAAAAGTGTTTCTATTTTAAAAATAACGAAACAAAGCATAATCTAAATTTTCCCCAAGTCTGTTAAGTGCTTTGAGTGCCCAAGTTTGACAGCACTCCAGGCAGCCATGGCTAACAACTAGAATATAACAGTTAGCTCTGCTTATGTAAATGTATTTTACAGCTGGCAGATAAACTGCTATTAACTGCAATATATGTAAGATGTCTCTAACACAGTTAGCAGACATGGTTGGTTTATCACAATCTAACAGATCTTACAGTCACCTAAAACTACCAAATAAGCCAGGCTCTGTGATTTTCACCCTTATTGCAAGTGACGTCAATTCCTGTTAATGACGTCGATGCTAAGGTGAACGCATGAGTATTCAAAGGCATGCTCTCTCGTTGTTTCGTACATCCATTTTCAAAATCATAATTTTACCACTTTTTGGTCATCCCTCATATAAATAATTGACATTTTTGTGATCAGGAAGGATTGAATTATCAGAAAATCTGATAATATAAAAATCGAAAAATGTGATACATGTATGTGATAAGGGTAAATCGCAGAGCCTGGCGCATATACTATACAAGGTAGAAATAACCTCTTAAAGGAGGACAAGGCTTCGAACATGGTCCCTGCATACTTCTGACCCAACGCTTGAACAAATTCAATGTGATACCTAGACAAGGCCAAACTTTCCTTAGGTGATTACAAACAGATATAAGCCTATACAACGGCATCACAAGACGCCCTGTTTGCCTTCGCGTTTCCATATAATGACCATTCCTTGAGCATCACATGACGCCAGTAGACTCTCATCACAGTTAAAACACACATCTAACACAGGGGCTGAATGTCCAAGTAATTTATTCACACAAGCTTTCTTGTCTTTTCCAATATCAAAGAAATATACACACATATCCTCACTTCCAGATACTGAAAAAACATGGATAATCATGAACTGATGTTTGTTAAAGGAATAATCATGAAGCGATGTTTGTCTAAAGAATAATCATGAACTATTGTATGTTTTATTAGTCGAGATTTACACCATTTCTTAACAGTGTTTTAGTTTTATAAAGCACCTTACCAGTTCTGGGCTGTTATTTTACAAGTATTAACTAATCCTTCCACATGGAACCAGCCATTCTAAACATTTGGCTGCTTTAGGTCAAGTAAGATTGTTAGTTTATAAAATGTGTTTAATCATAAATGTGCAGTTAAGCTTCAAATATCGTAAATCATAAAGTGCATCTTGTACACTTAAGCTCAATAATAAGACATAACTTTTTTAAGGATTAGAAATTAGAAACAGATACTTACTGACACAAGCCCCTTGTCTAAATGACATTAGGGGACAGAATGTACTTCTCACACGAGAAAATTTCTGTCGAATAGAAAACCTCTTCTTCAGTTGTAGACTGCCATCAGGTGAGATTCTACAATCATAAACGATATGAGAATACAGACCTTGCTTGGTAATGTAGAAGGTATAGCACATCATGAGTACTTATTCATGTTAGGGGTGAATTTTTCCCAGCAAATTAAGTTTTCTAATGAGGCCTGCCACCAGTGTTTGTTTGCATTTGATTAAGACGGTCAATGGATTGGATGGTATTCGAAATTAAATGATTTTGCAGTATTTGGGTTTTACCAAAGACATCTTGCTTAGAGATAAGTAACAGAAACTTGGTGTGATGCAAAGAATCTGGGCGAGATACCCTAGTTCTTTCAGGATAGACTTCTTGGTTCTTAAAACAGCTGTTAGGTCTCCCAATGTACAAACTGACTTATGTATGCATAGTAATAAACCATCATCAACTCTTAGGTAGTAAGGAGGGTATAGTGCGCCCAGATTAATGTGAAAAGCAGGAAAAATGGAATGAGCCAACAAAGGTGGATTACTGAAGTGTGCTAGATTTATCAGTGTTATTTGAATACAAAATTGACAATATGTGTTTACTGTATACTTGAGTAACCAACTTTCAACAGTAGGCTAAGCCAGTCAAAGTTAATATAAATATCCCAATATCCAGGGCGCACTATAATGGAGAGCAACACTTCAATTGTAATCTACTGCCAAACTTTGCTACAGTCCAGTTAGGGTAAGAATACAGTGACACAGTGGAATAATCCACTATTACAGTGTAAAAACAAGAATAAAGGCCTATACTGACAGTTCAATACCAAACTAAACTCAACCTGTTTAAGGAAATTGTTTAATCTTTTGGGTCCACATAAATTATATCGTCACTGTCAAAATATCCTAACTGGACTATAACATTTTGACCAGTAGTGATATGCACTTATACAGTAATGGTATATTACCTGAATAAACACAGTGAGTTGATAGAACAGTTAACTAGAAGTGAAGGTTCTCTAGCCTCTCTACTAACCCAAGCACGTGCTGAGATACTGGTGATAGCATGACCTTCACATACAGCAACCCTGTAAACAACAAATCAAGCATTGAACAATTTCTGAATCGGACTAACAATTCCTAAAGTCAAATACTGGTGAGTTTAAACTAAATTTCAACAAATTGTCCTCACAAATCATATTAATTACTATAAAATCAATTAACATGTAGTTTTTTAAAATGTAATAACACGATCAATGGTCTTTATCTTTATTCTTCAAATCTTCTAAAATTCATGACTACTATACCATGAATCATTAAGCATAACAATTGTGTGATGTAACTACTAGCATAAATGACCAGTGAAACATAAAATAAAGATTCTTAATTTTTAAATTGTCAAAGAATTGTAGAAGAATTTGTTTACCTTCGTACTCTGATCATTTTGCCATTTGTATGATCTACATGAAATGATGACAATGAACCTTTATCATCCCCCACCCACAATGTCTTCCCTACAGTATCAAATGCTAGAGCCATCGCCATCCCTGTAATCTTACAGCTACCACCCTGTAATCAAAGTCACATCATTATTGAATAGGCAATTCTTGACGACTGTCTTTATAAGTCACATCATTCATTGGCATTAGAAGGCAGCCGTCTTATTATATAGATAAACAGAGAGTTCATATCGGTACTCATTTTATCAAACTAAATTCCAAGACTTTTCTACGAAAAAAATCTGTTCTCCAAGACAATGAAAAATATTTGCTTCCAAGACATTTGTATGGCTGGATAACAGACCTATAAAATGTTTGAAAACAATTAATGCAAACACCTTTCAGCTCACCTGAGCACTAAGAAGTAAATATGAGCTTTTATAATGATTCGATGACTTTTCAAGACAAAGTCCATTTCTTAAACAGGTGTATAACAGGTTTCATACATACAGATGTGATTACACAGTGACCTACCTTGTAACCTTTCCCTGTTGATAAGTTAATGATCTGTACAAAACATCGACTATTTCCTGTCTGATGAATAATTAAGAAACATAATAAACATAATCAACCTGCACAAAGTCTGTTCACATTTCTAAATGACTAATCTGTAATTCACGAGTGAAAGAAAATTCTTAATCAAACATTGTGTTTGGACCGGCTAAGACTTAATTGGTAACATTTGTGTTCTTGTCAGTCTGAATTAGAATTACATAAGCCTGCTAAGGTTGTGGACTTAAGCTCTCAAGGAGAAGTTGTCAGATACTTGCCAAATAGAACTAAATACTGGATTCTTGATAATTTGTACATTTTTTTTTTAAATAAGGCATACAGTTTTGAGTACATGTTTTGGGCAATTTTCGAGACGTTTTTCATTTACTAATGTTTTTTTTTGTAAAGGATACCACAAACATATTATTGTTGAGTGGATGGAAGAGACATGAATGAAGTTCTGCTCCGGCTATATCCTTGATCACCCGGATACAATCTGATGATGCTACATTCCATAACCTAGCTGTACCATCAAATGATACTGATAGAATGATATCATTCGATAACGACCACTGGAAATCTGAATATAAAGAATAATAATGAGGTCTAACCTGTCTCTGTATACAAAATATATGCAATGACATCTAATACTTTCGAATGATATATCACTGGCTTTGAAAGAGAAGATCATAACTACTACTAACAACCTTATAAGACTGACACATATTTGAAATCTGAATCATAAGGCGCTTCTTATTAGTCTATTAGAACTTGTCATGTTGACCAAAATGAAGTTATAAAAGCTTGCTTAACCATAAGTTAAGAGTAAATTTCAGACCGTTTTTTTCTCAGCAGGTGGAGTTGATTCACTAAACAGAATATAGAGGGCTTACTGCACAATCTCAATTCTCATGAAATAGGTTATTAGTACATGATTAGAAATAAAGCGTACCAGAGACAGCATCAGTATGTCCTTTGAGCATACATATAACAGTGGCTGGTGGAGGTATAACTTGACATACAGATAATGTACCATCAACAGAGGAACATGCTACACGACTCTTATCATCATTGGCAAACTTTACACTCGTCACTGAAATATAGGATGTAATCATACAAAACATTTACCTGGAACTTGCTATGCAGAGCGTTAAGCAATGGAGATTTACAGTATACTAGTGTCATCTCATAGCCTGTGGTCTAACACGAGCTCTCTTATAAAACTATCTACCTATTTTTATTAAATTCTTGTTAGGAGCTTTGAAAAAATACGAGATAAATGCATAAACACACAAAATTGTGCCCCGATAGATGACAACATTACGAATATACATGAGGCTAAGCATGTATTAATGTTTTTGCCAAGTATTACGAGAAGAATTTAAGAGAAAGTGTCTAGGTATGTTTTATAAACATTCTCTTACCTGCATCTGTGTGTTGATCAAATATATGGTGCATTCCAGCAAATGCATAATTCTCTGATACAGACTTGTCACCCGCCATAGCCCTGTAAATATATAACATGGGTTATCTCCTGTATATACCAGTAATGATCACCACCAAATTTAACTTCTGATACACCAACTTTCTGTATATTTCCACTTCCTTGTTCCAAACCATTCAAAGGAGGTAGAAAAACAGTCAACATGCCAGAATAGCTCATGCGTATACAGAAATTTGATCCCTTAACCCCATGCTCTGAAGGTGATGTCTTAACCATCAATCAAGGGAAAATGGGTGGCAAGATCAAGTTCCTGTGAGCATATACATATGAACTAAGGAATATTGGATGGTCTTATTAAGATGTGAGGTTTTCTTAAACTATTTTTGCTGAAACAACATTCACAAACTGCAAAGTAAGCGGTCTTATTAAGATCTGATGTTTTCTTAAATATTTTTTTTGCTGAAACAACATTCATGAACTGCAATATTGGCATAAAGTTATGTCCTTTGAATGTCCTTTTTTATTGGAAAAAATCTTTTCACTCAACATGTATTATATTAACATTGTATATCAACCTGCTAGCCTCTGCCTCTTTTGTAGGTACCACTTCTATACTATCAAATACTCGTTTCATCGGTCCATCAAGGTTGAACTTTACACTACCACTACTTCTCTGTCTACGATGGTACTTCCTTGTGTCTCCAAGTTTGGGTTCTAAACTCTGTACATGAATTAAAAATTTTATGGAATCATAAATTTTAATCAAATCTGACAAATAAAATAATAATAACACCATGCATTAATTTACTTTTAATGCAGTTATTGAAAATAGCTTTTGAATATTATCTGCCATTCAGGCGAGTAATCCTTCATAAAGTAACTACTTCTATGGAAATAGTTAGTTGCCCAAACAGAAAATCAGCCAAAAAATTACTCGCCACGACCTTCGGGATTGCTGATTTCGAAGACTTTTTATGCTGCTTGAATGTTAGTTTTTTAAAATAAATACAGCAATGTGCTAAGGTCCACTGGTATACTTGGTAGTATGATACAATACAAATTACTATTGAAAGTATTTTGAATAGTGAAAAAAATTGACTAAGAGATGTTTGTAAAACATGTATGCAACCACGGCAGCTCAATAGTAGGAAATGGTAAAAGTCATTTGACATACTGACCTCAAAATCAATATGGTCATCTTCTGTTGCTGGCCAACCTCCATATAAAATATGAAAAACCTAGGGCAAAGCGTTATTTGAGTTATTGAACAGAGACTGACCAACAGACATGCTCAAAGCAATATACCCCCACATTAAATATGACCGATATTTAGTGTTGGAATATATATTGCTTTCAACATGTCTGTCGCCGACGGGTTGAATATAATAAAGCATTGACTGATATACATGTGTTCACTAACCTCTATTGTAGATTTACTTATACTTTTCCCTCCAAAACTGAATGATCGACTTTTAATACTCCTGAAATACAAAGATTTGTGTTAAAGCAGCTGTTGTCTTGAAATATACAGTAAAGTAGACAAAGTATTCCAAAGATATCAAGAATGATAGTGAATTTCAATATTTACAAAATCTTACGACTTTTATTGAATAATATAATATAATTAAAATTATTATTTTTTTATTCATGAACAAGTGTAATAAGTAATAGATACAGTACTAGTTTTTGATCAAAAGTGTCTTCTTACAACCGTTATAGGATAGTTTTGTAAGGACAAACAAGAAATTGTCCGAGGCGAAGCCGAGGATAATTTGTTGTTCGTCCTTAGAAAACTATCCTATAACGGTTGTAAGGGGACACTTTTGATCAAAAAATTGTACTTTATCTTACTTATACTCCGGCAAAAAGTAAATGATGTCCAGAGAGACAATGATTAGTTCAATCAATTCTGGCACACTTCATGAGCAGAACACATATTGAATTTGAGAAAATATGACTCTATGTAACATAATAACCTTGGCCTAACACATCTGAGGGATTAACTGTCATATAGATTGAGTAAAAATCAAGAAACTATTAATACAACATATAAGCACAAGCAATTATTTTCCACATTCATGGATTAAGGCTTGATGCACAAAGGTATATAGCATATTATTTGTCTTCATTTGTTTTTTTTAAATAGACAATTGTCATGGAATTATTTATAAAATTAATGTTTATTTTCAAACATGATCATGTTAGCCGATTCTTATATATATAATAGCGCCGAAATGAATCGACACATGTTCTAATTTAAACATTCATTTTCATAGGGCTACATAATTTGATATAATGTTGTATTCGAGTGATTTTAAGTGGCATTACGTGTGCTCATGAAAGTTATAACTGCTTTCGATCATTGTATAATAATAATTCAGGATTCTTGTCGGTTGCACAACGTATATTTTTTTATACATTGTTTATAGGTTTGCTGTATTCCTCCTGATAGCTAATAACGTAAAATCATTCAATTTTGATGGATTCTGCTCCCAACATTGTGGACAGCAATATTAAAGGATTAGCCATTGTCCTTTTATTGTTGGAGTGTAGATGAATTGTGATTATTTTGTTTTAGTATTTAGTTAAACCAAGACTAAAAAATATAATCTAAAAAATTAACGCTACATGTCTTTGTTTTATTATTAAGTTTCACAAAAGACACTAAATAAAATGTAATGCTGCAAATTTTATTAGTTTACAGTAGTACAGTCATGTTAATCCCTCGTTGTGTGTTTTTACAAGTTTTAGTCTTCAGGCTATCAGCAGTGACATTTATTTAACTGTGTATGTGGTTATGCAAATCTGAAATAGTTTGAAGCATAAATTGACCAATCATTTTCTGAGAAAATGTCTCACAAAAGTGTACATTTACAGAAATAATGTACACTTTATCAATGGAGTCAGTGGGCATGACGGAGTATAACGTGACTTACCCCTGATCGGAGAAGGCAGGACTTCCATATTTGGCAGCAAGAAGTCTTGCACGTGTATGGAGATATTCTCTTCTAGATGACACATCCTTCTACAATACACATAGTAACATACAAATTTGAAAACAATTTAGTAATAGTAAATACCAGTTCTAATCAAGTAAGCCAATGTTTCACTGAAAGCTGTTAACCTTGATTGCTTAAATTAGCAAACTCTTGAGAAAACATCATGGTTATGCTTCAAAATATCTTTTGAAAACCAATACTGGAAAAAATGTGCATCATCCCTTTGCACTTATTGACAGCTAAAATAAAGAATTCCCTGACTTTTGCTTAAGTTTCATATTTACCAGACTAATTTCAAGATTTCCTGACTTTGAAAACCGTGGGACCCTTGGTAGAGTGCAGCAAAATAGCTCAGCTAAAAGTAAAACTACTAAGGTAAACAATCGGTCAATACAATTTCTACTTACTGGTACATCAGAAGCTGCGGCATTTTCTCTGAGTAACTGACTTCTTCTCTTGATATATAGTGTTCCTATAATATATATTATTTATAAGTTTTTTCATTGATAAAACAACCCATTTGGACTGAGAACCCTTTCTATAGCATTGTTAATATAAAATGATCCTAGCAGCTGTGCAGTATGAAACTACATTCTAACGAGTCATAGCACTCTGTCACTGGGGTAGATTAGACTTTAATTGCTGACACAAAAAGAATTAGATAAGAAGCTATCTGTTAGTTGAACAAACACAACACTATACAGACAACAAAGACAGAGAAGTATTCACACTACGTAATGCTAATGTACATTAAATACTTTTAGGCATGTCTAGCCCAGTAGCTGTCTGCTAGTGACAGTTTTAATATTTCTATTGTATGAGTTGCACACCAGTCAATTGAAACCCTGGCTAGCCAAACCAGCTAGCCTCAGTACTTAAACAGAGCTAGATGGAGCTAACAATCAGAAATTTTAAAAGAAGCTCCTAGAAGACAGTCCCTGGTCTAAAACCCTGTGGCACACCCCCTCAATCTTGAGGGTGTGGTCTTTTTACTTTTGTTTTTTCAAGCCCCAAACTCACACAGCAGCAATTTTTGAAAGATAAATAAATCTGAAACATATACCGTCCTTTCCCAGGTTGGGGTGGGGTTTCAATTTACTGACCTCCAGTGCATTATGCACCAGTTAGTTGCAACTACGCCTCCTACCCCAGGAATGAGCGGGGATTTTTACTTTTGGGTTGTCTAATTCCCTGACATCCCCTTGCCTTGAGG
This sequence comes from Spisula subtruncata, assembly GCA_963678985.1. Lineage (NCBI taxonomy): Eukaryota > Metazoa > Mollusca > Bivalvia > Venerida > Mactridae > Spisula > Spisula subtruncata. The sequence goes on from OY787660.1 coordinate 62,439,262, forward strand.
GGCCATTCCGATTTTAATATACCCTGCGGGGGCATTTTCAAGTAAAAACCCTGGGATATAATATTCTCTTGTGTTAAAACTAAAGTAAATTAGGGAGCGATAAAAATCCTGGTCCTACCAGGGATCGAACCCATGACATCTAGCATTGTAGGCGGACACTCAACCTCATCACTAAAGAGTTAACTCAACAGCAAGGCTGTTGGAAGTGGCCATGTACCTACAATCACTACACTCCTCCCCCTTTTACTTATAAGAGCTCACCAGCTCCTGTTTGCTACTCCATGCCTGGCATGAGTCCTTCAAACACTTCTGACACCATTAAAGTAAATTAGGGAGCGATAAAAATCCTGGTCCTACCAGGGATCGAACCCACTAGCATTGTAGGCGGACACTCACCTCTTCACTAAAGAGTTAACTCAACAGCAAGGCTGTTGGAAGTGGCCATGTACCAACAATCACTACAAAACATAACAGGACATGTGTATATTGTTGCTTAATACTACTTACTACAGTGTCAAATACATCTATAGAAAAAGTGTCATTAGGGGATGTGTCGTTGTTGTCCCATGGGGAAATTCGGTATTGAATGTTTTGCTTGGTAAAACCCATGGCTATACGTCCCGATGCTTTGGGAATTAAAACAACCGCAGTCGCCCAGCAGTGCAGGGAGAAGCTGGAACAGCACTCACCCTGGACATCCCCACAGTCCATTTTCGGGGGTTGTGGGCTGTGGATGCAACTTGATTGGTGCATTGAGATGATTGACTAGTCTTAGATTGACTCAAATACAACGTTAGTCAAACAATCTCGACTTAGAGTATCCACTTCTAAGATGGAGATGGAGATAAAGGTCAGAAATTAAAAAATCTCCTTGCAGATTGCCCCACATCTAACACAACGTCAGATTGAGAGATAAGCAATGCTTTTCAAAACACTGCAAATATATTATATTTTAATTGCACCCGAGTAAAAATACAACTAAAGTACCTAAAATATGCTTGGGCATTTGGGAATGATATGAAATTCATTTCCGCGGGTCGAACAATTTTGGGGACGAAAACATGACACCACATCCAAGAAAGCCCTCTGAATACGTATTGCACGTAACATCATGACAAACGTGTATAATATATCATGGCTTATATACTTACTAAATTGTGGATTGTTTGGAGATCGATATGCGTTGTATTTCGCATCTAATGCAAGAACTTGTTGCCAGCTAGTCATGTTTACATTTTCCGTCTTTCCAGAGTCGTCGTTCTTGGACAAGTCTAAAATCCAGTTTAGCCGGTTCTCGAAGCAGTTACTCCCCTTGCTTGCTTCCACATAATGGATCAAATAGGATGATAGTGATGCATCATAGGTCAATGTGTCAACAAAATATTCACCAGAGGTTCTTAAAATGATACTGTATCTGGGCCTAGTTCAGGTTTTATCAGTTGTGACATCATGGCAGAATATTGGATTGGTGCTGTTCGAAACCTGACCTCCCGCTTGCAAGTCAGGTGCTCTATCAACTGAGCTACCCGGGCTGACGACAGTACAAGTAATTGTATCAGTAAAATACTGGTCCTGAATTAGAACTCATCCTCAAAATCTCAGACTAAAGACATAAATTAATGGAAGCACATGCGTAGTTGTGTAACAGTCACAAACCAGCACCACGTTGGGCGCCACTGTCACAGGTTCATAAAAATTTATTATCAGAAATCTGGAGACAACCAGTTGAGAGTGAAATAGCAAGGAGGACAGCGCATAACTGAGAAATTCAAAATTATTTGAGGGAGCTCATTGATACACAGGGAGAGAAGGAAACAAGTAAACAGATAAAGTGCTCTGGTTCTGTCAAATGTTGGTTTCAGCTTCTGTTTGTCGACGGTGAATAGCCTTTTACAGCATGTGACACCTGGGTAACTGCCAATTACTAATTTAATATATCACACAGTCGCACTGACAATTAATTAAGGGAAATGTTTTACTTCAATTATTTACACAAAGAAATATTTGCACTTTTTTATCTTGATTATAAAACAACAGAACACATTTCATGCGTAATTCATATCTCTTATTCCAAAGTAAAAACAAAACAGGCATAACTATATACAATAAATGGATTGGTTAGAAATCATGGTCTTGCTCGTTTAGTAACCATTCAAAACCACTTAAAATGTACTCATACTAGCTTCCATGATCATAAAACATACCGGCAAGTCAACCTAAAGTTCCCAGACATAGAGCTGATTCAGGTGCTGACACACACTGGTGGATGTAAAACTTTATTTGCTAACCTGGGCATGTATTCACAAAGCATCTTACGGGAAAACTTGGAATTTTCTCAAAATCTTACAATTTTCTTAAGTGTATTAGCTCAACAGGATTATCAACGTTTTACATAGTTTTGAAGCTTTATGTAAAGTGCTACAATAATCACCAAAAAAAATATGGGCTATTCTTACTGGAGTTTTTTTTAAAAATAAGTTTTCCCTTAAGATGATTTGCAAATACCAGCTCTGAAAAGTTTCAACCATAATTGATAAATTTTCTAGTAAAATAAACTATGCATTTAAACAGATCATTAATTTCACTTCACTTGTTGCTCTGGCTGAATCTGTAGGTTAGAGTCACGGTTTGATTTTCTGTTATAAGAGAATGATTGTTTACTGAATTGTCTCGGGTTTGCTGTGTTAATTAACGCGTCATATTCATTATGTCTAACTCTCTGTAACATAAATTCCTCCATAGAAATTGGATACACAAATTCACCAAGTTTTAATGCTTCGTAAATAACTTTGAATTCATCCTTTAGTCGAACGTTTGAAGAAGATTGCACAGCAGATTCAAGTTTTGTAAGCTGAAAGAAAAAAATGCTGATTATTTACATGTGTAACTATTACTCAGGTCAGTCTTTTGTTTAAGTATGATTATATACATGAACATTACAATTTCTATTATTAAAGTCTTCTTTTACCAGATATTACGTGCATTGATATGTGGCTTAGTACTGTGACTAAGGTATTGGTTTTCATTGCCCCTTTCTTCTATTAACATGTTTAAAACACTCACCATCAATTCAATAAGTAATACTAATGAGGGACCTCTCCCATTCAACATAATAGCAAGGACTACCGTTAACTCAGTAACACCCAGTTATACCTAGATAAACATAGTTTACCTGACGGTCAAGCTTATGTTTATAACCATTCTCATTTAACTTTGAACGGACTGTAAATACAATGTTATGATATTGCAATGTTAGTATAAAAAGGACAGACTAGACCTGAATAAATAGACTGCACATTCACAGTGAGAAATTAATTGATAAATACCATTTGGTCATTGAAGTACACATACTCATAGATTAATTCACCAGACTGGTGGTCATGACATGGAATGGTTACTACATTTGAAATAAGTTTGTGGTTTGCAAATTCAAGAATTACTTACAACTTCTGGAAAGAATAAACGAACAGGTTTCTGGAATCTAATCACAGCATCTTTTAAAATATCAACTGCATCTTCAAGTCTATCAACCTCAGTATACACTAAAATCTGAAATGGATTTTACACACGTTCAAAATGAATACATTGCACTGAGCATAGATTTTATATGAATAAGCATTTTCATTAATATGGATTTTGCGTTTAGACTATCTTCAGCTAAGAATCCAGCCAACCAAATTACTCCTTACAAACCATTCTTCCCTCAATCATTGTCTTTTTTCAACGGAGCATGAGCTCGAACAGATATTCAAACATAGATTTTATTTTGAAACTGGAACTTTAAAACCCTTTATTTACATACTGTATGGAACTTTTACAAATTGAGAAGCAGATTCACTATTATGAAGTTCAACTTCTACAGAAGATGGATTTCAATAGCCCATCCTTAGATCCTAAAGCAAACATATATGGAGAAGATAATATTAATCAGGTTGTATTCATACCTAAATACTGCTTTTGGTCAGATCACATTTTGACCTGAACTAATGACTATATATACATGTCATGATTATATTACATAGAAAACTTTCCATCACAATCATAACATTTAAATGTATTTTATAATGCAAAATCCTATACTGCAAAATCATTTAATTTCCATGAGACAAAATTTCATGGTTTTGGTAAAAAAGACCATTTCAATGGAACGATAATACATGGATTTTGCATTGCAGGTAATAAATGCAAGGGTCAAAATTAATGTTCGATGGGATTTGATTTCGTGGTTGAAGGTAAACCATGAAATTTAAACCCCCACAAAACTTTATGATTTTGATAGTACTTGGTTTCTTTTTTCATGCCAACAAGAATGAACTAGATGAGATTACCTCAATATTAGGTAAAGTGTTGATCAGTTTTCTTCTGCATACAGTAAATAATGGTAGATGTAGTACCTCTCTTGTCATATCTATATCTCCCTGTAATACAAACAGCATACTTATATCATCATCTATATATCGCTGGCTTTTGATTTTTTGAGAAAAAAATGTCCGAAAATTACTCTTTACCAATAAAACAAGTTGTTTTAACTTCTGTTTGGTCAACATCACAATTTCCGAGTTTCATGAAAATAGGCTCATAATTAAGAAGCCCCTTGTGATATTCATTTTAAATATGTATCAGTCTTAAAAGGTCATAAGTAGTTGATACGACCTTCTCATTCTAAGCCAGCGATATGTGTGCCTTTGGATCTCAGTGCTTAGCGTGCTTGTCATTTAATCTTGCAACCTGGGTTAAAATTCAGTTGGAGAGACTTGTATGTCAGCCATGTTTCAGCCGAAAGCTGACTGGCAGATAAAGGCTATGTCTATACAGACAAGGAGTACAATGGTTAAACATTCAGTACACCACAACATCACAGTCATAATGCAACAAAGGTATATAAGTAGCATACTCTTAGAAAGTAACACTGGCATGACTCCCAGAAAGTGAATCCTATTGTCGCATTCCAACAAGTTGCTTAACTAGGCTTGGTACTGTAGGTCATACAAAGATTTGTTAAAATCTGAACCATGGTTTCCGAGAAATAGAGCAGACCAGTTTTGACTGACAGTCTGATCAACAAACCAATCAACCTTTCAAGAAAGCCTCAAATATAGCTCCATATACTTTGTATCGGGGAAAAATAAAAATTAAGAGACCAGACCGGGCTATCTGCGACTCTGGCTGAATTAATCATACAAACATACTAACCTGTTTATATGCTAACATTGCACAATACATGGCAGATCTAGCTGTAAGCTGTATAGGATCCATACATAATTCACTCAGATAGGTCTGTAATTGCTGCAGAGACTCGTTAGTATTCTGTTAAATAAAGCATTTAGATTGTCTCAAAATAACCTGTTCATTTACAACATTAATGTCAAAGAAACAGCATTTTATAATAATCATGAGGATTGGTGACAAATAAATCAATATCTATATAGATTATTACACAACAAGCACATCATATGCTACAGTACTACTCTAATAACTCACATGAAAACAAGACTTTTAATTGAAGATCAACATACAAAAGCATATAAATAGTAAAGACCACCTGCCTAAAATATGTCATTCTAATAAAAGGAAAAGGCTTTTATGTTTATTAGTGTCATCTATTTATCTTTCGTGAGCACAGTACCTTCCAATTCACTTCTCTTGTTATGGATTGCCTGACAGAGATCGACCTACGGTTACCATTCTTTAACTGGCTGGTGCCTCACCAACTGACCATATAAATTCTAACCCAGCTTCTACCAGAATTCAAACCTTAGATCTCCCTCTTTCTTGACAGGCCTCCTAACCACGCAGTCACGATGGCAGTAATAAGCAGGGATCTCCATCAGAAAACCTGGATAACAAAATACTTCATACCTACCATTCGATACAACGATGCTAGAGTGATAGTGACTATATCTGCATGACTTCCTCCGATATATTGACCAGCTATTGACGTCAATGATACAACATCTTCGTATCTTCCACATTCATACAACAGATCCATCATTAATATAAAACATTCTTTCTCTCGTCCTAACATATGTACGTTATATTTCTGAAAATATAATCATGTCAGGTCATTATAATTCATTACTGATAAAGAACACCTTAATAATAAAACTATAACAAAAGAAAGAGTAGTTTTAGAGTACAACACACTGGTGGAGGCACTCACATGCTTGTCATATTTCAGTAGAAAGCTGACTGGCAAATTAAGGCTATACTCGGCATGTAAGGTCTATTTGAACTGTTTTGAGCATTATTTAAACATTAAACACAGTATTTTAAGTTTAAAACAACAAACAATATGAATATGTATCTGATGTACTATAAAAACTAATTTCTGAAACAAATAATCACATCAGGGCATTATAATTCACATTGTTCATACAAAATTTTCGCAACAAATTCAATGACATTTCAAGGATTTTTCAAGGTTGAAACCAAATTCAAGGACTTTCCAAGGCTTATACGAACCCTGATTCATTACTGATAAAGGCAACATCAATAATAAAACTACCTCAAAAGAAAGAGTATCACACTTGTCAGATGTATTTTAACAGCTTCTGGTTTGCACTTAATTTAACCACAGCATAAAATAAACTAAGAAATTATGTAAACAGCAATTCGAATGACTGGCAAAGCATGACTTTCTTGTTGAAATAAATATATTTCAAGTCAAATATTCATGCATCAAAGTTGTGGAATAGAAGGATCAAGTAAATATTTTTGCATATCATACCTTATCAATAAACCAGGAATATGCTAGATCAGCTTGTTTATGTATGTGAAACATTGACAGTAGAAGTGAACCAGCAGCACCATATGATAATGTCTGAAATGATGATTTACTCTGTACCTCCAAATATCTGAAATAAATACGGATAAGTACAATATTTAAATACTCTAATAGCTAAAAATAATGACCTGCCACTATCTTCTGAATCAGAAGGTATTTTGGGCTAAATTTAACTATTTTATCGAGACAAAATTCCTATGAAAGTGACCTTCAAATAAAAAACTTGAAGGTCAAAATGTGTCTATTCGGAAATTAAAAGGGTCAAAACCCCTATTCCTGAGTCAAATGGAAACCCTGATGGAACAGAACCACAGCATATACAACGGAACTACAGCATCTCAATATCAGGAATATACAGAAGTTGTCAGTTACAACTGTGAGCATCTTTGTATTGGTAGATATTTGAATCTAGTGCAACAAGGTAGTTTAACTGGTCTCCAAATTAAATATGAAATAACCTGACAGAAAATTGTCTGAAAAACGGTCATATTAAAGGCAAATAAATTTTTTTCAAATAAATGAAACAATAAATATAACAAAGCATACTTTTCCATAGTTCTAATGACGAGTTGAAACTCATTATCTTGATCTGCTAAGTAACACAATGCTTTGATATCCTCTGTAAATATTTTACTATCCTTTTCTAAAGCTTCCTCCACCCGGGTAATGAATCGTCCTGCAATGTCATAAAACTTCAAAGATTAATAGTACTTCAGTCATGAAAATTTCTATTTGAGTTCTGTAAATATATTTGTACTTATATATTATTTGTACTTATATACACAAAGCTTGCATGCTGCTGATTAGAATACCAGTCACATTTAATTTATTCTCACTAAAAACTTAACATTAATAAATGCAAACTTGGAGGTAAACATTTGAAACAGCAGTATTAGACAAATACATCAACAGACTACTCAAAGTGTTCTCATTCTAACATTTAGCAAATCATCTAACTGCCAAATTGTATTGGTTCCCTTTACTCGTGAATCAACAAATGATACGACTAACCATTCACCCTCAATGTCCATCAATAACAGAACTAACCTTTTGAACGACCAACTTTTCTCTTCCATGTTTCCTGCTCTTCTTCAAACTGAACCAGTTTTAATACCAGTGGACTGAAGAAATGACGATAGGTACCTGGAAATGAAATAGGGAAGGTATACACTTCACATTTGCAGGGTTTCCATAAATCCTCTATTAAAGAGCCTGTCTCACAGATGGAGCGAATATTTTTAAGAAGTATACTTTTCTTACCAAATCAAGTATTTATATAATAGAACATTGTTGACTGTTGCTTTAAGAAATATTTATTGCAAATAATCGATTTTAAACACTTTCAACATTGCGCACACCAGTGTGTTTTTCCTTTCAGTATGATTTGTGAGTAATATTATTCGCTAGACCTGTCAGTAACATAAACAAATTTCAGTCTAAACACCTATGAAGTGTTTGGTTTATTTTTAAATTCGTTTTCATCACATGCGAGTAAATTTCAGGCAATTGAAATGAGAGTAGTTTAAAATTCTATACCATATTAATACGGTATAGAATTTTGGAGGTAAAATACCTTAATAATTACAAAATCCTGATGTTTCACAAGTTATATTTTATATCAGTGTGCTTGTTTATGGGAGATACAGGTATCGATGCCAAAATTTAGTGAATATTTGACTATTTTATTTTTGCTATACGCTGAAACATGACACAGTCCCTTTAAAGACAAAATTCTCAGACTGCAGAACAGTAATAGTGTAATACAACTAGACCGAAGGACACCAGAAATACACGGAAAGGTTGCAAACATGTACAAAACAATCCAATTGACTAAGTGAGAAATATCTGCGAGACAATTTTATCTTCATGAAAAAAACAGATTGCATTAATTTTCATTCCGGAGTAAATCTATTGAAACTGATGGATATTCTGGAGAGCATTCACCAAGTAAGCCAATGGTGGCCATAATGCATGAAAGTCCCCTGGCAAGGGTCTCGAAAGGGCTAGCTGGTAGTGAAACAAGGTGTTACACGGAGTGATGCGTAAGCCCTGGGCAGTACCATAGTGTAGTAATTTAGGGGAGCTATAAAAAGCGGGTCTCGACCAAGGATCGAACCCACGACCTCTAGCGTTGTAGGCGGACACTCAACCTCATCACTAAAGAATTAACTCAACAGCAAGGCTGTTGGAAGTGGCCATATACCTACAATCACTACACTCCTCCCCCTTTTAATTACAAGAGCTCACCAGCTCTTCCATTTGACACTCCATGCCTCGCATGAGTCCGTCAAACACCGCTGCCACCATTGTAGTAATTTAGGGGAGCGATAAAAATCTGGTCTCCACCAAGGATCGAACCCACGACCTCTAGCGTTGTAGGTGGACACTCAACCTCATCACTAAAGAGTTAACTCAACAGCAAGGCTGTTGGAAGTGGCCATATACCAGTCTTCACGAAAAACTTTTCAAAGTACAAGCCAGTCGGGCTACCAACAAGGCAGAACTTACTAGTCCGAGAATAAATTTACTAGTCCGAACATTAAATGATCAAAACTGGATATTAATATCTGTAAACATTTTAATACTGTTTACTAAAATGCAGAATTTTCATTGTCCCGACTCACAATCGTTTGGATGGTTTTAGTCTTATGGCTTGTGTTCTCAGGATTTTTTCACTAGCCTTTCGGACTAGTCACCTAGAGACAATTACTAGCCCGACCCAGATTTTACTAGCCTCGGGCTTCGGGCTAGTGGCCAAATTTGAAGACTGATATACCTACAATCACTACACTCCTCCCCCTTTTACTTATAAGAGCTCACCAGCTCTTCCATTTGACACTCCATGCCTCGCATGAGTCCGTCAAACACCGCTGCCACCATTGTAGTAATTTAGGGGAGCTATAAAAAGCGGGTCTCCACCAAGGATCGAACCCACGACATCTAGCGTTGTAGGCGGACACTCAACCTCATCACTAAAGAGTTAACTCAACAGCAAGGCTGTTGGAAGTGGCCATATACCTACAATCACTACAATAGAAGTAGAAGGGACAGTTGATTCGGGTGGGGGGGGTAAGACAAAGCTGTTGTTTATGACTAAATACAGACAATAGCATTTTCAGCCAGAAATAACTGAATAAAACAGTTAAAATTGTTGAATTGAACCACTGATCACACATATAATGTTCAATAATGTCATTAATAATGGTCAAAATTGACAGCTAACAATAAAATTGGCATCGCGAAAACATATTACTAATAGTAATTATTCCGTCAAAAATTAGAAATTCGACGCAATATTTCCAGATATTAACGTAAATACATAAAAGAATGTATACCTTTATTGACGATAAGCCTGTCAACCTTTAACAAGCCCAAAACCGACAAAGTTTTACGAAATCTAAACATGTTTTTGTGCTCGTGATTTCTACACGCTGTGTTTATCACTTTTCTCCGACGAAAGGGTGTTTGTGTTAATCGTCGGATACGTAGCTCTTGTTGTCTTACTGTAAGTATTTGATGTCATTATTAAGACCATTTTTGTAGTTTATTGAGTACTTATTCTTCTAGTGTATCAAAATTAACAGAATTCCTATTTTCGTCCCAGGTCAATTCGCCCCAAAATGAATCGATCCAAAGGAAAATCAAGGGATAGTCAAAATAAAAAAAAACTTAACTTGACATTAAGAAATTGTCAAATTTGTTAATACAATTCAAAAAGGTGAATGACCATGTGTTTTACATGTCTTATATTTGTGAAGAAGTACACACAATATCAAAGTGGCCTATAGGGCCTAATATTCATATTTTTTAAATTTCATATGTTGTCCCTTGATTCTGTATATTACATTTAGACAAATTAGCAGAGTACTTTCATATTTCGGAGAATGAAGGAAACAATACTTAGTGACACCTTTGATATAAGATTGAAACACTCAGTCCACTCTAGCATCAACACAATTTAACATATATTTAAGTTTTAACCTCATTTATAACTTTCTCAACACAAGGAAACATATTAGAAATGATGTCCTAATGATAATTTAATAAAGTTTAACTTTTGGATATCATTTTGTCTTTTTGTTGAGAAACATGTTGTTTCAAGGTTAAATAGTTTAGTCTGGTGCACAAAAGTTGTATCAACTGAGTTAACGATCTTCTATGATTGAACTACTAGAACCCTCTTCTTCTGACACCATCATGGCCAAACATGACAGAACAAAACAAAACAAAACACTGCTGTCATCATTGAAGAATATCAAGGGAACTGATGAACATTATAGTATTCTTTTATTCTGACATTTTTATTAAATTTATAATATATGCCCTAAGTATGTTACATTATATAATGTAACATGTAAATCTCATATATCGGACGCATACATTTAGGTGATCACTTGTATTTTCTCTTGCAGATATATTCTCAAAAGATGTATTCTTTCAAACCAATTGGTTTACTGAAATCACCTTTCACTTTTAAGAATGGGACTCCAAGGCAACCAAGTGTATGTCAGCAGGCAAAAGGAATAATAACTATTGATAAAGATGTATTTAATAATCCAGAACATTCACTAGAAGGTTTAGAGGAATTCAGTCATGTTTGGTAAGTACCATTAGATCAAAGCATAAGGGTATAACTTCCCTCACATAATGCATCTTTGATGCCTTTGATTTTTTATCATTAAAGGAAACCAAAGTCATATATTAATTATAATTTGTGAATTAATTAAGAAATTGTCATTCTAGTTTCAAGGAACCAATACACATTAATCTGCCATTAGGTGAAAATTTGCAAGAGAAAGACTTGAATGTAAATAGTAGGACACAAACCAAAGCCACACAGCTACGACAGCAGCGCCTAGCCACACACACTAGAGTCAGACTTAGTACAAGCCATCCACATCTCAAAAATGGATGCTTCAAACAAGCCTTATATCCTCACTCCACAATGAATGAGGCACTGTGGACTTTGAATTTTGTGCATGATTAGCCATAAAGAGAGGTAATTATAAGTGATAGCTACACTGAAGTGAAGTATGGGGCGACTTTTTACAGCAGCCACACAGCACTATGAATGTAAGTATCAACTAAAGGAATAAAATGTCCCAAGTTTCTTGTTTTATATCTGTGCTTTTTCTACTTTGTAGGATATTCTTCATATTTCACAAGAACAACAATGCTCACACCAAGGCAAAGGTTAAACCACCTCGACTAAATGGGAAAAAGACTGGGGTTTTCTCCACTAGATCACCATACAGGCCCAATAACATTGGACTTACTTTAGCAAAGATTGAACAAATTGAAGGTATAGTTATAACATGCAGGTTTTCAATATAGGTTGTATGAAATGTTATGCTGTTTGAAACATTTATAACCAGGTTTTTTAAAATGCATTCAAGTTGTATATGCACACTGGAGGATGGCATTGAGTATATCCCCTTTCGCTGATGATGGTCTTGAAGCATCTCCTGAAAATTTAAGGATGCAGTATGTAACAATTTTGCTACCTTCATTACCGTATTACTAAAAAAATGTAACAGAAAGAAAGGCTGAAAGTAAGATCTCCTTAAGGGTGTTGTTAATGAGAAGTTTACCACACCCTTGGTGATTTTGGATTATGTATATATTTTCAGGAGCCTGTTTGACTGTCTCAGGTATAGATATATTGGATGGAACTCCCGTTGTTGATTTGAAACCTTACATACCACACTATGACTGTCCTACTAGAAATGAACTACCAAATACAATGGCAGATGAACTTGGCGACACTGCAAGTATTGACATAGAACCTGGTGACATTCATCCTACCTGCCATGTGCAGAGTGAAGAAGCAAATGCAATGGTAGATGAGCTTGGCACCTTTGCTAGTATAGACAAAGTAAATGCTGGTTTTCATCCTGTTGGCACTGTAAAAGGCTTGGGAAGTAATGCTGAAATGAGTTTAGATGTGCCTAATATTATTAAAGAAGATTCAGATACGGACAACGATATAAAGAAAGACACACCAGTGTCAATGGTAGCTGCTTTATCTACAAAGACAACTATTTCACATTCTGAATCAGACAATGCTTCGTGTGGGACAGGTGGGTTTGAGAATGTCACAAGTGTAGTTGACAGTAATCAGCATGTTCCTGACGAAAGAAACTGTTCTCATAAGTCAGAATTAAACCTTATTGAAAAAGCAGACACCAATGGAAAGCCAAAGATTGGCATTCCAAATAAAGTACATGAGACTGTGTCGGAAGTTGTATCTGGTCACTCTAGAGATAATGAAGCTGGTATTGATAATGATCTTACTACTGCCAAATGGGTAGTTCAAGCCCCTGTTGCAAAACTCGAGGTAAGATGGACACCATCTGCAGATGAACAATTAAAACTATTCAAACACGGCAGTGAAATGGATCGTTATAAATTACAATTTCTTAAAGATTTTGACGAGGCAAAGGTAGCTATTGTTAATATTCTACGAGAAGATCCTAGGTCTACATACAGGAGAAAACATTGTATAGACCAACTATATTACTTTACCTTGGATTGTGTTCATGTAACGTGTTGGTTTGATGATAATTGTGTTGAAATAGTAAGAGTTAAACCTGTTTCTGAGGTGGACAAATTGTGTAGTAAGCTACCTTCAGATTCCCATTAAATTGAACTATGATTGATGTATATTTCGATATTTTATCTCAGCTGAGCACAACGTCATTGTGATGAGCTATTGGTGACGCTGGCTCGTCAGATATAGATATGTATCTAACATACACACAGTGAAGGTATTGCATTTTGTGTAAACAAACTTTACAGACACAGATGGAAGGGTAAGTATTAAAGTAGATAAGTATACAATCCAGGAAAACTAGTAAGGTGAATCGACCACCGTATCTAACCGAACGGCGTTTACCCAAATAGTGATGCCTTTGTCTCTGCGATAGTCCGATACTAGTCTACCCTGTTCGCTATATAGTTTCCAAATACTAGTACTTCGTAAAGTTTAGTTGTCATGTTTTAGGTTGTCACTCGATAATCGTTCTGCAATACTAAATTGTCGAAAGATACGATTTACAGTTGCATTTCCACCGGAACAGGTAGTGTCAAATAATGCTCAGTATAAATACATTCGTCGTAAAATAGTAAAGACGCATCTGTAATTTACTAATTCTATACTAGTATGTAACGCTGTAAATATTGTTAGATTTTCTATTTGCTCACCGCCATCACAAAATATTACTCGATGTTCACATTGAAAAGGAAATGATTCGGCCATAACATTCAAAGCTTCTTGTAAAGCAGGTGTAACTTGAGTTGGTATGCGTAATGAAATCAACGATAAAACTGTCAGTCGTGCGTTACAAGCCCTACATACGAAACTATAGAACAGGATATTGCCTACTTGTACTATTTTGTCTCGGTGCTGGATGGATGTCACAAAGGTGTCCCGTGCTTGTTGTGCTTAATCCTTGATCGGATTTCAATAAAACTTCTCTTGGATAGTTCGTTACAAAGTCTTAGTTATGTACACTTTCAGTAAATTCAACGAATGTTGCTGGAGTTACGACCCTGTGTAGGCGAGAAACGTTTTTGTACTACTACACGTACAAAGCTCTTCTAGTTGAATTGTTTGCAAACTTCACGTGGCCGAAATGAAAGGTTTCTGTCCGATAGTTTGAAGCTAGACGTGTTCCATTTTATATTTAAATCATAAACCATATCATATAACTTATAAAATGATGTAATGTTTAGTATTCACTATGCGCCTGTATTCTGTAATAGATTGCTCTTTATAAATCTAGGTTTTAACTGCGTCTTCATGTATCAAATTACAAAAAAAACTGACACTGAAAAAAACTTGAGTTACATACATGTACAGTACGCTGTCACATTGAATCTAATGTATGAACACAGTGAAATTTTTATCGTTCTCCGACCGCTCAACTGCGAACCTGCTTCTAATCAGAAGTTTTATAACATTTCAAATTACATGTATCACTCTTTATTAATGATACAATATTCATCTTTATGATAATAATTATATGTTTACACCAATATATACTATTAATGTCTATGGTTTACACAGAGTCATCATAAGTTGTATTTCGAGATAAATATCTCTATTAATTAATAAATGAAAATACAATTGCACATGGTAGTAGTATTAAGGGTGACAAACTCATGTAGTGTCAAGTCAACTTTTGGTATACAATGTACTGGGCTTAAGCATAATACATCTTATCATCGTGAAGCAACATACAATAGATATTTACATACACGCATGCATACAAACATCTATTTACAAATATCAAGTATAAATGTTAGTTTAACAAATAAATGAATAAATTTGCTTAGGGACAACACAGATTTTAAGCTGACATTAAATGTGCAAGTATCATAGTATATATGGACATTTCATTGAACGCAATA
This sequence comes from Spisula subtruncata, assembly GCA_963678985.1. Lineage (NCBI taxonomy): Eukaryota > Metazoa > Mollusca > Bivalvia > Venerida > Mactridae > Spisula > Spisula subtruncata. The sequence continues at coordinate 62,454,458 of OY787660.1, forward strand.
TAAAATCGAACGTCGTGTGTCGAGGGCTTTATTGATAAATGTACCGAGTTTGTGAAGTTCCTTTAAATTATATTGTTGATGATAAATGGTAATAAATTTGAACATGCTAAAATTTCTCCGGCAGTGCTCTTTTATATATGCGTTTTTAATATCCGTATACACTGGACATATAATGATGAGGTGGTACTCCTCTTCAATGTCATTTTTGTCACATAAAACACATTGACTTTCTTCTTTGATTTTTTTAAAATTAAATTTGCCAGTTTCACTTGCCAGAGGGTGCGACGAACCATGCTAAAATGATAGCATGAAAATGATGCATAATAACCAGTACACGGATTTGTAAGTGACTCTTCCAGACGCTGAAGAATATTCACCCTCGTCATCATCGAGTAGAGCAAATACTCTGGTAGGTCCACCAGTGCCCTGTCTCACTTTCATAGAACCAAGAACAATGGTTGTTCCACGCTGTGGTATACTATCCAAGTTGGCAACATATTCTAACAATGGTACATTGTTTGGTTGTAGATAGTTATGGCAGTGAGCAGCGCTGGCTTGTCCAGGGTCAACAGAGGGTGTATCCACCCCAACAACCGAAACCTGTTGAGTAAAAAGAACAAAACACAACCATAACTCAAATTGCATGAACTCTTACACAGAAACAATTAGAGATGGACTCCAATATTCAAAAATCAAACGTCATTTTCACATTCCAAATCAATATGAACTTTGTTAAAAATATAAATAGAAGTAAGACTGTAAGGTTGGTTTAAAGGCAAGACGTTTTAGTGTCTTAATATTGTCAACAAAATGAAATATAATAAAGCTTGGGACATTCTTACATACTAGTTAGTATTTCACTTAGAAAGCTCCTTGTAATTAGCGCGATAAATGTGCACGTAATGGGTTTTTTTTAAATTACGCAAGTACACATACAATGACCAACGAGACAACATATATATAGCAACTTAATTTGATTTACCTGTCTTTCCTGAAGCAACATTTCACACGCTTCTATACTCCATCCTGGGAAATGAAATGTGCTTGGATCACTGAGATTTTGACTCCCAAACACTTTAACGTGATTTGGATATTTGTAACTCCAGCCAGCGTTCATTATAATGATTGCATTAGGTGGGATTTGCCCCTGATTGGCTTCATGTTCTGCAATAAATTGATACCCGTTTAATAGACAGAATATGCTTCTTAGCACACTTTTCATAGTAACATTTAAATGTTTGATGCATTTAAGGTACATACGACGTCACTAGTAAAACAATGTAATTAGACTGAGCCATACTCCCTGGTAAAACGTTATGCATGTACTGGTCCACTATTATTGCGGTCAGTGTTTTATACTTACCCCTGATGTCATCCACAGTTACAGCATAGTCTGGGTTCATCCTGGCTTTCTCTCTGACGTCAATAACAACACCAGGTCCAATTAACTTTTCTACAGGTATTTCATTCAGCATCTGGCGTCCGTTACCGAAATGACTCGGTGCGTCAATGTGTGTTCCTTGGTGTTCATAATACTCCATCTTCCGTATTGCAATCCTGACAAGATATAAACAATTCTAGTTCTAGTTTTTCCCAGCATTATAATTTGATTTCCTATCAAATTGGTCTTTAAAATGACAAGTTATTCTATGATTATAGTTATTCTAGGTAACGTTTAACTTTCGAGAAATCCTCTTTTCTGTTTAGCGTTTATTTTACTGCGAGCTCAGCTTACCCACTGCTATTTCGTTTGTTCTGGAATTTCAAATAAAACCATGAAATCACTCTATATTATACGTCTACATAATACGTTGCTCAAATGTATGAGATTTTAAATATGAGGGTAATGTATGTGACACTTTTACACAAGCGTTTGTACAAGGAGATATAATGCATAGAATGTCCAATTTAAAGCTTTAAAGTAACTGTGATGAATTGATATGCTTATGCATTAATGTTATTATATCTGTGCAATAGTCTATAATACATTATACTTAATGCCTCTCTATGTCATGCCATCAACACTAAAGGACCACAATGGAAATAAGAGATATCTCTTTTTTGTGTTATCCTTAGTGTTGGTGTGCCTGTCATGGGTACTTTTGAATGCATGTACGTATAATTTGTTTTATTATGTATACATGTTTTTAATTATCCATGTAATATGTACCTCAATACTGCATAAAATCTATCTATCTATCTATCGATATGTTAAGTGACCAGTGCAGCAATATCAAGATACATCAAACTGAATTTGGTAAAACATGTGAAGTTTTCTTGAACATATTGGATATATCCGCAAGTCTTTAAAGGTAGCATTGGAAGCGCCCCTACGTGTGTGATAAAATGTGAAGTCACGTGAAATACTGTAGCATAAAATACTTGATGCTGAAACCAATCGGCAACCGAATAATATATGATAAAATGGGTTCAGATATTGAGGTGATTTAATCATTAGCATAAACTTTTATTTACATGTAACATAAAAGATCAAATAGGTAACGTAAATTACCCGGCCGTAAATTACAATGAAGTTCCGCTAATTAGACCAGTAAAAAAGGTGGTCTTAATAGCAAATCGGTCTTATAAGCGGACATTTTCTGTTCTTTTTTTGTTCAATGCTCTGGGACCTTAAACTGGCAAAAATCTTCATGATTTTACAAATATCAAAGTGGTCTTATTAGCGGAACTTTACTGTACAAACACCACAACGACCGATGACAAACAAGACAATTGGTTGATCTGTAGACGTATGTCTTCCAGTAAACAAGTGTCTGAAATTTCCCAAAGGGACTGGGAAAATGGGATCCCTTAATCCTCATAGCCTATAATACTTACCATGTATCACCAATGTAATCTTCGAAAAGTGTTTCCATCTTGTAATAGGTGATATTCTCAACACCAAAGACATTGATTGGATATTTTGGGGCGTTCTCGTCTAGAGTATGCGTTAAGTCGATCATGTTCCTGGCGTCTGTGATGCCTATCCCAACCATCACTACTGCTAACATCGAACTGATCATTGTTTAAGCACAACTATAATGAAAAATATTGATGCATACTATTGATATGCAAAACTGTATTAATATATGAATCATATTGTTGTAACGTAAAATAACTGAAATACATGTATAAATTATATAAGTCAGAGAACCCCTGTTGAACTTGTTTTGGTGATGTCTTTATATATCACCTAGTATGTGCAACAGCATGTTCAACCTTATTACATTTATTAGCGATTTTAACCTTGACTGCTACTCGTATATTTTATTACAGATAGAATGTCAAATCCCAAAGGTACATTGTATACCGGTATATTATATTACTGCTATGCGGATTTTGGTGTTTCAGTAAACCGCATTTATATTTTGGCTACCGCCTTTACAACTTAACTTGACATGGTTTGTTCAGCTTCAATATACTACATTTACTATGATACGATCAACGACATGCTCTACTTTATAATTACAAAAACCATATGACCGAAAAACATTGACTGCAAAACTGGGTCAAATGAGGAGAAAAGAATAGGAAGATACTGGATAGGGAATGAAGATCACGCATATTTGTATGCAAATTTGCTTCCATCTAACATAAAGCCCCACAAAGTTTGAACTTTAAGTCAATATGTGTCTACTTGTACAATGTATGTTAACCACTGACACTGTGTAACTTTTCTCGAAGTACTAATGCCACCCAGGCAAATTTCATCGTTTGTAAGTCAAATCAGCTAATTAAGGTAGCACTCGTCAAGCATGACTGTTTATGCACAGGTCTTGTGCAAACGTAATGCGTAAAGTCTTTGTATATTTTTTATGCATTCTTATTTAGACAAGTTAATGAGTGCTATAGGGACATGCAGTTTGCTGCAAGAAAATACTCGCCAGTCACCAGACGAGTACAAAATGTACAATTAAAATTCTAAATATAATGACCAAGTTGGACGGGGAAAGCTGTATTCCCCAGATACAGCAGATTATAAAGAAGCACATCGTTATTTAACAACAAGAAAAACGAAAAGGTTCAAATATCCAAATCCCAATAAAATGTTTGGGAGCCAAAACCTCGGTAATCAAAACACAATCCATTCCGTTTTAGTACGATAGCAGAATATGAAATGTTACTTCATACACGCACAAAAGAACAACAACATCCCAAAAGAGGGGCAAACTTCAAAGACAGCCATCAAAATGAACATGAAAAATGAAATGGTACAAAGACAAGAACTACACCCACGAGGAAGTCTTGCGCTGCCTTTGTCAGCTAAATATAAAGGGAGTAAAGGCCATCAGACACGTTCAAAGAATCACAAATACATCACACAGCACATGGACAAGCATTGAAGGCAACAAGAAACTGTAAGGTAGACAAAACTAAGCACATACAATACAGAAAAGTGACTGTAGCATTCGCCTTGCTACGGACAGTGAAAATGGCATTTGTGGCTTAAATAACTATTTCGATGGCTTAGAACCAGAAATCTGCTTCACAAGGCGCTTCTTATGAGCATATTTTCATCAAAATCTGAAATTGTCATGTAGACCAAATGAAGTTTTAAAAACGTGTTTTCCCATATAATAGGTAAAGAGTAAATTACAGACAGTTTCCTCTAGTTTTTTCAATATATCGATTTGGTAGTTACGACCTTCATGTTCTAAGCCATCGATTTGTAAGATGCACCAAACTTTACTCTTAACCTACATACAGACTGCCTTATGCTTATAGAACAGGACTGTAATATCAAAAGTTTTCCCATCATGCAATACCATGTAACTATATATAAGACCATGTTTTAGGTTTTATGATACATATGAAACGTTAAATACTTGTACTAGTATTCGATTGCATTTTGTTATAAAATTAATGCTTTAAAATTTTTAGTCGAAATAAGTTTGCTGGAAAAAATAAGTTATACAATATTAAATGTACAATATGAAATTGAATCTCACATATTGAAGAAAAACTATTATTTAGGGAAAGAAATACAATACGTACCTAGTAAGTGTAGTAAAATAAAATAAATCCACACAAAATGCCTTGCTGATGTTTGATAGTGTTCACGTTTATAATTACACCCTTGGACGAAAACTGATTATACCGACTTCAGATAATCGCGTTACCCGACAATCAGGGCAATATTCTTTGGGTACCTTTAAAAAAACTTGCCTTGTATGCACATACAGTTACGGTCTGTTGGGTACTTTTTATCAAAATACCTACAAAAATCATCCTAAACTTACGTTCAGATTTAAGTTAATTGCTTGTAATCTCTTACAACAAATTATGTCAAAGGGATCTGCAAAATTAGGAATAATTCAGTATATGAACTGAATTGAAATCCAACCGTATATATTATTATACCATAACTCAAATATTTACAAAATGTACCAAACTATTGTTTTGCAAGTTATTTAAACATGGTTCGTCGTGACATTTTCCCGGATATGTTTCACAAAGTGCTTTCCCTATATCATACAATACTCGACAATCACTGTCCTCCTCAACTCGGATGTTATTTTCTGTATCATGTCTTCTTTTACCGTTGATTTACAAGTATATCGTTTATGTCTTCGAGCTCACTATTAAACAACGCAGCAGTATTAGTACTCTTGTGACCATCTTCAAACCAGTGAACCGTGCCAAAAAAATAATGTCATCCAGAATATCATGTACAGTAAAACTTCGTTAAGACGAGCATCGGTAAGACGGGCACATGTCCTATGTCGAGCAAATTTCAAAGTCCCAGCAAATTTGTTCTATATTGTTTCTGCTTTTTGAACAATCCATCCTGATTCTGTCTTGAATATATCGTTTTTTATTTTCCATAGATCTATATCTATTTTCATTATAGACAAATGCTTTCAAGCATATGGCCTTCAGTTGTGCTAGTTGTCAACTATGTATATGATATTTTTTTTATAATGGAGTATGGTTATGATGGTGTAAAAACAAAACATCCAGTTTACTTACGTGCATAAGTGCTTTATTTATTTAGGTGCTTATATATTATGCATTTATATTGTATAGTCCTATATAGCGTATATTCAACATTTATGATTATTAGGTAAGTGTATTTCTATATAAATGTTATATGCATACATATTTTTATACTATATTTGTGAAACATAACATTGGATAATTAAAACATAGAGACTCATTAAATCATATACAACTGGATCTAATAGATTGCACACAGAGCCATTGCTTTTGTAGCACCACATGCAGCACATGTATCATACACTCAATACCAAATATATTATATAATTGAGCCGTTCTCCAGGAAAACCGGGCTTATTGACAAAAATACGAAAATCATGATAGTAAATCGTTAAAAGGACGAGACTCTTATGAACACTTTCTGAAAATTTGAACAAATTATTGCATAAATTAACGAAGTTATAGACTTTTGAAACTAACCACTCCTGCCAAGTTTTTGAGTGACGTTGCGAACTTCATTCGAACGTTTTTTTGACGTAACGTTAACAATCATTTCATAAACCCAGTATTTGATGAATTATTGACGTAAACTATTCAAAATTTTGTCACATTTTAGAATAATATTCTGATTTTAATAAAACACAAACAAATTGTGTCTGTTTGCTTAAAGGGAAAAGTAGCTGCTTCTTTCAATCACTCACCCATTGTTTTTCTCAAATCGGGTAGTTTTCGGAAACTGGTCACCATAGCAACCACGGAAGTAATTTTATCATAATTAATTAGAAAATTTAAATCTTTAAGATAATACTATGTTATCCAAGTACTTACGATTTAATCGGTGAACATGACTTTTTTCTCATTTTAGACCTTTTTCTAAATATCATTACATAATTACTATTGTTATGTCAATAAGCCCGGTTTTCCTGCAGAACGGCTCTTATGTAAAATAAAATACATGAGTCAATTATACCGATATAATAGTATAGTAGGGGAAAATATGTCCAATTTTGGCCGATTTTGTTACCAGAATGACAATGACTCAATATTTTACATACACACACCCAACACCTTACTCGACCTCTTAAGGATGGGAGCAGCACTGTCAAATAGGTATGCTTAGAGAAATCCAAGATGGCGTCCAAGATGGCCACCATAAAACGAAAATATCAGCGTTTGCCTTTATATAGCCCCTGGGAATTAGAAATGACATTTCTTATGGGAATAAGTAATTTTAACAGTGTATGGTATGTTGTTCTTATCATATAAGGTGATATTGGTGGATAATTATGAATATGGAACGTTATTAAGTTGTTTTTCATCATATTTATCATCACATTTTGGCAAAAATTAGGAGTAGGGGTAAGATTTTTACCCACCCATGATTATTCTTACCACATTTATAACAATTCCTGTGTTAAGCATATGCTATACTGTTAGGGAATTGCAAATACTAACAATCGACAAAATAAAAGTACTTAAATATTGACAATACACTATAAAAGTGGGTGGGATACGAATTTCTTAAAATCTGCGAAAAGCATCAATAATTTATTTAATATACATAATTGAGACACTATACCGTACAGAAAACAGTTTGCTCCATTTAACTATTAGGAAAGTTGGAGTGTGGTGTCATTTATGCACCTTTCATTTAAATATTGGAATATTTTCTCGAATTGTCCTATTACGTACGGCCCAAAAGTTACAATTTCCTCATGGTCTGGTGACACTTTGGCTAAAAAATCAAAGGGGTCTGCCATGAAAGGCAACAAGAGGTGTTATATACCAAAATGTCCGGGCAGTTCTGCTGATTCACAAAAGGCGGGAGCCTTTCATGGGACGATATAGCGTTTGGCGTAATCCAAAATGGCGTCCAAGATGGCCGCCATAATTTACGAATACACCTGATAGTATATTATCTAAAGTGATTTTTTTATTTATGTATTAACTGGCAAGTTTTAGCCTGGATATTATTCATTTGATGATGTACATTAACTGGGCATGCTGTACTGACCACTTAAAGGTCAAGGTCAATGCCATTCCAAGGTTTAATTATGAAACATAGCTGAAAAATAGATATATCCTCTCTAACTTTCTTATTTTAGTAAATGTTTTGTATTTAAGTTGGCATTAAATGTGATAAAAAAATTTGTACACATATATTCTTTAATTATTAGTTCAGTTTTCAATTCAAAATACTAAATCTGACACTATTATGCATGTACACGTTGACTGAGAAGGTATTCTGAGGTAATTGCATCCGTTATTTGAAATTTTAAGTTTTCTAATGTAAATCATCCTAATAGTACATATATAAATAAGTATTTCATCAACATTGCTCATATCTACTCTATACTTTTCTCATCAGGGGTAGGACCGTAGGGGTAAAGTTGATAATAATAAAACATGTTCCAAAGATGACATGGTTTGAATTAGATTAGTTATCATTTGAAATGATGAAGTTAAATAATAGCAAATATGTACTTGTTACAATATTTGTAAAAATAGGCTCCTCTGTCAACCTTGATGTCAATGTCATACAGGGTGTTTCATAATATCTGTCCCCATTACAAATTAATGCCATAAGAACAAGCTTGATCATTTCTGATATCTCCATATACCATTGGAAAGCCAACATTTCACTATTTTATTCGGTATATAACATGATAATTTTGCTATCATAGCAACCCAGAAAATAAGATTCTTGCAAAATGTCACTTTTTGATAATTGTTAAAATAAAGTTCAAAATGATTTTTATCCTAAATTGATAGCATAGCTTGTAAAGTATCGAACGATAAAACACTGTTTATTACCAACGTAATATATTCATTACAAAGTTTAGATTATATACCACAAGTTAAGTTCAGATAAGTTAGTGGTACAGTTAGTTTTCGTTTCTAGTTGCTAGGCAACGAAAGAACTTAACCACACAGATAATTCTCACTTGTAGCCGAGTAAAAAGGTGACTGGTTTTCGACGAATATTTTTTCCAAATGGATGTGATAAATTTACGAAGAGTCGTACATGTATTGAGTTTACAATACCACCATTAAAAGCAATTGATGACTTTAAAAACATGATTTTGAAAGAGAAACAACCAAGGATCAGCAAGTTGGTTACCGGTACTTTGTATTAATTAAAGCTAGAACGTAGCATTTTGCGTTAGATTCTTGCGTCGCCTAGCAACTGGTAACCAAAACAACAGTATCACTCATAAGTGGTTAGATTATCACAAATGGATGAAACTTTCACATAGGTATCGTATTTATTTTTTAACTGGTTATATCATGCAATACTTTAGAATAACAAATTATTCAACCTGGGAAACAGATTAAATATGGACGTCATTTTGACTTTTATCGAAAATATGACTTTTTGGGGGAATCTTAGTTCCTATCTTGCATTGATAGTAACATTGTCATGTTAGATACTGAATAAAACGGTACAATGCTGGCAGATATATCAGATGAGATCAAGTATGCTCACATGGTATTAGTTTGTAATGGGGACTGATATGAAACACCCTGTATTACAGGTCAAATGTCAAATTTGGAATTTCGTAATTTACATTGTAAGTATGAACACAATCAAGTAAAATAATGCAGGAATAAATAGTATGTTTTATGTTGATTTGATTACTTTAACAAAAACAAAACAAATGTACCTTGATTCTTTGATAGAAAAATACTTATTGTAACCATGGCAAATATGGTTTCCAATATTGCTGTCATCATCTTCACTCATGTATATAAAATAAAATTTATAGTTCAGTCAAATTAGCATTAAGGCAAAAGTAGTTGCTGCAACAGTAACTTTTTTGGACACCCCGCTTATTCTGTGCATAATGCGGACCTTGGTTTGCTATTTTATACAGTCATTAGTCCTTCCAAGTCCCTACTATGACTGCTGCCAACATCATAGCCCTTAGGGCGGTTGGTGACTACTTCGAAAAGTCTTGAGTCATTCTAATTGCCTGGCCACAACCCGACGTGCGTGGTTTTGCAAGGCTGTGGCCACTACGTTTTTTTCGAAAAGGAAGGAAGTACGAATTAAGTTTGTCGATGCTGATTGCACGCGAAGCTTATCCTGACTGTAACAAAAAACTGTGTGAATCGTGCGTTGCTCACTTGACAAGTACGTTGCACATGACTACAACGTGCGCACATTGTACACTCGCCTGATGATTGTCAAGTTATTGTGTAAGGCGACAGTACTTGCACGTTCTATCATGTGCGTTATAGTTGACAGTAAAAGGCACACATTTTGCAAGAGCGTCGCATGTGTAGGGACAAATACGTACACAGACCAGAATGTTCCAGATACACGAAAAGTACTGCATCGTTTCTGCGTGCTCAAAACAACTAACGAAAGCCATACTGACCGTCCACGTACGTCTTTCTATGTATCACCTGCGTTTTGCACACAGACACCACATACTTGCACGCATGTCCAGTTATGAGCACCGTTTTAGGGATAATGCCTGTGAGTCCCCCATAATTCAGGTTGCCTCGTTTTCTCAAATGATAAAATGTATATCTATGATGACTTTTCCCTCCATGGCATGTCCCAAAATACCACTTAGGATCAAAGTTCCCTACACTGGTGAAAGTACTAGGGATGATAGTTCCCTACGCTGGTGATTATCACAAATTAATTGAGATGAAAGTTCCCTACTCTGGCGAAAATCTCATAGTATTATGGATGACAGCTTCTTACACTGGTGGGTCCCTCACTAAGTACAATCCTAGGATGCATCAGACTGTTGAGATAATTTAGTGATCGCAGCATATGACCACACAGCAATGAACTTGACAAACAAGTTGATGGGTGCCACTGTAGACTTACCAGTCGTTGTTTAAAAGGGCGTTGAAATATCTCCAAGTATGGCCATCCCAGACCATCTTTGGTACCCATCATCTCCAAGTATAGCCATTTAAGACCATATTTGGTACCCAATACCTCTATTTCAGCCTTTCTAGACTATGCTTGGTACTAGTCACCTTCAAGTATAGCCATGCCAGACCGTGTTTGGTATCCACCATCGCCATGTACAACCCTAACATGGCATGTTTGGAACCCACAACCTCTAGGTAGAGCCATCCTAGACCCATTTTAGTTCCCGCCATCTCTAATTACATCTATTAATAACCATGTTTGGAACCCACCACTTCCATTTGCAGCCCCCCCCCAGACCCTGTTTGTAACAAACAACCTCTATATCCAGCCAGCCCATTTCATGTTTTGTATCCACCATCCCTATTTACAGCAATACTATACCATATTAGGTAACCATCTCATATGAGTGCAGTCATCCCGAAACCTAATGGTTACCCTACACCCTTCCCAGACATGTCGTTAAAAACTACAAACACACAAGGCCCTTAGTCCTATAACTTCTAATGAAAGAATTTACTCTCTGAACCTAAGATAACACATCTACATCAAAATACACAGTACAATGAATTACAAAATGATGTTTTGCGCCGAAAGTATCAAATATGTGGGTATGTTGGTAGTTTGACCTTGAAATGACCTTGACCTTTTGTGGCCAATGTTTGTCTGTAAAAAGTACAATATAAAAATATCTATAATGTTTATACAAAGATTTATTTAGTCCATAAGAATTTGAAAACTAAGAATTATAGATGGACGCATCAACTCAAGAAATCGATCTTGATCAACATGCACATAAATGCCATTTGTTGCAAAGTTTTCGAATTAAAAACTGGCCTTGTGGCAGGAAATATGTGTTTTTCCAGACTTTAAACACTTTAAAACCCAACATTAATATATAATATGTTGCAAAATGAAAAGAAGGGAGAAAATATCTCAATTTAATTCAAATTATTTTAGGTAAAATATTGACTTAAGCAATTGATAAAGTTTTGACCTCTAAATGACCTTGACCTCCACCATTTGACCTTGGTAAAAGGTTCATGTCGGAGGTCCGCATATGTTTATTAATTACAATGCTAATTTAATAAAATATGTATTGTCTACTTATGGGTAACAAACATGAGATTTTGACTAGTAATTAGTTTATAAAATGGCTGTAACATAGGCCGCCATCTGGGTTTCCATGGTAATTAACCTTATTTCTGCACTCTCGCCTGGATTTAAACCTTAGACATCCCTCTACACGAATAAACAAATAAATTTTATTAAAGAAGGAAATGGTACTCGCTGAAGCAAAATCAACTAAAGATAGCTTTCTTTTTACAACGTAAAAACGTGACTTGAACCATTTTCCTGAATTTGCACCTTTTAATGACCTTGACCTTCATGACATTGATAGACAGATCAATTTGAACGCTGGTCTAGACATCAGTTTGTAATAATGTTGGTCTACTTGGACATGTATGCGTTATTTACACATATAAACCCGGTGATAGTAAATGCAACGCATACAGTTATTTCATAATAATCAATGAATTATGAAATTTGCAATTGTGTTGGGGTTACCGAATTCCTACTTATTTTTTCATTTTTCAGCTCATGACCATAAAATAAATGTTGTTATGCGACTTAGTGATGCCACATTGTGATGGCGTACATCAAACTTATTTTTGCCATAAGTGCACCTATAATTACAGATAACCTTTTGGGGATAAAACACAAATTTAACACATTTTTTGCCTTTTGACCTTCAAATGACCTTGACCCTGAAATTCAATAACCTTGACACACATATCATTTTGGAGCAATATATATGTTCTTAACTATTGTACAAATGCATACTGGTATACAAGTGTACATACGAATGATTAGATAAAGATAGGGTGTGTGCTTAAAGTGGCCGGAAATTTGGACGCCATCTTGGTTTCCATGGTAACCTGCATGATACCAGCTGTCCATACTCGCTAAAATCAAACTTCAAACACCCCTCTACACAAATAAACCAAAACACCCTCTGGACCGCTGCACACAAAGAAGTCAGGATACTGGACTACATGAAAACTGTCTGAAATATCCGGAAAAATGTCAAAAGTTGACCTTTGACCTTTGACTGTGACCTTGACATCATGAAATTTTGCAATTGAAGTATATATTTTCATCATTGCTGGGATATTGTGAGGTATCATTCCAAGTTTCATTAAAATATGTTTATTCGTTAAAAATATGTTAGGTATTATCGTATACAGTGAGAAATTCAAATATGTAGCCACATGGTTGCCATGGAAACGCTGATTTAAGTGCTTTATAAATGACCATCAGTGCTGCTCCCATCTTTTTTAACATCACCAAGACATATGCTTACATATCTGAAAGTATCTTTCCATTGTCACTCAGGTAACCAAATTTCGAAAATTTTCCCCTACTAGTAGCAATCATGTAATCAATGGACATCTTCAAATGATGCTTTTTAACGACCATTTGGAGTGGTCCTACTTTTTGTATAAGTGAATAATTTTGAATGTGATGTATGTATCGTATAAACATTAGGTATTTATAACGACAAAACTTAGACATGCATTGTCAGTCAACTTGGCAAAAATGATATTTTAACCAATATTATTTCCTTTGGTTTTAGTATATGAACAGATGTAAAAATAAAGATAAAAAATAATTTCTTACGAAATCAGGTGCGCACAGACGGCTTTTTTGTGGAAAATCTCCAAAATCTCTGGTAAATTATGTGAATCATAAAACTGACAGAAAAATAAATATTTAAAACATTGCGATATCATTTAGTTTCAATCTTCAAATTCTTTCTTTGAAAACGATAAATACATATATTTTCATAAGCATATTTCATAACAAGAGTCATTCAATCTGTACGGCTTAACTAGAATAGCAACATGAAAATGGTGCACAATAACATGTATAACGCTTGGTAAGTGACTCTGTTAGCTACAGAAGAATATTCCTCTTCATCTAGTATAGCCAATACTCTAGTAGGTCCACCAGTCCCCCGTCTCACTTTCATAGATCCAAGAACAATGGTTGTTCCACGCTGTGGTATACTGTCCAAGTTTGCAACATATTCTAACAATGGTACATTGTTTGGTTGTAGATACATGTGACAATAGTATTGGGCAGCTTGTCCAGGGTCTGTAGACGGTGTGTCCACGCCAAGAACCGAAACCTGCGGAACAGTAAAATGATTTGACCACTTCAATTTTACACGACTCACTATGTCACTAAAATATCGAAACTACCTCGCTAATACCAATATAAGTGAAACTTTTAGGCTAATATACATTAAGGGAAGTAAGATATGAATTGATTGTTTGTATTGTAAATGAAAGTTGATGAAGTAGCAAGGACGTTAAAACATTTTAAACCATTGGTGCATGCTTGTACAGTAGTTACAACAAGCAATCTCATAATTGTCCAGCTTGTCTAGGAATAACATGTTAACGAAAATCCGTAAAAATGTCCAATTCCATTTTTAAGCCTTATTTTCTCCGAAATAACTGTATGTCGTGGTTTCAAAACGAATAATATAAGTATTGATAACACTTGCGCAGTCTTTAATTTACATAGGTTAAATTGAAATAAATAAACTGAATGATTGATATTAAGATACCTAATCAAACCCGCTTATCAACAGAAATAATGAATATTACAATTGCCCAGTGCAAATGTCCACTTGACGCGATTTAACGTTGTTCTGCAACATTTGAGCGCATGTCGGTTTCGTTCAGTATGGTTGGAGCATCATAAAACGCGTAAATGTTAATTATAAAATATAGTATAATACATGGCGATAGTAACCCTTTGGGAAGATAACATTTCTTATAGACTGGTATGTAACACAACCTTAGTGCCAAACATTGAAATTGCCCAGTGTAAATGTCCGGGTGTCAATTGTAACGTCACTTTTTCTTCAAGTACGCGTAAATGTCAGGGTAAATGGGATATTTCGACTTATAATAGCATTGTTACATTTAAATTACTTAGTTTTGAATAATTGTAAATGAGTTTCTAAGTCGTATCATTTTCATTAGTGTAAATTTGATTAAAACACAGACTCTTTATAATCCTATCAATATCACTGTACTTGTCTCTACAAATTGGCTGTTGTTAATAACAATTGCTGTTATTTTTCCTCCAAGAAACTATTTTCGCCTTATCAAACATTATATCAAAATAAGAACATGTATATGTATTTGAAAATGTAATAAACTTTCCGTCATCGCTTAAAGTGATGTTAGTAACTTTACGCATTTGTAGAAAACGACGTCGACCCGTGAAAGTGGACGTTTTTGACGCAACGTTTTACGTACCAGTTTTGTGCGTAAACAAAATGTGTACACGTATGGTCTGGTCAAACAAAATGATAAAAGGTGTATAAATTACCTGTCTTTCTTGAAGCAACATTTCACACGCTTCTATGCTCCATCCTGGGAAACGGAATGTACTTGGATCACTGAGGTTCTGACTCCCAAACACTTTGTTGTTATTTGGATATTTCAAACCCCAACCAGAGTTCATCATAATGATTGCATTATGTGGGATTTCTCCATACTCAGCTTCGTGTTCTGCAATATAAAGAAGCGTGTACTTCTAGCTAAAGAAGTAACAAAACCAAATCGAACAGGGAAGGCTTCACCCAACAGAAGCAGCAGTGTATGAAAGGCTGAACAGCTACAAAACACGACACCAAACACTCATTCAACCCACTGCTTCAATCAGACAAGCAAATCCGAAGCAACGCCTGCAGACAGAGACGAATAAAAAGGCTAACGCCGAACAAAAGGGCAACCAATTAAACAACATTCAACAGACACGTCGTATTTGTAACTGGCACAAAGAATGGAACAGTGACACAATGTTTGCAATATATTGCATTATTTTCAACTATAAAGTGGATAATGTTTTGCAACGCAATTTAACTTCGAAAACATGACACAAGTGATGCGTTCAGTTACACATGTAATCGCAAGAGTTTCCCGTTAGATTTGTTTAGACAACCTCGCCTCTTTGTGTTAAGTGTCGTATTAAGACTATTTAATTCATGTTTATTTTAAAATAGACTACGTCCTGCTAGTTCCGGTCATAGTCTTAAACTTACCCCTGATGTCATCCACAGTTACAGCATAGTCTGGGTTCATCCTGGCTTTCTCTCTGACGTCAATCACTACACCTGGTCCAATTAACTTTTCTACAGGTATTTCATGCAGCATCTGTCGTCCGTTACCGAAATGACTCGGCGCGTCAATGTGTGTTCCTTGGTGTTCATAATACTCCATCTTCCGTATCGCAACCCTGGGCAGATAAACACAAAAGAAAAAATGAAAAGAAGATACATTTGTACCACTGTCTTACTCCTTTCTATGTTTTTTTGCCATTTAGAACTTGACATACCACACCCTCATGTGTTTCTCGTGACGGTTAAGATATTTTAAAGGGAATTACACTATGTTTCATCAGACCCAAGAGTGAGTGTATCTCGGCGCCTAAACCACGATGTAAACGCTAAGGTCTTTACTTGAACAGTTGGCATGGAGCAAGTTCTTCCAGTCTTGAGACATGTTTTGTCGTATTTCCTGCCTTCTCGGTACTAAGAAGACTGTCAAATTCCGCTTCCATTCTATCTAGTAGAATTTGAAGTTCTAATTAATGGCAAACGGGAAACATATGACCAGCCATAAGTTTGAAAACACAAACTATGATAATCATAAAAATAAAACGATCAAAGGTGACTCGTCGGAAGGCAGCCAACTTCGGATAACATCGGCATCTAAAACACCGTCCAGGTTATTTGTGGCATGGGCCTTGTTCACCGACGTTGTAAGCTTAAAACTCAAGACTTTACATTGTTAAATGGTTCTATTCTCTCTCATGTTGTTAAAAATGTTTATATTTTACTATAAATGGATATACATGTTCATGGGGTTACAACAAATAATCAGATTAATTCACATGATTAAATATGATTGCAAAGAAATAATAGCAACTATAAATGTTGTCAATATTAAGTCTAAGCCTGAGTTTCCGTCTTACGATGTTGGCAAATAAGGCCCCGGATAATACCCGGTTGGCTTTTTGTGCCAGTGTATCGTCGGATACAAATCAATAACGTACTGTTTAATAAGTACATACACTTACCACGCATCACCCACGTAATCTTCGAATATTGTTTCCATTTTGTAATAGGTGAGATTCACTACTCCAAAACCAGTGAGTGGATATTTTGGAGCGTTCTCGTCTAGAGTGTGCGTCAAGTCAATCATGCGTCTGGCGTCCGTGATGCATATAAGCACTAACACTAATGCTAACTCTGACGTTACCATATTTCGCAGCATATCTGTGATGAAAAAATTGGTTTGGTTGACATTAAAGTATTCATCTAGTTCTAGTATAAGTTTGACTAAAAGTATATTACACTCATTAAATGTTATAAGTACACCAACACAGTACATAGCGTTACGTGCAAATAGTCGGTCGGTCGACATGCCGAATGGTTTTCCAACAATAACTAAAAAACGGGCGGACCTAGGATTCTAAAATTTTAAATGGAGATTATTCATCCTCCACAGACGGCCCGACTTAACTTCAAGGTCATTTGGATCATAGGTCAAACTCACCATGACCTTTGCACACACAACAATCACTGGTCCACACCATAAGAAATAAAGGATCTTAGATAGTAAAACTTTATTGAGAGGTTGCTGATCATCAGATGTAGGCTCCTACTAATTATGAGATCGATAGGTCAAATGTCAAGGTCGTGGTGACGTTAGCTACACTAGGTTATTTACTGTCATGAGACGTGCATGTTTTTCAAACCTCTCTTGTACGGTCTGTTATCGTAATTCTTCCGGTTTTGTGTTTTCCTGGTGTGGGCATTGTTAGACAGTGTGTATGAAACATTTTGAGACTTCGTGCGAAAATCAATTGTTTTGCACGTGCATTTTACATAATTTAAAAATTCACGGTTCACTGCTCGCAGCGGATAAATTACAATCATCGAATTATCGGATATTGCTGCTATACTACTCGCACGAAGGCTTGCAAAACTGAACATGATATCATGTATAATAAAAAAGATATACGCATTTCATGTTGGTGTACTTATAACATTTAACAAGTGTATATGAGAAATTACTTGAGTTCATGTAGATGCAAGTACTTTAATGTTCTGACGATCAAAAGCCAAACAGAAATGGCGACAAAATAAAAAGCCACACAGAAATGGCAACACATTCTGGCAAAGCCACACAGAGATGGCGATAAAATCAAAAACCACACAGAAATGACGACACAACACAAAGCCACACAGAAATGGCGACACAATCCAAAGCCACACCTGAATGGCGACAGTACCCAGCTACTGTGTACTAAGCAATACTCAGTCATAGAAGTGACCATTCTTTTGTCAACGAAATATATTCCCATTTAATTATATTTAACTTGCTTTTTTATATAAAATATGTATATTTCGATTAAAGAATTGGGCAGGTGACGTCCATTGCAATAGAATATCACCATCCATACGCTAGAGTAGATGATAATTACACTTGCTACTACTTTGTACAAACAAAATTTATTTTCGCTGTTTACAATGTATAGTATTTCTGATGTAGAGCGATTTTTCGTGCTCCACTTAACCGCATTTATATTTTTGGCTACCACCTTTACAACTTAACATATCAACTGTTTGTTTAGCTATAATATAAAACTGTCAGTGACCTGCCGGAGATTGAAATACAAACAAACATAAAACCTTTAAAATATCGTAAAGGATAACAAGAATAATATACTAATAATAAGTACATTAAGGTATGAAGAATGTACATAGAACGATATTTTGGCATATTCATAAAAGGTTTATTTGTCCCACGGCTCAACTTCCAACTAAAATTTGGGCTAAATGTAAGAGGAGGTTCACTGACCATTTGCCAATCGCAACAACGTACACACAACTCTGAGCCATGACAAGCACACGTTTATTTATGAGATAACAACCTTTTTATCATAACTTCAGAAGGGCTCGCACCTCGGCACTTTCTGGATCCATGACCACAGGAACTGTGTTCTCCGGCTTGTCACGTGATGAATACAATTATATTATAAAGATGATGGTCTTTTGGAAGGGAGAAAGCAGCAGACTCCAGAAAACAGACCAAATGGAGACACGAAACACGAAAAAGCACAGTTTACGAGTTATGTTAACCTACATGTATTAAGTTATGTTTGAAGATAATGGCAACGAAACACGAAAAAGCACAGTTTACGAGATATGTTAACCTATTAAGTTATGTTTGAAAATTATGACAAAGTTCCCTGAGTACAAAATCTGCTAACCTGTTATCTTAGCCAGTCAATCACATATGACCATAGTAAGAACAGACCCTGTGACAAAACTGGTCTAACTGTAAAGTCGACTACACATGTATAAAAGAAGTTGACTTCAAAGTCTTTGATTTGGTAAGGACAGTGACACGTGGCAATCGGGAGCATTTAAGTTGTAAGATGCACCGAATCTCAAACATACACTAAGACAAGATCACTTCAAACAGGGCCATCCTGTACATAATATGCGCGAGGGGTGTTGCAGAAACAACTTATCTAAAATGAAACATCACTTTGTTAAAATATAAACTGCACTCTGCAGTTAATTAATATACTTCTTGTGTTTTATGATAGACTTTATACATTTAACTGAATTAAGCTGGCTGAAATATAAGCAATAAAATGTTCAAACGTGCCATGTGCCTCCGTAGCTCAGTGGTTAGTGCGCGTGTCGCCTTATTCGACGATCTGCGTTCATATCTGGGTGGAGGCACTCATATGTAAGTCATTATTTCAACAGAAAGAGGACTGGGGCACCGCACTATGCATGGATTGCAAAATGCCCACGCTTACGATTAATGCAAAATAACATTGAGCAAAAGAAATGAAATATATACCTGATAACTGCAGTAACCGATAAATCCACATAAAAACCTCGTCGATGTTAGTGAAAAGCTTCTGATGGTACACCTAGATTTATTGACTGGATTTACCAACCTCTAACCTTGACGTTACTCGACCAATATTAAAATATAAGGTCAGTAGCTGCAGGGTATTCATGTATTATTTTATTGTTACGGTCTACTAGTTTTCAATCGGTTTGATTCTGTTTTGATATCGATGGCTTAGAATTAGAAGGTCGTAAGTGCCACTTACGACCTTTTAAGACTCATACATATTTAGAATAAGCACCACAAGGCGCTTCTTATGAGCCCATTTTCATAAAAATCTGAACTTGTCATGTTGACCAAAATGAAGTTGTAAAATTTTGTTTTACTATTAGTAAAGACTTAATGTCAGACAGTTTTTCCGTGTTTTCTCAAAATATTGATTCTGTAGTTACGACCTTCTTGTTCTAAGCCATCGATATAT
Organism: Spisula subtruncata; assembly: GCA_963678985.1. NCBI lineage: Eukaryota > Metazoa > Mollusca > Bivalvia > Venerida > Mactridae > Spisula > Spisula subtruncata. Next base: position 62,474,730 of record OY787660.1, read on the forward strand.
TGCAGACTTTTAAGTTGCGTACAGACGGTACATTTTGGTGTTAACCCTTAGAGTACGTGATAGAGTCAGGTACTAACGGCACATGGGTTAACACAGTACGTGATGTGTAATTTGGGGTTTGTGCATTACGTACCATATACGTCGGAAACTGAACTAATTTTGGTGTATACATCTAAGATGTACGAGCATGTCCAGTGCATACATTTCCCTCACAGCACATATTCTTGTAAACGACGGAGTTGTACATCTCTCGAAAGTATTCTACACAGAACATCTTGACGTTTACACCATTCATCGGAAACAATCCCCTAATTTGGACGAAAACGGAGGTAAAAGATGGTTAGTTTTTAACCATTATTCTGTAAATATTTATGTGATCCACTTAATGTGATTTTTCTTATTGTCGATTCCAAGATGTCTTTCAAAACCGCCATAATGTTCCATTTCTGAATAGCTAATTGCAGCAAGTATAACCACTATGTTATAGGACCATTAGCTTTTTAATCAATTAGGTGTATTATTGATGGTAGAATTTGATCCTTTCACACCTTTAATAATCTACCAGGGTGAATGTTTGTTTACGCGGTTGTGACAGAGATCTTTGAATCAACTATAAGTAATGTAATGTTTACGTCAAAGCTCCAATTAGGCCATTTGCTCTGTCGGTTCGTTAATCATTGACAATCAACACAGAAAATTACTCTATTGAACGACCGTGCAGAAATGTACTATAAGTACCCACATTTAGTGGCATGGAAAATACATAAATTACATGATGGCTGCACACGCACACTAAAGATTAATAATGCTCACATTTTTGGAGAAGACTTATCTACGTTTAATCTCACTCCTAAATACCTAGATTTTTAAATACATTTCTCAACTCTCTATGTCGGGATTCGTTTAAAATTTGGTGTATTAAAATAATGTTTCTTTGAATTTTTACCAACATCGATTCATTATACTATATGAAAATTATTTCAAATAAAAACCACTGTAAATTGAAAAGTATTAGTGCTCTGGCGGCGGACAATGTAGAACATTAGTGCGCTCATGAAAAATGTGGTTGCCTCTGGAAGTTTTTATCCTGGTTAAGTTACGACGGTATTTAAGTCCATTTTTCCATACTCCATCTTCATCTAGGTGAATAGTAGGGCACACACCTTTCTATGACTAGTGACTAGATCCCTCTAAGACTTGTGACTAGATATCTTAGATATGACATTAGATGTGTTGTAAATTAAGTGACGTGTCAAACAATTATGTTTTGTTTTTGGATTGGTTCAGATATAAACATAAAAAATTCAATACAAATAATTGTATACATTTATTTACTTAGGTATTAACATACATTTATATTATATAAACTTCATAATTATATTATATAAAATTATGTGACTAATTCTACAACAATATATATAAGTGCAATATCTCTATATGCAGCGTATACCGATATATAAAATAATTCAAAATAACCAACACATGTTTTGCGTTCGACTGAGAGAGTCATATTAAATTGCGTGGCCATTTGATATTAATTTTTGTTTATTGGTCTTGGTCAATGACCATCGGTATCGAGGGAATCCTCATACGAACGTTTTGGTGTTATAAAATGACTATTTTGACCTGAGGCTCACCTTTATGCAAAAATATATTACAAGGTTCTTGCTTTGAATATATCAATTTCCGCAAGCGAATTGTGCGATGTCGGTATTTCGGTGTTTCAAATTACATTTCGAGCGTCTTCGTGATACTCCCCGATTATGAAAACATACAGTCGGTGTTGCAAACGTAGTCAATATATCGACTGTTTAATTATGCTTAATAAAACGGTCAGACTCGTGTCAAATTGGCCAAGCTATACCATGATATTTATTATTTTACATTCTGAATTTTACATTTGGAAAATGACCGCTAAATAAATGAGTCTATTTCGATCGTGTTATAAAGGGTGTAAAAGAGGCTTACGTCAACATTCTATAAATCCATGGCAACTGTGCCTAGGTGAATGGAATCCAGGCAAAAAACGACCAGTCGTTCCTACATTTAGTTCTTTACATTCGTTATTAATTTCATAATATTTCGAAAATGACCGCTAAATAAATGAGTCTATTTCGATCGTGTTATAAAGGGTGTAAAAGAGGCTTACGTCAACATTCTATAAATCCATGGCAACTGTGCCTAGGTGAATGGAATCCAGGCAAAAAACGACCAGTCGTTCCTACATTTAGTTCTTTACATTCGTTATCAATTTCATAATATTTCGCGTAGTAAAAATAAAAGAATGTGCCATAATTTCTTACCGAACGTACTTACCTTACACCCTTTGTTTTAAAGTGTTAATAAGCTAAATAATTGTTTTTATATGTAGTGTCAAATCTACAAAATGTAATTTCGTATAACATACTCTAGAACAACAACATAAAAATGGTGCACAGAACAATGTACATGGATTGGAAGGTGACTCTGCCAGCTGCATTAAAGTATCGCTCGTCATCATCATCAAGGAGAGCAAATATTCTAGTAGGTCCACCAGTACCCTGTCTCACTTTCATAGATCCAAGAACAATGGTTGTTCCACGCTGTGGCATACTGTCCAAGTTAGCAACATATTCCAACAATGGTACATTGTTCGGTTGTAGGTACATGTGGCAGTAGTACTGGGCAGCTTGTCCAGGGTCTGTAGATGGTGTATCCACACCAAGAACCGAAACCTGCGGAATAATAACAATTTATCTTAAACTATCGTACAAGAAACAATGTGTAACTCCAAAAATCAAACTGAATAAGGGAGCCTTACACTTTTATTGGTCCCAATTGGTGCTTGAAGACTTTGTAAAGTTAAAAATTTTCTTGTTCACTTGTGTGTGTGTGTTCCGTGTGACGTATGCATATTGTCTATGATTTTCTATTTTTGATGTGTTCATGTCTGTGTCTTGTGTGCTGTGTGCTGTGTGCTGTGTGCTGTGTGCTGTGTGCTGTGTGCTGTGTGCTGTGTGCTGTGTGCTGTGTGCTGTGTGCTGTGTGCTGTGTGCTGTGTGCTGTGTGCTGTGTGCTGTGTGCTGTGTGCTGTGTGCTGTGTGCTGTGTGCTGTGTGCTGTGTGCTGTGTGCTGTGTGCTGTGTGCTGTGTGCTGTGTGCTGTGCTGTGATGTGATGTGCTGTGATGTGATGTGCTGTTTCGTTTGTCAGTGCTATCCGACTGGCCTTCGTCCGTGCGTGCGACCGAGCATAAACTTAAACATTGCCTTCTAACGACATCTCATAAACCATAAATTTTAAGCAAAATTTGAAACCCTTCACATGAATGTTTCTTGGATGGACCTTTATCAAAATGACTGAAATTATATAGGGAACATCTATAACAACATAACATTATCCCTAACCAGCTTTTTATCTCACATGGCACAACTTCCTCCGTCGACCTTCCGTGAGTGCGTAATTGATGACACACGGACACACGCATTGACGCTTGCATGCGTGCGTCATCAATTCACTCAGACGACATTTCCTACTAAACCACTTCACCACTTTCCTCCACACTTCGCAGGTATTTCCCTTCGACATCCTTTCTACAATAGCTAAAATAATGGAACTCTTTAAATAACTTTGGTTGCCATGACATTTGATTGGATAAAACTTTTGAAAAGCATTACACATTTTGCAATGATTCGTCAAAAACTTGGTGTCCGTTGCCTAAGCAAAGCGCTACCAAGCGCCTTGATTCAGTTACCCTCGTTCAATTAAATATACTGAGCTCCTTTATTCAGTTACCCCCGTTCAATTAAATGTACTGTAGAAGCCTGTGTTACCTCCCGTGGAAAGTGCTACGTAGCGCCCCGCTTAGGTAACGGGCACTTGTCCTCCATGGACCAATGCTCGTTTTCTAGTGTATATCTATATTTTGTAGTAAAGTGTTTTATTTGAACAATGCTGTCTTGGTTCAGCTTTGCACACAATTGATAATAATGTTCCATGAGTTGCCCATTCCAAAATAGTTCAAAATAATTGACATCTAAGCATAACTAAGATTACCATGACAACCGACAACAAGGTCCAGTTTAAATATGGTTCTGCTGTATTAATGTGCACATGTAAGTGATACAGGACCATCAAGACCATCTATTTGTAATGTTCTTGTAAATGAAATACGAATGTATACATAAATAACAGCCAGATTGAACAATATAGAGATATACAGACAACTACATGTATAATAACCAAATTACACATAAAAAGTAAATCCTATTTTATTCTTACGCCCCAATAAGAAACGATCGAGTGTTTTGTGTGCTTATTCGAGTAAGGTGGAGGTGAAAAGCACTGTTATTTACATTGTTGCTTTTTATTGCACTAAATCGACACACAAAAGTAAGATTGTGTAGCTATTTGTTTTTCAACAAACCCGTCAGTATTTATTTATACGAAATAATTATGGCAACATTTGATTTAAGCTTATTCATTATAAAGTTACTAGTCGACATTCGTATATGGGTCATTGCGTCAATTATGGAAACGAACGATACACTTTTATTGTGAAACCTCGTGACATTCTTAAACGTTTCACACAGAAAGCCCGCTGTATTTGTCATGTCAAATTGACTGACAGTCTCGACTGATTCATCAAGTTCAATAATAAACTGATTTGCTTGACAGAATCTTATTATTATAGTTTTTACCAACTTGTTATTTTGACTTGCTAAACTATCGGATACATTTACTTCTGCACTAGGACCTTAATAAGCAAAACATTTATGTAATGGAAAACAGACCGTTATTATTTGGTAAATTCCTTTATAGTATGTACACTAAAGAGTATTCCTTAAGGACATGCATGCACTATTCATCTCATCACAAATAATTACCAAATAAGATTAAATCTTAAATATTTTTAACAATTGGTTCAATCTAAGGGTAGCGCTTTGCACAATTCACATTTGGGTTGCCAAATTCTTATGCGGTGACCTCCCTTGCCGCTACGATGTTTACAGGCAACGCGTGGCGTGAGTATTATGAGGAGTTTGTTAGCTTTGTTTAATGCTCTTTGACACTGTGGCCTAATCTATATACACGTATTGATCTTTTCAGTAATTACCTGTCTTTCTTGAAGCAACATTTCACATGCTTCTATACTCCATCCTGGGAAATGGAATGTTTTTGGATCACGGAGATTCTGACTCCCAAACACCTGTGTGTGATTTGGGTATTTGCTTCCCCAACCAGAGTTCATCATGATAATTGCATTTGGTGGAATAATTCCATGCTCGGCTTCGTGCTCTGAAACAAATAATGTTTAGATGTGCTTCTCTGTACATTTTCACACCATCGTTTACCGATTAGTTCTAATGTATATTGTTCATACACGAACGACAAAGCACAGGTCTAAGAAATTATATCATAAACTACAGATTTTAAAAATTTCCCAAATGTTTCATCCATTCACTATAGTATGAATTCCTTTTCTCGTATGAATGGGCGAAAATTGGGAATGTCAAACGCTGGTTTTTTTTGTGATATAATTTTTCTAACGAAGTTAGTTCGCCGCAAAATCTGATTGTTGGACGCGACAAACCACTTAAAAGGATGTGACACTAATTTTAAGCAATAAAAAATAAAAAGCAAACATACGTATTTCTGTGTGAAGGTTACTGAATAAATTAAAAATTAGTTGTATTCTAGTGCTTTTACTCACAAAGCAATTTTCTAATGCATGTAGTTGAGAGATCATGTTTTAGACGGCCAATACGTAGACTATTTGGACCTAAACGCTCTCCTATCCCAAATTATTGATGCATTTGGTTAACCAATGGAATTGGAGTGTTTAGGTGTAATTGCGCTGGTCCCTTATTATTGAGGTCAAAGTTTTATACTTACCCCTGATGTCTTCTACGGTGATAGCATAGTCAGGGTTCATCCTAGCTTGCTCTCTGATGTCAATTACTACACCTGGTCCAATTAGCTTTTCTACAGGTATTTCATTCAGGGCCTGGCGTCCGTTACCGAAATGGTTCGGTGCGTCAATGTGTGTTCCTTGGTGTTCATAATATTCCATCTTCCGTAACGCAATCCTAGACAAATGAAAATATCACTTGCTTGTTTCAATACGCAATATACTAATGTGTGCTTATTCCCTACTTACTTTATCATTTTAACTAATTTAAACTGACTTTAAGCTATCATACAAATGTCATTATTGAATTGTTCAAACATAAATTTGAGTTTTATAGCTATAGTCAGTGATCTTGACAGACGGACGGATGGGTTTCTGGAAGACTGGCATTTTGCTTTTAAATTGGTGAAAACTGATTTCAGGAATTTGTTTATAACAATCTGGCCCCAAATTTCACAAAACAGCTTAAGCCTGATTTTCAGGATCAATATCAAATATTGGATCAAGGTCAAGATCAAAGTTGGTGTTCACAAAGAATCCAGATCAAAGTTGAGCCGAAAATCGGGATCAACTTGATCTTGATCTTGTTCTGGATATCGATCCTTTGTGAACTCGGGGCCATGCGATGCATAGTGTTATTATGTTACTTTATGCTCACGTCTTGTAAATACGCACAATTTGGAAAACAGTCTTGATTTTACATACTTTCCAATGATCTTACCGGTATGTTGTACTAGGTAAAGTCTTATTACAACCATGCTGTACATGTACGTGTATACTTGTATACAAACATAATAACATATAAAATATAATTTCCTGTCTCTGTTCATGGTATTATACCACCCGTCTGTTCCAATCGTAAAAGCTCGGCCATTTCCGTTTGTCTCCGGTAAATACACGTATTCGTATTTTCCGATGGATAAAAACCGAGGTGATCAGAATGCCATCTGTTCGTGTCATATATGATACTAATTTTCACTCACCACATATCATCAATGTAACCTTCGAAAATTGTTTCCATGTTGTAGTAGGTGACATTTTCTGCCCCAAATGCATTCACTGGATATTTGGGGGCGTTTTCGTCTAGAGTGTGCGTCAAGTCAATCATTTTCCTGGCGTCCGTGATGCCTATAGCCACAAGCGCCATTGCAATTATTGAAACCAACATTGCTCTTAGAATATCTGAAATAAACATAAAAATTATGGCATATAATTATACAGAAGAACTGGCATGAGAAAACAGAATCTCGTAATTGTCTTCTTAACGTTTGCAACTCAAAGATCATACGCCATGTATCAACAGGCACCGTAAGGGTCGAAGCAGACTATGCACCAACCCTGTGTTAAGTTACATCCAGAACCAATTCAAATTCAAAGTTTATTGCGCAAAACAGGCCACCGGCCTATACACAAGAAATAAATAACATATACATATGACAATTAACAATGAGTGAAAATGTGGAAATAATACATGCAAACATTGATGACAATGCATTGTTATAATCATGCTAAATATAAATTGAAAGGTATTCCTTTCTTTCATGGGAAGCAAAATATATATACATGGATACATTACGCACGATGTAAACATTTTGTGCTGACATGAGACTATAATACATATTGATAGTGGAATTACTCTCCTGTAAATGTGGAAGATACTTATGGCGGATATGGCTATATAGTGGACAGACTAACATAAAGTGTAGTTCGTCTTCAGTGCATCCTTCGCAGTACGGACAGACACGATACTCCGGTATTATTCCAAAGTGTCTACCCTTTTCTACCATCAGATCATGAGCAGAGCTTCTAAAATTAGCTATACATCTTCTGAATTTGCTTATATCAACACATTTTACATAGCTTGCAACATCATAAGTACTCTTATAATTGATATAATGAAACAATTTGCTTGAGCCTAAGCATCTAGTATGCCAAATCTGGACATGTTGGTCTTTGAGCCGTTGTGTATATTCTAGTAGAAATAATTGGTGATTGAAATTGTCTTGTGTTTCCCACACGTAACCGAAACCATTTTGGTATAGATTTAATCTAATATCGGATACCCAATTGCTATAGCCTAGTCTATCATAGTGAACAAGCATTTCGTAACATAGTTTTACATATCTATTGCCAGGCATTTTCAACAGCCGAATCCAGTATTTCATGCATCTTTTCGCAGCATATATGTATATAGGGAACCTTCCAAGATCACCTAGTATGGCATCATTACAAGACATTGTATTGTCATTCATAAAACGTTTACAAGCGTAAACATGTACATTCTCAATACAGACAACATTTTTCAAGGCCCATAATTCTGACCCATATAGCATAATTGGAGCAATTTTAGAATCAAAAAGCTTGAAAAAGGTATGGTATGGTAAACAAGAGAATTGATGGAGGGAATTGAACATACAAATTAAAGCTTTTTTAGCTTTAACTGACATCGCATTTGCCATTTGATACATAGAAAGTCTGTTTGTAAATAACATGCCTACGTAAGTAAAGCTATTTAACACCTCTATTTTATTGTTATTATATGTCCATTTCTCAGTTGCAGAAAGTTTACCACCTCGTTTAAAAACCACTATCTTCGTCTTTTTAACATTCACACGAAGCTTACTTTTATCACAAAAGTCATGCAAAACATTTAATTGTCTTTGAAGGCCAACAACAGTGTCAGCGAGCATAGCAATATCATCTGCAAACATGAGCATGAACACTTCAATCAAACTTGGCATTAGCTGTATACCTCTAGTATTGCAATCACATAAAACTGTATATAGTTCATCAATAAACATGGCAAACAAGATCGGGCTTAAACTGCATCCTTGTCGCAGACCTATAGGACATTCAAAAGTATCTGTGTAACCCTGATTTGTTTTCACACAACCCTTTACGGAAATATATATTGACTGTATGGCTTTGAGTAATTTGCCTTTGACAAGTTTTCGATGTAACACCTCATACAGAATATTACGATCAACAGAATCGAATGCTTTCTCAAAATCTACGAATGCAACATAAATTGACTTTCCTTTCATACTCAAGTATTTGTTTATGATTGAATACAGAATAAAGCTGTTATCTATAGTGGAATATCCCTGCCGGAACCCACCTTGACATTCACAAATTTTGTTATACGCTTGAGTATAAAAAGTAAGTCGTTTTGTTATTATGGAGATGTACATCTTGCTCAGTATGTCCACGAGGGCTATCCCTAGATATAATTGTCTGTATTATTAACACTACCTTTCTTATGAATGGGAACTAGAATAACTTTAGTCCATTGTTCAGGAAACTCGCCCCTCATGAATAGTCTATCAAACAGTTTGACTATGTATGGCAATAGCACATGGATACCATACACTAAATGTTGTGGAAGGAGATTTCCACCAGTTGACTTATTGATATTAACATTTTTAATGCTTTCTATAACATCGTTCTCTGTAATCGAAGAGTTAAATAATATATCCTGTGCCTCATCTAGATTCTCTTCTGTGATATCATCTTGTATAGTCTGTTCATTATTATTATCACGATCTGAGTTAAATAAACTGCTAAAATGCGTGTACCAATCGTCGAGCGCGATCTCTGGGTTGATCCGCGGTGTATATGTTAGTCTCTTTATTTCCCGCCAAAACAGCCTTGGAGTATTAGCAGACGCATCCAAGGTGTTCAATGTGTTTCTATTGTACTGGGAACGTTTATTTTTACATAACGTTTTGTAGCGTTGTTTTTTGGTAATGTATTCGCGTAAATCCTGTTCCGACCGACCAGATCGAAACCTTCTCAGACACGTCTGTGTCTCACGCTTAGCGTTTCTACAATCGGGGTCATACCACGGTTTAGTCTGATTTTGTTTGTGGTGTGGCTGTTTTACCTTCTTGAATGTTTCACAGCATTCTAGAATGCACGTTTCTAGATTGCTTATTATAGTGGTTACACCAATAGCTGTATCGTTTAGCATGCCGTCCAATCTGTCAAAGGAGCCCAATAGAATACTATCCGACAAACACTGGATATAGTTCTCGCGATTACTCTCATTTATTTTGTATACGTCAGAAGTGTTCGATTTTTCTTCAGGTTTTGATGTATGATCATCAAATACAGGTACCTCTATACATAGAACTATGGGTATATGTGAACTCTCTGTATTTGGTAGCAGCTTAAAGTCAGATACTATATGAAATATTTGTTTCGTAACTATAAAGTAGTCTATAGTGCTACATCCATTATTATTCACAAAAGTGTATGCTCCACTAGATTGTCGATCGCCGAGTCGTCCATTTACAATGTAGCCTCCGTGTGTTTTACAGAACGAGATAAGATCACGACCAAACTTGTTAATCACTTGATCATGTGAAATTCTTTCTATCCCTATATCTCCGTCTAATATATGATAAAATTCATGTAGTTCGGGAATATTTAAATCGCATGTAGTGTACTCAGTGGTACTAGAGGTTCGAGCATTAAAGTCGCCACAAATTATAAGGTCCAAATTGAGCACATTGTGTCTAGTTATGCATTCCTCTAAGTAATACAATGCAGATTTCATATTATAGCGTTCGTAGATTGGCGATCGTTCCGGTGGGACATATATATTAACATACAGTACATCTTTTCCTGTCTGAGGGAACAATGACTTATCTAATTTAAGCACAACTCCAAATGTAAAGTCGTCACATATTCGCTCAACAAATGATGCTATATTATTTCTAACACCGACCATAACTCCTCCCATGGGTCTACCGCCGACAAGTGATCTCGTGGCTGGACAGGAATATACAATATGATTATGGAAATAGTGTTCGCAATATGACGTGTCAACGTCCCAGGTCTCTTGTACGCCAAATATATCGTTATCACACAGAACATCAACAATATCATAGTTTAAAAGTTTGGATTTCAATCCTTCAATATTCCAGCTAAGAAATTTCAAAGTTTGCGCAATATGTGTATGGCTTCGGCCGACCCCCTAGTCTAAGTTGTCATGGTCGGGTATAGGATCCGCAATGCCAACATGTGTATTTGACATTGTGTCTACGCGTTCGTTTTCCGCCCTCCTATTTCGTTTACGCCGAGGTATACCTTCGTCATCACGTTTTTGAAAGTAACACAGTTTTCCGCCTTTGAAGTACCCTGTTAGACCATTATTTTTTGCACTCCTTAGTTGGCGTCTCTGTGTGTAAGTAATATCGTTCGATATTCGGATACCGGATGCACGTAATTCAGCTCTATAGTTAAAAAGCTTGAACTTGTCTCGAGGACGCACAAACTTGGCAATTACCATTCGCGGCGCGTCGCTATCTTTCGTACCAATACGCCATGCTGAAGTTAGCATATCCGTACTACCATTTGTACCATATGCAACCCGCAGTACCTTCTCGTTGATGATGGTCTTAAGTTCGTCCTCATTTGTCTCAGTGTCTGACAATCCAAATATGCGCAGAGAATCTTTCAGTTTGTCCGATTCAATATTATCTAAGTGTCGTTCAACGTCACAAAGTCGTGAGTTATACTCATCGCGATGTATCGACATACTCGCCATATCATTAGATAACACATCTTGCTCGAATTTAACATCTTCCACTGACTTTTCAAGATTTCCAAGTCTATGGTCCATATCTTTCTGGGCAGATTCAATATTTTCAACCGAACCCTTTATTTGCGTAATTTCGTTTTTCAATGAAGAAACGTCATTTCTCACACCGCGAATCTCCTGTTTCACTTCTCTGATTCCATCGTTATTTTCCTGTATGGCTTTCAGAATTCTCTCTACATTTTGGTCAGCCGTCCTTGTAACAGGTCCAGGGTTAGTTTCAATATCTCCTGACAGCATCATTAGTCTTGAGATATATGTGGAATATTGACTTCCATGGATAGTACATCCTTGAATTGTATTCTTGGTAATGTACGGAAATTTCCAATCACATGTATCAAAGTTTATGACTGCATAATTGCGTTCTATATAACTGCGCCCAAACACCACACCGTATATTGCCAGCAAAATAAAGATACCATATATACCAACAGCGAATGCTCGTAGATGTACGTCTGTCCCAGACTGGTATCCAGTATATTTGCCATATTTGTGCCGACGTTTCTTAGCTTTGCAACACAGTGAAAATGTTCCAATCCTGGCTCGATATTCATTCAAGTCACAGCCCATTTCGAGTGCAGTTTATATACCGTAATCAGTTTATTGTGGATGCGTATATCAGTTATAATCCGACCTTGGGCTATATAAACAAACGTATATCCGTATTCGTTAACCGTTACTTATCACATTTTTCATACAATATGTTCGACCTTGACATCTATTCAACAGGTAAATTACGTTTATATATATAGTCTTGGTAAACAAAGGAATCTCTGAAAAACGCCAATTACTCAATAAATCCAGAATTTTTCAAAAAGTTCGTTCAATGTTCTGGTAAAGTACACTTATCTGATTCACTGTGTCCAAAATCCGCAATATTTCCAATCAAATAAAACACTTTAAAACTAAAAAAACACGGAGCATAAACTTTCGTGACCATACTGTAACGTTACATACATAACCAGCACAGCCAAACAGGAACATGTTCAAAAGGCAGGCTATTATTATTCCGGAGCCTTGAAAACCTCTCCAATAAAGGAAATGGATACACGCGGCTGACATGAGAATATATACTGTCGCGCATAGACCATTCTGAGCCACGCAAACACAGGTAAGCAAATAGTCCAAAGAGGTGAACAGATCCAACAATGATTTTCGATTAGCTTGATATCTAAGCTGTCCGAAATCAGTTGATGGACTTGCGGGACATTTTGCCAAATGACCTTTTGGCGGCCATCTTTAAAGATGGCCGCCGTTGTTTGAAACAATGAGAGGGTTTAGGAAAACTTTGATTATTCCTCACTCGCAATAGCTATCGGCTTGTAATATGTCTTAAAATGTTTGCAATTGAACCCCGCGTGTGGTAATATATAAAAATAAATATTATGATACGGTTATTAATTAAAACTTATTGATTTTTTAAGGAAATTATGATATTTTTTCGATTTTTGTCGTTAATTTTTATCTTTCAAATCGGATCTGAGTGTGTATTTGACTATTTGTTGATTGTTATATGCAGAGGTTGATTCTAGGCGTCCATTATAAACATTACATTGACAGATCTTCATTTGAAAATCCTTCATTAGCCAGGAATATTGGATAACTGAACGTTGATTAATAGTCAAGTCTATAAATGGGATATTTAGGTTATACCCGGCATTGGATTGTATTGTTAACATTTTTTGGTTTTCTGTTAGAGAATTTGTTGTAATTGAAGAATATGAATAATGCCCAGTTGGCATCATTGAGCATTTTGTGAAAATCAAGATGGCGTCCAAGATGGCCGCCAAAATTCAGAAAAATAATCAGAGGTGCCAGAAATTAGGATCAAATCGCCTTTTTGCAGATTGCTTATAGATAAATGCTTTAAACATAATTAAATTTTTATATTCAATATTATTGATTGAGTTAGTGAATGTAAAAAGGCATCCGTGATGGCTGGAATCAACATGGTGGCTCAAATGACAAGCTGTTAGAAAAATGTTTTATCACAATTTAAGTTGAAGTGGTGTAAAATAAATTGTTGAACTGTAATATGTTATAAATGCTCCAAGAAATCTTGAGTCTTAAGCATTGAACCATTAGCTGATTCAAAGTGGAGGACAAAATGGCTTCCAAAATCAATTACATAGTGCGTTAATGGTCCAAAGAAGTTACACATTGATACTTTTGTGATCGATAGCAGTGTAACTTTTGCAAACATAATTACAACTTAAATACACTGTATAAAATATAACATTATATCTATTTGGTGATGAACTTATCCCGTTTAAAATGGTATCAATGAAGGCTGAAATCATAATTGTGACAAAATGGCCGCCGCATACAGGTATGTCAAACTAAAAAAATGCATTTAAACATGTATCGTAATGGAATGTGTTAATGTGAATAATGCTTTAGGTTAAAAATATAGATCTACTGTAACATTGTAGAACATTTTATGTGCAGTATATTTGATATGACTTCTAAGATGGTTGCCAACCATGTATGTTCAAATGGGAGTTGTATTCAATACTGATCTTATCTAATTGGAGAATAAGGATAGTCACATCGCCTGTAACTGAACAAGTGTTTACTAAAATTGTGTTATTCTGGTTGGCTGTCCTTATCATTAAGTCAACTACGATAAATAGTGTGTACCACCGGTACTGATTGTCCAATGTATGTTGGGTTGGTAACGTGGTACGGTATATGTATAAGGTATTCTTCATACATAATTATACATGATTTATTTTCACATTGCCGTCAAAGAATAGTTTAGCTCATCTGCACATACATCAAACCGAGTTCACAGTAGCACTATAGCAATATAACACAAAAGCGTTCCGCTCACCATTACACTTATCTACCGATCACCCAGCAGTGACCCACCACCATCAGCAACCCAGCTTTTATGAAGTCAACCACCTCCACCCTGCCTACCCAACATCGACAAAATGGAACAGGCTCATCAACTTACCAGATATCGACTTTGAAACTGGCATGATTACAGACAACACCTACCATCGCCATACTTGCCCATATTTATAGACACGGTCACAGAAACAAGCTCAGAACAATTTGTCAACTTCACGATATGGGTAAACAACAAACGTATCCTCTTTGTAACCAGTACAGCACTATCTTCGGTTAGCAACCATAGCGCTGTATTCATAGTGGCGAGGACCACAGCGACAAGATGGAATACCCCGACAAGAACGACACTTTTGAGGAAGAAGGCTGATATTACCATCATCCAGGGTGTCAGCATTGACCTTGTCTAGCACTTTTCTCATACCACTGATATTGACACATTATGAATGTTATTTCAGAGACTATGCCAACATACCATATACAATTATAAACCCATATACCATACCAGGTATTTCCAACCATTGTTAGTAGTAATCAGAAAAGTCAAACGTCTATGATGAAGAAGTGGGCATTCCGCACAACTTCAGTATAGACAAACTGGATACCAACAGCCAAGCGCTCGACAAGGTCCAGAACTAAGCGTTGCGCATAATGACTGATGCTTCGAAGTCGACACCGATTGAATTCGGGGAAAAGTTCACTGGTATCCAGCCATCATACAAACGAAGGCAAGCCAAAGTCATGCTTCAAGCGGAGAAGTGCGAATCAATACCGAACCACCAAATGGCAACAAGATTAGCTGGATTTACCAAAAATCGGATCAAGCGAAGCAGCTTTGTACACGAAACCAAGAAGTTACACAACTAATTTGCACCTGATTTGACCATAGCAAGCACACCTCTAGTCAGGGATGATATAGTCAATCCATTAGCAAATTATCTGTCTGCAGTAACTGTGAGACTCCAAGTCCCTCAACTCGAGCCAAGCAAGCAAGATGATGAATGTGTTCGAATGAGCCTGACACTAGCCATGATAAGCCAAGAATACCCTCCTGAGATATGGACCCATATCTATACTGATGGCTCAGCCACCAAAGCATTCAAAGATGGCGGTGCTTGAATATTCATCCAATATACACCAGGCAACAAAGAGAGACATCACAGAGCCACAGGGAAGCACTGCAGTAACTACAGAGCGTAGACCGAAGCTCACAACATAACATCAGAACTAGCCAAAATACTACATAACCTTAGTACTCACTGCAAACTAGCCCTACAGTGGATTCCTGCTCACTGTGGAATGCCTGGAAATGAAACATCAGATGAATTGGCAAAACTGGGAGCACAGTCAGCACAACCGCCAGTAGATGTGAGATATAAAGAGATAAAGAGATATAAAGATGCTGGTCCCTACCATCGCCTTAACAGATCAGAACAAGCGATTATGGTACAAATACGCTCAGGGCACAACAGGCTGAACCATCACATGTACCGGAAGTACAAATCGGTGCCGTCTCCGATCTGTCCATGCGGGAAAAAAAACAAACTGTTGATCATGTCCTTCAAAGATGCAGAAGACACAACCAGGATCGAACTGCAACGTGGCCCATAGACACAACTCTTAAAGAGAAGCTCTATGGAGACGCATGTGATCTGCAGAAGACATGAAGTTCATCGCAGACACTGGGATGATAGTGTAGGACCAACGACTGAGGTGAGGTGAGGACAAACTGGATGTGAGAAGGAATATAACTGGTCACGGTACGCATGAAACAACGATTCCAAACAAAATCCACACAAGTTTTTGGAATACTATACTCCCTTGAGACTAGAGCGACACACCTACGGGAGACCAATTTATAGCGACCTTGCAACTACTGGTCCATCTCAATCAAGTCTGCGTGAAGTGAACTGGTCGAGCTCACAACTCTACTTCAAAGCCAGATCATGGCCCTTCTTGACACGTTTTAGATACTAGCTGACTAACAACATGGTTCAGGAAGATATTCACTGAGAGCCAGCTGCACTCCATAACCAACTACAACTGTTACCTAGAGGGTGGAGATCAGATTGGCCCGTCATTCGGACCTTCAACAAAGCCTTCTGTCTTAGGAGAGGCAAGCCAGGAAACTGAATTATTACAATATCAGTGGAACCTGCTGGGCAGGAATAATACTAGCATAATTCTTGCAATCAGAACCAAACAAGTACTGGTCGGAGAACAGTCCACCAACACAGCACCAGTCACACCAGGCGTACAACAGGGATCAGTCAATGGACCACTTTTTTCTGTTGTATATCTACCACCTTCTAAGTCATGCAACATCTACTCACCATCTGCTTGCTGACAACAATCTCTTGAGCAGAAAATGCATAAGCCTAACAAGATGACATGGACAGACTACAGCAATGAATGGGAGGATCCATGGTTGATGTCATTTAATCCTTACAAGTATATGGTCACCCTCATCACTAGGAAGAGAACTCGTGTTTAGACTCCGTTTTTTTGCATCCACAACAGCATGACACGTTACAAGTTGTGGCAGAGATAAGTACATCGGAGTATACAGAGATGAATATCCTTGAGTACCAATGTTGCGACCATTGTGAGGAAAGCCGACAACAGCATCGCCTTCTTCTGGACAAACTTAACAAACTATCGAAACAGATTAGGGTATGATGTTACCAGACACATGTCAAACCAGTCCTTGAATACGCAAAATCGGCAAAGGATCAACCAGGGCAAATATTTGTCATCTGGAGGCAGTTCAAGCAACATCAGGCAGATCGTTGGTGCCTTTGGTTGGAAACTCTACAACCAGATCTATGAGCATTGTCGACAGCGATTATGCCTTCTCGAGGGGTTTTATTTATAGTGGATAATCATGATTATTTGTTTTTAACAAAACTAACTCGCTGCTCACACGATCTTGTAATTAAATATCAATGGTACGATAATGCCCAAAAGGACGACCATATATGCAATACAGAAAGAAGAATAATCTATAATTTATTCTCCACGTATGTAATATTAAGTGACCATCTTTGCTGCCATTTTGAAGTCAAAACATAATGCATGTCTGATAAATATAATGTTCAATATAAATAAAAACTATTTGAACACACTATACGATTTTAATAAAATATGCTTATTCAGCAATTATGATGGCCATTAGAACCGGTAGTTGATTTCTTAGTATAGCTAGTTTGCGATAGAAAAAAATCGTGTTTTTTAAAGATTTCTGAAAATCTATTTATCAGATTTTGGTAAAAAATTACACAGAACTACATTAACTTCCTACCTACTCCCATTTTGAATTTCATAATTTTTAGTCACCAATTAAAAGACAATTAGTCTTTATTACATATTGAAATTACATGCGTATTTACAGTTTAACGCAGGGAGGTAATCTGGTATTCCATTGATGATTTACTATCAATTATTTAACCGTTACTATCCGTGATCGGCGGGATTGAGATTGCTGTTATAAAGACAAGACTTAGGAGGCTCGTATGATTCGGTTTATTAAGGTTTGTCGCCTATAAACAATGTACAGCAATTAAATGAACTTTGTCATATTCACAGACGGGCCTCGCATGTGTTAAATTAAGTAGGTTGCGAATACGCAAATATACCGTTATGCGTATCACGTGACCGTAAAATTAGCTGTTGCAAGTATCAAGTCTTCTAACTTGATATTTCATACAAAACTACAAATATGTTACATAGAACTTATGAACAAAACTTTTTTAAATCATGTCTGATGTTGCTGAAATTTCAGTGTGTATTAGGTAGATGTATTTCATTTATTCGTGCAAAATTTCATACTTGTAGGTTTGGTAATTACAGAGAAATGTTTAAAAAACACGATTTTTTTCTATCGCAAACTAGCTATACATTTGTATGCTAACTTAAATAATTTCACACAATTAATATTGCTATGATTAAATAGATACTATGTTTAACATCTACACAACTGCCAATTAGCAACAATAGTAATTTATCTGATTATCTCTTGCACCTCCGACATATTTCCTGATTTTGGCGGCCATCTTGGACGCCATTTTGAATAAGGCAACGAATCAATTGAGTCGAATCAAACTTTTATTTGAATGTTAGTTAACTATTTTAATTCCGATATCAACAAAAAAAATTTAAATAAATGTTTTAATAGAATATATCAATATGTCAATTATTGCAGCCGTTGTAACCGCCATTTTGAATTCAGCCGACATGGATGCCATCCCACAATATTTTAATCGACGAATAACGATAGTTATAATATAAATACATGTGTTTATAGTTTACCCTACTTCTTTGTCCAATCCAAAGCCAGGGATTTTCAAATTTTGGGACCACTTATTCATTTATTTGTGCAATGGACATAATAACTATTTAGTAAATCCATTTATTAGGACAATTTGGCTGTTTCCTTATACAGGATAACTAGACCCGCCTACTCCCATAATTTTACTGTTAATCTATTAGCAATTTATAATCTGCTTAAGGTGATTCACCGGTGTTGGATTTTTCTGTACAATGTATATAAAACCTGTTATATTTATAAAGAACACAGTCATTTACGACAATCATTCTGGAAAATCCCAACAGTTTTGCTCGGCTAGTTTTTAAGATATTCTTGGATTTTGGGGACAGCCCCTAAAAACTGATAATTATAATTTACCGAAACACTTTTGCTTTAATCCTCATAAAATTGGCATACATAAAATTTCGTGTATAAGGAACCAAACAGTAATTTTTATGTTATACTGTGCAAGTTATTTGATTTTTTAAATACAATTTTAAAATATGTTAAATTTCGTTTTTGAGTTTTTTTCTGTCTAACTCCATGGTTTAACGTGAAAATCGTTGAAAGACATACTGTTTCCATGCATGCAACAAGTCCTTAAGTAGAGTGACAAATATTGAAGTTTCATGCAAGATTTCATGACAATTGCTCGGTTAGTTAATTTTTATTACACTTTTAGTGATTTCAGAAATGCCGAAAACAGGGGAGGTAACAAAAATAATCAACGTTTTGCATCCGTTGTATTCAGATTTCGCGACCATTCTATTTTTAAAAACTAGTTCATACTTCAAGGTGCTTACAGTTTTAATTTGGGTACTTCTGCATGTATTAGTTTATATTCTGCAGGAATAAATGCAGGAATAAATGCAGAAATAAATGCAAAAGAACCGTCCTCTAAAATGCTCGGGATACTGTTTAAAACTATCAAATAAGTTTGATATTGTCGCACAGAACTACGTTTTAAATACGTCGTAACAAATTCGCTAGATTATATGTTTAATATCATTTGGATTAAATTATCCGAAGGGATTGAGCTAAGGGTGTTTCTGTATTTTCATTAAAAGTATATAATCGTAATAACTAGTCAGTACACTCAGGATTTTAAGACATGGGAAGATGCTGAAAAATCAATTTTAAGCATTTTGTATTATTTGATCTCGTTGTCAGACGCTCACAATACACCCAAGTGACTTTTTTAACTTCCACCCAAAAGCGGTGAAACACCTTAACACTTTTTCACTCTCAATTCTCAATAAATGGACATGCTATTGTTTGCATACAAAAGCATTGGAAAGCTCACCAAAAGTGGGCGGGTAAACTATAAGCCGGTTATAGATCACATATTAGATTTATAAACAAATTAGAGCTTCGGGTCGCTAGCGCTCCCTTGCTCTAATTTGTTTATAAATCTAATATATGATCTATAACCTATACTAAAAACATTTTAACTACAACCAATCGGGAAAAAAGAAATTTGTAACTAATTTCTGGCATCTCTGATTGTTTTTCTGATTTTGGCGGCCATTTTGGACGCCATCTTGATTTTCACAAAATACTCAATGATGACAACTGGTCATCATTCAGATTCTTCAATTGCAACATATTCCCTAGCAGAAAACCAAAAAATGTTTACAATACAATCCAATGTTGGGTCTAACCTAAATATCCTATTTATAGACTGGACTATTATTAAACTTTAAGGTATCCAATATTCCTGGCTCATGAAGGATTTTTAAATGAAAATATTTTAATGTAATGTTTATTATGGACGCCTAGAATCAACCTCTGCATATAACAATCAACAAATAGTCAAATACCCACTCAGATCCGATTTGAAAGAGAAAAAATAACGACAAAAATCGAAAAATATCATAATTTCCTTAAAAAATCAATAATTATTAATTAATAACCACATTATATTGTTTAGATTAATATATTAATACATGTGCAGTTCAATCACGAACAGTTTAAGACAAATTACAAGCCGATAGCCCATGTGAGTGAAGAATAATCGAAGTTTTCCTAAACCCTCTGATTGCTTAAAATAACGACGGCCATAAGATGGCCGCCAATAGGTCATTTGGCAAAATGTCCCGCAAGTCCATCAACTGATTTCAGACAGCTTAGATATCAAGCTAACCGAAAATCATTGTTGGATCTGTTCACCAATTTGGTAATGGATTTCGGTCTGTCACATGGACTAAAAAGGCCAATAATGCAATGTCGGTCTACCCAATTTGGTCCGAAAATCTGTTGGAACACAATAAAGGGCATTGGTAGATTGCTAGTGGTATTCTTCCAAACAAACACAATTCTTTTTTAGCGTGTGCATTTTATCAAATTACTGAGGAGCTGATTTTCGTGCTCCGCTTAGCAGCATTTATATTTTAGACTGCGTCTTTATAACATCACATAATATTTGTTCAATTACAATAAGTAATATGAAAGTTACGTGTTATACGAAAATGAATGTCTCGGTGCCTTGGTCGCTATTACTAGTACGTGCGATCTTCTTAAAGGCCCCAAGTGAGTTGATGTTAGCGAAATCGTACCGCAACCCCCGCACGGAATATCACATTAAATTTATTTAAACGAAAATGGATACAGTTTGTCTTATTTACACGTTTCCTCGAAACCAGAGGTCATCGGCCAATTAGATAGGCATATTAATCACAATGTGCACGCACTACGACGGTCTTCGTCGAACGCAAGCAAAAATACTCATACTCCCTTTTCCTTGTCAGTTTAATAAATTGCTTGTTTCTTTCGCATATTCATTTAGGTTAATAAAACTATGCCATGCTCGCTCAATAAATATTTGCAATTATTCGAAACCACAAATGTTAATTATACACGTAAACTTTGTTTATTTATACCTCTTGCAAAAACCATATGTTGAAATGTTTTGCGTCTTAAGTCATTGAGCGACCTTGAACCTGTATTTTGCTGCACATGTCGCCCGCTGTAAGCCAAAAAAATAAGATCACAACTAAAACATGCTTCACACGACATAACATGTGTTTGCATCTTGAATATCAACAGCCGAAATACGTTTGCTAGAAATATGAAAACAAAATCAAAGTGGGTTTGCCTTGCCAAATGCGCCAGTACAAAATGAAGACAAAAACGTAGCAATCGAAAGCAAATAATTATGTATGGTAGGTGTACCTGGTAATTGTCGAAAAATAAATCCACGCACGTAAAATTCGTAATGTAAATTTAACGTTTCTTGTTGTACACCTTTACGTATTCTGGCGTTAGCAACCTCTGACTGTCATGTTGATGACAAATCCACTGGTCCATGCAATAATATGAACATCAATGTTAGGCCAAACCAAATCGCTTAAATTATTACGTTTAGCGTCAAGTATGGCTGTCTGAAACTTAGCCACCTTTTCAAAAAAAAGTTGCAAAACAACACTGGCTCACTTGGATCTGTATATAAAGTCAAATTAACACATTCACATTGCTTATATGCATGGAACAAGTCAGTAAATAATGCATTTACTGACTTGTTCTATGCATATAAGCATCCATGCATCATAATAACACTGTGATTGGCGTCAGTTTGGAAATTCAAATAGAACATAACTTTAAAACAAAATGCTTCTACAGCATGAAAATCGAATAACTGTTTTGCTTTTCAAAAACTTCTTATCTGGAAAATTGACTTAAAATCCTAGGGGCCTGGCGACGCTAAACATAAAGGTATAAAAACCTGCTTCGTATCTACGTTTGGTTTTTGTTTAGTTTGCACAGTCTAATGATTTTTAATTTGGTACCATCCTTCAAATGTTCACTATGTTAGGGTTATATATTCAGTAGGTGATCATATAGTTAGTTTTTAACTATATAGTAACGCCGTTTTCCAACTGATTTATTTCATATACACCCAACTAGAGATGACCTGATTAGAAAGGCACCGCGCCCGGATTCATTTATCACAGAACAGAACAGAATTTATTTTCAAAGACGTGCACAAAGTACAAAGTCAAAACACTTAGAACGGTTTGGTCTGCACTTGCCCAATTATAAACAGTCTTAGTTTCACATTTCACTATAACATTCATGGCACTTACCCGTTGACTGCAAAGTACTTATTTTTCGTACACCGGCTTATTTGGAACATCTATCTCCACACATGGGAAGATGTTATTTAATGAAAAACGATTGAGTACACAGCTCGTCATCATGTATGTATGTGAACATCTTTGTCGTTAACCGTTAGAAGGAAACACCACTGCGTAACATCAAGCCAATAACATAAACAGAATTCGGTTAATGTCAATGACATTTTATTGCAAGACTTACATATAGGACGCACAATGAAAAATCACTTGAATTGATTTATTTGTCTTATCATCAACTTATTACAATGTCAAGAATAGATATGTGCGTAGGAGCGGTGTCTTCAACATAGGATATTATTAGTGAGCGTGAAATAAATTTGCTGAAAGGTGGTGTAACATGTATACATTTACTTAAATGAGCTCTGCTTTGCGATTTCCAACCTGATGTCAAAATTTCACATATTGACATTTTGGTAGGATTGTGTAGAGTAATGTTTAAGGATTCCAAAAAGGTGTACCTTTTCAAAACTTTCTAACATAGTGACATGCTATGACAAAATGAAAACTAGAGGCATGGAATTACAACTGATGTTCAAAATGACGTTATTGACGTGACAAAAAATAAACAAATAATATTATGGTGACGTCATATAATTAGTACAGGTCCTATTATGAGCGCCCTATAACTTATAAGAAAAGGGAAATAAAAAAACATATTTAATTTGTTGGAAATCGCATGTAGCAGAGCTCAAATGTTTACTCAAGAGATTCGGGATTTCAGGAAAATTAATTTCGCATCATTGATCGGGAGTAAACATCGAATTTCTTAAGGCGTAAACTCGCAATTTTTTGTTCTATTCTTCCTACTCCGAATTACGATAAAATCATCAAACGAATAAGCTGTTACGGGCACAGGTAACAAACTTTTTTTGGTTTTCAAATTGTCTTTATCAATAATACAGTTACCTGTGGTTACGGCCTCTTAGTAATAATAATAACAACAACATCTATATTTAACGAAAGTTAAATCAAGTTAGTTATAAAATAGTAAACAACTAAAAAAAGTCATTTAAAAAAAACTTTTGTCAAACTTCATGAACTGTATCTGATACCTGTATTTTAAAACTGATATTTAATATACGATATAACATCGGCAGCATTTTCTTACTTGTTATTCAAAGTATCGTATGTATATACGTAGAAATGACTTGCGATATTTTAATGTTTTTGTTTGCGTTTGAAAAAGACCATGTGTGTATTTTGTAAGGCCTCCAAATAAAGTAAGTATATAATGACAAAATAAAAACATCCAGACTTAAAAAAAAGAAACCTTGTCACGCATCTAAAATGTAGGACGTTTATAGACATAAGTTGTAGAAAATAAATACCACTTATATCAGACAGCAATAAAGAATACATTATATATCTTAGTATGTAAATACAGTCAAACTTGTCTATAAAGACCGAGTGAACTCATCGGAACAGCTAGACCAGTGGGCTTTGCTGAAAGCAGGCCCCGATCTCCGGAAGCATCTCCATCTGAGCAAGACCGCATCTCAAACATTGACATGCACCTCAGTGTTAATTTCCAGGTAAGACTGGACTCAAAGTAAGCATCACTTAACAGACATAGTATTCTGAATTTATTACAGTAAAATTGCAAGTGCTGGAACTTCAGACGTATCTCTAATTGCGACCCTGATTTAAGCAAAATCTCAAAATTGCTGTTATGTTAAGCGTCAGTTCTGGTTTTCTGAACCTAGCCTACCTATTAAAAAACAAAGTATTTTGATAAAAATACTGCCTCATATTGAATCGTACACCTTCTAGTTGCATTAAAACATCCGAGTGACAATACCCTTACCGAAGGGTATTTTGACATGGAACAAGTCACTAAATGCATTTTAGTAACATTATTTTTGAAACGTCCGTTTGATAATTCAAATGGATCTCAACCTTACCAGAGAAAAGTGCCTCTAGGGCATGAAAATCGAGAAAATATATTGCTGTTCAAATGCTTTTTATTTTGAAAATAGACTAGGTACACGATTACCACTGGCACCAGAACACCAAACTGGGGTTCAAATTATGTCAATATAAGTTTTAAGCCAACAAAATCAAAACGCAAACTCAAAAATCGCAAATTTATTGACAAGGCCCCGTTCATTTGTCTATATATTACACATGGTAATGAAGCCGATTCGCGGTACCATTCGTTTTCAAACGCGTATTTTCCACACGCGCCGATAAATCGTCAAAGTTTTTATACAGATTGACAGATAAATGATTTATCTTCAAGATGCAACCGAAAATCCAACTGTTGTAGAAGAATACGACTCGCCACACCTTTGATAAGTGAGTGATTTCTCGATCTGTCAGAAATATTGGAAATTCTTTCACTGTTAACTTCCGGTTTTTGTAGTATTTTGTAACAGTCGATCTGATTGGCTGCTCACTTCCAACTGTTTCAATGGGCAGCACACATTGACATATTGCGGGAACTACGACGCGATAAATTTGGACCAATCAAATAACAGGTTACAAAATGCCTTGTTGTTGTTGTTGTTCTACCGGAAGTTAAGAGTGAAAGAAAATAGCAGAAATGTTACGGCAATGAAAAAAACAGTATTACCTGATAAATACGGCAAGTTGAATCAGACTTTCGATTGCATCTTGAAGATAAATAATTTATCTGTCGAACGGTATAAAAACTTTGACGATTATCGACGCGTGTGGAAAATACGCGTTTGAAAACGAATGGTACCGCGAATCGGCTTCATTACCATGTGTAATATATAGACAAATGAACGGGGCTTTGTCAACAACTTTACGTTTTTGAGTTTGTGTTTGGATTTTGTTGGCTTAAAACTTATTTTGGCATATAATTTGAACCACAGTTTGGTGTTCTGGTGCCAGTGACGATTACCTAAACATTAAAAATGTTTGGTCTAACCTTAATCTCATGATAATCTTTGACATCGTAAGTGCCAATAGCTCGTGTTTAAAAACATATAGGAAAACGGGAGAATAACTGCAGTGTACAGCTCAATCCAATACTATCTAAGAGTGTAGATAGTTTCATGTTTACAGTTTTTGAAAGGTAATAATAACAATTCAAGGCACAAAAATAGCTCATAGGTTGTGCGTTTAGGTGGTTTAAGGTCCGGTAACTAAATGTGTTAAAATCACAGAGAAATAAGTCCTCTTATAATTCTTCTTATAACATAAACAGTTTGCATATGCAAAAACAATAACTTGAGCACACGGGTAGGCCTACGACAGGTATAAGAAAATATTACACGTAATTAGATCGTGACATCTTCGCTTTCAATCCGGAATATACTTCAATCATATTTACGATTTAGTGTGCCATGCTACCAGAGCATATTGTTAGAACGGGTTTTGCTTTGTTCAACGTATTTCCATAACAAAAATGGTAGCCACCTAGCGTACATAGTTAACGAATCCGGAAGATCGTGGCTGGTAACCAAAACTCTTACCAGCGATCTCGTTAAACGCTCTATACAGGTAACGATGCGTCTGTTGATGGGACAATATTGTATTGTCTTGCACAGGGAATAGCCCTGCAAATCTGCTCCAATAGCTCGCTTATTTAGATGAGTAACCGATCTCTCTCTGTAAACAGCAGGTTTCATATACCAAAATGTTCGTCAAGGACTGTTGCATATGAAATGATATTTCAATTTCCATGAAAGTGCTGTAGATTTGAGAAATCCAAGATGGCGTCCAAGATGGCCGCCAAAATCGTGCAAACATCCCAGTATAACACTTTTCATCATTATTCTGTTGTATGTTAACATATTGCAACCAAATTTGTTTCATTTGTACGTAAACTGAAAAACCTTCAAACTCAGTTACTTTTTAAAACTTTCAATCGTAAAAGTCAAGGTCAAATCAAAGGTCAAAGGTCGAAATTTACGGAAAATGGCAACTGACAAGGGTGTATTTGTCTTTTTTGTTCCGGATATTTAATATATCATCGTTTTATTTATGCCAAAGTACACCACAAGGATTGTTGTTTGTATATACATTACAGTTTTGGAGTAGAAGTTTAATTTTTATGGAAATCCAAGATGGCGTTCAAGATGGCCGCCGAAATCGAGTAAACATCCGAGTTTAACAATTTTCATCATTATTCTGTTATTTGCTAATGTATTTCAGCCAAATATGTTTCATTTTAAAGTATACTCAAATATCCTTAAAATCATTCACTTTTGACAACTTTAAATCGTAAAGGTCAAGGTCGGATCAAAGGTAAAAGGCCCTTTTCAGCCAAATATTAAATATACCTTTGTTTTGTTATGTCAAAATATACTATAGGGCTTGCTTTTGGCAAATAATAACTAACACTCTTTTTTGGGGGCTTCATAAGGTTGTTTTAATTGATATCATAATACAATATGGTGTATAAAATAGCCATCAATATATATTATATAGTAGAAACAGTAAGTGACCAAAATTGCCATTTATCATCATCTTTGTGTGGACTGTACACATAATTCACATTTTTTGTTTTACAGTTAACTAAACTTCGGTACATTCAAAACAATTTACTTTTAACAAAGAACTTCTGTAGAGTGTTCAAGGTCAAATTGAAGGTCAAATGTTTTTATTTAGGACAAGATAAAGTCTGGCCATTTTATTTGAGATTCTTGATAGTAACATCAGTCTCATATAACAATGACAGTGAAGTGAATCCATGTGAAATAAGTAACATTGTAATGAATTAACATTCAATAATTAAGTAATTAAACTATTTGTATCAGATCTATAGTTTGATGTATATTGGGCGGAATACAACATTTCAAAGGTATAACAATATTAAAAAATCTGTCAACAATTCTGAATAATTGTTACCAGGTGCTAAAATGAGATCAACCAAATTAACAACGTTATTGTGCAACATTCATGTTCAACAATGCTCATGAATACGTGTGATACAATTTCTATAGCATTTGTCACTTTTTACAACTAGTATCAGGGCGACAAATATACAATGATATACAATCATGATTCGTCACTATCTGACGTTTCCAATTATCGGGCAAAGATGGACGAAAGTGTGTATACAGTTCTGTAATTTCTTCACTGGAATCAGCTGATATTCGTACACAGGGTAGCTGCCTTCCTCCATTCACAAATAATGTTTCCTGCGACCTTAGCTCATTGCAAGCATTTTCCATCATGTACCGCGTGTAGAACTCTATGAGGCGTTCTTTATTGGAACCGCTTCGCAGGAATAACTTCCAGTCGCTTGGTATTTCAAGTTCAGGAAGGCTCGTGAAATTTCACAAGATGTGAAAAACATTCATATTGTTTTCGACAAATACAATGAAGATAGCCTGAAAACACAAACTAGACAGGAACGGGGTGACCTGAAGAACAACACTGCAGGCAATATACATGCCCATAGTGAACATTGAGACAGCAGACACAGTGTGTACAAATGTATACACACTTTCGTCCATCTTTGGCCGATAATTGGAAACGTCAGATAGTGACGAATCATGATTTTGTATGTGGGTGAACAATTTATATTTGTTGCACATGAAAAGGTATGCAATAACTGTCTGATACTTGTAATGTTTACGTATGATAGACTCGTTTAACTTGACACGAGGTTGACACATTGTATCAATGTCATTGCTTTTTATAACTGATGTGTTCATGTTGTATATCATTGTATATTTGTCGCCCTGATACTAGTTGTAAAAAGTGACCAATGGTATAGAAATTGTATCACACGTATTCATGAACATTGTTGAACATGAATGTTGCACAATAACGTTGTTAATTTGGTTGTTCTCATTTTAGTTAATATATTGACTACTGGACATATGGAGAGAAGTCCTTCTCAGACAAATTCATCACCTAATGTGAGTCACACAATAAATCCCTCAAGTACCGGTAATTCATCTAATACCAATACAGAGGGCAGGAAAATATCCAGAAATGCGAGATGTACCTTTGTCAAGACCACTGCTCAAAATACATCATATAGAATCATACCAACGCCTGAAAGTAAATCATAAAAGCTTTTGAGCTTCAGATATCTCAGAAAGAAACTGTTTACTTCAACACCTATGAGTTCTTCACCTGTACGCATCAACTCACACTTAACTGTCAAATCCGATGGCAATCAACTGGGTGTCAGCACAACAGAGCCAAAGTGCATTGACACAAGTGATCCACCTTCGAACCTTTGTAGAAATCCATCAACACCAAACATCACACAAGATAATACCGTTTCGTCACCAATACTGCATGATGACTGTGATAATGAACTAAACTATGATCACAGTTATGACACTGTGTCATTTGTTGATCCCTGTTTTAGAACACTCTTATTTGACGACACCGATTGTCAGGAAACAGAAAATGTGTTTAAAACTGATTGCTGATGACAGTCAAATTAACTGTTCACAAACTACAAATCAAACTTCAAGTGAGCAGATCGATATACTGCAATCTGAAATTGATACATTAACATGTCATAACCAGGATCAGGAGTCACACATAAATCGGCTAGTTAAAAAATTACACCAATGCAAAGAAAACACTACAAAACCATGCACATGCAAAGCCCACACTAGCGAATTGAATGCCACAATACTAATGTTAGAGGAAGAAATTAAGAACTTGAAGAACGGCAACAAGCAATTAAGCAGGAAAACAAACTATTAAGAGACAAACAATCATCCCAAAAATCAATTCACAAATCAAATGAATTTTTACAAGAACAGCTGTCAAATTTATTAGAAAGATACGAACAACTTGGAAGACTCAATTACACAAATGAACAATAAAACAGAAAAATTATCAGTCAGTACAAATCACGAGCTTAGCTTACTCAGAACAGAAGTGCTAAAAAAGAATCAAACAAATCCAGTCTGCGACACGGCAATTGCTTGCGACACATCACTTTCAAGACAAAACACCGACTACACAGCATCACCAACCAAGGAACATTGGAAGAAACCAGATAACGCACAGACAAGAAAAATTCTAATGTTAGGAGAATCAGTTACAAAATGCTTAAGACTGAGCAACTTCAACTCACAACAAATAATCAAAGTACTGAAAGTACTGACAGGCTGGCGAACTGCTAAGGAACAATAGTTCTTCAAGTAATATAGCATCAAGTGGTTTTCTAAGTCGAAAGAGAGGTAAGTGCTGGACTCAACAAAAAAAAAATTAAAAAAAATTTAAAAAAAAATAATTTTGGAGCCGCCGTGATTCGATCGTTGGACCTTAGCATCAGAAAATTACTAAGCGAGTTGCTCATCCACTCGACCACGATCTCGTTGGAGAGTACTGACCTAAATAATTTAACATAATAAAATCATTTATGCGCGCGCTATATCGCGTTCGTAACGCGTAGTATACGAACGCGTAGTAATAATTATCAACGCCTTTAAACACCTTTTCTTTTAATTTCATACAATTTCCTTCGATTTCAATATTACAATCGAACAGAATAAATGAAACAACCCCACAGAAAATTGAACTGGGATCCCAGTGGGATCCCGGTGGGATGACTTAATCCCGGTGGGATGTTGTCATTTCAGTGGGATGGAAATTCATCCCAGTGGGATCCCGGTAATAACCTACCGGGATTTCCAAGTACATTTCCCGGTGGGATCCCACCTGAATAGTATTTTAGACTGAACTTATTTTTGTTGACTATTGTTTTTTCCTTTTAGCCAACTTGCATTTTTTTAGAGTTTCAGCTAGAAAAATGTTTTATAAACCGTTTGACCATGGTGAGAAAAGACAAACTGAAGCTTGACCATGGTCTAACATCGTCAGTGTTTTCAACGTTGGTTGACCATTTGACCATGGTCGACTATGGTCAACCATGTTATTGTCTCACACTTTTATATTATCTCCCTAACAAAAATTATATAATTATATTTTTTTTAAAGTCCCAAAAAAAACACTTTTAAAATAAATGTTAGCAAAGTTATATATCATTATTATTATAAAAATAGAAAGATTTATTAATTAGTTTGACAAAATAAAAAATTCATAACTACAACAAAATATTAATTAAGCTTTCCTATAAGAAATCAAATATTACCTGACATTATTTGAAACAAGCTGATTCATCTGTAGCTTGAACATTATCAGCAACTGGTGAGTTCTTGCCTTTAATTGTTCTAACATGGTATCTGACCATGTGACAAGGTAAGAAATACCAAAGAACTAACTGTGTTTTGTTAAATTGCACAAGATTTTGAGGGAAAAAAATCAACACTGCCGACCACTGGGATCCCGACCAATTTTCCCGGTGGGATCCCGCCTCTCATCCCAGTGGGATCCCACCCCTCATCCCAGTGGGATCCCACTGGGATGAGAGGCGGGATCCCGACCAATTTTCCCGGCGGGATCCCTCATCCCAGTGATTTTTTCTATAGGGAAGGAAAGTTGAATGTTCTTATCTTGCAAAACTGATTAACGAGGAGGAACTTTTTGCATTGGGTGTATAGATTCTGTGTTTTCAGTTTCGGGAGTAAATTCATCTTAGTGGATTTCATTTTTTAGGATTGTAATAGTCTGGCGCAAATCGCCAGCC
Source organism: Spisula subtruncata (assembly GCA_963678985.1). NCBI lineage: Eukaryota > Metazoa > Mollusca > Bivalvia > Venerida > Mactridae > Spisula > Spisula subtruncata. The sequence goes on from OY787660.1 coordinate 62,506,048, forward strand.
TAAAAACAAACATTGTTTCACACAGAGGACACACAATAGCTGATTTAAGTAATAGTTTAATTACTTAATTAATGAATGTTAATTCATTACAATGTTACTTATTTCAAATGGATTCACTTCACTGTCATAGTTATATGAGACTGATGTTACTATCAAAAATCTCAAATAAAATGGCATTTTGCCAGACTTTATCTTGTCCTAAATAAAAACATTTGACCTTCAATTTGACCTTGAACACTCTACAGAAGTTCTTTGTTAAAAGTAAATTGTTTTGAATGTACCGAAGTTTAGTTAACTGTAAAACAAAAAATGTGAATTATGTGTACAGTCCACACAAAGATGATGATAAATGGCAATTTTGGTCACTTACTGTTTCTACTATATAATATATATTGATGGCTATTTTATACACCATATTGTATTATGATATCAATTAAAACAACCTTATGAAGACCCAAAAAGGAGTGTTAGTTATTATTTGCCAAAAGCAAGCCCTATAGTATATTTTGACATAACAAAACAAAGGTATATTTAATATTTGGCTGAAAAGGGGGAAAACGACTTGTCAGCAGCCATTTTCCCTAAATTTTGACCTTTGACCTTTGATCCGACCTTGACCTTTACGATTTAAAGTTGTTAGAAGTGAATGATTTTAAGGATTTTTGAGTATACTTTAAAATGAAACATATTTGGCTGAAATACATTAGCAAATAACAGAATAATGATGAAAAGTGTTAAATTCGGATGTTTACTCGATTTCGGTGGCCATCTTGAACGCCATCTTGGATTTCCATGAAAATTAAACTTCTACTCCAAAACTGTAATGTATATACAAACAACAATCCTTGTGGTGTACTTTGGCATAAATAAAACGATGATATATTAAATATCCGGAACAAAAAAGACAAATACACCCTTGTCAGTTGCCATTTTCCATAAATTTTGACCTTTGACCTTTGATTTGACCTTGACCTTTACGATTGAAAGTTTTAAAAAGTAACTGAGTTTGAAGGTATTTCAGTTTACGTACAAATGAAACAAATTTGGTTGCAATATGTTAACATACAACGGAATAATGATGAAAAGTGTTATATTTGGATGTTTGCACGATTTTGGCGGCCATCTTGGACGCCATCTTGGATTTCTCAAATCTACAGCACTTTCATGGAATTTTAAATATCATTCCATATGCAAAAGTCCTTGACGAACATTTTGGTACATGAAACCTGCTGTTTACAGAGAGAGATCGGTTGCATGCTATAAAGCTCATCAAATTTGCAGGGCTAGAAGGACTGTTTATTGATTTTCTGGCCCAAACTATTTATGTTTTCCGCGAATAAACATTTAATGAGGAAACGAAATGGTTAGATGCGAAATATCGTCATTTTTTGGCACAATAAACCGACGTTTTTGCACTCTTCCTCATTATATGTTTGAATGAAAACTTACTCGTGCACGATTTTTTATATGCTCGTATGTTTTATGTTCAAATTTCATTCTGAAACTCTCAATGAAAGTGCATAAATACGTTTTTTCGATGCCTCACATCTTCGCGCACCTTTTTGACAGAGTTATCGAATATGGTAGCTATCCGATGAGCTGGTAGTCGAATACTTAGGGTAATGATTTTCGATTTGGTACCATCCACCAAATGTTCACTATTTTTAGGGTTAACTATTCAGTAGGTGATCTTTACGTATATGTTGTCGGTTTTGAATTAACTAATTTCTCTCATATACATCCATATAGAGATGAACTGGCTGTAAACCTAGAGGAAGTCTCGAGTGAATCAGTGCTATAATTATGTTAAAAAATTACCAATTTTCTAGGGCTCTTTTCAGCTGTTAGGCCGCTCAAGCACCCTTTGATATTTCAACTTCCCCTGGTCATTGAGCTGCATATGAAAACATACACTCGTGTCTCCCTGGGGAGACTATTTCTTTCCTGTGGGTGTAGCAGCCAACATCGATCTGCGGCACCCAGGAATAGACACTGCCCTCACAGGTACCATTTTACACCATGGTGGAGTGAAGCTGTGGGACTTGCTCAGAGAAATTAACCAGTGGTCCAGAGGGGGATCGAACCCGGGACATCTAGATCCCGAAGCGCGCGCCCTACCTCTAGGCCACCGCTCAAGCATGTAAGCGAACCAATAGGTCTCGTCGGAATGTAGGGCAGCGCGTCCGGATTTCTTGTATCACACAAACTTGCTTACCCCCATTGCCATTGTCCAACTGCTAGGCATGGATACAATCGAATGACGCTCAACGTCTTATCCGCTTCAACGCTTAACTTATAATGTCCGCATTTGGAAACATGAACCGATAGTCAATTAAGAAAATGTCCTGCTACACCAGCGAGTTTCGAACTTAAATTGCAGCTGTATAAAATGATGACATATGAATACACTTTGTGTATGTAGTATAGTTATAGTTAAAACATTCCATACGTTTTCTAGCATAAAATAAATTGCGCGGTCGTGTTCACGCACAACCCATTTGAACTAACAACGTTTCTGCATCGGTGTCTATGACAATGTTTTCATGTTCGTGGATGACGTCATAATATATTTATGTGCATCAAAACACGTAACGCGTCGATATGCATTTATGGCAATTATGTCAACGGAATGTTAAACCGCACATTAACATAAAGTACGAATGTATATAATTATGGTGTTAAACTCACTTTAAGTTGGCATTCGTGTGAACAGCCTAGAGTCATACACAACTTATAAATACTTTTGAAGCAGAGTGAAGCTCACAAGAGAGTTGTACGGACACCAAAGGAGCTACGAATATCCCAATACCATGGCTAATTATGAAAACTGCGATGTTTGCCGATACACATACACCTATGGCAGCAAATCGCATGGACCCAAGTAGATAGGTGAATACTTGGAACAGCGTTCAAATATAATAAACAAGCGTTCGGGATATTTCGGACAGTATCGTTAGCTTTGGTGCAAGAAGTTGCGAATTGATGTTGCTACGCTGTCTGGTTAAAAAGCAAAAAAGGTGTCACTTGCATGGCTTGATATTAAAACATTCCTTGTACAAGAAAAAACAAATTTTAGATTTGTGTTTAGGCTGTGCCAAGTTGTTTGTCAAAAACTTGAGTATGTGTCAGCAATAGATAGCTCAATTAAGAAACTAGGTAAAGGTTAGATTTTATCATAATGAATCTTTAATGCTTGTAGATTAATTGTGTGATGTATTTCCAGTATTGACCGAACAAAACTAATCAAAACGGACACACACGCTCACAGACGCTCACATAGACAGATCTTTGCATCATAGTCAATTTAGGAACCAATTTAGAACCTAGGTATAGATTATAGTTTGATTAAAATGTTCAAGGATATTTTTATGGAGCGCTTACGGCAGGTCTGGAGGGGAGTGAATCACTTACGTTTACAAAGGTGTTTGTGGTAACTATTTTTATTGTAGTGACTGACTGTCACTAAAATATGAAATACTGATTGAGACGTCGATTTTTTGTTGAAGTTGACTCTTTTTTGTATCATGAAAGGCATATGTTCATTTTAAATTATAGATGTAATCATGGTACCCACGGCATTCGTCTGAGTAAAACAACTTGTCTGTAATTTGTTTTTGGTTAGATTGTGGGACAAATTGAAATGAAACTATGAATGCGTTTTTACTGCATGTATTTGCCATTAATCAAACGACATCACGCCATGAAATTAATATCTTCGGCAGTAAATTGCTTGATAGATGTAACAGAACAGTTACGTATGTGCACAAAGTTATCAAATATTCCCATATACAGTATCTACATTGCCGTACCATCCGGCATGCGATATGCCTGGAGGTAATAATCTTTTTAATAAAATATTTACTTTTAAAGGTTTTAATTTCAAGTAACATTCCTACTTTTATGGCATATATTATACTGTAAACTATTTATTTATGAAGTAATAATAACTTGCTTGTTACTGCAACCAAGCTATGTCCATGCTCTTGAGTATGGACATATATCGTTGTACGTATGATAGTTATGTAAAGTCAATGGCAAGATGTACAATACTAGTATCATAGATAATTAGGTATACAAAAATAGGCATAAAACTGATATTGTTACGCTGTTTGGTGTAATCAAAACTGTCATTTGCTTTGTAATGCTTAATATTAAAACTTTTTGCACACAGAAACACGTCTTAATTGTTTGTAAAGCGATGTAACAACACCACGTGACTTTGAGCTACAGACCGAAGACGAAGTTTACTTCACTTCGAAAAAAATCCGTCAGTAGTTTATGTCTTCAACATTTTATTCGAAACATATGCCAAGCTTAGGGAAGTATCTCGACCAGCAGTTGAGCCGTTTTTTGTCTAGCACATAGAGAAACCTTTTGAAAAAAACGGCTTCAAACTACAGACCGACACTCCGAAGGTTTTACTGGGTGTTTGCAAAAAACTTTTTTTTTTTCGAAAATTTATATATTTTTAAGGTCCATTTGTACAGATATCCACGAGCCGGTTCAAGAGGTGCACTTTCTTTTATAAAAAAAACTGTTTTATGCATTGCAATTATCTAAATAAGGCTGTGTATTTACACAAACAATGTTATGGGATGAATGTAAGTCTAAAATTAACTTCATATTATAAAATCCATTGCTGAAGGTTTACTTTAACTGTCGCTTGTGTAACACGTTGTGGATGACGACCATGTAGATTTATGTTGATTGCGCCATATGAATCGGCTGTGAAATAGTATCTACATTTTATAGTATACCATTTTAACTATTGGATCAATTTTGATAAGATCTGGAATGTAAGTAACTTAGGCATTGCTGTACATAAATATAATTAGTTCATGGAGATATTGATAGTCATTTTTTGTTTTTGATTGATTTAAATTCTGGTTCATTTATAACAAGTTAACCTTCATAGAACAATATAAATTTTCAATTTTTTTTTTTTCGTTTTCAACGATACAGTTACCTGTGGTCACAAATAAATGTTGCGAAAAACGTATATTATTTCCATTAGCGTGGGTTACAGTTACTAGAAATTGGTGAAGATATTTCATACTTAGATTAGACAGCTCAAAAGTAAGAACTAGTTCAGTGTCACCGATAAAATATTTGATAAACTCAATATAGAGATACTCAATATAGAGATTAGTGTCTATAGGGTCCAAACGGCGATCTTAAAATTAGCATGGGATCACCGCACCATACATATTTGGACGATGGTTTTAGAACATAAAAAAATTGACGTATTTAACGCGATATGAGCACATGTTACAGTACCATTACCATTGAAAAAGAAACAAAAACATTAAATTGAAAAAAAAAATGGAAAAAAATAGTTTTTCTTGAAATTTAAGTTCTCATAAGAACTGAACAAATAATATGCCTTCGTCTGAATTCTGTAATTTCGCTGTCACTGTACACCTTCAAGCGATGGTCATACAGTTCAGGTACACACAAGAGCTAATATTCATTCGCTTGTCTGTACCTGTGTGTTCGAAAGGTATGTGCCTTTGCAGCGATTGCCGTCTAGTCTGGCGACCCGTATTCAAATCCGGATGGAGGCATAACTTTATATGTCTGTCATGTTTCAGCAGAAAGAAAGCTGACCAGCAAATAAAGGCGAAGCGCGGCACCAAGATTGTCCGCTATCATGACGCACTGTCCGTGAAATGAGTCGACATGCATAAAGGCCGTTCACCGCTAGACATTATGTTTAGTTCATGTACGTGCATAAATCATTTTTGACCGATATTTTCTTATTTTTTTCATTTCCATGATTACGCATTGTGAGGTTTTACCAATCGCAAAAGAATGTGTTACTTAACTTAGTTTGGTATACAAAACGTGTTTGTATTTGTTTGGATATGTGTGGTATTCCATGCGATTTGTTACATACATATTCTTCCACAGTTGAAGAAATCAATTCTCTGCTTGGAGAAAAGCCAATAACCGGTTGATAATTATTTATCTAACGTATATTTTCACTCTGATATACCAATGTATCGCGATTGTTATAAGAACTACTGATTGAGAAGTCGAGTTTCTAATGAAGTTGGCTCTTTTAACAACATCAAAGGCGCAAGTTCATTCGAGATAACAGATTACAGAACATATCGTGTTATGTCGATTCTTTGTCATTATAGATGAATGCATTAACCCGAGTAAACCTGCAAAATGTTTACAAATCTGATTTTTTTCACTGATTAGACATTGTGTCTATTTTTAATGAAACTGTATGTGTTTTACTATAATTTATATATTTATTTCTCAGACATGATAAGATATCTTCGACAGTATCTCATAAATATGATAAAACCTTATAATTATAGTTCAAGAGCAAATATATACGTTTCGCATGTCTAGAGGTAATATAATGGTATTAAAGTTGTGATGCTTTTTTATAGTTAATAATATCAGAGTAAAATTCAATTTAACAACATAGACTAGGAGTATAATATTCTGACTTGTATATAAGATTATTATAGTACTTATAATATACATGCATGTATAACACTACTGGTACGGCATATACACAATCGCACCACAAAGTGAAAAGCTAATGACACCACTATATGAGAAAGTATCTCAATACTTGTGAATGGAATGAGTCCATGCACAAGTGATGACCACTCAAGTATATCGATTCAAAACAACACAATGTATGCTGCTATCATGACACCACTAAACACAAGAGCTTCCTGCGTGACTCGATCAGCTGCATTAAAATAGGCCTCTTCTATATCGTCCAGCAGAGCAAAAATTCTAGTAGGTCCACCAGTCCCCCGTCTCACTTTCATAGATCCGAGAACAATGGTTGTTCCACGCTGTGGTATACTGTCCAAGTTAGCAACATATTCTAACAATGGAACACCGTTTGGTTGTAGGTACATGTGACAATAGTATTGGTCAGCTTGCCCAGGGTCTGTAGACGGTGTATCCACGCCAAGAACCGAAACCTGTGATATATTAACATTCGTGAACGTTAACATCGCAAATACAAATGAATTCAATAAATCAAGACTATGTATGTTAAGTTGATGACATTGCATCGATGTTTTTCTATGCATCCCAAATGTCCCCACTCTGTTTCATATTCATGAACAACGAATACTGTTAGTGTTGGACGGAACAACGTGTTTTCTACAATTACTGCAACAAGGTCTTCTGTTTATGGCTTGCTAGTTTTGCCAATTAACAACAAGCACGTTACATAAAGCCTCGTCAGTTTTGATGGAATTAGCAAAGCCCATGGCCCGTATTCATAAAGCTCCTAAGGGGACAACATTCCTTAGGTTGATATTTTTACTTAAGGTTTTACAGGAATTCCCTAAGTTTTGATTTCACCTTAGGTATCTGAATGATACTTAATGTTGTTTCAGATATCTAAGGTGAAATCATTTAAAACTAAGGGAATTCCTATAAAATCTTAGGTAAATATATCAACGTAAGAAATATTTCCCCTTATGAGCTTTATGAAAACGGGCACAGAACGCAGGCAACAGACAACCTTTTGTTAAGTTGAAGGTCAATATGCCATGCCAAATGTCACAACAGAGTATGATATGACCAACTAGACAGCAGTTGTTAGTAAGCTTCAGGGATACAATGGACAACGAACACCATATGGTCCCCTAGAATTACGAGAGGCCAGGAACTCTTCTGAAGCATCACATATCAGAAATCACACACTATGTGTACAGCCCAGTAAGGATAAAAATACAGTGACGCAGTGGAGCAATCCACTTATATGTTGTAAAAACAAGTATAAAAGCTTATACCAACAGTTCAATACCAAATTAAACCATACCTGTTTCAGCAAAGGTTTAAATCTTTTGGGTATACATTAAATATGACGTCACTATCAGAATACCCTAACTGGACTATAATATAAAAAAACAGCATCATAATTAATTACCTGTCTTTCCTCGAGCAACATTTCACATGCTTCTAAGCTCCATCCTGGGAAACGGAATGTGGTAGGATCACTGAGGTTTTGACTCCCAAACACCTGTGTGTGGTTTGGATATTTGCTCCCCCACCCAGAGTTCATCATAATAATTGCGTTCGGAGGGATTTGTCCATACTTGGCTTCATGTTCTGGATGCAAAATAAAGGGAACATTTTACTTCATTAGAAATCTGAATTGCTTGTAAATGTGTGAAAATAAACTAGTACCGACACATTTCCTTGGTGTAACAGGACTACTTCATGGAAACTGAGTTTCTTTTGAACTTATTATAAGAGAATGGAATATACATATCGAGGGGGTGTCTGCAATACTGTAGTAAGTCCTTCTTTATCTATATGCAGTTACTACAGTCTTGCGGGCATCCATCGATATTAGCACCTGTGTTCCATATTATCTCCTTATTATGAAACTTCACAGTTGTCCCCTTAGGAATCTACACTGACAAACACAGATTCAATGTGCATCCAGGATTAAAATTGTCTGGAGAGCATAGATCTATCGTGAACCTACACGGCCGTTTGTTAGAGCTGAGCTATGAACCAGTAATAAGAAATTCTCAGAATTAACTTACTTTTGATATCTTCAACAGTTATGGCATAATCAGGATTGGCCTTGGCTTCATCCTTGATATCAATAACCACACCTGGCCCAATCAAACGGTGCGGAGAAATTTCATCTAGTGCCTGTCGTCCTTTTCCAAAATGTAACGGTGCATCAATATGAGTTCCTTGGTGTTCGTAAAATTCCATCTTACGTAAAGCCACCCTACATAAAATATGAAGCAAACATTCGGAATATGTATGATCTTTAAATTTATACCACAAATGCACATTGACATATTTAGTTTTACTAGAATAAAGCATTTCCTCCAGAAAAGAGACCAGTTGCAATCACAGATAAAGAAAAGAATGCTTTAATGCAAACGTACTGTGAGATACAATAAATTTCAAATTAAACTTAGTTTAGAGAGTTTCAACATAGTCTTAAAGTGTATAGAGCTATATTCTAACAGTCATTCAATGTCGAAATAATTACTTGCATCGTTTTAAGTATGATGCTAGACTACCTAAATTGAAAATTAAAACTTTGGATGTGTTCCGTGAACTTTGATTCAATCGTCAAAAAATAGACAATTCTTATAGTTTTACATGGTGTTCTAGAACACTTTCGTATGAAAATGGACAGTTTGCATGTCAAATAAATCACAGAGAGAGTTCCTGTTAAAATTGAAGCAAAAAATAATCTAATGGATACGAAAGCATAATTGTTTTTCAGTTTTTGAAACTTTAAAAAAAAATTCTTCCGATATAGCTCTATACACTTTAACAAGACCCTGCACACCTGGAAAACTGCAGAAATAATATTGCAATTGCAACAAAAGTGTATCTGGCTGTCTTTGAACAAGTAATAAATCGGTCAATCAGATAGCAGCATTCGGCAAAAGCAGCAGATCACAGCAACACACGTAATAATAAAACTTAGATACACACAAAACACAGGCTACAACTATCACTATCAATGACTATGTAGAACTAAAACAAATTATTTTATAATTATACTAAAAAGAGTTACATAAACATTTTTGTAATGTAACCAATTAACCTAACGTCTAGTGTTTATATATATAGGCAAATAGATAATTAAATTGACCTAGAGATCTGATTGAATAATTTGAATTTGGTTGTGGACATTGAACAAAGTACACATGTTTGCATTAACCAATTGATTCGCTTGATAACTTTTGTCAAAACCCTTTAACAAGCAATGCACCGAGTCCTAGTATTCCCTACAAGAAGTCAGGTCTTTTTTTATTAATCTTCTTAGAAATAACTTTCTTACCACACATCGCCAAAGTACTGTTCAATCCATGTCGTCATTTTGTAATAAGTCACATTAGTCATACCAAAATAAGCTAACGGATACTTTGGAGCATTCTCATCTAGTGTATGAGTCAAATCCACCATTTGTCTGGCATCTGAGAGGCCGAGCATAGCCACAATCATCAACAATGATAACCCAACCATGATTGCCTGAAATCCAAAGTATGACAATGTAAATTTCGGTCCATAATAATAATACAATACTTGAAGTAGTTTTTGTTAAGTAATCAAAGTTTCATATATGTATACAGGTTGCTGGCACACAACATTTATAGTTCAATCACAACTTGGCACGAAATACATTTGTATGCGAATGCTATAATCACAGGGACACCGTTTAATCAAAGAACTTTCAGAAGACTTTACGCACACAACTGTATGACTTTCGATTTTTTTACAACTACCACTTGAAGACAGATACTATTCATAGGATTACATTAATTGAAACATTGCGCAATGATGAAATGTGCAATACATGTCACTTGTACAACCCTTTGCTAAATTCGTTAGAAAATAATTAACATTCGTGCATTACTTAAAATTTCCGTCAGTGTTGTATTAAAACCAAAAGCCAGGTGAATAAATAATTGAATTAAAATGGCACATATTAAATCAAAGGGCAAAATTAACACAAACGAACTAAAGCAAGTGTGCATTTATTCATTTTGACACACAACTTGTAATAACAAAAACAAATTAAGCATTACATGTATTTTGTACAAATCTACTTACGTCGTAATCCAAAGATGTTTCTAAAATTAATGTTGTTTGTGTTAAAACTAGGGCAGGTAAATGTGATGTGTAACCTTGAATTAAGTAAGGTCATCAATTATGTTTCTTAATTAGATGATGTTATGTTTGTAATGTATGTTGCCTGTGCGAGCATTAAAATGACAAATGAAAGTTTCAATTATGTCGTGCTTTAAAGCCGTGAATGTGAAACTGAAAAGTATGGCGTACCATTTTGACCAAAATGCTATATATGTTCACGACAAACCATATGAGAAATGTCGTATAATTATTTTCGTTTGTGTTAATGCAATAGAGAAAAATATATCGTTATTCTCAGGACCATTGGTTTAACAATTATAAAACTATGGCACATGTCGATGGTCGTTTACGATATACTAAGTATTCTGAAATTATTAGCCAGTCACTGGTTAGTTGAGTTGGCAGAAAATCGTATTTTCAAAGACGCGATAGAGACTTGTTATCGGTGTCCGGCGATTTGCGTTCTGTTGTTGGGTTTGCCAGGAAATAATGTTCTTGCAGTCACTACGGCTTTAGCCTTGGCATTTGTCAGTTGCTAACGAAAGAGCAGCAGCATTGCGTGTTTATCCTCAGATATATGGTTAGGCTAAGCTGGAAAAAAAACAAGAAAAACAAATCTTGGACAACATTATTTTACTACATAAAACAGAGAATAATATTTGAGGTACCTCATCTTTACAAAATAACTGATACTCGTAGAAGTAGAATAACTAAAACGTTGTACATCTAATCAAGTGTTTAATTATCTTCATAAATCGAGGGTTGCTTGCAAGACTGTAGTAAGTCCTTCGTTAATTACATGTAGTTACTACAGTCTTGTGGGAAACCCTCGAAATGTTATCGATCTTATTATAAATGATAAAAAAGATTGTAATAACAAACAGTATGTAATTTATACCCCCCCCCCCCCCCCATTCTAAAGAGCATAGAAAAAAGCAATAAAAGCTGAATGATATTTAATTGTTTAAAGGAAAGCCGCATCTTAAGTCTTTCTAATCAGCTACGGTTCATTTCAATATTCCATTATCTCAGATCTTAAATGCATTGTATGTAGCAGGTATAGTTTGAACATGAAATTAACTTTTTTCGTTGTTAATAGCTGCTTAGATTAAAATTCGCCAACGTTTTTTATGATATTTGTGTCATAAATTTTAATGACCGTGCAGAATCGCTGCCTAGCTTAGATACATAATAAACAATAAGATTAAAATTCGCCAATGATTTCATGATAATTGTATCATAAATTTTAATGACCGTGCAGAATCGCTGCTTATCTATATCATATACCGGTAACTATAAACTATTTAAAAACAATTATGTTCTTATCTAATTACATCTGCTAAGAAGTGCATTAAGCCTTCTGTACTCGGCTACTCCCGTAGATGTTGTTCAATGAAATGCCAAAGCGCATCGAATGGCTGCCAAAACAATAAGTCGTTCAGTTCGTTGAATCGAGTCTGTCCACTTATACGAACAACGCAATATCAAAACATGGCTATTGTTTTAAACAATTTAATCGAATGAAAATGCAGTTAAAATCAATACTTTATCCAGTAAGCCACAGTCTCATTGTCAGACAAATGAGGAAAAACAGCAATATTTGCGTCCACAATGTCCACAATAGCTACAGATGACCGAATTTAATATAAACGAGTTATATAGTCCTGTTAGGATATTTTGAGACTGACGTGGCCGTTAATGGGTACCGAAAACAGTTTATTATTGGAATGTTGGTATAAGTCTTTAGACATGTTTTTACATCGTAATAGTGGATTGTCCCACTGTGTCACTTTATTCATACCCTAACTGTACTGTATGAACAAATATATTATATTGATTCTTTTAAAATTGCTCTTTTCTCATCAAATTACGACCTACGTCCGCGTGTGATAAGCTAGTGCGCTGTGACATTCTGTTATAAAGCGGCGGTAACCAACACAATTACTATAAATTGTGATATTATTTGTTAACAAATCAATACAGATTGTCTCATAGAATGACATGTTAGTTCATAATACCGCAAATCCGCGTATTCTAATAAAGCAAAGCAAATAATCTTGTTATATAAGTGAACTAGACCGTAGAATCGAGGCATTGAGATAGGATTCTCTCTCAGAGCCTCATTATAAGTACGCTGGAGCAATATTTACTAGTGCTGAAAACTACTCCTATTATCAGATTGTTTCGTTTGCTTGCGGCATTCTGCTAACAAGACAAGGATTGTCTAAGGTCGAGGAGAATATCAGAGTTATTATCAGAAGCTGTCAGTAGTTTGTTATTTTTCAAGACGTTTATAATGTTATCTAATAACCTGTAGGATTTTATTAAAATTCATATGACTTCAAAGTAAAATGAATCATGGATGCTGTTCTTCTGTTCATTTTCTAGCAAACTATTTCTTGCAATTGAAAAATAAATACGATAGACGTTTCCTTTATACTTTGGAATATAGTCTAAGTGTCGTGATTCGTATTCATTAAAATAAGGATTTTAACATGGACGCTAGCTTGACGAATGTGAAATAATGATGTTATAGATAAGAGAATGTCGTGTTGTTACGCCGGAAACAAATACACTTGATGGTTCTGCTGGGTTGAGTTTATGAACTGAATTTTCAGATAAAATCCATTCCATTCTGTAAGGTGAGAAACATTATAGTAGTTGTATTGTTAAAGTCTGCGAGTACAACAATGGAGCGTTTCCATCGGTAGTATTGGTGATATCGCCTGGAACTCCGCTGTTGTTTCATAACGACGTTGAGAGGAAGTACTGTTGTTTCACGAATGAATCGAGCATGAGCTAGTGTGTCGTTAATACATTTGGATTATCTTTTATTTCATGAAATGAATCCACGGACTATAAAATAAAGAAAGCTTGTGTTATTTTGTAGTGAAGTTTGAATAAAAAATATTTCAAATATCCAAAGAACTGTCGTTTGGTGGCGTTAGAAAATATGACGAACGCTACAAAGATTATCAACAGTCATGATGGTACTGACGCTCTAGGAATGCTAAATCCGTCGTATGTGTTTATATGTATCCTAGTGACACTGGGGATTCCGGGAAATATATTATCTATCTTAGTGTACGGATTTCAACTTAAGTCCGCTATAGGGCGGTATGCTATTCTTTCACTTGCAGTCTGTGACGTCATCAATTGTGTTTTGAGCGCTCCAGTGGAACTTTACATCATGTCACGATACTGGGATTTTGAACAAGCCGCACTTTGTAAAATGTCGCGATTCTTAACTTACGCCATGAACAATTCGTCTGCTTTGATTCTGCTTGCTATAGCCGTAGAGCGACACCGCGCCATTTGCTCCCCACATAAAGCAAAAATTCAAAATTCGTGTATGTTGCGGGCATGTATGTTGTTAGTGATGATCGGAACGCTCTTGGCTTTACCGGCGTTATGGATATACGGAATTCAGACTGATATTTGGTACTACAAGGAGACAAACGGACAAACACGAGCTGAGGTTGACAACACGACGTTCGGTTATCATCCGTACATCAATCTATTTCCACTGACAAACTCAATGACAGACGGAGACATCGATCTTCAAATAGAAACAAAACGATGCCTGATTGATGATAACTACAGACAAACATGGTTTGCGTATTCCCATTTTGGTTTTGTAACAATCAACAGCGTTATTGTGCTCCTGGTACTTATTGCGTTTTACATTCGTATTGGCAGAAAAATCGCCGGTCTTAGACATGGCGGCGATACCATCCGCCCAGCAGACGAACAATGCATCCCTACGAAGACTATGAAGAAAAAGACTAAGGCGACGTTAGTAATGTTCCTTATTACATTGGCATTCGAGTTTACAGTTTTTCCTTTCGTTGTTGTTACAAATATTCGATTTTTCACCAGACATGACTGGTTTCACAATCTGTCACTTTCCGGGAAAATGACGTATCACTTTTTCTTGAGGTCATATTACTTCAACAATGCCGTCAATCCATTCATTTACTGTATTAGTAGCAGCAACTTCCGGTCGGCTTTGGTTCAAATTTTACGTCGTATTAAAGGGAAAACAATAGGATGTTGCGTTCCGGACACAGGTACGTGAACAAAGCATGATGCCATTGATATCAAAGAACAGGAACTGTCTCATAATATGCATGTGTGCATTGGACGGTTTACAAATGGCTTTAATGTGGCATAGTTGTGGCGGATTTGACTGCGTATTACGGGGAATATTGGGATATGCTTGCTTATTTGAAAGGCATCCATAAGCAACTGATTTTATCAATATAAGACAGGCGCAGTAGGAGAAAGCTTTTTTTTATTTATTGAAAAAAACAGAGGGTCAGCGTTAGCTATTCTTTTTTTAGAATGTTCTTGATAATGTAGAGCCAACACTGTGTGAGTGATTACCTGTGTTTTAGCAAATCATATGCTTGTCTTGAGAAGACAATATACTAAATTTAGTTGAAATTTTTTATGACATCTGATTATTGTACAGTCAAATATGTGTTAGTGGCCACCTGTATTAAGCAACCAACTTTACTAAATACTGTTTTTTTTTAATTTTTAAAGGTACAAGCTTAAGTCTATGTCCAACTGAACATGCATCCCGACTCTCATTATTTCCATTGTACATCGCCAATGCAAAACAAGCTCCGTTGGTCATAGGCTGTATAGTAGTAAACAGATATTATTTTAATTGAGAGAAAACACGTGCTTGCTATGCACGTGACTACTAGTATGCCACATGACAAAGACTTGTCACTCTTTTCTGCACGTTGTGTTACATTCCTTTCGGTGATATAAATATAATATATGTCTGTGTTATCCAAAATTGTTAAATTGTTGTGTACAAGTTACATTGGATGTAATAAAGTTGTAAGTTAATATTTAAATACACCATTGTTTTGTTATATGAAGCGCTTTTTCTATATAAATATGATCAATTTCAGGAAAAGATACATTTGAGCCAGTCTCCGGGCAAACCTGAACTGGTCCCGCAGCCTCATTTCCGATTCAATCAAGGACACGTGGTACTAGTCTAGGAAAACCTGCTATTTTGACGTTATATAATTACAAAATGTAGCGAGGTTTTAATATTGTAGGTCTAAAATAAGGAAACATACCTAGATCTATTGATTCTATTTCACGTAATTAGCTCATATATAGTTGATTCAAAGATCTCTGTCACAACCGCGTAAACAAACATTCAACCTGGTCGATTATTACAGGTTTGTCAGGATTAAATTCTACCATCATAAATAGACTTAAATGATTAGAAATCTAATGGTCCTATAGCTTATAGGTTATACTTACTGCATTAAGCTATTCAGAAATGGAACATTCTGGTGTTTTTGACAGACATTTTTGAATCGACAATACTTGTAGTAGTATATCTTAGGTTTTATTCTTCCACGAATCCTGTCGAATTAATATACTAGTACTAGTACTTATGTACTTCGTTGCTATGGTGACCATTGTAGGACAAATATTTAGTTTTCGACGTTACACAAAAAGCTTTAAATCATTAGTTTTGTCAAAATAGCAGGTTTTCTTGGAGACTGACTCATTTGTATGTAGACTTCGACTACTAGTCGCAATATGTATAATACATGTATGTATTAGTTTAATACTACAGTGAAGCGTCTATGGTCATCAATAGCAGAATACAATAATAGACACAGATTACTAATAACGAATACATGTATACGTACATTTGGAACAGAAATAAATTCATACTCTAGTTCAACTCCAAAAACATCAAACTGACTCACCATACTCATATTTGGTCATTTTGTAGAATGCTTTTATTGATGCCAAATAAGGGATGAATTCTCCAAGTAGATCGTTGTTGCTGGGTGAGAAATGTAGTGTTAATTCAAATGCGCGCTGCTTAATTTAGTTCAAGAAAAACAAACAATCCCTCCGCAGAGCTCTATACTTATTGTCAACATATACCATTATAAACAACGTCTGCATCCCGGGAGGTAAACGTAACTCATATAGAACAGGGATTGTCGTGGTGTTGTTTGTTCTGAGAGCGCTAGCCTTGTTTTCAAACACTTTGCCATTAATGCTTGTATTTTAGTCTTTCTTATGATTCTGAGGAGCCACTGTCGCGGTCAAGTGGTAAGTGTGCTGGAAGTGTTACTCGAAGATCAAGGTTCAATTCCCACAGTCGCAGCAAATCATACCATTCCATGAAAAGTTGACAACATGTCAATTTTCTCCACACGTGAATGGGAGTTCTTGAAAGTACTGGTTAGAAACTTACAATACAGTATTGGCACACTGGTCTGGCGATTATGTCATCGTATAATAATATAACTGTTATAAGTGCTATAGGGGAAGAAAATGTGCAACCAGACCGAGGCTCGAACTAGGGAACCTTCGCTTACAGGGCGAATGCTCAACCGACTGTGCAAGTCGGCTGCTTACACAGGTTTCTCGCCTATATTTAATAGGTACAGACCGTGACATAATTCTTCACCAACAGCATCAGATTCAAATACTAGCAAACGTAAACTAATTCTGACCGAATGTAACATTTATTACCTGAGGTAATAATGAACATTTTACACGCTCACAGAATGCTTCAAGCGCGAGTATAAAATGTCTGTATCAGATATCTAAATGAACGATCTCTAACAAATAACAGAATTAAAATAATTATATATATGAAGTAAGTGTGTAGTCCATATAGCTAAAAGCATTTGTAATACTGCGAAGATCAGACATTTTGCGAGGTTAAAATTTCGCGAATTAGTTATTTTGAAGTTGGTTGTGAGGTTAATTTTTCGTGATTTGTTAAAGTCAGATATATACATGTTCAGCATTTAACTATCATTGATTCCGTGCAGTAGTACACTGTTTCACGAAATGTACCGGATGCTCGCGAGTATTTTTAGAGAAAACTAATCCATCGTAAATGTTTTGATTTTTCAGTAAATTATGACTTAATCCAAAAGCCTCACGGATATCAACGGGACAGGCATCAATAATGGTGCGATAATGGACGTAAAATTATTAATGGAAATATGAAGCTAATACATTGTGCTTACCCAGTAGGCTAGCTCCACAAACAATGCTGTCGGTGTGAACAACGGAAGCTTACTTCATCTGTCGGTCGATATAAAAAAATGACACGCCATTCCTTTTTTTTCAAATGAACAATTGGTACCATCATAATACCTCGAGGTACAAAGAAAATGTCCGTATATAATATACCTTGTAAAAGGCCCTGGCATACTATTTGATAACACGCTTCCTGATCGTCCTGATCGCTCACGATCTGTTAGCAAGAACACTTTGTACAGCTAAACATAACAAATACTTTTTTGTATGTATAGTATTGAATTATGTTTCATATGTTTTGTTTTGTTTTTATTTGTGTTCTTGGCCTTTTCTCAACATTGTTGTAGTTCTACACGGTAGCTCATTCACATAAACAGTTTCCATGGACTGTACTTTAACAAATTTCTAAATTACCATCTCACAAGCAACCAACCATTTCTCCACGTGTGAGGAATCAAATTTGTTGTCAATGACTTCATGCGTTGGTATCACCTGCTGCGATGTGCTAAGTATACCTCCAATGGTTTGTGCGAACGTCAACTGTATTGTTTTCCCTGAAATGAAACATGATAATTAAAGGTTCAATGAATTGAGCTATGTCGGTAGAATGGGCCGGGTTTCATAACAATAGCCTACACAAACTTTTGTATGAGAGGTTCCCCCTAAACTGTCAATCAAATTCCGATTTTTCCATGCTAACATATTTTTTCAACAAATGCTCTATTCAACCATTATATTATATTTATATACAGTAAGGTGTCAGGTATCATTAACGCATACGTGTACACTTACGGACTTTGAAAACGCACCACTTATTCAAACCACGAAATTTAATAGTAAACATTGTTTAATTGTATTAAAATTTTGTCTATAGATAGCTCAGTTATGTTTTAACATCTAGCAAAATTTCAAAAAGACATATGTAACTATGTTACAAAGTCACGTGACATCCACGTACTTAAGTCTCAAACCCAAATTCACAGTAGAGGGAGAGTGCGTGTAAATTTATGTTTTTGGTGCGTTCACAACAACGGGTACTCTTTACAATTTCAATCCGCTTCTGGGGAATGTTCCTCTATTCATCAACAAAGCTTCGGACAACCTTGTGGGCAGATTGCGTCATGGAACTCATCCGTGGACTCAGGTTTGATAGAACATGTCATATGTTTTCGGTGGGATCAAAATCTGGGACATTCCATCACGCAGATATTGTTTTCTTCAAGAAAAGTGATTGTTATTCGCTATTTATGCCCATGGTTATATTCACACTGTCCAAGGTTAACACCCCTGTCTTCCGGAAATAGTGATACAATAAGGAAGTGACTGCATGTTGAAGCACGTGTTCAATGTTAGATGAAACACAAATTGGCAGGGTTCTAAATGAAAATGTCGTATTTCATTAATAAACTCCCTATATGGAGATCAATGGTGGTGTCAGATGGCATAAAACGCTATTGGAGACGCATATTTATTGTATCATGACAATGTAATCGCGAAAAAAACGCGTGGTGGCTACTTCCGGTATGTAACATGTCTTTACCTCCAGAAACATCAGTTTCAGACTGATATTAAATGTAATATTTGGTTTGGAAAACTTAAAACGTGTTGTTTTTTTGGTATGCTAATGAATCGTTTACACATCGTCATTTACACATTTCTGATATTTTCATTCGCACGAGACTCACGCGCAAAAAATGAGATTTGGCCACGTGGTTACTACTAGCGATTCGGTTAGTAAAAATGGATTAAAATATACTTTACCGATAACGTTTTAACCAAGGAACATTATTCCATTGGTATAAAATAATCCTTAATAGTTCATACAAAAAATATCGACCCCTGAAAAGTGGTGCGTTTTCAAAGTCCGTAAGTGTACATGTATATGATATTAGAAACGTTTGGCGCCATTTGTATACATGTGCATTGGGTATCAACAAGTATATCGAAATTGGTACATTTATAACAAAATGGCAGGGATTTATGTGTGGCTATGGGTACCCGTTTCAACGTGGCTTAAACTATAGCGCCTTCTGGCCTGGTGGAGGGCCTGATCAACGACCACTTTATTAGGATGATTTGGTTTCTATCTTGTTACGACTTTGTCCTTTTGAAACTAGGTCATCCTGCTCTTTAACAACGGGTATTTTGACCTTTAATTTTTTCGTTGGTATGTGTTGGCATTGCTCCGTGTAGTTGTGTTATTTTGTGTTATTACTTGTTGGTTAGTGAATTGGAGTGCTGCCTTCCCTGTTCGATTAATTATCTCATATCTGTTTTTGAATAAAACGGTCTCATATTACAGAATAATGCCTCCATGACATTATATAACATTATCAATAAAAATGTGTGTGGCAGTTATTTTGTCCGGTGTCAGATCGTAGGGTATTTAATTATTGTTTGATAGCTATGTATTTAATAACAAAATGAAATGTCATGCTACATACTAGTATTTGCGAAGTTAAATACTATAGTTATAGAAAATTCATAATATCTGTCAGAAACCCAGCCAAGTTGAACCAAGCAATGATTGTATGAACAAAGTGTGTAAAGTGGAGTTTTGCCGAACATGTCGATTTGACCAAGAGATATTTGATACCACACATTGGAACAGCAACAAAATTAGGTCTCTTTTTACTTGTTTGCTGTCATTGAAAATGGTCTGACGGGGTTAAAATTTGACGTATGTGCAGACAAGCTTAAGGCTTGGTAATGACATTGCGACAATGTAATCAGTAACAATAATAATGAAATACATTTGAAGTATACAATTTATTGCCCATCTAGCGTGGAACTGACTGGTGTTTTCGGGTGTACAAAGGCACAGACATAGGACAAACAAGAGAACAAACGAAGAGTTTCCCAGATTTTTGTGTTTCGGATCCTTCACCAGGTCACAACACTGACAAATTACATGCCATGGTTTTGAGTGTCCCGGACGTGACACAACGTATTATTTGCGCAAAAGGTCACCATTTGTAAATCCCACATAATATTCGTCTGTGTATAATGCTGACTTAATGGTCTAGCTATCTTGGGAGTAGTAAATCATCGTAGTAATTAGAAGCTTCACCTAGTAACCCACATGTTGTTTGTTGAAAACTGTGAAAGGGAATGCTGTATTATCTGATGTCATAGATTTAACACTCGGAACATTGCGTCAGTTTGTCCATGCTTTAACGGATAGTTCAATGAACAGTGTGCCTGATATTAGAAACAAGAGAATGCCAAATCGTGAAAGCTCGATCATTTTCGGTTTCTGCGGTAAATATTAAATTGCAATTACATTGAGAGCAGACATAATAAATATGATGAAGTTAGCTGTATGTAGCCTTAGAACAATCTGAATAGGTGTGTGCAGTGTTTAGCATTAATATTTGATATTGCTTTTGCTTTACAATATTACAAGCAGCAACCGTGTTGCAAGATCTATTAAATATGCATTCAAACTGTATTCTAACCACCTCGGTCTTTTGCAATGTGTATTTACCGGAGACAAGCGGAAATGACCGAGCTTTCAACGACTGACCGCTTAAAACAGGATGTTCGGTATTGTATTATTTGTAATTAATTATTGGAAATGTCCGATGGTTCATATTTTATCCCCGGGGATTCTGACAGACGATGGATATTTGAATACCAAATCCCTTCCTTGAAACTATCATATTGACGTCATTAAAAGGATACACAAATCACGGTCACGTTCGTTGCCATGGTAAAATGTAGCTTGTTTTAATCAAATGGATGGTCGTTGGAATAACGTCATATTTTGTACTCCTGGATATATGCTAATTGGATACATATAGCATTCAACCATCCTGGTTATGACGAAAGTAAAATGTGTTGTCTGATACTTGTACAAAAAGTCGTACATCCATAAATTATGGCGCCAAATCGTCCTTCATTTGACCACTTGTTCGAAAAGGAAAATAGGATGCAAGATATATTTACGTATTAAACTAATAGTGCACGGTCTAAATACAGGACGTCTAAAGACCATTCATTTGATCTGGAGGCAAGGGTATAGACTACGATCACAAAATGACACTAACTTTCACATCCCTAGACGGCGAACAAAATTAGCAGACAGATCTATGGCCGTCACTGGTCCAAAATGGTGGAACATTCTACCAAACTATCTCAAAGACATCAAAAGTAAAACCAGGTTCAGAGCATATTTGAAAACTTATTTGTATAGGAAGTTTCATCGGCAATGAGTTTGCTCTTTATCATATGACTGAATCTAGTTTCTAGAATCCAGGTTTTAAATTGAATGTTTTTAAGTGAATGTATATAAGTGTGAAGCGCAATTGAATATGATTTCATAATTTTTGCGCTATACAAATGACATGTATTTGTATTTGTATTTGGAAGCCTACATTTCTCATTATTATAAGTGGTTTCCTTTACCTGATGATTAAAAGAAGCCAAGTAAAGTTAGATTGAACCACAGATATGCATTACAGTGGAGTTTTGCCGAACATGTCGGTTTGACCAAGAGATATTTGATACCACGCATCGGAACAGCAACACACTTTGGTCTCTTTTTACTTGTTTGCTGTCATTGAAAATGGTCTGACGGGGTTAGAATTTGACGTATTTGCAGACTAATATAAGGCTTGGTAATAAAACTACAACAATGAACTGACTGGTGTTTTCGGATGTACAAAGGCACATACATAGGACATACAAGAGAACAGACAAAGAGTTTCCAAGATTTGTGTTTCGGATCCTCAAACAGATCACAACACAGATACATTACATACCATGTACCATGGGTTTGAGTGTCCCGGACGTGCCACAACGTATTATTTGCGAAAATACGGTCACCATTTGTGGCCAAAGAATAAATAATAAATCCCGCATAATATATGTCTGTGTGTGATGCTGACTTAATGGTCTAGCTATCTTGGGAGTTGTAAATCATCGTAGTAATTAGAAGCTTCATCTAGTAACCCACATGTTGTTTGTTGAAGACTTTGAAAGGAATTGCTGTATTATCTGATGTCATAGATTTAACACTCTGAACATTGCGTCAGTTTGTCCATGCTTTAACGGATAGTTCAGTGATCAATGTGCCTGATATTAGAAACAAGAGAATGCCAAATCGTGAAAGCTCGATCATTTTCGGTTTCTGCGGTAAATATTAAATTGCAATTACATTGAGAGCCGACATTGCGTCAATTTGTACATGGTGTAACGGAAAGTTCAATGAACATTATCTATGACAACAGAATGCTAAATCGTTTATTTTCGGTTAATATTACATGGCACTTACATTGCGAGCAGACATAATAAATATGACGAAGTTAGCTGTATTGTTATATATCGACGGTGCCGAACCAAAACCCCGTTACTCAATTTTTTGCAGGATCCGCATATGTTAGACGTCCCGCGCATTTCTGTCTTGTCGCCATCTAAGTAACACGATTGGCTCTTTAGATGGCGACAAGGCAGAAATGCGTGGGACGTCTAGCAGATGCGGATGCTGCAAAAAAGGTTTTCGCGCCAAAGTTGAGTTACGGGGTTTTGGTTCGGCACCGTCGATATAGTCTTAGGAACAATCTGAATAGGTGTGTGCAGTGTTTAGCATTAATAATTAATATTGCTTTTGCTTTTCAATATATCATGAAGCAACCGTGTTGCAAGATCTATTAAATATGCATTCAAACTTGTGTTAGTTGGTCTCCGGGCTGAATTTAATATACTGTCTTTTAAAAGTACTAATTACTGTATTAGTGGTTATTTCTGCGGGTAAAAAGAAAGCGATTTCTTAATATCAGACATTTGGGTTGGTAGAAAAACTAACGAATTTTAGTAGGGTTTCTTGAAGGCAATGCAAATTTTCGCCCAGGAAATATTCGCGAAAACCGCCAATATTTCCACGTTGTAAACTGTTAAGACGTCGTCCAAAAATGCATCATCCGAGTGCATTCTAACCACCTCGGCCTTTTGCAATGTATATTTACCGGAGACAAGCGGAAATGACCGAGCTGTCACGATTGCCAACGACTGGCCGCTTAAAACAGGATGTACGGTATTGTATTATTTGTAATTAATTATTGGTATTGTCCGATGGTTCATATTGTATCCTCGGGGATTCCGACAGACGATGGATATTTGAATACCAAATCCCTTCCATGAAAACATCATATTGACGTCATTAAAAGGTTACACAAAACACGGTCACGTTCGTTGTCATGACAATATGTTGATTTTTTCAAATGGATGGTCACTGTAATGTCGTCATATTTTGTACTCCTCGATATACTAGTATGCTAATTGGATACATAATTATAACATTCAACCATCCTGATTATGACAAAGTAAAATGTGTTGTCTGATAGTCTTGTACTAAAAGTCGTACATCCTAAAATTATGGCGCCAAATTGTCCTTCATTGACCACTAGTTCGACAAGGAAAATAGGATGCAAAATACGTTTACGTATTTTACTATTAGTGCACGGTCTAAATACAGGATGTCTAAAGACCATTCTTTTGATCTGGAAGCCATCATTTCTCATTATTATTAGTGGTTTCCTTTACCCGATGATTAAAAGAAGCCGAGTAAAGTTAGATTGAACCACGGATATGCAAAATTACATTGCAATCTAGAGCCTTGATTGAACGTATCATTTGAAAGTCTTCATAATTATCCGGATGAGACCGGTGTGGACTCCATCGGATCTGTCTGATTCGCCGGTTATATCAGTTCAATATGCTTTCTTTCGTGTTTCATTTGTATAAAACGATAACGTTAGTCTCTTCGAGTTCAAAATGTAGTTCAGAGAAATCATCATCGAAAGACCCAGGCCACACCCGCGCCTACACTCACTCGCTACATAGCGAGTTCGGATAGTGGAGTCGCTGCTGGGTTTTCGAGGATGTAGAGATATAGACTCCAAAATAAGTATACAGCACTCACATTCAAAATAATGAGTAAATAGTGTGTGTCTATTAATCTACTGTAACTAATTTTTAAAAGTCGTCGAACAGCGCCTGATAAATCCGCCAAATTCTGATCCCAAAATTGGAATATTTACCGGACAGAAAAGGGGAATTGTAGAGCCTTCACAGTTGCAATCCACCAATGAAATTTTCATATTTTCAACGTGGAAGTTGCAAAAGTAATTAGTAAACCACGCATTCCAGTAATTCATCAAACGCTGCATCAATATGTATTAGACTATAAGTATGCTTCTGGTTATTCCTACGTACACCCAATGACTCCCGGTGAGTGGACAAAATTACAAATATCATTGAAAATTTGATAGTTTTTATTTAGTTTTTGAATCTATTATGCTTGGATAATCAGAATTCCGTTGAGATCGAATTTAATGAAGCATAATTATGCTAACGTTAGAAACATTTAATCATGATTTGATTCTATTAATCAGAATATTAATTTATATGGATCAGTTTTTGGTTTCTGTGGAATTTGCAAAGTGGAACTCCTGACGTACTAGTTTTATAAAAAGTATGGTTGCTATGGACGCAAACGTACAGGAAAGATTTGTCAGCCATACGGGGAATTATTGAAACTATTGTATTGATATTCATTAAATTCAAATTCTAGTATTACCAAGGTGTTGTTTTGTTAACTAAATAAGTCACAAAGGAAATAAGATGGTTACACACTGACGCCTTTTTTGGTGACAAATTGTATTTCTAAACACGTTTTTCAATTGCTTGCTGTCTTCATCATAAAACTCCTTTTTTCTTCAGACTAATGAAGGTAAAATCTGTTGGGTCCGTGGATTTTTGTACATTTGTACTATTGATTTCAATTATACTATTTAGAACCCCGAGTGTATGGAAAAAGAGGAGCAAGCGTTCCTATTTTACGTTCAATTAACTGTTGGGGGGAACACTTGTAACCGGTTCCAATTTCGTATCGTCTTTGATATCACGCGGTCACAGAGGAAACACCAGACCTCTAAAACTCTCAAAGCACACATACTATATATCATCAAGCCATGTAAGCGGTATAATTTAAGGTCGATCCTTTCTTATTGTGATATTTTAAGGTGGCTTAGACCATTTTCGCCAAAAATCGAATGTAACTCGATTTTGCTGATAATTTGCATCACGTGTTGACTGTCTGATTTTGGTAGTTTTACGGAGAAATATTAAACACGTGACGTACTTGACCTAAGAAAAATTGAGCCGCTACACATATATCGTCCGGTGTCCGGGTTATTTGTGACCTAAGTATCAGTATGTACAGCATATATTTTTACCGGAGACAAACGGAAATGGCCGAGATTTCACGATTGCATCTCTGGATCTGACTCGATCGTAAGCAATAAGATCAATAAGTAAGCACAAGTAATAATTATGCCTTAAATGTCCGCATAGACAATTCTGACTTCTTCACTGTCTGTATAATGACGTACATGTACTATTATATATATATGCCTCTATTGAAATGTCAGGATAACGAGGAACGCCTGCTCAAAAGCTGGGACATCACATCAAGTAATTACATTTTTCGTTGTCATGGGAAAGTATTATGATCCGTTGATGAGTAACGCTGGAAACATAGGTCCATCGAGAATACTGTAAATCATAATTACAGTAGAAACTCATTATGTAAACAAATACATATTATACTCTGTATTACAACATAATGGCTAATAACAGCAGCTTGCTTTCCATCAGACGATGATCGATTGTCAATAAATGACAAACCGTCAGGTTACAGACACGTGCTTCAAATAAGAATGTTGTACTATTGTCATTGATTCTAACAATCAAAAGCCACGTGGTCTAAATAAGAAGAGCTGTATTATTGCCATAATTGGTGTCATTGATTCTAGCTGTCAAAAGCCAGAGCCATCTAGTGTAAATAATCATTTTTATAACAATTAAATACAAATGATGAGTTTATTGTTATCGTCTGCTTTGATGGAGAAAAATTACTTCCGGTTGACGAACACGTGCGGAGATGATATGGAAATGAACCTACGTCATATTATACGAGAACTAGATATAGTTTGCTCAAAATTGAGAAGATAAATCATAAAATGAAATAACAGCAGAAAAATAATATCAGACGATAGTTAATCTTCGATGGTTAATGTAATCACGACAGGTTTTTTTAATTTCCTGAACACAAATTAGAATGAGATTAACGTTAGATCGTTCTAAAATTTCGTTCACCAGAATTTAAATTTAAAATGTCACTGTCAGTAAATGCATCGGGTTTTCTGTTGTCAGTGGTAACAGTAACGTGTGTGACCGTTGGTTAAACTATTTCCACAATTGGCGTAGGAATTTCTTCGTCATGTGATCATTCAACGTCGAAATGTACCGAAATATGTCTGGAATAGGTAATTCTGTGGAGCGGTCACAAGTCGAACGCATCACGGTTCTATGATGCAAATATTTGACGCCAACTGCAGAATTTTCTGACGATAGTTCCAAAATTTGCATCGAAGACCTGTCGCACACGTCCGTCGATAGACACTTGTAAAATGGGATGTTACCTTTACTTTATACAAATATTATACTGCTAAACTCGAATTACAACTACGCTCGAATTACCAATCCCCTACTTATTTTTGTTTTGTTTTTCTAACACACGTAGGTTTGCCAAAAATTGTCCTTCAACCAGGGTCCTTAAAACCGGTTTGTTCACTTCTTCAAAATATGTCACTTTATTATCAATATTATTAATACTTCAATTTGAAATTTGAATACACAAACTTTCAAAGGCATATCGAGGGGTGCCCGCAAGACTGTAGTTACTACATATAATTAAAGAAGGACTTACTACAGTCTTGCGGACACCCCTCGATATGTGCCTGTGTGACACGGACCAAGTTCACTTCCATGAAGATATAAAAGATAGATGTACTCTCAATCACATGAACCAGTCGATGTAATTATTCCACTTTCTTATCACACTGTCAAATTTCAATAACTAACTTGATTCGGTCGGTTATTTTTTATTTAAATTTATATTAAAAATTAAATTAATGGAAAAAAAGAAAAAGAAAAAAAACGAGTAGGCACACATGTTTGGTAAAGGTTTGTCTATATAATTACATACACTGTGAATGACATCGAATTCTTTTACCCCGATGTTCAAATTATTATGGTACTTTCCATTTCCATGTGCATTTGTAAATGAGGGATGGATAGCAGTCGAGCAGTCGGGTATTCGACGATGGTGTCCGACAGCTCATGGCATGACATCGTGTTTCAGGGTGTCTTCTACTTGCTCCTGGCTTATTCTATTCGCCGAACACCATGCAGTGCCAAGATTGGCCAAAATCGTGTACACGTACGTTTATGTTGTAGTGCGACAGACACATTTTGACAGCGTAGTCGAACATGCATTACATGGTGGTATAGCTTTACCATGCATTACATGGTGGTATAGCTTGGCTATTTTGACCTGAACATGACCTTAATGCAAGAATATATTACAAGGTCCTTGCTTTGAATATATCAATTTCCGCGAGCAAATCGTGCAATATCGGTATTTCAGATTTGAGTTTGTATTACACATCGAGCGTCTTCGTGATACTCCCCGATGATCGACTGTTAAATTATGCTATTAATCAAAAGGTTAGGTTCGTGTCAACTTAGCCAAGCAATAGACACTTGTTGACTATATTACAAAGTAACAACACTAAGTATAAAATAGTTTTGCAAATTTTTTACGTATA
Organism: Spisula subtruncata; assembly: GCA_963678985.1. Classification (NCBI taxonomy): domain Eukaryota; kingdom Metazoa; phylum Mollusca; class Bivalvia; order Venerida; family Mactridae; genus Spisula; species Spisula subtruncata. The sequence continues at coordinate 62,534,391 of OY787660.1, forward strand.
TTGTCAATAATTCAAAATCAAACAACATCATTGCACGTTACCAAGCGAATTCCGCGACGTAAAGCTCTGGAAGTCTACAGTATCCGTCTTTCTACCACGCATTCACATGTTTTGTTCCCACGTATCGTTAAAGGCTGGCACCCACCGCCACTTTTCCAGCATAGTCCTAGCTTATGTTTCGGAAGATTTAGACACATGTTGAATTTGCTGATAAGTTTTCTCACACTTGGCTCTATGATATCAACGCAGACGTCTCGGTCTTCCCTGTACGCACACTTCCGTTTTCTCAGTAAATTCTGACACGTGGTCTCATGCATCAAAAGCACGAGGAAGAGCACGACTAATGGAAGTTTTCTTGAATTCGGTTGGAAATTCATACTCAATGTTATTCTTGTAACACAGTCTGCAAATGGAGTGAACAATGCAAAATCAAACATCAGCTTTTAAAACATCACATAGATTTACAACCTAAGTCGCGTCCATGGCGACCTCAAATCAACAGAAATCATCTATGCCTTCAACCTTCGTACCAAGTTTGGTGAGAGTATTCTGCAGAACAGACTGGTGTTTTTTCCTTGATTGAGTGCTATGTACACTTACATTTGACCTAAGCATACCAACCCACTCACAAACAGGCTAATATGCATCTGCAAAATAATCTATAGATGTCACTGTTTCCTAGAATGTTTCATCAAGATTTGTTATCTGTAAAGTTAACAAACCAAGTGCGACAATTTGTCAGTGTGTATACACTGTATACGACTAGCAGAGTTATTCCTCTTTGCTCAAGGAAAATGTTTGTTGGCGAGCTCTATAATTGTTTGAAATTAAATACATTGTATAGTGTTCTGAATGAAGTTTGTAGAATATTTACGAAAGTATAAACTTCCTATATCAATCATAGGTGGCAGCATCAGTGTTTGGAAAAGAAAAAGAAAAAATCCGTCACTGAGCAAATACACTACATGGACCGTATATATATCGATTGTCTATCTAACTCCATGCACACTATCAAGGTATAAAGCGTAGTATATGTCTATGTCCAAAGATTGTGGAACAACGCATAGGCTTGGTTCCCAACAATAATTACGATACTGTGAGCGCAGCGGGTAACCAGTGCATAAATAAAATGACCTTGAACGAAGTTAAATAACGAAAGTAGCACTGTTTTGCTGTTTCGCAGTTATAAGATACAATTGAACGAGATTTTCGGTAAGAATGAATATCTTATAGTTTATTTGAATGACTTGTATAGCGATTTTTCTTCAGCGCCCGTATTTTATGTTGAAACAACGAGATGCAATGTTCCACAATCTTTGGCATATAGACATATAGTACGCTTTATACCTTGATAGTATATTAGCTCAGTACGGATTTTTTTTGATTTTTTTTTTAATCGTTTGTGGACAAAACACTGATACTGCCACCTGTGATATCAATAAGAGTGTGCTTACACCATGTACATGTACTCGATTTAGATCTGTATTATCTGCGAATAATATCAGTGTTTTTACGAGTATGCAACAGCCTATGAGCACCACACATGCATTTTTGTTAAAAGCTAAGAAACTGTAAAATTCTAAGACATTGTACCATAGTGTTGCTTATACTGGGAAAAGTGTAAATGAGTAAAACTTACAGTAAATCGATTGAAGTTCTTGTCTATATCCGACGACAAATACGCAGCTAATTAATTCTGAGAAGACATAAACGCAAAACATTATATAGGCGTATGGATACAGGAAATAGCAGCACGGAAGGTCATTTTGAGATCCTCTATGGCTTCCAATGTTCCCCCTAAATATTTTAGGAAGAGCCTTGTGACAATGAAATCGGATTTAAAAATTTAAATAAGGCCAAACATACCTATTAAGGTTTTTTTTCGGAAAAATGCCCGATTATATAATATTTTTATTATACATAGTAGTATCAATTTGTATCAGTAAGCAAGAGCAATATACCTTAGAAACACAATGGTCATTACGTCAGTACGTAAATGGGAAACAAGTGTTACTGGAGTATAATTATTTTATACATTATAAAATAATAAAATCCAAAGCCATAAGGTATTTAAAGTATGTAGTGGTATCAGAAACAATAATTTTTCTTTGAGCCTAATCAAGACAATACTTCAGAAGATGAGCTTGTGAGTGTTCCTTATCCGAAGTGTTTTCACGTGACGGTACTGCACATTGTACAATGACTAGTACTAAACGCGAAAGTGAAACAGGAAGAGTATAGAGTTACTTTAGATGAATGATGACTCCCGGGGCGCATGGAGCTAAATTAAGTAACAAACGTGAGTTTTACTTTCATATTACATACTGTGTGCAAAACTATATCTAATTTCAAAATATATGAAATTGCATGGTCCTATTAGCTGGACTTTAACTACCACATAAACTTAGATATAAAAACAACATAGATGGTTTGAATACATTTACTCGTGTTTTGGTGTATTCAATATTATATAACAACAACAATAGTGTAGCATTACGGCAACATAACAGTTCACAACACATCCTCTACTCGTCGCCATCACTTCTAACACAGCAGCACAATCTTCTAATCCATCTGAGCACACGTGACCCGGCACCGCCCAACTTCTTCCTCTCTACAACAGACGTCTCCCTCTCTGCACTAGACTCTAACTCTTCTGGTGCGTCCCATGCAAGTTTCTTCCCATTGTGTAGGTCAGCATTCCATGCAGCAATCTCTCTTACATCATCACCCTTGTTGCTTCCAGCAAGGTTACTTATAGAACATTCAACCTCAGATTTCAACTTGCCGAGTTCTTCCATTTGGTTATACAGGAACTGTGACATCAATGATGGCGGGGCTGGACCATTGCTGGGTACGTGTGTGAAACGGTTGACGGTCAGTTGTTTGGCTGGACGACAAAAGTCGTACAAACCATTTCCAGCTCCCTGACTGTCGTGCCAAAATGCGGGGCCTCCAACCAAACCTGTAATTGATGAAAGCGAATTATTCTATTTGACTTTTATGTGGCATCTACAATTAACTTTCTTGTATTAAATGAAAGGGAGCTCAATTACCAATTGACTTCAATAAATTTTATAATAACCAAATACCTATGATATGTTCAATAAGGTCTTGCAATATGCAATTATTTCAACTTGCGGTTTTCTTTTCTGGTTATTGAGAAAAATAAGCTAGGCATGTACATGTACATGTGCATATTGAACCGATCTTGGCACATAACTTCTTTTATTTAGACGTAAGATAAGATAAGATAAGATAAGATAAACTTTATTTAACGTCGATTATAGTTAACATAATAAACATAAGCTACAAGCTTGTATTCGACATAACAAAGAAATCATATATTTTAAGTATATGCAAATAACATTTATATGAGACATGTAATAATATATACAAACAATGTTACAAGAGAATTAATTAACAAATGAAACTACAAATAAACAAGTATAACAGTGTTGTCAATTATATACAACATGTACATATGTCAGTATAAGATAATTGAAGTGGGACTAAGCAAATACATTCATAATTATTACAAGATTGTTACATATTAATTTATCCTAAGATAGACTCAGATAAAATGCCAGATAACACCAAAGCTATTGTTTGGATTAAAGATGTTAAACTGCTTTGTACAATTGTTATCTAAAGTGTCCGATTATTACTATTTTATTAGCTTATATATGACACACTGACTGGTATTTAAAAGCATTTATAGTTAGGATTAATTATTACAGCTTAGCAACGGACAGAAAAATATGCTACATCAAATAGGATGTTGCTGGTTCTGTAACAATTGAGAAGTTTATAAGGTTAATTGAATCATGGTGATTGAAATGGTGATTGAAATTTGGTTACCATTCTATGCTTGTTCAAGTCTATGGCGTCATTATTATATGAAGTGTTTATATTAAAGTATTTAAGTGATACCCTGTAAAATGAATGTCTTTTCAGTCCTACTTAATATACCACAACATAATAAGACTAATAATCTACTATTAAATACATTCACAAGGCATAATAGTCAAATAAATTGAATAATATACAAACTGAACTAAAAAGGAGAAAAGAAAAGTGAGACTAAGCCACTCTTGCACACACATACACGCACTACTAAATCATTCCACGAACAAGACATGCACTCTCACACAGACATGATTACATGTATATAAAATTACGAAAATCAAAACGTGTGTTCAAATACACCAAAAATGTACATGGGCTGATACAGACACAATCATTACATTAGACGACTACACCGATGCATAGTAGTCCAGTACCTTCCTTAAGACATATGTAAGGACAGGATGGACGCATTCTTACCGCATGGAAAAATTTTAGTACAATACTTCAGGGCCCGTATTCATAAAGCACCTAAGGTTTTTTTTACCTAAGGAAGATTTTTACCTTAGGTATCCATATATTCACCTAAGGGAAGGATTTCCCTTAATTTTTTCCCTTAACTTGACTTGAGGAAATTCCTTAGGTAAGAATCTACCTAAGGGAAATAATTACCTTAGGTCAAGATTTCGTCTAAAAATGATCCTCAAAATTGTGGATATCAGCGTCCGAGCACCTGCGTTGCTAAAAATAGTAACAAATACGGTGAATCAAGATGCTTTGGAAATTTTACATTTTCTTCGAGTTTTTCGCTTTATGTGAAGTTATCTTCGCCTGTATTGCGTACTAGAGGGGATGGAACTATCATACGGGGGTCCAACACTAGTGATATGGTTTGAAGCTGATATTTTAACACTGTATCAGTTTCATTTTCATGTTGATTTTGTTGACCTTGCAAATCGTCGAAATTTCCTCCAATCCATGTCAAACATTGAAGTAGAAGTTACTTTCAGCAAGATCTATTACCTTACAAGAAATACAGGAACCTTACTTGAGATAATAGGAAACAAAAAATTGGATGCTGACTTCCGAAACTAAAACAACGGCCCTATAAAATGGCGATCAAGTGAGGGGTCCGAACAGCAGTCTACGGTAAAAGTCTAGCACTCAATATCGCCATAAATAATTAAATTATCGGGCCATGAATGAATGTTTTCGGTTTTGCAATAGGCTGTTTTGTGTTCATTGTAGTAATATATGATAAATATGTATGTAGAAAGGTAGAACTTAGTCACAACGAATAGGTTCAAATTTACAAGATACCAAAGCGTCCCCCGACCAAAACGTACCTTAGTTTTCCCAACAAAGAACAAACCCTATCATGGGCTATACCAGCCTGCCTTTAACATGGAACTTATTGGTATGTGTCAAGTACATTTTTAATCAAATGAATTGGCGGTATCTCAATTTGTCTTAAATGAATGGTAGGACCGTAGGACTCGCACCCACATCATTACATCAAAGAGGCACGGTGTTCGAGTGGTTAGACACGATTCAGAGACCTTTGTGACAAGAAGTCTCTAGGTCGAGATTGTTTGACTAGTCGAGTGGTAAGACGCTTGACTCCTGATCGAGAGGTCCCGGGTTCGATTCTCGGCCGGGACACTTGGTCATTTCAGAAACGCTGTTTAGTGTTTCCCACCCAACTAGAGAAGATCCTGGTACGAAACCCAGGGGTAGTCTAGCGTGTATCGGTGCTTTACACTGGGCACGTTAAAGAACCAAGAAATCTATTTGAAACGAGCTAGGGTATCGCACCCGGATTCCTTGTATCTCACCTCTGTCTCTAAACATTTGCAAAAATGCCCCAGAGTGGGCCCTGCAAATTACATGGATTTATGATGGAAGAAAGAAAGAGGTCCATAGACCTTCGGACCTCTTTGGTTTTACTTGATGTCTTAACAAAGCAGCCATAACTAATTTGTATATTGACTTTTGACCCTATCAGATACCAAATAACAAGGGCCCTGCCTCAATGCCAACACTCACTATGCACAGTATGCAGCTGATACATTATGAACCTCCCAACCTCTTTATAATGCATACAATATATCAGGGGAGGCCATATTATGGCCATAATATGTACCGCTATGCTTCCTTGTTATTATTGGCTGGCATACTGTGTGTCTAATTCGTAACAGGATGTATATAAATCATTGATGTATGGCAAGAAATGGTAAAGGTCCTTCGGAATCTAAAGAGGGTGATCTACTGTTGCTTGCTGGCCAACCTCTCTGAAGATCCTAGGGCAAAGCATATATATTGGTATACATGTACGGTTGTACCAAGTTTGGAACCATGGTCTACCAGTGTTGGGCGGTATATACCGGGCGGGAAATACCGTCCTGTCCAATACTCCAAAAGTGTCCAATACCGGGAATACTGGTCAATTGAATGATCAATTGAGAATTTTCTGTGTACTGGCTAATTTAGATGCAAATTAAGCATTTGAACTCTCAGGTTTTCACAAGCAGTTCTCTATTATTCAGTTCTATATCATTCCATTGATCCTCAATTTATTTGAGAGTATGATCTACAAGTGGTCAATTCATTTTCAAAGTGGTCAATGGATTGGTTGATTCAATTTAAATGTGAAAACAATATATGAAACACAATTATTTTTCAGTCTCTAAGTTTTAATTTAAACATATGAATCAAATAACTTGTTACAAGCTCAATTAAAATATTTAATAATATACTCATAATTTCAATAATGAAAGTTAATTTTAGTTATAATGTTAAATACTAGAAAGTGCAGTATATTTTGTGTCATCACTGAATGATCAGGATTAACACTACTGTATATCAATAACTCTGCATTGCAGCTGCTGAACCTAACAAGTTTTCCTGGAATGCTTCCTATCTAGTAGTAATTTCCCCTTCTCTTATACTGGCAACTTTAATTAGACATCAATCTCGACAACTGTAATTACTGACAATTGAAAAATACTGAACTTTAATTGGTATCAAAAGTTTATTTATAATACATACAATGACAGGGTGGCCACAGAAAATGAAGAATAAAATTCCCTGAAATTCCCTGATTTTTCCCTGACCCAAAGGTTATTTTCCATGATTTTTGCAGCATTCGCAACCATAGGCGTAGGAGCATCTTTATGTCAGGTGCAAACTTTATGTTACTATTTCTTTCTCCAATATTTATATAGCTCTTCAACAGCTACCTGATTACATGTTTATATTGATTAAAGTTATTTTGCGAGCGTAGCGAGCACGAAAATTCATATTTCATACTAATTTACTGAGAACAAACAGCAAATTACCTATTACAAGACCATTTGTTTCTCCAATTTTGTAAAATTCCCTGATAATTCCCTGATTTTTGCCCAATTTTGAAATTCCCTGTTTTTTCCCTGCAGGGAATTTATTTTAGCCATTTTCCCTGTTTTCCCTGTATTCCAGAGTCTGTGGCCACCCTGAATGACATGGTTCATAATCATATTATACAATTCTCACACCTACATAAAAGAGCTTTTCAAGATTTTTCAAGGAAGGATATGGTATTATCACTTATCAAGCCCTTTTTCAAAACATTAATCATCGTAAAATTGTAAAATTTCGACTCTGTGTTGCCTTGGATAAACATGAAAATTATGTACGTTTTGAATTTATGACATTTCTTTACATTTCTTTGTATATTCAAGGCGGTTTGCCTAAATTCAAGGATTTGCAGAAACATTCAACAGTTATTTTGACATTTTTGAAGGCAGTACCTTTTTAAGGTTGAAACCAAATTCAAGGACTTTTCAAGACCTATGTGAAGCCTGATAAAATTAATACCCTATTTTATGTATTCACTGTATCGAGTCCGACATTAGAGGTTAAAATCTGTTTTTTGGATGTTTTTGTGCGACATAGCGCTATATATACCAAGTAAAAAATTATCTAAATCTAGGCCCGAGGGGTCAAATATAAAGCATTTATCACATTGTGACAAGTTGTCAATTGATATAAACTTATATTAAACGAGTTTGAGACATCTTATTTAGCGAGCCTTTGGCGAGCTTAGTACGAGGGGTGTTTCATACATAATGCAACTGCCACGCGCATACGCGCTTGGTGCTGAATAAGGGAGAACTGTTAATTGTTATCGAAAAAGCTATCCTTCATTGACAATATCCTAAAAGATTACCAAAATCTGTCTGTATATAAAGCCAGGGTATTACTCTATTTAAGGTTCACTCACACCCACTGTGGTAAATTCAGTAATGAAGAGATAGACAAATCATGACGTTGTCCAGTTTTGAATGACCTTTAAATGGTATTGCATTGTACAATTTTATTAAAACTAGCCATGTGTCTTGAGTAGTGTCTGATCCATACTATGCCCTATTTGCGCATGCAAAATCGAACGGGATATCCAGAAGAAACTGCATTTTCTAAGAAAAACAAAATCAACTAAAAAACAACCCATTTTTGAAAAAAAATACTTTCAAAAAGACTGAATAAATGTTGAGCACATAGGATTATTTCTTTATTTTATACATATTTAGAAAGCTGCAACTATTTTCAACAACATTCTTAATTGCTACATGCATTATTTGCACATGCGACCACAGAATGTCAACTATGAAAAGCTACACGATAATTTTCATAGCTTAATTTTAACCAGTTTTGCCCCATTGAGAATCTTTAATAAAGCAAATAAGTTTTCCTCGACTACATCAATAGTTTAAAATTGTTCATGCTGATAAAGCATATGTTGTATTAGATGTTTTAAGTTTAACATATAACATGAAGCCCGAAAATGTAGTTTTATGCTACAATTAATGATAAGTCTATTTAGGCATGTACAGTGGCCTTAACTGGGGTCTATAAAATGCACCATAACTACCTTAATATTTGATAGAAAATCCTGAAAATTTGCCAACTAGCACTAGAAAGTTTGCTTAACATATATCAATTTACAAAACTACAATAACTGACCGCAAATAAATTTTACAACTAAAGTTGCATTATTTATGAAACACCCCTCATATAAAACTATAATATAATGTTTCCTTAACAAGTAGAGGATCTTGCATGAGTGCTCATTACATAGAATAGTGGAGCTAAAAATGCAATAATTCAAATATAAAGCATGATTAAGAATACTTTTGCTCAAGCTTAAAAACAATGACCTTTAGTAATAATGTACAATAAACTTGTATTTATAAGTTTTTTAAACATTGAAAAAAGAATAATTTATACACTCCCGCTATATGCTGCCTATAAATCGAGACCCCCTGACAGTTAAAGTTTTGTTCCTGAAAACGGCTTTTATAAATACTCTTATGTCGATCCATACAGTTAATTCATATGAAGCATGTCATGCATTTAAAAAAAAGTAATCAAAATTAAAAAGATATAGGTAAAAGTGACAAAGTCTGGTAATAAAGTTCCCAATTACTGTCTGACTCTTACAAAACTTTTCTAAGTAGCACATACTCGCATAAAAACCAACAAAATTATAGCACTAAAGAAATGTGTTTTGTTCTATGTCCAATATCACTATTGCACTAGTATACAGATGCATCAATACAATATGTCGATAAAGTTCAAATTTTATTCCGATGAAATAATTTTGACCGATTTATTCCCTTTAGTCTTTAAAACGACAATTTGTACCATTTTGTGATAACCGCTCATTTAGCTCTGACCTATGAAATAGTGTTCCAATCTAGTGTGTAATTTTCTTGTACATTTATCATTGTATAAAAATTTTTTAAAGCAGACAAAATCAATTAAAGAGTTTTTGAAAATCAATGTGTACTAGTATCACAAATGAACTTGCTGTTCTTGATTTCAAACAAAAACTGTTGTTTTTAAAAAAACACGTACTTTTAAATCATTATATCCTACAAATAGTGTAAATGATATTTCCGAACAAAACAAACATGAAATATCAATGAATGTGATGAATACACCCTGCTTAACATAGTTAAGCAAGCGTCTGAGATCAAAATTAAGATTACTTACACAACTAAGTCTAAATACGGGCTGATGAATCCTGTAAAGGCCATTTTTAAGAATCCAGTTCAAACATTTGTGTCAATGATAGGCTTGGTACTGATAAGTCATTCGAACATTAACCAAATGCAGAAGAATTATAAGCTGAACAAACAAAGGGCAATAACTTGCTTAAAATGATGATATACACAACTAGAATTGGTACTGAGAACTTTCATTGAAATAGCATGTACCAGTAGAAAATACAAATGGCAATTACTCTATTGAAATGTATTACCGGTAGGCCAACTTGTGGCAACAATATGCACAACTAAACTTTGAATAGCTTGGAGAATCTAACCTGATCCTGTGTGACCTTTATGCTTGAATATATTATAATGTTCTCGCCTTGAATATATCAATGTCCGCAAACATGTGTGATATTGGTTCTTTGGAGATGTTTTTGTAATACATATTGAGCGTCTTTGTAATACTTTATGCTTATGAAAATATATAATGAGGGTAATGAATAGAGAAAGTCATGCAGTGTTTCATTTCATAGTCCTTTCCCAGGGAATTAAAAAATAAACAAATGAGCCCAACTTTGTAAAAATGAATTAAATTTCTTGGGTATTAAATTTAACCTATACATGCTATATATACATGTAATTACGCACATTTGGAGTAAAGGGTTAAACTCATAACACATGGTATACTTAAACAATCAACTTATGTCAATGTTATAGTTCACTCAGGATATCAAGGAAGGCAGAAAAATTTGAAATAAGCCACAAAGGTGGGAAAATCAAGTGTGCACAATTAATCAGTATGAGTTTATTTAAGTAACCAATTTTGCTACAGTAGACCATTCCGGTCAATGTTTGTAAATATCACATTATCCTTGGCGCACTATAACATGTTGCACAAATGCAAGCATTATATATATATTCACTAGAAACTAAAAACACTATGTGTTTTGGCGTCATAGGTTGTTGTCCAAAAAAGCCTCATGTGTGAAATTTATTTCTGATCTTTGAGTCTATATATTCTGCAACTTGAAACTTCATACTATTGTTGACATCTTATTGATACAAAAAAAACTTGATGGCTCCTGTATTTGTTTGTTTGGAAAGTCACAAGGTATATACAATCTTTATAGATGTAATTTGTCTTTGTTTGCGCATCAGAATTTTGAATACTGTCACTGTTCAGTCGAAGTTGCTTCATATGGTGATTTGCCTCTTCAGATTGATGAACACCATAGTTACAGTTCACTGCATCGAATTGCATGAAAGGTAATTTCTGCTTCGTATTTTGAGAATGGATGGTCTTTAATTTTGACGAGTGTCCTTTTTAATTTGAAGACTCATATTGTTTAAGGGTTGATTCATCAATTGCCAAGGTCCCAACAATGTTTTCATTGTTGATAGTGGAGGGCACTGTCATTTGACAACTCTTGTTTAATATGGTTTTGTACACAGTTTTATTTTGTAATATAACTGCAGTTCAAGGTGATATATGCTGCAGTCCCGGAGTTATGCCATTATCCAGTTCACTGTTATTATTCATAAAAACGATTTTCTCATTTTCCAATGTAGTCTTGTCACCTTGAAGTGTCTTGTACACACAGCACTTTCTTGAACAAGGAGATTTCTGATGAACATACACACAAACATACTATCACATTCCAGACAGTACCTGAAATAGCATGAAAATTCGGTTATCATCCCTGAGCGTATCAATACATACAAAACTGCTCTTAATTATAAGTTATTTTTAATATTATCATAAAAAATACCACTGACTTTAAATATGAAAAGATAAGCCTACCCCATATGATTTGCACAGCATCAAGTATGAAAGTAAAGATATTTAAATATGTTCAGGAGTTACCTATTAGGCATGGCCAGATTATGGTAGCTCAGCTAGCCAAGTGCATATTTAGAGGGTTTTGGGTTTGGGCCGAGAGTCCATGAATAATGATTTGGTGCGACAGTGAAGACTGATTCTCCCCAACATTGAATAGGCATACTGAATAATTTCATAAACTACAGGGCTGAGGAGCCAAGGATTGAAACGGGACTCCAACTTTGATTGGCAGATGTCTGAGTGCTGACATAAAATCACAAAGTAGAGGTGAGATTCAATGAATCTGAGTTGGTTACCATAGTTGCTATGCCGGCTAGCTCGATTCAAATAGATTACGCTGATACATGCAACACAACCTCTGGGTTGCCAATTTGTAGTTGGGTGTGAAACAATTTAGCGTTCCAGAAATGACTAAATGCTCCGGCCAAGGGATCTCTAGACAAGTAGTTAAGAGTGTTATCCACTCATCCACCGTGCCAACCACAGCATAACAAGTGACTACTCTAACCATATCACCTATCCGGGTAGTTCCTGGCATTTATGCATTCCATTAATCTATAAACAACTATGGAAATTGACATTTGGACAGAAAAAGGGAACAAATCCCAAGATCCATGTAATTGTTTGACAAACACATGAGCAAAAAACAATAATATTATTATTGCCAGTATATACAGCAAGCATGAGCAATTAATGGTATGTTCATAAAACAGGTAAAAATTCAGTACATAACTGCAAAAATCGAGATGTCCGAAATATTTTATCCGAACACTATTGCATTCGCACATCATCAAGCTATCGTCTTCATAGGGCGTCGCTACCTTAATAAATCAATCCCAATCGTTGCATCAAATAGTTGTTACATCTATCTTGCCAGAAATCAACCAAATAGTCCGCTATTTAATGAATAAAGACGATTTTAGGTCTTGAAATTAACGGACGCTAACTCGCACTGTCGCTACGGCAGTTTCGGTTAAATTCCATTCAAACACGTACTTTTCCGGACAGTTACGACTTCAAGTAATCGTATTAAAGTATATTGAATGCTTAATACTTACCATTTTTTGGTGCATTTAAGTATTTTGGGGTCAAATGTTCGTAGAAAACGTCTACCGTGCCGCCATTTTGTTTGCCGATTTTTCCCTTAACTTTTCCCTTAGAAATGTAAGGTAGCTCCGAGCTACCTTAGAAATCTAAGGGGAAAATCGTCCAAGTTAAGGGAAAAATATCCTAAGGAGCTTTATGAATAATACTTAAGGATGTTTCAGATATCTAAGGTGAAATCATATAAAACTAAGGGAAATCATATAAAACCTAAGGTAAATCGACCAACCTAAGGTATATTTTTACCTTAGGTGCTTTATGAATACGGGCCCAGGAGCTTAGTTTCTACGAAAAGTCGAAACAGAAACGAAGCATCTGAGTAGACATTGTAAATTATCAACATGAGGGAAAATAAAGCGCCTTCTTTAATGAAATCACATGTAGTTAGTGTATTCGACCGATGTTCATTGGTATATATGTACACTTAAACGAATTTCTAATTGGCCACCCAATGAAATATTATATTATGCGATATATTCAGTCAATATTTCTTAAATTCTGGTTATTTTCATTCCATGCACTTATCTATCGATTTCAAGAAATAAATTACGCATGCATGTATGAAATCATCCATGCGGAACAGTTATGGCAAAATGGCTTACGTGCACGTGGTCCACGTGCCCGACATGTTTGACTTTTGAAATTAGCCAAATTGTATTCTCTGTGGATCGACTTAATGGAATACTGGCGAGAATAAGTAATACGGGGCGCGCTGAGACCGTTAGAATCACGAGTACCAGCACCAAACTCCAGACATGTACGTGAAAACGTCTTTTTGTAAAAAGCGATATTCATTGTAACGTGGGGTTTAGTTCGAATTACTGCGAGAAACATATTTTCTATCAATACAATTGGACAATATCGGGGTTTCGATTATTTATATTCTCCTAAAAGCATTTTTTAAAATAAATTTATAAAAACACGTGGCAAATCAGAAATTCGTTCAATGTATGCATGCATCTGACGTCATGAGCGCGTTCCACATGGCTCATTTTCACACATTATAGTGTTTAAAGAAAAGTCGATCTACAGGGAACAAATGTATACCAAATACGATACTATTCCAAGCTGCGCACGAGGCCAACGTGTAAAAAAGCAATTTCGCACCAACCGTTACGCATGGATGATTTTGTATATGAATACGCCGTTTCTTTCTAGAAATAGATAAGTAAGTGCGTGTAATGAACAAATAACACAGCCTAAGATTTATTGATATAATTTATCAGATGATATTATATTTTTTAGGGTGGCCAATTAGAAATTCGTTTAAGTGTATGCTTGGTACGTGAACCTCAATAGTACAGAGCTTTAATGAATTTTGGGGCCGCAAATTAAAAAAAAATAAATAAATTTGGGTACATTTTGACATCATCTAAAGTTTCGCACAGTTGTGAGTCTATCGTACCAAGAATTTATTGGATGCAATGGGGTCTGTCTGCACTAATTAACATGTCGCATACGCTATCATTGAATTCATTTGATAATTTTGTTAGAAACATTCACAAGGCATAGTAGATTATATACAAACTGCAATAGAGAAAAAAGGTCAGTCTAAGCAAAAGCATTTGTAATAAGTGCAAAGCAGATTATGTACACACACATAGTCACAATCATACAGCTTAAGATAGTAGAAGTAGAAGAATGATGTTTAGTAGATATAAAGTAAAGATATTTAATTTATCTATGTGATACTTAGAGTTTTCAAATTAACATTACTGTTATATGTCATTTAAAATGTTATGTGTACATATTTTGACTATGTTGTCTATTTGAAAACATTATACATGTACAGCATTTCAATATCAACATGGGATCATAAAATATACATGAAAAACAAATACATAAAAAAACAAATAACAAGCATTCATTGGGTTCCATAATAAATGTATATACACATGCAAAAGACAATTTTAATACTGACACATAGAACAGGTACAGTGCTCATTACTCCAAATTTTTATAAGCTGTTTGAATTCAGTAAACTTAGATGCGCATCTGATATGATTAGGGAGGTTGTTCCAAACTTTAGCTGCTTCAAAGCGGAAGCTCTTTTTTCCATATTTTGTAGTACGTACTTTAGGTAAGTCCAGAGTATTGCTATGTCTAAATTGGTAATTTGAGGAGCGAACACTTACTTGTTCCTGCACATAATCAGGAGAGATGTTGTTAAGGCATTTGAAAACTTCTATTGCGAGTTGTTTTATTCGAGAAATGTGAAGTGTTGGCAAGTTGATTCGCTTTAAGAAATCTTCATATGAAGAAGAGTAATCATTGTAAACAACTTTCAGAGCCCTAAATTGTAATCTTTCAAGTTTTTCAGTATTTTTCTTACTACAAAAATGCCAAACAATTGGACAATAGTTGAAATTCGATCTGATAAAACATTTGTAAATAGTGATCCTTGTTTCTATATTAATGAGCGGACATAATCGAGTCAACACGTTAATTTGTCTAGCTGACTTTCTACATATATTAGATACATGGATGTCAAAATTCAATAGTGAATCTATTTCAATGCCAAGTAGTTTAACATGAGTTTCACAGGGGATCTCAATGTCTGAGATTTGAAAGTTTTTTACCTTGTTCCTTGTTTCTTTTCCAATACAGATTGCTTGAAATTTATCTGGGTTTGCTTGCATAAGATTATCTGCGAACCATTTAATCATTACACTGCTTTCATCTTGTATTGTGTTTTTTAATGTTGTAAGATTTTTGTGGTGAAACGATAACGTATTGTCATCAGCATAGTTATAGTTTGACGCCTTTTCTATGAAATAAAATATATCATTCAGGAAAATATTAAATATTAGGGGACCTAGAATTGAACCCTGTGGGACTCCTTTAGTAATGTTACTCCATTCACTGTATGTATTGCCTAGTTTGACTTGCTGCTTTCTGTTTGACAAATAATCTAGCATTAGATTTGCCGATGCCTCAGAAAGGCCGTATGCTTTAAGTTTAAGAAAGATTAAATTGTGTGGGAGACAGTCGAATGCCTTAGATAGGTCCATCAATATAGCAGCAACATACTCTTGTCTGTCTAAGGCACTCTTCCAGTCTTCAATAAGACGCAACAAAGTGGTCTGGCAACCATAACTTCTTCTGAAGGCGGATAAAAATTTGTGAAAAATATTTTCAAAATGTGAGTTAAGCTGTATGTTGATAGATTGCTCAAACAATTTTGATATAGTCGGCAAGATACTGACAGGTCTGTAATTTTTCTTTTGAAAAGGATCATCTTTCTTAAACAGGGGTTTGACTTGAGCCAGTTTTAATGCCTGTGGAAATTTGGAAGTTTCGAAAGATTTATTTATTAGTGAAGTAAGAGGCAATGCCAGTGCATCCGCACCTGCTTTTATAACCTTCGGTGGTAGATTATCTATACCTATGGCTTTTTTGGTATTAACATTTTGTAATAATTTGCGAGTTTGGTGTGTGCTCACAGGTGTGAAGTTAAAGCTACACACAGACGGATGTAATTGTGATATGCGTGTTAGACTAGAGTGCGTTTCGTCTATTACATCATCATTGTTGATACCAATATATCCCGAGCTATATTGACATAAAAGTCATTTAAAATATTACTAACTTCTTTTTGGTCAGACACTAACATATCATTTTCATTAAGAATAATATCACTTTCAGAGTTTGATGTGCTTTTAGATGATAAGAACGGTTTTATTGTTGGCCAAAAAGTATTTGCCTTTGGGCCGTCATTACACCGTTCAGCAAAATAAGTTTGCATTGACTCTCTTTTTAATTTTGTGACAAAATTTCTTTGTTTACGATATTTTTCCCAATCACTACTATTGCGGAAGGAGAAAAACTTATTTCGAAGTTGCTGTTTCTTATAAATAGCTTTTCGTAGTTTTCCATTCATAAATGGTACTTTTTGTGACCGTATTTTACGTTCTTTCAAAGGGGCATGTTCATCAACTACTTCCTTGAACAGTGTCTCGTATGTCCAATATTGATCATCAACATCTTCAAAAACATTTGCAACATAAAAAGGTACTTTACTAAGATCGTTATTAAAGTCAGACTCATTAAAATTTTTGTATGATCTTGATTTGATATGTTTAGGCTTATTTGATGGACAATGTTCTTTGATTGTAGTAGCAATTAAGTGGTGACAATCACTAATTCCAATATCAAAGTTTACTGTATTACATATTAAATTGGAATTATTCGTTAATATGACATCAATTGCTGAGGGAACGCTGTTTTTCATAAAGCAAGTATTTCCTTTTACTACATTTTCTAAATTATATGTATCGCATATGCTTTGAAGTGTGGATGATTTTTCTGGTTTATTTAAATCAAAGTTTAGATCCCCTATGACTAAGAAATGTTCATATTTACTGAATATTATATCTAATAAATTTGAGCAAATATTTGAGAAATCATTATTTTTATATTTTGGTGGTTTATATAGAGCGAGAATGCACCATTTCCTTTTATTTAATGATAGTTCAAAACACATGTTTTCAATGTTTGTAGATTCTAAATCTTTCTTTCTTCGTATCGGTAAATTATCGCGGTAGTAAACTAATATTCCTCCTCCATGTTTGTTCCTATCTTGACGTTCTATTTTGTAACCATCACAATTAAAGATATTATTACTATAGCTATCATCTAATTTTGTTTCAGATAAAATAAAAATGTCAATTAATTTGCATGTCAGAATTTCCTGTATTTCTATATACTTTACTTTAAAACTGTTTATATTTAAATGAGCAACCAATGGGCGTTTTTGGGTTCTTTAAACGTAACTCACGTAGTTCATTGAGGAAATCACACATTGAATATTCTGATACATCATTGTCACAATGAATAGAAGATAAGTCCAGGAAAGAGCTAGTATCATCATAGTTATTATCATCCACATATCCTGGTAGGAATTCAAATGTACACATATAGCAATGAAATAGAAAATTTTTATCAGCTTTTATAGTTTCGTGATCTGATAATTTGATATATTTTGTACATTTAATATGAGTCTTTCTATTACACATAGCACATGTTACTTGTTTACTTCTAGCTATAACTCCTTTTTCACAAATTGTGCAGGGAAATTTGAAATTGCGTGTCTTTCGAGTTTTATCAGATTGTCTAGGATTGGTGTCGCCTCCTTTGGTGTCTCCTTTTGGCGTTTATTGTCCGCCCAGTTATGTCATTTCAGTACTTAAACAAATAGTAAGCTTTATTTTATGGTTTTTATGGCATTTTAAAAAATAAATGCCCCATTTCAATTCAATACTTTGTTTCTGTTGTTCTTCATTCCATACAAGTTCGACCCAGCTTGGGTCTATTCCCTCACACCTTGAACAATACATAAATAACATTTTATGGCCACATAAAAGTCTTTATGTCATTGGAGAGCCTTTCTTTCTTAAAGTACGGGCGAGTACGGCCGTTACGGTTTTTAACGCTACACATGTTTTTGTCATGTGATCTAGCCTAACCAATCAATGAGCTTTAAAGCCATTGCTTCCATTATTTTTCGCGTGGGTAGAACCCCAGCGATTTGGCATTTTATCCACCTCCTCCATCTCCTCCACCTCTAGTTCAGTTTTTCATTTCAAAACTGTTTGATTTTGGTTTTTTATTTCACTATTTACCAACTGCAAGTTTATAGTTACAGTATGGTTTCATTGTGTTTTTTGTTTAAGACCGTTATTTTAACCTAACGTAATTTCTCAAATTTTGTATTCACTATAACAGTTATAACCAACTGTATGTTTTCACATTATAGTTAATGTTGTACAATGTTTATTTACATGGATACATTTATTGTCATTGTAAAGGGCGTTTATTGTCCGCCCAGTTATGTCATTTCAGTACTTAAACAAATAGTAAGCTTTATTTTATGGTTTTTATGGCATTTTAAAAAATAAATGCCCCATTTCAATTCAATACTTTGTTTCTGTTGTTTTTCATTCCATACAAGTTCACCCAGCTTGGGTCTATTCCCTCACACCTTGAACAATACATAAATAGAATGTACAGTTTCGCTGTTACCTCCTAGAATGGGTACATCTTTTGAGGCCGGGGTGATGGCGGTGGAAATCGACGTCTCGGAAAGGCAGGTCCGTAGAGGGGACCGTACCAATCCGTCTGTGGATAGGGTGGATTCATGTAGCGTTCATGTTGTGGCCCGGAATGTCGATCCCGAGGTGTCGGATGGTGATCCCCCCTTGGGGCAGCTCTGTGAAAATTTCCACTCGGTTGTTTCACAATATTATCTTGAGGAACGGGCGTGATTCTGTTTGGTAAAATGAAAAGATAGTCCATGATTGTCGATCTGAATGTGTTTGTAAGCACTGATAACCCATTGTCGTTTGGATGGTAGTCATCAAAAAAGAGGGATTTCTCCACTTCACCATTTGTAATGAAGTATTTTGAATTGTCAATGAACAAGTGTTTGTTGATCTGACAAAATGATTTCAGTTGATTATTTGTGTCATTGATGATTTTGTCTGATACTCTGTCATGCTTTTTGGTAACACTGATGAGAAGCATATTTTTGAGTACTCATTTTGTTCCTGTATGGCTGTCACGAGCTGTGAGTACTGGATTAACAGTTCCCTTGGTGAGTCACCGTTTGACACATTGTTTATGCCAAGGTGAACAATTATGAGGTCCGACTGGCTGACATCGATGGTTTTGTTTTCTAGTTTAGATGATGCATCCTTTATCGTTGCTCCAGGATTGGATCGTAAGTTCAAGGAGAACTTATCACTTTCAAAATCTATAGCTCTCATTCTCTTCGTTACAGAATCTCCAATTATTAGCACCCTTGGTGTTGAACTTGTCTTCTTCTGTGGCCTCATTGGTTGGGATGCGTTTGTAACCCGCTCATGTAATGCATCATTCATATTTGTACTTTTGCTGGTGTTTCTGGAGTCATTTGCACTGTATGGTAGTGATGTTTGAGAATGCTGAATAGTTTTCGGTGTTTTAATATTTTCTTTCAATTGCTTAACTTCATTTTTCAATAGATTAATTTCTTTTTTGTCATTTTCATGCTCCAATCTTATCGTTTGTAGTTCATGTCTTCTTGCAGTAAACGCTTGTTTTTCTTTCACTGTAGATATTTGTTGCTGCAGGTCTGACAGAGTGTCATTGACTGAACGTAGGTCATTCTGTATTCTGGCCGACATTTCACTTTCCCTAATTTTAATCACGTCGTTTTCTTTTGTTTTCTGTTTTGCTTGCTTCAATTGTTCCTTCAGTTGAGAGATTTGTTCATTTTGAGTCAGTATTTTCCCGTTATTTTGTGCAAGTTTACCTTCAAGTGTAGATATTGTGTCCTTTTGTTCTTTGTGTTTAATCTTCATACTCTCTATTATGTCTTCTTGTTTGTTTAGTTGTGCTGCTTGTTTGTTGTTGTTAGTTTCTAATTCATTGTTGCTTTTTGTAAGTTCTTCATTTTGGAATTTAAGTGTTTTGTTCAAATGTATTAGTACTTCTTGTTTTTTAAGAGCTGTGTCGTCTTCATCTGTGCATTGTACATACTTGTCCTCACTGGTTGATTCACACGAGTTTAACTGTTTAATTTGTGATTGTTTCGACTGAAGTTCCTCCACGCTTTCTGTATCAATACATTTATCACTTCCATCAATTTTCTGGTCTATCAATAACTTGTCTATCTTTAACATGTGTTTCATCAGTACCAGAGACTTCATTTGTTGTCATTCTTAATTGGATAGCTGGATTTTTTGGTGGTGAAGATTTTTGTCGAATAGTGCTGCAGCATTTTGAATTTAGAGGTGCACCAGATTTGGATACACGTAAGTTATATTTCGAGCTCTTTGGTGACTTTTCATGAGTTTGAATTGATTTTGATGCCATTAAGGACAACTCGGCCTTGTCTGAGAGTTCTTTACTACTGAATGTAGCTTTCCCAAGTTTTCCTGTTGTTGTTATTTTCATTTCTGATGCTGCATACAAGATTTCGCTGTCATTAAGTGTTGATTTGGGAGTTTTCGGTTGTGTTTCTTCAGCAAGTAGTGGATTCTGGTAGATTCTGATATTCAAGACATCATTATTTTTTTTAAATGCTGATTTTCCTTTTAAGTAATATAATTTCTCTTTTTATGATCGTATATTCTAATGCAAATATCGTACACATCAACAGTGACATTTCTTAATAATAAAATTGATAAATCAGTATGGTTAAGTATATTACCATTCATGTTTGCTGGAACTGTCAATGGAGATTCTCTGTGGTGCATATTGTAAAACTTCTGCTCATAATTCTCAGCAAATGACTGTACATCACCATGGGAGTAACGGTTTACAATGACGGTGTCTCTTACAGCTTTCTGAAACTCTTCTTCAGATATATCTTCTAAAATTAAATCTGTTTCTATAGATGCTTTCAGTGCAACTTCCGCTGCAACTTCACCCGACGTTTTCACGTAAATGTTGTGATTTGTAGGCATTTTCTGAGAGCTCTTTATTTCGTGTGCTTGCTGTGCGTTCTCGATCTTCATTTATGACGTTAGCAACCGATAACGTCAATGACGTCACCGCCTATTGCGTATTGACGTTACTATTATGTCATCGTTTTTTGTGCATCGACGTCAATATTTTACGCAATCAATTTTATATAAAATTATAATTTAATTTAGATGGTCTAATGGCCATTACAATTTACAATTTACTTTTTTGCGTTCAAATTAGACAAAATATGGTTGTTTCAATGGCGCAGTCGGTATGGTCGTGGTAACTCCACTGTTTATGATTTGTATTCGAATCTCCCCACCAAACCGGGTGGGGTTTATATGCGATTTAAAAAAAATATTTAATGAATACGTGTATCTTATTCTAATACAAATATCAAGTCCATTGTCATGTTTTAAGAACTGGGACTAGACTCTAGTACTTCCTGAGGCTTAATTTGTTTCGTTTTTCCGATCAATTTTGTGTTGGGCATTTAAGTGATTGAAAGGTCTGTGTTTTTTCCTTTTTGCTGCGCTTGACTGTTTCTGATCATTGCTGCATAACCTGTTGGTTTATGTCACGTTTACCCGTAACTGAGGCGACAGACTGTCGGTCGAGTGGCACATCGTGTTTTGCATATGCTCGGTATTCCGTGCGACGAGTGCTGTCTTCCCTGACCGATAATTATTTTTCTATGAAAGTAGTCACCCACCATAATAATATTAATCTTCCTAGTTAGTATTAGCCAGAGTAATGTCCTAATAGCAAAAATCCTGTCTCATGCCAAACTGATCATGGAAGGTGCTACGATCTGGTAAGTTCATAATCCATTACGTTATAAGCTTCATTTGTCAACAATTTAAGCTTGTGTTCAACATCTTACGAAAAGTTAATGAGACAGTCACGATTTTTTTAAAGTAATAGCAAAGACCTAATTAAATTACATTTTTTTAGGTCTTTGGTAATAGATAGTAAAGATACTAAAGTACTAGACCTAAATGCAGTAAGAGGAAAATATTTATTTATGCAAAATGCTCATGATGTAAAATGAGTCAATAAATACAGAATATAGAATGTGTCTGACATCATGTGAGTTTGATGCTAAAATGAAAATGTGACGACAGTGACATCTGGTAACATGTCGTAAATATTTATACCGTCTCTTAAATATAAAGAGAACACGCAACTTTTTATTAAAATGGTTAAAACGAAGAATTTGTCTTTTGAAGATGTACACAAAAGATGTAATTTTCTTTACCAGGTACAGTTTAACATATTGTGTATGATAAAAGACGAATGTAATGTATGATATAAAAATAAATGCAGGTTATAGTATTTTGAGTATTTTTCGGATAGCATGTTTCGGATAGTCAAGACAGTAGAGAGTACTAGACACTTATTAGTGAAATACCACGGTTTAAAATAATTTTGATGCTAATATAGTTTGTATTAACGCCGGTTTTGTTTAATTTCGAGAATAAGATAAAGTGGATTGTCACACTTTTTATGCTTTTGCCAAATTTTGTCCTGTTGGGGAGGATAATGAGTTGGACAAAAATGGAATATTGTTTGCTTCCTCTCCATGATGCACCAGTCAGAGCGAGTCAGTTACATCCTCGGTCCCTCCGCCCTCGGGGATGGGTGGGGATTTTTTACTTTTGAGTTGTCGAAAACCATTGCCATTCCTCCTGCGGGAACACCTGATGGTGAGATCTCTGGTATTTCCCCAGCCACTGACAGCTAAATATTTCCCTAGCAGCAGGCCCGGATCCACCGGGGGGGCACAGGGGGCCCGTGCCCCCCCCCAGTCGGCCTCGGAGTGACCATTTTTTAAATCACTTAAATGTTAAAATCCTTAAAATATTACCAATCGATATGGCTATGGATCGATAATTTGTGACAATAACCCTGTATATTACATAGTTCGGAAGCGAGGGCAATAAAATGTGCCCCCTGTTGTGTAATCTCCAGGTTCATGTGCCCCCTATTGTGTTATCTCCAGCCTGATGTATGTTTTACAGCGTCTGAATGATGCGGATCAAGGTGTCTGTGTCCCTTGATCAATGTCACTACAGCGCTTGAATTAACATATTAAAAATTTTGACATGAATTTGAAGAAAGTAAATTTATGATATGTTTATTTGTTATGACTGATTATTTAACACTACAATTTTGATAATATCAAGCCTGTCTGGTTTTCAAAGAAAAACGTTAAAAAAAGAATTTTCATTCAAAATTGAAAAAAATTCTTCACAAGGGGCACATTTAAATTGTCTATTTTTTGTAAGTTCAAATATTTTTTCTAAAATGTAAGGACGCAATAATTTGCAAGATTTTTATTATTAAAAAAATGATCTGAATCTTCGAACACTAGTCACTACTGTCTAAGATAAAACCATGCATGGCCTATGTAATACACCAACCACCCCGGGGATGGGCGATGGATAGCCGGGGGAAACGACCGTACATGTTTTAACCTTCCAGCTTTTCCCCCACTGCCAGGGAAAGGTTGGGAATTTTTTCTCCGAACCAATTCCTCGGGGACAGTATTTAGTTGTTAGGGGACGGGGAAATACTGGAGATTTTACTATCAGCTGACCCCGCAGGGCCGTGGAAGGACGGGTATTTTGACAACTCAAAAGTAAAAATCCCGGCCCATCCCCAGGGTGGGGGTGGATGCATCGGACTGGTGCATAATTATTTCACTTCTGTTCTTCAAAGTGAGTATTATTTACGGGTAGTCTGGAAGATTTCTTCTAAGAATATTGTGTAATTCGATCATGTTAGTTTTTGATGTTGTAGCAGTTCAAATTTATACGTTTACTTTTGATTTTAAAAGCTTAAAGTGCCGGAAATTGCATGATTTTAATTCAAAAAGTGAAAAATTCGTCGCCGGGAGGGGAAACCCCTCCCGCACCCACCCCAACTTAGTCTTCAAAAAATGTCTTGTGCCCCCCCAGTCCGAACTTTCTGGAGCCGGGCCTGTAGCAGTGCGGGGGAAGCTTGAATGTAAAAACACTGCTGTTTCTCTGGGTATCCACAGCTCCTTCCCAGGGATGGGGGCATGAATGCATCTGACTGGTGCATAAATAGATACTCTGTTGAGTCTCTGAAATAAGAAATAATTGTTTTTTTATGGAAAGTTGTGTTAGAATGGAATAAAGTAGATATAACCACAATGCATTAACTGTTAATATCTTTCATAACAGTACTTATTTAAAGCTGAAGAAATGTGCTCAAAATGCTTTTTAATTATGACACATTTAATGATTTTACCTATCTACCTACCCACCCAACCCTTACAAACAATTATATCTTTGGACTTTGTCCCTGGTCAGTCTATGATCCATCCCAAAATGTATCTTATACATAGGGTAACTAGATTAGTATTAATTGAGCTACAGCTAGTCACTTAATAAATACTATGTAACAACATCCTTTTTTATTAATAAGTCATCATAGGAATATGTTGTTGAGCACCAAAGTATTTTTTATTTAATTTCATCAGTTATGACCCTTGAAATGTGAATTAGCGTTAAAATATGAGATACTGTAATAAACCTCATAGGAATGAAACATACAAACAAACATATGCACCATGATCTTAATGATAATTATTATTTTCTATTGCATGTAGGCAGCACAAGAAAGCTTGGTACTGAACCCATCAGATGTCAGTCTGTGTAGATTTTATATAAACACAATGACAGTTATAGCTAGACGTCAAGGTATTCATCTGTAAGTATTCCTCAGGAGAAGTTTTTATTATTTGATTAAATTGCATGTTGTTCCTGATATCAACAATTTAATATTCCAGTACTCCACCATTAAATGCTAGTAACAGCACTCTGGGTGAGAAAATCAAAAAGGCCATTATGCAAAAAATAAGAGGGCCCAAAGGCCCTTAGGTCGCTCACCTGTTGCACATTGGTCTAGGTGTCAATACAGCTTACATTCTGACCATACTTCATTAAGATTGGATCAAAGCGGCGACCTCTGGAGTGTACACAAGGTTTTTCTAAAATTTGACGTAGTGACCTAGTTTTTGACCCCCACAAGACCCAGTTTCGAACTTGACTTAGATTTAATGGAGAACAACATTCTGACCATACTTCATTAAGATTGTATCAAAGCGGCGACCTCTGGAGTGTACACAAGGTTTTTCTAAAGTTTGACCTAGTGACCTAGTTTTTGACCCCCACAAGACCCAGTTTCAAACTTGACTTAGATTTAATGGAGAACAACATTTTGATCAAGTTTCATGAAGATTGGATCAAAACTGTTACCTCTAGAGTGTACACAAGCAAATTGTTGACGGACGGACGTCAGTCGAAGAGTGATCACAAAAGCTCACCTTGTCACTATATGACAGGTGAGCTATTAAACAAGTATTGCCTGGTATGACTAAGACTCCCCTGCTCTTGGTACTCACTGTTCGGCATGTAAGGGTATTTCCTGGAATGTTTGATCGGGTCAGATCCTGTGTCTGAATAGTGTGCTTGTTTACTTGCTACATATATGTTTTTGATGTTTGTAAAATTAAAGATAATAAATTAATGATTCTGTTAATAGTTTTAGGAGTGTTTACAATTACATAGTGTGGATGATGCCTGCATAGATTTTTAGGTAACATTTTGTTCATTGAACTTCATTCTTTTTGAAACTTGATACATGGATGTTTTCTTGATTATTTAAGGCATCCAGATATTAAACGATCAATCTGCAAAAGGTGTTGTTTGTTCCTGAAACCTGGAATAACTGCGATATACAGAGCTAAAAGTAAGTCAACCTTTGTTAGTATTCTGAATTTATTTTAGCATTGACCAGCATTAACTAATCAACCATTTTAATAATTGTATATAAAGTATACATAAAACTTTGAGAATAAGACCATCTCTAAATACCTGAAAATGGTCTTGCTCTAAATGAGTTGGTTTTCATGATAATTAAGATAATAAAGAATTAAGAGCAAAACAGGACAACAGGCTTCAAATATTGTGATCTTGAGTGGTTCAACTATCTTACTGTTAAAGAGGTCTTTGTGTTATTTTAGGCTGTATATATTTTAATTGTTTTAACAATAGTCATGTATACTATTATGATGAAATGTTACTCAAAGATACAACCTATGTTAACTATTATATATTCTGTTTATATATCAACGCCTTCTGTAAATATTTTGAAAACATCTTATGAGTGGGTAGATTATTGATTTTTGTATATTTTTGTATATATTTGTGAGCGTGAGTGTGATATTGCGTGTGGACGGATGTGTGGATGTGAGTATTGTGCGAGTATGTGTGCTTTCGTGTATGCATGTGTGTATGAGTTATGTGTACAAATGTGTATGAGAGTCCGACTCAGTCGGATTGTGAGATGGAGAGTTTGTATGAGTGCAAGTAATACTGTACATTTTGCATGATGGAGTAACGATTTTCATTATTATTAACATTACTGTATCGGAACATATATTATATTGATGTAAATATGCATGTAAACAGATGGGCAAAAGTGCCTAATATTTTTCAAATAAACTATATGTACTAACACTGAAATGTTTCTTTTATTCAGAAAAGAGGCAAAAACAGAGTATAGTTACGTGTCTTGGTTGTGGAACATTCAGGAGATATGTATATAACAAAAATAATATACATCACTTTGATCGACCAGATGTTTGGGTTGATACTATTGTGAATGGTGAATCTGTTGGAAAACAACCACAACAACAAAAACAGAACCAGCAACAACAACAAAAAGGAGGCACTAAGGTATATATACTGCTATCCGTGTACTGATGTCTTATCAATCACCACAACAGGTGTTAAGTGCCCTGTGATGTCTGGGAAAAGTCTCTCAGCAACTTCACTTTAGTATATTCATCATTCCTAATTACCTTGCCTCATTTGGTGTTAAGTATACAAGAAATTCAAATTCCACAATTTGCCATTGACTGCTGGTAGAGTATAAAGGCTTGTTTGAAATATCTTATGAAGGGGGTATGAATGGTATGTCCTATGTATGACTCTTGTATGTATGGCTAGGTGTTGTTGTCCATTGTTCTTGGCTTTAGGTTGTCTATGAGCTACAGTATTTATAAACAATACATGTAGGTCCAGTGATACATTGAATATGTTCAAAGCAATTCATGATTGATAACTGTTTTTTTTATTAATCTAACAACAATCAAATCGATAAAGATGTAGTATTTGTAACTCACCTGTCATATTGCATCCTCAACAATCAGTGGTTAGTCAAGTTCCCAGACTATGTTTCATACGAAAAAAATGATGGTTGAACGAGAATGGTCTTTTTGTTTCATGATCAGATTTGGGATCACCTGTTTTCCAAGGGAGCATTCATCAGTATGTTCGTCCGTCAACAATTAATTTGTCTGCTTTAGTCTATGCCTTGGCTAAATAGACTTTCATTTTAATAGTGACCTGAGTGAATCCTTGGCTAAAGTGAATATTATTCATTATTATTTCAGAAGAAACATACTGCAGAAGCTATGGAAACTAACGTGGAATGTGATAAAACCAATACTGCCAGTGTCTCTAACACTGATAGCCAAACAAATAACAAACCTGAGAGTGAATGTGTAACTATGACCAGTGAAGACAAAGTGACTTGAACATTATACATAATTATGTACATAAATTTGTATTTATCATTGTAACCAATAAAATATTGATTAAGTTAAGTTTAAATATACATACGAGATTGTTGCATTGTTTTTTTCAAGCCCCTATGACTTTGAAGGGACATTGTTAACCCTGTCACAGAAAGGATAAGGAATTGGTTGATATTGGCCATGTTGTAGCAGAGCCTTATAATGGTTTATATAGTTTATTATCAATCCATCTATTTTTGCAACAGACTGCTAGTTATTGCCTTTCACAGTTTGATAGGTCCAAGAATTATAGCAGTAAAAGTGACAGGAATTTGCTCTTTTAAGGTGGTTTGATTCAACCACCTAGGCCGGGGCATTTGGTCATTTCTGAAACGCTTTTCTGTGTTTCCCACCCAATTAGAGATGAACTGGTTAGCAACCCAGAGGTAGTCTCATGACCATGCATCACCCGTTTTAATTGTATTAAGATATGTCTCATATTGTCGAAATTCCTTTAAAATTGTTGATCGTCACATAATAATTGCTGTTATAGAATTAACAAATTCATTGTCACTTAAAAATTGTAGTATTTAAGCTGCTTTTAGAGAATATTGTATCTATTACATACCGAAATATACCGAACCGTTAGAAAAAATGGCGGTACATATCATATCGTGAGGTGAGCGTACCGTTACAGCCCTAATGTCACCTATATAATACATATATAATATAATATGTATGTGACATGGGACACTTCAGGTCAGACCTAATCTTTATGACACAATGATCATTTTAAGAATCAATATTGAGTCCAAAAAAGTCAGGTGAAGTAATAGAAAGAATGTGTGTTGTCACCCGAGGTTACAATTTTTGTGTAGTATTCATGAAACTGCCACAAATCGACCATCTTAACAACATAACAACAAAATTTAGATATTGAATTATGGTATGATTATGGGTCATCTGTGGTCATGGAAACACCATGTGTTTATTAAAGCAATATGGAAACTTCGTATATCATTGGGTACTGCATTTTTTTAAATCTTCGTCTGACGATATAAATATATTACTTAGTTAAGATCACCATACTGGTAGTGCCTACATGTATGTTCAGAACATGTACCACAGGTGAGCTACCAAGGCTCCTTTGGGTCACAGGTGCTTAGCATGTGGATATGACCCCATGGCCCCTCTACACCCCCTAAATATCAAATCTATATAATTCCTTTGAGATTTTATTATTTGGGGGATTGGAGCGGGGCCATGGGGTCATATGCTTTAGGCCCTCTTAATTTATTTAATAAAGTTGAAAAGTCACTTGGACATGAAGTTGTTATATTCAGGATCTTCTCGATATATAGTTAGTAATATAGAATCCCAGTTATATTTAAGGGCTAACATTTTTAGAAACAAACATTAATTTGGTGATGTTTAACCTTTGGGGTATTGAAATTTGGTAGTGTGTAACCTTCATTGTACCAATTATGTTATTTTTTTGTAAATCTTACATCTTACATCTTACATCGTTGTAGGGTCGCAAGTTTGGTAAACTTATAT
Organism: Spisula subtruncata; assembly: GCA_963678985.1. Lineage (NCBI taxonomy): Eukaryota > Metazoa > Mollusca > Bivalvia > Venerida > Mactridae > Spisula > Spisula subtruncata. Next base: position 62,563,828 of record OY787660.1, read on the forward strand.
AACCCCCTCTTGTACAGATACCCAGGTATTTTCCGGATGAACTGTATATTTCATGTCATCCATAAAGTCATCTAGTCTATTTTTGAACGTATTCAAAGACGGTGCACTGATAATATTTTCAGGAAGGGCATTCCAGTCAGAAATAACCCTGTTTGAGAAGAAGTATTTTCGAATATCTTTCCTGCAGGATGGTATGTCAAGTTTAAGACTGTGACCACGAGTGATTTGATGTTGTGATTTCTTAAAGAATAGTTCATATGACAAGTCCTCCTTGTTGTTTATTAACTTATAAACCTGGATCATATCCCCACGAAATCTTCTATAAGATAAGGATGGAATTTTCAGCAGTCTAAGTCTATCAAAATAGGAAAAGTTCCTGACATAATACACCAACTTTGTTGCTCTCCTTTGAACTCGCTCTAAAGCATCAATATCCATCTTAAATCTGGGAGACCATATGATGTTTCCATATTCCAGGTGAGGCCTAATAATAGACTTATACAGCTTACGGAAATTTCTAGTAGTAATATGGAGAAATGAGCGACGTACAAATCCTGTCATTCTGTTTGCTTTATTAATACAATCGTTTATATGTTGACGAAATTTCAAGTTAGTATCGAAGGTTATACCAAGATCACGTTCACACAATTTGTTGCTTATTTCATGTCTGATACTTCCTTCCTCCAAATAGTAGGTATGATGTGGGTTGTTACGACCATAATGCAGAGTACAGCACTTCTGTATATTGAATTTCAATAACCACTTTTCACTCCATAAGGAAAGTTTGTTGGTGTCAAGTTGAATTTTGGCAACATCAGAATCAGAGATTACCGGCGCAAAGAGCTTCGTGTCATCAGCAAAAAGACGTATAGCACTTTCAATACTATCCTCAATGTCATTGATATATATGAGGAACAGTGTTGGTCCCAGTACACTGCCTTGAGGGATGCCACTGGTTACCGTTGACCAACTGGACTTACTAGAGTTAATAACAACACATTGTTTGCGGTCAAATAAGAAGTCTCTTATCCATGTTAGAATTTTACCTTTTATACCATAAGATTCAAGTTTAACCAGTAATCTTTCATGAGGCACAGTGTCAAATGCTTTGCGGAAATCGTAATATATGCAGTCAAAAGATATACCTTCATCAACCCAAGTAGTCCACCTCTCCATTACATCCAGTAATTGAAGAGCACACGAACGCAATGACCTAAACCCAAATTGAGAGTCTGAAAACAACTTGTATGTATCCATATGATTGACAATGCTATTTCTCACTACTTTTTCCATTAATTTACAGGGTACACTTGTCAGGCTGATCGGTCTATAGTTTCCTGGTTCTACTCTAGATCCCTTTTTAAATAAGGCCTTCACATGAGCAGTTTTCCATTCCGGCACCAACTGACCAACTTCAAGAGAATGGTTAAAAATCAGTGTCATAGGTTTGACAATATAATTTGCCAATTCTTTCAAAATTCGGGGATGTAACATATCTGGTCCACATGACTTACTTGTGTTTAAATTTTCAAGAAGTTTAAGAACAACACGTTCGTTAATGGGTATGTTTGAGACAGAGTTACCACCACTTTGGTCACATACATTTGGAATACTAGCGAGATCCTCGTGCACAAATACACTATGAAAGAACCGGTTTAACTCATCCGCTTTTTCAGTATCAGTGTCAATAGTATTTCCATCAACGCCTTTCAAGTTAGGTATATTTGTACTGACTATTCTTCGCGAGTTCATATATTTGTACAAAGCCTTCGTGTTACTTTCTTCCGCTATTTTGCTCTCGAATTTGTTCCTGGCTAACCTACATTCTCTTGTTGCTGCGTTTCGACTTGTACAATAGTACAAATAATTAACATGAGTTTTATCTCTTTGGTATTTGTTCCATGCTCTATGTTTTTTACGAACAGATTTTAATGCATAACTATTCATCCACAAAGGTTTCAATTTATGTGATTTCGCACTTAGAGGTTTCCTTCTAGGGATATGATTATTCATAGAAGAATGCAACTTCTCTTTCATAAAGTTCCATTGATAGTTCAAGGACTTCCCTACGAATTGGGCATTCCAATCTATCGAGTCCATTTCCTCACACATGGCACTATAGTCTCCTTTATCGTATATATAAGAATGATCTTTATTCTCCGAGGTGTCCATGACACAGTTTACAATAAATGTTAATAATAGGTGGTCACTCTTCCCAATTGGAGGAAATTGACGTAAGTTATCTATAAGAAGTTCATCATTAGAAAATACTAAATCCAGTGTACTGGACCGCTGATTCTCCCGAAACCTTGTGTTAAAGTCAACATGTTGATACAGAAATGCATCCCTAATGGCTTCAATGAAATTATGACTACTGTGGTTCTCAGAGGCGGATGACGTATAGTGATCCCAGTCAATGTCCCTATAATTAAAATCTCCCATTATTATTATTCGAGAATGATTTTCCCTACTTACTGCACTAATCATATCACACAGAGTATGGTTATTTGTATCAGTAGAATTTGGGGATCTATAAATTAATCCAATCAGCAATGAGTCAGTTCTGTTTAAGACCACTTCGCACCAGCATGCTTCCCTTACTAAGTAATCATTTAAGGTTTTATACAATTTAGCTTGCAAACCATTTCTGACAAAGAGCAGTACACCTCTATTTCCAACTTCTGCATTGTTATCGTTGTAAAACTGTTGAAAACCCTCAAGTACAAATGTAGAAACGTCAAATGAGTCCTGATTTTTTGGAAAAGCTTCCGTAATACCAACTATATGAGGCTGATGAAAGTATACAATGGCCTCCAATTCAGTCCACTTATTTGATATACTATCAGCATTTGTATATAAACACTTGATTCCACCCCCATCCTCCAAACTATAATTGACTGTGCTTGTACTGCCATTCAATGAAGTATTACTAGAGTGATCAATATAATGTGAATCACTTGTACTGCCATTCAATGAAATATTACTAGAGTGATCAATATAATGTGAATCAGATTCAGAGATCAAACTTATCCCAGTGTAGTCACTATCAACTACTGAATTACCGCGCGAGTCATTACTCGAGTATAATATCGTATCAAGACTATCAATATCAGGTGAAACTGAAACCATATTGTCTGAGTCAATGTCAACACTATGATCTGAAAAACGATTAGAGTCACTGTCAGAGTATAATACTGTATCAAGACTATCATCAACCGACACAACAGGCGAAACTGAAGCCAAACTGTCAGAATCAATTACAACATCAGAACCATCACTGTCTGAGAATAACACAGAACTATTATCCAACTTATTGGGCGAAACTGAGACCAAACCTTCCGAATGTCTAAACCTCTCAATCGAAATGTCACATACTTTATCATGATTTGAGAAACGATTCAAGTCACTGTCAGAGTATAATAATGCTGTATCAAAACTATCATCAACCGACACATCAGGTGAAACATTATGATCTGAAAAACGGTTCGAGTCCGAATGACTAAACCTCTCAGTCGAAATGTCAGATACTTTATTCAAGCATTCAATAGAATTATTATAATTTACATCCTCATTTCTTGAGGCAACAATATTTGCAGAACAATCATGAACTGAGTGCTCATTATAATTGAAATCGGAACTATCTGAACTATTCAAAGAGTAACAATAACTAGAACTATAACTGTAACTGGAAACTTTGGGTTTACTATTTAGCACCTGGAGCTGGAACCCCGGCCTAAAGGGGGACCAGAATCCTGCGCTCCCTTCCCTCTACCACCCATAATGTGAGCTTTAAGGTTAATCGTCTCAGATGATCTGGTCCGATTAGCAGTGGGCGAAGTGGTCTGATTTACAGTAGGTGAAGTGGACCGATTTGCAGTGGGTGAAATGGGCCTAATTATGTTAGCCTCGGGCATAACATTATTACGAGGGATTCTACTCTTACCACGGACATCAGACAGTTCATTTTTGAGTTGCCTATAATTAAAGGTCGGGTCAGTAGCCCTTCTTTTCTGGACTTCATCCTTCATTTGGGTATTTATCTGACGCTGTCTGAAGGTGTAGTCAGGAGTTATCGATAATTTTTTATATTTATCTTTATCCTTCAACCTGAGACTATTCCTAAGAATTTTATGTTTCAAATCTTCATTTGGGAACGAGACTTTCAACGGTCGCGATCTTGTCCGATTCCTTTCACCAAGCCGCACAACTATTTCAGAGTTACAGTTCAGATCAGTAATGTCACAAATTTCAGAGACCATATGCACATCTGCAGCCTTTCTAGCACCCTGATCTTCAACATTAAGTTCTGGCAAATTATAAATGATTACATTGCTTTTTCTATTCTCTCTCTCCTTAAAGTCGAAAAGGGCCTGATCAATTTTGTAATCAACACCAAGACTTGACAAATTACCAACATCATGTAGCTTCTTTTCAACTGATTCTAATCTTTCATTCATTTCATCTTGAGCAGTTTTTACAGTGCTAACCATTTTAAGAACCTTTCTTACTCCAGGAATTGCTCTTTTACATCCATCGCAATACCAAAGAAAATTTTCAGATTGGCCCATGTTAGCTAACTCTGTGTAGAAGGTGTGAGTCAGTCCTGAACAATCGACACAGTACCAATGGTCACAAACCTCACACTCTATACCCTGGTCATCCTTATCTAAGATAATGTCACATGCAGAACACTTATTTTCTTTGCCGCATACACTATAGACATGATCGCTCCTCGTGCTTCTCGACACCGATATCTCATCCTCACACTTTCTATTGTTCAATTTTTGTTTAGGCATATTTTCTAGACAACAGTAAGTATTTCTTGACAACAATTACGAAGATGAGCGCTAAACAGCAGTAAGTTTTTCTTGACAACAATTTACGACTATGAGCACATGGCTTACACGAGGTCGTCGGCCATTTTGGCTGAGCAGGAATAACAAAATCTCATTTTCGGTCAATAGTTCACAACATACAGCAATCACATTTAGCCGATGTATCCATAATACCATACAGTTGCATTAAACCTGGGTATCAAGGGTTGGGAGGGGGTTACTTAGCCATATAACAATAAATATCTGCGCCTTCTTCTCGCACACGTCTTGACAGTTCAACCGGAACCGGAAGTCGATGTCTAATAATTAATAAACTCACGACATAAATAAAACTAAGACCAGGTATTCCAACGTCTTATATTACAAAGAATGAATTGATTCATATTTCATGACGAAGACTTACGGGAGAGGAAGAATATACAGTACAGTACGGTATGTATTAAAACCGGATAGTATTCGGATAGCATGAATTTCGGATAACCTCTGAACTGGTTGTGTTTGGACACGGTTACGGTGCCCTGCACTGTCATGTGATGTGTCTGCTTTATTATTTAGATAAAACACATTAGTTACCTTACATATTATTTAATAGTCAATTCAAAATGATATTCAAAAAACTGATAAGCCTTAATGATAAGGTCAAGACAAAATCAGGCTTGACTGATGATCGAGAGGTCGTGGGTTCAATCCTCGGCCGGGGCACTTGATCATTTCCAAACCGCTTTTCTGTGTTTCCCACCTAACTAGAGATGAATTGGTAAGCAACCCAGAGGTAGTCTCGCATGTATCGGTGCTATACACAGGGTACGTTAAAGAACCAAGGTGTCTCTTCGGAAAGAGCTAGGGCATCGCGCCTGGATATCTTGTATCACATAATTGTCTCTTCAACCCCTTGTGTCTTCAGCAAAACATAGGACCCCATTGGAAATAAGTGCTTGCACTTTCATGAGTTATCCTTGACCGTAAGGTTTAAATAATTACACAATGATGCGGTTACGGTTTCCCTACCTACCTATTATTTTGCTGGGAGTCTTAAACATTTTCTTCAAAATTGAATGTAATGTAATGTAATCTTAGAGACCAAATGAAAGCCAAAACTTGAGTAAAAATCCAATATATTTATTGAAAAACTCTTGAAACTGACTAAAATGATAATTAAAAATAAAATGTTTCTCCTACCAGGCTGGAGACACAAAAATTCTAGACTGCATACAATATTTTACTGTTTTTAGATTTTCACTGTAAATTCTCTTTATCACCTTCACTCTGTACTATATAACTTTTGCACCCCTTTTGGCCTTTTATACTTTTAACTAACTGCTACCCTGACTTGTGCCTCCCTGTTAATATTATCGTTATTGATTGTTGGGAGTATGAAATAGAAATACCTACCCTACTTTTTATGCCCCCGTATCGATAGATCGGGAGGCATATAGTAATTCACCTGGTCCGTTCGTCCGTCCGTCCGTCCGGCCTGGTTAACCCAAATTGACCGTTTCTTCTAGCATGAATATGGCTTGCTACAAAGTTTTCAAACTTGCATGGATGTTGTATATGACCACTCTCCACGCGCCTGTATCACCTGACTCCATTTTGACCTTCACCTTGACCTAATTTTGGACTTAGACTTATTGAAAGGCCAAGTTCTTGGTTAACCCAAATTGACCGTTTCTTCTAGCATTAATATGGCTTGCTACAAAGCTTTCATACTTGCATGGATGTTGTATATGACCACTCTCCACACGCCTGCAGTACCTGACTCCATTTTGACCTTCACCTTGACCTAATTTTGGACTTAGACTTATCTTTCCTTTAGTATTTTTACAATAAAATTTTGTTTTGAGCGTATCTTCAAAACTATTTAACATATTGACTTGAAACTTGAAATATAAATAAATGGCAACTTGGAGAAGTGCATGGACAAAGAACCATAACTCTGTCTGTCTTAAATATTGAATTATCTCCCCTTTAGTCTTAAATATTGAATTATCTCCCCTTTAGTGGTTTTTATAGTCAAATTTTGCTATGGTATATGATTAGATGGCAACTTGGAGAAGTGCAGTGACAAAGAACCATAACACCTGTATCACCAGATCACACATGAAGTCGATCAAGGCACTGCTTTCAAATGTGGCATATTCGTTTACCATCATAAGCCCCTCATAGTTCAAAACCATGTAACACTCTCAAACATTTTAACTGAATAATGGCCCCTGATTGACTTAGCTTTTTATGGACATGGCTTCCACTGGGGCATAAGCGTTTATTGAACGCAGTCTTGTTTGGTCTGTAATACTAATTTGAACCACAACATCATTTTCGTCTACCTAAAATATTGTATCTATGTGTCTACTGCATGACTAAATATGTCTGTATTTTTTCGTTTCAGGACCTATATCAGTAAAGCATACAGAATGGCACAAGTACATCACATGTTCTACATTTCTTATAAAGATCAAAGTACTACAACTCAAAAGTGTAATAGTGAATGCATAGATATTAAAAAAGAGAGCTGTGCACATACGCAGGATAACGATGGGTTACAACAAGGAACATACTCTTCAACAGGAATCCCGGTATATGAATATCAGACTAGCAGTAATAAGATACAATCTGATGCAGCTGCTAGTCATGATTGCGAGAACATTGATTATAGCTTTGCTGTTCACTCTGATGAGAAACCTCATACAGTTTCATCGGTTAGTGGGCTTTATAAGACAGACGGAACAATGATTACTTCAGCATTAGACATACAACACAGTTCTGAGAATGAAGAATTCCAACCTGACACAGCTGATGAACAAGCAGCAAGTTTCGATGATGAAGATCTGTCCAGTGATTGTGGTGATGACGATGATGATTTTTCTTATTTGTCAGATGCCAATGAAGATGAAAGTGAAATGCCTGATACAGAAGATGATGGTCTTTTACCCAAACAAATATCAGCCAGAAACAAATTTGTCAAGTGTCCACAGTGTGATAAGCGTGTTAGAAAGAGGGACCTCAATGAGCATATAAATGTTACGCATACTAAGAAAAATAAATACCTTTGTGAACTGTGTGGGGACGGATTTCTGTCTCAGTCCAGATTAAGACGGCATAAAGTTGCTAAACATAGGGTTGGGTGTAAATACATTAAATGTGAGGAATGCCCTTACAAGACTCCATACATCTCTACATTCAAGCGTCATGTTCTAAGTCATCAAAGGAAATCATCTGGATATGATCAAACAATGTCCCATGAATGTATAGAGTGTGGAAAAATTCTGGCAAATCCCGATAGTCTACGTGTTCATCTAAATGCCCATAAGAATGGAAAACCCTTCACATGTATCAAGTGTGCAAAAAGCTTTGCACAAAAAGGAAACCTAAAAACACACTTGGTGCAACATATAAAGGAAGAAAAAAAGAAAAGAGAAAATATTGAATCTAATTCTAAGAAGCGTTTTTACAGCTGTGACCAGTGTGATAAGGTTTTTCGATGGAGTGGAGACTTGTGTAGGCACAAAAAAGTTGTCCATCTTGGGATAAAAAAGTTTGTTTGCGGTGAGTGTGGAAAGAGGTTTACACACAAAAACCAACTTGACGAACATACTTTGTGGCACAAAGACCTGACCCCGTTTCCTTGTACAGTGTGCCACAAGAGCTATAGAAGTAAATATCGCTTGAAGTATCATTTTATGAAATGTCATGAAGATTCAATGTATGAATTGGATGGAATTCTGAAGGATACACAAACCAGTAATATTAACAGTAGCAATACATCCTCATCACCTTCAAATAGTAAAGTGAATGATGATTGATTTATTGTACAAGAGCTGTCACTAGACAGCGCGCTCGACTATTCGCAGCCATTTGTCAGAAAAAATATAAGTTCAAAACAGGCCATTTAAAATTTGTATTATATTGAAACGTGAGTTACGCTACTTAGTTGACTACATGGCAATGAAAGCTAATGTACAATGGTTGTTGAGGCATGGCAATTATCTCAACACTGGACTATTAATAAATATTTGTCAGTGAAAATGATTTTAAGACTTCAAGCGGCACTGTACTCTATTCAAGAAATGTGTATGTTTAAAGGGAATTGTATACATCCACTGACATAACAAAGTTTCTACAAAATAATCATATGAGTAAGATATGATTTGTTAAAGGAGTCAATTTTAAAACAATGGTGACAAATTAAAATAATAATGTAGAGGATACAGTCATGTAATAAATCAGTGATGAGTTTAAAGTAGTTTAGTAATTATTTTTAGTATTGAATACAATACCATGCCAAACAACACAAGTTTGATATCCTCGCTGGATAGTCAAAACCTCGTATCTCAGGTTTGTATGAGCGGGGAAACAGGAGACCATTTTGCTCCTTATGTCAAAATATCGTAGCTCTGCACCAATCATTTTCTTAGATATACGTCATATGACACATTCAAAAAACCTCGCACCCATTTATTTTTGGTAACAAAATGTGATCATAGTTTGCATTAAAAAGTTAAACTTTTCAATGCAATATCATTGATAGTAGGTGAGATATGGTTTGAATGTAACTTGCATGCAAAACTTTAACCAAGGAAAGTCTAAGTTAAAAGGGGCATAACTCGAATTAAACTAAAAATGGAGTTATTACAATTGACCAGTACCATTGACTAATGATGATAAACAAGTGTTATAAGTTTCAATGCAATATCATAATAGTAACTAAGATATGGCATGAATAGAACTTGCATGTAAAACTTGAACCAATAAACTCCTATGTTAAAAAGGGGCATAACTGAAATAAAAAAATAATAGAGTTATTGCCCTTGACTGATACCATTGACTGATGATGGTAAACAAGTGTTGTAAGTTTCAATGCAGTATCATGGATAGTAGCTGAGATATGGTCTGAATGAAACTTGCATGCATAACTTTAACCAAGAAAATTCTATGTTAAAAAGGGGCATAACTCAAATAATAATCATAATAGAGCTATTACCCATGACCGGTACCATTGCCTTATGATGGTTAGTAAGTGTTGTTAGTTTCAATGCCATAGCACAGATACTATTTGAGATATGGCCTTATTAGTAACTTGCATGCAAAACTTTAACCAAATTTTCTAAGTAAAAAAGGGCCATAATTTGCATTAAATTCATGCAAGAGTTATCTAACATGGTTGATTACATGACAGGGAAAGCCAGTGCAAAGTTTCAATCCAATATATGCACTGGTTATTGAAATATAACCAAGGTTAAAGTTTTGCATGTAAAACTTTAACCATATGCAACGCCGACGCCGACGCCGACGAACAAGTGACTGTAATAGCTCTCATATTCTTCGAATAGTCGAGCTAAAAATGACATTTTAATGAATTTTCGGTGTCTTGTTTTAAATTGATCTTGTGCATAATACCATGTCATGCTACGTGTGAAAGGAATGTAAACATAGGCTAAAAATAAAAGGGTTAGTGTCATCATAGGATGACTGTCTATACAAATTATTTCAATTGTATATATGTAGTGTATGTACATGTACTTTGATTCATTTAATAAAGTTACCGGACTGTTTGACAGCCATTCTTGAACTTGTTTGTTTGTGGTTCTGCAAACTATTATGATATTATCCTTAACTGAAGGTCTTACATAGGCTAGAAACAAAATAAGTTTACATACATGCCAGATCTCCTGCATCATGCAGGAGTCTCTTGCTTTTGAGACTATACTCCTGCATGATTTTGGGCAAATTGATTGAATCTCCTGCATTTCTTTGAGGAAACTGGAGCTTTGACTTTTTTTGGTTTGCATGATGAAAATGATAACAAATACAAATGTATTAATTTAAATAGCCCTATGAAGCATGCATGGTAATGTCCTACAAGTAAAATAAAAGTGAAAAGAGAATGATAAGAAGAGTACCCTCATATTAATTTCCTAAAATCTTTGTTATCCCTGCAAATATAGTTTTGTTATTTGATTCACTATTACAGTCCGGTCTCGGTGCAACAATGCTGTTTGTTCCGAAGTGCATTGTTTGTTTACTGAATGATGCACAGAGTGGTTTGAAACATTAGTTCCCATAAAATTATATCAGTCTATGAACTTGTCTCTATATATATGGTGTCGTTATATACAGGGACCTGAAGTAAGTAAGAAAGTGCTTTAAAATGAGATATATTTTACCCTTAGAAATATCATTCTATAGATTGGGGGAAAAGGAATACTGAGCACAAATCAATATGCATATATGATATTCACATAGTCATCTAGATGTCAAAGTAAAACAACATTTTGAAACACAATGTTTATTCTAGATAAATACTGTTGAATCAGTTGAACATGTATAAAGCGGTCCAATCACGTTACCAGTTTTCATGGACTGTTTCTAAACAGTACTAAAACTTGCTCTTCCACACTGTACCAGCAGCTTTTCCACGAAGAGATATAAGAAGCAACAAATAACTAGAAATTTGTGCCCTCTGGCAAATTATGCCGAGCCTCGGCGCACATTGAAAAAATGCACTGACTTAAATGTGCTAAGTTACATCTAATGCCAGCATGTATAAAGAACAAATTATACCTACAAACTTCAATTTGACCTTTGACCTCTTTCTGTGACCTTGACCTTTGAGAAAAGAACCAGGGGTTGCTCATGACACTCCTATTAAAAGAGGTTGACATCCATGGCCATTTCAAGCAAGATTGGTCAATGTATGACAAAATTATGGTCCAGACAAGCTTCTTTAGATATTTGACCGGCAACTGTGACCTTTGATATAGGAACCTGAGGGTTGAGCGTGACATTCCAGCTTATGGAGGTGAATATTCATGGCAAATGTTAGACAGATTGGTCAATGCACGACAAAGTTATGGTCTGGACAAGCTTCAATTTGACCTTCAACTGTGACCTTGACATTGAGATATGAACCTCGGGGTCTGTCATGAACCTCTGTCTCATGAAGGTGAACATTCATGCCAAATATAAAAAAGATTTGTCAATGCATGAGTGAGATACAGCCCGGACAAGGCCTATAATGGTAATTTTTGAAGTTTGACCTGGTGTTTAACAATTATGCCAAGTTTTTTAAAAAATCACCTAACAAATGAAGAACATATGGTCCGGACAAGCAGTATTATGCCCATTTTGGACCTTTGACCTCCAAGAGTGACCTTCAAGCTAGGGGTACTGGTCTTGGGCGCGACACGGCGCCTCAACATGGGAAACATTTGTGCCGATGTATTTCAAAATCACCCAACAAATGAAGAACATATGGTCCGGACAAGCAGTATTATGCCCATTTTGGACCTTTGACCTCCAAGAGTGGCCTTGACCTTCAAGCTAGGGGTACTGGTCCTGGGCGCGACACGCCGCCTCAACATGGGGAACATTTGTGCCAATGTATTTCAAAATCACCCAACAAATGAAGAACATATGGTCCGGACAAGCAGTATTATGCCCATTTTGGACCTTTGACCTCCAAGAGTGACCTTGACCTGCAAGCTAGGGGTACTGGTTTTTGGGCGCGACACGCCGCCTCAACACGGGGAACATTTGTGCCAATGTATTTCAAAATCACTCATTGAATGATGAAGAAATAGCCCGGACAAAATCGGACGGACGCACTAACGGATGGACGTATAACGGACGCACATGCACTGAACAGCCATTGCGACAACTATATCGATCTCACCACCAGCGGGCTCGACAAAAATTGCGCAAGGTAGCGTGCCAGTTACCTTCTCTTTGCTTTGGTAACTGAGGTAACTTGTTCTGTATATATGGTAACTCTATAGTAACTTACACTAAACATGAGATGTAGGCATTCCAATAGTAACTGCTCCTTATGATAAAAGACTCATTTTGATACCTCAGTTACCAAAACAAGGAGTAGGTAACTAATGCGCTCATACGTGCAATAAGCCTTTCGTTAACCACATCTACTAAGGGAGGAAAATGACATTGTTAAACTTTCCTTTAAAGGAAAGAGCAGGATAGCACCCAGCTTTATTTTTCATATACCGGTAAGGCATAATAGCAATAAAAAGATGAAGTCAGTAATTTGTCAACATAATTTTATTATTATTCAGTACTAATATATACATGTAAAAGATAACAGCCAAGAATAAGTCATCTTACAAATTTAAAATCTGGATGCAATAAAATGACATATGTTACAATATTGATGTACAATTTACTTTAATGAAACAAAGATGTATGCTGCACCTAGTCATGGGAGTCACAATTAAGTAGAGTCATAATTATAAATAAGGCTTTGGTTTCAAGAAATTTAGATTTGTCATAAGTATTTTGTTAATATACCAGGCAAAAGAAGCATCCTGCACCAATGAGTACCGGTATTTATTTTGACACTGCTAGAAGGTCTAAACAATAATGGTGTATTTTTCAAATTTGCTTAGCAGCCTGCAGTGGTGTAGAATACATCCATTTCAACGAAAAATAACATAATATTATGGGCATCAGAGTTCCATTATTTTCAGTAAACTATTTTCGATTAAACCTAATTCAAATTCATAGCATAAGAAGTTTTGAACATTGGCTTGGGATAGAAGAATTCTTCAATTTCAAACAATATTGGAAGTCAGAGAAACAGTTTATGAGATTTGATGATCACACTAATATCTAAGGCACATAATGAATAAGAATATACACATAACAAATACTTCTCATTACCAACAAAATAAAACTAGATCTGTCTCCATTCAGCAGACACATATAACCCCTGCTGGCAAAGGGCCATAATTCTGGCAAAAATAATTTCTGCGAAAAATTACAGTCTTCATGTACATCTACATGTTAAGGTTGTTATGTGTGAAGGTTCGAAAATAATCCTGCAAAAACTGACAGATGGACGGACAGACAGACAGGCTGAAAACAGTATTCCCCTTACGACCTACATTGTGCAGGGGGTAAACATATTGCAATATTAAAAGTAAAAAAACATGAGTGACGATAAATGAGAAATATACAAACTTTACAAAGACTTAAAATTAAACCAAAGTGAGCAAAATGATAATAAGTTTGGTGTTTGTCAGACTATAAATTAAACTTGATTTCAAATAAAGGACATTAATGAAGGACATTAATGATTAAAGAAAATGGTTCACACATTACATTGGAATGTACCGAAGGATAATTAGAAGAAGTAAAATCAAAACAATAACAACATCAATCTTCAGGTCTGGATGAAAGAATAGACACATTTCAGTATGACGAAACCAATCATAAACAAATAGCCATCAAGTAATCTATTGGTTTATGAACTAACCAACTAGTTACTGACCAATAACTCGCTGGATGCCATTTGCATATGAATGCCCCAGTACTTAAACAACAAATGGGTTTATTTAAGGTGGTTGAGTGCGAGAATTTTACTGAATTGGCAATGACATCAGCTTACATAAATTACAATATATTGTATAAAGTTGAAGTTTCACTGTGTATGTAAAATGTTTTGGCTATACATAGTTACATTTAATATCAAATTATCTACAGTCTTGTATCTTTGCTGTTATTCAATAGATCTGCAAAAACACAAGTCATGAAAAAGATGCAACTTAGTATAATGCTGGAGAAATGATGTCAGAACAAAGCAATATACCACCTCATCAAAGAAACATTTCTTTCTTCATCCAAACCATTAAATAATGCATACACTTTTCAAAATACAAAAATAAAAAGTAAACAGTGAATAAATTAACAATCACATATAAATTATGCATAAAACAACTGCTCACTATTTACAAATTGTAAGCACGTACATATTTAATGGAATAAAAACATGAGAGTAATTCAATGGCTCATTGCAAAACTATGAAATCTATGTCAATTTATAGAGGCATGTTCCGTAGTTAAGCACTGAGCCCTGGAATTTGAAATTTTGATGCATTTTATATTGCGCTGATGAGCATTTACATTGAAAACAATTAATATAATATTCTCTATCAGCAAATGCAAAAATGGGTAAGATGAATAAATTTTTAAACAAAAACATTTTTGTCATGTCAAAAAAAGATTACAATTTAATATCAATCTAGCAAAACAAGTGTCCAAGTACATGAATATAATTGTTAAATCAGTATGCTAGTCCTAAACATAAAACATAGAGCTTACATTCAAAGTATGTTAAGTTTGCAATTAACAATGAGTAGTAAGATGCCTCTAATTAAAGTACTACAAATATATCACATGATATTATACATTGTGTCCGTCAATTAGCACCGCTATATTTGTATATAAATTCTACCCAGGACTCGTTACCAGAGCTCATCAATTAAAACATCAAAGTGTAATGCCACAGGTACCCGCCATCAAATATCATGCATGTTGACAGTACTGGCTGTCTTGCATAACATAGCATCCTTGTTCAATATTGGGTACTTATTAGTATGGGAATTTATGTTTTTGAAAAAAAAAACTTACAGTGACCAGTCATCACAACACACCCATGTGTGATTGTATCAAAAAGTGAAACAAGATAGGTTTATTGATAGTGCATTTTATGAAAAATAATTATGTTTTTAAAATTGACAAGTACCGGAGTACTAGATCAGAACAATTTCAGGCACGGATCCAGGCGGTGGGCACGAGGGCCCGTGCCCCCCCAGTTGGCTGAGATTTTTTTTAAAAACTTTGAATAAATAATAAAACAGATATTGAACAGACACACTTTATTTTGTTCCTGAATGAAATTGAAGAAAATAACTTTAAATACATATTTCGACTAGTCTACAGAAAATGAAGTTATTAATACGCCCTATCCCCACCTTAATCAAAGTTTGCGAGTGGTACTTCTTACGACGAGCCCAGATTGTTCATTATTGCCAAATATTTATGTCACATTTGTGGTAACTTGTGACGTCTACAACATAACCACTGGTGGCCGTTACACTGATTCACGGGGGCCCCAAAAAAACCAAAAGAATAATGTGTTGAAAGCGACAGCCATAGACTTTATAGGTGTACATATAGGTGATAAAACAACGTTTCTAAAAACGGAACTGATATAATTCTGTCTGAAAGACATATGTACATGTACATAAGAACAGCATAGGTATCATTGTTCTATCGTATTATGTGGGTTAATTAGCTGACAGTATGTCTACAAAATTTATACTTATAAACTGTAAATATATTTCACCAGAAAGAAATTGACTATTTTGACTAAGCGAATGAGCACTTACAATATACGAAAAATGCTTCTGAATGTCACAATTCATGGGTGTAGGAGTCATGGGACCTGCAGAGGTCAGGACCCCGATGTCAGAACAAGGAGTCATACATGGTTTTCACTCCTCAATAACTCATATCAAATGTATAATGTTCGGCCTAAACTATTCTTTCATATCTCTAAATAATATGGGTACTTTTTCTTATGTTCTAGATGAAAAGGTATTTGTAAGATGGGCATTTTTCGTGCTCGCTTCGCTCGCAGAATATTTTTTATTATACAATGTACATGTATGTGTTAATACGTAGCTGTTGCATGACAGAAATCAATTACAAGAGAAATTTTGTCCTAGCTCATTATATTACCTTTTGACTTTTAAATAATCATTACTAAACCATTAAAGTTAACTCGCGGAATTAAGAAAAAAAGATATTCCAGGGCTCTCAGATAGGCTTAGAATGCACTAGATTCATCCATTGTTTTGAAAATTTTCCCGGGGGAGTATGCCCCCGGACCCCCTTCTTATGTTATAATATTCCAATAGTCAAAGGATGAAAGCTGTTATATACAAATACTGTATCTGAACACTTACTAATATGCACGAACATACACAATGTACATGTTGACGCTGTTCGATAACATAAAAAGGTAACTATGGATTCCCCCACATATACAAATGTTTCCCCTTCCTGTGCATTTTCACACACATATTAAGCAATTACCCTCCCCCCGGAATCCCTTACATACCTCGTGCCCCCCCACTCAGAAATTTCTGGATCCGGGCCTGAATTTCAGAACATAATTTACATCATTTATAAACTTCTCATACTAGTTTAATAATAGAAATACACAATTAACTTTGATCATTAAATTCCTAGACTAGAAATTGCTATTAAAATAAATCAAGTATGATATTATGCAGCCCTCTAATTTGCTGGGATAAATATTTCAATGTCAACAGTTACTATAGTATGAATTGTAAAACACTAAAATTATCCAGCTTTTATAACTTGGGAACAAAATAGCATCATAGCCTTCAAAGAATTCTATTATCTGTCTACAGACTTGGTCATCACAACGTCCCTATTGCAAAATGCCCCATATCTTAATATATATTTATCACTTCCATAACAAACCGTATCACATGACATAATCCTCATCATATATATATACATACATTCCCAATTATATACATGATTATACATTTAACAATGGAATGATACATAGGGCTACATAACTGAAAACTTAACCCACAGGCATGTTCTCAAGAGCCATATATCTAAACATGTTGCAATAAAGTATAATAAAATGCCAATTTTCAATGCCATGTTACATTGCCAACATTAAAGCCTATGCTACCACAGGACATTTTTTGCTGCCTTGATGTTTTCCCGATGGCACTAAAAGAGCTTAATGGGAAGTATCTGGAACAGGGATTTCACACATAGTCTAATGACTTCCTTTAATCTTTCCACTAGCCCAAGAGGACCCACAGGTAACTGTATTGTTGAAAACGAAAAAAATATTTTTTTTGAAAATTTATTTAAAAAAATATTTTTTTCTCTTATTTTCATTTGAACGATACAGTTACCTGTGAGAGGACCCTGATACTGATTTAACATAACTGCTCATTTAACACATCGGGAATACATCACCGAGGCAAAAAATGCTCAGTGGGACCTAGGCTTTAACTATATAAACTATAATTAATCAAGAAGTGTTTTTCCCACCTCAATCGTTTGTACAATTATACGCCATATGGAGTCAGTGCAGTATTGGAAGAAGAAATAAATGCATAAAGCTTCATAGGAAAAAAAAACCAAAGTGCATGAAGATCAATGATGTAGGTTGCACCAATTGTTCAAGTACTGAAACCATTTATCCTATATACACCACAGTACATTACATACCAACACATCAACTCCATATTTGGCAGTTGAGAAAATATTATGTATGAAGACAATACTAATCAGATAGTGAATGTCAATGCCATTTCTGTAATATACATCCCATCCCAAAAGCTTCTATTGTTTGTGTCTTAGTGACAGACTGATCAATGAAGACAATCTTTTGACATTTCTCATAAAATCTGCATTCATAACTCAAGTACTGGAGTTAAAAACAAGAATGTGTTCAATAAACGCTTATACCCCCGTGGAAGCCATTTCAATAAGTCTAAGTCCAAAATTAGGTCAAGGTCAAAATGGAGTCAGGTGATACAGGCATGTGGAGAGTGGTCATATACAACATCCATGCAAGTTTGAAAGCTTTGTAGCAAGCCATATTAATGCTAAGAGAAACGGTCAATTTTTGTTAAGTTAAACCAGGCTGGACGGACGAACGAACGGACAGGTGAATCACTATATATGCCTCCTAATTTATCGATACGGGGCATAAAAACGAATCTTTATACGTTTAATATTGGACCTAGTCTACATGTTGGCAGTGAGGAGTTGGCAGTTCAATCTATCCAAGAAATGCGGCCAGTAGTCGCACGAAAATGGTCCCGAAACAATTAAAGTCACCCCACGACTTAATTATTCAGCACATTTTAAAAATATTTACTAAGTTATCTTTGGGTACCCATCAAACACCAATAAAAAGAGATAAAAAAGTATGCCAAGTCATGAAAATGCCATGAACACTAGTATCATAAATTTGCCACCACTTCCATGTTTTAAATAAAATGGTTAATGCTAATAATGTGGTAAAGGATACATTTTTATCAAACCCAATGCATTTTTTACCAGTAGGTCTATTTATATATATTAAGTGGATATTTCCATGGGTCATATAAAGTTGGTAAATTTAGAATTTCACTTATTTAATTGTTTTCGTAGTGTTTTTGAAGGCTAAACGTTAAGTAAATTCGCGAAAACCCCCCATATTTCCTGATGCTGACTTAACCACTTATATAATATTATAGCTTGTGTAATCTATCAAATTTCCCCACTGATGCTGAAGTCACAGAACCCAGTTCATATAACTTAGCACTGCACTGATAAACACATCACTCTGTCACTTCTTATTTAACTCTTCAAGTAATCGCAAGTTTACTACCATCATAATATTGTTGAAATACACGTTCATGAGAGCAGCATACCAAAGCATTGTATGTATGAATCAGTAGTCTAGGAAATCGTGTAGTAAAGTACATAACAAATTGATCAGGTACACTTCCTAATGAATTCTTCACTTCATCTGGCAATTCTCTGTAATGATGTTTCTGAAATGAAAATATAGGTATATCAACAAATAGAATATAGCAATATTCATATAAACTAGTTTCCTCGAAATCAAGGTCAATGGCCAATTAGGCAAAGATAAAACTGAATGGCCATGCTTGACAACTTGTCTCAGTCGAACGCAAAAAAGCAACAACTAGCATTGTCCAATGCAGTTCACATACATCTGACTTATCAGCCAAAGGAAATCCCTTTCCAGATTATGATTCCTTTGACACTTGTTTCATGGCTCCAATACCTTTATTCTTTATAACTTCTAACAAATTGTCAGGAATAAAATCAGTCAATATACAAAGTTTTTCTAATTCTTCCTCCGCATTGGATGATAAGCTAGCGAGAAGATTCCGAGAATAACATACATAAGTGTAGGATGTCTAATAAGAAATCTAACCACAATAAAACTTTATCTCAAGGAGTGATCGGGACAGATAAAATGCTCGAGATAAACAGGGTGCTCGAAATAACCAAAGGGCATGTACTGATAATCCAAGCGGATACTATTTTAAAACTTGCTCGAGATAAACCGGGTGCTCATCATAACAAAGTTTTACTGTAATAGACATACATTCAACACTCATATTGCCTTAAACCATTGATCATTAAAAGCTTATTTTTATTTTATTATGCCATAATTAATACTGGATATGACCGCCTACCTTGTTTCTCATGGCTCGTAAGAGATCTCTAACATTATGACCTTTGTAAGTTCTGAACTTTCTCAAATCTGAAATGGTAAGTAAGTGTAATTCACATAAGTAAATATGTCAAAAGAATATCAACAAAATGCAAATTTCAGTAACAATAAGCAGGGTCTTTATTCAGCATTAACTCATATTTTTTGACAATGCAATATATCCAATACACTCAACCGCTTTAAAAACGCACCACATATGAAATATTGGTTTTAGTGATGAAAATGTCAATCTATGGTTATTTATTTTCGGATTTATAATCTTTAGTCTATAAACAACGAGTTGTGTGATTTTCATGCCATTATTCCGAGTTTAAAATAAATTATGATATAGATAACACAGTGACGCATGAAAGTGAAAGTCACAATTTCAAAAGCAATTATAAGAGCCCGCTAAATTGATGCATGTACGTGGTTTCTCCTCCTAAAGAACAACATTTATTACGTAATAGGATAGATTTATGTTCGACCTGATGTTTCTAACCATCCAAGCAAAGCTTAACTTGAATTATAAATGTTATGTGGCTTTGGCTGTCTGGCTTATACCACACGACCGAGTGCAGTCCAGATATGCGGATTATGTGAATCTAAGATGGATTCGAGCCTTATTTAAACTTGAAATCTTGGTTATGAGCATCAGACTGTCAGGATATTCCTCGTGGTGCTTATATGACACCTCAAATCAACACTATGAGGGAGCTTGAAGACAAAAAATTGGGACATTCTGCTCTAAACGGGAGAAAACTCGTTAAAAAGTGTACTAAAACGATTTTCCTTTTTATTGACAATTATGAAGAGAAAAGTTATGAAAATTCAATAATGTACTTTTGACTTGTTTATTGACACCCGACATTCTTTTGGCACGGTAAGCAGCCATCCGGAACCAATTACAGTGGCACAACCTGTGTCATGTTTCCTCACAGCTCGGGCTCTATACCTTTAGCTTGTTTCATCCAGGTCGGTCTTTGACTGTGTCATTCGCTAGGAATCGATGTTCTAAGCCCATAATCGTTGTGTGGAGGCAGCTGAACCGCCATGCTAAGGCACCGATGCTCTTTTCAGTTGGAAGCGAAGGCACAATCATCCGAACAAATATTCGAGATATTCGCAGCATAAAAATATTATTAGCAAATATTGTTTATGTTGTTTTTTCAATGTGTAAACCATCAGTGTACAGTTTAAAGTCAATATTGAGCACATAGGTCGACGCGATCGAGTTACACGTGCAAAACATGCAAAATCAAAAAAAGTTCTTGGGACGGGATATTCCGAATAAAAACAAAATCGTTTTCTTTAATTAGGTCAAGCTTATGAACTGAACAAACCCTGTTAACTATTAATTTTAGCAAAAAATGATTTTTTGACAAATTTTGATTATTTTCAATAGTGGTGCGTTTTTAAAGCGGTTGAGTGTATAGACAAAAAAAGACACATGGTCAATCCATTATGACTATCACACATGATTCATAACCCAATCGTAAAAGTTTAGCAGTTACCATACAACACGAAATGTTGCCAACCACTTGCCCAATGCATATAACAATCCAACATTATTTTTTTTCGGTGGCTGATTAACCTAACCAGTTTGTGGACTACATCCAAGCTTACCTTTTAAGAAAATAGACAACTGACATAAATTTTCATGGCAGGATATGACATGCCACGACTGAGAATCGAACCCAGACCATCATGTTACAAATCCAGAGCACTGGCCATAACTGCAGCATATAATATGATCACTATGCATTAAAACTAGACGTACCATTTTGTAGTTCAGCTGAGATGTGTTTCCTCCAATCACCTTTCACCACTCTATCACCGCCCCACTCTAGTTTCTTTACCACTTCACTGTCCTCCGATTCTTTCTCAATACGATCACTTACATCCTGTAAAATATTACAAATTATATATTTAACATAATTATATTTATTTAGCAACGATTACCGATTACTGGATTTGGGGCCAAAATGTTTTGGTACAAAACCATTGAGTACGAATAATTTTGGGTAGGAATAGAACCACTAGCTTCCTGTTTCGGCATCCATTGATCAAACAGATGATTCGATATTTATTTATGAATTGAAATCATGCTTTACATGTAGTTACATTGATACTTATTACTTGTGATGAATACGAATTGCTAAGAGATGGTGCAATGCAGAATAGATTCCATGCCACTAAAGGCGCCAACTGTTGTTTTATAATCATTATGCTACTGGGTAAAAAGTGAACTAGTATAACATTATGCGAAATATAACCTAGCCAATGACTTACCTGGAAAAACATGAGTTGTCTTTCTTTGCTCCAGAAGAAGGGATGTTTGAGAATAGTTTTAGCATGTGGTCTACTCTCAGGATCAAAATCTATCATATTTTCTATCAAATGTTTTCGTACATAACAATCAGTCACAGGAAGACTGTCTATATTATAGTCACCAGAGAGAATATTAGCTTGTCTTCTTAACGATTCACCAAATGGATGTTTGCCCTTGGTAACAACATAGTATAATACACATCCAGCAGAGAATATATCAACCGCACATGTCTGAAATATGAACATATGAAGGTCAGTTTTAGTGAGAAACTGCACAGCCTACACAAATTTTCAAACTAAATAAGGTGAGTCATTATAACTCATTTAAGTCCTTCAATCAAAGTTATATTGTGAACAAATTATCCTAATCTCAAACCTTTCATTGCAACAATTTGAATTCCTGTCTACCAGTACTCTTCAATTTGGTTTTCGTAAGCAGAGAGTATTAAGACATTGTGCAAGATGTTTTATCAATGCTTATGTTAACCATTAGTGAGCCATGACTTTCTCATGTAAATAGATATACTTTCTGCGAGATAAAAAATTTCCTCATCAATCTTATTGTTCTTTTCCCCACATTAGGCTATACAAATCAGTTTTTATGTTTAGCGTCGTCGTGCGCCTACGTTTCAACTCAATTTTCTAAATAAAAAACATTCGATAAAACAATTATTGTTTACGATTGTCATGCTTTAGAGGTATTTGCACTACTGTGACTAGTAAAGTTGGTTTCATTTGAATTTTTAAACTAACGCCAACTGTAATGTTACTAAGATGACATTTAGTGACTGTTTCAATTACTAAAATACTCTTTTGGGTGGATATTGCCACTCGGATGTTTAGATGCAACTATACTGATCCAAGTGAGGCAATGTTTTTTTTAATCTGTTTTGTTTGTTTTTGTGAATAGGTAGCTAGGTTTCACAAAGCCAGACCTGATGCTAAACATAAAAGTGATTTAGTATGGCCTTAAACATTTAAGTGCAGACCAAGTTTGAGGCCTCGAGACAAGTGTCAAGCACAAAACCTCTTGGTATCCCATACTATACATTATATCAGAGACATAATTTCTTTATAGATCTTACTGTTCTTTCCTCGACATTTAACATCTCTGGAGCGATCCAGCCTTCTGTCCCTGCAGCACCAGATCTTCTAGAGAATGACATCCTTCCTGCAGCCAACTTCTTACATAAACCAAAATCTGAGATCATAGCACGAACACGTCCCTGAGTATCAGCTTGTGATATCAACACATTCTGTGGCTTGATGTCTCGATGTACTGAAACAATATACATAACTCATACTATAAAAGTGTATATTTTTATAGAAAAGTTGTTATAGTTATAACTTGTAATTTATAGAATGCATATTTATTCACATTTCTTTTGTAGCATTCTTAGTAGGACTAAATATAATAACAAAAGATAATTGTGGCTATATTTGTAAATTCGCAAAAATTAAAAATTTTAGAATGTCATAATAACAAACTAAACCATAATATAGCTCCTAAATGTAAAGAAACGGAACAAGAGCTGTAAAAGTTAAACAAGCCCCTACTGGCCGTTATCTTAACCTATGACTATAAAATCAATCACCTATAAGTCATGACTATCATGTTCTCAGGATATAGGTCTAACAGTTCATAAGTTCAAAATAACCTTTCTAATACCATGACCAATAACTTTGTCTTTGAATCATGCCCTTGGCTTTTAAACCTGTCACCTTAAGTTCAATAGAGGTCATGATTAATATTTTCTTAAGTAATTGAAACCTTACCAATGTCTAATGAATGGAGATGAGCGAGACCTGACATTGCCTGGTGTAGCATCGTTATTGGATCAAGGTCAAATTTATACTTTCCTTCAATATAATTAGCCAGTGTAGCTACACACAATTCCAGGGCAATGTACCTGAACTGAGTGTCTGCTTCCTGAAAAATACATGTTTGTACAAATAGTAAATATAAGTTCAATCATTCAAGCTCAAGTACTGCATACGTAGAATCTGATGTCCCAACCATGATCTTAGTGTATTCACTATATACAGTGTACTGCTAAAAGTGCAGTCACTGCTTAATGTCAATACTTTATTACAATCTATACTATTGGTTAGAGTTGGGTATCGCCGCTGAAAACGTATCGCGATATGTGACTACGTCTGATAAAAGGGGGCTTGTTGACTTTGACGTCGTTCCGAGAAAAACGTCAATTTATCGACGTTACTTTTTATCACGTTTTGTCAGCATGATGATGTCGTTGTTTGCATGATTAAAACGAAATTACCCCACCTACACCCTTAAAATGTTTTGACGGACAAAATAATACCGTGATACGGCTTGTTGTGGTTTTATCCGCTTGAATACGTCATCAAAAATCGTCATACGACCTTTGAACTCAGTCACTGCTGCTGAATCCATGCGATGCTGGTGTGCGAAAGATTGTTGTAAAGTTTTGCGTATTTCAACTATGTTTCAGCATGAGTCTTGTTTACTTGAAGGGAGGTTAGATTAAAGATTAGTTCTGCCATACTTTACCATGCATTAGCGGCTTGGTAATAGTCATTTGCATCATTGAAAACTTCTAAAAATAACCGACCCACCCGGAAGTGAATGTTTTGTTTATAGCAACCATAACTTTTACGGGTTAATCGATGTTTTAAAACTGGTAGTCATAATCTTTGGGGCTTTAACATGATTCAAAACATAACAATACCTTGCAGGCTTGCTGCATAAAGCTTTTACCCAGCAGAGCAAGTCTTATGAATCGCCAATAATTCTAAATGGTTTCGACCTCAAAACTTTCGTACTCCGCTATTAATGTGAGCAATACTCAGTGCTCCTTAGTAGTTAGTTAAGTGTGGTACAATACTGCTTGTATGTTGTACTTGTAATTATTGGTTTGGGTTAATAGTTATGTCAAAGAAATGAAATAGCATTTTATTTTCTACTCTCATTTAACACTTCCAGACACATCTAAATTGCAATTTTCACACATAAAATATCGCACATTATATTAAATTTTAAATATTAACTTTAGTGTAAGTTTTTATTGCAATTTCTTGGCTTGTTTAATTATCATGTGTTTGCTCTCATGTCCTTATGTAGGCATCTTTAAATGTTCATTCAAGCCAAGCCAACTGTTCAAATTTCATACATGTATTGATCTTCTTAACATATGACCAAATCATGTATAATTTCAAGTTGGGTATGTGGTATCAATCAGGATACCATATATTGGAAGTTGCATTGTATAACAGTTAGTTTGTTGGTTTATCCTAATAATTCATCCAACTGATTATACATGTTCACTATCATAACAGCCACTGTTTTCAAACTACTGTATTTTTGGTCTGCTATGCATTTATTTGTCACAATTCAGACAGTGGTTTAACTAATTATTTACTAATTGACTTTAATTTTTTTGCAGAGGAGGATGTATGAGTAGCTTGTAGCTTATGTCTTATGGGAATTGATCACACAGTGGGATTGTATAAAAAGATATGGTAGAATCAACACCTAAGTACTAACAAAAAGTATTCAGGACACATGCCACTATTCAAAGGTACTATGTAAATTGGTATTGCATATATACAAAGTTTGCTTAATGTCTAAAGATACTGCATACATTTATATTATTTTTTAAGTACTAATCCCTTTACATTATAACATACATTTAATATGCATATGTAAGATTCGGAAAAAACTTCTATAATTTCAGTTATACACTATCAATAATCAAGTCATTGATTAGAACCCATGGAGTCAGTAATACATTTAAAAAGTAATTAGGAAACTTATAGTCCCCTCCCGTTGGAAACTGGTAATGCAAATAATGACATGTATGTTTATGTCAAAAAAGTATAATTATTTGTTATTTTTTGGTATATTTTCAGCTGAAACGGTACTAGGGAAGAAGAATCTATGAATGGAAGATGAAAATTGTCTGATTTCACTGTTTTCACTTGACTTCTACTTCTGTATTAATTTGCCAGCAATAAATTTGTGTTTATTTATAACTGTGTTGTCTGCTCTCTGCACTTTTAAGTATAAGTTATGTATACATTTATGTATGGTCAATTTTTATGCTAGGTCCTCACTAAATAGCACATCAATATTTTATTAATAACTACATTGTAATATTTCATTATTCATTAAATCCTTCATAGCACTGGTAGACTGGTAAACATGTACATGGATTTCCTGTGACTAGAAACATTACACTACATGTGTTTTAAAAAGTGTCAAAAGTAGCATGTTGAATTATCATTCTCCAACTAAATGTATATGTACAGCTTTTAGATGTCACTCACTCAGCCTTATCTTGAATAAAAACGTGCATATTGTAGAGGCAGCACTTTGGGATTTTTGTAATTCTTATGAAGAATGGCTACTTAGTTTACATGAAAGACAACCAAGTACCACATTGGCCCTCTTTTTTGATGGTGTACTATTTCGCATTAGAGGCAAACATGTGCATGTCACAGTCAGTGTTCTATTAACACCCCATTGAAGTAAACAAGAGTAAGGCTGTCAGTTGATTAACTGAAGTAAACTATTAGCTTCAAACAATACCTTGTAAATAGAATGACAATACACAAAACACATTATGAAATACTGATCATGTTAGACTATGACTATACTGCAAACCACATGCCTCTTCAGTGATACAAAAAATTGAAGCACAACATACTCCCTCACAGCAATGAACCCATTGTGCAAACAAGAGAAGGATATTTTACCTGCACATTAAATAATTTTTTCAAGTATGCCATGGTTACCACAGTATATTAGTAAAAAAGTGAAATTTTTCATCATTCTTTGGAAACAATTTTATTTTTTGCATTCAAGATTGTGAAAAATGGATTGTTTATATATTTTTGTGAAAAATAATTTAGTTGCCATGGTAACATTTCAGACAAATGACAATTTTTTAAAATGATGTAATGTCATACCAAGAAAAAGCTTCTGTTCCATAAGGATGTGAATTGAAACATTTTCAGTTGTTAAATCTCTATGGTGAAGTTGAATTTCATGTTGAGGCACAAAATGTGTTTTATTATTGTTTTAACTGTTTCCATGGCAACCAAATTTTAAAAAAGGTATGTTATAATTTTAATGAACAGTATGTGGAATAAAACTTATTTGTGTCACATATTTTTTTAAGAATGTGTTGTATTTCAATATTTTGGCAAAATGATCTTTTTGTTGCCATGGCAACAGTTTAATTTTATTTTTCAAAAATATGTTTTTGCAAAACATTTGAAGTGATGTTTTGACAATACATTAAACCATTTCCATAAAGTTGGAGACATGAAACCAATATTGGCTTCCCTCACCCTTCTTCTTCATAATTGACACATACACTTACTTTGTAGATCTTCCACCAAAAAAGCAATTAGTTGTCTTATTAAAACATCCATAAAATCGGAACGACTTGAGATATTCGTCCATTTTTTTCAATTCTATATCCGTAAGATAGTGTTCTTTCCAGAAATAATAAAAAATGAAAATGTCAAATTTTTGCCATAAGCCCCCTTTTATCAGGCGCAGTCACATATTATCATGATACTTGTAGTTGTATCGTGATAAGTAATAAATGTATCACGATACTAAGACATAACAGAATGAGTGCAGTTTTGAACTGAGTAATCAAACTTCAGCCTTAGCAACTTATCAGTTAAGACCACAAATCTTTTTATATGTTTATTCTATTAACATCAACAAACAATTAACGTTTACAACAACTTCAACAAGTCTATACAGTAGTATCAGGATGATGACGTTTTAAATGCACCATCATATTTGTCGTGTTTCCTGAATATTTTAGGTTCACTTTACACTTCAAACATATTACTTTACCCCTATCCCCTTTAACAAACCCAAAGTGGGTCCATACAGCAGATTTGAAGGTCTTAGGGGCTCTTTCTATTTCAACATCCATGATGTCGTCTGCTGATCGTCAACAACGAATGTGTCGCTTACGTGCTATACAAAAAAGATACAGTAGGGCTTACAAGCCGTAGCACGCCGGACCACCTGCAGCGATTACGCCCCCTAATGGTACTAGAACGCAAGTAATTGGTGCGACTGCGGACATTAAACAATACAAATATTTGTCAAACGTTTGTTTTAATTATTAAATGATTAAGATAACAACTTTCAATTACAATTGTCTGATTTGTTGCAAACTTACGGTCATATTTACCGTAACAAACATGAACGACGGCTACGTTCCATGGTGAGGCCAACGAAAGACCACTCTGCTCGGAAATTGAAACATTTAGTGGCGTGATACCATTATTTCAGTTACGTAAGCGGCAAGTAAGTTTACTAAAATTCGGACAAACTTTTGTTTTTGTTTTAGAATATGTAGCCAAGTATCGTCCTGTATCGATACCCAATCATTGTATCGCGATACTGTATCGTTAAAGCAAATATCACGAGTCACCGATGCATCGATGATATCGCCGCAACTCTACTATTGGTATAGTTTATGCCAACCTGCTCAACTGTCCACTATACTGGTAAGTATATTTCTGTACATGTAAGATGACTAAGATCCACTACATATTCACTATTCACGGGGTGCAACCTATGTTGAGTATTCGTTAGTATTGTATTTGGCGGAGACAGTTGAAAGTGCATGGTTAACTGGTTTTCCCCTACCTGATTGCCCAATGATCTCTGGCTTTGAGTGAAAAGACAGTTGTAAGATGAATCTGAGTGTGCTACCCTAGCTGTTTCCAAATAGACTCATTAGTTATTCAATGTGCCCGGGGTATAGCACCGATACACGAGATACTACCTCTGAGTTACCAACCAGTTCATCTCTTGTTGGGTAACTGTGCGAAGTACTGAAAAGCGTTTCAGAATTGACCAAGTGCATTGGCCGAATTCCAAACAAGGAACCCTTCACTCCATGGTGTCATGGAAACATAAAGCTATACATACCATACAGAAATATCGGATGACATTTGGATGCTGATCTGATTCTCTCAATAACTCTACTTCTCTGTCAGCAAAACTAAAACACTCAGGTAGTAACCTCTTAACTGCAACACTACGATGATCAAATATACCTCTGCAATAATATTTACAAATATTGATTAGATAAAATAGAAACATTCAATCAGGAATGAGTGCCCTAATTTTGCTTAAATCTGATAACAGCAAGAACAAAATGTCAGGTTCACATTTTCAAAGACTGTTAATCCGATATTATTTGCTATGTTCTTAATTCGCAATAATTATCAAATTTTCTCCCGAATTCAAGAATCTGAATAAATACAATTTCAAAACATGAATACCTATCCTGGAATCTTTGATGACACATTCATTAAATTTGATAAATGTTTGAAATAACAACTCTACCAACACCCAGTAACTTCTCCACATGTATAGCAAAATTCGACATAAATGAACAAGACTGCTTTCAGTAAACACTTATGCACTGGTGGTAGCCTTGTCCATTATCACAAAGCTGAGTCAATCAACTTGAAAGTTTGTAACGAAAGGATTGACAGACGGACGAACAAAAGAGAGACAAGCACTACATGCCTCAGCATCAGTATATACGAGGGGTGATCAATATATTCGAGGACTTTCCTTCTCAATTTTAAAATATTGGAACTAGAGTAATGAAATTACAAGCTGATGTAGATCAATCAATTTTCTTGCGATTTGTTTAATTTACTTTATGATTACGTCATTATTTACTTGATGACGTCACTTTTTGTAACCATGGTGAAGCACGCACCGTGGAGCATCTAGGACGTAACAATATTTCTGAGAAACGACATGCTATGAAAATGAACGCGAAACTTGTAAAATCGTCGCGATATCTCCAAAATGACTTGACTAGCTTGTCCATGGATTCTGTGCGCTCCCTATTGGCCATTTTTATATGATTCCATTGTTTATATGATTGTTGGGTCTCTGACAAATGTGAGACGATTGTATAAGGATAAACAGCAAAAATAACACCGCGTTAGGGACACTTTCCGTTAAATTCTACGAAATACGACGCACATATCTCAACCAAATGTAACTGGCGAAAACGGAGACTAGTATAGGCTTCAAAACATTAAATCGTTGACTCCAAATTAAAAGGGTTATTTCGATATTGCGTCCTAAACCTGATAGGTCGTGCTTCATTCTTAATTGAAATAATCTAATTTTGTAAAGCCAACCGCCCTTTTCCGGGTTTTGTTTCCAATACACATCGATACTCTTTTTATTCAACCTCACATTTCAGAACTGGCTATTAACAACTTAATTCAGTAGTAAAAGAAAACCAGCCTCATACATGGGACCGGGTATAAGTCCAGAAAGGAGCTATGTGCTGCTTCGATGGTGACGCTTGGAATGACGTCCAACGTCACGCGCCCCTTGTATTAATCAAATAATTTAATAAGTGCATTTGGTCGGAGAAATCTAACTCCGAATGATGTTAAATGGATTTGAGTCTTGTTGCCAATATGAAATTGTTAGATGAAAAGTCCTCGAATATATTGATCACCCCTCGTATATGCCTAGGCATAAAAAACCTCATGGAAGAATTCTTACTTGTATACAAATGTTCCTTCACAACCATGGCCAAGAACTTCTTTAGGATTGTAAACAATTTTACCAATTTGTACATATCCATTAGGAACAGCTGAAAGTAAATAAAAATACAGCTTACATCTCTGCAATATGCATAGCACAATATCAGCTTACTGAACATCTGAGCAGATGTTACCTTTTCTTTGATTTGTTAACTGAGGGTAATTGAATTTTTAAGAAAAAATGATGCAATTCAAATGCCAATTCTCTGCAAGGGATGTAAAATTTGAATTACAGACTTAATCAACATTATTTGAGTCATGTTTCATGTTGCAAACTAAAACAAATTTAAAGGTAGATATATACTTTGTCATATATCTTTATACACAGGCTAGTGTAGATACAACGAAATTGTATTGTCCCATCAGACAATTGTTGGAGGAGCAAAATTTGCCAATCAAGTTTGTAGGGGAATTCACAAATTGCGTGATCTGATCTTTTCCCAACAGCTAATAATATGAAAGGTACAAATGCTTAATAAAATGATAATGAAATATCATGGGAATATTACCATCATAATTTAAATCTGATGAAGACCTATCTCTCTCATTAATGGAGGTTTGAGCAGACTGTTGGCGTTGTTCATTCTGTTTTTGTTCTTCAATCTGTCGCTGTAACATAATCTTTATAGATTCTTCTGTTTTCTGAAATATCCAAATAATTGTGTCAATTATGCTTGTTGAAAATTAAAATTAAACACAGACAATTAATATTTCTGTTTGTAACATGCACTTTTAATAGGACAATCGGGGAGCGATGTAAGAAAACACAGGAAAGGAAAATTTGATAGTTTGCCTAATATGGAAATGAAGGGAATATATTTGATTGGTTGATTTTTCGTTCATTTCGCTGAGGAGTCATATTTGCTTGTTTTGAACCAGAGTATGTTTCTGACAAAAAATATGCTCGTCGAATGGAATAAAAAAAACATAGAAAAATATGAACCTACCCTTGGAAAGTATACAACGACTGCACCTATGGTACACAGCAGTAATATAATGGTAGTAAGAAATTTAAAATCCACGTTCAGATAATCCATAGTCTGTCTGAGTAAACTATCTTCAGTGGTTGTAGAATTTATCTGCCCCTGATGACTCTTCACATCATCACTGAGGGGAGGTAGCTTTGGTTTAGGATGTGGTGGTATGATTTTATCTGTGGTTTCAGATCTGTCAGTGATTTGGAAAGCAGGAGTTATACGACTATTGTCCTCATCCGGAACCTCATGATAACCTGAAATATTGAAACAAGAAGTGAAGGCTTTGTTGGGATTTAATTTTGTGGCTTTCGTGGTTCGACTTTAACCACCAAATTAAATCCCATTAAACACTTATTTTGACCCATATATTAATTACCTGAAACGCAAAATCTACGAATTAGCGTCTCATCGAAATGGTCTTTTTTACAAAAACCAGGAAATTTCTCCCATCGAAATTAAATGATTTTACAGTATTTGGGTTTAACACCCTTTCTTAGCAATTTTTCGATAACATACAATGTCCAAATGAATGCATGAACACATTTTCCTTGACTGAACCAATCAGTTTCATTAATTCGAGTTTAAGGTAAGTTCTCAAACAATTTCAGTACATTATAACATAGCTGATTCACAAAACTAGTTTCCCTAGACTGTATTCTACCCAGTACTGTCTATCTCTTCCACAAGGAACTAGCAACATCACCATGTATGTAGGAAATAAGACATTGTTTCTGAGACTTTGTCACTTCAATTATCATTTTTACAACAGGAAAAACAGAAGTTACCTGAAACTGAGAGCCAAGCAAGGGAGATTGCAATCCACTTTTAACAACTGCAATGGATTGAACCTGAGACTTCAAATACAGTGTGGGTTTGAGATATGATATTATTGTACTTGATAGAAAAAATGAATTAGCGGAGGCTCTACCACTAGGCAGATCTTCCAGTTATAACACAGTTACTGACCTAACATAAGAACAGCATTGCCTCTCCGTACAGTATGGGCTCGCATCTTTTCTTCATGAGTTGTTGATGGTTTCTTCTTGACTTTATCTTTATCTTTATCCTTATTTAAACCTGTATCAGGTCCTTCAAGTTGTGGCGGACCAGCATCTTTAGGCTGCAAATTGTAACAATACCATGGAAGAAATAAAATAACATCTGAAAATAATGATAGCTCAAACTTAGGAATACACACAAGACACAGAATTTCAATGCAGAAAGGTAGCAATGCATTAAATGAATCATGTTTTTTTCTGCCCCACACTATGCCCAGGATTACAAAACAACTAATTTTCAATATCAAACATAACTTTTGAATTCCACACAATGTCATGAAAAAATGATACTGACAGGATAAGCCATATTGATCATGATCTGATAATTTATATCCTCATAGTTGGAATATATCTCATGTGGCAAGCACAGGTAACTGTATCGTTGAAAAAGAAAACAAAAACGAAAAAAAAAATTTTTTTGAAAATTTATATTTTTCTACCTGCACCATATGAATCGGCTGTGAAACAGTATCTACATTTTATAGTATAACTTTTTAACTATTTGATCAATTCTGATAAGATCTGGCATATAAATACTTTAAACATTGCTGTATATGAATATGATCAGTTTATGAAGATATTGATAGTCAAATTTTGTTTTTGATTGATTGAAATTCTGGTTCATCTAGAACAAATAAACCTTTATAGAAAAATATAAATTTTCAAAAAAAATTTTTTTTTCGTTTTCAACGATACAGTTACCTGTGGTGGCAAGGCGTTCTCTTCTCAAAATAACAAATGTGCTGAAAAGGAAATTTTTTCCCTATAACTTAACTTCAAATATTTGTTACTTACAGAGATTGTTACTGTCTTTGCATCAACATACGATCCAGTAGCAAAATTACCATGCTCATATTCTCCCACATATAATGTAGGGCTGAAAATATCATTAACAAGAGGGTCCAAAGGGCCCTGGGTCGCTCACCTGTTTGGCCTAGTGACCTAGATTTTGGCCCAAATGACACAGTATCTAACTTG
Organism: Spisula subtruncata; assembly: GCA_963678985.1. Lineage (NCBI taxonomy): Eukaryota > Metazoa > Mollusca > Bivalvia > Venerida > Mactridae > Spisula > Spisula subtruncata. Next base: position 62,597,699 of record OY787660.1, read on the forward strand.
ACCTAGATTTTATAGAGATAAACATTGTGACCAAGTTTCATAAAGATAGAGTCAAAATTGTGACCTCTAGTGTGTTCACAAGATTTTTCAATGATTTGGCCTCATGACCTAGTTTTTGACCCCAGATGACCCAATATCGAACTTGACCTAAATTTTATAATGATGATCATTGTGATCAAGTTTCATAAAGATAAGGTCAAAATTGTGACCTCTAGTGTGTTCACAAGCTTTTTCAATGATTTGGCCTTGTGACCTAGTTTTTGACTCTGGAAGACCCAATATCGAACTTGACCAAAATTTTAAAGTGATGATCAGTGTGATCAAGTTTCATAAAGATTAGGCTCAAATTGTGACCTCTAGTGTGTTCACAAACTTTTTCAATGATTTGGCCTTCAAAGGCTTGTGACCTAGTTTTTGACCCCGGATGACCCAATATCGAACTTGACGTAGATTTTATAGAGATGATCATTGTGGTCAATTTTCATAAAGATTAGTCTCAAATTGTGACCTCTAGTGTGTTCACAAGCTTTTTCAATGATTTGGCCTTGTGACCTAGTTTATGACCCCAGATGACCCAATATCGAACTTGACCTAGATTTTATAGAGATGATCATTGTGATCAATTTTCATAAAGGTTAGTCACAAATTGTGACCTCTAATGTGTTCACAAGGTTTTCCTTTGATTTGACCTAGTGACCTAGTTTTTGACCCCAGATGACCCAATATCGAACTTGACCTAGATTTTATGGAGATGATCATTGTGATCAAGTTTCATAATGATCAGGCTAAATTTGTGACCTCTAATGTGTTCACAAGGTTTTCCTTTGATTTGACCTAGTGACCTAGTTTTTGACCCCAGATGACCCAATATCGAACTTGACCTAGATTTTATGGAGATGATCATTGTGATCAAGTTTCATAATGATCAGGCTAAATTTGTGACCTCTAATGTGTTCACAAGGTTTTCCTTTGATTTGACCTAGTGACCTAGTTTTTGACCCCAGATGACCCAATATCGAACTTGGCCTAGATTTTATGGAGATGATCATTGTGATCAAGTTTCATAATGATCAGGCTAAATTTGTGACCTCTAGTGTGTTCACAAGGTTTTCCTTTGATTTGACCTAGTGACCTAGTTTTTGACCCCAGATGACCCAATATCGAACTTGACCTAGATTTTATGGAGATGATCATTGTGATCAAGTTTCATAATGATCAGGCTACATTTGTGACCTCTAGTGTGTTCACAAGCAATTGTGAACGGACGACGGACGGACGGACGACGGACGAAGAGCGATCACAAAAGCTCACCTTGTCACTTTGTGACAGGTGAGCTAAAAACAACATTCAATTAACCATTTTACCATACACCATACACTATTGTGATAACATCAAGAGACAAGCCGAAATGAATAAAAATCCGACACACAGCTATTTTTTACAAATTGTATCAGGAATGATTTCCTTGTTTTATGAGTGTTGCAATGTTCTGTAATTGGATTACCTCCCTTCATACTTAATTGGGGATGAACATTTGTTTGCGAAATGTCTTGACATATCTATTACAGGGTTGAATTCTGATAGATACAAATGGTTAATGTAATTGCTAATGGTTTTCTGAGTACCCAAGTACTTGATCTTGAGTACTTATTTGAGTACCTATGGGTACTCATTGCCATCCTTTTTTATAATACAAGAGGCACAAGAATATAAATAATAATTTACACTTTGGTGTCGTTATTCATAGATAAAGAATAAACAGGTAAATATAATACATACTAAAACACTTTCTTCTGTCCATGCTGTAAGAATCGGTTCTTCCACTCGGTGGAGGAGAGTTGTCCTGTAAGATGATCTAGCGTCTCCGGTGCAAATGTTGTAAATGGAACTTTCTGTAAACCTTCAGCATGGAGTGTATACATGGCTACCACAGGTGAATCAAAATCTGCGTACCACATTATCTCCCCTGTTATACTGTCTAATGTTACTGTCATACCATTAGAACTTGCTGAACAATGTCTCATATCTGTCAAATATCAAACATATAAAGCAATATGAAAACCTGTCAAGTTTCTCTAGACATTCTAAATTCCATTAACCGACATTACTTATAAAGACAATGTAGATATCCTAAAAATACAAGAAATAGTCTGACTTCACATACCCCTCTATCTGTCAGATAGTATCTAATGGATATGTCTGATAAAATTTGATTTTTTACTGGAATCATTCCAAATTTCCACCAAGTAGTTCTCCTTATCTTTAGAGACAAATGAATAAAATAGTGTCCGAACCAGTATGCCAAATTGACAAGCAGAAATTATTCTGGTTGAATGTTGCTTCTCAACAAATTTAAGGTAGATATGTAAACGAATTAACCTGACCAAATTTGCTACACAGTATTCTTGCCAGTTCTAACTTACCACCCTGCCAGGAACAATCAAGGGAAATCAAACGTATGTCAAATTTCATGGAAGGACAATGCATGCTAAATAATCCTAGAATCATTGAGGAAATCATGGGCACAATAAATGAATATTCATTGGTAATATGACACTACTCACCATAATCCTGTACATCGGGTGCAACATGTGAAGAATAATCTGTGTATGTAGCATTCCATCTGAAAGTAGTCAATACAATACAGATACCATGACAAAAGCATTTCACCAAAAAGTATCTCAAAACTATGTCTTGTATACTATCACAAAAATATGTCAACTGTCTGTAACTATCACATCTCAGAATGGCATATAACTTAAGGGGTGTCAACAGAGGCAAATTCAAAATCGGGAAATTGTATGCAGTCAACCATTTTTGCCAAATAAAAGACCGATTTCGACTTTGTTTCCATATTTAACTCTGTTTTTATAAAGAAATTACTTCAAAACAAACTTAATTGACCATAACTTTGTCATTTCTCAAAATATTTTCTTCAAAGAATCAGGACACACCTGTAACTTACATAAGATAAAATGAACAATTACCTTTTGGTCCCTGTCTTACTATCAAACATGGCTATGGTGTATTCTGTAAAAGAAAACAAGGAACTCATCAGGTATACCAATTAAAGCATAATTATGTACGTGCACTGAGGTATCAAATGCTAATTAACGAGCCTATCAAGTTATACTCCCATCTCTTAAATATGTTAAGAATCAATGCTACATTTGAAACTATAGTCATTGTGACAGAAAACCAATTTTAACAACAAGCAGTCATCAAAGTGAGCAAAACTGCTAGAAAATTGGATAACAGATGTACAATAATATAAAACTCTTGCTTTACACTGGGTAAGTTAAAATACCAGTAGACAAATTTGTGAGATATGGCCAGTAAATGGAAACGACCCCTAGGAAAGAGATAAGTGCACATTTACTGAATTACCTGTTCTACCAATGAAGAGTGTGTTTTCTTGTGTAGATGGACAAACATTTTGTGTTCCATCCAATGTGAGTGTTTGTAACTTGGAGCCTGTGATAGGATCTATAGCCATCCAGATATCTCGCTTGTGACCTGCCAAAGTAATAAATTGAGGACTTAGCGCAAAAATGTGGTATGAGCCCATACAAGAGGGTCCAAAGGGCCCTGGGTCGCTCACCTGTTTGGCCTAGTGACCTAGATTTTGGCCCAAATATCACAGTATCTAACTTGACCTAGATTTTATAGAGATAAACATTGTGACCAAGTTTCACAAAGATAGAGTCAAAATTGTGACCTCTAGTGTGTTCACAAGATTTTTCAATGATTTGGCCTCGTGACCTAGTTTTTGACCCCAGATGACCCAATATCAAACTTGACCTAAATTTTATAATGATGATCATTGTGATCAAGTTTCATAAAGATAAGGTCAAAATTGTGACCTCTAGTGTGTTCACAAGCTTTTTCAATTATTTGGCCTTGTGACCTAGTTTTTGACTCCGGATGACCCAATATCGAACTTGACCAAAATTTTTTAGTGATGATCAGTGTGATCAAGTTTCATAAAGATTAGGCTCAAATTGTGACCTCTAGTGTGTTCACAAGCTTTTTCAATGATTTGGCCTTCAAAGGCTAGTGACCTAGTTTTTGACCCCGGATGACCCAATATCGAACTTGACATAGATTTTATAGAGATGATCATTGTGATCAAGTTTCATAAAGATTAGTCTCAAATTGTGACCTCTAGTGTGTTCACAAGCTTTTTCAATGATTTGGCCTTGTGACCTAGTTTTTGACCCCAGATGACCCAATATCGAACTTGACCTAGATTTTATAGAGATGATCATTGTGATCAATTTTCATAAAGATTAGTCACAAATTGTGACCTCTAATGTGTTCACAAGGTTTTTCAATGATTTGGCCTAGTGACCTAGTTTTTGACCCCAGATGACCCAATATCGAACTTGACCTAGATTTTACAGAGATGATCATTGTGATCAAGTTTCATAAAGATTAGGCTCAAATTGTGACCTCTAATGTGTTCACAAGGTTTTCCTTTGATTTGACCTAGTGACCTAGTTTTTGACCCCAGATGACCCAATATCGAACTTGACCTAGATTTTATGGAGATGATCATTGTGATCAAGTTTCATAAAGATTAGGCTCAAATTGTGACCTCTAATGTGTTCACAAGGTTTTCCTTTGATTTGACCTAGTGACCTAGTTTTTGACCCCAGATGACCCAATATCAAACTTGACCTAGATTTTACAGAGATGATCATTGTGATCAAGTTTCATAAAGATTAGGCTCAAATTGTGACCTCTAATGTGTTCACAAGGTTTTCCTTTGATTTGACCTGGTGACCTAGTTTTTGACCCCAGATGACCCAATGTCGAACTTGACCTAGATTTTATGGAGATGATCATTGTGATCAAGTTTCATAAAGATTCGGCTCAAATTGTGACCTCTAATGTGTTCACAAGGTTTTCCTTTGATTTGACCTAGTGACCTAGTTTTTGACCCCAGATGACCCAATATCGAACTTGGCCTAGATTTTATAGAGATGATCCTTGTGATCAAGTTTCATAAAGATTAAGCTCAAATTGTGACCTCTAATGTGTTCACAAGGTTTTCCTTTGATTTGACCTAGTGACCTAGTTTTTGACCCCAGATGACCCAATATTGAACTTGTCCTAGATTTTATGGAGATGATCATTGTGATCAAGTTTCATAATGATCAGGCTAAATTTGTGACCTCTAGTGTGTTCACAAGCAATTGTGAACGGACGACGGACGGACGACGGACGGACGGACGACGGACGAAGAGCGATCACAAAAGCTCACCTTGTCACTTTGTGACAGGTGAGCTAATAAATTGATGTAGTAACCATACTTTTGCCCTGAGCCCTCAGTATACAAACAACAATTATATTATCATTGAGCTAAAGCGACATTGCATGAAAATCTGAACAAGTTTATTTCCTTTAGATTTTTTTATTTTGGAAAAAGGAGGAATGTCACATTTGTACGTTATTCAGGTTTCATACTTGATACAACAAGTATAATGCAAGCAAACATCTTCCTATTAAAACCCCAGGAAAAAGTTGACTCAGTGACACAAACAGTTTTAGCTTGTACATCCTCCAGCAGGTTCTCCATCCTCAGCAAAATGATAATGTTCTTAGTATACAATACATGAACATGGCTTTCCAGAACTATATTTCCAGTAATTGGAAATATCAAAGCTCAACTCTTTAACAAGTTATCATTCCATCAAAGCTCAACTCTTTAACAAGTTATCATTCCATCAAAGCTCAACTCTTCAACAAGTTATCATTCCATCAAATACTGTTGAATGCAATAATACCTGTGTATAAAATGCCCTCGGTACTTTTACATGGTGAAGCAGTAACAAGCTCTGGGATAGTAAATGGAAGTTTCTTGATGCCCTCCCTACCATCACTGAGAGCATATAAACTTCCATCTTTGGGATCTGGTAGAAAGCTATACCTGAAATCACAATATCTACAGTAAATGTAAGGTCAATTTGTAAGTATCTAATCTCAGTCATGGTAGCATGAAGGGGTCAGAAATGTGTGTTTAACAAACATGATCATATATTGGATACACCCTTGTAAAATACTTCAGGAAATAATTAATTGTCATGTTTTAAATTTATGATTGAGTTTATCCAATATCCATTCTATGAATACATATATACTGAGTATTTGAAAGACGATCAATTTTCATTGTGTTTTACCGATTGTCAGCATAATTGCAACTACAAATTTTCGCAATTTTAAGTTTCTGGCAATGTCCACATTAATGTTTTGAACACTTTCTCGATAACTTAATTTCCCAAATTTATACCACTTGCAAACTCAGTAAAATTAAATAACACAAAATAATTACTTGGTTCACAGTATTATATGAAATCCATGATACATATGAAAATCAAACCCTCACAAATATTCTATTTTTTAATAGTAGGCAATAAATATTGAGATACGGCTGAGTTAATTTACCAGCTGTGTCAAAGGTTTCAACATGAGCTAATTCAGTTTCCAAGGTAACAGGCATCGTTTAACTCAACACAAAATATTCTGGTGTCAGTTGCATACTAACTAGTATGCTGAGTATCGGGTATACAAATGTCTTAATGTAACCAATCAATAACTTCCACATTCATCACAGAACTATTGCCACAATTTTTAACCAAAGATAATTTCAAACACACTTTGATTTTTATCTTATTTTTTTTGACAGACTAATAGATATAGTCAGTGCAATAATAATATATTAGCACAAGCCTTCTAAATCAATTGTCATGCTCTTAACAATTAATTTTTTTGTTTCATATGTGCACTTGATCTTATAATGATGTTTTAATTTTGAAAAGTACCAGTAAATTAACCATTTACCATTACACTTATATGTATCATAAGTATATACAATTTACAAATTACGATGTAAGTATAGGTATAAACATACCCTGAAGTCACTTCTGTCGGAACTTTAACCACAGGTTCTAAAATTAAAATTTCAGACTTTAATACAGCCTAATACAAAACACTTTGTAAATTCAAATACATCTATTCATAAAAGTAGAATATTCATAAATGAAACAACTAAACATATGAATATAAATGTAACATTGATAGCACTAAATCTTAAAGAAGTGTAATTTTGGATTACAAAGCCTGTTTTACCTGCAAAAATTAATTTCTATCATATTGGACATACTGTTACAAAATACATCAAACTACATGTAGTTAAACTAACTTACTGAATTCTTACTGAATTGCAAGACAGATTACACTCACAGAAAGGCTAATGCTAAGAATAGATAAACCGTCGATTCTGTAAAAGAAATTTATTAATCAGAATACTGTATGTATAAGAAATTAAGAATACATAAAATTATAAATAAATGTCAATGTTCATCTCTCAAGCTTACCTTCATCTAATGTCCATAATATTTGGCCAGTACTCTTGCTAAGTGCATGAAACTTTCCACTAATTGTAGACACAAATATCAACTGATCATGAACAGCAGTAAGCGATCCAGTATCCTGAAATACATCCAAACATAGTATTAGCCTTGTTAAAGAAATAATAAATATTATATTATTTCAGAATAATGTTTCTGTAGAACAAAGATATGTTGATAAGGTAAACCTGATCAAATGTTTTTAGGCCAACCATCAATCTGCTGAGTTCCTCCGTAGCTCAGGGCACTTGCAATCCATTCTGACAATGGGGTTCATTTGTCAGACTACCATCAAGGATAAACCATGTTTCAGCAATAAGCAAATGGCAAATAAAGGACATGATTGGCACGAACGCTATGCTTGGTTGAGTAAAATCATAGACAAGGGGCGTTCTTCTGGGAGCTTCTTTAAAATTTGAGTGTTTGCTCAGTGTTAGCTACTGATTTGACCTGGTTTGACGTTGAGTTTGACTAAACTGCTAAAGTCTAGACTTGTAAAGTCACAATTAAATGTAGTCCATGCTCCTTTGACGATAATTATTTCATTTCAGTGATTATTCAATTTCATTGTCAAAGACGTTTCTTCTTTCAAACCTAACTGCTGTACAACTCAGATTGGGGTCGCGTTCGTTTTATGACAAAACTCTTTGTTTTCAACAAAATAACCATTGGCACCCTATGAATTGAACCATATTCTACCAACGTACACCAAAAAAAAAATCTATCCCAAAACATACCTTCAATTTTGTTGATTATTTCAATTCTAATCTAATTGAAAAAAAATTAGAAAAACAAAGGTATACGGTTATCGTAACCGGGAGCGGTGAATATATAAAGAGTAAAATTGGTGCTCGGACAAAACTTGCCACAAACGTAACAAAACTTGTTTTTAGAATACTTGTTTGCATTATTCCGCTGGCTGAATGTCTTCTCAATAATTTAAAATGAATTGGGACACCAAAATGAGAGTTTAAGCAGATAATCAATGATAATCAATTCAGTTTTACTGAAATGCAAGAACTTGTAGGTGCGCACAAACTTATAGGAATAGAGGCTAGTTATGGTATCCAAAACTGAATTAAATGCAAACTTTGTTTTACACTTATTTGACCTACCTATAGTTCAAACCTGATTTCATTCATTCTATCTAAAGGTGTTTGACACTGTATTCAACCATCTTTGTGTAACAGGGGAAGAAAAATGTGCAACCAGACCGGGTCTTGAACCTGAGACCCTTCGCTTACAGGGCAAATGCTCTACCGACTGAGCTAGCCGGCTGCTAGATGTGGGGCAATCTGCTAGGAGATTTTTTAATCTCTGACCTTTATCTCCATTGCAGATGTGCACTAAGTTGTCATATATCTGGGGGAGTTTGCGATAAAATTTTTAACGGCACTTGAAAAGGTGCATGAAAAGTTGTAAATACAATGAAATATATAGCATGACCACGAAGATCAACCCTTTTTCTCACTATCTGCGCCAAAAACATCCATAAAACACTCAGCGATTTGTTTGTCCGACAATTTTAACACGACGATGTCGCACTTTTAAATTCCACAACACGGCTATTTGTTGTTGATATGTAAATCGCATATGCCTATCGACCAATCAGAATACTCGATGGAATGAGTTTCTAGAACAATGGAGATCTTCGGCACTATTTGGTTTTCACAGTGATGTACACTGGTACGCATGAAACCAATTACACTGAGCACGCTCGGTGGAAACTAAAAACGAAAAATTAACGAAGATTTGTTGACAAATCAAGCTGATTATTCTTGTAAACTGATAGTTGATGACTTACGAACAGAATACGATAAGTCATGAATTCTACTGCTCGCTTAGCGATTCGCACAACGTTAGCATATGAATTACACACGTATTGCGCTCATCTATACGAGCCGTATACGCGTACCCGATACTCACAGTTATGATTACATTGGATTTTCGGAAATTACACGTGCCGATTTATTTATCGATTTATTGATTATAAGGACCAATATTATCAATCAGGTATTCTGTGCCATAAGTCTATTTTTATTATATTTTACATGTTCAATGCTGAAAATTGCTCTAATTTGGCGGAAAAGACAGAATTTATGAAACTCGAAGTCTGATCGGTCAAGTGCATAATGGGTTTTGACGAAAGAGATGAGTAGTCTCTAAGTCGAGATTGTTTGACTAGCCGGCTACTTACACAAGTTTCATGGAAATTCATCCCTTTAGTAAATATGTTCAGACCGTGACATACTCCCCATCAGAATAAAATGCGTCCTCCAATTTCTGACAGGTCTGGAGTTCTCGGAGCAAAAACAGTCACGGTCCCCCGTTGGGCGCCAAATGAAGCAGGGGAAGAAAAATGTGCAACCAGACCAGGGCTCGAACCCGGGACTCTTCGCTTACAGGGCGAATGCTCTACCGACTACCGGCTACTTACACAAGTTACATCTCTTTAGTAAATATGTTCAGACCGTGACATTTGTTAACAGTGATGCCTTTTTTAAAAAAAATCCAAAATAAAAATATATTGCTTTGAGACAACCCCTCTCCATCTGACAGTTGGACAAAAGTTTAGTCATTACCTCTTTAGAAATTGTGTTTTCTATGAAAAACCAGAGTACACCGACAATGATTAAAGCGAATCTGTACATATACAACTGCATATTTCCTCCTTTGACATCTATATATTACTGTGTTGTTAAATAATTCGGTTTAATCATGACTTTTGAACAATAACATTGAATAGTTGTATACTTGGCGGCCATGCTTGTTTTGGTTTGGAGGGTAGGACAGAAGTGACGGAAAATCGCGTCCGTGATTCGAGCATTATTTCAACTTTCGTTTATAATTTATTCTAATATTGAATAAATAATGAAATGGTTATAAAATATAAGCAATAATGAGGATATCAATTCCAACTGCAGGACAATTCTGATTTTTAATTGACAGTTTTATAATTTTCCCTACGTATTGATTTTTGATTGGCCAATGATATTCATTTCACGGATGATGAAACTGAAACAGGAAGTAGAGATCAAAGACAACCCGTCTGACTGTCAACAAATGTGAACAAGTGGCTATCTTTCGCTGACAGTTCTTACACTCGTATCGTCTTGTGACAAATGTACTGATGTGAATTGCCATTGATATAAAGCTAAAAGGTATTTCGTAATTTATATCTATTCCAACTTTTTTTACCAACTTTGATAGGAATTTCACTTGTTCCATTTGTTCCATATGACAGTGTTTTTGCTATGTCACACTCACAATGCAGCTGACAGTGAAACTCAGAGAGGACACATTCCGCCGTTAGCTTTTTTACGGATAACCGAAAATGTTGTACAGTGCCATTATTATGTTTGCGGGACATGTCATTTGTACAGTAGCATATATGCATGTTTACAGCGGTGGGTTAGCATCTATAGGTTTAGCTATAAGGTTTGAGTCCCGGTTGTGGCAGTCGGCAGGAAAAATCACAATTATGTTGATTTTTATCTGGAGAAGTTTTCAATTCCTTTAGGAAGGTCAAGGAAAGTCCTAGAAAACTGTTGAATTGTCTGTCAAACTTCAGATTTGACTAAAGATAAGATGAGATAAAGATAATCTTTAGTTAACATTGGTAATGTTTAACATAATATTAATAATATAAGCTTGAAGGTTGTATCCGAAATGAACATTGATTCTCTTTATTTAACTTCATAGTTCTAGTAGCCTAATTTAAGTAGTTAGAACATCGTATAACAATGCTGTATATAAACTTGTGTACTATAATATATCATAAATGGTTAAGTACTGGTAATTGCATACATGTACATAGGTTATAACCATTCATAAATCTTGTTGGAGTCTCAATAATCATTTATCTTGGACTGGCTTTTTACAATCATATTTCCAAGTGCCATAAATGATTGTAAAGTTAGGAGATTAGACAAATGTATCAGGGGTTTCATTGGACCCGAGCCTCCGGGTCCGGACGCTTGTGATTTTGAAAAGACGCTGAAAGGACGCAGCATAATTCAAGCCTGTGCGTCACCTGGGACTTGGGGACATTTTCCTTTGTTTCATCACTTCTTTCCTGTCATAAAACTGTGTCAATGATCAACACGTCGAGCGTATCCATTGTAAATAAACAAACCTAATCCCTTCAAATATGGCACACAGATTACGTAATCGGCAAGTTGACACGCTACACCGACTAGTTGAAGGTTGCCAATAATTATCTAACAGATCAAGCAAGCAATTAATTCGCCGATTTCTGTCCACTTTCGAGTGTCAAATGTGATACCAAGTTCAATCACGCCGCTGTTCAGCAAATTAACATGTTTGTTTACGACTAGAACAACCCGTATGACACGCGCGCTAATTGTCACACTTGGAATCATTTAATCTTTACTATTGCACTGCGTAAACTCCGCCTCCCAGTACCTATACATTTCTTTCGGAAGGAGGAGTCTATCGACTATTAATTAATTAAAACTAATTTCCCGCGCATGAATTTAGTTGGGAGTGCCCTGTACAGTAGCGAGGATAACTAAAACCAAATATAGTCGTAGATTGTGATTTTGTTTACAAAGATGTTGTGACGTTCGAGTCAAGTCGGGAAGCCGTAATTAAACGATAGGTTCGTGTAAATAACCAAAATAACGCAATTTGATATTTTTTTGCGATCAGTAGTGATGGATATGATGACTCTTTCGATTGTTATATATTTTCGCGACATTGACCGTGATGATTGACGTTTCAATCAGTAACTGTTTTGAGTAAACAGTGGCATTTCAATCCCCAAGAAGTGTTTAAAAACATGCATAAACATGGTTTTATATATTGTTTTAGTCTCCTGAAGCTTTATAGGCCTTTTAACCTTGCATAAGATAAAATTAATCTTCATTAGCCCTATCAAATCTTACTTGTTGCTAAACATTGCTCAATATTAACCTTCTAATTAATTCCTTCTAAACAATGCTAAATAATGAAATTTTAAACATCTTCTGTATGTAAGAGCTGCATGTCACCGTAAAGAGTTTTAATCAGTTTGGGGGAGGACTCTTGTGATTTAGAAAAGGACCTTCCAAAATTTTGAGTGAAGGGTCCTGGGACTCTTGGGATTTCAGGTCTAGTGAAACCCCTGTGTATGTCCATTATATAGTCCATATCTTTTACACGAGCATGATTCTATGATGATGGATTGATGTTTTATCAAGTTGAATCATTTGAATGTAACAGAAACTACTATTTATAATAATTTACAAACAGCTGGGCTTAATAGCTTTCCTACTTATAGAATTCAATTCATGAATTTAGTCATTTCTGAAATTCTACTAATGTAATTTGACAGAGATCGCCATGGTCACCACAGGCTAGACAGTAGGTTTATGATATTGATAACCAGTATAGAGTCAGAATTCCACTGGGCCTCTTCTAGTCTTTAAAGTTTCTTATGTTGTACTATTATTCATAGACTGAAACCTATTGATATTAACATTCAATGACCTTTACAAAAAATTATTATTGCAACTTCCAAATTTAAAGTGTATAGAGCTATATCTAACGGTCATTTAATATCAAAATAATTACTTGCATCGTTTTTAGTATGATATTAGACTACCTTAATTGCAAATGAAAACTTTGGATAGGTTCTGTGTACTTTGATTCAATCGTCAAACAAAAGACGATTCTCATAATTTCATAGGGTGTTCTAGAACACTTTCGTATGAATATGGACAATTTGTATGTCCAATAAATCACACAGAGAGTTTCTGTTATAGCTATAACGAAAAACTATCTAATGGATATGAAAGCATAATTTATTTTCAATTTTTTTAATTTATTAGCTCAACTGTCACATTGTGACAAGGTGAGCTTTTGTGATCACTCTCCGTCCGTGTCGTCCATCCGTCTGTCAGCAATTTGCTTGTGTACATTCTAGTAAGGCAACAGTCTTGATCCAATCTTCATGAAACTTGGTCAGAATGTTGTTCTTCATGAAATCTAGTCCAAGTTCGAAACTGGGTCATGTGGGATCAAAAACTAGGTCAAATCGTAGAAAAACCTTGTTTACATTCCAGAGGTTGCCGTTTTGATCCAATCTTAATGAAATATGGTCAGAATGTAAGTTGTATTGATACCTAGACCAATGTACAACAGGCGAGCAACCTTTAAGGGCCTTTTGGGCCCTCTTGTTTAAAAAATTTCATCAGATATAGCTCTATACACTTTAAATTTTATAAAGCTTCAAGCATCAAAAATGAGTAAACATACCCCTCATCAGTTAAGTGCTCCTAGCTGTACGTGTAATTAAAGTTGTCTAAAAAAGGGAAGGTATGCGTCCATTATAAATGTTAAACTACATTGATGAAGATGATCACAATAGCTATAACTTACTCATAGTCATAACTTGATTAACGTTGGTGCTTGGAAGAACTGAGATATTTTGATAAAGAGTAAAACGGAAAAACATGTAAAAATCAAGGATATTATATAGTAGTTACCTGATGGGGAGATTTTTATTCTGGTTAAAATGCTTTTGGTTCAATTTTAACTTCGTTAGACTGATTTGCTTTCTTGTGGTGGTTTTGTAATATGGTAACAGTCAGTCTATTATTTAAAGAAAATGAAAAAGGTCCTGATGGTGTGAACAACCGGGGAGTCGGACAAATGGGGATGAATCCATGATATTATCTAAGATTATTACATCAGTTAATAATCTAGGTATATATTTGGTAAAGGACTAATTATAAGGAGAATAGTCAATAAAAATTTTGGCAATTTTTTTCCATTAGGATCTGTTGTCTAGACAGATCAATTTAAATTAAACTAAATAAAACAAGGCACTCAGTCTAAAAGACAGCTTTATTCCTGCCATATTAATGTATCGTCTAAGTGGACTGTGACCTTCAATATTGTACTTGCTTAGTCTTAACATTGTTTCTTAACGTCATTAGTGTTGCACATTCACTATGATTTAAGTTCCATGGAAATCAAGGCGTTCAAAAGATTCAAAGCAATTACAAACTCAAGTGTGCCTATGCCTTTGAATCTCAATTGTGGTCTTTAACAAAAAAAACCCAGTTATTATTATAAATGGGTTCTTTTTATCATATTTTTGAGTTACAACGTACATAGTTTGTAAAAGTTTCATCAAAGTCGTCACTGGATTAAAAATATATTGAACAATTTCAAAGTCGGTGAGCTTCGTAACAGCCTTTGATTTTGAACTGTGACCAATAAATGTAACTTTTATCAAAGTTGCAATCAGGAAATGACTGCAGAACATGTCCCAGCTTGATACATATACATATTATTAATATACCGTAAATCAATTAATAATAAAAAACTGGCCTAAATGTATATTGTAATTTTGATATTTTTTCTGGGTATCATGAATGCTGATTGTATCATTCAGTAATAGGTTTAGGATCAACCACAAAATAATTAAGCTGCTTAAAATTGTCACATTAATATAAAAATAAATATTTTTATTGGTAACAACAAATCCGAAAAAATATCTTCATAATTCACCAGGATGCAGGATTCTAGGCTTTAGAAATCAAAATTTTCTTGGGGGAGATCCCCCAAAACCCCCTTGCAGAAAACATACATATGGTGTTCCAGTGTTGCGTTAATATATGGCCCTTTAAAAAACAAAACAAGTGACTGTTCAGTGTTCCTTCGGGATATAAAAGTTTAAGTCTAGTCAGGAACATACATATATATGGTTTTCTGGTGTTGCATTATGACATTTTGGGTTCTAGTCGATTTGACAGTTTAAAGTAGTCTTGTGATGAATTAAACATAGATTTCTTCTCAGTAAAGGTTTTTCAAGCTGGGCATTAGCGGGCAATAAAGAGATGACAGAAGTAAGTTTTAACACATAATTATGTTCTTTGAAATGCACCAATGTCAATATTTCTGTTGCTTGTAGACACTAGCTGTTTAATTAAATAACATATATATCACAAAAGTAGTGAAAAAAAAATAGTTTTTAAAAATAAAAAAAATTGATACGTTTAAGCTTTTATTTTTATTTTTTTGTCGACTCTGTGATTTTTGTACTTTTATTTTTATTTTTATTTCGACCCCCCGACCCTATTTTTTTAAAAAAAAATCCCGTAAATCAATTAATAATAAAAAACTGGCCTAATGTACATTGTTTTCATTTTATTCATATTAGTGATAAAATATTGAACATTATTGATTATGAATATCATTTTAATATCTTAAGACTTATACACTTACACACAAGTGTGCATGCATATATTAACGATAGCTCAGTCAATACCTGATGGATCGTGCTGAAATTTTCAATACGCATAGCTTGGATATTTGGAATTACAATTTAATTGATTTAAGTACCATCTGAATAAAAATATACAATCAGAATAAGCAAATGATGACATCATCAATAGCTACTGTCACCAATTTTTGCAGCGATTATTATCAGTCATTTGTCTGGGTCTTGATGTAGCTATTTGACAGCTTTTAAATTGTATTTTCAAGCATATGTGCTTATCATTTGTCTAAAAACAAAGTAAACGTTTATTTGAATAAAGTACAATTAGGGATTAGAAATACCCTCTTTCATCCGAAAAAAGAAAATTTTGACCATCAATATAAAAATGATTTTTTAAAAGTTCATAAATACCATGTAGTTAAGTAAAAATTATTATTATTTTGTGTTTTTTGAATTTGGTGATTTAGCTTTAACTCAAATTGACCATACTTAAACATAATTGGCACGTATGTGTAAATTTCCCCGGTAATTTTGCTTGTTTTGATTTTTCACAGTTCAATGAACCACATCTTTTAATTTCAAAGAAAAAACTTTATTGATTCAATCTTGAGGTAGTCCATAGCATATACACAAAATTTCATGCAGAAATGTTTATAAATAAAAAAGTTACAAGGTAAAAACACATGCACACTTATAAGATTTGTTAAGTGTAGTATCAAATGGCTGTTGAAACGGTTCAACTAATAATAATTGCTATACAAGTCAGTGAGACTTGGGGAATTCTATATATCCTGAATGTTATTAATATCCAAGGCCCAGAAAACATAATATTATAGTTTATACCAAATTACCAATTTTGCTAGCTGACAACAAAGAACATTACATTGGTGACAGGTGTTCATTATTGACATCTTGTTTAATTATAAGCGACAGTGACATCAGCACAAATGTGCTAAACTGTTGCAGAAACCTCACAATAACTGAGCTATAAGTATTGGTTTTTGTTGCGGAATATTGCGTCTGCTCGCACTGGTTTGGTGATTTTGTGATTTCGATGACTGCAGGTAAAAATAGCTTGTTAACATAAGAGAATTATATAGAAAGTTGATATGTTATTTTTGGCAACATTTGTTTTGTGGTTTTATAAAACAGAAATAAACTTCGCCACAAAATTTCTTCAAGTGTTAAAATATCATATGTAGACCATTTATAGATTTTTTCATTTTTCATTGTTTTTACCACAGTGGTCTGTAATGATGATAATCAGCATGGTAAAAGAAGATGAGTTACAGACCCCTGTGGTTTTTACCACAGTTCGCCAAGTCAAATTTTGAACAGAATTGTTGAAAGTACCATTGTTCCTCCAATTATGTACAAGTATAATTAAGTTTCTCTTCTGAATGTACCAGGCATGCATTCTTCAACATTCAAAGGTCTGTTGCCTAAGGAAAGAGGTACAAGTGCTCGAGAGAACTTTGCTAGGAAACTGTTACCCTAACAATTTCATTATAACCAAAGCAGAAAATTATTTGGCTATACCATAAAACATTACTCAGCAGAGTATACATACTATGCTATGTTTCAAGTTGTCAACTACACAAAAATGTCCCTCGTAGCCGACGGTATATTATAGACATAAGAAACTTTGCTCCTTCTTCCTTTGAAAGAGCTTCGTTGTAGCACTTAGAATAGGCATCAGGCTCAATGTTTGGTAGGTGACAGCCTAGCTTTCAACTGACTGAACTACTTAGCTGGTAGTTAAATAGTTGCTAGTAGTAAAAGTGTCTGCTACTGGCAGAATATCTTAAGTTAAATTCCCAGCAAAATAAGGACAATCTACATAAATGAAAGACAATACAAACTGTTAAAGTGATATTTGGTCTTTTGGGATGAATAACTTACTACTATTGCATTTTGCAGTAAGCTTTTTTCCTCATTGGTTGGCATTGGTTCGATGTCAAAATGCTTTACTTCAGCATCCAATTTGGTTATTGATTTTTGTTGGCAGTGAATGGTTGCATTGTTTCCTCTTTGTGTACTCCGTGTATATTTGAAGAAAATTTAATTGATTAAGTCAGAATAATTAGGGGAAGCATCTTGTGAAGATAAAACAGACTTTATTAAGAAAGTTTAAGGATAAAACATGTCAGATACCGTACTCCCCTGAATAAATGCCTTCGGGATCCATACTGAAACATTTGGAAAAGTTTTGTACCATCGAAATTAAATGATTTTACAGTAGTAAAAACTTCCCTTCATTACAGTTTAAGTATCCCAGTGAACTTACTTCATTAATGCAAGATCATGTACAAAGAATCATTCACGATTGCTTCATGATAAAGTCAGACCCAGTTTAAAACCACATACCCCGGTAATTTCCATATTTCTTTGGAAGGCAGTTATGCCTGCTAATATTTCATAACAAAACCACACAATTAAAGTTATCCTACAGTAGCATATATTTGATGAATTGATATACTAACTAGAGTATTAAATGAGGCATAAAAGGTCTGGTACAGAAAAAGCATAATAATAAACTACTATTGATGAAAATATGTTTTCTTGGCTTCTAAGTTCATATAATGTGCACATGGGTCATCATGAATTCTTCGTATTTACGTCATAAATTTGGCCCAATCAATCAATTTTCACTTCTTAAATTGTGGCCCAATCGATCAATTTTCACTTCTTAAGCAGAGCTTTTTTCAAAGGTTTTGGGGAGGTGGCCTTTCCTTTAAATTTGGGGGGAAATGTGGTCGCCTGTGAATGGCCCATGCTGCTATATATAGTAAAAAAAATTGCCTTGGAAAATCATATTGTATTCCCACACTGAATAATGTAGTAATCAGGATAGTGACAGTGAGTATTTTAATCAGACACAACTATGTAATGATTCTATGATTCTGATCATAATGTCCAGTTGGTAATGTTTGTAATTATGTATGAGCGGTATCATAAATAATATCCTGATTACTAACAGACTTTCTCCATTCTGCTAGTGTTTGTTCTAATGGGTTTTAAAAGCAACAGGTGATTCTATAGAGGATTAATGTTGGTGATCAATAAAGGAATATAGAGAAATGTGTCCACGTTCACTGATGGCTAGATTGTAAGGATTATGCCCAGGGTTTTATGTAAGTTATGATTTACATTTGATACTATAGTACATTACATCACGGGATTTGTTCGGTTGGTTTGTGACTGTTGTTTTAAGGTGCATCAATAGCAAGTGTGACTGTCATGGTGCTTTGAGAAGCATCAACAGCTACGTTTAGGGGGCCTTTGATGGTGATTTAAGGTAGATCGACAGCTAGGATATTTGAAGGTGAGAAAACCAAATAAAATATATGATTTTGTAAAGCGCATCAATAGAAAGGGTGTCTTCTATAGGGGCATTTTAAGGTCCATTGACAGCTTTAGGGGTATTTGATGTTTTAAGGTGTATCAATAGCTAGGGGGTCTTGTATGGTAGTAGAAAGTTTTTTTTTTTTTTTTTTTTTTTGTAGTGTTTAAGGTGAATTGGCAAATAGGGTATTTGATGATGTTTTAGTTGCATCAACAGCTAGGGGGTCTTCTATAAAAACAGTATGTTCTGATTTGCATTGACAGCTAGGGTATTTGGTGGTGTTTCAAGTGCATCACCAGCTAGGGATTTTTTATGGTTAGTTTTAATTTGCATTGACAGAAAGTATATTTGATTGTGTTGTAAGATGCATTGACAGCTAGGATATTTGATGCTGTTGGCACATTAACAGACACAATATTTGATGGTGTCGCATAGAGCCAACTTTATTACTGGATTAAAAATCTTCATCCGAGTCAGAACCCAGCCAAGATAGAATTATATCAGACTAATTACCAAATTCAGACAAATTTTAGACTTGTGGCAAATCTGCAGTGACATGTGTTTGCTTTATTCAAAATTTATTCCAGTATATTCAACGTATGTATCATAAACCATGATTGAAATGAACAATTCTCGCCCATGCATTATTGATAGAAGCATATAAAACCAATGCAGCAGCGACTAAGAAAGGGGATTATATTGCTGCGATAAAGGAAACTTGATAGTTGTTTTGGGACGCTCTAATATTGATTTATTTAATATAGTGTGTGTCAACTAATTTCCAGGTAGGAAGCATTTATATACAGAGATTGCTCCGAAAGTGCTACTCTTTTGTGTTATAGCTCATTTATCATTTATTTACATTATTAATGGTATAATTTCTAGTCCATACATTGCTGATATCAGAAATAATGTGATAACTTGTCAAAGCCTTTTGCATTTGACATCATTTGTATTTGGCATTATACACGTAATTCACTATATAATTTTGTGCTTGTAATTTATTTTTAAAATTTCTGTACAGTAAAACCTCGACAACGGACCATGTTTGGGACCCTTAAAAACTATTCTTTATGAATCTTTATGTTTGCATTGACTGTATTTTAATACAGTACTTTATACACATAGGACAAGGACTATAACTCTAAAGCGATAATCTGCAATGTCAATATAAACAGAAATCTCTGACCATTACATCAATATAGGGGGAGCATCACTTTTATTCGCCAAGTAAATTCAAATTACAGTACGCATTGAATCGATAATCCCTTTTCCAATAGTCTCGTGTTTTATACCTGGTTTGCCCGTTTACTTTAAGTGGCGCGTGTCCCAATACCCCGTTAGAGTTATAGTTCTTGGACATTGTGTGGCAACATTGAATTGATACTTATACAGCTCACAATTTGCCTAACTGTATCTCCTCTTGTTTTTATTGTTTTAGATATTCTTTACTAATAGAAAGAATCTGACCTCTGAACTGTTTGGTGCTGTACCCTTTAGGTACGGTATCTACTATTTAGGTTTTCATTGCTAAATTAATTTCAGTCAGCGTTCAAATCCTATAAGATTCATTATTTTAACAATTAAGTCATTCTTATATTTATAGAACAATAGCAAACAATTAATACAGGAAAAATAAATGAGCCTTACCCTCAATAATGGTGCAAAATGCTAAATGTAAAATCTATAGGCCTACATATTATAATAACTTGTAGTGACTACTGACTGGCTGTGCATGCCAGCAGTTTATTTGGTATAAAATATCTGGAAATACAGTATGGTGTTGTGCATGTTGTTATAAACTATAATCCTAATCTTCTTCCATGGAAATATGCCTGGTAATGGTATAATATCACACAAAATGTAAATCATTTAATTTTGATGGGACAACATTTTGTGGTTTTGGTAAAAAACCATTTCGATGGGACCTTAACTTGTGGATTTTGCATTTCACTTTCAGGTAATAGATACTAGGACCAAAATTATTGTTCGATCGGATTTGATTTTGTGGTTAAAGGCCAACCACGAAATCCATGAAATTTAATCCCCCACAAAAATTAATAATTTTACAGTATTATATTTATATATGTGGTGTGGCTGATGTACGGCCTAAGGTGTGTGTGTTCTAGGAGATTGTGAGCAGCTGGTGATATTTTGTTCGTTATTCACTTACATGACGTGCTTCGTATTGTTGTTTTAATGCCCTGGCATCTACTGGTACAGAGGCAAATAGTGGTTCACTTGTCGATTCATTTGTCTGTTAGTTAAAAAAATCAAGTTGATTGACTTAGCTATTATTGGTAGTTATTATTGACAAGGCTACCACCGGGCCATGAGCTTTTACTGAACGCAGTTTTGTTCTATTTTCAGGTTATTGAACCCATGTTGCTGACATATTATGGTGATAACTGGTAGATGTTAATTATTTAGTATCTGAAGATGAGCAAAAAAGGCGTTGCCATACCGCCACCCAGACCCCCGGCCCCTAAGGTCGGCGGTGGAGGAATTAGCTTCAGTTTCAAAGCACTGGAAGAAGAGGATGAGGAAGAGCTGACATTAGTGACGGGTAAATTTGACAAGCAAGTTCATGATGAGAAGGAACGACATGCTAAGGTCCTAGAGAGGGATCGATCTCTGTCTAAATCTCCTGATGCTAGATATAGTGGTAATTCAGAAGCAACCATTTCTAAGTCACCTAGTATCAAAAGTCAAAACTCTTTCGAAAAACTAAAGGATTTGAAAGATAAAATCCAAACAGAAATTCAAAAAAAGAAAGGTGAGCTGTTTACTGATGCTGCTGGTTCACCAGGACGAGATAAAGAGCTAGAACAAAGTGCTGTTACAAGTGGTATCAAAAAGGAGATGAGTAGTCAAGTCAGACAGTCACCAGCTAAACAAATAGAACAGTATAGTACTAGTAGCATGAAAAGTGATCATGCTAATAACGTCAATGCTGACTCTGAGAAGAATGGTTTCGAACCACTGGACTTGGACAATGAATATTTTGATTCTAAGTCTGAAGACAATGAAGAAGTGTTAGGACAGGAAAATGAAGATGAAATTCTAGAAATTAATGAAAGCTATTTTAATCCAACTAGTGAGGATTTTTCTGACCTTCCAGGGGTTGTTCCAATCGTACGACAGAGAAAGAGGTTTCAGAAACTGCGGAAAATTAAACCCATCAAACCCCCTGCTCCAGTATCGTTGTCAAAACTGAATGAAAAGTTTCCTGAAACCAAATCATTAGATAAAGTGAATGATGTTCCAAATGTTGAAAAAGGGGTCAAGGTTAAGGGACCAGTAGAAACTGAATCTGTGATAAATATCAATGGAACTAAAATACCTGTGAAGAAGTTTGTTGGAACTATTATGTTTTTATTTTTATACATGATACTTCCACTACCTTCATATGTCAGTGGAATGGTTGCCGGGGGAATACTTGCTTCAGGTGGTTGGATGTTATACATTTGGGTGACTGAGCCACCCAAACCAAGGGAGGCTATTCCGGTTGATCCACCACTGGATAAATTACCTCCCTTACCAGTCCCAGAAATCAAAGAACCAAAAGGAGAGGATGGCTGTTACAAGGTATTGTTTCTATGGTTATTCATCAATTATAAATGACTAGTTGCTACATGATTAGTTCATGTTTTGTGACTTATGTTTCTCCATTTTTTTTCAGTGATATTTTGAATCCATGCATGACTTTCTGGCGTTTGAAGTTATAACTCGATGCATGTTTGATAAATTGATTCAATTGTCTAAGTTGATGTAAATTGTGACCCATGTATCACTATGTATAAGTTGTATTCTTAAACAAAGAATTTTAAAAACATTCATACATGCTTGGTTCAACCAAGAGCGTTCTCTGGAAGGGAAGTTTGTAGACCAAGGACTCAATATAGCAAATCCTTTAAAATGGGAATTAGTATAATCTCTATTGCTTGACATTCATATGAAGGTTATTCCAGGTAACTGCTGGTCTGCCCAGTGTTGGAATAATGCAACCATTTGACTAAAATACTGTCGACCAGTTGAGCTAAAAAATGATATTTAGTTGATCAATATTTAAGAATTTTGTATTAACTTCCATTTCAGGGTTGGATGAATGAATTGTTTGAATACCAGCCTGATACTTACTCTATCAACCAGACTCATTCTATCTACATTCATCTGGAGGGAACAACAATGAGACTACGCAGACCAAAAATGAATGTTCCAAAACGTGCTATGTGGGATGAACCAAATCCCAACCCACAGTTCATTCATCAGAGACATTTTAACATTGAAGGTAGTAAAGTATTGTTGCTCCCTGCTGGATTAGTTAAAAAAAGGCTATGGAGTAAGAAATATCCCATTTGTATAGCATTATCCTCGAACGGGAACCAGACTGTTAAACAAGAGGCTACCAGTCTATCAGATTCCAATGGGAACCAGTCTGGTACAAAGATGAGTACCAGTCAAAGTGCAGATTCTGTTCTTCATGGATATGAATTTGTCAATGAGCATAAATGTGATTCCTCGGTGCTGTACTTATTTGCTAGAACATGCAGAGAGAAGGAACAATGGTATAAACGGTTTGTTGTAGCATCACAAGGTACTCCCTTAAAAAATCACATCTTAGAGATCCGTAGACTGTTAGACAGTTCATCGTCAACCAATTACAAACGTTCTGGTAGCACGGATAGCTTGAAGCATAAACGTCAGAACTCGTCAGATTCATTGTCATCAGTTGCTACTAATGCGTCTAATGTTGAAGAAACAAGTAATGAGCATGATCTCAGACAGTTTGTGTTATACATGTCCCGTTTAATTCCTCGTAAGGACAGTAACCCAGCAAGTCCTATCCATTCTACACCTAGTGCCAAAGAGAAAGAGTCTAAGTCAGATAAATCAAACGTAAACGCAGTTCCTGGTTCTAAGGGTATTATATGTGAGGCAGCCTTACGTCCCCTTAATGCCATACTTGGAAGATGCTTCTGGGATTTCCTTGGTGACCAGTACTGGGCTGACAAGGTCAAGGACAAATTGCAGAAAAAACTTTCAAAGATACATGTGAGTAAATGTTTTATGTTATTGATATTTAATATGAATAACTATATATCGAATATAGCGACTGTTATTGAACTTATGTATGTCAATCAAAAGGTTTGTATACATCGCTGGCTTAGAATGAGAAGGTCGTAAGTGGCCTTATAAGACTAATTTGGAATCTACATCATAAGGCGCTTCTTACGAGCCTATTTTCATGAAAATCAGAACTTGTCATGTTGACCAAACTTAAGTTGAAAAGGCTTGTTTTACCATAAGTAAAGCGTGATTGTCAAACAGTTTCTTTCTCAAAATATTGATCTTCTCATTCCTAAGCCAGCGACATGAAGGTAGATCTCTAGGTAGTGCATATTTATCATGTACTTTTATCATTAGAGTTTATATTGTGCTTGTATATCTCATCCCGCATTTGACTAATGCTTGGTGAAAGTGTGTTAAAGTTTAAGTCTGGGTTTCAGTCTTTAAAATGATTCTTCTCTGTATGCATATGAACATGCAATAAACAATAATCACTGATGCCATACCAAAGGAAGAAAAGCTTTTCTTTTATTCCCCAGCTGTTATCATTGTTTGTTATATATCATATGTCTGTATGAGACCCTTGGTACTTTGAAGGAATTTTATGGCACTATATAATGAATCTGCTTGCTGGCTATATTTGTAGCATGTTGATGATTATAATAATATTGTTTTTACATGTCGTCGAAAAATAGAAGATTCTTATAGTTTCATAGGGTGTTCTAGAACACTTTTGTATGAAAACAGACAATTCGCATGTCCAATAAATCACAGAGAGAGTTTCTGTCAAAACTGAAGCGAAAAATGATCTAGTGGACATGAAAGCATAATTGTTTTTTAGCTTTTGAAACGTTTTTAAAAAATATCTTCAGATATAGACCCTTTCAATTAAGCGATAATCGTATGTACAGAGTTACCTCCCGTAACCGGATGTGACGTCAAACGAGGGCTCTACAAATTAACGACACTATAAACGCAGTAGCGAAGAGATTATTTAATCGCTTTTTTCGTTAATTGCATGATTTGTAGCTGTTGTTTTTTCAAACAAGATGTTTATAATGTACTAACAATGTATGTATAGTATGTTACATGTTATGGATGTGGAGGAAACGTGTGATTTCTCGGATTTTTTTCTATCAACAATGGTCAATTATCGGGCTTTAATTTCCAAAAAGATCTGTAGTTGTATAGATCTACAACAAGCACTCGGGCGTAAATGTACTTATAATTTTCGAGTAATCCAGGTTATAGGGGTGTATTTACTAATAACACATACATTAAGAATTGACATATCAAGTAGAGCGAATAGTGCAGTCGGCTAAGCTACTGTGAATACGTAAAGTTCAAAACTGAACAAATGAGTTCGAATCCCATTCCACTTTATATTTTTTTTAATTTTGCTCGACAAACATTTTTCGTGCTTGTCTATTAACAAAGAGATGCATAATTATAAAAGTTTCAGTGCGTAAAAAGCACATAAGAAATATGTCATAGCTGGTACATAGATATAGCGACGACGCGAAAGATCTCATCGAGAACGTACATAGGATTTGTATGGATGAGAAAGAAATAGGACTGAAGTTTTCGCTTGTCAGTGTGTGAGAAGGGGTTGTCAGACTGACAAGAGCTAACATATAGACTGCATATAAGGTTGTCTCAGCGTCGTAACTTGTAATTCAATTGATACTTACACTGATTCTGACACATTGTATAATTGATATAATGAATATTTGAAAAAAGAACAACGCAAACTATGAATAGAAAAAATATAATGATATGTGATCATAATCAGGTAATACAATGGATGCATATAGCATTAATGTAAGCATAAGTTTATTAAATAAAAAACTGTTCGTTAGTGGGTCCGAACTCACACTGGAAAGAACAAAATAGACGATTGAAAGCGATGTACTATGACCGCTGCACCTCACAGACAACTGACAACATATGCCATTTGCTAATTCTGACGTTTCTACTGAAAATTCTTAAAATGGTGATTTCCGCGAAGCAATAAATACAATATCCAGACTAAATTAATGTAAAGGAAACAAAGCGTTTTTATTAGTTATACAACGTAAAATTAATCAAATATTAAGAATTAAAATATAAACGAAAAACGATAAAACTATTGAAATAGAAATTTAATTATTGAAAATGAGTATAGCAGCGGACTCAAACCCACAGTCTATATAAAAGTATGTTTCTGACAAGAGAACAGTTTATCCACTAAGCCACGTTGCCAACTAGAAGTAAAGTGAGATTTTTTTAAACATATCCGTATTTTTTCATAAAATAACGGTAAATATCGTTTCAACCTTGGTATATGGACTGGTCCAGGGGTCATATTTCGAAGGTCGTTGTAGATCTATATTAATTTTGTTTTGTAATTCGGTTGATTGTCATGCACATTTCGTACATTAAATTGAGCGTTAGTGCCAAGATACAGTGTATATTTGTACTTTGATAAATGCATATTTTGCCGGGAATATAAAGCGCAAGTATTTTCACCTGGTTCTTTCAATACTACATCATTACCGCCATTAGACCTAGTTAACTCTGGATCATTGCAATGTCTCATTTCTTTTTACCAATACAATTCACAAGTTATGTGTTGTTTATTATGGATTGTAATAAAACAAAGACATAATTATTTAGGCCTTTGAATACACGTATATTAGAGCCACAACGATTTATTGGAATGTCCTATCTGGTTACATACGTGCCATTTCGGGCAAATTCGGCTTAAAAAGCTGTATAAATGACGATTATGATAGCAGTTGATTGTTATAAATTAATTTAAAAAATACATTATTTATATACAACTGCTCTTCAAACTAACATCACAATTAACAATATTTTGTTTTTAATATAAGAATTGTAAATCTTAATTCACAAAAAGTGACCTGAACTGCAATTCGAGTGATGGGAAAAACATAACAAATTAAAATGAGACAGATACTTAAGAAGTTAAGGTGCTAAAACCCTAATGCATAAATAAAATCTTGTCAGATGATGAGGTGCTAAAACCCTAACGCATAAATAAATCTAGGTGCTGTATAATTATATAAAGATTTACAATAAACAGCATAGATCCCCTAATATCAAGATAAGCCACCAAGACCATACACTAAATTAGTTTCACAGCAGGGTACTTATATACAACCAATCAGCACTATGTTGTCACCATCTGTCATCTTAATATACATGTACATTATATTGATCAGTGTTTTACCTTAAATGATTGACATTGATTGACACTTTTAAATCAACGTTTGGGTTACTTTTATAAAAAAGTATAAATTTTGTTTATCCAAACCACGGAGGTCTCTCTAATTCCGTGTCCGAACAAAAAGTGTAAATTAATGGACATGCACCTGTATGACTTGTGCTACAATGCTCATTTTGAAGTTTTAAATATAATTTATTGCAATATTTTTACACGTAGACACTATTTAAAATAAATAAAGCACTTTTCTCATTTACTTGTATATGAATTTCAAATGAACAAAAGTTTCATGATGGAAGACTAAGATTTGAAACAGACTACATTGTATTGCCAAACAATTTAGTTTTACCTACATACAACAAAATTTTACATAGAATTGATTCTGATTTTAAGTTATTCGTCGTGTGAACTTTTCCGGTGATTCCTTACTTTCTTAGATTGTAGTAAACAACACATCAATGTACTCGTGTTAACACTAAACAAGTAAGCACATGCGGACATGTAAAATCATGCCGCCCGGAGTTTAGTACAAACTATATCTAGAAAGAAATTTCCTCCTGTGTAAATTAACGTTTTAATTTCTGGCTGGATAGTCATACTTTTGAAATGATATAGCTAATATTCTATACTTTTATGATGTGTGATAAATTATTAAAATACACAATTTCTTTATGCTAGTATAAAATGTAAGTCAGGTTTCAATGAGTGGATTGTGCGCGCGTGATGCATGGTATTTAGGTTCGAAAAGCATGGCTCTCCTTTTAAAACTTTAATAATATCTTTTAATAATATAATTGTTGGAACGCTTAGTCTACACAGTTCTTAAAACTGCAAATAATAAACATTTTGAGCAAGTTAAATGCCAATTGTTGAGTATTGAATTCAGTTCTTTATTTTTACATTTTCTTGCCCTTGAAATTTTTGTTCCGAAAACATGGCTTTTTATGTTTTATTATTGAAAATACATTAACAAAAGTTACATTATTAAAAAGTCTATACGATCTTGTTTTCGTAAGTGTTCATCTTTTAAAAATCGACTGAGTAAAACGTGATTTACAGCGGTTTAAAGTTGACACATTTTTTATTTCCTTTACACGCTAACGGTAATCGGCTCGTGTATTCGCTTTGAGCCCTCGTTTGACGTCATCAAAGGGAGACAATTTAATTACGGTCTTAATTGAAAGGGTGTATAGCTCTATACACTTAAAAAGTGTGGTTGGTAACCATGATCATGGAAATCAAAACTTCAGCATCACACCAGTATTACTGGCAGTCAATCAGCTTATAGAGTTAGAAAGTCAGTCTTACTGATATATTTGTTTGATTTGTTGGATGTGCAAACTACTGGTAGACAGGATTTATTTGTCTTAGTACCGTAGTTGTTGATTGAGACGGATAACCTTGAGACATGCTAGCTGTAAAATCATTAATTTTCATGGGGGTTAAATTTAGCGTATTTCGTGGTTCACCTTTTACCATAAATCAAATCCCATCAAACAGTAATTTTGGCCCTTGTATTTATCACATGAAATACAAAATCCATGAATTAACATCCCATTGAAATGGCCTTTTTTACCAAAACCCACGAAATTTCATCCCCTTGAAAGTTAATAATTTTACAGTAACTGTACAAAACAGAATCTCTACAAGTACACTCAAATTATCATTGTATGGGCATCAATCTCTCTCTGACTCTCTCTCTCTCTGTGACTCTGATACAATTTATCCATGTCAATATGGTGATGGTCACTTTATAAATGTACATAATCAGTTCAGCTGTTGTGCTAGCTAATTATCAGATTTATCCAGATAATTAAGATAAAACTTCCTTATAATAATACTTTGTATTGTGATTAACAATGTACTGTATATTGACTCTACTTTCACTGTTTCTTTATTGTTGTGGGCATGCTTTCTCTTGATAGTACTGCTGTATTAAAGTGGTGTTCTCAATCAGTCAACTAACCAGTGCTCATCCCTGCCTTCACATCTTAACAAATGCTCATAGATTACCAGTCATTAACTTACTTATTTGCTCTTCCACAACCTAACTGAATATTAATGTTCAAAGGTTACAATCAGTACTTATTTGCTCTTCCACAGCCTAGCTAATGTTCATAGGTTACAATCGGTACGTATTTGCTCTTCCACAATCTAGCTAATGTTCATAGGTTACAATCAGTACTTATTAGCTCTTCCGCAATCTAGCTAATGTTTATAGGTTACCAGTCAGTACTTGCTCTTTCACAGCCTAGCTTATGTTCATAGGTTACAATCAGTACTTATTAGCTCTTCCACAACCTAGCTTATGTTCATATGTTACCAGTCAGAACTTGCTCTTTCACAGCCTAGCTTATGTTCATAGGTTACCAACCAGTACTTGCTCTTCCACAGCCTAGCTAATGTTCATAGGTTACCAACCAGTATTTGCTCTTTCACAGTCTAGCTAATGTTCATAGGTTACCAACCAGTACTTGCTCTTTCACAGCCTAGCTAATGCTCATAGGTTACCCAACAGTACTTGCTCTTTCATAGCCTAGCTAATGTTCATAGGTTACCAACCAGTACTTGCTCTTTCACAGCCTAGCTAATGTTCATAGGGTACCCATCAGTACTTGCTCTTCCACAGCCTAGCTAGTGTTCATAGGTTACAAGTCAGTACTTGCTCTTTCACAGCCTAGCTAATGTTCATAGGTTACCAACCAGTACTTATTTGCTCTTTCACAGCCTAGCTAATGTTCATAGGGTACCCACCAGTATTTACTCTTTCACAGCATAGCTAATGTTCATAGGTCACCAACCAGTTCTTTCTCTTTCACAGCCTATAAGGTTACCCAACAATACTTATTTGCTTTTCCACTTGTCTGCTGCTGTATATGACCTCCTGTCTACTATCGTCTAGACTGATATTTAAATAGATAGAGGGACTTTTGGAAACTGACCACTATCATTGTATGAACTGAGATTAATATATTGAAAACTGCATTAAATCTGATGAAGAAAGATGTGTTTGAGATGCTCCCTCATAAAACATAACTATAACACCATAGGTTAATCAAATGAAATTCATTTTATTGAATAAAGCCTAAGGCTAAGTACAATCACTCTTGGTGTTTATTTATGGTGTAAAATTTATACTTCTGTTATGATTTATCTCTTTATTATAAGGACAATCAAGCGCGTAGCCAGGCATACGCCCGTACGCCCGGGCGTACGCTTCATGAAAAAAAAGATCAAATGAACTGACTCAAAAATGCAATAAAAATCGATGCCTCCCTAGGGTTAGGCATAAATGTTCATTAATAGAGGCAGTCTTCCTTTTGGATTCAGGGTATATTCTAGATATTTTTCTAGCTCGCTTCGCTCGCTCATCAACTTTCAAAATGAATGTCATCTCATATCAAGTCTGTGTTGCATGCTGTCTAAATAAATAAACAGTACTACCTCGCTCAATATTTTAAGAATCTAGTAATTTATCAAATAATTATACTAAAGCATAGAGTTTGAGTGACATGCTCCCCAAATATTTTTTTCAGCTTGCTACGCTCGCTGCGCTCGCTTAGCACTTTACAAAGTAAATATCACTAAATAGAGAACCTGAAGGTATAGCCTGTTGCTCAGATATAACTGTGCGTTTTCTAGCTTGTTTCGTTCACTCAATTTAAATTAATAAGCGAATACCATCAAATAGAGAACGTGTATGTATGACCTGCTGCTCAAGCAAACAGTGTTTTTTTTTTATCTAGCTCGCTTCGCTCGCTCAATATTGTATTTAGTGAATATAATCAAGTAGGGGACATGTATGTATGACTGTATGTCTGCTGCTCAGGCAAACAATTTTTATCTAGCTCGCTTCGCTCCCTCAGTACTGTATTTCGTGAATATAATCAAGTAGGGAGCATGTATGTATGACCTGCTGCTCAGGCAAACAGTGTTTTTTTCTAGCTCGTTTCGTGCTTCGCTCGCTCAGAACTTTACTAAGAGAATATCCTCAAGTAGGGAACATGTATGTATGCCTGCTGCTCAGTTTTTTCTTACTCGTTTCGCTCGCTTCTAAAGTATTGTAATAAGTGAACATCATCAAGTTGAGAATGAGTATACGTGTCTGCTGCTCAGGTTAACTGACTTTTTCTAGATCGCTTCGCTCGCATAATACCTTTATCAGTTGATTTCACGTTCAGTCTGTTGCTACATATATATTCTCCACAAAAACTAAATCTAAAAACGGGCGTACACTCTGAATTGACCCAGCTACGCCCCTGACAATTAAATATATACTCCAGTTATTGGACAGTTTAATGCAAAAACAAAGTAATAAATTAATTAAAAAGAGTGCAGACTTGTAAAATTTGCAATGATGAGAATACATGATGTCCCTTTCTGTCCTTTAAAGTACCTGTATGTATTATAAGTTTATCGTCTGGTGCCAATGAATATTTGTGCTTACTGTATCCATCATCCTAGGAGATTTGTTATTTTAACCTTTCAAAACTTTTGATGGTACAATGACAAAAGTTAGTTGATATTAAAGGTAAATGAGTTTCAGGGTATTACACTGGTCCTACCACCCATGGGGAAGGGCGGGGGGACTATAGTGGGGGAATAGTCTCGAGTTACTACCTTTCTGATGTCTC
This sequence comes from Spisula subtruncata, assembly GCA_963678985.1. Classification (NCBI taxonomy): domain Eukaryota; kingdom Metazoa; phylum Mollusca; class Bivalvia; order Venerida; family Mactridae; genus Spisula; species Spisula subtruncata. The sequence goes on from OY787660.1 coordinate 62,629,617, forward strand.
CGCACTGCCGGATGTGTGCAGAGATTTTGTTCCGTGCCAAAATAGCAGGGACATAGTCCGACATACAGCAGTGGATTTTATTTAACTGATTTAGGGTGTTAAGCATATCAAATACGTTTTCATGAAAATAAATTCGGAGGATAAGTGAAACCATTTCGATGGAGTAAACCTGACCAAAGGGTTAAAATTCATGTGTATCCTTGTATTGAAAAATACATTGCTTTCTCAATTTCTGATCTCTGATAGGCAATAAAAATTTCACATAGTTATGTCATATATTTCTCGTAGACTAAGAAGTAACCAAGATTTTGTGTAGTAGTCATTGACATAAATCCACTTGAGACCAATTCATCACAGAGAAACCTTGTTACAGCTGACACTATTTGTCTTACATGGCAATAATGGCTATCTTACTATAGATTTTTTCTCACCGTGTTGATTTTTTTCCTTTGGTTAGTTTATAGTCTGGTACCAGTATAATGTACTGTTCTTTGGAACTTCTTGGCTTACCTGAGTGCAAAGTGCTCAATGCCAAGCTGTTGCAATTGCCCTTTATATATATTTTAGATTCCAAATAATATAAGTAAGCTTAAATCAGAGGGGGACCCGTAGGATTTTGACCCATCCTGCAATTTTGGCAATTATAAGATGATATTCTGGTTATTACTAATTAGACAAGTACATCAGGGCTAAGTGCCTCAGTTGGGACCCAATTTTTAGGAAAAAAGCTGGTCATACCCATCTCTGAGAAATACTGCTGGATCTGTGCATTTGTGAGAAGATTAGTTGGTCGGAAAAATAATTGGTCAGACCCATTCCTGAGAAATAGCTTGTAGGATCCATTCCTGAGAAATATTGCTGGATCCATACATGCTATGTCCATGGCAATGCGATACATGTATTTGTTGTTGTCATGGTGTCACTTCCTGTTTACGATCATAATTATGTTTGTCATTAGGAAGCAACTAATTTGCCTGGCGGTTAACTAAATGAGGTAGTGAAATGTTGTCACTCAATATTACATGCATTCTACGGATTCTTGTTTGTAATTACCTAGTTAGAAACTTGTTTATATTGATTCTTTCAAACGTTACTGTTTAATTACTACCTAAGTCTATATGATTAATTTATCTACGAAGGAACATGTATCAAACATTGCATGTGACATGCTATACTTAAAACTAGCAATTACTAGTGAATTTATAGTTTTCTATAATGAAGTTTGTTTTACGTCTGACATGTGGTTGCAATTTCAATTATATCATACCTGCCAAGTACTCCCGTTGAAGTGGAGTTACTCCTATTTTCGTTGTTAATTTCTGGTTTCCAAGTGCGCCTAACTTTGAACAAAGGTACATTTGATTCATTTTATGTTCCTCTGACCCGTATTTATAACCTGACTAGAATCAATACATTGCTTGTTTAGGCATCTAAATCCCTTTAAATCACATTTTAGTGCATCTTGTGACTTGCTTTGCTGTATCAATTCTGTTTTGGAGTTCACTGGCTTGGCAGGTATGATTCTATGCTACTTACCACACCCAGTACTGTCAGAACTGACTCCTGCTACACATTATAAATTGGGCAAACAGGGAACCCTCTTGGAGTAAGTAACTAAGTTCAGCATTCAGCTGGGCAAGCCCTAAGCATTGTCATGCAGGGCTCTCATTTGACCATTTTTGGGAACCTTTACATTAAATTGTAAATGCTGTTCAGTAGTTGTTGAAGATGTTATTATAGCTTGGAATTTGCTTTTTGTCCAGTAAATATGCATTAATACTTTGAAAATATTGATATTTATAGAAGACAAAATTCCCCTTTTTCTTACAAACAACGCAAATTTCCCCTACCTGAGCGCCCCTGGACCAAGGACCCAGTCTAGTTGGGCCCTGTCATGTCACCCATATGTTATAGATGGATTAACATCTGTGCTGGATGTCTGTTCATGGATTTTTAGAAACTAAGAAACAATGAGTAGCAATATTAAAGTTATAATCAGCCTTAGGTGTGGATATTGCCAGGAATTTTAGGTCGGATCATTATTGCTGAATTATGGCCTTTTGTGAATATGGCAGCTGTTTTTGTGATCAAACCCATTCTTTTTACTGTAAAATCTTGAATTTCTGTGGGAGATTAAATTTTGTAGATTTCATAGGTCACCTTCAACCACGAAATCAAGTCACATTGAACAATTATATTGACCCTTGTATTGTATTTAGTACCTGAAATGCTAAATCCGCAAATCTTTTTCCAAAAACCGCGAAATTTTCTCCCATTGAAATTATATGATTTTACAGTATTTCTTGAACATGATTTATAAATTGTTCATGTGGTCCACTGGTGTTCTTGTTACTTTTTAAAATCATAAGAACGTAAATCTTCAAATTTTAGCAGTAACTACTTTTACTCTTGAAAGAAAGTCTTTATTATTATTTTGCCTATTTCAGATACAATACTTTATAGAAGAATTTCGCCTATTTCAGATACCATATTTTATAGAAATATTTTGCCTATTTCAGATACCATATTTTATAGAAGAATTTTGCTTATTTCAGATACCACATTTTATAGAAGAATTTTGCCTGTTTCAGATACCATATTTTATAGAAGAATTTTGCCTATTTCAGATACCTTATTTTATAGAAGAATTTTGCCTATTTCAGATACCATATTTTATAAAAGAATTTTGCCTATTTCAGATACAATATTTTATAGAAGAATTTTGCCTATTTCAGATACCATATTTTATAGAAGAATTTTGCTTATTTCAGATACCATATTTTATAGAAGAATTTTGCCTATTTCAGATACCATATTTTATAGTAGAATTTGTCTATTTCAGATACCATATTTTATAGAAGAATTACAGATCAAAGAGATAAGCCTTGGTACAGAGGTACCTGTGATACGTCGTGCTAACTCACCCTATTTAGACGAGGAAGGTTTCTGGATGGACCTAGATATAACATATAGTGGAAAGTTTAAGATGACCATAGAAACAAAAGTGAACTTATTGAAGTTAAAGACGGCTACTTCCAAGTCTATGAAACAAGAGAACAAAAAGTAAGTAAAATCATTATCTTTGTGTGTGGTTACCTGCATGAAGCAACTACCGTTTTTTCACCAGTCAATATTACATAATTTTTAATAGACAATTTATATATGAGAAACCCTTGGTGCAGTTTCTTGAACAAGAAATGGGGCAAACATTTCCTGTTACTTTCCATACGCTGTATGTCAGTTATTATTTGCAATACAATGTATATCACATGACTTTCCTTGTATACAGGTTAGTATAGCGAGAACATATACCGGTAATCTTATACATAACGTGTGCAGTATAAAGCTATACTACATGGTTGTGTTTTTCCAATAAAACTGTGCATATTGTGCGTTTTTAGTGTCATATGATATAAAGAATCTAACTCTCTTTGTCAATTAATATATTTATATCAAACTCGTTCACAGGCTCGCTTAATAAAATTTGCGAACCTTTGATATAAAATTCATAAATATGTGTGATTGAGAAGAAAAGATCACACAGTTTGTTCCTGCTCTAAGAGATATAAACCTTTCTATGCTATAGATCTGCTGTGACTGACAGTGAAGAAGAAGACAGTGCTGAATCATCAACAGATGAGGACGAGGAAACCAATAACCTGACTGATGATGGGTAAACTATACATACATGCATAATACTCCTTGACATGAGATTTCTGGATAAAATTGTTTATGACCTGGCATCTACCTTATTTTCTTTTGTATAAGACGCCCCTTAACCCCTGTATAGAAAAACTTTAATTTGTTAAACTTACGTCATAAAAATTTAAATGAAAATGTTACATGTATCTGATGTTAATCAAGTTAGTTATGCTCTTGACTATGGATATAGAAGTCCATGGTTCAAATCTTGACCAGGGCATTTGGTCATTTCTGAAACAATTCTCATTATTTCTACCACAGGCACTACTACAGTAACCTAATTTGAAACACAGAGGTAGTCTCACATGTATTTTGTTGGCACTGGGCCTGTTAAAGCACCAGTGATATATGAATGGCTCAGATTTCTCTCTCAGATTCTAACAAAAATGAAAACAAATTGTATGAAATTGTGGTTGACCTAATATGTTGTCTCTGTTACAGGTCCACCCAATCTGGTGGTACAGGTAAGAAGATCATGAAATATATCAACAAGATTGCTGCTTCCAAGTATTTCCAGAGTGCTACTGAGAACAAATTTATAAAGAAAGCAATGACAGAAGTATCAAATACTCCCCTGATTCTGACTGTAGAAGTACAGAAGTTATGTGGTACACTAGCTATCAATGTACCTCCTCCACCATCTGATAGATTCTGGTAGGTTGTCAGGAGAATTTGACAGGATCCTGACCTTTATGCATGAATATATTACAAGGTTCTTGCTTAGAATACGTAAATTTATAATATATAATAAGCAAATCGCGCAATATCGGATTTGTTTTTGTATTACACTTTGAGCATCTTTGTGATTCTACCCGCTAATGAAAACATACAACCAAGTTATATATATATAGACATTATATCAGCTGTTAAATTTTGCTTATTGAAGGCCGCGGATTGTGTCAAATTTTCTGTGCTAAAGCTTTGCTTTTAGCATTACATTCACATCCAAAATTTGTAAGAAATGGATTTTCACCATATTACCATGTTTGGTGCAAGTTTAAGAGATGGGCTCCAATTTTGAATAAATCAGCTCTTAGGCTAATACATGCATTAGATAACTGGTCTCAGAATCTAATTTCTCCATGGAATGCTGCATGAAATATATTGCAATTGTAGTTGCAATGTTGTTGACAGCCCTTAAGCATTTCTAGTTCAACCAGCATATTTGTTCATGGGAAACTTAGTTTGGGAACTTGACTAACCACTTATGTTTGAGGATGCCTTTAAGCAGAAAATTTATTACTGTTTTATCATGATTCATTGTTGTCCTTACAGGTATGGTTTCCGTGGCAACCCACAACTTTGGCTTGTTGCCAAACCAAAAGTTGGTGAAAGGGAGGTAACTATGAGTCATATCACAGATTGGATTGAAAAGAAACTGGCCTTAGAATTTCAGGTTTGTCTCGATTTATTCAAAAAGTACCACAATTTACTTTAGATCTTAAATTGGTCAATACAAAACAAATCACTGTCTCTTAAAGTGTATAGAGCTATATCTAACGTTTATTCAATGCCAAAATAATTACTTGCATAGTTGTAAGTATGATACTAGACTACCTTAATTGCAAATTTAGACTTTGGATAGGTTCTGTGTAGTTTGATTTAATTGTCGAAAAAAATAGACGATTCTTATAATTTCAACTGTCGACTTAAGGTGTTCTAGAACACTTTCGTATGAAAACGGACAATTTGCATGTCCAATAAATCACAGAGAGAGTTTCTGTTAAAGGCTTTAAAGCCGAAGCAAAAAATGATCTAACAGATATGGAAACATAATTATTTTTCAGTTTTTGAATTTGTTTTTAAAAATATCATCAGATATAGCTCTATACACTTAAAGATCATAGGCCGTGACATACTAAAGACAAAATTAAAATTGTTCCAGGATTTACCTTGCTAGATGTTCAGCATAAAAGGGAAAACTGATGTCCGTTGCCTAAGCAAAGTGTTACATTCAGTTACCTTCCATTCAAATAAATATAGAAGGCAAGGATTACCTCCTGTGGAAAGGGCTACATAGCACTTTGCTTATGCAATGGACATCTGACTTGTCTCTCATGAGAGATGTATGCATTTGTGGTGATTAATACTATCAGGAATGCATTGTCATGGAGATGAAGTTCCAATAAGATTTCAAACATTACTTAGTACTTGTGTATCCATACATTGATCCAGCTGTGTTTGTTTTAAAGCACGCTATGCCGAGTATAGCCTTTGTTTGCCAGTTAGCTTGATGCTGAAACATGGCCGGCATTTGAGTGCCTCCACCTGGACTTGAACCCAGGTCGCCGGATTAGACAACATGTGTGCTAACCACTGAGCTCGAAGCATTAAAGTGACACTATGTGAAAGTACTCATTCTTGTTCAACTAGCATATTATTCATCTGAAATATATTTTAGAGACTTGACTAACCACTGATTTAAGAGGATGGAAAGTTCTAAGACTAGATTGTGGTATAACACTGTGTAAATGTACTACTACAGGGTTTATATTATATTTCAGCATGTGTTAGTGATGCCCAACATTGATGATTTTGTGATACCCATACTGATACAGGGTTTATATTGTATTTCAGCATGTGTTAGTGATGCCCAACATGGATGATGTTGTGATACCCATACTGATACAGGGTTTATATTATATTTCAGCATGTGTTAGTGATGCCCAACATGTATGATTTTGTGATACCCATACTTATACAAGGTTTATATTATATTTCAGCATGTGTAAGTGATGCCCAACATGGATGATGTTGTGATACCCATACTTATACAAGGTTTATATTATATTTCAGCATGTGTTAGTGATGCCCAACGTGGATGATTTTGTGATACCCATACTTATACAAGGTTTATATTATATTTCAGCATGTGTTAGTGATGCCCAACATGGATGATGTTGTGATACCCATACTTATACAAGGTTTATATTATATTTCAGCATGTGTTAGTGATGCCCAACATGGATGATTTTGTGATACCCATACTTATACAAGGTTTATATTATATTTCAGCATGTGTTAGTGATGCCCACCATGGATGATGTTGTGATACCCATACTTATACAAGGTTTATATTATATTTCAGCATGAGTTAGTGATGCCCAACATGGATGATGTTGTGCTACCCATACTGATACAGGGTTTATATTATATTTCAGCATGTGTTAGTGATGCCCAACATGGATGATGTTGTGATACCCATACTTATACAAGGTTTATATTATATTTCAGCATGTGTTAGTGATGCCCAACATGGATGATTTTGTGATACCTATACTGATGCCATTTTATGGATATGACGCAGATTCTCCTGAGGCTGCTGGTATACCACACTCAGACTCTGGATCTGCTGTCTGAAGCCACTTCTCATTTAATACCGACTTAAGACAGAAAATGGACTCGCTAGTCACAGTTCTGAATCAAAACTGAGTACAAAAAATAACATAATAACCTGACTTGTTGTGACCATTGGTAGTCCTGCTTCAAATTAATATTGGTTTTCCATGTTGAAACAATCCAGAACCCCTGCAAATACTGGTGACGACGTTTGAAGGGTGAAGGATACATTAAAGCAGTTTGTAACAGCATTGGTAGGGGGTAGGGTCCATGTTTGTTATATAAAATTGGTTGATTGTATGTTGTCATGCTGAATTTGTTCAGAGAAACAGTTTACTGTATACAAGATTAGTCTATCATACATTAACCAGTACCTTTTTAGCTCACCTGTCACATAGTGACAAGGTGAGCTTTTGTGATCACTCTTCGTCCGTCCGTCGTCGTCCGTCAACAATTGGCTTGTGTACACTCTAGAGGCAACAGTTTTGTTCCAATCTTCATGAAACTTGATCAGAATGTTGTTCTCTATAAAATCTAGGCCAAGTTCGAAACTGGGTCATGTGGGGTCAAAAACTAGGTCACTAGGTCAAATCTTAGAAAAATATTGTGTACACTCCAGATGTCACCAATTTGTTCCAATCTTCATTAAACTTGATCAGAATATTGTTCTCTATAAAATCTAGGCCAAGTTCGAAACTGGGTCATGCAGGGTCAAAAACTAGGTCACTAGGTCAAATCTTATAAAAACCTTGTGTACACCCTAGAGATCACCGTTTTGATCCAATCTTCATGAAACTTGGCCAGAGTGTTGTTCTTCATGAAATCTAGACCAAGTTTGAAACTGGGTCATGTGTGGTCAAAAACTAGGTCACTAGGTCAAATCTTAGAAAAGCCTTATGCACACTCTAGATGTCATCAATTTTATCAAATCTTCATGAAACTTGGTCAGAATGTTGTTCTCCATTAAATCTAGGCCAAGTTTGAAACTGGGTCATGTGGGGTCAAAAACTAGGTCACTAGGTCAAATCTTAGAAAAACCTTGTGTACACTCTGGATGTCATCAATTTGATCCAATCTTCGTGAAACTTGGTCAGAATGTTGTTCATTGTGAAATCTAGGCCTAGTTCGAAACTGGGTCATGTGGGGTCAAAAACTAGGTCACTAGGTCAAATCTTAGAAAACCTAGAGTTCACACCAGAGGACCCAATTTTGATTGTATCTTCATGAAACTTGGTCAGAATGTTCTTCTCTATAGACTCTATGACAAGTTCAAAACTGGGTTATGTGGGGTCAAAAACTAGGTCACTATGTCAAATCTTAGAAAAACCTTGTGTACACTCTAGATGTCATCAATTTGATCCAATCTTCATGAAACTTGGTCAGAATGTTGTTCTCTATAAAATCTAGGCCAAGTTTGAAACTAGGTCATGAGGGGTCAAAAACTAGGTCACTAGGTCAAATCTTAGAAAAACCTTGTGTTCACTCCAGAGGTCGTGGTTTTGATCCAATCATCATGAAACTGGATCAGAACGTTGTTCTCTATGAAATCTACGCCAAGTTTGAAACTGGGTCATGTGGGGTCAAAAACTAGGTCACTAGGTCAAATCTTAGAAAAATGTTGTGTTCACTCCAGGGGTCACCGTTGTGATCCAATCTTCATGAAATATATATGGTCAGAATGTAGGTTGTACTGATACCTAGACCAATGTGCAACAGGTGAGCGCCCTAGGGCCTTTCAGGCCCTCTTGTTATAACAAATGCAGTTGTTACAGGAGTTGATACTGTAATATCTTTAAATTTCGATAGGACAAAATTTTATGGTTTCGGTAAAAAATACCATTTCGATGGGACGTTAATTTGTGGATTTCGCATTTCAGGTAATAAAAACAAGGGTCAAAATTATCGTTCGATGGGATCTGATTTTGTGGTTGAAGGTGAACCACAAAATCATATTGCATCAAACAATAATTTTGACGGTGAATCATGAAATCCATGAAATTGAACCCCCTCGAAAATTAATGATTTTTTCAGTATATTATTTGTATATGTATGATCTGTAATTATAGAATGCCTTCCTGTTGTATACATTATGCTGGATTGTTGTGCAATGTTGTAATGGAGTGATACATGTAACAATTATTTAGCTAGGAGTTGCTGAACATTTTTCATACAAACTTTGCTTCTTGGTTTTGTAATGATGTATACCGTTGTGTAGCGATGACACTCACCTGATGTTGTTAAGTTTCTCATAAAGCAATTAGTCATAGTCAGATCTTGATGCATACATTTACACTGCAGGTTTCTTGCATGAATTTTATAACTGTGATCTTTAACCTTTATTTCAACAGCGATAAAAAGTGAACAAAAAACACACTACATTTAATGTTTTATTGCATTAAATAGGCCTCTGGTCAAGACACAATCATACATTTACAATTGGATGAAACATACATATATAAGTCACATATTAAATATATGCCCAAGTTCAGTATTTGTACTATGGTGGTTATTCAGCCCTACGTTCAAGGTAGAATCACGTTATGTTACATTTTTTAAGAAAACATTATGAATCTACCTTGAATGTAGGGCTGTTTTGTTAAAGATGAACATTACTATGTTTGTTTCACTCAAAAAGAGAAAAATGTGGGTAGGTCCCTTCAAGTTGTTGCTTATGTTTAGATATCATTCCATGTTTAGATATTGTTATGTTGAATGTTAAAGCCTAGGTCCCACTGAGCAGTTTTTGCCACCGCGATGTACTCCCAATTTAAATAAATGAGCTTTGGCTGGCATTGGGAAAACATTTTTCACAAATATTCTATAGAGACTTCCCAAAGCTTCCAGTAGACCACGATGACCTTTTCATGATGTCTTCCAGTTTTTGAACAGGGAGCTTTGCTTCCTGGTCAGTGTAAGCGTTAAAAATATACTGGATATGATTGCGAGCTAAAAATAGGTCCAATTGCGCATTCCGCGGGATGACTTCGGACTTTATTGCATAATCTTTAGCCGAGACAGTGTTTATAATGTTGCATGATAACTTAGCACTTTATTGCAAGAAGCTTGGTAAATATATCGAGACAGCGACTGTATTATGTTACGTAAGCTAGGTTACCATCCGGTCAGTGATAAACGCTCAACGTTTAAATACTGCGAGTAGTCTAGGCAGTAGAGGTAATAATGTATTAACTAGATACATACATATGGCTTTGGGGTGGCATATGCCCTCATATGCTTTGTGACTGGAAAAATATTTTTCTGACGACAGGAACAATCCCTGGTCTTCCAGTGCCATCGGCGCTTTGATTATTAATAAAATTGTGAGTACATCGCCAATGCAAAAATGATCTGTGGGAACTAGGCTTAACATGCTTATTGTTTAATGTATAAAGGTGGGATTTTATTCACTATGTGACTATTGATGTTGAAGTTTATATTTTTGATGCTACTGTTGTTGTTGTTGTTGTTGTGTCAGTATTAACAGCAAGTGTTGGATAACACTACATGTTGTAGCCTAGTTAAAAATCATTGTTTGACTTCTAAGAGGGGGAGGTATATATGTTTTACAACATTTCTTGTATTTGTGGAAAGTTTAAACATACACATGATGCATACTGGAACAGTCATCATGAATTTATAAGGCATTGAAATAACAATATACCAGTTCACAATGGGTACATACTACTATAATTATTTTGTGTTGAATTGTTTTATTTATATGTTATATGCATGTCTATCAAGGTTGTGTTACATTGTAGCTTGCCAAAAACATTATTCTTTCTATAATACTGTTGTCTTGTTGCAATAATTACCCAGTATAATATTGTTGACTTATCGCAAACTTTGTTCACTTGCTCAATTCTTGTGCTTTCACTATCGCCCAACTCCTTGCATTTCCCTGGTCTTCCTGAAGCAAGTTCTTTCTGTGCTAGGTGACCTGTTCAGTGATTTGCGATTCTGGAACATTTAATCACAATAAATTTTACCCACAACAACTAATTACTATCAAACAGCACACAGAGTCATCACTTAGCTTAACACTTAGACCAGCTTCGCAATACAATAATGGCAGTTTCTGGTACATTAACTATATAATGGAGTTCTTTTTATATATGAATGTACCGGCAAGAAATATACAGTTAAAACTGTTGGCTTAAACCTGTATGTGTAGCATTCGTTGTACACTGTATATAGCAGTACTACATGCATATCTTGTTTAAGCATATATACTAATAAATGTTAGACTCGTATAATCATTTCCAATCCTGTTAAATATGCTGATCATTTCCAGTTTTGTCCTAATTCATTAGACAGAGTGCAATATAACTGTTTTCATTTGTTCTCATTTTAATTGATTTATTTATCATTAATATTAAATTGTTCTTGTTATGCCCCCGTATCGATAGATCGGGAGGCATATAGTAATTCACCTGTCCGTCCGTCCGTCCGTCCTTCCGTCCGTTCGTCCGTCCGGCCAGGTTTACCCAAATTGACCGTTTCTTCTAGCATTAAAATGGCTTGCTACAAAGTTTTCAAACTTGCATGGATGTTGTATATGACCACTCTCCACGCGCCTGTATCACCTGACTCCATTTTGACCTTCACCTTGACCTAATTTTGGACTTAGACTTATTGAAAGGTAAAATTCTTGGTTAACCCAAATTGACCGTTTCTTCTAGCATTAAAATGGCTTGCTACAAAGCTTTCATACTTGCATGGATGTTGTATATGACCACTCTCCACACGCCTGTATCACCTGACTCCATTTTGACATTCACCTTGACCTAATTTTGGACTTAGACTTATCTCCACTTTAGTATTTTTACAATAAAATTTTGTTTTGAGCGTATCTTCAAAACTATTTAACGTATTGACTTGAAACTTGAAATATAAATAGATGGCAACTTGGAGAAGTGCATTGACAAAGAACCATAACTCTGTCTGTCTTAAATTTTGAATTATCTCCACTTTAGTGTTTTTTATAGTCAAATTTTGCTCTGAGTATATCTTCAAAACTATTTAACATATTGACTTGAAACTTGGAATATAAATAGATGGCAACTTGGAGAAGTGCAATGACCAAGAACCATAACTCTGTCTGTCTTAAATTTTGAATCATCTCCCCTTTAGTTTTTTTTTATAGTCAAATTTTGCTCTGAGTATATCTTCAAAACTATTTAACATATTGACTTGAAACTTGGAATATAAATAGATGGCAACTTGGAGAAGTGCAATGACCAAGAACCATAACTCTGTCTGTCTTAAATTTTGAATTATCTCCCCTTTAGTATTTTCAGAATCAAATTTTGACAGGAGTGTATCTTCAAAAGTGTTTAAGATATTGACTTGAAACTTGGTATATGAATAGATGGCAACTTGGAGAAGTGCAGTGACAAAGAACCATAACATCTGTATCACCAGATCACACATGAAGTCGATCAAGGCACTGCTTTCAAATGTGGCATTACTCGTTTACCATCATAAGCCCCTTATAGTTCAAAGCCATGTAACACTATCAAACATTTTAACTGAATAATGGCCCCTGATTGACTTAGCTTTTTATGGACATGGCTTCCACGGGGGCATAAGCGTTTATTGAACGCAGTCTTGTTTTTTAATTAAAAGTTTGTTAAATGTCCCTTCTGTTAAAGCCTCTGGGTATGTCTTATGCACTTGTACATCCTATTATGTTCTTAGATTGATTGATGTCATTCCAAAGTATGTTGATAGAAGAATATGAATCCTTTACTCCATAGAACCATAATCTATTTACATAGCTGAATTATGTATGCCATCTCCATAACTGGTTATCTAAAAGTAATTGTAATGATGGGCACCTGCACCTGCATGGTAATATGAAGTATGTGATAAGTTATCTCGATAAAGTAACATGCAAATGGTACCAAATATGAATGTAATGAAATACCTGTACTGGCTGGCGTCTTTTAAACCGGACCTGTTAGGTTTAAAAATAGTTGATGAAATGACCCCTTCATATGCCCCGAAACATTCAGTTAACCTCATGTTAAAAATAAACAAATAAGCTCTACAGTTCAGAGACAATCCTAGCTTGGTTCAGGCACAATTTCAAGAACTAGATTTACCAAGTTTTCTTTAAAAATATGCCAAAAGTGTCCGGAATTAAGACTCCTGCCTGTATCTGGTGAGCGTGTAAGTAGATTCACCATTCTTTCTATGTGAATGAGGTCTATTAACCTTGTGTAAATATTTTGTTTTCTCTATTTATTTTGCTACATTTTGATCACATAGTCTCTTATATTTGGTTTAAAATGTCTTTTATAGTTTTATTTTTATGTCAAATTTATTATTGGTTATTACCGTACATACTCAGATAAGTGTACTTGTGTTAAAGTTGTTATTTTGCTTGCTAAATTATCACCTCTTGTTGAAGTATGTAATATACTGTAAGATCATTTAATTTCATTGGGACGAAATTCGGGGGGTTTTGGAAAAAAGACTATTTCCATGGGAGGATAATTCGTGGATTTAGCATAGCAGGTAATAAATACAAGGGTCAAAATTATTGTTCGATGGGCTTTGATTTCGTGGTTGAAGATGAACCACGAAATCCACAAAATTTAATCCCCCAAGAATATTACTGATTTAACAATAGTTTGTTTTGTTGCACTGTGGTGGCTACACATCTTCCCATATGGGGTACCTATATTTATTTATCTATGTATCACTATTCACCCATAGACTGTAGGACTGCATTTGTGTACAACTATCTAACACTGATAGTCTGTGATACTATTATATATGTAACTGGGTCTGTATTTATAAAATTTATATCATATATAGTGTTTCATTCGTCTAAGAAAAAAATAAATTCTTACTGTAATTTCACGAAAAAATCTTGCCCTTTTTCTTAAAGGATTTTTGACTGCATCTTTTTACTATACTATAAAAACATTAAGGATTGTCTTAAATATCAAATTTTTAGTTTGTGATTTTGGTCCATCTAATAAAAATTCTTAAAAAAATTCCAAGATGATTAGTGAATACGGGCCCTGGTTACAGATGTTCTTTTTTCTAAGGGAAATCACTCCTACTGCTTGTCATTATCTGGCAACAGGCAAAAGGTGATGGCTATTTTGTTACTATAGTTATTGGGTACTCATTTTAGTTATTGTTCCATTTTTATATTTATTTTGTTACATGTCATATATTATTGCTCATGGTTATGAAGCAAACCTTATTTGTTTTATTTTCTGATCATGAAATCCTGTTTCTTTCTCTCAGAAATATTTATTTTATGATATCATGTTGGGTACCTATGTATAGCATACTGTTAATTGACTTCATACTCTGATGTTTTAGGTTATTATTTATGTTTCATGGTATACAGAGAAATTAGAGAAGGATACTTGTAACTACAACGATTTATCACAATTATATAATAGTATGTTTTGCAAGTGTTATATTCAAGAATTTGCATTGTTGCGCAATCATTATTAGATCTTGTATTACAACTGTGGGTGTTAAAGAATTAAATAAGTTATATGTAGTTAATCAGAATGTGACATAAATGTACAAAACTAACAGCAAAGTCACATCTCAATGTGCAAAATTAATACTGTAGAAGGCATAAAAAAGGAAAATGACATCCAACTACAATGTACTGTAAAAAGCCAGCATATTGTTACACCCTAAATATGTTCTTAAATCTTCTTCCATCTACTACTGGTATATGTTTGCCATTGTAGCAATATTGTTTGTAGAGCTATGATGTTAGCTTTGGGTACTGTGTTAATTATTGTTGTGTATTTCTGTTCTGTGATTCATGGTATTTTACATAAGTACAGATAGTTTGTAACCCTATTATAATACTGTTATTAGGCTCCTACCGGTTTTCAACCACTGGGGGCTATAGGTTTGCCCTCCGTCCGTCAGCCAAGAAAATTTGGATCCTGCCGTAACTCAAACAGTTTTCAAGCTACATTTATGAACCTTGGTATGTGGATAGGGTCCAATGAGGAGATTATACATATCTAATTATCTTTTTGGCTCGGACAAAAAGTGTGGTTACCATGGTAACAGAAACATTGACAACCTGGAAACCAGGTAGGGGACTTCTGCATTGCTTGCAATTCCTAATTACTTGTATTTTGTAGCACCGCACTCAACTTCCAAGTACAAATAATTTAAATTTCATGTAAGCAGATCTTTTACTATTTTACTAGTATTTAATGTTAAAATAAACACACTGTTTGGCACAACCTTTTTACAAACCACAACTTGCATTCAACTTGTATCTAGTATTCCAGCAAAAGGATTTTTTAATTTACATTAACAATGTGTGGGAGACTGCAAAACTTAAATAATTAACACTTTATGTTGTTGTTCAACAGTACTGCAGTTACTAGTGTTGCTTCGAACCCAGGTAAAATGTGTTTGCTGTGGAGAGGTTAACCTGTGGTCTATTTTCTAAGACAGATACTTAATAGCATTTGTCTGGAATTATCTCCCCTTTCAATTACTGAGAAACTTTAAAAGCATAAATTACCTGCCTTATAAACACCTTATTTCATATTGTGCAATGAAAATGTTTACTAATTCTTTCTCAAATAACCAACACAGTCAATTTCCTAAGCAACTCGCTGCGTAGCACTTTCCACGGGAGGTAATCCATACCTTCTATATTTAATTGTAGGGGAGGAAACTGAATAAAGGAGCTTGGTAGCTTTGCTTAGGCAACGGGCAACAGGTGTATGACTTGGTGGCCAACTCTTTTCAGAGATGTACCAAAAAAAGATGTTTACTGCCCCATTATTTTTGTAGCACTGCACTAAAAATTCTGAGAACCAATAATATACCGCATGTCTGTATGTAACTTCTTTCGTACAGTACTATTTTATCAAAGCACTTAATGCGGAAAACTAAAGTTGAAATTTAATTACATGAACTTTATAATTGTTTTACAGCTACAAAGTGGAGTAAATTGATCTTCAATATTAATAATGATTCAGTTCATGAACTCCTACCCACCTATTTGTCCCCTTTTGCAGTTGTTAAAGAAATATAAATGTATAATTTTCGTAAGTGCTTTAATAAAACTGTACCCTGGTGATTGAATTGTACACAAAACATCGAGGGTTCAGCACAAAACTAATGTACCGGTACATGCCTCTATGAATTGTTGTAGTTACCATAGTTTTGCTCCAAGCCCTCGACATGTTCTATAGTATATATTATGAATGTTAGAACTAGATACAATTTTACACGTAGGTTAAATATGTTGGATAAATTCATGAATACATTCCATCTGTACTGTACTGCCATGTGTTAAAATATTGAAATTAATAAAAAAAAATGCTTCCATTGTTCAAATTCTTATTTTTATGCCCGGGCATCTACTGATGCATCTGTTCCTTCTTTTGTCAGTCTGCTATGTAACTTTCATGTTGATCAACTTACCTAGTTATAATGGACAAGGCTACCATCAGGGCTGAACACAGTCTTGTTCTTGCTTGGTTATTAGACCCCTACCACTTTTCAACTGGAGGGGACTTTAGGTTTGCTCTCTGTCAATCAGTCAGTCAAGAAAATCTTGATCCTGTCATAACTAAAAATTGTGGTTGTTATGGAAACAAAAATGCTAAAAAATAGTGAAAAATCTGGATCCTACCGTAACTCGAACAGTTTTCAAGCTAGGTTTATGAAACATGGTATGTGGATAGGGACCAATAAGGAGATTATTTACATTACAATATTATTATTTTTGATTCACACAAAAATTGTGGTTACTATGGCAACAGAAACATTGACAACCTGTAAACCGGGTAGGGGACTTCTGTATTGTTGATATCCGGAACTCTGGGCAAGGTGGTTTTCCCCTTAATTTACATGTAGGTACAAACAAAACTGGCCTAGTTAGACTGGTTTTGTATTCATATGCAAACACAACTGACCCCAACTCTATTGTCCAGATATCAATATTCAAGCCTCAAAAGGATTATAACGGTAAAACTTTATTTGTACCTACAGATTAGTGGAGATCCGGAGTAGTAACTGACATAGTAACTTGCAATTCCTAATTACTTGGAGTTACTATGTCAGTCATGTGGGTACCACCCAGTTACACTATTCAGACACTGGACCTATCAGTTCACACCAGAACCATATCATTGTTGACAATTCACCGAGGTCTGAGAACCAGTTTTCTGGATTGAATCCTACCAGTATTAACTTAGATGTCCACAAGGAGCCAGTACCTTGTCCATATATGGCGGAGGATGAACTTTGTTGTGAAATTTCCATGTAAGGGTATGACCTGCCATGACAGAGAATCAAATCTGGAACGCTAAATTACCGCCACAGCTCAGCGTTTCAAGGACTTGGATGACATGGTCAAGGAATAATCGGCATACACAATTTAAGGACGTGGATCGTGTAATCACTAGCTGAACAGATAATGATGTTTGCAATAATGTTTTTGTTATGTTGCCAGAAACAATGTAATAGACATATTGCACTAACACAACAAAACATGTCTGAAGAACAAAAAGCACTAATCTGAAGCACGAAACAGGAGAAAATGAACTAAACAGTTGTGAGGTTTTGTAACTTTTATCTCAACTTAACAATTCATGATAAAAAATCAATTTAGCTCATGCTGTAAAATCATAACAAAGTGGCAACTTTTCTTTCCAACTGATCATTGACAATATCTCTTGGTTTAAATATTCATAGTACAAGGCTTCAATCAAGTCACAGAGTCAACAGGGAATGAACTAAGATGCTCTCAGTTACGTAGAACTAACACGATGCCCCCCATAGCAGCCAAATAGTCGAAAATGGTGAAGGTCACAACCTTTGACTGCAAAATCGATAGGGGTCATTTACTGTTGCTGACAAGCCTCCATGTAAAATTTGAAGGTTCTTAGGCAAAGTGTTCTTAAGGTATTTAACGGACAGCATTTGGTCTACCGACTGGCCTACCAATCAACAGACATGTGCAAAGCAATATACCCCTTCATCCAAGATGGGGTTGCATAATTATATGGTACTTTCATGCGGTATATTCAACATATATGTGTGTACACATTGCTTATGGGCAACAACAAGAAATTTATCTTTGGAATACATTGTTGACACTGTGACATCATCAAGCGAAGCAACAATATGTCCTGTATATACATTCCATATTCTAATACAACCATTATTCTGTCGACAGAGAATTAAATTTTCTGACATCATGGACACTTTGCTGGTTCTGAAATAAGACAACAGAATATCTAGTACCAAACACCTCGTTAAGAAACACCTTTCTACGATATAAATACTGTAATAAATGAACAAAATTATCCAAGTCAATGGTGCATCAGTCAAACTTTCAAGACCAACATACGTTCTGAAGGTGGTGGTTGTTCTGAGGTAGACTAATGAAAAAGGTGGTATTAAATGGCAAAGGCATAAAAATGATAAAGTATTCATCAAAGTTAGCATCCTTTGAATGTAACACTTTACCTCATAGTTCAAATCAACAAACAGATGTTTGTAAAACGAATATGCCACAATGGCAGCCCAATAGTCGAAAAATAGTAAAGATCAGTGACCTTTGACCTACTGACCTCAAAATCAATAGGGGTCATCTTCTGTTGCTGGCCAACAGCCATGTAATGATTTTTGAAGATCCTAGGGCAAAGCGTTCTTGAGTTATTGAACAGAAACTATTTGGTCTACTGACAGACAGACAGACAGACATACATGAGCACTCTTCAAAGATGGGGGGGCATAATAAAGTGAAGAAGTTTAATAATTTTACCCAGTCCATGTATTCTCCACATTTATTGGGTTTAGCGTCTCTGAGGTACCCAGATAGGGGTTAACAACTATCACAGATCCAGCTTCACTCCCTTTCTTTCCAGATATGATAGGAACAAACAGAAAACCCTGTAACATAAAAATATAAATGTTTAAGGATCAGATAAAGGAGGAATTATTTAAGATAGAAATGATATTGGTAGGGAAATTTTCCATTTAGCTTCATAGAAATGCAGTCAGACATGAAAACAAGGCATTTAATATTCCAATAAAGAAGACTGCAAAATCATTAATTTTCTCGGGGAATTAAATTTCGTGGATTTTGCGGTTCACCTGCAACCATGAAATCAAATCTCATCGAATAATAATCTTTAACCTTGTATCAATTACCTGCAATGCAAAATCCACAAATTATCAACCCATCAAAATTGTCTTTCTTACCAAAACCACGAAATTTTGCCCATCAAAATTAAATGATTTTACAGTATTAAGTTAGTGCCTCATTATACTTCAAATTTAATTAGCTAGTTGGTAAAAAGGTTAATATGGTGAGCCTTAACAATAACTGTATACAACTTACCTGTTCAGAATAGACTTGTGGACAGAGAGGTTTGACAGGACATACATGTGATATATCTATAGTGGTAAGACAGAAGCCTTGATCATGATTCCTGCAATAAACAAAACAAACATTTATTATACAGTAAAACTTTGTTATCTCGAGGTGTAATCATACAGGTAAAATGCTCAAGATAACCGGGAGCTCAAAATAACCAAAATGCATGTATTGATGATACAAACGGTTACGATTTCGAAACTTGCTCGAGATAGGCCGGGTGCTCGTGATATCGATGCTCGTCATAATGAAGTTTTACTGTATATATATATTCATTTATTTCATGCTTACCGGTGGTTTACGGCGGAATAACGGTGGATTATTCCCCGATAATTTCACTGTCCATAATTTCACTGTTCATAATTTCACGGCAAACAGACTATTTTTTTAAACAAATTTCCCCGCCGCCAAAAATAAAATAAGCATTTTCACTTGCTCTCTTAATCTTTAACAAATAACATAACGTTATATGTACATAAATGTAAAACAAATGGACGAAATTGATGCCAGTGCAGAAGAACTATTTGCTTGCAACTCGACGCGTGCATGGCGGGAAAACGACGTCACGCAAAACATTTCAGGTATATAGTGGAGTATTTCCATAATTTAAGGTATTTGAAGCATGAAATAAATAGAATATTAGTATTTTACCGTGTATGATCGTTTGATAATTCACCTCGTGAGCATCTGACTTATATTTTCACTCGTGGCTACGCCACTTGTGAAAATATTGCATCAGCTGCTGACTCGGTGAATTATCAGCCGATCATACACGGAAAAATACGAAATCAATAAATCTATTGTCATTGCATACCATATCTGTATTTCTGCAGACTCAGTAAGAGCGACGAGAGCTGACTGTAATCCTGCCACACATACAAGTTCTATCACATGGCTATCTGTACAACCTAACTGTACATGTGACCATGTGTATTCGCTAGTTGTATCCACCGAGTATTTATCTAGGTAGGTCTTCTTCTCAGTATAGTAGCTAACAACCATCTTCATGTCAGGTAGTGGACATATATGCAAACTGAAGTAAAACAATAAACATTCAACTTGCCCAAAGAACAAAGGTTTGGTCTCTATGACATAAGTTTAACATACCACCTACCAAAGACAATGGCTACTGCCCAAAATCTTATATGCGCAAATTCAAATTTGATTTAACATTCCAGCAAATCTTAATGACCATAGCAAGACACAACAAGAGCTGTCAGTAGAACAGTACGCACAACTAGCAAGTGCTTAATAGTTAATTCTAACACGATTCGCGGATTTATCCAATACACAAAGAACGAACCAAACCATGTTTTATTGCCCCCATAAAACATACCTATCAAATTGGCTGTTTCTATTTACGCCCAGTATCACTTGACATATTTATGAATGAATGAACGTAAACTTTATAGTAAAATTTACTACGAGTCACGATGACAAGGCGAGTTGCACGAGAATCCAGTGTTACATCTATGACGCATCTATTTTTAGAAACTCCAATATACTCTAGAAACCAAGTTTTATTAAAGCTTCTGATAATCAATCCATTTATATTTTTCATTTTATGAAATAGATACCATATACTCGTGTTATTAAAATTGTTTCAACGTTTAAATTGTGGTATTTCCTTCAGAAAATTACGAAGGTCGTTTTCATTAGCGAGGGAGGTAATTGTACCAGCTAATAAGCTACTCAATTTCAGCATGGAATTATGTTCAATGTCAAATGGGTGAAAATGGAATGCGCGCAGTTAAATAGTGCGGGATATTATCGTATTCGTGATTTAACGCACTCGTGATTTAATTTTTCAGCATCCAAACTCCTGCCCGTGTTTTATTCACAAAAAATATACAAGAACAGAGTTTTTATTTCTTAAACAAGAAATCAAAACAGAAATGGGCATAATTTGGTGAAAACGCAAGTCAGAGTTATTGGGCTTGTTCAGTGACCTTAGATCTGACCAAAAATACATGTTTTTAGTTTCAATTGAATAGCTTCAGTAGTTGCAGAGATATGAGCTTGCATGCAAAAAACTGTATTAAAAAAGATTTTCTAAGTACAGAAAGGAGCACAATGAGGAGCTTGCATGCAAAACTTAAACCATTACGCCAACACCATGGTAACTACATTAGCTCTCCATGTACTTTGTATAGTCAAGCTGAAAAAGACAAGCACACCTCCAAAACGCTTCAAACCCAGGCATTTATCTAAAGCTACCAAAAAATGCGTACCTGCATTGTCAGTGAAATATCTACTGTATAATCATTTAATTTCGATGCGACATTAATTCATGGCTTTTACATTTTAGTGAATTAATACAAGGGTCAAAATTATTGTTCAACAGGATTTGATTGGTTGGATGTGAACCAAGAAATTTAATCCCCCATGAAAATTAATGATTTTACAGTATGTGAAAAGATTCAACAAGAGCCGTCAGTGACGGGTGATGCTCCCCGTGGGATGTTTGTCAAAGAAAAAATACTCCAGAATATGCAAAAGAGAGTTATGGTTCTTAGCCATTGCACTTTCCCTCAATGAGATATATTTACCTATGAAGTTTCAAATTGATATCTCAAATACTGTTAGAGTTATGGTTCGGACAAGAAATAAGTATGAAAAATAACAAAGGGCAATAACTCCAAAAACAGGTTATGTAGAGTTGTGGTTCTTAAGCACTACACTTCTACTCATTGAGATCTATCCACCTATGAAGTTTCAAATTGATATCTCAAATACTGTTGGAGTTATGGCCCGGACAAGAATTAAGTATGAATAAAGTACAAAAAAACAAAGGGCAATAACTCCAAAAATAGGTTATGTAGAGTTGCGGTTCTTCAGCACTGCACTTCTACTCATTGAGATCTATCCACCTATGAAGTTTCATGATGATACCTCACATACTTTTTGAGATAGGCTCCGTACAAAAATAATAGGACGGAACAACGGAACGACGGCACTACGGACGGACAAAGCGGCAACTGTTTTTTAATGTTGTCAGTTTACATACCTCTTACAGAAGATTTTATCTACTGTCGAGTGATGCCAAGTGTTGCCATGGTAACTGTAACAATATATGACTGTACAATTTGTCTTTGGTTCTAACAATACAATGCTTACTGTCTCTGTATCGTTTAGTGCAAACATAACATTCCCTGACTTCTTCCGTATCTGAAATAAATATTGTTTTAAGTCCATTAATCCACAGTATTTTAGTCATATGGAATCAACCAAGTCGCATATTACTGATAATGAACCAGAACACTAGCAGCAACTAATTACGCTGAATGTCAAGCAAGGGAGATACACCAGTACCATTTTAAAAAGATTTTAGTACTTCACAATCAAACCAGAGACTTCTCACACTCCAAGCAGATGCTCTACCACTAGGCTGTCGAGGCAGATTTGAATCTTGTACAATGGATTCTTATTAATTCATCTAAAAAAATTTGTGATAGCACTTCAATGGCTTTATACATTTAGTTCATTTTTCAGGTGTTGAATCACATACAGATTCAAGGTCCACTTAGCAGTTTCAGTGGAGTGACCTTGAAATGACCTATTCATCCTTGAAAATGCTTACAATTTTCAGTTTTTAAGTCTGAGACAAATCAATGTTATGAAAGTTAGATCTTACTGTGAAAGGAATTTTAGTGCTGGCTACAGTAGTCCACATGTTGTCACCATTGTGTGTGTATAACTTTAGACATGTTGAACATAAACACACAACAAATAACTGATCCCTGTCATCTAGTGTTACCTCACCACAACACACCGAGTGAATGTGTTCATTGTTTGGTACCTGACAAAATATAAACATACAACAAATAACTGATCCCTGCTATCAATTGTTACCTCACCACAACACACCTGTGGAGTGAAGGTGCTCATTACAGGGTACCTTAGAAATAAAATGTATATATAGATAGGACCATCTGCAACATGACATCACATCACAAATATAAAATGAGAGACATGCAAACAAAAACTTATGTTGGACAGAACATTCTTATGTGTCAGTCAAACTTGATACTAAATTGATGAACACATCAACTCTCAACAGTTACCTATTCATACTTCACCAATTACACATCCATATAAAATTTATTATGAAGTCTAGAATATAAATGTAGAGTCCATGTCCCTTTTAAAAGAAAATGTTCCAATTTAATGAATAAATGATTTGTACTATGCAATGCTGCTGTAAGGATTGGTACTTCTGTGGATCCAGGATTTCCGGTTAGGGGGGGGGGGGGGGGCGTAAGAAATTTGCTGGGGCCAGGGCATAGTCCTGCATGTGCGTAAGGGCGTCATTAACATTAACAACACTTCATTCATGGAAGAGTATTTTGGTTATATCTATATACTGATATATAACAACTAAGTTTATGATTCTCTGGTAATTTTGTTTTTACGTGGTAACTTGAAGTTGATCATTTGAACTAGGGGGGACCGGGGAAATGCTCCCCCGGAAAATTTTCTAAACAATTGATCAATCTGGTGCATTCTGGGCGTTCTGAGATACCTTATTTGGCGTTAAACAGGACACGTTTTATTATTAAATTCAGAACAGTACTTAGATTAATTGTAATGAAGTGTTTGCACAAGTGCCCAATTTTGAGATATATGCTTAATGTGAAAACATTTTTTTCATAAATGTTAACCTTTAAGGGCTTTATATCTAATTGACATCCTCTAAAAGTAACATAGGAGGTAGGAGTATTCATACATATTAAAAAGAAATATTTATTGAGTATATACCTTTTTGCAAAGAACGTGTGTTGACACATTTTGATAGATTGAAGCTATTGTGCGAGCAAAGCGAGCAAAAACAAATTTTTTTCAGTAAAAAGTAATATAAAAATGTTTATGTATGTTATCTGCACTGAATCAAAAACTTGCTTTACAAAATTAATGATATTTATAATCTAATTGCCAAAGTAAGGGGTCCGAGGAGGCATGTTCTGACGGGAAAATTTTCAAAACGAGGGATCAATCAGGTGCATTCTGGTGGTCTGAGATACTTTATTGGCTAGTAAATAGTGCAAGCTTTCTTACAAAACCAGACTAATTTAAGTCTTTAAAATCTACAGTGTTTCATTCATTGCAGAATGATCCAGTATATAGGCGTACTTGTAGCATCATTTTTTGTGGATGTGCCCCTTCTTTCACATATTAAAGCTAATATTGGGAGCGCAGCGAGCAAGAAAATTTTCACATTTTAATACTTTTTCACAAAGGCAAATTACATATAACTAGACTATTTCAGTCAAATAAAAATCGTTACTTTGGCGATTTTAGGGGGGGCGTACACCGGGTCCGCCCCCCCTTGGATCCGCCTATGTTGGTAGATAAATAAATGGTACCTGGAAATTTGAGAAGGGTTTCAGATGTAAACGTGATGCAATACTTTCATCCTCTATGATTTGTTCGGTTGCTGGCATACTACATGGCTGTGATTCGATTGCACTTTTGTCAGAATAGTTCAATGTCTTCTCTGAATTACCACAACTTTCTAATGGTTCTATAATAAATGCCTGTGATTCAAACAATGTTGGAGATCTAACTTCTTCCATTTCACTGTCTTTATCATCTTCAACACTACAAGATTCTACGTTGATACCTGGAATATCAGGTACATTCACTCTACCACTGTCAGTTTGGTCATCAGCACCATTACATTTCTCTAAAACGTCATTAACAGTGGTACTGTCAGAATCTACACTATTAAGTTTATTTGCCTCAGTTCCACTGATAGTATCTTCAGTATTGCATTTATTTAGTTCTGTTCCATACTTTGGTTCAAATAAATCTTCTGAATCTGTTTCAGATGTTTTACCAGCAGACTTTTCTTCACTCGACACTGGTTCACTGTGGATAGGTTCACTAGAGACAGGTTCACCAATTTTTATATTATTTTCTGTCTGAGGTTGTATTTTTCCTTTATCACCAAGTTTTATACTTATTTCTGTTCCGATTTTTCTTTTACCTTCACTGTGGATTGGTTCATCAGAATGTTTTATACTAAATTCTGACTGTGGTTGTCTTTTACCTTCATCAACGAGACATTGGAATACAGATGATAAGATAATACTCTTATTGGTACAATGTTTGATAGTAGAGACAGACGGTGGTGAGATGCACGTCTCATTTGATGATGTTGACTCCTGACTAGAAATGTTAGATAAACGTGACGATCTCCGCTGAGGTCCTTCGACACCAGATATTCTTCTCTTTCTACCTCCAGACCTTCTTCTAACATTAGTTCTATCACAATTTGTAACATCCATCAATTCATCACCTTTGCCAAACTTCTGTGAATTTCCACTGTGAGAGTCCTCAAAGCGATTTGAGTCATCACATTTGAAATGAGTCGGTATAAGAGACTTAACAGGGTCTTTACTGTCATTGGGATGAGTTGGTATAAGAGATTTAACAAGACCATTACTGTCACTGCCCATCTTTGAAATTATTTTATCAGTTTCATGTTCAGACTGCTCTATTTTCCGTTCAACCACAAGTGCTTCACCCTTGGAATAAGCAGGAGCACCATCATTACAATCTTTGTCTTTCTTATCTTCATTTCCCACATTGACATCACCTGAGTTCACACTATTCCCAGATACAGATAACAATGCTTTCTCAGCTCCTAGATTGGCACTTAAATTCAGATCATCGCGCAAGGGATTAACAAAATTCTTTGTCCTGTACTTGGTTAATTTTAAACGCTTCTCCCTTTGCTTTCCACCTACTTGCACAAGCGGAGACATAATAACAACATCATTGTTCTCTTCAGCACTACCGGTATTTAAGTCTATATGTTTCTCATCAGCGATTGCATGTTTAAGATTAGTCCTAACAGTCTCTTTACTAGTATTTGTTTCAAAATTTCCAGGTGACAAGAATTTATCCTCATTTTCAGTTTCCTGCAGCTCTGACTTACGATCCGGTTTTCCAGCAAACACTTGTGGCGTTGGTACGGATATTACGTCTTTCTGTATCTTGTCAGCATCTTCAGTTTCATGATGACATCCAAATTTTACCTGACCTATAAAAAGAGCACAAAATAATGAAAATATGTTTTTGACAAAATAAATATTCAACTAATGAACTATCATGTACAAGGTATATAACCACTTGTGACTTCGTAATTTCAGGCAGATTATCCTACACTCTATACTAACCTGTATTTAAGAAGATTTATCAAACACATGAAACGTGATTGGGCATGATCTTCAAACATGGGCCACAACTGCAGATTTCCATATTTTTTCTGCATACCATTATGTTTTTAACAATAATCAAAGCAATGAACTTATTCAAATTATTAGAATATTTTTCACTTAAACCAGAGTTGATGTTTTGTAATACTCAGACATGATTTTTGAAAAAATCAATAATTCAATCATTATGCTGCTTATTTATGCAATAAACTTCATGTCTAGTACATGTCCCAGTAAGCAATGATTATAAAATGGACAAAATAAGACTGAAACATTACAAACCGCTAACTTCCTGAAGTTTTTGTTGTACATATGCTCGAGCTTCTGAAGAACGCCTGGATTTCTGAAATGTCATAATACAAGAACAGTAAAATCTCATATACTGTAAACCAATTTACCTTCGCAAATACTAACTTTCCCAATTGCAGATCGTCCGCATATTCACGACAACATATTTTCGCATTTTTAAGTCTCCCAAGATGTCCATATTAATGTTTTGAATACTGTCGCAGCTCCTTAATTTTGCTAATTTGAATAATATCTACCACTTGCGAACTCTGCGAAATTAAATTGCGCAAAATAATGTCTTCGTTTACAGTATAAAGATCTACTCAGTTATAAGATCACAATAACAAAATACAACGTTTAAGTGATTCTTTGTACAACATGAACATTTAGATCACCTCAATAAAGAAGAGCAGGCTAGTCCATTTTTTATTCATAGAGGATGGACAACCCAACTTGTTTTTCTGGAAACTAAATGTCAACCAGTTAAATTGGTATTTGTAACTTGTGTATATCAAACCCGTTTCGGAAATTTTATGAAGCTCCCCAAAGGCTTGCTTAATAAAATTTCCGAAACTTGTTTAATATACAGCTTTTAATGTGGCATAAAATTTTAAACTACAATAATTGCCTCAAATCAGCATCCATCACTAAAAGGAATACAGTCATGTATGTTTATTAATTCACAACATTAACAAGTTACCTTCAATTTCCTTTTCTTTCTGTTATATTCAATGTGCAGAAGTTGCAGCTTCCCTTCCAAACTCTACAAATAAAATTAATAATTTGGATCTGGAGTTTCTTTTTGTGACCAAATAAGCCTTTTTTTTCAAGATTAGACCAACTTGCATCTCAAAAGACAGGGCCCCCATTTCAACATTTTGGGTGGAAATTCGGCCTCAATCCCCTCCTAAATGAAATTCAATTTTTCTAAAAAAATCCCTCACAAAAAAGTGTCAATGAAGACACTTTTATTTACTTCAAACAACACGAAAATTCTCTAACTGAGAGCACTAGGCCTCAGTCACCAAGAGTAGTTAGGGACCTCTAAAGACTACCATCTAACCCCTGATTAAACACCCCAGGGACGATGAATTTTCTTTAAGGGGGCGTTTATAACAGGGCGACTGGGTGTTAAGATAGTCATTTGAGAATAAATTGCAGGAACAGAAATATGGCATGATCGAACCTCAATTAAGTAAAATAAGAGGGCCATTGGCTATTAATTGCTCACCAGAAAACAATGATAATTTAGTACAATAATTATGATTTTTTTATCAGACCAACCCAGATGACACATTTGCAAGTTAGCCTGGTATGTGCAAATAACAAATAAAGCTACTAAAACTCTTGGATTCCTTTGCAGAAATATACTTACAAAAAATAAAAAAATTAAAGAAGTAGCATGGTAAGACCCCAGGTGGAATATGCATCATCTGTGTGGAGCCCCCATACCCAAACATATATAAATAAAATAGAAAAGGTCCAACATAGAGCCATAAGATGGGTGAAAAACAACTACTCCCCGTATGAAAGTGTCACAAACATGCAGAATGAACTTGGATGGCAGACCCTACGCGACAGAAGAGACTTCACCAGACTGACTATGTTCTATAAAATAGTGTATGGCCTGGTGGCAGTGTCAGTTCCAATATATCTGGTAGCACCGGTGAGAATGACACGCCACATGCACCCCCTTTCATACAGGCAAATACACACAACGGTTAGCTATTTTAAATACTCCTTCTTCTCATATACCGTCGTGCTTTGGAATAGCTTACCTATAGCGACAAAGTCCTCCAGCCAGACCTAGAGGGGTTTAAGATTCATCTTAGCCCATCTCTCATTTCAAACCACCCCTGAGTACCAGAACAGTGTTTTTAATGTTATGTAATGTAATGTAATGTAATCTTAGAGACCAAATGCATCAATATGCATAAGCATTCTGCTTTTGGAGGCCCTTTTGGGATCGTTTTCCCTAATTGATGTATTACTACATCACGTTTTTGTAATTGTCTTTAATAACATAGTTGTTTAATTTTTTTGTTTACTCAAAATAATTGAGTGTTGACATATGGATACATGTTTACATTTTATCAGCTTTTAAACTATAAATATTTCACCTTTTATCTAACACTATCACACTTTATTTCTTCTCACTTTCTCACTTTGAAGTCTTCTTTCATTACTTTAATAACTTTTATCTTGCACCTGACGCGCACCTGCTAGTCTACCGGAAAGAGGCATAAGCAGTATATAAAGATAGATAGATAATTGCATTGTGCGAGCGAAGCGAACAAGCAAAAATAGCATTAATTACCGAAGATGCTTTAAATAGTTTTCTTCATAAATTACATTTTATGTGTGGAAAATATGCCTCACCCAGGTCAGGCATTGCATTTTATCACTTAAATTTTGTCCGTTTTTCAAACAGTGTATGCACGTGCGTATTTGCGTATGGCCAGCTACGTCCCTGCTTTGTTATTCGCAAATATTCTGGTTACCTGTCAGGAAAAGTATTTTATGATACTTTCAGTGCTTTGATTTTTTATTTTTCATAACTTTTGGCTGGGTCTGCTGGCTGAGGTGTAAGAATGCAACATTAGGCCAGATATGCCCAAAACTGGGTTTAGATAAAATAAATAATAACTTACATTGGCTTCCATTTGATAATTACTTCAATCGATTGTTAAATCGTTGAAAATGTTCGATTTATATTTTGACAGTTGCGCGAAAATTGCGCTGGCCAAAATTAATGTCTTGGACGAATACAATTTGTGGATAAAGTCCAAACTTTTCCGTTTCCGTGTGCGCATGCGCATTGATTAAATTAAGTTGATCTGACAGTAACAGCGAAAATTATTATTGTGAATTTATTCATGTATTTCACGGGGTTATTCATGTTTGATTTATATATATGAAGTCAAAACCGAATAACAAAATAATTCCCTTTCTGAGCGACTCCTGCGTGATTTCTGTGAACCATGTGAAATTGTAAACAGATCGATCGGTTTCATTTGTGTGGTTTGTTTACAACCGGGGAGCTCATGTCTCTGCATAGTGAGCCCAAATCCCCTGGACCCGGATCGCCTAAGCCGTATGATTGCCTTCTAAAGTTCCTGCTTGTTGGTGACAGTGATGTTGGCAAGGAGGAGTTGTTGAGTGGAATGGACAATGGCTCCTCAGAGTCACCATACAGTGCTTCAAGTTGTGGTATGCCATTTAAAATATCATTATGCTAATCACTGATAATTTAATTGTTGACCTTTCTGACATGTATTACAAAACTCATTTTCTGTTATACTGTTAATTGTCAATCGCTGTATTGACATTTCTTAGCGATGTGCTTGACAAAAGCTACTGGTTGGCGATTAGTTTCCGACATTTTTGGCATGTTTTTTTACGTAATTTTTCGAATCACGGTTTTAAACAAAATAACTTACATTTTTGCAATCATTCTAATCCTGATTAGCTCAAGGCCAAATCATAGTATTAGTAACAATTCGACATTTCATTTATTTATCTAGCTGTCACTGAGTTTTGTATGTATCGTTGATACCGGTCATACATACTGTTTAGCTAAACCTAGATTTGTCAAAGACACTGACCAGCCTGTGGCTATTAATATAAATAGATGAACTTGTTAGTATGATTATCATCGCGCATACATATTTTTCGTAAACAGATGATCCCCTCATGACCCCTAAGGGAAAGTGGTGACTTTAATCATTTCATAGCATGTATTTCTTGATATTTTGATTTTTCTTTTTATTTCTGTGAATTTTCTGACTAAAAAATGTTGCTTTGGTGTAGTTTTTTTATTCTACTCAATCCATATATCACCAATTTAGAGCTACACTACTCACTAGCCTTAATACGAAAAAAAAAATCAAATGTCGGATACTGCTAGCCATCAGGAAATACTCGAAAAAATATACATTATTACACTAACCACTGAGCTACAGAGATACACATTGATAGAAACTAGGACTGGAACTTTACCTTAAGGGACTGTTGAGACTGACTCACAACACTGTGACAACAGGTACCCAGCTAAGGCTAGCTCAGTTGGAAGACCTAGAAATTCTGGGGGTCATAGGATGCAGGGCTCAACACTAACACAGTAACACTGGACCGTGGCCAGTGAAAATCAAGAGGGACCAGTGAAAGTCTTTAAGGACCAGTAGCTGATTTCTATAAAAAATTTACACTTCTTTCCTGTCGGACCAGTGACCAAACTAGTTAACTGTTAAGTGTCTACCCTTGGGATGGGTTCTACTTCAGATGTACTGGGTGAACTTTCTCCTGCTTTTAAAGTTACTTTAGTGGCTAATGTTAATGTATCTCTAATGATTACAGACATCATGTCATTTCTTGTAGTGCTAGTACTTACTACAACCCACATGACAAATGTGTAAATAAAGGGCAAAATAGTTCATACTAAGAATGAATTAGTAAGTTGCTTTCATTTATCATATAGCTTAAAATTCATGTAGGAATTGATTAATATTTATTTTCTTTATATTTTCAGGAATTGAGTATAAAACTACCACAATACTGCTTGACGGTCGAAGAGTGAAACTGATGCTTTGGTATTTTATTTAATATACGATTCTATTTTATTGCATAATTTTGCAGTTTTCATTGAACATGCTTATAGATTGCACGTATAAAATTTCTTCAAATTGTTGACATAATTCTTTGGCATATTGGATGAAAAATGAAAGCTATTATATAGCTAGGTTGCGAAAGAAAAATATCATGTTTTTTTAACATTTCTGAAAATCTATTCGTCAGATTTTATTAAAAAATTACACAGAACTGCAATAACTTCCTACCTACTCCTATTTCAAATTTCATAATTTTTAGTCACCTATTAAAATACATAAATTTTTATTCTTTATTATATATTGAAATTACATGCACATGAACAGTTTAACTCAGGGAGGTAATCTGGTATTCCATTGATGATTTATTATCAATTATTTAACCATTACAATCCGTGTTCGAGGGGATTGACATTGCTGTTATGAAGACGAGACTTGGAAGGCCTGTATGGTTCGGGTTATTTAGGTGTGTCGATTGTAAACAATGTGCAACAATAACATGTACTTCGTCGGATTCACAGATGGGCCTCGTGTGCCTTACAAATACTAAGTAGGTTGTAAATATGTAAATATATATCGTTAGGCGTATCACATGACCTTAAAATTGGCTGTTGCAAGTATCAAGTCTTCTAACTTGATATTTTATACAAAACTTCAAATATGTTACATAGAACCTATGAACAAAAGTTTTTTAACTGAATTCTGATGTTGCTGAAATTTCAGTGTGTATTAGGTAGATATATTTCATTTATTCATGCAAAATTTCATTCATGTAGATTTAGTAATTACGGAGAAATGTTTAAAAAACATGATTTTTTTCTATCGCAAACTAGTCAAACAGTCTCGACTTAGAGTATGCACTTCTGCGATGGAGATAAAGGTCAGAAATTAAAAAATCTCCTAGCAGATTACCCCACATCTAATCACAAACTAGCTCTACAAATGTACTAACCCAAGTCTTAGTGTCAGTGGTGTCACACATTGGTTTAGAGTTACAGTGTTGGCCTAATCTTTATGAAGCCTGTTCACAGCATTTGTCTTGACTTTATCTGGAGTCATAAACTAAGTTCCTACGAAAAAGCAAAATCAAAGAAAAAAACTTGTCAACTCTCAGATGTTAAGGGTTTTGCCGTATCTTAATGATACCCTGGTACTATGTGTGTCTGTGTAAAATCAAGACCAAATCTGAGGGCAAAAAACCCAATTTGAAATTTACTAACAGATGTGCTTCGTGGCCAATGACACTTGTTTTTATTTAAAAATAGAAAGGATACAGTGTTTGACAGATCTGCCGCTTGAACTGAACCATTCTCTCATGTGCAGTATGTTAAATGTATCATATTATATTTCAGGGACACATCTGGTCAGGGTAGATTTTGTACGATATTTCGTTCATATTCCAGAGGTGCTCAGGTAAGGGCTTTCTTAACGATAATAACATACAAGCACATTTGCATCCTAGAAAAGAATGAATAACTGACTCTGTTTTTAATTTAATGCAGGCAACTGGAAATATATTAAGCAAATGTTTATCTGAATGGCTCATTTTAATGTTAGTATGTATCCATTCATTAAAACGTGCTGAAAGATAACAAAACGCCATAAGTAAATGTAGTATGACTGTATCATAAGAAATTAGTACCAGTATTAAAAATATAGTATGAGTCTTGTTTCAATGTTTACAATGCCTCCATTTTTCAGGGTATTCTCTTGGTATACGACATCACAAATAAATGGTCATTTGATGGCATTGATAGATGGATCAAGGAAATAGATGAAGTAAGACACTGTTCTGTGGATTATATATATATGTTATGTCAACTTATGTGGGGAGTAGTGGCCTAGAGGTAGGGCCTGCACTTCAGGATCGAGAGGTCTTGGGTTCAACCCTCGTCTCCCAGTCTGGACCACTGGTTCATTTCTCTCAGCAAGAATAACCCACATGCTCCACTCCACCAAGGTGTAAATTGGTATCTGTGAGGGAGGGTAATGGCTATTTCTGGGTGCCGCAGATCGATGTTGTCTGCCACACACACACAGGAGAGATAGTCTCCCCAGGGAGAGTAAGACTCAAATGTAGGTTTAGCCCAATGACCGGGGAAGTTCCGTATACTTTTATGATTATACTAAACGTATATAATTGATGATGTCACTATAGTTACATTGTGACATAAGTTGTCACATCCACCGAAATATATAATAAGTAATATGACTGTAAAAGGTAAAAGGTAAAGTGTTTGTTTATTATAGTGTCACCTCCATTGAAATGGCCAGCCAGTTTGACTTATGAGACACCTATTTGCTTGCGCACAGAACTTCCCGAATTCCTTCTCAATCACTGTATTTCCAATAAAAAAAAAAAATTTTTGTTCACTCATTTACATGTAATTTCATTTCTTGCAGCATGCTCCTGGTGTGCCAAAGATTCTGGTTGGTAATCGTCTACACCTTGCATACAAGAGACAAGTGAGCGAAGGTGAAGCTGAGGCTTACGCTGTGAAGAATGAAATGGCTTTCTTTGAAGTCAGTCCATTATGTGATTTCAATGTGACCGAATCATTTGCTGAGTTATCTCGTGTTGCCATAAAAAGAAATGGAATGTCAAGATCTTGGGGAGGTTACAAAGGTATGTAGTAGAACTTTACATATTTATGTATTCTGAAGTACTCACAGTCAGTGACGCACCCATCTCAAGCCTCAGTATTCTTCATTTTGCGTTTGAATGATCAATCATAGTCTCACTTTTACCTTACATAGTAATTTCTGAAGCATGAGTTCATCAATCATTCAACAAGTTAGTTCTTTGCTGCATTTGTAAACTTTCTGTCTTCCTTTAATGTCAAACCCCTTGCTGGGACAAAGACATTTCGCGCATCAAACTGATAAGAGTGACAAAAACTATAAAAAAGTACAATACAAAAATAAAAGTACATGTAGAATAATAGGTTAAAAGTAGCAAAAACTGGTTTTCACATATAAAACTTATAGTTTAAAACTTTTGTGGAAATATGAAATGTAAGTTTTGACACTGGATCCAAATAATATATGCAAGAAATATATCTCCGAGTTGTACTTACACCTGATTTGTATCTTATTTTTCAGTATTAAGTCTTCAAGAGTTGGCATGTAGGACTATAGTATCTACGACAACTATCTATGGGATAGATCAGTTACCATTACCAAATACTCTCAAAAATCATCTCAAATCATATGCTCTCACAAACAAGACTCGTGCTCGTATGCTCAGTTTTATCCATAGAGACACAAAGGATAAGCACAAGAAGACAAAATATCTCAATCCGACAGATTCGCCTCCTTCCCACTGCAGAAAAAGTTGTGTGATTAGCTAGTACTTGCTCTTGTGCATTATCTTGGACTGCATGGGTATTCAACCGTAAATGCTGAAGCATTCCAAATGAATAAATAATCTCATACAGTTGGAATACCTTGGTACTTTTGGTGCAGTGCAAGCAGAAGAATAGAAAACATGTGCTAATACAGTAGTGTGTGGTTTGCAGTTAGAGATAGTCCTCCACGCCTGATTCACCAAGAACAGCTTCAACGTCTGCTTGCTTTATGTTTGATAACGAGGGTTGTCTGGAAGGATGCAGTAATTGCTCTTTAAGTAATAAGCAGTTACTACAGTCTTGCATGCAGCCCTCAAAATATTATTATAGTTAAGTTTATGATGAGGGTTAGCCTGCAACACTGCAGCAACTGTTCTTAAATAATTAGTAGTTACTACAGTCTTGGGGGCTACACTCAAAATATTATTATTATTAAGGTAATAATGAGGGTTGCTTTCAAGACTGCAGCAACTGCTCTTGAATATTAAGCACTTGCAACAGTTTTGCGGGCAACCCCCAAAGCATTATTGTTATATGTTCCAGTTACAATTTTATGATGATTCACCCTGTCCATTATCATTGTATGCCTCATTTTCGACTTATCTCGTGTTTATTTTCTCAACATATTTGGAGTATAAATTGCTACTTTACATTTTTATCAATTAACACATTCAGTGTAACTACCGTGTATGTCCATTCTACTTGATTCGAACTTAACACTATGATCTCAAGATATTCATATGTTGAGTCATGTCAGTGAGACATTTCATCATTATATAAGTGTTACATAGCTCCCGTAGAAGAACAATAGGTCAAATATTGAGAAATTAGAGTGATTTTGCTAAAAATAATTAATGGTTTGATGATTTTGATGTACATGATCTAGTGTCATTATTTCTGTTTGAACATGAAGTTGATAGGCTCTAAATGTATTTTCCGTGAAGGTTTTTTGGTGAAGGCTTTCCCTGACCCGTTTAGTGCTGGAGTAACCCCTAGTCCTGTTCGAAAATAAAAAAAAAATCCAGCTAGAATTTAAATGTCTGGGATGATTGACAGCTATTACAAATTTACTCTTTCATTAAGTTGCAAGTGCCATTAAAGATTGTGACACTACATTCTATCTAATAGTTGCTATTTATTAC
This sequence comes from Spisula subtruncata, assembly GCA_963678985.1. NCBI lineage: Eukaryota > Metazoa > Mollusca > Bivalvia > Venerida > Mactridae > Spisula > Spisula subtruncata. The sequence goes on from OY787660.1 coordinate 62,665,662, forward strand.
ATTCTGCTAGTGTCTATTATATAGTGCTTATGTTGCGCAGTTAGTTGTTTATATTTGCCAAGATCATATCGAGGCCTTGGTGCAAAACTAGGGTAACAACTAGGGGTGTAACGGTACGCTCACCTCACGATATGATACATACCGTCAATTTTTCTAACGGTTCGGTATATTTCGGTATGATACATTATTCTCTAACAGCTGCTTAAATATTTCAATTTTAAAGTAATAATGAATTTGTTGGTTCTATAACAGCAAATAGTATTTGCCTATCAACTTTTTTAAGTGAATTTAGACAATTTGAAGCATATCTCAATACAATTAAAACAAGTGATACATGGTAACTATACATAATCAGAAGGCTATCAGGTGTTTTCGTTGTCTGAATATGATTTTGCTCATACAAAAGCTTATACCGAACCGTACCGAAATTTAGAAGTCCTGTATCGTGAACCGTGTGGGACTGAAGTCCGCGGTATTTCGTATACCGCGGTATACCGTTACAGCCCTAGTAACAACATCATTTTATATAGGCAGATACCAGTTTTGCACTGATCCCTCAAATTATGTTTGTTACTTCACTTTTGGGAACACCATTATATGTAACCATACCTCCCCAATTGTCACGACTATATTTCTCATACAGTCGTATCGTACCATAGTTTCACATCAAATATACAGGCCATGGTGACAGGAAGAATTTTTCGGTTAGTGCTACAATTGAGGTAGTTTCCTTCTGTTAATATTATGTGCAACAAATTGTTTAGTCTAGTTAAAATAGTTGGCAGGGCTCGACATTAACACCAATTCGCTGGCCTGAGGCCAGTGAAAGTCTTGAAAGCCCTGTAGACGTTTTCGTCACAAATTTTATGCTTCTTTTTCTGCTGGACCAGTGACCAAAATAGTTAGTGTGTACCAGGTGCATGTTGTCTCTAGATAGGCCTCACAAAATTGCTTGAAATGAAATAACAATAAACGTGCAACTTTTGTGAAGCATGTGGGTAATTTTTGATCATGGGAACTCAATTCCATCTTAAAATATTGTATGCATATCATTGTATTTTCATTTTATATGAATTAATGAAAAATGTAACTTTGTAGGGCATATTGTGTATAAATGCTAATTTAACATCATATCAGTGTTTTTAATGCATATACAGGGAATTCATTCTGTTTTATATAGAAAACTCTCGATGATAAAACACTCTTTCATTATGTTTCATTCCATAGTGCCGACTTTATATTGATGGCTTAGAACAAGAAGGTCGTAACTATCAAATCGATATTTTGAGAAAACACAGAAAAACTGTCTGACATTTACTCTTTACTTATGGTAAAACAAACTTTTACAACTTCATTTTGGTCAACTTGACAAGTTCAGATTTTTATGAAAATGGGCTCAAAAGAAGCACCTTGTGATGCTCATTCTAAATATGTATGAATCTTAAAAGGTCATAAGTGGCACTTTCGACCTTCTAATTCTAAGCCATCGATATGCCCCATTGATATATAGCTAGGTTTCAGTCATCCACATCTTTAGTCAGAAATATCTTTGTGAGGAACTTGCATTCTACAAAGTCGCTAAAGTTACAAGTAAAGTGTAAGCATGTTTTCTTCAGCTACTGGTAAAGAAATATTTTATTGATATTTAATTAATCTAAATATTTCAAAAGTTGTATCTGTCTGGGCATTATTGAGTTGTATCATAATTGAACATTGTGTGATAAATTGAACAATGAGGTATGTTAAAATATGTTATATTTGCATTACTTTTACAGACATGGAAACTTAAATATTTGTTATGTATGGTGAATAATCAAAACTATAAATCCAACAGCGTATGACCTATTATAGTGCGCCCAGGATAATTTGAAAGGTGGGAACATTTGATTTGGTAACTCAAGTTTGCACGATTTATCAGTGTTATTTGAGTTCAAAATTGACCATATGTGTTAACTTTAGTTACTGATTTTTTAACCTGGTCAATGTTTATAAACATCACATTATCCTGGGTGCACTATATCATGTATTATTGTATTTATTATTGTACAAGGTGTATAAATCATGTCATCTGTCTCATTGTATAGTATCATTGTTGCATTCATTTAAAACAGATTTTCCATAAGGGAAAACCCATGTATGCAGGTTGGCGAACTCGGCTGGTAATTGTCTTGGGTTTTTAGGCTGGCGATTTCGCGCCAGACTATTACAATCCTAAAAAATGAAATCCACTAAGATGAATTTACTCCCGAAACTGACAACACAGAATCTATACACTCAATGCAAATAGTTCCTCCTCATTAATCAGTTTTGCAAGATAAGAACATTCAACTTTCCTTGTTTCATTTATTCTGTTCGATTGTAAAATATTAGTTTCTTCTTGAAATGGAAGGAAATTGTATGAAATTAAAAGAAAAGGTGTTTAAAGGCGTTGATAATTATAACTACGCGTTACGAACGCGATATAGCGCGGCGCATCAATGATTTTATTATGTTAAATTATTTAGGTCAACATTCTCCAACGAGATCGTGGTCGAGTGGTTGAGCAACTCCCTTAGTAATGGTCCAGCGATCGAATCACGGCGGCTCCAAATTTTTTATATTTTTAGCTCACCTGTCACAAAGTGACAGAGTGAGCTTTTGTGATCACTCTTCGTCCGTCGTCCGTCCGTCCGTCAACAATTGGGTTGTGTCCTCTCTAGCGGTCACAATTTTGGCCTAATCTTTATGAAACTTGCTCACAATGATCATCCTAACAAAATCTAGGTCAAGTTCGATATTGGGTCACTTGTGGTCAAAAACTAGGTCACTAGGTCAAATCAAAGGAAAACCTTGTGAACACATTAGAGGTCACAATTTGAGCCTTATCTTTATGAAACTTGATCACAATGATCATCTCTGTAAAATCTAGGTCAAGTTCGATATTGGGTCATCTGGGGTCAAAAACTAGGTCACTAGGTCAAATCAAAGGTAAACCTTGTGAACACATTAGAGGTCACAATTTGAGCCTAATTTTTATGAAACTTGATCACAATGGTCATCTCCATAAAATCTAGGTCAAGTTCGATATTGGGTCATCTGGGGTCAAAAACTAGGTCACTAGGTCAAATCAAAGGAAAACCTTGTGAACACATTAGAGGTCACAATTTGAGCCTAATCTTTATGAAACTTGATCACAATGATCATCTCTGTAAAATCTAGGTCAAGTTCGATATTGGGTCATCTGGGGTCAAAAAAAAGGTCACTAGGTCAAATCAAAGGAAAACCTTGTGAACACATTAGAGGTCACAATTTGAGCCTAATCTTTATGAAACTTGATCACAATGATCATCTCCATAAAATCTAGGTCAAGTTCGATATTGGGTCATCTGGGGTCAAAAACTAGGTCACTAGGTCAAATCAAAGGAAAACCTTGTGAACACATTAGAGGTCACAATTTGAGCCTAATCTTTATGAAACTTGATCACAATGATCATCTCTGTAAAATCTAGGTCAAGTTCGATATTGGGTCATCTGGGGTCAAAAACTAGGTCACTAGGCCAAATCATTGAAAAACCTTGTAAACACATTAGAGGTCACAATTTTGACTCTATCTTTATGAAAATTGATCACAATGACCATCTCTATAAAATCTAGGTCAAGTTTGATATTGGGTCATCTGGGGTCAAAAACTAGGTCACAAGGCCAAATCATTGAAAAAGCTTGTGAACACACTAGAGGTCACAATTTGAGCCTAATCTTTATGAAAATTGATCACTATGATCATCTCTATAAATCTACGTCAAGTTCGATATTGGGTCATCCGGGGTCAAAAACTAGGTCACAAGCCTTTGAAGGCCAAATCATTGAAAAAGCTTGTGAACACACTAGAGGTCACAATTTGAGCCTAATCTTTATGAAACTTGATCACACTGATCATCACTATAAAATTTTGGGCAAGTTTGATATTGGGTCATCTGGGGTCAAAAACTAGGTCATGAGGCCAAATCATTGAAAAATCTTGTGAACACACTAGAGGTCACAATTTTGACTCTATCTTTATGAAACTTGGTCACAATGTTTATCTCTATAAAATCTAGGTCAAGTTAGATACTGTGTCATTTGGGCCAAAATCTAGGTCACTAGGCCAAACAGGTGAGCGACCCAGGGCCCTTTGGACCCTCTTGTTATAAATTTTTATTTTTTGTTAAGTCCAGCACTTACCTCTCTTTCGACTTAGAAAACCACTTGATGTTATATTACTTGAAAAGCTATTGTTCCTTAGCAGTTCGCCAGCCTGTCAGTACTTTCAGTACTTTGATTTTTATACTTACTTGTTCAGACATGGTTCATTGAATACCACCTTTATTTTGAGTTTGATATCATTTACAACAACAAAAAACATTTGTTATTTATATAGCTATTGCAGGGTTCTCAATAACAGCAGGCTGCAGGCCAAGTTGACTGCTTAAAAGCCATTTTAGGCCGGCTGAAACTGTGAAATTTATACATAATTTGAAAAAAATAATTGCAATAAGGACTTAATCTGGCCTGTTGGTAGAGCATTTCAGTCTGCTAGGTTTAAACTTATTGAGAGCTAAGTATTGTCTGACAGAAACAGATTAAATCTTTGCAAAGTTGTGCATCTAGTAAACTTTATTTAAAGTTAATTTGAAAACTTACCAACTCTGTTTTGTCTTTGAATATTATTCCTATTCCGAATCAAATTGGTTTTGCTCCCCACTAACGACAGAGTAATGGTCCTTGTTTGAACACCTGGTAATGGCACATCCATGTTTCTAGTTTCTTATATATCTTTTGTATCTCTGTATTGTTGTGTTTTCAGTAGTTGTAATAAGTGTTGTTCTGATAAGTTTTCCTATAGTCCAGTCATTGAAGCTAAAAAATATGGTCAACCTCAAACAAATTGCAAAACAGAGTTTCTTTGCATTTTCATAATCTACAGATTATTATCAACTACTGACAAAACGTCAAATATGCGAGTTCAGTGGGGAAAATACAAAAAAATCGACATGTTTAAGGTCACTTTTGGTAGCAATTTCAGCATTTTCCTTATTTCATACTACATGGGGAATTTTAAGTTCTAATAATTCCCGTGTTAGTCGTTAAATATTTACTAATTGCATATAAAAGCTTAACTTTTCTGTAAGATGCAACCTTCTTCTATCGAATACAAATAATGATTTTATCATCAGACAATTTTCTTTTCATAAATATGCCAGTCTACGTGTTGGTATACTACCTATTCAAATGTCGACAAAATGACTCAAAATAGCACTTGGAAGGGGAAACAAAAGTTTTATTCATTTCTTTAATATTAATCCAATTTGTTTAAAATTTACACATATCATGTGTTGTATACATGTGTGTCGAATGGAAAAAAGTTATTTGTGTTTGGACAGTATACAATAATGACAATATACAAAATTTACACGAATCAATCGATTCGGGAGAAATAGTGATTTTTCTCTTTGTATGTTCGTCCACAATTGCATTTGTATTCACATTTTTGACTTTATGATTATGAAACTTGGTCAGAGTGATCATCTAAACAAAATTTAGGCCAAGGTGGAAAATGGATGATCCAGGGTAAAAATCTAGGTCACGAGGTCAAATTGTAGCAAAACCTTGTGTAGTCGCTAGAGGTCATAATGTTGACCTTATATTTATGAAACTAGGCTACAATAATAATATCAACAAAATCAAGGTCAAAATTATACATTGGGTCATCCGGGGTCAAAAAGTAGGTCACTAGTTAAATTCAAAGGAAAACGTTGTGAAGGTACAAAATTCACAATTTTGGTCTAATATTTATGCAACTTGGTCACAATGCTCATCTCAAAACATCTAAGACAAGTATGTTATTGAATAATTTGGGTCAAAATTAGGTCAATAGGTGAAAATAATTGATGCGAATGTTTGGCGCATGAAGGTTTTGTCTATTATTTGACCTAGTGACCTAGTTTTAACTCATGACAAGTAAATATTGAATTTGACCTACATTTTGTCTTCATGATCCATGTGACATGGTTTCATAAAGATTAGGTAAAAAGGGCGCCTTCTAAAGATTTGTTCTATAATTTGGCCTAGTGACCTAGTTTTTAACTCAGGTTAATCCAAATTCATACATGACCTTGATTTTTGTAAGGTGATCATTGTGACTAAACTTCATAACTGTAAGATCGAAATAGCGACCCCTGGTGACTATATCTTGTTTTTTCTATGTTATGACCTAGTGACCTAGATTTTGGCTCCGGTTAACTCAAAATTTTATTTTCCCTAGATTAGCTTCCGATGATCATTGCTGCCAAGTTTCATAAAAATCAGACCAAAATTGCGACCTCTAAGCACGATGTAAAAATAAGTTACTGGTACAAGTCAAGATTTATTTACACCAAAAGAGACAAATATCGCGAAAACATGTGACAAGTCAATATATTTGTAAATATCTCAAAAAGTCCCACGAATATTCAATTAGGACATTTTGTACATTGCTAAGGATAGCTTTACGCACCATATAAACACAAAACTGTTTGTTTTGCAATTAGTTTGAGGTTAAAAGTTAAAATGACTGGACTACTAGTACAAGTAAGTACTTTAATACTGCTCTTGTTAAATAATGTCACCATTTGTTGTTTCCCTATAAATTATATACATGTATTTTACAATGACATGAATGTGGAGGTTTTTACAAGTCAAAATAAAAATGATTACATAGAAGCTGCACACTTCATGCTTCAAATTGTAATTAGTTGTCTGTTGCCTAAGCTAAGTGCTACTTTGGGCTTTACACGGGAGGTAATCCATGCCCTCTATTTTCAATTGAATGGGAGATAACTGAATGAAGGCGCTTCATGGTGCATTGCTTAGGCAACAGACGCCAGAACAACTAAAGTATGTACTTGCAGTGTAATTAGGTATATTTTACCAGGTTAGTGAAACTACACAACACCATAAATTATGATAATTGTAACACATGTATTTTGTTGTACCATAAGTAAAAAAATCATCTCAAACCAGAATGCTAGATTTGTATACATGTACCTGTACAACCAAAAACAAATAATAATTTCCAATCCTACAGTGAAGTGGCTTGAGAACCTATTTTACCACATGTTTGAAAATCTAATTCCGTAGGAGAACTGTTTTCTCTTTCTCTCTGTCATACTGAGAGAAAAGCATGCTAAACTACATGCCACTTATGTCAATATAACTTAATATGATCTTAAATTGATTAGTCGATCTCCAAAAAGATCCTGCTTTCAAAGTGAAACTGAAACCAAAAAAAAAGATGCATCAATGCATATGTTTTATCAGTGTGTTTTAACATCCAATATGTACACTAACGGATCTAGTTTTTCTATCATTTTTAATTCAATACACTCTTATATGTCATATCTGGATGTAGCTAAACATTTGGAATTAGTATTACTCACAGGTAATTGTATCGTTGAAAACGTAAAAAAAATAAAATAAGTATAAATTTTACAATTTTTTTTTTCGTTTTCAAATTGCCTTTATCAATGATACAGCTACCTGTGATGTTACTTGTATCGTTTAATACTGATATAGTTATCAGATGTTGTTAGAATATATTCTTTGGTAATTCATCTCATCTGGGTCATTGATTAGGCTGTGACAATTCAGTATCAAGTATCTTGATATTTATGAGTTTTTTGGCTAAAATATTGCTTCCTCACAGAAACTTGACATGTAAGCTAATTTTACTCCACATGTGGAGAAGTTGCTGATTTCTGGTGGAAGGGCTACTTAGAACTGTCAATTTTAAGAAAATGGTTAGATTGATCGACTACTTAATATAACAGAAAAATTGTTGAAACATTAGTAAACCTGGATAAACAAGCAATTTATAAATGACGTTTTAACTGAATCAAACAAACAGTTGAAGAATATATCTGTCAATCTGAAGTACTTGTATAGAATCAAGTAGTCATAGCACTGGATCAAGCTGAGCTTAGAAAATAACTCAAGATAGTTTTAACTTCTTTAAATTTTTGCAGCCTTTGTTTTTATCCATAACTCAAAGCCAAATCATTGTTGATAAAATTTGCTTTCTGACCTTTTCCACGTGGCCGGCTCATCTGTATATACTCGCATTATATTGCTATAATACAACACTGTAAAATCACTATTTTTGTGGGGGTTCAATTGTTTGTTGACTTTTTTGTGGTACAATGCCCTAGAAATCATGGAACTTTCGACACGATACTATGGAATACCCTTTTTCAGAATTTGGAAACCATGCATATACGTTACCACAACATAGTAATTACCAAAATCTTCGAAATTTAATGCAAATAAAGATAAATTATTTTACAGTTAGTGCTTCCTGCTGCTTTCTCTGGGTGCTATATTTTACCAAACTTCATGTCCTGCTGTGAAACTATGCCATATGTAAGGCCACATTTCTTTATTTTTTTAGCTTAATATCGAATCCTGTGAAGTTTTCCACCAGAAAAAGGGGTCGTTTATATAATAACAGGGTAGAGTACCAAAAAGGCTCTAGTTTGCTAACCTGCATTTGTGTGTGCATGACTTCCGGTACAAGATTGCCTCTTGTTATGTTAACATTCTCTCCTTCCCAATAGCAAAATTTTCAATAAAATCTCTTAAAGCTAAAAATAAAAACTGTTAAACATGTGGCCTACACATTGGAATGCTGATTATCTGATCGTAGATTAACTCCTGAGATCACAGTCATGTGTCATAGTCACTTGTAAATACACACCAGTAATCAGAAATATATATTGATCACCATTTAAAGCATTATTTTTCATTTGTTTAAGCATGTCAATTGTTTCATTCTTTTTCATTTTCATACGTGATCAGTTTATGATATGCTTAAGCCATTTATGTAAGCTACCGTTATTTGAAATTTTGAATAGAATAGAAGTAATTCATTTATCTTTCATGAAGATTTTTTTGCCAATTGTTTACTGCAAGAATCATAAAATGCATGTTTCCTGCCCAAACTGCAGTTGATATTTGAAAGATATTTATGTCCAATGTTGTAATATCCTCCACTAACCTAACAATAAGATTTATGTTTGATTAGCTTTTCTTAGAATCTCACTTGATCTCAAAAGTTTTCATTTGTCCGTTCATTTGTATACTTACATCATGTTATAATTTTGTTGTGTTTGCTGTGATGTGTGTTGCCTTGACATTTTTGTATCATAAATAGCCACTGTCACTAGCTTGATGCCTTAACATTCTTCATGGTATTTCTACCAATTATTTTCCAATTATGTATCAATTATCAAGAGCCTTGCTCAGTATTTGGAAGCATGTAAATATGAATTTATGAACAGTTTTAGAGTGTCATAGTAAATATGCCATTAAAATTTGTAGACGTCAGTATCTTACTGTGGAGGTATCTAGCGATGCTCCTGTCTGATTGTTCATCCGTTACAAAATGTTGAAATTCAAGTATTTTTAAGTCCATCTAGGCATTGCTTTCAAACTTGGCATACTTGTTAACCATCATAAACTCAATATCATTATCAAAGCCATGTAACACTTTCAAACATTTGAACAGAATTATGGCCACTGAATGACTTAGCTATTTGTTATGGACAATACTTGTTTACAGCTTATTTTAGCTCTTCAGGAGAATGTGTTGTTTCGCAGCTTTTTCAGCTTTAGACTATTACTATAACTGAAAAAAAGTCAAATATTATAGATAGATATTGATTAGGAAGTTTTATCTACAATCCTACACTAGAAGATTTCATTGTTTACATTATTGGGTATACATATATATTTAAACGCCAATCACGAACATATAGGTATTATGTATTCATCATTGCGTACACAACTGTACAAATTTGTTATCAACACACTGTAGATCAACAGGTTATGTGTAAACTGAGTAGAGGGTTAAAACAAGGCTCATTTATTTTGATGCAAAATATGTCTGTTTTGTACCGGTCATTTATCATTTTGCTGTGAAGCCAGTAGAAGAAAAAGATCTGTATACCATTATTTCACTATCAGGTATCACATGACATGTCAGGTTCTGGGGCGGTATTCAACAAGCATCTTAAGTGAAAACTTAAATATTTGGACTTAAATTAAAATATTGAGCTGCACAAGTTCCCTAGAATCCAAGAATACTCTATTCATTCTGGGTGATAACTGTAGCTCATTACATAATGCTTCTAACCAATGTAAATAATTGTTAATCTTAATTTTCCTGTTTTGCTGATGCACTTAAGAACAATTTGCGATTTTTAGAAAATTCTAAGTTTTCACTTAAAGTGTATAGAGCTATATCGGAAGATTTTTTTTTTTTAAGTTTCAAAAACTGAAAAACAATTATGCTTTCATATCCATTAGATCATTTTTCTCTTCAGTTTTAACAGAAACTCTCTCTGATTTATTGGACATGAAACTGTCCATTTTTATAAGAAAGTGTTCTAGAACGCCATATGGAACTATAAGAATAGTCTATTTTTCGATGATTGCATAAAAGTACATGGAACCCATCCAAAGTTTAATTTGCAATTATGGTAGTCTCGTATCATACTAAAAACGATGCAAGTAATTATTTTGACATTGAGTGACTGTTAGAATATAGCTCTATACACTTTAAGATGCTTATTGAATACCACCCCTGATGTTTGAAACTGTACAGCACGTTGATCATGCCTCTCATTAATCAAATTGAGTGGTTGTGTGCACGTTTCTACAATTTATATGTATATTTGTTACAAACATGTACATGAGTGAGACGTTATCTTATCTGATGCTTGGTGAAATGTCTGCATGACACATGTTTGTCTTCAGGGCTTGTTATGTCTAGGTGAAATATTCATATAAACTATGTAGTGCTATTTATATGCTTTATTAATGACACATTACTATTCAGTCACTCAGTCTGTCCATCGGTAGAACTAATCATGATTGCCAATTTTTTCTATAGATGTATAATGGTTGACTATTGATGGTCTCGTAATTTGATACAATTGGTGGTTAATTAAAATTTGCCATTGCAGAGATTGCTCCCCGGATTTGTCAATGTTGTTTGTCAAATGAATTCATTGGATCATATCCTTTAATTTACAGTTCAAATATTTATGATATAATAATTGATTATCAGCGGATGTAATGTCATTCACATACATACATGTTTCAAAATGATCTGTTTATGATTCATCATTATTCAACTGATGTGTAGAGGAGGGACGGGCCCGGGGGGATAATCAAGGTATATGATAGTTGAACGAGGCAGCATTTGTGTGTATAATTGTCTCAATACTTTGATCAATCAATGGTGTATATTTTTATCTTGTGAAGAAAATTTTCTGCTGTTGTAGTAGTTTTGGTTCATCTTTTTTCATGTTGTACTGTGAACGTTTGAATATTGTAAGTACCTTTCGATTTTAAAACTTTTCTGATAATATCATGTATCATGTGTCCATGTAATTCATGTGTTTATCTTTCTGATGTTGTAAACAATTTGAAGCTAGTGTGCGGAGGATTGACTTTGCCTCGGCCTAATTTCATTGTTATATTTTGTTGTCTAGTTTGTTTAGTCTATTTTCCCTTAAACATTCTAAGTCAGACAATAATGATGATAATAATGCTGATCAAGTTGCTGATATTAGTAAGCTGCATTCTTTATTATCTTGATGATGCCATTACTTATATTTTGTTGATGCAAGTGAGTTGTAACATACCCCTCCATGACTGAGTTGGTATGGTCAGGAAACTTCAAATTGTTTACCTCTTACTATATGATCTGTATTCCACTAAGGATGTTGAAATTTCCACAAAAAATATAAATTCAAATTCTAGAAAGTTTACTTTGGCCAAGAATGAATAATTGACTTTTATGACGATACTCAAATTTGCTTATATTCAATATGAGTGAACATTGGGCTGAATGACTGTACCAGAAACAAAACAATGAAGTCTTAGAATTAAAAGGCATTATTTCTGACCTAGGATGTTGAAGTACACTTGTCACCTTATTTCCAGATTCATATAACTTCATTGTGTTGGATTTATTTAGAAGTTCTCTTCAACATGTACTTACTTAACTTGCATGCTTGCTGCTCTTACATAATACTGGTAAGTCTTTTCAAACAAAATCACTGCCTTCTTTGATGCAACAGTCTTTAAATGTGTTTTTCTCAATACTGTAAAGTCATTTAATTTCAATGAGGCAACATTTCAGGGATTGTGTGAAAAAGACCATTTCATGGGTACGTAATTTCGAGGATACATTATCCACTAAGTCGGATACTATATATTCATTGATATTCATTGCGGATTTAATTTCGTGGTGGAAGTCATCAACGAAATCAACAAAATTAAATGACCCTCGATTATTAATGATTTTACAGTACTAAAAAATAAAGTTATATAGTTCTGGATTTAGGGTGTCATATATTCCTGCTTTCCCAGAGTTATATAAAATCATTGTTGGAAAGATTGTATATATCATTTTGTATATATGTATATAGATGCATTTGTATAAAATGTTTGTTGTTTTGTGATAAAAGTCACCGTTTTTACTTGAAAATGGTGAAAATAAAATATTAAATGATAGTGTGTCTTGTTCATTATTTTCTTAAATTAGCTTCATGGTTCCATGGTGTCATAGAAAACCAGGAACATCGTATGAAACCAGGAAATACCTTAAAAACTAGGAAAGTCTTACAAAACCAATTTCAAAAACCCGGAAAGTCTTGGAATCTAATAGTAAATGGACATTTTTTATCGACGAGGACAAAAAAGGGACGGATAACAACACAATCAGGTCATATGATGGGGGCGGTGTAATAATGGGTCATTATTTGTTACGCAGTATATGACTATCGCTCAGTTTATGCAGGAAAATTGAGGATAAAAGTGGAAAATGTTTTAACAACAAAATTATCCAGATTTGGCCAAACAATAAGAGAGACTATAGTACCACACATTAATCCACTTTATACTCGATGGATCTCAGCCTTTACCACCAAGAAGTATAGTGCTTGTTAACCTGCGGCCTTGAGCCGCAGGTTATATTTGTATGCAACAAGAAAAATTTCCATGTAGGGGCACGTGACCTGTTCTGGATGGTTTACCATTTCAAAAAAAAATCCAAAAAAATCAGTAGTTTTTAAGAATGTCGTGAACCAGACAAAGGAGGGGCACGTGACCTGTTCTGGATGGTTTCAAAAAAAAATTACGAAAAAATAAGCATTTTTTGAGAATTTCGTGAACCAGACTAACACCATTATTTTTTTTATTTTTTCTATTTGTCTATTTTAAAATAAAGAAATGTACGTTAATAACCATAATTATTTCTTTTACCCCTTTAAGAAATTAAAAATAAGAAAAAAATGTGTTTCGATATGTGTTTTGACGTGCACCTGTAGTGTGAATTACCTCCCCTAGGTCACTACGTTAAGTAGGTCAGGCAGACGCGGCTGCATGAAACGCCCAAATCTTACCCAAATAGTAACGCTTTTACCCAAATACTTATATTTAACTAACAATATGGGGTTGATAACTATATTACGCATTTTAATGACCAGTGATGACTAAATAAATAGGCTGGTAAACGAAATCTTGAGTAGCATCATGTCTCGGATTAATTGCAACAAAAACTTCTCCATTGTTTTCGTAAATTACAATATGTGTAGTAACACAGGAAAAAAGTTGCATTCACATAGACCTGGCATTACTGAGAAAATGACCTTTCTTTAAGGTCATACGAAATGATTTTAAAAAGCTCTGATCGTTACATGTTTTGGTCGTTTAGTACTTACCTTTGATACTATGGGTTATTTTTAAGCTGTACTGTATACACCATGAACTTAAGATATCTTTTAACGCATTTTGGCCATTTTCTACATACGATGCTACAAACAACGCACTAATTATCCTTCTTGGGGGGGGAGAAATTACCCCACCCACTTTTAGGTATATACTTAAATTTCATAAAAACAACAAAGACACACCATTATGTTTGTTAGTTATTATTTATTTGACAATGTCTTTTATTTGCTTTATTTATGACATATCAGATAGCACCCTTGTTATCCAGATAATCCTAAATGATTGGATAATCCAAAATGATGGATGTATGTTTTCGAAAACAACCTATTTTTGGCCAATTTCACTAATTTTTAGTGATTTATTAACGCACGAAGATAGAATTGTTAGTAGTTTTCATGAAACTGAAACTATTTTACAGCAGTTTTGTGAATATGATACACGCTATTTGTAGTGACCCATGTGTGAAAATGGATAATAGCCAAAATTGATTGCGGATAAGTCACAAAATGATTAACCTTAAAATAACTGAAGCACCAAACTGTTAAGCAAATCTACCAACTGTGGTATACATCGGATCTTGCAAGTCAATTTAACAAATAGCATTACTTCGCGACATTGGACTGGAAAAGAGTGTAAGTTCAGTCACAAGATCCACAAGACTGATTCCTTTACGCATCTTAAATGGTTTATGCATCTTCAGATTTTATCATGGTCATAAAATATCAAACAATAACAGGTATTGTTTAAGTGTTTTAAATCCCTTGTAAAGAGCGACTGCTCACTATCAAGTAATGGTCATGATGCTGCATATGTCATAATGTGTCTGGAATTATTGCATTACTAAAGTGTCATTGATTTTGAATTAAACATTCTGTTAATGATGATCCAAAACAAACTTGCTCCAAAAATCATAAGAATGACGGACGTACAAACAGATCCTAACTTAAACAGGTAAAAGTAACTGTGCAGAATATTGATTTTACTGTACTGACAACTGCCAACTGCCATGTTTGTGTACGGAGTATAGCACTACATTATGTCTACATAACTCATTTACTCGCAATACCCAGTGTACACGTGTCCAAAGTGTTAGTGTAACTGCACACCTATGCCTATTCTAATGGTACCAAATTGGAGTGCGTGCACTATATCATTTATAGGGGATTTAATGGCTCCGCGTAGCGGGGCTATTGAAAATACCCAGACCGGTAATAGGCGAGCGTGCATATCTTCGTTGAGTTTCTGCCGGTACTAATGCTTTCAAAAAAAGTTATTTCCGGTCAAAAATTTCAGGCAGTTTTCCGAGGTGAATAGTCCTTGGAATATAAAAAATAGTACGCTGTAAACGGTTGAGCCTATCGTTCTCTTTCGATTAAATATCATTTTTAAAAAATGTGTTATAAATAAAAAAACTATCTTTATAAAAAAGAAGGGAAGTAAGAAATACGCTGTACTCTACTGTACTCCACTTTACGTGTCACTAGCCAATTGATTACAAGCGTTTGCAATTTTTCATGCGCCCATTAAAACATGGAAGATGTTTTAGAATCATCAAAAATAAAGGTGAAATTTTCATTTAAATAGCCGATTTATCATGACAGTACTCGATCTCCGAGGAAATTGGTCTTTAATAGACATATTTACGTAGTTTTACAATGATATCAACACTCAGATCATACCAGATGCTTGAACGTAAGTAGGCTACAATTCGTTCCATGTCAACAATGCAAATCAACAATTATATGTCTCAATGTATAGCTTGTCAAAGCAATGTTTATAAGATTATTTTGTTACTGTCAGTGTGTATAAGGCTTATGTACCAGTTAGTTTCATCCACAGCGCCTCAGCCCCGGGTGAAGGGGCGCTCCGGGATTTTGAGTTGTCAAAATCAACAGCCCTTCTACGGCCTGCGGGGGAAGCTGATGGTAAAATCTCCCACATTTCCACTGACATCTACCGGTAAATATTGTCTCTAGGCTATTGCAGTGTGGGGAATCACGTGACTAAAATGGTACTCAGCACTATGAAATTGATCGCGAAAATCTGGATATTTTGATAGTTTTCCGATTCTTGGTAAATACTCCTTGAATATTTTTACTAGTAATATAGTGCATGTTATGCGAAATTTAACGCTCTTTCTAATGGTACATGGATCATTCCTGTACTATATCTGGTTTTTGAGATACCTTCGAGGTTTTAAGGCGAACCAGGGACATATTTTGCCAATATTCCTAGATAAATTACACAAAAACCGTGTTTAATGGGAATATATTAGACCATGTTCAGGTGCCAGTACTTTATTGTATTCGGAAAAGGGTTTTTGTTGAAAACCAGTTTCTCTTTCATACTTTATTGGTATTTAAATGCGTTATTCTGCAAAAAATGACAATTTATTGAAATGGTACATTCCACGGAACAACAATGTTGTGATACAAATCACGGATCCTTTTTAACTTGTACATTAGAGCATGTAACTTTTTTTGTTTTGAATATTTTTATCATGCTTACTTTAAGTTGCCTAATAATAGTTTTCATCTATTCTTTTACAGAAATAGCAGGATCAAAGAAACATGGTGCCGAGAGAACTGGAATCGAAACTGCTCTGCATCAATTGAAGGAACTTGAATGAGTCGTGCTATAGTACAAAAAATAAACAATGTTACGATTCTGTATTCTGTATTAACCATTACATCAAATTAAAGGATTTTCCCAAAAATTTAACCGTTTTCATTTCGATCAGAAAAGATAAACCTAATTTGAGCTTTTTAAAAAAATTTAAATGCGACACTGAGATAAGTGGTCTTTTACCAGGATAATATTTCATTTGAATACAATGTACATGGTCTTGAATATCAACATAATGTCGACATTTTGGTAAAAATATCTAAGATCGGGCAAGTACTAATGAACTTATCTCGATACTAAGTCATTAATTCTTTAAATGAATGGCCCAGGGTTTATCGGTAAATTAAAACATATGATGGACTTTCAATTCTGAATTATGTTAAATAGGTAGCATATCAAGTGTCTGCAACACCACTGCAACAAAACAAGGTAATGGGACTTCTTCGAATTTCGCATTATGCTGTTTCATGCTAATTAATTGTGACTTTCATTTTCTGTAGTTATGTCTTTGTTGTGCAATATTTTATAAACACGTACTTGTCGACTTTTATTAATTTTCCCTCTCCAGTAGCTCAGTGGATGCGTTGCCTGGTGGCACTGGCTCAAGTCCGAGTGGAGGCACTCACATGTCTGTCGTATTTCAGCAGAAAGGTGACGGGCAAATAAAGGCTATGCTCGGCATTTTTGCTACCAAAACAATAAGTTCATTTTTATCTGCGTCATATGAATTTAAAAACTAATTTTGGTTTCCTTTTAAAAAATCAATTCAACTTCCGCTGTCGAGTTTTTAAATCGGTAGGTCAAAGACGAGTGATTTGTACATTGCTTTTGACACCATTTGCTCTGTCATACATTGAAG
This sequence comes from Spisula subtruncata, assembly GCA_963678985.1. Lineage (NCBI taxonomy): Eukaryota > Metazoa > Mollusca > Bivalvia > Venerida > Mactridae > Spisula > Spisula subtruncata. The sequence goes on from OY787660.1 coordinate 62,682,937, forward strand.
AGCTGTTCATAATGTTCTACTTCAGTATTAAATTTGTCTTTGACTAGATTTATTTGTGATGTTACATTATTAACTGTTTTACATGTATACTATTATAATAAATGCTATCGAAAAACCATTATTATTTTGTCAATATAAATTGTAGTTTTCTGGTTGATATCTTTGTGAGTATTTCGACATTGCATTATATTTTTTCAGCTGCAATTTTAATATGATTACACAGCAGATACAATATGCTATTAGTTCGTTGATACTTCTTCAGATGGGCATTGTATACCTTTATGTAAGCTCATAGTCTGTATTCGGTAATCAATGTATTTCGAATCACAAATGAAAAGAAAAAAATACATTACATCGCCATTTTTTTCTTATTTCGAATTAGATAGTGCATCAAATCAACTATCTAATAAGGAAGAGCGATGGTTGATTATAAGTACAAAATGCCAATAAAGTAAATGGACAACAAACTGTTATAGATGGGTGCATTTAATCATAAAAAGACAAAACAGCACATTGATTGTGGAAAAAAATAATTAAAATTCACAATTGCAATTGCAATGAAATAGCACTAAATCAGCTGTAAGTTGCCGTCCTGGATGGATTGGTGTAACATTATATCTGGATTCCATTCCCGTCCAACTATACAATCTTCAAACTACACGAATGAAAGCTATGTTACTGCTTGGCTATAAAGTACATTGCACTGTTTTAAGATTCATTCCACATTCGAATTCGCTTTGGTGACAGTGTGTCTAAATTTTCTTTTTATTTTAGTTGGCCCGTGACGTGTTCCCTTCATTCGTCTGAGCCTAGCTTCTCGACAACGTCTTGCTGTAACTTCTGTATAAGAATAAAGGAAACATAATTAAACAACTATAAGCAATTGTATTCTAACAGTATTCTGAACCAAGGTTCCAAAATGCGGACAAAAAATTGTTCTAGAATGTACATGACTGGTTTAAAACTGATCCGCGATTTGTATCACAAATGTGTTATTCCGTGGAGAGTATCATTTCAATAATTTGCCATTTTTGCAAGAAATCCATTAAAATCACCAATAAAGGACGTTATCATTCAATATATTTCAATGAGAAGCCTTTTCCGAATACAATAAAGTACATAGCACCTGACTGTGGCATAGTAAATTGCATTTAAATACAGTTTTTTGTGTAGTTTATACTCATTAATGTAGACTTGTCGACAAAATATTCCACTGGTTCGCATTAAAACCTCGAAGGTATCTCAAAAACCAGAGAGAGTGCAGGAATGACACGTGTACCATTAGAAAGCGCGTTAAATTTCGCATAGCCTGCACTATATAACTAGTAAACATAATCAAGGAGTACTTACCAAGAATCGAAAAACTATCCAAATATCAAGATTTTCGCGATCTATTTCATAGTGCTGAGTACCATTTTAGTCACGTGATTCCCCACACTGTATTGGTTTTCGCAGAAAAAATCCTAAATTTCACCTGCCTTGCGGGGGAAGCTGGGCCGTCTCCCTGGCTATCCGCCATGGATCCCTGAGGTCGGGGGAACTGTGGATCCAACTGACTGGTCCATTTATTATTTGTGGTGGACAAACTTGTGTACTAGGAGGGTACATACGTTCTCGCTTATGTAATATCTTCTATTTTCCTAGTGGATATCGATCATAAGGACGAAAGACAAACATGGGAGGCTGTAAATTATCTATATTCGGAATATAAATAAACCATCTAATAGTACAAGGTACGTCTTTGATTTTATTGAATTGGAATCAAATTATGACAATTTGATTGATTGACTTGTGTGCTGTATAAAGATTACAATTCACAGTGATTGCATGCAACCTAGCGGTTATCTAATATTTATTAAATACCCTTTGTAGACAATGCCTTAGTTCATATTATACGTGTATATTTACTATATATCTTATTTGTTTTGCCGATTTAACATCAGTATTATCCCCACCTAAATGATTAGTCAGCAATGTATGTGTATATTCCTTTGTAGACGAATCAGTAGAAAATGATGAACACAATGAACATAATTCTGGATGATCTATGTCGTTATTACAGTCATGTAATATAAAATAGCTAAAATTTGGATGTTGTAGTGTAACTGAACTGTCTTCTGTAGGTTGCTTGCATCTGCCAGAAGCATGGTCTCAAAAGACGTGTATGTTGGTAGAACCTTCTATGGTGCTTCCTCCAGATGAACAATTTATTGATTAGTGTCTAAAGATGACTCCATGTGATTCTGTCTTGTAAACAGTGTCCACAAATCACTGTCTTTAGATGGAATCTGATAGCTTGACATTGTTACTTTGTATATTAAATATGAGGCCTGGCATCTATTCAAACTCCTTAAGAATCTGGCCATTTAAAGTTTTGACATGTTTGGCATTTCATGGAACCAGCAGCTTGAAGATCAGTTATGCTAGTGACTCTTCCAGAGTTGCATCTTGTACATAAACTACTAGTATGCCAAATACGCTCGAATGAATTGTGGAACGTATGCAATTATGTATCACAATTCTTGTTTACTAGCATTAGAATTACAAGAAATGTTTCGATTACAGATATGGTCTGTTCTGCAGTTAATGTGAATGAATTTCCTGTCCAGAAACAACATGTATATTTGATTGACTGTCAGTAAGGCTTGTTGCCTTTGTCTTGTAGATTTGGCAGTATAGAACAAACAGCTATCTATCTGAAATGAATAAGTATGTCCAGTTTAAGATGACAATCGGCTAAATTCTACAATATAATCAATATAACTTATTCATTTTAGCGAAAATAAACACTTAGGCAAATTGATAAAGACTTATTTTGGAATTTCAACCAGACTTGTTCTTACCGGTAATTTTCTCAAGTTTTCCATCCTAGAATTACTTACTGGTATTGTTTGTCTATAGAATATTAGACTAAAAAGTCTTATATAGTGAGATCATTTGTCAAGTAATATTTTATTAATATTACATGTACATGAACATATACACACCATAGATATGTAATGTAAAACTCTTTTAACCCTATGATAGATACTACTAATACTGATCGGTATATCTGTAGATACGATAGTCTGTATAGTTGAGTATCACAGGATATGTATTGTGAAATAACTGAATGATTATATTCAACTACTGAGGCACAAAAGATCAATTTAAAGTTACATATCAATATATTATCATGTATGTGTTTAGCATTTAATACCACTATTGTTAACACACTGTTTACAAAAATGTTATTAAATGCAAGTTAGGAAAGTTATACACATGTACATACAATGTTCAAATTTCTCATGTCCATTTACTTGGACTTCGTTGTTAGTATCTATTCAGCAACTGAAATAGAAAATAAATATGAACCAGGTACTCTGGATGATCCATGTATAATAAACATGTATGTTATCATTGTTTAGGCTGTAACACACTAGAGATGGAAAGAGTGTAGATAAATTAATAGGATCGTACATTACTTTTATGTGCAGAATAATATCAAACATGAAATTATAATAAACAGCTTATCTGGGTAATATTTGATAAGACTGTGATATATTCATGTAGCATTTGGTTGGCTTGATTGAGATAGGCACAGGTCATGTACACAATTAATTGGAAACAAGTGAAGGCTTTCGATCGGGATTTAACTGACAGCAGGGATTACCCTGATGCAGGTTTTCCGCGTTCCTGAGGCAACTTTGTGACTTAGGACCCTCATTTCTGCATTACTGTGCATCCTTGGGACCCCCAATCGGATCCTTCGAACATATTTTTGTTTCCGCTAGAACATTTTTTCTGCTACTTTATTTATTGCACTTGTGGTTTATTGAGCAATCAGTATTGTCTACTCTACACGCTATAATAAGTTAGAGGCGTCTTATTGCAATCATGGCAGAACGTTCCATTCCATACTGCTGTCCATTTGAAATAGTCATGTAAATGATTAACTCATGTGCATGTGCTATTTTATTTATAAATTGGATACTGTAACAGTGAACTTGAAATGCATACCCGTTTATGATTTGATCCCCAAAATGCCTCAGGGACTCACTAAATATAAACCTTAAGGGACCCTTGTATGAAAATTTCTAGGGAAACCCTGATTTACTTAAATAAAAAAATCTTTAAAAACGTTTAGGAGCATGCTCATATGGGTTAGACGCAAAACAGCTTCAGACAAAGAGTTTCTTTCTTTGAAATTGTGAAGCTGATTGTTTATTCTGATTAGAAACGTATCTTTTACGGGTACTAAACAATGGGGGGGGGGGTCATCGCTACCATAACAACATCAATATGACTTGACAATGGTTGTTTTTATTCTTATTGCTACTACTCTTAACAAGCGTGTATTCTCAAAATACATGTATATCAAAATCATGAACATCATTAAACATGCAGTATGCCAATCAAGCAATGCAGTTTGTGACCATATAATATACGGTTTGACGTGTTCTAGTACCGTTATATACGCTATTTTCATATTTAAAATCGAAAGGATATTACAAACAAGGCACTATTCGTCGTCAAATTCGTACATTTGATAATTTATCAAATTTCGTCAAAATGATGGCAATAACGGCGTTCCATACCTGGAAAAATGAAAATATTTGATAACCCATAAAACACGTTTCTATTATCAAACAAGTGCTTTTTTATTTATTTTTAACATTGATATGTATTTATATAATTATTAAAATATCCCATTCACTTTAATATCTCAATGTTTGGTAGTTTAAACGACATTTGACCTTGGCCCCGACTTCGCCGTAAAACGACGCACATGCACATCTGTGAAGACGTACAACGCATAAACATAGACAAACCACTTGGTAATCATTAAAAATTAACATAATCGTTACTTACCATGCATATTCCATCGATAATAACACTTCATGACGTTTGTTATTGTTTTTTTTACTGGGCGCCGCCATTAAACTTCGTACGTAAATCGTACCTACCGCTGAAGAGTACTCACTACGGTGTACTATACGTGCCATAACTTCATTTGGAAATTTTTTACATCTTTGACGGTCTACAATTTTGTTTTGCCAGGGTCTACAGGATGCAACTTTTTTCTTGAATATACTAATATGATGCACTTTCGCCCAGTATAAGTTTAGTTTTTGTTGCAATTAGTCCGAGTGAAAATTTTCCTTTACCAGCCTAAAACGTAAACTAGCAAGCTTTTCGGCAAGACTCGGCCCAGTATCATTTCGAACCGGCGTTGCCATAATATTTGCACGTCGTGAGAATCGCTTTATTTTACATTCTGACGCTCTGCGCACAGGTGTTCGACCCGCCATGGCTATTATAGTAGAGGGTGAAAAAAAAGTCGGGTCGAACACCTGTGGCTCTGCGTACACGCATACCCAAATGTACACAAGTATGAACGGTTTTTTTCGCAAATACTTGTATTTAATAAACTATTTGTCGTAAATAAACTATATTACACATTTGAATTACTAATAATGAAAATAACACCATTTTTAGGTAATTTATACTAAATAGATATACCAAAGAGGTCTTTGGATATACCCAAACACACATAAGCCCACTAAATCAGAGAGGTTTGTAAAATTCCGCATTTTTCGGCGGGGACTTGGACTTTTTAATTGTTTCTTTGACTTACGTGAAGGCATTGCTCATTGTACATGTGTTATGATGTTACTGATGCGAGTCTTTGCTCAGCTGGTAAAGTGTGCTGCCTCCCCAGTCCGATTTCCTCATACCTTTTTATCAAGCCTTATTAACACTTTAAAAAGTTCTAGTTGCTAAAATTATATAAAAAATGTCTCTCACAATACTGGTCTGTAAAACAATTGGCCGCAGGAACTATTTAACTTGTTTGTAATGGTTTGGAAAATACCTAGCGTATCATAGGATTTATGTGACAATTGCAAATATGTGTATACACCTGCTTAATTTGTCTAGTAAAAGTGCATAAAGAAATCAACGAAATAAGCAAATGACTGAAAGTATCATTAAAAACATTAGGAATCTTCCTTTTACAGATGAAACATTATAATATCATGTATCTATTTATATCTATGTAGCTCTATGATAATATGAAGTAAGCCGAATAGTTATAAATATATTACACTAGTATACGAATTCATAAGACCATCTGGTGAAGCTGTGAACCTAACCGCTGTCCAGAGTCTCGTGATTTTCGTGTACCATGTGGTGAAAGAACGTGAGTAGTTTATCAAAGGGCTTGTATCAAATAATGCACTTAACTAAGACCGAGTCTACTGTTTCAGATTTGGCATCAAAATGTAGTTACCGTTACATGATCATGTATAAATGGCCGGTTTAAATTTGAATGGACGTAGTGCACATTTGGTAACAAGCAATCTTAACATCTCCGCAATAAAAATCAGCAAACACATTTTCTATGCTATATTTTGCAAGCTTTTAAAATATGGCATGGAGTAAAAAGAAAACCCTGTAAACGATTATTGTCAGACCGATTCGGCCCTGAGTGATAATTTTAAGCGACTTACATGCTCGTTGTGTCTTTTACACGTATTTTATAAATATAGGTTTATTAAAAATAAACAATGAAAATAAATATCATAGATACAGAAGGTGAACTCGCTCCAGAGACACCACTGGTTCTTTTAGACCTGCCGTCCACTAGGACCCCGAAATTCACCTCATCTGGAAGGATCGAGATGGTTCGGCATGTCTTCGGGGTGTTCTGGAACCCTTCCGCATCATTCCGCAACGCTTCGGGAAGCCTTCGGGACCAAAAAATCTTCGGCATCGAAATTTTAATAGTTTTGGACGCTGAAGGTCTTGTTCGGGAGTGCTACGGGAGAGCTTCGGGGTAATCGGGAAACCATCGGCAACCGTTCAGGATGTTCGGGAACCCATCGGCATCCAATCCGCATCATCGGGACGCCTTCTGCAAGGCTTCGTAATCATTTTACCTATCCCGAACGGTTCCCGAAGGATAGCCGAATCGATGCCGAAAGCTCCCCGATAACGCCGAAGGATGAGTTCTACACATGGAAGCTATGCCGATGATGTTAAGAACACATACCAAACAGTTGCCGAAGGCACCAGTTGATCGCTGAAGGGATGCCGAGTCGTCGCCGTATATCCCGAATGACAGCGGAAGCGATGCCGTCAGTTTGCCGACAAGTTGAGATATTAGTTCGGCATCGCATATATACATCGGTAACCTTTCGGCATCCATTCGTAAACCCTCTCGCATTCTCCGCAACGTTACCGCGTCGTTTCCGCACGATCGGGAAACATTCGGGACTAACTCCTGAACTGTTGGCATGTAGTCGGGATACATTCGGCTACTTAAGATTGGCTTCGGCATGTATACCGTGTTTATTCCGCAACCATTCGTATACCTATCCCCGAATGCTCCCTAGACAAAGCTCCGCCAATTTTTATTGATAAATGATCCCGAAGAGTTCCCGAATCGAGCAGATTGTAATCGGCATCCCTTCCGCATAGCATCGGGGTCTAGTGGACGGCAGGTCTTATACATCTGTCTCATAATTTCGTGCCTTCTCATGAAAACCGTGCTTAGTTGTATTCAACTCTTGTATGTGTTCTATATAGTCATTTTGGTGAAATTAGCCAAATAAATCATCCAACAAATATCCTACATCAATTGAGGTCATTATTTTGGACGACACGCCATAGCTGTCACCTTGACGACCAGGAACGATACACCTAGTAATTATTCAAACTGATATTTTTTAACTGTTGTTAATTTTTTTGCATCCCGTTTTCATTATGCATTATTTTTATCACCTAATGCTTTAATACTCAACCCGAATACGCATTTTGATAAGCACTACTCTGTGCCCCAATACAGACCCGTTTTTACGGAGGCACGGATTTCATGGGAAACAGTCACCAGGATTCTGAGCATCGACCTAGACATCAAAAAGTTATGATTTTACGAGTTTTCGTGATGATTTTTAAATTTTCCTTTTTCTTATAAGTTAGGTTAACATTTTTTCTTCCGAAAATGGTGCAAACAATTTGAAAATTTGTATAGGCTAGTGCGCATGCGTCGATGAAACTGTTATGGAGCACGGAGATACGAGACAACAGCATACATGCTAGGTTTATAGCACCCATACATGATGGGACCTAGGTTTAAAGTCTCATCCGAACGACAGTTTTACTATTAGTAAATTTTAGTTAGTCAGCCCGAGATTCGAACCAACAACCCAAAGATCAGAATTCTCGTGCTCTCATGCTTCATTAATGATAACTCTTGTTATACAGTCGGGATGAGTCATCGTCCTTGATTATCTATAAATAGAACAATAATACGTTTTGTCGTCCAATCAAATGCCGAGTTTCACGAACGTTAGCCAATGAGCGCTCTCACGTGACGTCGGTATAGAAGCCATTGTGACGTTACTAGGAAACGTCAAAACGTTCATCCGGCTTTTCGATACGATACAATGTAACATAGTGGTAAGTTAACCTTGTGATTTATTTTATTTTTGAGAAAAACGAACAATGTTTTAGTTAAATTATATTATACACGTATGTACACATCAAAGTAGCATGCTTTAGATGAACTTGTATGGGAATATCATTGTTGGAAAGTATTTTAGAATAGATCTATTAATTAATAGTTTTAAGAGAAGGAAATGTAACTTGGTCTGGAGGACTTTTCATGAATTAATTTGAATTGCTCCAATTATTGATACGATTACATGTATAAAAATAAATATGTGAATGTTTATTCAGTATCATGAAGTGCAGTATAGATCCAAAACATTATTCATAAATTGGTAATTTTTATGGATTTTAAATAACATTTACGAGAGTTTTAAAACAGGTAATACGTAATTATGACACTGTACATAGTTTGTGAAATACTGAAAGGCAGTGTTTCCAGAAATTATTGAGAATCAATCTATATAAAATAATGAAACTAGGCATAAGTAAAACAACTCTATCTTGGATTATATATTGGCTTAGCCATCGAACACAATATGTAGTGGTTGATGGTTCCACCTCAGACTCTCTGCCAGTTCTAGCAGGTGTTCCGCAAGGTTTAGTCCTAGGTCCATGTTTATTTCTTTGTTTTATAATCGATATGCCAGACTCCAGGATTCGATTATTTGCTGATGACACCATTAATTACCTAACAATTGACTCTTCAACTGACTCTTACAAACTACAAGATGATCTAAATAAATTAAGAATGGGAAAAGAAAGGATCTATGGAGTTTATTCCAGATAAATGCGAAATAATAAGAATATCAAATAAAAATAAAAATATCATCTTTCCCAATAAACTTCATAACCAAGCAACCAATAATGCTAAATACCTCGGAATAAAAAATAAGTGATGATTTCAGCTGGAAAAAACAAATTGAAATAACAGCTGCTAAGGCAAAAAATACATTAAGATTTGTTAAAAGAAATGTTTGAAATGTAATAACCAAAATATTAAAGAAACAGCCTATAAGGCATACGTTCGCCCACAATTGGAATGCTGTAGTACAATCTGGCACCCGTGGAAAAAATCACTAACTCGTGAACTTGAAAGGGTGCAGAGAGCTGCAGCTCGATATGTATTAAACGATTATACCCACTCTAGTAGTGTCACAATTTAATGCTAGAATCACTCAAATGACCAACACTCGAAATTCGCAAAATTTATTCCTCCCTTGTTATGCTCTACAAAATCTCCCACAACCTTGTCAATGTTGACCACAGCCATCTCTCTAACACAAGGAAACATTTAAACTACAATATACCACCTTCAAACTCTAACTACCACAAAAACTCATTTTTCCCTAGAACAATTAGATTCTGGAACGCCCTGCCTTACGACAGTGTTGATCTCCAACACTTTACAGCTGGCCTGGATTCGTACATGTGCTAAATGTCACCCCACTGTTTTTACCTTTTAACAAATTGTACATACTATACTTTTACCCTAAGCATACAAATCATGTATTATGTATATTAATAATTACTTGTTTTAAACTCATATTATTAACCACTGTCCCGATCTCCCAGTCAATATCAGTACTTGATAGTTGGGAGTATCCCCGTAGATGTAGATAGATCAATTATTGTATTATTGCAAATATCTGAATGGGAGATATATGTCTAATTTGTACATTATTTAATAGATCTAACGTTAGCCTATATGTAAAACATAGAATAAGTAAGTTATGTTGAAATAGTTTCGTATGAAAGGTCATGGAGGCCTCTAACTGGGTCGTCGAAAACATTGCCTCAAAATAAAGGAAGGGGTATGGTTATAAAAGGCATTATTATTTGCGCAAACCGAAGAGATATTAAGTCCAAAATACTTCATTGCGTATCTGAACATGTTACTCATAAGGTTAAAACACTTTTCACTTGTTTGAAAACCTAAACACTTTGCAAAATCATAGTGCATGCCTAAAAACTACATTTTGTGAATAAAATACTAAAATATACCTATTTTGGGGTCAAATCGAGAATGTTGACATACTAGGGCCAAAATATGGAGTTCCTTACAATCGAATATTTTTTTATTTTCAATTAACCTATGGAGAATAAAAAGAAATACCATAAAAACAGTGCCCAACGACGCTTTTTATAACTTTCCATAGTGAATTTTCAAACGCAACCCATATATTTGGTAACATCAATTTGCTGCAACCCCAGGTGCAATTTTTAGCTCAAGTTAGTTTAGAACATACACATTCTCATTGAGGTTGCATATTTTGTCAATAAATTGGTTCAAGGGTAAATTATGAACTTTCGCTAAATAATTTCAAGTTAAATGAAGGGTCTAAATTTGGCATTGTACTCAAAACTTTTACGACTTGTGGGTTAAAATTCCTGTTTCCATGCCGACCATCGCATTGTGTGAACTAAAATTATTGACAATCCATACACTGAACATTCCATACCTAACTTATACAAATGAACAGTTGTTTGGGTTTTTTCTAATAAAATAGTTACACCATTTTGAAAACACCTAAAACATTCTCAATAATTTCTGTGAACACTATCTAGATCTATTGGTGCTATATTATTATGATATGTTTTGTCTCTATAATTATCTTTTCAGTTCATCACAAATCGTATATATCGATCTACCAAGTTGCTTCATGTACCGCTAGTGTTATGGAGTTTAAAGGTACGTCGCTTGTATTCTTAAATATAATAATTATATTGTTTGTGCAATAGGCATACACACTATTTCTCGTCTGGTCGAATGTTTGTAATGGAGGTCCGCTAATACACACTTGCAAAAAACTGATCTTAAAGACATGCAGCATAATTTCAGTCAGTTTTGCTATATGATTTTCGAACGCTTTTTAGTATACATTTGTAGGTGTATTTTACACAAAACGAAATGACGGGAAGTAGACCAAATTTTACCCAAGCAAAGGCGATAGTAACAATGAGAACATGCCGAGTTTGACGCCCGAAATCACGAAACTACAAAGATATGCATAAATTTGCATTTTTTTCGAACGACCACTCGTAAAACATAATGAAAACTTCATCTTGGTTTTCATAATGGAAATTAGAACTATTGCCCGTATATACTATATTATGTGTTCGTCTTTGTTTTTCGGACTATGAGTATCTCTACTTCTTTACTGTTTTCCAACTACTCTCTTCCCTCAAACATGATATCACGGGGACACAGACCCGATCTCCCGAAGCATTTAAAGTAGAAATCTCAACTCAAATTGAAATTTTGCTAAAATCAGAGTCGCAATTAGAGGTTAATCTGAAGTTCCAGCTCTTGACATGTGTACTGTAATGCACTCATAACACCATTCCTGTTCAGTGATGCTAATTTTGAGACCATCCTCTCATGGAAATAAACATTACGACGCGTACCAACATTTGAGATGAGAACTTGCTCAGATTTAGATGCTTCGGGTGATCTGGGCCTGATCACGATGACCAGCGAGTCTCATAGTTTCGCTTGTATTCCATATTTCATTATTTCTTCTAATTGTGTATTGGTTTCTTTCTTTCATTATTTCTTCTAATTGTGTATTGGTTTCTTTCTTTCATTATTTCTTCTAATTGTGTATTGTTTTCTTTCTTTCATTATTTCTTCTAATTGTGTATTGGTTTCTTTCTTTCATTCTTTCTTCTAATTGCGTATTGGTTTCTTTCTTTCATTATTTCTTCTAAGTGTGTATTGTTTTCTTCTTTCATTCTTTCTTTTTCTTCTTTTTGCTGTTCGCTGTTGCTTCTTCTTTTCACTCTACACAATCTCAGAACTTTACAAGCGTCCACATGGGACATATACCAAGGATAAAGACGGAATAATCGTCAGATCTAAGGGATTGGCAAACAACAGTATTGACGAATGCGTCCGCCAACATGTTAGGAGTTTTATGGTGAGTAGTGCTTAATTGAAATACATTATTCCCCTTTGATCGACTAACGAAGTTTTATGTCTGGAGAAAGCTATCAACCCAAGTTCAGTCTCGATGACATATGGCTAGGGTATGGGTTTCAAACTCGGTAGGTAGCGGGTTCGATCCAAGGCCGCTTTATATTTAATTGTTCCAATGATATACTCAGATGGCGGTGGATAAGGTTACCAGCAGCAAGGGGTATCGGCCGACAATAAATATATTTTACTTACCATGACTAATATATCTACTGGAAATATTGAATCAGGTCGGGAAATCGGGAAATTAAAGTTAATAATTTATTCATAATTAATCACGTGTATTTAAAAGAATTCGTGTCTGTGTCAATTATATTTGTAAAATAATGAAATACTGTTTGATTTATAATGACTGGCATAATTGCAGAGCCCAAGTCCAAGACCTGGTACAGGCTCTCAGTATTCCGATGATTTTGAGACCGAATCATCCAATGGTGAAGATGATATTACCGCTGCTGATCGTCTTCTTCAAGAGCTTGATGATATACTTGGTGACACAAATGTTGACAAGAATCTTAACAGAGATATCGGCAAAGGTGTTGGCAAATATGTAGACAATGGTATCGGCAAGAATGCATACGCAGATGTCGATAAAGGTGCATACAGAGATGTAGGAAAAGGTCTGAAAATAGAGGTCGACAAACGTGTAGACAGAGAGGTCCACAAAGAAACCAAGGTGCTAGCGCGTGAACCTACTGAAGTGAAGAACCAGGTGCAGTTACCCACCACAAAATGGAACGCCCAACAGCCACCAGTGGCAGTGAACGATGATTTCGGACGTGAAATCAAAATTCAACTACCAGCAGCTCCAGAAGGTCTAATGGCTATCAAACTACCACCTTTGTTTCCATTCAACAAGCAAATGGATATCGCCATCCAAACTCTAGAAGATGAAGTCGAACAAGCTGTGGCAGATTTAGAAATCACCGAGTCAAGCTCTAGAGATAGCCAGCGTACCAAAAGGAGAAATGGATTGCGAAGGTTTATGTGCGGTATGTGTGGTGTTACGGATGACGAGAGGGAAGAAGTAGACAGCGATGAGAAGAAATCCTCTAACAACTGCTTTAAGCGCATGTGGAAGCAGTTGAGAAAGTTGTTTTAAGTGTGATGTGCAGGGGCGGGGCTAGGGGCATATGACATTAGTTTTTTACTATTTATGTACAGTGTTTGTACAAAGAGTCTGAGTACAACAAGTGTCCTCACGTGACAAGAAGCCCCGCCCCTGCAGTAAGCTCCGCTCACCACACCCCGATGAAGACATGCGTTTGTCTTGACAAAACATTTACAAGTAACTGATAAGATGACGGCATGCATAAACACACATGTAATACTAATTGTGCGGTGGTTGTATGCTTACACCTTGGTTGGTACGTTTGTATTGCTTTATTCGCAATCACTTTCGCACGGTCACCCATGATTGTGTTAAGTTGAACGATATGCATGTGAAGATGGGCGATGAATCACGTTGGTCGGAGCGTTCCCGGGAGATAACCTCTTAGATTGACGCGTCATTATGTCTTCTATAAACAACTATTTAACATTTAGAAGGTATTCTAGGAGACACTCGTGTATGTATTTTTAACCAAATAAACATGCATTGTATATGTGATGTTGTGTTATATTTTGTTGTGTTGTGTTATTAGGCATCGGAGGTGGTCGGGTGAATTTTCACCAACGTTTTGATGATTGTCGATCATTACTGGTAATCATTGGGAATGGTCCCCGATATTCGGGTTCCCCGAAGCTTCCATGGGTTGTCCGCGTTGTACATTTTCAAGTCAGTACAACTCAATTTTTCAAAGTCTCCCTTTTTCACAAACTGCCTTACACGTCTCCCTCGAAGCTTTCCTGAGACACGGTGAAAATAAAAAGGGAATCATATTGGTTGACGCTCAGCATGAAACACATTGTCGCGAGTGTATGGTTAATATATCTTAGCCTATAAAACGCCATCATATACTCGTACATGTATGTGTAACAACCCTCATTCAAGAGCAACATATTTTATAGAGAACAACGCAAAACATGGCACAGAACAGTATGCGAAACACAGTTCGTGGTTTAATAAGTATTGCATTGAGGATCTTACATTCGTGTTTTTTCATATTGAATTTATTAAACGCGTTGGATAAAAGCAAAACCCTAATTACATAAGTGATAAAATACGAGGCTCTGTCGAGTATTTTATAACTTTTATGGAACGAATTTAATAAATGCTATATGGAAAGATTCTTTTTGTCACATTAGCAAAATAAGCCCTGTAAATGTGTAAATGTAAAAGTAGACAGAAGAGGATAGAGTCAGTGAGTAATGGCTTTAAAATAAATGCGCAAATAAACATAGTGCAGCACTGTATTTCAATTACCGTTACAATGTTGTATTATTATGGGAGCGGGACGGGAATATTTTAATCGTAATTACGCCACGGACCTGTTTTTTCTATGTATCCTGTGTATCTATGTATATTTTTCAGCGCGCATGAATACATAAAAAAGTTATCAGCTGCCTCATTTGTATAGTTATTACACTAATGAGTAGTGTAATATGGAGTGCAATACACTTAAACGAATTTCTAATTGGCCACCCTAATCATCTGATAAATTATATCAATAAATCTTAGGCTGTGTTATTGTTCATTCCACGCACTTACTTATCTATTTCTGGAAAGAAATGGCGTATTCATATACAAAATCATCCATGCGTAACGGTTGGTGCGAAATTGCACAGCTTGGAATAGTATCGTATTTGGTATAAATTTGTTCCCTGTAGATCGACTTTTCTTTAAACACTATAATTTGTGAACATGGGCCATGTGGAACGCGCTCGTGACGTCAGATGCATGCATACATTGAACGAATTTCTGATTGGCCACGTGTTTTTATAAATTAGTTTAAAAAAATGCTTTTAGAAGAATATAAATAATCGAAACCCCGATACTGTCCAATTTTATTGATAGAAAATATGTTTCTCGCAGTAATTCGAACTAAACCCCACGTTATTATAAATATCGCTTTTTACAAAAAGACGTTTTGACGTACATGTCTCGATTTTGGTGCTGGTACTCGTCATTCTAACGGCCTCAGCGCACCCCGTATAACTTATTCTCGCCAGTATTAATACCTTTCATTAAACCAATCGACAGAGAATACATTTTGACTAATTTCAAAAACTAAACTTGTCGGGCACTTGAACCACGCGCACATAAGCCATTTTGCACTATCTGTTCCGCATGCATGATTTTATACATGCATGCGTTATTTATTTCTTGAAATCGATAGATAAGTGCATGTAATGAAAATACATGTAAGCACATTTTAGAAATTCGACTGAATATATCGCATAATATAATATTTCATTGGGTGGCCAATTAGAAATTCGTTTAAGTGTATGTGGGTTTAAACTCTCGCGCCGTGGTTTATGTAATAAATAGTATTAGTATACCATGTATGACTCAGATATCAGCCTGCATTACAAACCTAGTTGTTGTTCCAAACATTTAATGTCGACTGTGATGTGTCATGCAACAGTAATGGGAAAAACTGTAACTAAGAGAGCAAATGCATTAATATTAACAATATTATCAGTTTATACCTAGTTGTTGCGTATTTAATTACTGATCATAAATTTATGAGTAGCGTTCATACTCGTTAATATGACAGAACCTGAATATGCCATTTCATAATTACTATCAAATAAAGAGATCAGAACCAATATAAATAATTACATAATTCAAGCGAAATGGGTTTGCTTTATTGCAGAGAATCATAAATATTTGAAAAAGTTATTCGGCGTCAAATTTGTGTTACTATATGATTCTCATCAACAAATGATTATTGAGTTCTACGAGGGGTGTTCCAGAAATAATAGGACTTTTCTCATAACTATTTACTCAATGCATACATTTTAATGAAATTTGTCTCATATGCTTAGCAATGTATGCTCTATTTACTGGTATCATCAGAAATTCGTCGTTGATGATGATGCTCATACAAAGCGTTGTCATAGAAACCATGTAACGCCAAGGCGGGTCACACTATTATTTGACATTACCATCCTTATTAAAAATGTGAATATCTCATTAACCACTTGATAAATGTTAACGCCTAATTGTATGTGATTACGTGGATGACTTTGACATGCGCATGCAAACTTTTGAAGAAATCGGTCTGTGTTTGTTGCCATAAGTCAGTTCTCATGGGTATGTATCTAAGCGCTTCATGAATGAAAATGATGCCAGCCCAAATAAAGAGAAACCGCGCAATTGTCAAATAATGGTATACATTTGGAAAACCAACAGTGCTAACCAATGAAATAATGAAATGCATTGTAATGTAGTGGCATTAAGCAGCCATATGTGTTCTGTTGGCTCAAATTGTTTACAGATCGCGGATTTATAAACTTATAAATAAGCACAGGTGGGGTTATTGAAAATTAAGTTGACGTTAATATCACTATTTGTACCCTGATAGACGCTCCAAGGTTTGAGCAATTTCTAACATCATTGCAAGACATTTTTTGTGAATAGGGGTACGGAAACACATTTAAACAATCGGAACAGTGGTATTAGATCTGTTTAGAAAGTCAGGATGACTATAAATAGAATTATTAGATGTTTCTTTATGTTAAAATACTGTACTTGAAATGCGACGTCATAATAACGTCACGGTGCAACCCGCCTCCTTGATACATAGCAAATTCAATGTTTAATATATTTCTTATTTTTCATTCAATTTCTTTGATATTTTGCATGTTTGTCAGTGATAGATCAAAATTTAATTATATATAATTAGTTTTATTAATTTCTGATTTGCCTTGTTGCTATGAAAAAAGTCCTATTAATTGTGGAACACCCCACGTAAAAGGGAAAGCAGCACTTACATGAAAGAGCATAATACAACGCATCATCAACTCTTAGTTTACTCAGATAGAAATAAAAACACAATGCGAGTAATACAACAATAGGATAACAACAGTTACTATGATGCACGCAGTTACAAGAGAAATAACGAAACAAATGTAAATGTATGTATTTTATAATAAATAAACGCGAGTCAAACATTTCGCCAATATGCTATTCTGAAGAAGCAAGTGGACGAACCCTTTGAGATACAGACGTAGTATGCGTTGATTGAGTACATGCACTAGTAGTAATACTGTACGGTCGGAATTTGCGTTTGATCAGTCGGTACACTCTCTGGGTACATAGAAACCCAATCGCAATGGACAACCCTTGTAACGTGTTAAATATAATAAACAAACGACAATTTTCCCTGTGATGTTGGCAATGAATGCAAGAACCCATATTTGACCCATTATAATCGACAATTTTATATGAATGAAAAAAGTACGGGACTGTCTTTTGTTTTGTACTCTGGCTCCTTGCTTCAAGCCTTTTGTGATAAAATACACAATGAGACCGTATGATATTAAGTCAAATAACTTAAATACTGCCAATGGACCCACAAAGAACAACAGCAGTGCATTTCTTGAAGTAATCCAACACACACCTTGACGTGGTTGGAAACAATTGACTGTTTCACTAACAACCGCAAACTCGAGCACAAGAGCAAACTTACTTACTGTATCTATTACATAATATCACCTACTCCTGGTACATGTATGCAAGCAAATTGATCTGATAACAAGTGGGTACCGTCATGCTGTCTGCATTGGGGCAATAATCGTTTAACATGCTGCAAATTCCATCACACGAGCACCTCTGTGTAAGGAGAAAGTCGAAATAAGCGCTACAGTTGAGATACAGACGTAGTATGAGTTGATTGAGTACTAGTAGTAATACTGTACTGTCCGAACCTGCGTTTGATCAGTCGGTACACTCTCTGGGTACATAGAAAACCAATGGCAATGGACAACCCCTGTAACGTGTTAAATATAATAAACATGTACCAAACGACAATGTTCCCTGTGATGTTGGCGATGAATGCAAGGACCCATGTTAGACCCATTATAATCGACAATTTTATATGAATGAAAAAAGTACGGGACTGTCTTTTGTTTTGTATCCTGGCTCCTTGCTTCAAGCCTTTTGTGATAAAATACACAATGAGGCCATATGAAATTAAGTCAAATAACTTAAATACGGCTAATGGACCCACAAAGAACAAGAGCAGTGCATTTCTTGAAGTAATCCAACACATACCTTGACCATAACGTGGTTGGAAACCATCGACTATTTCAGTAACAACCGCGCAAACTCGAGCACAAGAGCAACACTAACAATGACAAGAGGAGCACTCCAACTATAGATACTGTAAGCATTGAACCTCTTCGAAGATTCACCCCTTCTATTACTAATGCTCATTGTATTCACAAATGTCAACAAAAGATCCATTGCAATAACATTCATCCAACTGAAAGCGGCCAAGAAGAAATAGTGCATCACAACGGCCACATATTTACATAATACAGAAATCTCTGACATCACAGGCGACAGCAAAAATAACAATTGCGCTACCAACAACGATATACACAAACAGACCAAATTCTTACCAGGGATATTCAACAGCTCCGTAAACACAAAATAGACAATTATGGTAATAAGCAGTGCCACAACCGAGATAATTAGTCCAATAAAAGACATTAATCGTTCGACGTTGTTATTTGCTTGCAAATGTCTTCCATCCATCAACGACACACTCGTATTTACATGTATACACAAATAAATATCACTTCCATTAATCAAGTACTCCGTATCATTGTAAAGTTTGTTTCGGAAAATAATTTGATTCGTTCCATTTCTATATTCAAACTCATTTGTATTAAGTTTACTGAGAGGGCATGGTTCCGTCTCCTCAACTAGCGTCCCTTCACTGGTTGCGGATGTATTTAGGCCAGGTTTAATGTCCACTACGTTATCTCTCGGTACACATTTGCCATCTAATGGTTCAGCGTAATCCGGGCATATTATATTTCTACAGACTTTTGCCAATGGGTCATACATTTGATCTTTATTACATTCCTTAAACTGCAGCAATCTTTCTTCATACTTAGAATTATTCCAATGGTTTTCAACTGATTGTTTCGTGTTTAAATCTACCAACATTCGGTAGTTGCCAAAATCTTCCACGTAATTGCTGTCCCTTAAAATCCGACACGTTAGTTTCTCTGTCACATCATTACATGATGCGCAATATGTGTTTTTGAATACAACATACGGGTATTCTAGAGCCACTAATAATGTCTGACCCTGTTCACATTTCTCTCTGATGGAACTCGCGGTATAGTTAGCAGGACACGTGGAAGTTATGTATGTGTTATGCAATTTGCAGTCACGATATGGGTATCCCTTGGGTGCTTCAAAAACTTCAGGCCTACATACCGAATAAGTTTCATTTATTTTACACTCACGAATCACGTTCCAAAAATGGTATTCAAGAACGTTATTGCAAAGAGCACAGTACATGTTTTTGTAAGTAAGACCTTCTATGATCTTATCAGAAACGACGATTTTAGACAGAGTATCATTAGGCGATGAATCAATTTCACAAAGGGCTTTTATTGTGTTGTCTTTCCAATCCGTGGCACATGTTGTTACAGACATAATACCTCCTACAACTGGTACGTGTATGCAAGCAAATTGGTCTGATGACAAGTGGGGTATCGTCATGCTGTCGGCATTGGGGCAGCAGTCGTTTAACATGCTGCAAATTCCATCACACGAGCACCTTTGTATACGGGAATTGGCTGAAGGAGCGCTACAGTTGCTCAAACAATCTTTTGAATCATCATCATTTGGTATTGTTATTGCTGTAGTTTGTTCTTCATTATGTGTGGTTGCATTAGCTTTGTCCATTGAATTAGCAATAGAATTGTTATGTACAGAATCACCATTAGCTCCCACTGATGATCGGATCATCAATAGGACAAAAATTAATCCTATCAGCGTAATTAACCTCTCCATTTGTCAGGATGCACATTCAAAAGAATAAATTATTGAAGCATCTTGTATTTTTACTTTTAACTTGTTTTCACTATAATCAACATAAATGAAACAAAGCACTCTCGGTTTTGCTTATTCTCAAATATTGAATGTTAACCAAAAACACAGACGATGGTGCTTATCCAATATCGCTCAGAGTGCTACAATAACTGTTTTAAACTATTCTGCAATAATTACTAGTTGTCGGCATGTTCTATGCGTTGCATGGGCGCTTTTTGGTTGATAATTCGATGCATTAAATGTCAACCTTGGCTAAAAGCTATTTGTAATTAATTTTGTAGTTTGGGCAATTTGGAACCAATATAAAGGATTGACCTTTCAATATTTGTCAATCGTGTTTTAGGATGTAGAATTACTGCAAGTTATATAATTGAATAGTGTCATAGGACCAACATGGCATTTGCATTTAGGGCGAAGATAAATAACGCTCATGACTATGAAATAGGCTACCATCACACAACACCAACATCACACTTGTTGCTCGCGCAAATTATGTTATTATTATATTTAGCTTCCATTTAAGCCTCAAAAACCGGAACAATCAACATGCAAATACATAGTACATATATCGATATATCATTTTAAGTTAACATAATCGTCACTGCTCAGTAAATATATTTGGTAAATCGTGTCTTAAACCAGGCGCGTAGCCAGGCATACGCCCGTACGCCCGGGCGTACGCTCCATCAGAAAAATGAAAAAATAAACTGAATCAAAAAGGCAATAAAAATCGACGCCTCACTAGGGTTAGGCATAAAATTAAATGTTGGAGGCCCTCCTTTTTGGTTTCACCTCATATTTTAGTTTTTTTTCTAGCTCGCTTCGATCGCTCATTAGCTTTAAAATGAACCATCTGATAGAGATCATGTTTCTTTGGCATGCTTCCAAAATATTTTTTTCAAGCTGCTCGCTACGCTCGCTCAATACTTTTTTATACAAACTGCATATACGGCTTGTTGCTCACGTATTAACGGTGTTTTTTTTCTAGCTCGCTTCACTCACTTAGTAGGTATTAAGTGAACGCCATAAAGTAGGGAACGTGTATATATGGCCTGCTGCTTCGGGAATCAGTGATTTTTCTAGCTCGCTTCGCTCGCTCAGTGCTATTATAAGTAAATGTCATCAAGGAGGGAACGTGTATGTATGCCCAGATGCTTAGGGAATCAGTGAATTCTCAGCTCGCTTCGCTCGCTCAGTACTATTATAAGTGAATGTCATCAAGGAGGGAACGTGTATGTATGCCCTGCTGCTTAGGGAATCAGTGATTTTTCTAGCTCGCTTCGCTCGCTCAGTACTATTATAAGTGAATGTCATCAAGGAGGGAACGTGTATGTATGGCCTGTTGCTTAGGGAATCAGTGATTTTTCTAGCTCGCTTCGCGCGCTCATAACTATTATAAGTGAATGCCATCAAGGAGGGAACGTGTATGTATAGCCTGCTGCTCAAGTAAACAGTATTTTTTTCTAGCTCGCTTCGCTCGCTCAGTAATGTAATAATTGAATGTCATCAAGGGTGAAACGTGTATATGTGGCATGCTGCAAGGTATTTTTCTCGCTCGCTTCGCTCGTTCAGTACTTTAACAAGTGGAGGGAACGTGTATGTATGGCCTGCTGCTCAGGTTAACAGTATTTTTTTTCTAGCTCGCTTCGCTCGTAACCATCAAGGATGGAACACGTATGCCATATGGCCTGCTGCTCAAGTAAACCGTATTTTTAGCTCGCTTCGCTCGCTCAGTACTGTAATAAGTGAATGTCATCAAGGAGGGAACATGTATGTATGACCAAATGCTCAGATTAACAGTGTTTTTTTCTAGCTCGATGCGCTCGCTCCGTACTGTAACAAGTGAATACCACCAAGAAGAGAACGTAATTGGCCTGCTGCTCAGGAAAACAGTTTTTTTTCTAACTCGCTTCGCTCGATCAGTACTGTAATAAGTGAATATCATCAAGTAAATAACAAATATATGTGACCAGTTGCTTAGGCTATCAGTCACTGTGTTTTTTCTAGCTCGCTTTAATCGCAAAAAAACCTTTATTGTTTTCTTTAATCACGTGGTACATGTTGCTAAATACTCTCATAAAACTATAACTGATAACGGGCGTACACTCTAAATATACCCAGCTACGCCCCTGTAAACTAATTTGAAATAGTATCCAACTGCCATACAACATTTACATAGTGAATACATTATCAACTTTTAGTTTACCCAGATAGAAATCCAAAACATAATGCGTGGAATAGTAAAACAATATGGCGTCAACTATGATACACGCAGTTACAAGAGATAACAAAAATAATGTAAATGTATGTATTTTATAATAAAAAACATCCGCGAGGCAATCATTTTGCCAATTTGATATTCTGAAGAAGCAAGTGTGCAATTCTTTGGGGTATAGACGTAGTATGCGTTGACTGAGTACTAGTAATAATGTACGATCTGAACCTGCGTTTGATCAGTCTATACACTCTTCGGGTACATAGAAAACCAATGGCAATGGACAACCCCTGTAACGTGTTGAATATAATAAACATGTACCAAACATCAATATTCCCTGTGATGTTGGCAATGAATGCAAGAACCCATATTTGACCCATTATAATCGACAATTATATATGAATGAAAAAAGTACGGGACTGTCTTTTGTTTTGTACTCTGGCTCCTTGCTTCAAGCCTTTTGTGATAAAATACACAATGAGACCGTATGATATTAAGTCAAATAACTTAAATACTGCCAATGGACCCACAAAGAACAACAGCAGTGCATTTCTTGAAGTAATCCAACACACACCTTGACCATAACGTGGTTGGAAACAATTGACTGTTTCACTAACAACCGCAAACTCGAGCACAAGAGCAAACTTACTTACTGTATCTATTACATAATATCACCTACTCCTGGTACGTGTATGCAAGCGAATTGATCCGATAACAAGTGGGTACAGTCATGCTGTCGGCATTGGGGCAATAATCGTTTAACATGCTGCAAATTCCATCACACGAGCACCTCTGTGTAAGGAGAAAGTCGAAATAAGCGCTACAGTTGAGATACAGACGTAGTATGAGTTGATTGAGTACTAGTAGTAATACTGTGCTGTCCGAACCTGCGTTTGATCAGTCGGTACACTCTCTGGGTACATAGAAAACCAATGGCAATGGACAACCCCTGTAACGTGTTAAATATAATAAACATGTACCAAACGACAATGTTCCCTGTGATGTTGGCGATGAATGCAAGGACCCATGTTAGACCCATTATAATCGACAATTTTATATGAATGAAAAACGTACGGGACTGTCTTTTGTTTTGTACCCTGGCTCCTTGCTTCAAGCCTTTTGTGATAAAATACACAATGAGGCCATATGAAATTAAGTCAAATAACTTAAATACGGCTAATGGACCCACAAAGAACAAGAGCAGTGCATTTCTTGAAGTAATCCAACACACACCTTGACCATAACGTGGTTGGAAACCATCGACTATTTCACTAACGACCGCAAACTCGAGCACAAGAGCAACACTAACAATGACAAGAGGAGCACTCCAACTATAGATACTGTAAGCATAGAACCTCTTCGAAGATTCACCCCTTCTATTACTAATGCTCATTGTATTCACAAATGTCAACAAAAGATCCATTGCAATAACATTTATCCAACTGAAAGCGGCCAAGAAGAAATAGTGCATCACAACGGCAACAGATTTACATAATACAGAAATCTCTGACATCACAGGCGACAGCAAAAATAACAATTGCGCTACCAAAAACGATATACACAGACAGACCAAATTCTTACCAGGGATATTCAACAGCTCCGTAAACACAAAATAGACAATTATGGTAATTACCAGTGCCACAACCGAGATAATCAGTCCAATAAAAGACATTAATCGTTCGACGTTGTTATTGGCTTGCAAATGTCTTCCATCCATCAACGACACACTCGTATTTACATGTATACACAAATAAATATCACTTCCATTAATCAAGTACTCCGTATCATTGTAAAGTTTGTTTCGGAAAATGATTTGATTCGTTCCATTTCTATATTCAAACTCATTTGGATTAAGTTTACTCAGAGGGCATGGTTCCGTCTCCTCAACTAGCGTCCCTTCACTGCTTGCGGATGTATTTAGGCCAGGTTTAATGTCCACTACGTTATCTCTCGGTACACATTTGCCATCTAGTGGTTCAGCGTAATCCGGGCATATGATATTTCTACAGACTTTTGCCAATGGGTCATACATTTGATCTTTATAACATGCCTTAAACTGCAGCAATTGTTCTTCATCCTTAGAATAAGTCCAATAGTTTTCAACTGATTGTTTCGTGTTTAAATCTACCAACATTCGGTAGTTGCCAAAATTTACCGCGAATCTGAGCGTTATTAGAAACTCTGGCTGACATGTTAGTTTCTCTATCACATCATTACATATTGCGCAATATTTGTTTTTGTATATCACACATGGGTCTTCTGCTAGAGCCATTAATAATGTCTTGTTCTGTTCACATTTCTCTCTGATGATACTCGCGGTATAGTTATCAGGACACGTGGAAGTTATGTATGTTTCATGCAATTTGCAGTCACGATATGGGTATTCCTCAGGTGCTTCAAAAACTTCTGGCATACAATACGAATAATCTTCATATATTTCGCACTCACGAATCGCGTTCCAAAAATGGTATTCAAGAACGTTATTGCAAAGAGCACAGTACATGTTTTTGTAAGTAAGACCTTCTATGATCTTATCAGAAACGACGATTTTAGACAGAGTATTATTGGGTGGTGGAGCAAGTTCACAAAGGGCTTTCATTGTGCTGTCTTTCCAATCCGTGGCACATGTTGTTACAGACATTATACCTCCTACAACTGGTACGTGTATGCAAGCAAATTGATCTGGTGACAAGTGTGGTATCGTCATGCTGTCGGCATTGGGGCAGCAATCGTTTAACATGCTGCAAATTCCATCACACGTGCCTTTGTATACGAAAATTGGCTGAAGGAGCGCTACAGTTGCTAAAACAATCTTTTGAATCATCATCATTTGGTATTGCCATTGCTGTAGTTAGTTCTTCATTATGTGTGGTTGCATTAGCTTTGTCCATTGAATTAGCAATAGAATTGTTATGTACAAAATCACCATTAGCTCCCACTGATGATCGTATCATCAATAGGACAAAAATAAATCCTATCAGCGTAATTATCATATCCATTTGTCAGGATGCACATTCAAAAGAATAAATTATTGAAGCATCTTGTATTTTTACTTTTCACAGTTTTTTACTATTATCAACATAAGACGAACATATAACTCTCAGTTCTGCTTATTCTCAATTATTGAATGTTAATCAAAAACACAGAAGACGGTGCTTATCCAATATCGCGCCGAGTACTCCAATAACTGTTTTGAACTACTCTGCAAGAATTACTAGTTGTCGGTCTATGAGTGGCCTGAGTGCTTATGGGTTGCTAATTCGAGGCATTAAGTTTCAACCTTGGCTAGGAGCTATTTGCAATTAATTTGGTAGTTTGAATTACCTGGAACCATCATAAAGGATTGGCCTTTCAATATTTTATTATTTTGGATATGTTATTGTCCCAAAATTGACTTTATACTGACTTTCAATATTTGTCAATCATGTTTTAGAATGTAGAATTACTGTGAGTTATATTATTGATAAGTCTCATGTGACCTACATGGGATTTTCAATATTTGTCAACCTTGTTTTAGGGTGTCGAATTACTGTAAATTATATCATTGAATAGTCTCAAATGACCAACATGGCATTTCCACTTAGGGCGAAAATAAATAACGCTCATGAATATGAAATAGACTACCATCACACAACACCAAAATTCCACTTGATGCTGCAGTAGTAATTAATAGTGTCAAATTGTAAATTAATGAACCTTCTAATATATTGACTGTCGTTTATAATACAGTGTACAGATTATAGGCAATGTCTGCCAGTCAGAAAAAAAGCAATCTATGTCCAATCACAGACTGGTACAATATTAATTATTAATGTACAAATACCTGCTTTTGCTTAAACGAAAAATGGCGCATTATATTACGTGACCGATCATCAATTTTTCATCTTCCATTTTTTAAAAACAAAAACATTTTTGTAGATTCACAGTATTTTGAAAATTTTGTTTTGTAAATATAATGGCATATCACACGTGTTTGAGAGGAACAAACATTTGATTGGAGTACCAACTTATAGCGAATTTAGAGCATGGCCAGATGCCACTCGAAAAAAATGGTATGAAGGTACCATGCGTGATTAAATGCACCTTTGAGTTTTCATTCACTATCCGATTCAATATAATTTATATTGAGCCGTTCTCCAGGAAAACCGGGCTTTATGACATTGTAATGTAATGATGCAATAAGATAAAGAAAAATGAATAAAATGAGAAAAAACTTATTTCATATTTAAGTAATTGTATAGTATAGACTTTTTAGTACTATATAGTATATATCCATTAGCTTCAATTTTTCTTTAGAATTGTGTTAAAATAACTTCTGTCGTTGGTGATCGGTTTGTAAAAAGTACTCATATCAAGGAAACCAAGGGTTTAGTTACTAAAAACACATGCGATATTTCCCTGTAAGCAAACACTCACAAATTGGACACAATTCTAAAAGTTTACGCAACAAAATTATCCTATACTGGATCTTTGAAATGCCAGTTGACGTTAAGCCAAAACGTTTAGAGTGACGTACGCGACGTCACTGATAAAGTAGGCGGTACTGGTTGGTTTAAAAAGTCTTTAATTTTGTAAGTACGAGGGGTGTTCCAGAAATAATAGGACTTTTCTCATCACTTTTTACTTAACAATTACAATTTAATGAAAATTGTCCCATATGCATAGCAATGTATGCTCTATATGCTGATAGCAACAGAATTTCTTTGTAGCTGATGATGCTCGTGCAAAGCGTTGTCATAGAAACCATGTAACACTAAGGCGGGTCACACTATTATTTGTCATTACTATCCTTAAAAATGTGAATATCTCAATATCTTCTAGATAAATATTAACGCCTACTTGTATGGCATTGCGTGGATGACTTTGACATGAGAATGCAAATTTTCAAATAAATCGCTTTATGTTTGTTATCGTAAGTCAGTAATCAAGTGTATGTATCCAATCGCGTCATGAATGAAAATGACGTCAACGCCAATAAACGGAAACCACCCGATTGTCAAACAATGGTGCATATTGGGAAAACCAAGAGTGCTTACCAGTGAAATGATGAAATACGTATAATGTGGTGGCATTAAGCAGCCACCCGTGTTCTGTTGGCTCAAATTGATTACAGATCGTGGATTTATTAACTTACTAATAAGCACAGGTGGGGTTATAGAAAATTAAGTTGACGTTAATAAACACTGTTTGTACACTGGTAGGCGCTCCAATGTTTGAGCAATTTCTAACATCATTGCAACACATTTTTGTGAACAGGGTTACGGAAACACATCTAAACAATCGGAACAGTGATATTGGATCTGTTTAGAAAGTCAGGATGACTATAAACAAAAATAATTAATGTTTCTTTATATTGAAATACTGCGCTTGAAATGCGACGTCATAATAACGTCACGGTGCGACCCGCCTCCTTGGTACACAGTATATTTAATGTTTAATAAATTTATTATTTTTCAATCAATGTCTTTGATATTTCGCATATTTGTCAGTGAAAGATCAAAATTTAATTAAAGACAGCTAGTTTGATTAATTTTTGATTTACCATGCTGCTATGAAAAAAGTCCTATTAATTGTGGAACACCCCACGTATATGGAACAATTTGTTAAAATTTACAGAAGCTGTCCAGAAGAGTCTCCTCCGTTTCTAAGCATATACATGTGTATACAGGGTGTCCCAAAAAAACGGGGACCTACCTTAAACCCTTATTACTCATTTATATTTTGATGAATAAAGCTGAAATTTTGTGAAAGTGTATGTAAGTGATCCCCACTTCTAAAAAGGGTACTTGTTTAAATACAGGGCTTTAAAACTGGAAGTGACGTCATCATTTTCACTATGGCAACAATTCACGTTATTATTGCTTAATCACCTGAAAATGGACATTATAAGGAAATGCCATTTGTGTCAGAGCATTTATTGTTAGAAAACAACATTTAAAGTCAATGGGGTGATCAAAATCTTGTAAATAGATAACAAATATGACAAGAAATAGCAAACAGAGGAAAACATGGCGTGTTGATTGACCAAAGGGGAAGTGGAAAACCTTCCTAAATAACACCAACAATCATTCAATGATTAAAAACATAAATATTGTCAAGGACTATTACCAAAAAAGCTTAGACTAAAGAAAGGGGCAAAACGTAATGTTTTATCCAATCGAACAGTTCATAGATATATTTTGGAGTAATTGTGAATGTCAGAAATTATAAAATAGCACAATTTGCTAGCAGAAAACTCTTCTTGCAATAAATCAGCAGCAAAATCAGGATATGTTTGCTAAAAAGTACTGACACCTTCCTCATATCACAGGCCATATGCCCTTAAATTACTCAAACTTGATGCCAAAATTGAACTTGATTGCTATACATAATGAACTAATTTATCACGAGCCATAAACAATGATTTGAAGCACATGAGGAGATGTATGAGGTTAGCATAGAAATATATTTCATTGAATTCTTTAATTCCTGCTTCAGTTAATGGTATTTTACTGAAACATGCGATTGTAAACATGGGAGGTAACTCTAACTATTGAACTAAATAATCACGACAGTGATGCTAGTATTTTGAACAGTGTTCTTTCCTTTTTGTTTTGACATATTAATAGTGTGATATCTATAATTGAGAAAAAAGTTACAAGTGTTTATCCTAGGTTCCCGTTTTTTTGGGACACCCTGTATATTCAACATTTTCACAATTTTGTGTATCACTAGGCCCGGTTTTCCTGAAGAAGGGCTCAAATTTATATTGAGAATATATTATATATAAACAACATTGCAAACATGTCAATGATGCAATATAATTTTTTTTTCGAAAGTTTCAATTGATTGGATTATTGAATTCTTCATTGCCCGAAACAGCACCGTATACAAAAGCCCTTTCTTTAAAATATAGGACAGCATCAAGTCATCATTGACAAATTGATTGTAACCAACATCCATTTTACAAGTGCTGGGCGACTATAACAATAGACCATTCTTCACCAAGGCTGTGTTTACAGTATACGTATTCCAAATCCGGACTGTTCATGTGACCTTGACATCTGGCAGTCAGAGAGTAGAAACAAGATGGCGGCAATCCAAACACTATTAGCCGCTATCATAACATTATTGTTCCTGTTGTTTCGATAGTTAAGTGTTCCTCGTTAATAAAAATAATATTGTGTTATCTCACTCGTTTCCGTTGCTGGAGAGAAACTTCAGGATGTCGTGCCAATAATGATCGACGGGATTGACTTTCAATTAAACCATTTAACTAAACGTGCTTGTCAAAACAACATAAAAATCGATCCTGAGAACAGCGGTCTGCATAATTATACGATTTAATATTCTTTGAATCATTTGTTACTAATACTTTCTAGTGAAATAATGGGAATTATATGCATTGCATTATGGTTAATTTCTCAAGGTAAAGAATCTTTGTTTTCTATGTTTCTGGTTAATTCAGTTATACCTTTAACAATAATTTAGATTCTACTTTCCGGTGAAATTTATAAAAATAAACACAAGAGCTGTGTTGCTTTATGGGGTTTAATTCATTATTACTATATCCAGAAGGCAGTTGGTATATACCGTTTAATCTTTATTTTCACTTTTCAGTCCCGTTTACTAGCGTCATGGTAAAATACTAACTAAGCCAACTTTCTGCAGTTCGTCATCTACCCGTAGGCCTACGTCCAAGCTCTTTTTACAACAACTGGAAATATATCTTCTTATGTGGAGTACAAGACCCGTGTCACTGCCAGGGGGCATAACTTACCATACCCCATACTCAAACACTATAGCACATGCCCCATGTGAGTTATCCAGATTCCTTCCCATTGAGAATACCGAGTGTGATATCTGAGGGAAGCGACCGTTGCGACAAGCTTGCCATGAGTTCTGATGCGATAACCTATTTCTTTTCGAATCACGAAACCCGTTGGTTCTTAAAATACCCAGTGCAGCCACGACAAATGAATTATTATCTCTGGGTGGCCAACCAGTTGTCTATTGTAAGGTGGAAAACACTGAACTCCATATAAAAATGATCAATAACACGTCCGGAAACAAATTTAATACCGCTATATCCAAAGACAAGAGCGTTATTCGCTCTACCACTGGGAACTGGATCACCTAATAAGATTATTTTATAACCATGCTATTTTCATTTCCTTACCAAGGTTGTAAATTTATAATTAAATATGTGTCTGATTGTTTACTCATTTAGCTGGTCACGTGGAAGCTGCTGGCGGTGGTTGGCTAATATTCATGCCAGCCGGAAGTAACATCTCATTTAGTGCATTATGGGAGAATATGAGCTACTCTGACGTCACAGATATGTATCGGCACCAACATATATTTGAACTGATGCAGAACAATGAAATATTCCGTAGTCCACTTATGGACAGGATGGACGAGTTGCAAGTTAACAGCGTATGTACTCTATGTATGCAAATACTGTAAAATCATTAATATTTCAGGGAAATTTAATTTCGTTGATTTCGTGGATGGTCTCAACCACGAAATGAAATCCTTACGAATATAACTAGTTTAATGTAAGCTCTACATTACTTAATGAATAAGGTAAACTTGTAATCACGCCCCCCACGAAATTGCATTTTTTACCGAAAATCAAATGATTTTACAGTATCTCGTAAACTCATCAAACAAATTTGCATCCATAGGTCGAAACAAATGTTTGAACAATGACTGCACTCTGTGCCGTAAACGATATGCGTAAATAAGCTGAGGTCAAGGCTCAGGGGTAATATTTTATCTACATTATGGGATTCGAACATATTGTTATTGACGAACGAACGCAGTTTCCTATGCCATAATATTATACTTCCAATTGTTTCAAATAAGCAATTAAACTCTAGAACCCACTGTCTTCAAAGATGTGGTGTAAAATGAAGTGCCAATCATAAACCAGCAAGATCTACGAAATATTGTGTTACGTACGGAATGCCCCACAAATACCCATGACAATGTTGCTAAATGCAAGGAAGACAGGATAGCATACAGTACAATTAATTAATCTTAAAAAATGAAATGACGCTTTGCAGTTTCTATGAGTTTTCGACCGATCATTTCCTTGGGTTTAATGCTAGTCTAGATCGTCCCTGATGAACGGCACACGTTCTTGTGTGGCACTTACACCCGACGCTAGATGTGCATGTTTGCTAATTACTATTTACATCAATACGAGTAAATAATATTATATAAGGCAAATTGATACCGATATACTGAACTACTAGACACACTATCAAACTTCTATTCAGGTCGAGTTGGTTATCTTCAATGAAAATCTTGGCTTCATGGGTGCGTACGCTGTAGAGTCAACAGGGGATTTCTTTGACGCTGATGTCAGCTACGCAGTCAACGACAACGGTAACGTTCTGTTACAGGAATTTGACGCGTAAGTAGAATCTACAAACATTAGAGTATCATGACTTGATGAAGAAAAAGAAGAAACTAATGAGTAGATCTTTAAAGTGACCAACGGGCATGGTCCACTTACAATAGCTAGGTCGTACATAAATATACATGCATACCGATAGCATTACTCCTCTATACATGTGAGGGAACACACACTAAGCCCTACCTCAATCACTTATGTCCAATCAAAAAGACAACTTGGCTAAATGTATTTGACATTGAATGTAATAAATGTTTAATAATAAGTATTCTTATTGCCAAAACACCTCAAAATCTCTATTTAACAAAGCTCTCCGTAGTTACCAAAAACTCGTTTACTCGGCGCACATTTATTAACAGTTAAAAAGCATGCAGTTTCTTGTAAATTTGTGAATTTATTATCGTGCGTGTCTATAAATGAACTTTACTGCATGCAAATTTATAATATCTATGCATAAAATTGTATGTATTCATATTTTTCAGACCATGGGGTCCGTCCGTGTATTTATACAACACGTCAAATCAAATGGCCGTCATGTCCTTACAACTGAACTCGGGAATAGCAGGTCTGCATGGGGAACAATTTATAGTCAGTGTTAATGAAGCGGCAGATGAATTTAATGACGCAGGTATATACTAATATTTGTAAAACAAATCCGACAATTGAAATATTATTAGGTTATAGAGCTATAGTCGATTACAAAGTAATAGAATTGTTTTATGTACACATGGATACAATATGAACTACTTTACTTGTTAACATGTCAGACTAACTATCCGTACATTTCTTTTGTTTTTAAGTGAATGTTGGCTGCTTTCAAGTCATACCAGATGCTGGATTAAATGTATCAGCACTGTCACCAGTGTTTGAATGCACGATCCGTTGTCTAACAGAAACTGGTTGTACTCACGTCGGGTTGTATTGGGATGGTAGTCGAGTAAGTAAGACAAACACTCGTTTCTAGAACACTATCTCTAACTTTAAAAACAACAATATATCCTGTAGTAGACTGAGTCCGGAAGTGAACAACAATACTTTCATGAACATTTAAAGATATATGATTACGTGTACACAAACTGTACAGCAATTATTTAACACATTTAACAAAAGTTTTACAACTCCTTCTCATTATCTGCTAAAAGCACAATGTCATCAGCATACAAGAGCATACAAACCGTTTCGTTGCCTTTACTAACTTTAATGATTTAGCCTTATCCCCGGATGACCCCCAAATATCATGCCTAAAACTGCGAAATCCAGCAACAAAATATACCAAAACGGTAACATCAAGTGACAAAACGAGGCATCACTATGATCGGACCCAGTTCTAGATACCGGACAGTGCCCAATGCCCTTCAACGACCAGATCACAAAAACATGACAAACCGTTTACGCCGTTTACGCACTGATCGACCAAACAAGGTTCCCGTATGATTTAACCCAGTCACCCAGTTATAGACCTCGGTAGACCATTACGTCCATGTCAAAACGGTAACCACTAGTGACCAGAACAAGTCAATTTTTTAATACTACCATAAATTTTAAGCCAACAGATGTGACCTCTAATGTAGCAATCAACTGGTCAAGCTGCAACAGTAGCAATCTGTTGTTAGAAAAAGTTGGAAAAACAACAGTAGACGGATAACCCAACAGTCCCACAAACTATATATCGGCGGACGGAAAGATACAAAACTTAATTATTTGTAAAGCCCCTCTTGCGAAAAAACAACATCCCAACCCCTACACTAGCATATAACCATATTAACAAATATGAAAGGGTGCGAAGGGACACGTGCGATTCAGTTAAGGGACAAATAAGTACATTTTGTAATAGGAAAAGAAAACAAAATTAGCTCTCATATTGTCCCCGGAAAAAAGACAACTAGAGATAAAATATGACTTTCAGTAGAATGTATTATATCGAGAAATTCCACTATAAACGGTTTATGTTCTGGACATCAAAACCAATATCATTATTTTTAATAAATTGCTTTTAATAAAATATGAAACGAAGAGCCGAATCAACATCCTTCAGGGCACGAAAGGACACGTGGAAGCAAAAAAGGCACAATGCCCAACGAATTTAAAGGGGTCGTAGGCTCTACATACAGTGTCAAACACGAAAAAACAGTACACAACACAGCTGTATGATATGAAGGCCTGTACCATGCCTAACACGACATAAACCCGATATCCCATCCCGCAAGTTTGTCGCCTCAGTCAGTCAAACCACACGGGGACAAGAGCAAAGTGACAAGTATAGAACAAGAGACAATTCACATCACAATGACATGCCAATATACTTGTAGATAGACCAGACGGTATACATATGTTTTTTTAAAACTACAGATAGCGAAGTTGCAAAACGCACCTACAAAAAGAACTCATACGAGTACACTTGTATTTTAGTAGTTTCCTGTTATAACTATTAAGTGAACAATGCGTATATTATAAAAAGGAAAGTTGTCTATGGGGCTTCCGCTGAGGGCTTAAACGTTTTAAAGTGCACCAAACCTCACACTTACCTCATACACAACCGTAGAGAACAGGACTACTGTCAAGATTTTCTTGTCAAATTGTTTTCGCCGTATTACAACGTTATTAAACATAAATAATTACGAATTGCAAGCAATACAGACGTCCCCTACTTTCTGTTGCCATGGTAATCACAAGTTTTGTCCGAATTAACAATAAACACGTGCATAACCTCCTTATTAGTCCAAATCCACATACCATTGATAACTGTTTTAGTTACGTTTGTATGGTAGGATCCAGATTTTGAAATATTTTCTCTATTTCCGGATCCATGGCAGCCATAATGTTTCTCCAAATAAAATAGACGTGCATAATAGGCTAATTGGTCAGCATACACACTCCAAGTTTCATAAACCTAGCTTGAAACTGTTTGAGTTATTGCAGGATTCAGACGGACGGACGACTGGATGTCAAACCTATACCTGAAAACCGGTACGGGACTTACGTATATGTACAGTGTTTATGACAATTAACTTGTTATTCTAGAACGAACACATGTGTTTGGAACTCGCTAGTAAACCTACTATACCATCAGTTGGATGCGATGACTCAACCATTGAAGGATGTGCTGGAAACATGTGTATCATGTACGATATCGCACCACCTCTGTATGTAAATGCCGAAGTTTACGAAGTTGGTAAGTAACATTAACACCTGTGACCATGTAGCGCTCGTTGTCTTTACCATATCTGTCAAGTACTCCTATTAAAGCGGAGTTACTCCTATTTTCATTGTTAATTTATGGTTTTCAAGTTCGCTTTACGTTGAACAAAGGTACTTTTAAGTGCATCTTGTGACATGTTTTGCTTTATCACTCCTATTTTTGATTTCACAAGCTTGGCAGACATTATCAAACATATATCTATACTAGGATGTTTTTCCATAACTAGAGCTTAATATCACACTATTCTCCCGCACTCATATAGAACATGTTTCAGTAACATTTTTATTCCTGGTAAACTGGTTCTATCATTTATCTGCCATACTTGTATCATTATAATTGGATCAAATTGAAAAAATCTCATGTAAAACAGGAACCATTGAGTTTAGACGTCACAATGATAAAAATTGCGACCAAGCCAATCCACGTAATGCACCAGTCAGTTTGATCCGGTGTTGGGCAGTGGACGGTCGCCGATACGGTCGTGATTTATCTCCCAGCTTCCCCCGCACTGCCAGGGAAAGGTTGGATTTTTTTCTCCGAACCAATACACTGGACAATATTTAGTTGTCAGTGGGGGAATACCGGACATTTTACCATCAGCCGTCCCCCGTTGGGACTGGGGTTTTACACCATAATTGTAAAAATCCCAGGGTGGGTGTGGATGCAACTGACTGGAGCATAAATGCATTAACTTTCCGGTCTATGTTATACAAAACGTACAAGGTAAAATACAATCGTGCACAAATTTATCAAAGTGAATCATGACCTTTCGTGTTTTTAGAGAATTCATTGTCGGACTCATTGCAACTGATGAAACCAGAGAATACCGATAAAACGACCCGTGTGTGGACTTTGGGTTCTGACCAAGTTGTAAGTGTTTATTTATCAGTATAGTTTCCTGCATTTTGAAAGAGCCAGTCTGATATTTTGACTTATGTGTCTCAATCTTATACAGTCGATTCAATAAGTAATACTAATGAGGGAACTATCCAATCAAAAAAAGTGGAGATTTCCGTTAACGCAGGTATACATGCTAAAGCTAGATAAACAAAGTTTACCTGGCAGACGACTCGATGTTGACAAACGATTCTCTTTTGACTTTGAAAGTGCTATACCATTGGTCTCAAACAATTATACAAAATTCAGCAAAAGTTATGCTTATCCAATATTAATTCAACAACGTTTTACAATTGGATTCACGTCGGTAGGCTATAATACAGTCATGTTGGGCACCAGCTGGCAATTTTAGGACAACCCCTGACGAGATTCGGACAACTCAAAACGCTGACTACTTATTCGTACTAATGACTGTATCGTGATGTACGAGTTTGTCAGTTTATGCCATCAACATGTCAACCAGTTACTGGTCTGGTGTGATATGCACAATGGTACTGGCTAGTGTGCAACTGTTAAAATAATTATTGAGATAGCCGACTGTTCCAATGCAAGCTTTCTTCGCATTGCTCTATGCGATGGCGCTATACATGTATACTGGTACCACCGCGTGTGCATTATTTGAAGTGTTCTTGTTACATGTATATATCATGTATATATATATATAATGTATATAGTATGTGAGAAATGAGTACATTTAACAAGATTACTCAGCGTTGGGCCAGGTGTGATAATAGATGGATATTTGGGATTATCAGTTGTTAATACATATGTATAACTTATACATTCATGTTTGTAGTTGTGTATCCGTTTTGTTTAGATTGATCATTCTGATCCACTGTTTGTCGTTGGGGTTCAAGTACAAACGAATACTGGGACATTTACACTGATGTATTCACTGGACGAGTGTCAAGCAGTACTATCCAACCCAAATGATGCCCATGTTGAATATATAATACACACAGACGGGACAATCAGGGTAAGAAGGCATATATATGGATTTTACAAAGTCGTGAAAGCTCGACCATTTCCGTTTATCTCCGGTAATATATTGCAATGAATAAAGGCCGAGATAGTATTTTATACTACACTGAATATTAAAAATAGCGGATCACTTCTTTCTTCCATGTAATTTGCAGAGCCAACTCTTGGATCGCACATTTTAGGGACGACACAGGTGAGATACAAGGAATCCGGGTGTGTTACCCAAGCTCGCTTCGAATAGATTCTTCGGTACATTAACGTGTCGGGTGTAAAGCATCGATACACGCAAAACTACCTCTGGGTTTCCTACCCGTTCATCTCTCGACGGGTGGGAAACACTAAATAGTATTTCAGAAACTGACCAAGTGACCCGGTCGAGCATCAGGGACTTCACAATCAGTAGTCAAGTATTTAATCCGCTCGAGCACCGTGCCACCCACTAAGGGATATATTTCGAATTGTGCTTCAGAAATACTATATTTTTCAAGAAATAATTTTGGACAATAAGAAAGTCAAATTCTTTTGTCCTAAAATCAGACCTTTGTTTGAAAATGATAGTATTCTTCCATAGGAGTAACCCTGGCGTCATTCCAAATGTCAGTAGAGGTCAGGATCACTTAAAAATAACACATTCTGTAAAACTTGAGAAATAATAATTGTTCGTCACTTTGAATCGGCAATTTAGAAAATTGCTAAAATGATCTTCATAAAAATTACCTTCGATTATTTTGGTGCATAAAGGAGCACATAGATTGTCAAAATGCGATTTTCTTCACAAATAAAGATTAAAGATTATAACGTTATCATTAAATTGCCAAATGTGCTTAACTATTGACGTTCGACTACATTTCAGACCTTTGACGCAGGGTCATACCATATTCTGGCACCAACAAAGTTCCGCTGTCTGTATTTCAATTCTACAGAACAATTAGAAAACACAATGGTAAAATTGATTCTAGTTGGAGGTAAGTTGGATATGTTTCTGCAATATCCATAGATAATGAGGTGTAGTTAGTTTATACACAATTAAGTTATTTAAGGTCGATTGTGAAACAAGTTTTTCGAACTTATAAATCAATCTTGACAACAAATTCCTGATGTAGTCAATAGACACGATGGTATGAGAGAAGAGAAGCCAGTGTCCATAATATACTGAGCGTCTAGCAAGGGAATTTCTGTAGCCATTTTTATTTCGTCTTTGGCATGACGCGGTCTGGGGTCGAACCCCTGACCTCCCACGATCAAAGTAAACACTCAAACCATCTATATATAGGCTATCGTGGAGGCGGTAGTTGGGGTTATAAGGTGTGTGTTGGATTCAAATCATACTATTTACAATTAGTCAAACGTATAACAAAACTGTTTATCAGGCGTGTCGTTCTTATATGTAACTATATATGTATGTGCATCAGACAAACATCTGCCCTGTTCTGTTCTGTTCTATCCTATTCTGTTCTGTTCTGATCTGATCTGATCTGATCTGATCTGATCTGATCTGATCTGTTTTGTTCTAACAATAAACTTTAACAGTGTACTTTATTTACTTTGTACATGATGCTAGTGTGTGTTCAAAATGAAGCTGTGTAATAAACTGAAAAGGCTTATTAAAAATGATACCCGTGATTCTTGTTGTTTGACGTTCAGCATTAAACAGAAAACGCCATACCTCCCTAGTCAGACCTTTCTCGTCCCAAGCTCTGTAGTCCGGACAAATATGTTGGGCCAAACGTCTGTCCCTCCTAAGACATCAGTGGTTAGTCAAGTTCCCAGACTAGCATACACATTATCTATGTATGTATCGGAAGAAAAATCAGTTGCTAGAGTGAAATGCTTCTGTCATACATGTTTAAAATCACAGATATATATTAGAATATTTTAAAATATATTATTAATGTCTATGTTAAAATGTAACACTCTTCTAACCACATGTAATCTGGACTCCCTGGCAAATCTTCTACTTCTTCTTCTTCTTCTTCTTCTTCTTCTTCTTCTTCTTCTTCTTCTTCTTCTTCTTCTTCTTCTTCTTCTTCTTCTTCTTCTTCTTCTTCTTCTTCTTCTTCTTCTTCTTCTTTTTCTTCTTCTATTGGCATCGTTGAATGTTTTCAGGAGAGTTGTTGTTGGCACAATATATTGGAATATACGGAGAATGGAATAACGGTAAGTGAAATTCAAAATAAATATTATAGTCATCCGGTTTCGTCTCGCCTTGAATAATTAATTTGCTCTAGTCAAGATAGTCCAGTGCTGGTATTCACCCAGCATCTTAAGTGAAAAATAAATATTTTATCTTAAGTTAAAAAATTAATTGCACATATTTTGTAAGAAACTAAGTATAGCTAAATATCTCTTGGTGATTATTGTATCGCTTTAAACAACACTTTATAATAATGTGTAGAGGTAATATTCTTACCTTTCATTTTGAGATGATCCACTTGGGAAAATTGTAAGAGTTTGAAGAAATTAAAGTTTTTTCATACGATTCTTTGTGAATACCACATCTGGGTTCTGATTTTTCTTTATATATAGTACCCAGTGCTATCGTTGACTAGAGTCAATAATAACAAGTATAATGTATTGTCAATAATATATTACATGTTTTGTACCACCCTTGTTCACAGGTAACAGTATCATTGAAAAAGAAATTTAAAAAAAATGAGGATTTTAATTTCGAGATTAAATATCCCATTTTTTTTTAATTTCTTATTTAATCTCTTTTTCAATGATACTGTTACCAGTGCCCTTGTTGTGTAATTTACTCTTATTCAATAATATATATACTAATAACATAAGTATGTTGGCAGTCGTTAGTTTGGGACAATAGAGAGGTTGCGAAATCGAACGTCAACGTGTACGTGTACGAGTGAACTACTTTTTGAGCAAATCGTCACCAAGGTTTGTGTAGGGCTTACCCGTTAAAACCGTGTAGTGGGACTTGTAGAGGTATGTGTACCACATCACACATGTATGCGTAGGCACGGATAAATCGTTTTATCAAAAGAAACATGGACTAATCAAACTCACTGGTACGGAGCGATGTCAAAGCGTAATGCAAGTCCAGACGACAGCCTGTTATAGACTCTTTCAGACAATAGCCAATACTTCTTAGTACCTTGGGGCGGGTAAAACAGGTTTAAAGGGTATTTTCACTTATTTCTTATGTTTTTACGGAAACAAAGATAATGTTCAACAGTGAATGATTATCCTATGTATCAATGTAACGATTAAGCATTCTAAATGCTTAACACTTTGATTTTGTTTCATTATTAGTATGGTGTAATCAGCGGAAACATAATATCTTTAAATAAAGGCTTATATGTTATCTTAATATATGAAATATACCATTTTAATAGTCAATACAATACCTATAACTGACATGCTTGTAATACCATGCAAAATAATCACCTTATAACAAATTATTTCCAAAAAATAAAATTCATCCATGTCATAGTTTCGATCAGGCGGTGTCATGGTCTGCATACGAAGTCCAAGTACGGTGTCGTGATCTCTAAACGAAACCTTTATATAATACATTTCTTTCGGAGTACAGAGTTTGCATTATTTCTGGCATACACGTTGTTATGACGAGATCGAGAGAAACAGAAAATGGTGAGGAAGTCTTGTATGTGTTATCGGGTGATTTTAACTTGAGTATGAATGCACTATTTCTTTAAAGTTCTAACGGACATGTTACATACACACACAAATCAAAATATCAATCTGCAGCAACTACATATTGTCAACAATTATAATGGCTTGGCGTTATTTGACTATTAAAACATTATTAATAGTACATGCCTCTCTTTATCACATTCACACTTGGATACAAATATGTGGCTTCTTTTAGTTAATAAGACCCAATGGGTCATATACGTATTTTGTGGGGTTTTTTCGGCCACTGATCCTAGCATTTGTAATTCCTTAATATGGAGATTGGCGCTCTCAATTGAATGATCATTTGAATGTTACACATAGAAATACATAAAATGTTCAATGGAATGTGCCGTACGCATCTTTTTAAACACATTTTTTCTAATATAATGGCATGTATCCCTGCTCAATTTAGCTGCGCCTGCTTCATACGTTGACTGGTTATGTGCTATCTCGTTTGAAATGGCCACTCATCTCTGTTACAAAATATACCTTACAAATGTTTTGTTTAGCCGAGTGGAATATTGTAGTGAAATCATCACCTCTTATTATCATTAATACTAGTTATGATTTTACTTTTTTGGAACACAAGTTCAAATGCAGCTTTTGTGAAGTGTGCAGTGAGAGTGAAAATTCAGCAATAAGGCACTGCATGCGAAGTCACGACGATGAGAAGATTTCTTATCTTCATTTCTTCAAATGAGAAGACAAACTAAAATACAAAATATGTTGTTTTAAAATTACAGGAAGTGAGTTAAACTGTGATCCGAAATCAGTGTATATTAATCAGGAGACAGGAAAACTTTACATTCCTATACAACAATGTGGCACAAGTCCAATAAAAAAGATGTGTAAAGTAAACAACAGTTCGAACTCAGTTCACAACAAGGTATTCAATGACATTGGCAACACTTCGTCTACATGTGAAGGTTAACTCGGATAGTACTCATAGTACTTATCGAATCAAGGTTAACTCGGATAGTACTCATAGTACTTATCGAATCAAGGTTAACTCGGATAGTACTCCTAGTACTTATCGAATCAGAAAAAAGCATACGCACACAACAACTCTTGTTGACTATCATTACGATCTAGTTTGATGACTACATAAGTTTAACAAAAG
This sequence comes from Spisula subtruncata, assembly GCA_963678985.1. NCBI lineage: Eukaryota > Metazoa > Mollusca > Bivalvia > Venerida > Mactridae > Spisula > Spisula subtruncata. The sequence continues at coordinate 62,724,766 of OY787660.1, forward strand.
TTCTCCTGCAAGTATTTTCATTCTATGTCCCATCAGCATTTGTTCTATGACATTAAGACTACCTATATATCACAATAATTCATCAAGTTTTGTATGAACGCCTTAACATTTTGAACTAACGAACAGGTAAGCGATGTTTATATAGGTTTGACTGGGTATAAGATATATACATCAGTGAACGGGATAGTTCCCTCATTGGTATTACTTATTGAATGGACTATCTTTGGTTATCATTAACATTGTGTGTTAAGATAGAACGTAAAAAGTAGTTCTACAACACCTGTTATTTAAAGTCGACGACAGAATGGTTGGAGTATCCGCATCTTGAGCAGTAAAATACGGGTCTGATCCCAGGCAAATTGTGTCTGTTACCAGGATGATATATAGGTAGTCTTAATGTCATAGAACAAATGCTGATGGGACATAGAATGAAAATACTTGCAGGAGAACTTTCTTTACAGGCGTACGGAACATTTGTGGTTCAGAAATGTCTGTCGTCGTTACATCCATAAATGAGCCGACATTTATGCCACTAACATCAACCGAATCTCCATATTCGTTAAGAGATTTCCTTCTTGAGAATGTCGTTTATTATCTATATCACTTTCGTTTAGAGACCATGACAAAATATTTTAAGTCGTTTAGAGTGCAAGACATTCCCAAAAAATCAACAGCTTCACATTTTACGGCCTGTGAGACATGTAAGTTTATCAATACACGTATCATAGCAAAGATAGTTCTTATAGAACATTATCTGGTTATAATAACTCATTTGTAATATTCATATTGCGATATGTTAAACATAATTAATATTTTCTTTAATTTTTCGCAAAACATGACTACTTCAGGTATAAATATAAACTTACTACACGCGTTTAATTATATTTTTTAACGTAATCATTTAGAACAAATACTTATATGTCGATGTGTTGAACGATCGCATCAAGTAAAACGTTATTAGCGGGGTAAATCGTTGTAAAGAAGACACACTCAAAAGCGTGCTGCCTGATGTGCAAAGTTTCTATTGTATTTTCGCGAGGAGTCTATAGCAGGCTGTCGTCTGGACTTGCGTTACGCTTTGACATCGCTCCGTACCAGTGCAAACTATACAAACACTCATTTCGATTCATGGGGAAATCGTGCTATAACTGTCACGCGATTTTATACGTACACGTTATCTTTCGCAAGCAAATTTAAATTACAACGTGTACGAGTACGTGTACGGGTATCTACACGTACACGTACCCGTACACGTTGCTTTCGCAACCTCTCTAATATCAATGTTTTATCGTAAAACTACACATTTGTTTCAAGAGCTTTATTTGTAATTTATATTAATAAAACTGCCCTTAAACATTATAAAAGTACAAACCGCATGAGCATAGTCAATTTTGCCTTCAACCATTCCGGTGGTCATTTTATGTGTCTTCACGTGCCTCCTATATACCGCTTGGCAAGAACTGTTCAGTCCCGCCATCATTTGACCATGTAGCGCTAGAATGACATCCGGGTATTCATTATAACTACATGCACGGTCGCTTGTGTATACATGGTTTTTTTATTTAGTCTAGTGGTATTTGTTACAGATCTAAATCCATGTAAAGTCAATGAGCTCATGGACCAAACCGAGCTTATACCAGACGAGTTTATAAGAATTCCCGAATGGAAATTAGAGCCTGACTTCGTTAATTCTGGCATCTTTACACCCAATGAATTCAAACTTGCCATTCGTGCAAGAAGTAACGACAGTTTGAATACATGGATAAAACATATTGAGATTGCGTCTTCGGTAGAATTGCACTTGGATACGTTCGTGACGATGGACTGTTTGTATAGTGCTGGTGGTCCAAGGAACATGACCTATACTTACGAGCTGGTGAATGCCACGATATTGGAGAATTATCAGACGTTCACAGTGGACATCGAATCATCCCTCAAGTCGGAACAGTACTTCTGCATAGCCGACATAATGATAAAACTTCTACCAGTCAAGTCGAACTCGGTAAACATGGAGGTATATGGTGTGCTGGCGCGGGTCAAAGGTTGCATTGTTCGCACAGGTTCGTCATCTAAAAAATTCTAATTTTTTTATTCATTTTAGTGTTTAAGATCTCTGTTTGACAGAGCTATTGATAAAGCTTTTTGTAAGATATACTTCTGTTTTTAAAGTGCAAGTTCATCCATGATTCCGGTCTCCAACTTTGAGCCTGATACAAATTATCCGGGGACAATTCTATATGTTCTATATAACGATTTTACTCCTATGGCTGCTTTAACATGTTTGGGGGAAAGCACCGATGCAAGTTAGACACTATCTCGATTACCAGTCAGTTCATATTTACTTTTTTGAGTAAGTTGGGTGACATGGGTGAGAAACACTGAAAACATTTTTCAAATATGATTAAGTTCCCATGCTGATATACATGTACATATTCTACCATGTGCCTCCGTAGCTCAGTGGGCAGTGCACTTGTCGTCTAATCTGGCGACCCGGATTCGAATCCGGGTTGAGCCACATATACGTATGTCTTCCATATTTCAGTAGAAATGAAGAAAATAAAGGCTATGCCCGGCATAAAAAAATAAAATAAGTAGCCAAGGGCGTTATCCATCCAGTCACCGTGCCACCATAAGCGAGTCGATATATTTAGACAATAAATCGGCCAACTTTTGCGACAATCAACAGTTCGATTCGCAACGCCGCAAAATTTGCTATATTTCATTTTTCAATCTCATGAAACAAAATATTTTAAAGTCTTAGTTTCGAATAAAATTGACGCAAATGTAACACATCATACGTCATCGCCATGATGTCATTCCCGTAAAATGTATTGTGTGCTATCTAAATCCATATAATATTCAGTAGTTACAACTTATAATATACTCGTACATGTAGTACATGTATTGTTGCAGATCTACCTTTATCAGAATTATGCACGGAGCAGGATCTATTAGAAAATGGTGAACTGGATGTTATTCTACGTAGACATCCAAGGAAACTACTAGCGAGCAATGCTTTAAGACCAGGAGGAGGTGGTTTGTCTGTCCAAGATTTCCCAACGGATGAGTACATCAATATCACCCTGCATGATAGTTTAGACATCATTGTTACACAAGTTGTTATAACGGGTAAGTTATTCTTATTTCCGAACCTCCCGCTATTTATGATAGCTTTAAAGGGACTGTGTCACGTTTAGCAAAACTCAAATAAAATTGTTAAATATTTTGGCATAGATGCCTGTATATCCGATAAACAAGCACACTTGTGAAATATCAGGATTTTTTTAAATATTTAAGTATTTTACCTCCATAATTCTATACCGTATTAACACTAGGGCTGTAACGGTACGCTCACCTCACGATATGATACGTACCGTCAATTTTTCTGACGGTTCGGTATATTTCTGTATGATACAATATTCTCTAACTAACCACAGCTAAAATACTACAATTTCTAAGAGACAATGATTTTTTTATACCGAACCGTACCGAAATTTGCAACTATTGTACGGTGAACCGTGTGGGACTGAAGTCCGCGGTCTTTCGTGTACCGCGGTATATCGTTACAGCCCTAATTAACACGGTATAGAATTTTAAACTACTCTCATTTAAATTGCCTGAAATTTACTAGCATGTGATGAAAACGAATTTAAAAACAAACCAAATACTTCATAGATGTTCAGATTGAAGTTTGTTTATGTTACAGACCGATCTTGGAATAATATTACTTAAAAATCACGCTGAAAGGAAAAATACGCTGTGTTTAAAAGGAAAAACACACTGGTGTGCGCAATGTTGAAAGTGGTTAAAATCGATTATTTGCAATAAATATTTCTTAAAGCAACAGTCAACAATGTTCTATTATATAAATACTTATTTTGGTAAGAAAATTATACTTTTTTAAAAACAACTCGCTCCATTTGTGAGACAGAACCTTTGGTCACTGCTGTGTCAATTTGACGCATGAGAAACTTGGTTTCTTAGCACATTTACTTTCCGAATAAAAGCCAAGTACCAGACAGGACTGGTGAATATCTAGGTCAATGGTAACCAATGACAACCATTACAGTGTAACCCCTCTTGTTAATAAGCTCAGTGTCGGGATTTTTTAATCGTTTGCGGACCAAACACTGATACTGCCACCTGTGCTATAGAGCGGACATCTGTAAAAATGACAACTTCTCTGCAACAGCAGTATCAAAATGTACTGGCACATCAACTGACACTAGTATATCACTGTTACTATGACTTTAGCCTCCGTAGAGCAACAATCACTTTAAACGACGGTCAATAGATTTAACCAATTAGGTGGTTGTATACTTAAGATTACCTAGCTTAACGGTTTTAAGCGAAATTTAATTTCAGGACGATTGTTAGGAGCAAAGGTGTTGTTTGCGGGCGTCACTAGCTACGGACACCCACATGTGGATACCGTCAATGGCAACAAATTGGAATACATGTTTAATGGTGTTATGGGTAAAATTGTATACATCACTGGTATATTGCCTGAAGCTGGTTCAAACCCCGTAATTACAGTGGCCATATTTGCATGTAAGTAGAATATACTTTGTATTCAATGCAATCCCACTTCTGACACCATGTTTTACAGTAAAAACATTTAATTTAGATGGGATGAAATTTCCTGGTTTTGGTAAAAAGGATCATTTCGATGGGACGTTAATTCGTGGATTTTGCATTTTAGGTAATAGGGGATTTAATTGCCTGCGCGTAGCGCAGGCTATTGAGAATACCCAGACCGGTAATACGGGTGACATGCGTATCTTCGTTGTGTCTCAGCAGGTACTAATGCTTTCAAAAAAAGTTATTTCCGGTCAAAAATTTCAGGCAGTTTTCCGAGGTGAATGATCCGTGGAATATAAAAAAATAGTAAGCTGTAAACGGTTGAACCTATCGTTCTCTTTCAATTAATTATTATTTTTTTAAAAATGTGTAATAAATAAAACAAACTATTTTTAAAAAACAAAGGGAAGTAAGAAATACCTCTACTCCCCATGACCGTGGACCGTGTCACTAGCCAATTCATTGCAAGCGTTTGCGAGATTTCCATGCGCCCGTTCCACATGGAAGATGTTTTAAGAAACATTAAAAATTAAGGTGAAATTTTCATTTAAATAGCCGATTTATCACGACAGTACTCGATCTCCGAGGAAATTGGTCTTTAATAGACATTTTAACGTAGTTTTACAATGATATCAACACTCAGATCATACCAGATGCTTGAACGTAAGTAGGCTACAATTCGTTCCATGTCTACAACTGAACAATGCAAATCAACAATTGTATGTCTCAATGTATAGATTGTCAAAGCAATGTTTATGAGATTATTTTGTTACTGTCAGTGTGTATACGACTTATGTACCAGTTAGTTTCATCCACAGCACCCCAGCCCCGGGGGAAGGGCGCTCTGGAATTTTGAGTTGTCAAAATCAACAGCCCTTCTACGGCCAGCGGGGGAAGCTGATGGTAAAATCTCCCGCATTTCCCCTGACATCTACCGGTAAATATTGTCTTTAGGCTATTGGTTTTCGCCAAATAAATTTCCCCTGCCTTGCGGGGGAAGCTGGATGGTAAAAACATGGCTGTCTCCCTGGCTATCCGCCATGGATCCCTGTGGTCGGGGGAACTGGGGATGCAACTGACTGGTGCATTAATTATTTGTGGTGGACAAACTTGTGTACTATGAGGGTCCATATGTTGTTGCTTATGTAATAACATCTTCGATTTTCCAAGCGGATAAGGACGAAAGACAAACATCGGAGGCTGTAAATTATCTATATTCGGAATATAAATAAACCATCTTAAAGTAGGCCTACAATACTACAATACAGTACAACAAGGTACGTCTTTGATTTTATTGAATTGGAATCAAATTATGACAATTTGATTGATTGACTTGTGTGCTGTATAAAGATTACAATTCACAATGATTGCATGCATTTGTTATCTCCCTTGGATAATGCATAGCAACTGGGGCCCGTGTCTATATCTACAAACATAGCCTAGCGGTTATATAATATTTTTTAAATACCCATATAGGCAATGCCTTAGTTCATATTAAAAACAAGGGTCTAAAACTCTAAATTATTGTTTGATGGGACTTGATTTCGAGGTGAACCTTGAAAACCCACGAAAATTATTGATTTTACAGTATGTTCTTTCAAAGACCTAAATTACACAGATTGGACACTCCACCGACAATTTAGAGAAAACGCAAAATAACAGGCAGCAGATTCAGTTATTATGCATAAAACTATTTTTAGTCATCCAATTTTAATGGACATTGTGACATTTTGAAAAGATAATTTTCTTCTACTATATGAAGTAGTTCATTTTTTTCTACCTCTTATAAAATACAGAAAATTAGTATTTGAATGAGGCAAATCAGGTATTTTCTGATAAACTTGGAATTTACATTAATTTGATGAAAATAAGAGTAGGTCTGGCTCTTCGGGGTCTACTGTTTCATTAATTGAATTATTTCAGTAAATGAGGTATCATTTTAAGCTGAATAATAAATCTATTGCATAGAATGATTACAGTTTTTTCATAAGAATATTAGAACATGAGATATAAGGTTTTAAAATCAGACGAGATTTTGCGAGATTTCAGAAGACCTGCCACGAGATATCGTGAGACTTGGCACAGGTTTCCAATCTGTGTAATTTAGGTCTTTGGTTCTTTCCAATCCAACTTATAACACCAAATTTTATGTTCGTTGTAATCCCACTTCTGATACCAAATTTTATGTTCGTTGTAATCCCACTTCTGATACCAAATTTTATGTTCGTTGTAATCCCACTTCTGATACCATGATTTATGTACGTTGTAATCCCACTTCTGATACCATGTTTTATGTACGTTGTAATCCCACTTCTGACACCATGTTTACTTAACCGCACTACAACTATAAAACATTATTGTTTCAGGTAATTTTTCAACAACAGAACAAGATTCTAAATCTGTTTCATCAATGGCGTCAACCATTGCGTCATCCACAACAACGACCACAAAAACATCCACAACAACGTCGACAACAACGACCACTTCAGTCCAGCCAACTCAGTCAAGTCTGAGTACAATTCAACCAACACACTCCAGTCCTCCTACAGTTCAATCACCAGAATCTAGTACACCCACAGTCCAGCCCACACAGTCAAGTATGCCTTCAGTCCAGCCAACACAGTCAAGTGTACCTACAGTCCAACCAACACAATCAATCCAACCGACCCAGTCAAGTAGTCACACAGTCCAACCAACACAATCAATCCAACCCACCCCGGCGAGTAGTCACACAGTCCAACCAACACAGTCTAATCAAACTACAGTCCAACCCACAAAGTCTAGTCCACCTACAAACCAACCCACTAAATCTTATCCACCTTCAGGCCAACCAAATGACGACCATCCACCACCAGAGCAGGTTTGTTTGTGTAGTAATGTCACAATCATCGTTACCGAGGAAGAACTGGAGGAGGCTATAGCAGTTCTTCAAGAGAAATTGACGGTCCCTGCCAAAACAACATCTTCCTTTAAAAGAACAAAAACTTCAGCCCCGGACAAGCGCGTTTCTTCCAAAGTGATTGGTACAGCGGGAGCAGTGACCATGGCCTTGGTTGGTCTACTAGTTGTAGCGATGGATATTGGTCATATTATAAATGCATTCAATTTCGTCAAAGCGCTATTCGGATTTGGCGCTTCATAATTATAGGTGTTAAACTACGAAGTGTAGGTTTTGCATTATATACTGAGTGTTGTGTTTCGTGAGTTATGTTGTTGCATTACTAAGATAATTTATAAACGAGACGATAAACTGTGTTCGTGAAAAGGACATCATATTTAACTGCTACCCAGAGGGCAGCGTTCGACTTCCGGCTCTTAATACATGTCTTTATGCAACTTGCAATTAACGTTTACCATGGAAGAAAATGAGGATAAACGAAGTTGACAAAATGAATAAATGATTCATATCACCGATCGATTGAAAGACCCCAGTCTAAAAACACGCGGTAACTTGTCACTTTACTATTTTCAATTCTTAGATCAAATGCATATCACTAAGTATAGACTGGCGGTTATAGTATCAAGTCATAGACTAGAAATTGAAACTGGAAGATCGAATAAACCAAATGCTTTACCACGATCAGAACGGAAATGTCAATTATGTAAGGTCTTAAAAGACGAATTTCACTTTATCTTAGAATGCCCTCTCTAATTATGAAAATCGAAAACAATATATTGAAATATATTTCTGGAAAAGACCAAACATACCAAAATTTACAGAACTGCTTTCGACAGAAAATAATAAAACTGTACAAAACCTATCAATTTTTGTCTACAAAAGTATGGAAAAAAGACAGAAAACATACTTTATTTATGTATTAAAACGTTTTCCTATTTTTTCATTTCATTAAATCTTTAATCAACTTGTAAACTGGTATTATGAAAACCCCTACCTTCGTTAGACTTATTCATACTATACTCGAATCGCATTTATGTATATGATGTTTTTACGTTTGTTGATAAAACTCTTTGTAGAATACTCTTCTCTTCATATTTATTATACTTGTACACCTGACCGGAAGAGTTATTTATTATATGCATGTCTTATTACGATGATGTTTGTTCATTGCTTGTATTATAATGTTCATAGGCAATATTGCCTTGCAATAAACACTATTCCATTCCATTCATTCCAAAACAACACCTATATTTACCAACAGTTCTCAACTATTACCAAGGAATCATAATAACATGTCACAAAGACAAGATATCATATCAGTTAAGAAGATATAATATCATTTTAACAAGATAAGTTGAAAGGCCTCAACACAAGACAGGTACGGCGTTCCATAGAATACAACACCAATTATATATTTACCAACAGGTCTCTCAACTATTACCAAGGAATACGGTGACCATGCAGATGTTTTGTATAAAGTTAAGAGAGAATACTCTTTCTGTGGTCGATTTATTGTAATAAACTGATTATTGAGTACATGTATTCACATATAGCTGGCTTAAAATGAGAAGGTCGTAACTAAGAAACAATTATTTTGAGAAAACAAGAAAAACTGTCTGACAATCATTCTTTACTAATGGTAGAACAAGCTTTTTCAACTTCCGTTTGTTCAACATGACAAGTTCCGATTTTCATGAAAATAGGCTCATAAGAAGCGCCTTATGATACATCGATTTCAAATATGCATTTGTCTTATAAGGTCGTACTTACGACCTTCTCATTCTAAGCCAGCTATATGTACATTAATTTATCTATATATATGCCGGCATTTTGTCACCTCATTTTACAGTGATGTTCATTAGTTCAATTTATTGTCATCCTACAATCAAACGATTTGAATAAAAAGCATGGACAGATTACAATAAAATAAAATAATTTATTCACTTGTATTCCAACCTTATAACACACCAGGTCGAATAAATACTTCCTGTTCTTCCGGTATTATACACTATCCCTCTCTGGGGCATCGACGTACAAGGAATGTTGGTCGTGATGCAGCCACAACCCAAAGCCATCAAAGTTTTAAAACCGGTAAATAACTAATTTAAATTGTCTCTCGAGGGTTAAAACTATCTTCATAGGTATTGACTAGAGCTCTGGACCCGGCGCACACATTTCAACTATTGCTGCACAGGTCGGAAACAATATAAAATCAACGAATACAGTACTTGTCTTAAGTACATAATGATACATAGAGATGTACGGAGCGTGCGGGTCAGTTTGACCGGAAGTAAACACGAAGCGCGTTCATTATTGTATCTGCAAACAGATGCGTAATATATGATTTTTTCGATAAATAAACGCATGTAACATGGTCAATCCTATGTTTGATTATACGTCATCGGTCAATCGGTCAAGTGGTTTCCACGAAATACAATCCTGCTCATCGATTAATGATACTATAAGTCCAGAGGTTGTACATGCGTGCCAAAGAAAAGTATGTTTTCTGAAGTAATATACTTGTGTTCGAAGTAAATATTTAGATTGTCGTTCATTGTTTAGATGCTACAACGGAGGAAATAGGCCTGTGAATTGTCTATGAAATTTAATCACGCACAACTCTGGTCAGTCAGAACGAGTTAATCCTGAGGACATAGCAGACCTGGGCAAATATATTTGTTCGGATAACATGCCAAATTGGGGAGCACAGTTTCTTAGTTGGGCAAGAAGAAGGGGCTGTTCGAATTGTATTTCAAAACCGCGTGTGGATGTTTTACAAACCAAAGATATGATATCGCCAGTCCGGGAATTACCTGCGACGATAATCAAAGTCAGACAACACGCGGAGCCCGAGGAACAGGCAGGTCAAAGTTTTCAAGTGGGTCTCAAACCATTCTTACTATGCCTTAAAATAACTGGACTTCATCACATTCTGTGCAATGGCACCAGACGCCAGGAGGTCGTCTGCCGACTAGGTGTTGTTTATCGCATATTTGTTCCGGTTTTACTTTTGTTTAACTTCTTGTTTTCGACGGGAGAATATATGCACGTGACGACATTCGATGGAATATTGTTGAATAACATCATTACGTCTGCGTGGTTTCTGCAGGTACTGATATTTGTGTTGAACAATTATTTCCGTAGTTGGAAGTGGGACCAATTTTATACACATTGGAATGAGTACAAAGGGAGTTACAAACTAGAAACGAAGAATGTGAGAACTATTGGGATCGTTGCAGTCGTCTGTTACAGTGTCTGGCTTGCAGCAGCGTTCGCTTTTCTAGGATTTAGTCTTAGTGTACCAAGACTCCCCTCTGGCTTCTGGGTGTATATTCCAGAGCATTATCTTAATTTTGTTAGTGCCCTTACCATATTGGCTTACTTCTATTTTGTGACGTCATGGTTTCTGCTGACCACACAGTTCATCGTCACGGGCATCATTCTTTGTCGTCTGTTTCAAGATTTGTATCAAAATGTCAGGCGTTGCTTGGAAACAAAAGAAACATTTTCTCAGAAAGTTGAAATTTTGAGACAACGACACGATAAAATTTGCGCTATGACATCCGAAGCAGACGATATTTTATCCGTGTTCATTATGGCAGCCGTCGGCACGACGATTCCGTTGATTGTACTCACGCTGTATTATGTTTTGTTCATATCGACGGATCATGCGTTTTCCCTGGTTGCAACATGGTGGTCAATCACGCTAGGTACTATACAGCTCACAGTGGTGTTTATAATCGGTGGGGCCGTCAACTACATGGTAAGTCCCCTTTCTTTTTGGAGGGGGGGTGTATTCATTGTTATTTGCTTATTATGTTATTTTGTTTCTTCTATTTAGTGGACCTTATTGAAAATTGATCTTAACTGTCAAATAGGTAATCCACAATAAATAAAGTCGATATTATTATTATTTCTCAATACGTACCTTACTATTCAAACATTATCAATATCCACCAACGGTGTTTTTTTTTTCACAAACACAATGTTCAGCATTCATCTAAAACATGATCGTAATTGTTATTTTTGACTCACAGACTCATATTTTTGTTGGTGAAAATAAAAAAAGTAATTTCAGGAAAAACCTCAACTATTTAATACAAATCCAAAAATAATGTGGAGTTTGTTAATGTAATTTAGTGAGCTGTGCTCAAGTTCAATAAAATGGATTCTTACTTTTAGAGATGTTCAATGTATATGGGGTCCAACTTGATGGTTAGGTGAATACACGTTCGTATATACAGTCGGACAACGTCACATTATATTCAGCGCATCTGTACATTTATATGAAACAATCATCAGGCTTGAGCAGCTGAATTTAATGTATTCTTTGACTGGTTGCTTGGGTAGCACCTGTAGAAGAATTCGGTGAAAATATTACCAAGAAATCACACATAGTGATAGATAGATTGAATCATGATTGTAACATTCTTTTTCCAGGCACATAAACCGACTAATGTCATACATCAAGTGGACCTGACCAATTTTGAACAAAACAACATTGCACAGGTATTGCTCTTACTTTTATATCTAGTCTACTGATCAAGTACGCAAATATTTTCATGTTAAAATGTTTCAAAAGCAAAATATTCAAAATATTAGTACATAAAGTATGTTATGACAATTTAACAATTTTAATTAAGAACAAACTATACATACGAAGTTGTATGGAATTAAGTAGTATAACTGTTTCCAAAGCAATGTTTAAAATACATGGTTAATCAATTACTAGTATATTCATTTCTTTCAAAAGTTACGTTCTAATTAAGATGTTAAATATGCAACTATGCCCGATTGTTTGAAAACCAATTTAGTTCATTGGTCATTGGTGTATTTATAATTTATTAATCAAAACATCATAAAAATGTGATGTTAAATAAAAGTGTGTTAACTTTTCAAAGACAATGTCGGTTATTCCAATATGCATTTATACAATTATTAAGCATACTGATTTTTACGTTTTACTTTACCACAGTTAAGTGTGTTCCTGAACCGATTGTCAAGTCAACCAATCGGACTGACGGCGTATGGTCTATTTGTTCTAGACAAGCCAACTATTATCACAGTATGTATACCATTTTCATTTTTTTTAGCACTGCAGCTTTTATGAGAAGTGTAAGAACTATTTTTAAACGGTGATATAATAGATGTCATTCGGAGCCTTTTTAATTCAATAAAAGACTGGTAATCTCACTGATTTTAAATAAATAACATAGGCATTTTATTTCAACTGTGCATGCATTTAATAGTTTCCTAGTCACCGATAGACCCGTCCGTTATAGTCCGTCTCTTTAGGGTACATAATGGGACTATCGGTGACTAGGAAAGTAATTAATTTACGCACAGTTGAAATAAAATGCCTGTGATAAATATGTATTACTCTATAGACAAAAATAATGTTTTATTGCAAAAGCATAGTGAACATGTAATGGAACATGAGTAAGCCATCAGGGGACTGACCAACTGTATAAAATATGTTTTAATGATTAACGCACTTTGAATGACTCTCTATGTATGGTATTAGGTAGTCCACAGGCCTAAGAAATTTTACCACTTACTACAGTTTTTATTTCCCAAAATTTTCATCCATTCAATATAGCATATATTTCCTTGCCTCTTATGAATGGGTGAAAATTGGGAATGTCAAAAGCTGTATTTTTGTGATATAATTTCTTAGGCCTGTGGGTAATCCAACTCAAAATTGTAGGCTATTTGACCATAACAATACAATATTGTGACTAAACAATAGCTAGGAAGTCGGAAATTGAATAATAGCCACTTGAACACTTACAGCCCTATCTAGTATTCTATGACTAGACGAGTGTAATATATTCACATTTATATTTTATATTTTCAGTTTGTTGGTAGCATTGTAACATATGCTATCGTGATGATACAATTCAACCCAGGACAGAGTTCCTGTCCATTAGTGACATGTAACTGCACATCAGTTCAGTAACCATGGAAACCACTCAATGACATAAATGATTAACAATATTGTGTGACCATTGTGTTACTGTGTACAGATAGCCTGTGTTGTTTGTAATAAAGTAAAATCATTAATTTCATGGGGGTAAATTTCATGGTTCACTTTCAACCAAGAAATGAAATATCTTCGAAATATGATTTTGACTCTCATATTCATAGTATATTACCTGAAATGTAAAATTCACAAATTAACGTCTCATCGAAATGGTCTTCGTAGCCAAATTCACGAGATATCTTCCGATCAAAATTAACTGGTTTTACAGTAGATGTTTTCTGGAATTCAGATTTTCCCACTAATTTCTATGCGTTTCAAATAATTGTTGTAGTTCACTGCAGATGCTATTGAGATTTAAATAAGCATTTATGGTTTTAATTTTCCAAGTATGAATATTTATTGTACTAAAGCATAGGAAACAGTCAAAGTTGTGTATTTCGCAGGATTTGTGGGGAAAACTGTAGTCTTAAAGAATATTAAAAATCATGACAAATGACAAATTTAGTTTGCATTTTATTAAAAGTTAACAACACATATCAATAAAAAGAAAATATTCAAATAAACATTTTAAACCAAAGTTGTTTTTTTCCTTCTTCCATCATTTATTCTATCACATGCGAAAATCTTGTTGTTTTAAATGTTCCATCAGTAAGTTATTACTAGATATCTCATGGAGTCTAAAAATGCGTGTTCATGCAAAACGAAAACTGGGTTCACGCAATAAGTTACATGCTTCAAGTTTCACACATATAAATGATAGCGTTAGAATACACGAAATTTCTCTATATACACAAAGTCTTGTTCTGGTGTTTACACTGTTTACTTTCGTTTTCCACCACCCATACCAAGCATCATAGCGATTCTGATAAAGATGTTTAAAGTGTCTGCATAAATTCCAAGTGATCTGAAATGGAACAAATGTTATTCATTTATTACCTATGGATTATAGAGTTTAACAGTAAGAACAAGTAATTAGAAAGACTCCTATCTGGTTATCAAGTTTTCAATGTTTATGTTGCCATGGCAACCACAAATTTTGTCCGAATAATAAATTGAGGTAAAATCTGTAGTGCTCTCCAATCAAAATCTGGTAGGGAACTACGGGGTAATAACACGCTGTACTCCAGCGTAACAGAGGGCATGTCCAACGTAGCCCAATGGGTATCAGATGCAATGAACACAGTAGTAACACAAGGAATTAGTGCACACAAAATTCCCACAATGTTCCTGTAACTTCGGTAAACTTTGTATAATGGATCATGAAAATATTCAAATCATTCTACTAAGATGGACAAAGTTAGGGTACTATGCACATACACTTAAAGACATTAGCAAATTCACATTGGCTAATAGAAAATTACTACAATGACGGCAAATGCTGTTAAGCAATAGTACCCACTGTCAAAAGCAGTCAAGGCGAAGCCCTAGGAAACATTAAAATTTACATGAGCAAGATACCCAACGTTTGTAGTATACAAGAGGGCCATGATGGCCCTATATCGCTCACCTGATTATAAATGAAGCCCTGCACAATTTAGACTAACAAAGGTAGAGAGTAAATATAGAAACTGGTGACCCCCGGGGCAGGGTCAATTTTGACCCAAGGGGCATAATTTGAACAATCTTGGTAAGGGACCACTAGATGATGCTACATACCAAATATCAAAGCTCTAGGCATTGTGTTTTAAGAGGAGAAGATTTTTATATGTCTTCCCTATATAAGTCTATTTAAAACTGGTGACCCCCGGGGCGGGGCCAATTTTGACCCCAGGGGCATAATTTGAACAATCTTGGTAGGGGACCACTAGATGATGCTACATACCAAATATCAAAGCTCTAGGCATTGTAGTTTTAGAGAAGAAGATTTTTATATGTCTTCCCTATATAAGTCTATGTAAAACTGGTGACCCCCGGGGCAGGGTCAGTTTTGAACCCAGGGGCATAATTTGAACAATCTTGGTAGGGGACCACTAGATGATGCTACATACCAAATATCAAAGCTCTAGGCATTGTAGTTTTAGAGAAGAAGATTAATATACGTTTTCCCTATATAAGTCTATGTAAAACTGGTGACCCCGGGGCAGGGTCAATTTTGAACCCAGGGGCATAATATGAACAATCTTGGTAGGGGACCACTAGATAATGCTACATACCAAATATCAAAGCTCTAGGCATTGTAGTTTTAGAGAAGAAGATTTTTATATGTTTTCCCTATATAAGTCTATGTAAAACGGTGACCCCCGGGGTGGGGCCAATTTTGACCCAAGGGGCATAATATGAACAATCTTGGTAGGGGACCACTAGATAATGCTACATACCAAATATCAAAGCTCTAGGCATTGTAGTTTTAGAGAAGAAGATTTTTATATGTTTACCCTATATAAGTCTATGTAAAACGGTGACCCCCAGGGCGGGGCCAATTTTGACCCAAGGGGCATAATTTGAACAATCTTGGTAAGGGACCACTAGATGATGCTACATACAAAATATCAAAGCTCTAGGCATTGTAGTTTTAGAGAAGAAGATTTTTATATGTTTTCCCTATATAAGTCTATGTAAAACGGTGACCCCCGGGGCGGGGCCAATTTTGACCCCAGGGGCATAATTTGAACAATCTTGGTAAGGGACCACTAGATGATGCTACATACAAAATATCAAAACTCTAGGCATTGTAGTTTTAGAGGAGAAGATTTTTATATGTCTTCCCTATATAAGTCTATGTAAAACGGTGACCCCCGGGGCGGGGCCAATTTTGACCCCAGGGGCATAATTTGAACAATCTTGGTAGGGGACCACTAGATGATGCTACATACCAAATATCAAAGCTCTAGGCATTGTAGTTTTAGAGAAGAAGATTTTTATATGTTTTCCCTATATAAGTCTATGTAAAACGGTGACCCCCGGGGCGGGGCCAATTTTGACCCCAGGGCCATAATTTGAACAATTACTAAATCCCCCAATGCCACGTACATCCTGGCAAAATTTCATCAAAATTGGCCAAATGGTTTCAGAGGAGATGTCGTTTGAAAGTGTGGACGGACGGACGTACAGACGGACGGACGGACGGACGACGGACGGTGAGTGATCACAATAACTCACCTTGAGCACTTTGTGCTCAGGTGAGCTAAAAACCAAAACAGGCTTTAATAAGTCACCGATGTGTAATAAACTGTTATAAGAGATGACTTTCTGAGATGGTGAGTATACTTCCTACCACAAACAAATACAGCATGATGATACTTACGCATTTATAGGATCGTAAGGTGTGGTAGCATATTGTGGTGGTGGATGAGTTTCGGCCCTCTTCATAATCTTCTGTGTATCATACAATAAGAACATGCCAAACAACACTAGACCACCATAGATACTGATGGAGTATAAGCCAGCACCTAGGGCTGATGTAGGAGGCAAGAACGCACCAGCTGTAATATAGACAATATATGAGTAAAATGCATTGGTTTGAAAATCTTCACTTGATACTGTAAAATCATTAATTTTCGTGGGGATTAAATTTTGTGGATTTCGTGGTTCAACTCAACCACGAAATTCAATCCCATCGAACAGTAATTTTGCCCCTTGTGTTTTTTACCTGAAATGCAAAATCCACGAATTTAAGTCCCATTGAAATGGTCTCTTAACAAAACCACGAAAGTTTGTTCCTTCGAAAGTAAATGATTTTACAGTATTACTTTTCTGAGATGGCGAGTGTACTGCCTACCACTTTCAAATACAACAAGATAAAACTGATGGAGTATAAACCAGCACCCAGGGCTGATGTAGGAGTTAAAAACGCACCAGCTGTAATATAAACAATATATGGGTGACAAGTTAGAAATTCTGAAATATAAAGATAAAGAGATTTCTTGGTACACTTAAAAGCCTGAAGTCAGGTAAGTACATGGAAACTTCAAATTCAAAATAATTGTCCATTTTTATAGAGAAGATAAAGCAAAACATACTTTTTAGTACACTGAAACCATGCATATATCTGAAAACTAACGTAAAGTATATTGTAAATTATATTTCCAGATGATAAGTGCATCTATGTGATACAGATATGATATGTTACAAATCAGTTTTACCCATATATTTCTGACATATTAAAACCATTTTTTATCAGTAACCAAGCAATATTACAAAGACCTTAAAATAATATTTACCAATACTTGAAGCAAACACCACTCCAAATCCACAAGCCAGGGGACCTCCCATGTACAGGAATTTCTCACTTGGTGCACACATAGCAATAGCTGATAAACCTGTAAGAATGGAAGATAAATATTCATCAATAGAATTAAAATGCAAGGCTTGAAGCTCAATTGCTATAAATGCCCGAACAGGAATCACCCTTTTTAAATTTTCTGACAAAGGTTTCAAGGTAATCCATTGGATCTTGTGATTATAATTTAGTGCTAATATGGATTTAAAGGTAATTGATTTTGCCCTGACTCACAAATTGTTATTCAAACTGACAGAAAATCCTGATTTTTTTCAGTTAGACCAAGGGGAACATTAACTAATTTTACTAATTTAGACTTCTAACTGTTTCGCAGAGCCTGTTTATTATAAAGAAACATGTAGTATACCTCCGACAACACCAGCTGTAAGCCAAGCAGCTCTGAGTAGTATAGGTCCACCAAGAAAGGTCAGTGGGGCCACTACGGCACCAAGCACACCAGCATGTGTTAACCAGGCAAGCTGTTTAGCTCCGAATCCTTTCTTGTATGGAATGGAGTGACACACCATGTTTGTTCCAATGATCAGAGCCATAGTTCCACCAATAGCCTGAATATATACAAACATTCGTTACCATACAGTCCAGTTACACAGTGGAACAATTAACTATTACAGTGTAAAAACAAGAATAAATGCTTATATGAACAGTTCAATACCAAACTTAACTCTACCTGTTCAAGCAATGGTTTTAATCTTTTGGGTACACATAAACTATGACATCACTGTCAAAATATCCTATCTGGACTATACAATTACATATAAATACATTGTTCATGGTCATCTTATTGACCAATCACCTGTCTCCAACAGTACATGTTTACTTAATTGCAGTGAATCACCAATTACTTGTGCCATATGGTTAACATTGTTTTGCAGTAAATGTATTCATCACACGAAAACATTAGAATTTGAGAACAATGCATGATGTATAAAATATTTGGTCATCAACAAACACTACAGAATGTGTGAGGTCTCAAAACAGCCTTCTGACTAGGAAATAGTTTGAAACATTCACTTGTTGAAGGCATATATTATAGTTTATAAGTACATCATTATTTTGCCAGGAACAATGGAACTGTTAGCATGATTAAGGCAAAACTGTCCGAGGATCAAGCTCTACTGTATCAGGGGATTAGAAATTTTTTCTTGTTCCAAGTTTGTGTCCAGTTAATCATCAAACGTAGGCGGTTGATTTTAAGTAACAAAGAAGAAAATGGCTAAAAGTAGCCCACAAGCATGTTCAAATAGCAGGTAGATTTACCACTTTCCGTCTCATTTCTTCTCCCCTGCTGTATATGAAACACTTACCAGAAGTGAATTTTTGGTCATCAAGCTCATCAGTTTGGCATTTTTACTGACAGCCAAAGCTGAAGCTGCAGTAACACCAATACCAGCACCGAAATACATGTATGTATCTCTAACACGTGCTCTCACATAGTCTGGCCATAAACTGAAATAGAACATATAACATGTTTCACCATGCCCATAATTATGCAGTTGTATCTGTTCAGATCTATAAAAGATGAGTCAATAAGGTGGTGCTTACATTTTGGTTGATTTTCTGTCAATTTTTCAAAAGTCATTTTTAGCATTATCCTTTCATTCAAATAGTAATGCTTCTGATTGGTTTTGTTGGTGAATGATACCGGTAATTATTGTTTTGTCAATTTGTTTGAACCAATGTATGTCTAAACAGAGTAAGAACAACTACCGGTATATAAAAGTCTTAATATTGTAATAAAAAGAATTATGACTTTTTAATGAATGTTTGTTATAATGTGTATAAAATAAACAAATACTAACACAGCTTTATCCAATGTACCAGTTTCGTTTGACAAGCCAAGACCATAGAAACACAGAGCAGCAATACCAATACCAGATGCTGCTGCTACTAAACCACGACCAGCATTAAATGCTAAAATAAAATAATAATCAATTTTGCTCACATTCCATGACTAGCATTACATGGTGAAATAGATAGTTATCAACTTTGAACATGGGTTAAACAGAATACCATTTTAAAAATACTATATTTAAGGCCCGCTGGTCAACAATTTTACAGACATATAAATATCCTGACAACACTGACCAGGACTGGTGAACCAACATTATCTCATAATCTGGAACTAACTATACACAGAGTGACTATCAATGAAGATTCATATGTAACTCGGTACAATCTTAACAAGTTAAAATGTTTGAATTGTCACAGCCTGAGTTTGAACACAGGACAACCCACACTTGAAACAGACTCAGTAACAGGTATACATTCAGCCTTCAGATCGTATTTCAAGTATTGTTAGGTAAGTAGGCGAGCTGGTCTGTCGTCCTAATAATTGGACATTTTACTATATAGACAATTAATTCTTCCCCTGTTACATATGTACTGTGTCACATGTCATTGTCACGTGGAATGAATAAGGTTAAAACACAGTTTCACTTAATGACATTTCTAACATAAATTTATTAACAATACCTCCTTCCCCAGCAGGGGCCATTACTCTTTCTTTAAGTGTCTTTGACTTGGCCTCCTGGGTTTGTTGGCGTTTTACAAATCTTGAAGATCGAGTAGCATACTGCTGTGCTCTGGTGGTATTATATGCTTGTATCACATTTTTTACAGACTGGGGCTTCCTGCCAACATTTGACACAAAGTTTGTTAGAGGAACACACTGGGAGAGTCGGACTGCAAACATCTGAAATAAAATACATAGTGACATAGTATTTCACTATAAATTATTTATACTCCATAACCTTAAAAGAGGCTTTTATGTTGTTTAAAAATCTGTAACATAATTGAACAGTTTATGAACTTCAGCTTTGGTGATATTGATAAGCAATGTACCAGGGCCGGTATTTATAAAGCATCTTAAGTGAAAACTTAAATATTTTGACTGAAGTTAAAATATTGAGCGAGCTGTCCATAGTTCACAACAAACGAAAAATAGCCCATGTGTTCCATATGATTATTGTAGCTCTTTACAAAATGCTTCAAAACAATGTAAATAAGTGTTAATATTAGTGTTCCTGTTCAGCTGATACACTTAAGGAAAATTTGAGATTTTAAGAATTTTGTAAGTTTTGACTTAAGATGCTTTATAAATACCGGCCCAGGGCATTAATTTATGCAACAGTGCTGACAATGCCAAAATTCAATGTTTTAAATATATTTTTTTTCTATAAGCAATGATATAAGTTGACTGGTACACTGTCTAAATATAAATTATTTGATAAACTGTACAGCAACTCAGAATTTAACACTTTTTATCAATTATATAAGGTCACTAAATGTGTTATAAATATGTGTTATATAAATTATGTAAGTCACTAAGTGTAACATAAATTCATTATTTTAATATTTCGCAAGAAAAGTAAGGGGATCTACTAAAACCCGTGACGATACAAAACCTGTGACGTTTTGAAATAAAGCAATGGCCTTAAAACCTGTGATGGATAAATGTCCCGTGACAAATGAGAAAATTGTCACGGGTTTTCGGAATTTCCGTGACGACTTTGTTGTGTAGAGTAAGTACAGTGTATCGTCACAGGTTTTTGTACTTGCACATCACAGATAATAAATAAATGTTCTGTGACTTTTTCGTCACGCGTTTTGTAATTCCCGTGACGAGGGGGATCGGTGAAAATGATAACATAATATAAATATTTTTTTATGATCAATTATTTTATTTACGTTCTGGTCATTAATAAAGTGTTACTATTCTTCGAATCTATTAGTTACATTTCCTTTTTCTTTTCAGTCAAACATTTTTTACAAAATCACGGAATTTCTCCGCCAGGTACTTCCTTCTCTTCCAATTCTTCACACTGTGGGTCGTACTAAACTTTACATTTTGTACAGATCACATACAGTCCATCTTCTGGCATTTGACAACAACAAAATACCTTCAAATGGGCTGAATATCTGATCCCATCGATCGATGCTGGAGTGCGGGTTCTGGCCGGAAACAGAGACATCTGGTTGCGTTCCAAACAGTGAATGAGATGACCACGCAAAAGTTCAGGGTTGTAATCTTGGCTGTTTGGATCTATTCCAAATGCCTCTGACACCGCATTAGCAATCGCGTACAACCCACAGTCGTCATTTTTTTTTGATAACTGCAGTCCATGAATTTTAAATGAATTTTGTCATTTTTTTTTGGGTGTTCCATCTCGTAATAATTTGCAAACTATCTGCTGTTCGGAAAAACTCATACTAGTAAAGGCAGAATCATAAATTTTTATCTCTGATGATGTTTTTAGTTTTAAATTTGAAAGTGTTAGCCAGTGCGTACCACCTTGTTTAGGATCTCGATTTACAATTTGAATGAATTTCCCATAAATTTTTCAAAGGAAAGATTTGTTGCTTTGAGGCAAGTGTCCAACCCCCCAATGTGGGGAAACTGTCGCTTCAATAATCCTTGGGCAGCATCTATTATTCGGTTGTTGAGCCAAGAATTGGGCAGGTATAAAATGCTTCTTTCTTCGTCTTTAAGCTCGATCCCTCCGGCAACTACCCAATCAGGGCCGCTTATGGACATCTCACCCACGGGGACTCCTGGTTTTGGTATCCTCCACGTAAATAGTGTACGTGGAGGTCTCCATCATGAGTTTTTCAATTGTATTATCCGTGACGGGCATCTCAGCTGTCACGGGTTTTTCAATTGTATCAACCGTGACGGGCATCTCAGCTGTCACGGGTTTTTCATTTATGTTCTCATTTATTAAATAATCATAGTCACCAGGTCTCGGACGTTTTCAGCCAGCTTAACTTTTGGTACTTGTGCTATTTTTCAAACTTGTTATGTTTGGATGAGTTTTTTGTTTAATGTCCATTCCGAGAGATTTTTTGATTGCCAAAATGTGAAAGCAACTTTTTATTAAACAACTGCAACTTTCTGGAAACAGAGTTACGACCCTGGGTTTATCGTCCGCCCCTTCGATTGTAAATGTACCCACTTGGGAGAAAACACAATTCTTTTGTTTTAACCATTTGTCCAAAGAGCTGGGTTTGGTTCGAACAAATGCCCTCGATGTGTTCTTCGCATTGCCGTGAGAAAGACTTCAAAGTGCAGTCTTCGAATTTGGCCACTAGCCCGAAGCCCGAGGCTAGTAAAAACTGGGCCAGGCTAGTAATTGTCTCTAGGTGACTAGTCCGAAAGTCTAGTGAAAATTTAAAATAATTTTAATAATTTAATGGTCTGACTAGTAAATTTCTTCTCAGGCTAGTAAGTTCTGGCTTGTTGGTAGCCCGACTGGCTAGTACTTTGAATTTTTTTTCGTGAAGACTGAAAGTGCCTGCGAAACTCCATCATTTCCAACATACTGGATCAAAAACAGTCCAGTTTTATCTAAACCGGATTCGTGAAAAACGAACTTTAGAAAATCCTTTGACGCACCAGTCTCGTGGCAATATTAAAATACTTCTTTTTTATTTTTGGACATTTCCTTGGTAATACGACAGTTCCTTGATTGATCAAACGATATCCGTCGGCTCTCCAGTCTTGCGACTTTACCCCTTCGCCCTTGAATAGGAATATCTCTCCTCCTGAAGGGCGAAATGGCAAGGAAGATACTGGTTCCGCTTCCGAGTATCTTAAATTTTCTAAGATCGCTTCTGCTGAAAATGCATTACAATCTACATTGCAGATCTAGACTATGAATATTTTTTCATTTAGTATGTTAAGATAAGTTTGTCGACGTTGATTTCTATGTTGCTATGGCGCTAATGTCGCCGTGATGTTTCCGGTGTTTGTTGTTTAAAACCCAATACGTTCATTAAAATTGCCGTAATAATCCGTGACAGAACACGGACAAATATAGTACATCAATGATAATACTGAATATAACCCGTGACGAAATGGTACAAAACCCGTGACGATATTGACAAAACCTGTGACGGTATTGACAAAACCTGTGACAGCATGAGAACAAAACCTGTGACGGGTATTGAAGTCATCACGGGTTTTAGTAGATCTGAAAAGTAAGACAGTCTGACCATGATTTACTCTACCTATAAGGAGAGCCAGACGATCAGTTATTATTGACCTGTAATACTTGTACTTGAAAATTTATAGAAGTACATTGTGACAGTGTTTTTTATTTCATTTTTACCCACAATTGGCCGGCGGCTATCTAAGTAAATTTGGGTACGTTTTGTTCAGGGTCCGCTTTGAACCGAAGACGACACACACATGTGAACTAATGATACTTGCTGTTTTGTCTTTAAAAAGGCTTATTGTTTTAATTTTAATTCTTAATAATATATCATAAGATAGAGACGACAAAAGAAGCAAGGCAGTGAGACAGTGAAATAAATTCGACCGAATTGAAGGCGAAGGACGTAAATTTCGTAACCTGACGAACGAAAGATTCCTTCCAAAAATAGTTGGTTGAAATATAAAAACACACAGTATTAGAACAAATGTTTAAGCAATTATATTCATATAAATGTTTTATCTCACCTTTATGCCTGATGATGTCCTAATATTAATAAAAGCGAAATCTTCTAAATTGCGTCAGAAATGCGTCGTCGTAATATTTGTAGTTTTTTGCTTGCAGAGTTGCTTCCCTTGAATGGTTTGGTCTAAACTTCTGACGGAGTTTTACATGCGGTAGAATAGGATAGAATATAATTATTTATTATTAGCTTTCAATGGATTATGGGGATTTTCAGTGAAAATAACAATGACAAATAACAGTGAAATTATCGTTTTGTTATTTTCACTGTTTTGGAGCTGGTTCCAGTATCGTGCAGAAAAAGAAACGCAGCGTCAACAGCGCCGGGCTTCAAAATATGCGTTACGTCATTGTGACGTCATATTTGTCACGTCGTGATGTTCTAATTTCAACCTAATTTTTCCAATTTAGCCAATTACTGTACCGTTTTACGAGAAAATGAAGCAAATAATAAACAGAAAATTTGTTGATTTTTGGTAAAAGATCTTATTTTATTTCACTCGTGATCACAAAAAATTATATTTTCACTCGTGGCTACGCCACTCGTGAAAATACTGATTTTTGTGTTCACTTGGTGAAATAAAATTCGATCTTACACCAAAATCAACAAATATCCTCTATTAAGTTTATTTTTAACTAATTCTGGACATTCTCTGATATCAGGGAGGTATATAAGAAAGTTCCTTGGAGGTTCTTAAAGGTATTTGTGATTCCATCTAATGACACACACAATATTTATTTGGAATTAGATCTAATTTTGTTAACAGATAAAAACTATTATATAGAGGATATTTGTATTTTTCCGTATATGATCGGTTGATAATTCACCGAGTGAGCAGCTGATACAATATTTTCACGAGTGGCGTAGCCACGAGTGAAAATATAAGTCAGCTGCCCACGAGGTGAACTATCAAACGATTATACACGGTAAAATACTAATATTCTATTTATTTCATGCTTCAAATAGCCAAAATGATGAAAATACTCCACTAGATTCTATATCTGAAATGTTTTGCGCGACGTCGTTTTCCCGCCATGCACGCGTCGAGTTGCAATCAAGTAGTTCTTCTGCAATGGCTTCAATTCCATCCATTTATTTTACATTTATGTACATATAATCTGTAATGTTCTGTTATTTGTTAAAGATTTAGAGAGCAAGTGAAAATGCTTATTATTTTATTTTTGGCGGCGGGCAAATTTTTTTTTTTTAAATAGTCCGTTTGCGTGAAATTATGAACTGTGAAATTATCGGAGAATAATCCACCGTTATTCCGTCGTAAAACACCGATAAGCATGAAATAAATATAGGTTATCAATGCAGGCAATAAGTAAGGAAGCTATAATATGATTGAAATATAACAATGATAATTAAATATTAGGTATATATAGTTTAAAAAGTTGATAATTTGATTCGGCAGCAAAGTATAAGCAAGATTGAATCAATGTACACGGTTACAGGAAAATTTCTTCCTTAGAGCGTTCGAGTTTTGCAAAAAATGAAGGATTTTTGTAGAGAGGCAAATACAAATATTCGTAATATTCGATTATTGCATCTATGACAACGTCGGGGAGAGTTTCTTCTTTTTCTTCCTATAACTGAGTTTGGTATTTAACGCAATGAAACTGAGCATGGTGGTAGTGGCACGCAGTTTCTCACAAATATTAAAAGTTCATGTATAATAGTTAAAATGTGGCTGCATGCCTAAAGAAGTGACCTGAAGGCATTCAATGATGAACAACTACTGTGCTGTTTGAAAGAAGGTTTAGTCTCTCACTGTCCCTGGAAAGACAGTTGTAATGAATTGGCAAGTTATTTGCCTGTAATATGCTCCTGTATAATTTACGATATATATGCATTTGTAGTACTCTGACTGGCGTGTGCTGCTGCATCACCTATTCGGATGTGTTCTCCAGCTTTGATGTCGACAACACAATTGTTGATCTTGTTCTTCATGCACAGCCGACTATGTCCCCGTCGGACTTCAAGAGGTCCCCAGTTGAGATTTTCTATAATGTCAGTGACACATCATGGGATCTTTGTAGTGCAGTCATTGAAAACTGATTAAATGGACTGCATTTCGCTGAATCTGCTCCATTGATTTGATACGGGCCTATTTGTAGGATACCCATGCAATAGCTGCATTTTCCAATACACGTCTAACAGGGACTTTGTAGAAAGCACCCAAGACAGGTGGTGTGCATTCTCTCATGTTTCTACGCAGAAATCCTTGTGTCCGACTGTCTTTGCTCGTGATGATCCCTATGTGCCTTTCCCAGGTAAGTGTGTCTGTAATAGTTTTTTCCATGCATTTGCTGGCATCACTTATGCCAAGCATACGATCATGAAATATCTGGCATCAACGGTTTTACGGCAGCGGGGAACACTCCGAATGACAATATACTTGGAGCGGTTGAAACTCATCCGCTACATATATTTCCAGTGTCCCAGTGCTGTTAAATCGTCCCGGAGGAGTTATCTAGTATCCTGGTCGCTCGCTTTTACCTTGAAGACTGAGCTGACACCAGCGAACAGCTTGGGGGAAATATCTTTTTGTGTCTGGTTGTTCATTGATGTATGCAAGGAACAATTAGATTGTGGTTCCCTTGATACTGCTGTTCCTTATGAAGCTCCATCAAAGTCTATGTGCTTGTACCGGTTTTTCAAGAAGGGTCTGTGCCCAGCTCATGACATTGTACCACGGTTACACAATAATGGTTCAACTTAAGTAGAAGATCGACGGATATGTGGGTAAAAGATTTTGGCAAAATTGAGTGGAATAACGCCATGTGCCTTCCCTTGGCAGCATGGCAGTGCTGGATGATATCTCTTGTATTGTGGTAAGTAGCATGGTCTCGCAAGAACAACATTTCATAAATCCATGCTGGTGGTCGCTCAAAATATCATTATTGTCAAAATGTGTCATGATTCTGCTACGAACTATGTGTTCTAGCAGTATATTTGTGACAGATGTCAAGGACACGGATCTGTAATTTGATACTGTCTCCTTACTTGCATAACGAAACTATTGAAGTTTCCCTCCAAATTTGTTGCACTTCACTTCACAGGTAATTGTATCGTTGAAAACGAAAAAAAGGTTGAGTACATGCAGTAGTCTGTGAACTCCTTTGCTGATAACCGATATAAAGGACATATTTGGTATACTGCGCTTCCCATATCTGGAATATTCGAGGTGTTGTGAAAGCAGATACAAAGTGGTTGTTGGTGATGTTTACTCTGGCAGAGTTGCCGTGAAGTGTGCAGTACCCATTGACTGATTACATTCGAATTGTTTGAAATATAAGACATAGTATTGAGTTGGGTATTTCAGGGCCAGTAAGCCCGTTAGTTCCCTGTCTATATCTAATGAATAGAGGTTGGTTTTTAGTCTTGTCGAATCCCTTTGGGCTACCTATGGAAACCTACATTCGTACGTGTCTCCCTGTGTACATAGACTATTTCTTTCCTGTGGGTTTGGCAGCCAACATAGATCTGTGGCTCCCAGGAATAGACACTACCCTCACAGATACCAATTTACACTTGGTGGAGTGGAGCATGTGGGTTATTTGTGCTCAGAGAAATTAACATGAGGTACATACGGGGTTTAACCCGGGACCTCTCGATCCCGAAGCGTGCGCCCTATACCTCTAGGCCACCGCTCTCTACCATATACATAGATTCATATATATTTGAAATCTACACTGCAAGGTGTGGTGGACTTGTAGTTGTAAGTGCCCCAATGCCCTTGCCACAGTAAAATCATTCAACAATAAACGACTCAACTCAAACGACGTTTCACCATTTATTTTAGTTTCACAAATAATCATATTTTTATTACAATTTAACTGAATTGAGCATTTATTTTTAATCCAAAAGTATTTAATTTAAACAGACAGAATGATGACAATTCGATATTTATAAATCCAAATTATACGCATGTGCTTTTCATTTTATTTCCAAAAAGTCTGTCCAAGTTCAATGTCACCCTGTGTATTTATACTAGGTGTGGTTTATTCAAAGCTGCATGTGAAAATCATGGACCATGTGACTGTTCCTTACAAGGAGCAAACATTAAGAACAAGGAGCAAACATTTAGAACAAGGAGCATACACTTAGAACGATAAGTTCAAACAAGGTGACAGCATGAAATTCATGCTTCTAGATTTACATAAGGTAGTCAATATGAATCATGAAATACGCAGACTGTCGCTTCCATGAGCTCCTAATGAGATTCACATAACCTTTCTTCGGCGTTGCTAATGTGAGATAAGCGCGTTGTTAATGGAAGAAAATCTTTTCTTCGGCGTTGCTAATGTAAGATAAGCGCGTTGCTAATGGAAGAAAATCTAATCTCACATTAGCAACATCTTTCTCACATGAGCAACCGCACGTGAATTTATTCCGACCTTTATGGGTCTACTTCTACTACGTCTGCATAGTAAATAAACTTGGTATTTAGCTAACAAGAAGAACAAAATAGGTTCTATATACTAGATCTATTTTAGGGGCATTTTCTTAGGCAGAGCATAACAGTGTAGGGCAGGCATATGCTTTATTTACGACGTTATGTTTTCGATTGTTTTGAATGCGAACGTACGGCAAATGCCACGTTATGATGGCGTCACGTTGACGCCACGAACCCTAAATAATGATAAAAACTCACTATTTTCACGAAATACGTCGAAAAAAAAAAAGATCCACCATGAGACAGTCTATGTAGGATAAAAAAATCTCACCCTCGGGGTCGGAATTTTAACCAGGGAACTCGGCAAGCCTCGTCCCTGGTTAAAATCCGACCCCTCGATTCTTATGAGTATATTTTCGTGACAATCGAAACTTGAAAATTGAAATATATCCTGACGAAGGGCATGGGCCTGAAAATTTGATTTACGAGTCAGTTATTTGTTATACAACTAACATTTCTTACCTATGATATATGATATATACGAAACTTGTCATTTTGGTATGCTGAAGTTTAAAAAGCTTATTTTTCTATTTATAAGTAAAGACTGAAAGAGACGTTTACCACACAAATGTTTCTTGTTTTGCAAACACTTCTTACGACCTTCTCATTCTAAGTGGGAAATGTATGGAATTGTTATTATATTTCACAACAGGATCGTATCAAATGCTCTAGACCATTATAAAGGCTAAAATTACAAATTTATTGATACTTTTTGTGCTTTTATTTGTTTTGATAATTTAGTGTTCTCGTGCCTTCGATGTTTTATAGCGAACAATGTAGAAATATTCCGAATAAAAACCATTCATGAATGGAAAGATTTCATTGGATGTCGGTGGAGCGTTAGGGTCAAGTTGAACCAATCACAGAGCTATTCTATCGCCTTTTTAGGCACGATGTTCAAAATGGCTGTCAGTATAAAAACAAAACTCGTCCTGTGCGGGTCACCGAAGTAAAATGGAGGAAATTTCGACAAAACCGAGTTGTCATCAGTGTATAAGCAGATGGTGTTGTTGCCCGTTATAGTTGGCGATTATTCCGAAATTTTGGCCACGATTCTTTAATGAAAAGCATAATTATCACTTATTGGCCGTGTTTGTTGTGATAATTTTCCGTCTGGACCCCAATCGTTGACAAAAGACTGCAATACATATCTTGACAAATGACTACACGGTAAGCAAAGAGATTCATGTGCGCTGTCTGTGATTCTGCAGAGTTCCTATAATTAACCCCATTATCCTTACTGGGGATAAACAAGCACAACAACATGAAATGTGATGATTTAGGGGGGGGGGGGGCTTTGGTCTTTAGACCTGTCAGAAATTATATGTGGATGAATTTCATTTTGATGGGTTGGTCTAAGCGTGTTAGTTCTGGGTACCATAACTAAATGATCTTTTTATTGACTGACGTCGATCTTTAAATGAATTGGAATAATCACTGAAATGGAATAATCATCGTCTAAGAAGCTTGGACCATAAGCGTGTGTACTAATAGATAAGAAACTTGTGTTGCCTGCTGACTTGCTTTGTGTATAGAGCATTCACCCTGTAAGCTAAGGATCACTGGTTCGAGTCCCAGTCTATTTGCATATATTACTAAATAAGTTTAGGCTGTGACATACATTTAGTCATAATGAAATGTTTCTATGTCCTATATACAATTTACAATAATCTTCATGGACTTGGTAACATTGACATGGGCGTCGGAGCAAGGGGGGGGGGCAGGTCCCTGAACAGGGCCCAGTGGGGCCACAAGAACTTAAATTCCCTGAATTTAGGTCCTTTTTTAATACCAAATAAGGTGTCTCAGAACGCCTAGACTGCACCAGATTGATCCATTGTTTAGAAAATTTCCCGGGGGAATGCACCGGACGCCCGTATAGTTGAACTGATTAACTTCCAGCATCGTTGGATACCCACGGTACACATTTAATACATACAACTTCATTTGGTACGGTCGATGTATGAGTATAACGTAATGCAATCGAACGTGGGTATCCGACGATGAACTTCCAGTTACCACATAATTACTAAACCAAATGACCACAGAACCAAACACTCACAGTTATTATATTGATATTGGAGGGTTGAGGACGTTTAAGGGTACAATTTATGTACGAGAATATTTTTGTGGAAACAATGAGCAAACAATGTGCAAACATTGCGTGTTGACATATTTTGACCTAAAGAAGTTACTTTGGAATTTCCCCCCCCCCCTGGTTCATCTTGGTTATATAGTTACTAAGAAAAGGACACTAGGTCAATACTTAGAAAAACTTGCATAGTCACACAAGGTTACAATTTTAGCAAAAGTCTTATGAAACTTTGTCATCATGAGTATCTCACATGATCTAGGTCAAGTTTGTTTTGGGTCATCTCAGTTTTTAGCTCACATAGTGACAAGATGAGCTTTTGGGATCACTTTTTGTATGTCGTCCGCCCGTAACCATTAATGTGTACTCTAGAGATAATCATTTTGATCCAATCTTCATGGAACTTGGTCAGAATGTTGTTCTCAATGAAATCAAGGCCAAGTTCTAAGCTGGGTCACATGGGTTCAAAAAACTAGGTCATTAGGTCAAATGTTAGAAAAAACTTGTGTTGACTCCAGATGTCACAGTTTTGATCCAATCTTCATGAAACTTGGTCAGAATATTACTCTCCATAGAATTTAGGACAAGTTCAAAACTAGGTCATGTCGGGTTGAAAACTAGGTCAAATGGCAGAGAAACATTGTGTCCACTCTAGAGACCCCAGTTTTGATTCAATCGTCATGAAACTTAGTCTAAATGTCTCTACTTTCTTACTGTTATATAGGCCAATGTTTCAACTGGGTCATGTTGGGTTAAAAAAACTATGTCACTTAGTCAAACCTAAGAATAAACTTGTATGCGCTATATGTATGCCACAGTTGTGATCCACTATTCACAACACTTGTTTCTTTGAAGTTTTAAGATATAAGGTGTATTCTAAGACAGGTGAGTGACTAAGGTCCCTTTGGGTCCTCTTGTTTAACTAGGTCACTTGGTCAAGTCATAGAAAACCCTTGTGTGGTCACTGGAGGTCACAATTTTTGCCTTATTGTCATGCAATATGGTCACAATGATTGTCTTAACAAAATCTAGGTCAAGTTTACTTTCGATAATCAGGGTTATTGAACGCGGTCAAGTCATAGTAAACCCTTGTGTAGTCACTGGAGGTCACAATTTTAGCCTAATTATCATGAAACTTGGTCACAATGATCATCTCGACAAAATTGAGCTTGATATTGGGCCATCTTGGGTAAAAATTATGCCACAGGTGCAAATAATTAATTAAAGAAAAAGTTTCATAGGCACTAGAAGTCACAATTTCAGCCTTATCTTTATCAAAAAATTTTGTCACAATAATCATCTTATCAAAATTCAGGGAAAGACTGGCAAAGGGCCATCCTGTGTCCAAAACAAGGTCACTAAGTCAAATCATAAGGAATTATTTTGTAGACAAGGGAGGTCACAATATTGGCATATCTATATGAAACTTGGTCACAAGATTCATCCCAATTATTGATATTATCAAGTGTTCCAATTTGGGTCATTCAAAGGTTGACACTAAGTATTTTTGGTCACTGGTCCGACAGTAAAAAAGTGTTACTTTTTTAAAGAAAACAGATACTGATGCTTCATGATTTTCATGGGTCCTTCAAGATTTTCACGGGCCACAGGCTATGGGACCAGTGTAAGTGTCAAGCCCTGTTATTGTGGGTAAAAAGATCACTAAGTTAAATCATAGAAAAGCCTTGTGTATGCTACATGTACACCAACTTTGTCTTTCTCTTGATCTTTATGAAAGTTTGTCAGAATGTCTGTCTTGATAGAATCTAAGGTAGAGTTTCAATAATTGTCACTAGTTATAACTATATGAAAACCTTGTTTGTGGAATAGTGGCTGCATTTGTTTGAATCCTCGTCAGAAATTGTCAATGATTACGCATGTTGCCGTAGTGGCTTACATGTGCCGCTATGGCATGGTTGTATGTAGGATCTTCAACCTTTTTCGGGAGGTTGGTCACCATCTGTAAAAACCTTCTATTGATAGTGAGGTCATTGGTCAAGATCACCGTTGCCTTAAACAAAATAAACCATTTTGGTGTCATGATGGCTTTCATGTTTTTAAAACAAAAAATCTTGTGTCTTACCAGTACTTGAGTTTGCAACTTAACATTTTCAGACTTGATAGACTATTTCTTTTGCTGGAATCTGGTTCCACTCCATTGATCAGGAAGTCAGCAGCTGAGCAGCTTGGTGATGTCCAAAAACTTCATCCATATGAACTCAATAACCTTCTCTCTAAGGTAAATTTGTGTTTTGATTAAGAAACTATGCTAGGTTGTTATCTAGTGTATGCGTAGTCCATCAACAATTTCTTTAAAATATGACTTCTTTCCTTAACCAATTGATCGAATTTTACCAAACTTAGGAATTATCCTTGTTTCGTCATTTAATCTCAGAAATAAGTGTTTCAAAAATGAAAGTATGCTTAATAGTTAATTTTTCATTTATTCATTTTTACATATATTAAACAGGAAAAAGTCATGAATACAACATGAATGATTTTGCCTTTTACTGGCTCATTTCTTCACTCCTGGAACTGACATATTGATTGTGTCTGAAATATCCTTCATACATCAGAAAATATATTAAGGCGCAACATTACTTGTTTCTACATACATGGTTGTACATGCATGTTATGAATCTGTTTGTCTGATACTGTAAAATCATTTAATTTCAATGAGACAAAATTTCGTGGTTTTGTTAAAAAAGACCATTTCGATTGAACGTTAATTCGTGAATTTTGCATTTCAGGTGATAAATACAAGGGTCAAAATTATTGTTCGATTGGATTAAACTTTGTAACTAGTAGATTAGAAGATGAACCACGAAATCCACGAAATTTAATCCCCCACAAAAATTAATGATTTTACAGTATTGTTTAATGTTCCTCTTTGATTTATTTAGGTAAACAATTATCTGAAAAGTTCTAACTGGGACACCAGAATAGCTGCAGCACAGGCTGTAAATGCGATAGCCAAGAATGTTCCACAATGGGAACCCAGAGGTGCCCCTAAATTAGGTAATAGTTTGTGTTTATATCCATGTCCCCAGAGGTGCCCCTAAATTAGGTAATAGTTTGTGTATGTGTTTATATCCATGTACCCAGAGGTGCCCCTAAATTAGGTAATAGTTTGTGTTTATATCCATGTACCCAGAGGTGCCCCTAAATTAGGTAATAGTTTGTGTACCTGTTTATATCCATGTACCCAGAGGTGCCCCTAAATTAGGTAATAGTTTGTGTACGTGTTTATATCCATGTACCCAGAGGTGCCCCTAAATTAGGTAATAGTTTGTGTACGTGTTTATATCAATGTACCTAGAGGTGCCCCTAAATTAGGTAATAGTTTGTGTACGTGTTTATATCCATGTACCTAGAGGTGCCCCTAAATTAGGTAATAGTTTGTGTACGTGTTTATATCCATGAACCCAGAGGTGCCCCTAAATTAGGTAATAGTTTGTGTACGTGTTTATATCCATGTATTCAGAGGTGCCCCTAAATTAGGTAATAGTTTGTGTACGTGTTTATATCCATGTACCTAGAGGTGCCCCTAAATTAGGTAATAGTTTGTGTACGTGTTTATATCCATGTACCCAGAGGTGCCCCTAAATTAGGTAATAGTTTGTGTACGTGTTTATATCCATGTACCCAGAGGTGCCCCTAAATTAGGTAATAGTTTGTGTACGTGTTATATCCATGAACCCAGAGGTGCCCCTAAATTAGGTAATTGTTTGTGTACGTGTTATATCCATGTACCCAGAGGTGCCCCTAAATTAGGTAATAGTTTGTGTACGTGTTATATCCATGTACCCAGAGGTGCCCCTAAATTAGGTAATAGTTTGTGTACGTGTTTATATCCATGTACCCAGAGGTGCCCCTAAATTAGGTAATATTTTGTGTACGTGTTTATATCCATGTACCCAGAGGTGCCCCTAAATTAGGTGATAATTTGTGTATGTGTTATATCCATGTACCCAGAGGTGCCCCTAAATTAGGTGATAGTTTGTGTACGTGTTTATATCCATGTACCCAGAAGTGCCCCTAAATTAGGTAATAGTTTGTGTATGTGTTATATCCATGAACCCAGAGGTGCCCCTAAATTAGGTAATAGTTTGTGTACGTGTTTATATCCATGTACCCAGAAGTGCCCCTAAATTAGGTAATAGTTTGTGTACGTGTTTATATCCATGTACCCAGAGGTGCCCCTAAATTAGGTAATTGTTTGTGCACGTGTTTATATCCATGTACCCAGAGGTGCCCCTAAATTAGGTAATAGTTTGTGTTTATATCCATGTACCCAGAGGTGCCCCTAAATTAGGTAATAGTTTGTGTTTATATCCATGTACCCAGAGGTGCCCCTAAATTAGGTAATAGTTTGTGTATGTGTTATATCCATGTACCCAGAGGTGCCCCTAAATTAGGTAATAGTTTGTGTATGTGTTATATCCATGTACCCAGAGGTGCCCCTAAATTAGGTAATAGTTTGTGTATGTGTTATATCCATGTACCCAGAGGTGCCCCTAAATTAGGTAATAGTTTGTGTATGTGTTATATCCATGTACCCACAGGTGCCCCTAAATTAGGTAATAGTTTGTGTATGTGTTATATCCATGAACCCAGAGGTGCCCCTAAATTAAGTTATAGTTTGTGTATGTGTTATATCCATGTACCCAGAGGTGCCCCTAAATTAGGTAATAGTTTGTGTACATGTTTAAATCCATGTACCCAGAGGTGCCCCTAAATTAGGTAATAGTTTGTGTATGTGTTATATCCATGTACCCAGAGGTGCCCCTAAATTAGGTAATAGTTTGTGTACGTGTTATATCTATGTACCCAGAGGTGCCCCTAAATTAGGTAATAGTTTGTGTACGTGTTATATCCATGTACCCAGAGGTGCCCCTAAATTAGGTAATAGTTTGTGTACGTGTTATATCTATGTACCCAGAGGTGCCCCTAAATTAGGTAATAGTTTGTGTACGTGTTTATATCCATGTACCCAGAGGTGCCCCTAAATTAGGTAATAGTTTGTGTATGTGTTATATCCATGTACCCAGAGGTGTCCCTAAATTAGGTAATAGTGTATGTGTTATATCTATGTACCCAGAGGTGCCCCTAAATTAGGTAATAGTTTGTGTATGTGTTATATCTATGTACCCAGAGGTGCCCCTAAATTAGGTAATAGTTTGTGTATGTGTTATATCCATGTACCCAGAGGTGCCCCTAAATTAGGTAATAGTTTGTGTATGTGTTATATCTATGTACCCAGAGGTGCCCCTAAATTAGGTAATAGTTTGTGTATGTGTTATATCCATGTACCCAGAGGTGCCCCTAAATTAGGTAATAGTTTGTGTACGTGTTATATCCATGTACCCAGAGGTGCCCCTAAATTAGGTAATAGTTTGTGTATGTGTTTATATCCATGTACCCAGAGGTGCCCCTAAATTAGGTAATAGTTTGTGTACGTCTTTATATCCATGTACCCAGAGGTGCCCCTAAATTAGGTAATAGTTTGTGTACGTGTTATATCCATGAACCCAGAGGTGCCCCTAAATTAGGTAATTGTTTGTGTACGTGTTATATCCATGTACCCAGAGGTGCCCCTAAATTAGGTAATAGTTTGTGTACGTGTTATATCCATGTACCCAGAGGTGCCCCTAAATTAGGTAATAGTTTGTGTACGTGTTTATATCCATGTACCCAGAGGTGCCCCTAAATTAGGTAATATTTTGTGTACGTGTTTATATCCATGTACCCAGAGGTGCCCCTAATTTAGGTGATAATTTGTGTATGTGTTATATCCATGTACCCAGAGGTGCCCCTAAATTAGGTGATAGTTTGTGTACGTGTTTATATCCATGTACCCAGAAGTGCCCCTAAATTAGGTAATAGTTTGTGTATGTGTTATATCCATGAACCCAGAGGTGCCCCTAAATTAGGTAATAGTTTGTGTACGTGTTTATATCCATGTACCCAGAAGTGCCCCTAAATTAGGTAATAGTTTGTGTACGTGTTTATATCCATGTACCCAGAGGTGCCCCTAAATTAGGTAATTGTTTGTGCACGTGTTTATATCCATGTACCCAGAGGTGCCCCTAAATTAGGTAATAGTTTGTGTTTATATCCATGTACCCAGAGGTGCCCCTAAATTAGGTAATAGTTTGTGTTTATATCCATGTACCCAGAGGTGCCCCTAAATTAGGTAATAGTTTGTGTATGTGTTATATCCATGTACCCAGAGGTGCCCCTAAATTAGGTAATAGTTTGTGTATGTGTTATATCCATGTACCCACAGGTGCCCCTAAATTAGGTAATAGTTTGTGTATGTGTTATATCCATGAACCCAGAGGTGCCCCTAAATTAAGTTATAGTTTGTGTATGTGTTATATCCATGTACCCAGAGGTGCCCCTAAATTAGGTAATAGTTTGTGTACATGTTTAAATCCATGTACCCAGAGGTGCCCCTAAATTAGGTAATAGTTTGTGTATGTGTTATATCCATGTACCCAGAGGTGCCCCTAAATTAGGTAATAGTTTGTGTACGTGTTATATCTATGTACCCAGAGGTGCCCCTAAATTAGGTAATAGTTTGTGTACGTGTTATATCCATGTACCCAGAGGTGCCCCTAAATTAGGTAATAGTTTGTGTACGTGTTATATCTATGTACCCAGAGGTGCCCCTAAATTAGGTAATAGTTTGTGTACGTGTTATATCCATGTACCCAGAGGTGCCCCTAAATTAGGTAATAGTTTGTGTACGTGTTATATCCATGAACCCAGAGGTGCCCCTAAATTAGGTAATAGTTTGTGTATGTGTTATATCCATGAACCCAGAGGTGCCCCTAAATTAGGTAATAGTTTGTGTACGTGTTTATATCCATGTACCCAGAGGTGCCCCTAAATTAGGTAATAGTTTGTGTACGTGTTATATCCATGTACCCAGAGGTGCCCCTAAATTAGGTAATAGTTTGTGTACGTGTTATATCTATGTACCCAGAGGTGCCCCTAAATTAGGTAATAGTTTGTGTACGTGTTTATATCTATGTACCCAGAGGTGCCCCTAAATTAGGTAATTGTTTGTGTATGTGTTATATCCATGTACCCAGAGGTGTCCCTAAATTAGGTAATTGTTTGTGTATGTGTTATATCTATGTACCCAGAGGTGCCCCTAAATTAGGTAATAGTTTGTGTATGTGTTATATCTATGTACCCAGAGGTGCCCCTAAATTAGGTAATAGTTTGTGTATGTGTTATATCCATGTACCCAGAGGTGCCCCTAAATTAGGTAATAGTTTGTGTATGTGTTATATCTATGTACCCAGAGGTGCCCCTAAATTAGGTAATAGTTTGTGTATGTGTTATATCCATGTACCCAGAGGTGCCCCTAAATTAGGTAATAGTTTGTGTACGTGTTATATCCATGTACCCAGAGGTGCCCCTAAATTAGGTAATAGTTTGTGTATGTGTTATATCCATGTACCCAGAGGTGCCCCTAAATTAGGTAATAGTTTGTGTATGTGTTATATCCATGAACCCAGAGGTGCCCCTAAATTAGGTAATAGTTTGTGTATGTGTTATATCCATGTACCCAGAGGTGCCCCTAAATTAGGTAATAGTTTGTGTATGTGTTATATCCATGTACCCAGAGGTGCCCCTAAATTAGGTAATAGTTTGTGTATGTGTTATATCCATGTACAGTGTAAATTGGTTAACACATTGACTGTTTGATAGAAAACTGGTTAAAACATTGACTGTTTGACATAAAACCTGGTAAACAGATTGACATGGATAACTGTTTTATGTAAAACTTTATTAACTGTTGTACATATCGGTTGATTGACATTAAACCTGGTAAACTGGTTGACTTTTTATATAAAACTTGTTTTACTATTGTAAAATTGGTTTTTAAAGAAAACTTGGTAAACTGGTTGACACATTGACTTTATATGACATTATAGGACTTGGTAAACTGATTAATAAATTGACAATTTGATATAAAACTTTGTAACCTGGTTAATATATACTTGGTAAAATGGTTAACATATTAACTATTAACTGTTTGTTAGAACACTTGGGGGTATACTAATTAGCGTCATAATGAACCATCCCTATAGTCCAGTCATTTTAACTTTTAACCTCAAACTAATTGCAAAACAAACAGTTTTGTGTTTATATGGTGTGTAAAGCTATCCTTAGCAATGTACAAAATGTCCTAATTGAATATTCGTTGGACTGTTTGAGATATTTACAAATATATTGAATTGTCACATGTTTTCTCGATATTTGTCACTTTTGATGTAAATAAATCCAGACTTGTACCAGTAACTTATTTTAACATCATGCTTAGAGGTCGCAATTTTGGTCTGATTTTTATGAAACTTGGCAGCAATGATCATCGGAAGCTAATCTAGCTGAAATAAAATTTTGAGTGAACCGGAGCCAAAATCTAGGTCACTAGGTCAAAACATAGAAAAAACAAGATATAGTCACCAGGGGTCGCAATTTCGACCTTACACTTGTGAAGTTTGGTCACAATGATCACCTTACAAAAATCAAGGTCATGTATGAAATTGGATTAACCTGAGTTAAAAACTAGGTCACTAGGCCAAATTATAGAACAAATCTTTAGAAGGCGCCCTTTTTACCTAATCTTTATGAAACCATGTAACATGGATCATGAAGACAAAATGTAGGTCAAATTCAATATTTACTTATCATGAGTTAAAACTAGGTCACAAGGTCAAATAATAGACAAACCTTCATGCGCAAAAAAGTCGCATCAATTAGTTTCACCTATTGACCTAATTTTGACCCAAATTATTCAATAACATACTGGTCTAAGATGTTTTTAGATGTGCATTGTGACCAAGTTGCATAAATATTAGACCAAAATTGTGAAATTTGTACCTACACAACACTTTTCTTTGATTTTAACTAGCGACCTACTTTTTGACCCCGGATGACCCAATTTATATCTTTGACCTAGATTTTGTTGATATTAATATTGTGACCAAGTTTCATAAATATAAGGTCAACATTATGACCTCTAGCGACTACACAAGGTTTTGCTACAATTTGACCTAGTGACCTAGTTTTTTTATCTTTGATCATCCATTTTCTACCTTGGCCTTAATTTTGTTCAGATGATCACTCTGACCAAGTTTCATAATCATAAAGTCAAAATTGTGAATACAAATGCAATTGTGGACGAACAGACAAAGAGAACAATCACTATTTCTCCCGAATCAATAGATTCGTGTACATTTTGTATATTGTCATTATTGTATACTGTCCAAACACAAGTATCCTTTTTCTATTAGACACATATGTATACAACACATGATATGTGTAAATTTTAAACAAATTGGATTAATATTAAAGAAATGAATAAAACTTTTGTTTCCCCTTCTAAGTGCTATTTTGAGTCATTTTGTCGACATTTGAATGGGTAGTATACCAACACGTAGGCTGGCATATATATGAAAAGTAAATTGTCTGATGATAAAATCAAGATTTATATTCGATAGAAGAAGGTTGTATCTTTCAGAAAATAAAAGCTTTAAGGTGCAATTAGTAAATATTTAACGACTTACACGGGAATTATTAGAACTTAAAATTCCCCATGCAGTATGAAATAAGGAAAATGCTGAAATTGCTACCAAAAGTGACCTTAAACATGTCGATTTTTTTGTATTTTCCCCACTGAACTCGCATATTTGACGTTTTGTTTGTAGTTGATAATAGTCTGTAGATAATGAAAGTGCAAAGAAACTCTGTTTTGCAATTTGTTTGAGGTTGACCATATTTTTTAGCTTCAATGACTGGACTACTACTTTTTTTGTATTTACTGAATTTTTAAAGAATCAAAAGTTCACTCATTTCAAGAGATTAATTGTGACTTACTTAAATTTTATGTAAATTATGTTGATAAGTGACTGTGTTGAATAGAATGCTTTGTTGAAAATGATGATATTATGTGTGATGGATTGTTGACCTTTGATGCTTCAACTGGCACTGTTAATTTATATATCAAACTGGTTATAAACAATGAAAATGATTGCTTTTAATTTATTATTCATTACATTTAGTTTATGCTGATTTATAGTAGATGTGTAAAGTGATTACCGTAACTATAAGTTGCAAAAATTTGTTTCAAATCTTACTAAAATAAATTCTCTGTTTACTATTACAGAATCTGGGGAGACATTGAAAACAGAAGGAAAATTATTATTTTCCAAGTTTGATCTACAGAAGGTGATACAAAATGGAGCTTCGTTACTTGGATCCGAAGGAGTCCAGTTCAATGAAGAGGAAAAAACATCTGGTAGGATGGTCATTTTTTGTGATGTTAATTAAATAATGAGAAGGGTATAGTGTGTCCAGGATAAAGTGAAAGGCGGGTAAAAATTGGAATCATCCTTAAAGGTGGTTTACTAGAGTGAGCACGATTTATCAGTGTTATTTTATTACGAAATTGTCCGTATGTGTTTATCAAAGCATTGTAAGCAACCAATTTTACAACAGTAGGCTAAACTGGTCAATGTTTATAAGCATCACATTATCTTGGGCGCACTATACTTGACCTAAACCCAAACCCAAATGTCTAATTTCAAAACAGACCATCTTTATAAGAACACCTCATTAATAAGACTGCCGCGAAACTAAGAATGTATAATCTGTTTCCACTGTTTCGTTTTTCAATAATTCTCAACTATGTTTTATTAAGACCATGGCAATAAGAAAACCAATTTTAGCTCGAAGTTTGAAAGAAAAGAAGTTGAGCTATTGTTGTGAAGGGATTGTCTGCCTGTGCATTGGTTTAGTTTATTGTCAGAGTCATTTTCTCCAGACTATCAAATGTATCCACTTGAAAGTTAGCACAGTTATTCACCATCACAAGAGGAGTCCATACTGACAAGGCTGATAACACTATGACCTATATTTATTGAGTTATCTGCCCTTAAAATATATTCCTATGAAAATGAGAAAGTCAAGCGTCCAGCACTAGTAGACAGTGCTCTTGTTCTAGAGTGGTATTGATGGTCTTATTATGCCCCCTATCCATCTACATTGGTTGGGTTTATTGTTTTGTTGATCTTAGTCTTTCTGTCCATTGACGGTGATTAATTTCCGGATGAAAACTTGAGAATGCTTCAGTCTAGTGGCCTCCGTAGCTCAGTGGTTAGCGCGCTTGTCGCCTATTCTGGCGATCTAAGTTCAATCACATATGCCTGCCATATTCAGCAGAAAGTTTACTGGCAAATAAAAGCTAAGCTCTGCATTAGTTTAAGTAACATCAGACTTGATATGGAAGTTGGTCAGTAAGTCAAAGGTCAAATACCAAGAGACTGTAACAGTTGTCTTCTGGTTTTATTTTCATGCTCTATGATCTCATGTAATTGTGTTACTTTGTTCTTCAAACATTTTTTTTAAAAATATGCATAATCATGTATACTCAATTCAATAAGTAATACTAATGGGAAGACTAACCCATTCGAGAGAGTAGCGGGGTTTACTGTTAACTTGAGGTACACAGTTACACCTAGATAAACATACTTTACCTGTCGGACGACCTAATGTTTATAAACCGTTCTCGATTGACTTTGAAATATCTCTACTGATGGATTTTTACTTGTATGTATATATTCTTAAGCAAATCAATTGACAAATAAACCACTTATAACTCACACTATCAGTCTATCACATACATTGTGGTTGGAATACATTTCCCTACTTAATTGCTTGTGGGCATTAACATGGTGTATATATTTCATGGTTGTCATGGAACTTTGTTTATATTTTCACAAGGTCAAAAATATTGTAAAGTATTAAATCTGAAGTCAATTGCCAGTTTAAATATTAGGGTATAGCTTTGCTATTTTGACCTGAACCTGTCCTATAAGATTATATTACAAGGTTATTGCTTTGAATATATCATTTTCCGCAAGCGAATCACTTTTTAGTCATGGTATGTTAATATACCTTATTAAAATATCTTCAGAATACAGCTAATGCCTAATCCTTTAATTGATCACATGTATTGCTTAAGTCTTAATGCATATCATATACATGTACCTGCCCTTTGAGGGCAAATCAACCTTCCTGCATAAATTAGTCATGGCTCAAAAAACATGTTTTTTTTATAACTGTAATTGAAATACAGTGCTGCACTATGTTTATTTTCTCATTTACTTTAACCGCATTACTCACTGACTTTATTCTATTCTCAAGGGGAAGCCTGTCTACTTTTAGCACATTTACATGGCTTCGTTTGATTATGTGATAAAAAGAATAAAAAGATAAATTCGATATGTACTGACACTCATGTAAGATCCTCTATATACATCATTTTCAGGTCTTGATGAACGTGAGAAGTTACTGTATCAGAGACAGATGTTGAATCGACGTTTAGGTCTAGATATGGCGGGCAATCTCAAACTGGATATTGATAAAGATCTCTTCAATGATGAAGATTTACTTACAGGCATGAGGAATGATGAGGAAGTCAAAACTGTCATGGTTAGTTGCTTTATGTGCCTGCACCATTTGTGGAATATAGATTTGCCCTGGTCTCTCCCAAGCCATATATCAGACCATGGGGTTTCATAAACGTTTGAATCTGAAAGGTCTTTTTGATACTTTGGCTCAATTTTACCATTTTATAAGCAAAATTTTTTAAAAGAAAATGACCCTTTGAACCAAACTCTTGTGGGTCAAAATATGGCATTTGAGAAATTTCAAGGTTTAAACCCCCTAGTCATGGGTAAAAAAGAACCCCTGATCAGAGCATTAGAATTTTTAAGAAATCTTAATTCAAATGAATAACCAAATAAGTTTCACCCATTTTGATTATGAACACAAAGTCCTTGAATTATAAAAAATAGCCTGTTTGAACTTGTGACTGTAAAATTCTCAACATTGTTTTCGTTTTACTTAAAGCTAAACTTTCCAAAACTGT
Source organism: Spisula subtruncata (assembly GCA_963678985.1). Classification (NCBI taxonomy): domain Eukaryota; kingdom Metazoa; phylum Mollusca; class Bivalvia; order Venerida; family Mactridae; genus Spisula; species Spisula subtruncata. The sequence continues at coordinate 62,768,428 of OY787660.1, forward strand.
GTGTAGTTATTGTGTAAAATTTTCATGAAAATTTCTTGGAAAAGATATATTTTATTAGCATGTGAAGTTGTGCTCCTCGTACCAGTGCTTTTTTACACACATATATATGCCTGTCATATACAACAGAAGGCTGACTGGCAAATAAAGGCTAAGCTTGGAATTTAAAAAAAAAGTTATGGTCATTCAGTAAAATCTGATTTTCTTGGAACTTTGATGTTTCTTGTTACTAAGAGTTATATTGTTTATTCAGCCGGAACAGAAACCTCTAGCTGATCTGGTTCACCAGCAGCTTGGTACCGCTCTCAGTTCACGTGAGAAGAACCGTGCCAAACGGAAAGCTAGATTACTCAGTAAACAGTCTTCTAGAGATTCACCAGTGTATGTATATATTGTTGATTGGTCTCCCAACAAATAATTACCAGTATTGGGTATTGTCTATACTTTATGTATTTCCATGGTAAAACTATGTTTACAGAACTATTAAGCAAGTGTACCATTGGCATTGGTGTCTGTTCCTCATTGTTTTGTAATTCTAGATTACATGCCTTAGTTTCAACTATTTGGGTTTACTTCATTTCTCAACAGTTTCAGTAACATACGGTGGCCATTACATTTAACCATTTTCCTAGACTGTTTTCTAACCCAAACTATCTTATCCTTTAAGTTTAATGTGTTACAAGCAGCTTTTCTATATGTGGAGAAAAATCAACATTGATGTCAAATTTTCATAGAAGCGACACCCCTACCATGACCGAGAATTACATCAGGATCGTCTGGCTACAATTCCATCGCACAGTTCCACAGTTTTCAAGTTACTCATACCTGTCATTAATATTCAGACTAGGGCTGCAACCATTTTCCGGTAAACTTTATGTTCATTTACTATGCATCTTGCCTAATTGGATTTATTAAATGTTGCCGTTTTAAGCCTAGTTATCTGTAAATATTGTTCTTTTCTTACATCTAGTCCTGACTCAGACTCTGAACCTCCCATCAAGAAAACCAAGTCAGAGACAGGTGCAGAATTTGACAGTGTTAGTGGTGATGTTATTGAAGAGGTATGTATGTTTTACTTCCGTAAGACTATTATAATATTAATGATTTTGTCACTTGGTTTGCTATTCTTCAATCATGCTTAAAAAGTGAATATTTTATGGGGAATGTAAAAAATGAAGCAAATTTGGAATCTGTCATGGATCTACAACTGGTTAAGATACTCTTAAATTTTACTTTATGCTTGGAAAGTAGTGCTTTATTTGGTGTTTATGTTATATTTTGGATGAAATAGCTTATTATAATAAGTGCTTAGAAAAGAAATTTTGGCTTGATGATATCTGTTATGTTTTTGTTTTGATGGAACTATTCCCTCTCAGCTAGAAAAAGATGTTTTGGCTCAATGGCTTTAATACAGGTGTACTTGTTTGTAAAACTGCTTGTTTGGAATTTAATGGCTGTTTAATACAGCAGTTGGTTGTTTAATTGAGGTGACCATTATAACAAGGTTTGACTGTATTTATGTCCTTGTATTACAGGAAGACTGGCCATTTGATTGCTTCTGTGAATGCTTGATGGCTGACTTATTTCATAGCCAGTGGGAAACCAGACATGGTGCAGCTACAGGTTTACGAGAGGTTGTCAAGTTACATGGTAGAGGAGCTGGTAAATCACAGGACATTCCTTCTGACCAGGTATGATAGGCTTGGACAAAATGTGGTAGTTTTTATTAGGTATGATGGTTTCTGCCAACCCTCTGATCATCAGGTATGATAGGCTTGAACAAAATGTGGTAATGTTGATTAGGTATGGTGCTTTCTGCCAACTATCTGATCATCAGGTATGATAGGCCTTTACTGAGAGTGGTAATGTTGATTACGTATGATGGTTTCTGCCAACTATCTGATCATCAGGTATGATAGGCCTTTACTGAGAGTGGTAATGTTGATTAGGTATGGTGCTTTCTGCCAACCATTGGATCATCAGGTATGATAGACCTTTACTGAGAATGGTAATTTTTGTTAGGACGATATCAGAGGTTTGCTTAATGACTGTTTTTCTAGACTCATTTAAGAAATGTTGATCTCAAACGAAAAAACTCTTGGTAGATCCTGTATAATTATGTTATGAGTTAATATTGTGTCTTTAAAGAAAACAAGAAAGTCAACACAGCCAGGGGATGTTTTTCTCAACGTTGTAGTGGTTAAGAGAGAGGTTGACTTTGTGTCTTTATCTTTCCAGATGTCTGCTGTAAACCAGATATGGTTGTCAGATCTCAGTCTTAGGTTAATGTCTGTGATAGCCCTTGATAGATTTGGCGATTTTGTCTCAGATGAGGTAAGCAAACCATTAAATATATGATTTTAACATTTTAAATAAAAAGTAAGTTGAAATAAACAAAATTCCAGGCTCTTTTTCTTTAACTTTTTAAATGAACTACATGACTGAATGATAAGCATGAATAAGGATACCAAATAAAAATAAATCCGACAGGGAAAACCACATTCTATTCAGCAGAGATAGCAGAGCACCGAAAAGGCAACAAGGGAAAAAGAGGCATTATGCACACAAAAAGGAACAATCATATTGGTGCTGATCACAAGAATGATAAGCTTATAAATATCATTAGGCCCCAACTGGTTTTCAACTACTGGTTTTCAACCAGAGGGGACTATAAGTTTGCCCTCCGTCCGTTAGTCAGTCTGTCCGTTAAGAAAATCTGGATCCTGCCATAAATCAAATAGTTTTCAAGCTAGGTTCATGAAACTTAGTGTGTGGATAGGGACTATTAAGGAGATACTACACAACTAATTGTGTTTATTTGGAAAAAAAATATGGTTACCATGGCAACAGAAACATTGACAACCTGGAAACCAGGTAGGGGACTTATGTATTGCTTGCACTTCCTAATTACTTGTTTATTTTCATGTTCTGCTGTATCATAGAAGTATATTTTTATGTTGACTAGGTTGTGGCACCTGTACGAGAATCGTGTGCTCAGACACTTGGTGTAACAATGAAATATCTCGATGCTGAAGGTATACATGGTGTATTATGTACTCTACTTCAACTATTGATGCAGAAACAATGGGAAGTTAGACATGGTGGATTGTTAGGTATCAAGTACTTGTTGGCTGTCAGAAAGGTAAGAAGCTAACATATCAATTGCAGTAAGATAAATTGGTGAAGTTAGAATGACAAGTGGGTGAACAGGTGGCAAAATGGTTAAAGGCTTAAGCTCTCGACTACCAACACCGAGATCCCTAGTTAAAATCTTGGCAGAGCACAGAAAGTTTCTGTAACACAAGTGTTTCCTACACAACCAGAGACACACTGGTTTGAAACCCTGAAATAGTTCCATATGTATTGGTGCTATATGGGCATGTTAATGAACCACTATCTTTTTCATTGAAAAAATGAAATAATTGGCCAATTAGGGCCATAAGCACGGATAAAATTGAATGGGCACCTTCTAAAAATGTCTCAGTCGAACACATAAATTATATAAGTAAAACTTGTTTCCCCCATTGAACTTAAAAAGTATTAGCTTAAAGTTATCATTAAATTAGCATTCTCGTTAACTGAGTATTCTCCTCCTGAATCAGCTGTTTAATATGGCCATCGTATTGATCAGTGATCACTGTATAGTTATCCTAATGATCAGTGATCACTGTATAATTAGCGCATATTCTAGAATAATTTTTGTTTTACAGGATATGACCGCTGATCTACTACCTAAAGTGTTGCCATTTATAGTACAAGGTTTACAGGATGTTGATGATGATGTGAGAGCTGTTGCTGCTGGTGCTTTAGTTCCTGTAGCTGATAACCTTGTACAGATTCTTCCTGATCAGGTAAGTCTATATCTAACAATAGTTGATATTCCGAACTCTGGGCAAGGTGGTTTTCCCCTTAATTTACATGTAGGTATAAACAAATCTGGCCTAGTTAGACTAGTTTTGTATTCATATGCAAACACAACTGACCCAAACTCTATTGTCCAGATATGAATATTCAAATGACACAAGAATTATAACTGTAAAATATATTTGTACCTTCAGATTAGGGGAGATCTGGAGTAGGTCTATTGAATTACCATGGGTTCAAACCAGTGATAATAAGGCTAATTGACGCCATGTGATCAAGGCAGTCTGCGAAATTTTGATTGAAACTACTTGCCCGAATCAGCTGAATTGAATACTTTTCCTATAGACTCTTAGCATATATTACTGCAAAAGTTACTTGCCCAACTTCGAAAGTTACTTGCTTGAATCAACATTTACTTGTCCCGGACAACCTGACACATGCTAATTTCCCAGACTAGCATTGAAGTCTTGCAGTGATGATAAGGTGTCAAGGCAGACTAGCACTGAAGTCTTGCAGTGATGATAAGGTGTCAAGGCAGACTAGCACTGAAGTCTTGCAGTGATGATAAGGTGTCAAGGCAGACTAGCACTGAAGTCTTGCAGTGATGATAAGGTGTCAAGGCAGACTAGCACTGAAGTTTTGCAGTGATGATAAGGTGTCAAGGCAGACTAGCACTGAAGTCTTGCAGTGATGATAAGGTGTCAAGACAAGACTAGCACTGAAGTCTTGCAGTGATGATAAGGCTTTATCATGCCAGCATTCCTGCTGGGGTCTTTCATGTAAAGCTATGTGAAGTTACACATGATGGATCATTCAGAATACTTACATGTTTAATAAAACTTGTATGTAATGAATGAAAGATTCTATTTATTACATAACCTTAGAGAACGCCCATTAACGTTCAACACGCTGATGTACGCTACAAAGGTTCCATTCAAAATTTTGCCTTAATATGCGCACGATTTCATGACGACGTTTGTATTATACTGTCATCACGGGTCAATTCAAGGCATGGATTGGCTTACTTTACGTCATCCTGAACTAACCAACCAATCGACATCAAGCTAATTAATATGTTTAATGAATGGGCTGGGAGTGCATTACGATATTTCTAGCACGGCTTTAATGCACTCCCACGCCACAGGTTATGTGATAATATACACTGACTACCAGTAGAAATTTGTATGTTTGTAGGTTCCTGTCATTACCCAATGTTTGTGGGAAATATTGTTAGACCTAGATGATCTTACAGCCTCTACGAGTAGTATAATGACTCTACTGTCTACACTCCTCGCTCACCCTCAAGCTACTCATATAAACATGTAAGTATGGTTATAAAAATCAGGCTAAATTTGCCAAATAAGGGAATATATTGTTTAACCTCTCAGGTGAGCTGCTTTGGACCATTTGGTCCTCTCGTTCATTAAGAATAAATACATCTTTATTCAACAGCCAGTTGAGAAACATGCTTCCATTTTGTCTCCATCTTGTTTTGTTCCATGGACCATAAGAAATTTTTGTCCTATACATTTGTGTGAGCAGATTTCTTGCTTCAAGTTCACAAACTGAATTTTGATTGCTGATAGAATGTCTATGTTCAGGCTGTAAATTTAGGATATTAAATTTCTTGCCCTTATTGGCAAAAACCAGTTTTCCTTTATGCTCTGTGCATATTGACTGCAAAAGTTATTTGCCTGAATGAACGATTACTTACCTAGAACAAGTGCTTATTTCGCTGACTTTATACCGGTCATGTTGTGTTGTATCGTTTCAGGATGAATAAAGCATTGAATGAGTTGGTACCTAGATTGCTACCATTCCTCAGACACAATATACCATGTGTTAGAAAATCAGCACTAGAAACATTAAATACATTACTTAACATGGAATCGACCGAGGTTTGTGATAGATTCACAGTGGCTGTTTCTACTTCTACTTATAACTTTCATTTAAATTTGGTTTTGAAGAAACTATTACACCATGTATCACCTTAACTTCTGACCCTACAAATTGAGCACTAACAAAATTATTTAGTGAGATATTCTAATAAATAATAAATGATTGCAATGTCAATGGTTATAAAGTATGTCATCATCACTTCAACACAAGCTCAAGGTTCTCAATAAGTTTCAACCTAGCAGGCTGAAATGCTTAACAACAGGCCTGATAAGGTCCTTAGTGCAGCTATTTTCTTAAATTTGTGTATAAATTTCACATTTTCAGCCGGCCCAAAAGGATCTTTAAGAAGTCAATTTGGCATGTAGCATGCTGTTTGTGAGAACCCTGCAAGCTGTAGGTCTTGATTATTAGACACCCTAATGCTCAGTGTATTATCATTGTATTATCATTTAAATGCTTAATTATTTCTGTTCAATTAGTTGTATGTAATGTGAGATCTATGGCTATATTTGTAATTTATGTATTTTGCACTGAGCAGTAGATAAAGAAGTATTAATCTTCAATTTCAGCATCCAGTGGGCTCTTGGTTACCATATCTAATACAGCCATTACTGTGCCATATCTACCAGCGATCATTACTGGAAGTCAATGCCGATGTTCTCACAGTCAATACTTGTGTATGGTCCTCAATGTTAGACAAATCCACTACTGATAACCTTGTGATAGCAGCCACGCCCTGGATGGGTGTATGGCTCTCTCTAGCTATGCAACCTTCTAAAATACCATATGATCGCAACTTCTTGGTTGAGGCTAAACACCCTGGCAGGGTATGATCAATTTACTTTCAGTTATATTTCATTTCAGCTAGGCTCTCTGATTTAGAGGTCAATTTATAATCATATATAGATAATTAACTTTTTGAATTTCTTAGCATTTGACATAATTTGCTTATGACAGTTTATTGTCTGAGAAATGCAGAAATCACGTACTGAAAAAAACAGTAAAAAATAGTGAAGCTTTGACTGTAACTGTTATTGTATTCAAAACTGATTAGGAATATTGGTTTATAAAATTAACTGTCAAAATTTCCAATCAAAGTTTTATCCAAATGTTTGAAATAACACAGTTTAAGATAAATGATTCAAGAGTAATTAAAGTAGCTAATAAATTATATTAATCAACAAGTAATTTATTTTCAATTAATCTACATGTAACCCACAAATTACTAATATAAGAGTGACAATATCGACAATGCATTATAAGGGTTAATACTGGTAATAAGCACAATCATGGTTCATGCATTTGCTTGATGGATTTTGACAATGATATCAGCAGACAATTAGGTGGGGGAAGCGATTTCTGCTCAGACTTATGTCGATGTTTGTAAAACTGTATAATGTTTATAGGCCGTGGACGCCGTACCAAACCGAGGCCGACAACATCCCGATAGTGAAGATGGGAATAATACTGCTGACACAACGAATCGTTCCGAATATATCGCTGGGTATGAATCCATTAATTCATCCATACACCATCGGGATGTTGTCGTGATGAGGGCGAGAAACACAGCTAGTCAGTAAGTATTATCAATTTACACTTTCCTTCTCTTTGATATGGAATTTTCCGTTGTTGTTAACTTATTTATGTCTTCCAAGCTAGTCATTATCCTGGGTCCACTTTAGTCATGTTTTCATGTTGCATAAAAACATAACTAGGGTTGCCAGCAACTTTGACTAAAAAAATCCCTGACTTTTCACAAATTTTGTTATTCACTTGACCATTATCAAGAATGACCTTGAAAAAATAATTGTTCCCTGACCTTTTCAGGTCGCTGGCAACCCTAGTTATGTTTTTATGTAACATGAAAACATGACTATAGTGGGTCCAGGATAATGTGATGTTAACAAACATTGACCGGATTGGTCTACTGTAGTAAAATTAGTTACTTAAATAAACACATACGGTCAGTTATAAACTAAAATTACAATGATAAGTTGTGCAAGCTTGATTTTTTTCACTTATATGACTTATTCCAAATTTTCCCGCCTTTATTGTTATCCTGGGTGCACTATACCATATAAATTTCAGGTTATTAGGACGATTGTGTAACAAACTCACCCAACCCGTCCATTGTCTTCCACCTACCTACGAAAAACCATCAGATTGTTTGGCCAAACTTCTTGTCTTTCATCTTAATACAAAATCTGCTGTACAAAGGATTGTGATAGCTGAGGTCGTTCATGCCTGGGCGTCTACTGACGTAAGTTATAAATTATATTCAGATACTGTTGCAGGGGTGTGGAAATTCTCAAATTTTTGTCTTGCCCTCGGCAAGTTGGGCTGAAAAATCCACTTGGCATGCGCGAAGACTCTACTTGCCCAGGAAAACACAAAAAGCTACAAAATTTTGGTGTCAGTTATTTATTTATCTTGCCAAGCTTGGAGTACTGTGTACCTGACATTTCAGTCATTTTCAGTCAGGATTAAGGGATTCATTTTTGTGTAAAGGAGAAAAAAATAGGACACTTAATATTATTTCTCATAATTGTTTTGCACTTGCCCGCAGGTTAAAAAGCCCAAGTCGGGCAAGTAGGACACTCGAATTCCACACCCCTGTGTTGCTATAGTAACACTAGTAATGATGAGATTAATTGATGAAACCATTTATCCCACTAAAAACCTTATTTATTTTCCGATTTCTGTGTTTATGTCAAATGTTTATGTAATAAACCATTTCCAGTTTGATTTTTAATCCATCATGGTTATGAAATGGGAAGGGTAATGTTATTTCTATGCATTACTTGGTTACTTACCATTCTAATATTTTAGAAGTATCGATAATGTTTGTAATGTTTCAATCCATATTGCGGGTTATAGAATCACAACAAATTTGTTAATAAAATGATTGCTGGGCCATTGTTACTTATCATCCACTGCAATAGTTGATATCCGGAACTCTGTGCAAGGTGGTTTTCCCCTTAATTTACTTGTTGGTACAAACAAATCTGGACTAATTAGACTGGCTGGTTTTGTATTCATATGCAAACACAACTGACACCAACTCTATTGTCCAGTTATGAATATTCAAGGGAGCCAAGGATTTTAACAGTAAAACTGTATTTGTACCTACAGATTAGTGGAGATCCAGAGTAGGTCTATTATGTATTTCTCAAGTAAAACGTTTGTAAAAGGTTCAAATGTTCAAATGATTGTTTAGTATTCTGCCTGATTTAGTAATCACATGACCCATAGGTCCGTCTCTCAATTAAATGTGTCAACTTTGCCAATAAATGTATCACTTATCTTCTACTGCAGTGATGACTGTGTATGAGGACAAGGTCTATAAGCAATTTTGAAACGGCAATGTTCAATTGATTTTGAATTGATATGTCCTGATTTTGGTAACCAGACAACCCAAATCTCAGTCCATCTCTGAAGTCACATGCTTATTCCTTAATTCCTTTTTTTTATCTGCAATTTGGAGTATTTATGAACGGCTATGTTCAAGTGATTGCATGACCCGTACACACCAGTCTCTGATGCGTGTCCAGGGCTGTCACTGCCTTTTGGGGGACTGGGGCCGGGGCCCTCAGAGGGGGGAAAAATGCGTTATTTTCCTTAAAAAAGGGGAATTTTTAGTATTCAGGAATAAAAGGAAACTGTGGAACATCCAGGGATGAGAAAGTTCGTACCGTCTCGTGTCAGACCTTCTATTGTCCACACAATTTGAAGCAGAAGCTGAACTATCTAATTCGGGCGTATCCGAATCCGACGTATCCGAATTATCGCTTTCTTTCGATTTCGTCAAGGTCACGACCGGAGCCCTAGGTGATTCATCCGCGCTTGGTGTATTAGCCAACTCATTAAGCTTTTGTTTGTTAAATAAGACGTCTATTTTCGCGCATTTAGACGCCGATTTGGTTGTTATTTTCCGCCGATATGATTTACTATTGTGCGACATCTTGTTTACGGCCGCAGACTGTCTTACGGATTCAATACAGTCTACATAATTTTTAGTGAAAAAGGCGCGAAATGGACAACCAGTCCATTAAATAATGACGACTACATAAAAAATCGTGGTCATCACAAACAACAACGATATTTTTTGGGACACAATATTTTTTTTTTTCTTGAAGGGGGGAATTTTAGGCCAGATTTAGGGGGAAAAAACATACTATTTTAGTGGGGGAATGGGGCCGAATATCGGCCCCAAAATCGGCGGAACGACAGCCCTGGTGTCAGTTTACAGTTTATTGTTGACTACAACATTTTACCATGTATCTTTATCTGCAGTCATGATTATTTATGAACGACGGCTATGTTAAAGTGATTGCATGACCCATACACACCAGTCTCTGATGCGTGTCAGTTGACAGCTTATTGTTGATTACAAAATTGTACATGTATCTTCCACTGCAGTCATGTGTTTGTCCGGATGATGTAAAGTGTAAGTTATTGGAGACATTGAGTGAATGTATCTACTATGATGAGATTGCTGTAGGGTTCACCCGTCTACAGACAGATTGTAGAGATTTTATTGCTTGTCTCAAACAACAAGGCATCAACATGGACCAGATCGTCTCACCAGGGTAATACAATGTGTCTCAATTGTTTCACAGTCACTTTTGTTTCATGGTTAGTTTGAACTTCATGAATATCCCAAGAATCTTGACCATCTCATTAATTTGAATTTGATTCTTAAGCATGCTGTAGGTCATTGTTTAACTAGATTATTGATTAAGTTCTATTTGTCATATTTTTGTTTGTTTCTTTGTTGTGGGAAACAGGCAGTTCATGGAGATGGTTATTCACAACAGATTAATTTAGTATAAAAGTGTCTCATAATTGGAATTCATTAAAATCTCTTATTGTAGTGGTTTAACTGACAGGTGATCCAGTAAGGGTACAAAAAAATAGAGTGATGCAGTGGTAGAATCCACTATTACAGTGTTAAACAAATTATAAAGGCTTAAACAAACATGTGCAGAATAATTTCTATGCTTTACTGACATGTACCTGTCCAGGCAATGATTGTTATCTTTTGGGTACACATTAAACGACTATGTCACTGTCAAAATACCCAACAGGACTATAATACATATACTACAACTGTCTGATATTTTCTTTAACACAGAGAAATAAGTTTGCTTTATAAAGTTGATTCTATTTTATCCATACCTGCCAAATACTCCTAGTAAAGTGGAGTTACTCCTGTTTTTTTGTTGTAAATTTCTGATTTTCCAAGTTCACCTAATTTTGAACAAAGGTAAATTGGATTCATTTTATGATCTTCTGTCCCATATTTATACCCACTAGAATTAATGCATTCCTTGTTTATGCATCTAAAACCCTTTTAAAACACATTTAAGTGCATCTTGTGACATGTTTTTGCTTGATCACTCCTATTTTGAGTTAACTAGCGTGACAGGTATGAATCTATGCTACTTACTGCACCCTGTATTGTCTGTATATACAGCTGTGTTTGATATTATATTTTCAGGTCCATTCTGTCACTGGATCAATCTCAGTTACTTGTCACTCAGGTATTTGAACAGGTAAAATCTGCCATCAAACCTCGTAGTTTAGCCACGTTAGAGGATAGAAGATCTCAGCTACAAAATGCAGTATATCAGATATCATGTGATCAACAGATACTGGCGACAAGGTCAGACATGCTCTCTACTCAGGGCTTTCATTTGGCTCTTGAAACTGCATTTTGACTCTTGAATTTTATAAAAGACTCAATTTTGACTCTTGAAAATTTAAACTGAAATGTCAAATTTACCATACACATTGTTACCCTGTATTTTGATGACTCTTCAAAATTGAGAGTCAGGAGACATTTTGACTCTTCACTTTTGAAGGTAAGTGAAAGCCCTGCTAGACTACTCTATATCAATTGACATTTAATAACCTTTAAATCAATTTCAAAGGTAAATTATAACCACATGGTCAAAAGGATTTGCTTGAAAACCTTTGCCAAACACCTTCATCAAACAATCATGTTGAGCGATCTTTGCTCTGGTCTAATATCAATTATTTCTTGGAAAACTCGAACCTGATAATTTTTGTTTAAAGCATGAAAATGATGACAAATATTAGTTTGAATTGCTTCATGGAGCCTGCATGATATTGCCTTACAAGTTAAATTATTGAAAACTGCATAAAAACTAAATTTATAGAAGATTTAAGTTTGAGCAAGGAAAATCTCATGCAAAGGGTTCGTAAAACTTGGCTGGAACCAGTTACAAAATTACATACTTAGTAATTTAATACCTGGCACATCTTCACATAGAGGATCACAATAATATCTGTTACTATAATAGCTAAATATTTCACTTTTAAAAAAGACCAACATTTTAATGACTTTATTGCACCTCAATGTCCTAAAGAGTGAGTTACAATAGGATTCTGCTTAACAATTTAATAGTGACGAAATGTTGAGATAGAGTTGGGTTAGCAGTCTGTGAATATAGGATTTAAAACTATTTGCCCAGATCGGCAAAACTTAATAGCTCTCCTTTATACTTAACGCATAATTACTGCAGAAATTACTTAGCCAAATCAACAATTACTTGTCCAGGACTACCGGACAAGTGCTAATTTTGGTGACTGATTTCGTAACATTTATCTACGAATATTGAACAGGGTACAGTCCAGTTTAGCTAAAGCTGTTGTGTCATTGAATGCGGTACCTGATAAACTCAACCCTGTGATACGACCACTCATGGATAGCATCAAGAAGGAAGAAAACGTCCATATACAGGTACTTACTATCAGGATTTATATTTGTTTGCTGATTTATTTTGTGTTTCATTGTACTGTAGCTGGGGGCCATGGTCCAGTGATTAATTTGCTGAATTTTGAGCTCGACTTTTCGAGAAAAAAAAGTTGAGCTATTGATGTGACAGGATTATGTATGTTGGTTAAGTTCATTTAGTTTGAGTCAGTTTCGCAGAGATAATCAAAGATATGCACTTGAAACTTAGCATAGTTATTCACCATTGCAAAAGTCCATACTGAGAAGGCAGATAACCCTGAAACAGATATTTATTGAGTTATCTGCCCTTGTTACCATCAAAAACGAGAAAGTTGAGCGTCCTTCTCATTCTATATGCAATGAACTGTGGGAAGACATATAGATTTTGTGCAGAACTTCTGTTGTCCACACCTGAGCCTGAAATTACAACCAATACTTACACTCAGCACTCAAATATTGAATTTGTCATATTAATGAGCTATTATTTGTTCTAGATTGTTAATCTAGGTGGGGAAATGTATAGAATTGTTATTTGAATGTTGCGAATAACATATGAACCATATTTTTGCTTTTTTGTACTATTTATGAAGTTAAAACGCAATTATTGTATCTGAGTGCACTCAGACTATATAGCTTACTGTACAAATACACTAAATTTCAATTGGAAACAAGCAAATGATAATATTTAGCACCTATTCAACATAACTTCAAATTCTTGTTGTAAAAAAATGTTGCTTTGAACCTCAAAAGAAGGAATTTTAATATTTGAGTGCAGAGTGTAAGTATTGGTTGCAATATTTCGGGCCCTGGTCACCTTAACCACTGGTCAGATTTCAATGAAACTTAAAACAAATAGTTAGTACTAAACCTTGTTGTGCATATTGTCTAGAATATTTGTTGAGATCAATTTTGTGAAAGTCATGACTCTTTGTTGGAGGCATATATTTTTTGTTTTTTATCTTCATAGTTTTACTCGGTTGTTCTATTGAAGTTTCCATTGTAACTTGTTTATACCTGTGTTATTTATAGAGAAAATCTAGTCGGTGTATGACCGGTCTACTGAGGAAATGTTTGTAACTTGTTTATACCTGTGTTATTTATAGAGAAAATCTAGTCGGTGTATGACCGGTCTACTGAGGAAATGTTTGTAACTTGTTTATACCTGTGTTATTTATAGAGAGAATCTAGTCGGTGTATGACCGGTCTACTGAGGAAATGTTTGTAACTTGTTTACCTGTGTTATTTATAGAGAGAATCCAGTCGTTGTATGACCAGTCTACTGAGGAAATGTTTGTATCTTGTTTATACCTGTGTTATTTATAGAGAGAATCTAGTCGATGTATTACCGGTCTACTGAGGAAATGTTTGTTACTTGTTTATACCTGTGTTATTTATAGAGAGAATCAAGTCGATGTATTACCGGTCTACTGAGGAAATGTTTGTAACTTGTTTATACCTGTGTTATTTATAGAGAGAATCTAGTCGATGTATGACAGGTCTACTGAGGAAATGTTGTAACTTGTTTATACCTGTGTTATTTATAGAGAGAATCTAGTCGATGTATGACCGGTCTACGGAGGAAATGTTGTAACTTGTTTATACCTGTGTTATTTATAGAGAGATTCTAGTCGGTGTATGACCGGTCTACTGAGGAAATGTTTGTCCCGAGATCCATGCCCTAATAACAAAGTGGTGAAAAACCTGTGTTCATTTCTCTGCTGTGATCCATCTGTTACTCCTGTGGTTGCACAGCATAATAACAATATGAATTCCGGTAAGATAACTGTTATATAATATAACTTACACTAAGATGTATTTACTCAATTTGAAAGGGGAAGTCTTTAAATTTGTGTACACAGTACAACCTCTCCAGAGTGGCCGTATGTTGAGTAGCAACCACTCTATAACAATACCTTGAAAATTTCTCTCAGCAGCAGCTATTTACTATAGATTTAACCTGTATAGAGCAACATCATGCAACAACCTCTTAACAACATCCAATATTTGCAGCTCCAAAAGGGTGTTGCTCTACAGAGGTTATACTGTATTGATTTTGTGCTGGATGTCAATGTGTCTGGACAGATGGATGTCACAAAATTTGCATGTGCTTGTTCCTCCTAAACGACATGTTAAATTTCAATGAAACCTTGCATGAATATAGTTGATACCAAGCCTTGGTGTGCATAATGTAAATTTAGGTCAGATGAACATTACTGATACTAGAGTTATGTCCCTTTTAGGAAGACATTGCATTTGTGTGCAAAGAAGTCCTTCTAGGTTCCTTAACTCTTTTTATGATTGAGCTAAGGTTTTGGTAAGTGTGCTGGCTTTCATGTAACCAGGCTAACCGGTTCAATCCAGGTTGTAGCAGAAAATCTGACAACTTACTCAGTTTCCCTCCACAGTGGGGAAGTTGATGCTTCCTTGTGGAGGAATAAATTTGTACTGGTTTGGATACATGTCAAGTGAATCAGATGCCGTATATATCTAAAGAAAAAAAAGGTTGAAAATGGCATTTAAGCAGAATTACTAAAACAAGAGGGCCATGATGGCCCAATATCGCTCACCTGATTATAAACCCTGCACAATTTTCACCCAAAGGAATAATTTGAACATCTTGGTAGAAAACCACAAGATGATGCTACATACCAATTATCAAAACTCTAGGCAGTGTAGTTTTAGGCAAGAAGATATTAATATGTTTTCCCTATATAAGTCTATGTAAAACGGTGACCCCCGAGTGGGGCCAATTTTGACCCCAGGGGCATAATTTGAAAAATCTTGGTAGAGGACCACTAGATGATGCTACATACCAAATATCAAAGCTCTATGCAGTGTAGTTTAGACAAGAAGATTTTTATATGTTTTCCCTATATAAGTCTATGTAAAACGGTGATCCCCGGGGCTGGGCTAATTTTGACCCCAGGGGCATAATTTGCACAATCTTGGTAGGGGACCACTAGATGAAGCTACACACCAAATATCAAAGCTCTTAGGCATTGTAGTTTTAGACAAGAAGATTTTTATATGTTTTCCCTTAGTATATAAGTCTAAGTAAAATGGTGACCCCCAGGGTGGGGCCAATTTTGACCCGAGGGGAATAATTTGAACAAGCTTTGAAGAGGACCTCTAGCTAAGTCTACATACCAAATATGAAAGCCCTGGGCCAAGCAATTTCGGAAAAGAAGATTTTTTTAAGGTTTTCTCTACATAACTCTATGTAAAACTAAGGGCCCCCGGGGCGGGGCCAATTTTGATCCCAGGGGCAAAATTTGAACAATCTTTGTAGAGGACCTCTAGCTGAGTCTACATACCAAATATGAAAGCCCTGGGCAAAGCAGTTTCGGAGAAGAAGGTTTTTAAAGGTTTCCCCTATATAACTCTATGTAAAACTAAGGGCCCCGGGGCGGGGCCAATTTTGACCCCAGGGACATAATTTGAACAATCTTTGTAGAGGACCTCTAGCTGATTCTACATACCAAATATGAAAGTCCTGGGCCAAGCAATTTCGGAGAAGAAGATTTTTTAAAGTTTTCTCTATATAACTCTATGTAAAACTAAGGGCCCCCGGGGCGGGGCCAATTTTGACCCCAGGGGCATAATTTGAACAATCTTTGTAGAGGACCTCTAGCTGAGTCTACATACTAAATATGAAAGCCCTGGGCCAAGCGGTTTTGGAGAAGAAGATTTTTAAAGGTTTCCGTTATATAACTCTATGTAAAACTAAGGGCCCCCGGGGCGGGGCCAATTCTGACCCCAGGGACATAATTTGAACAATCTTTGTAGAGGACCTGTAGCTGAGTCTACATACCAAATATGAAAGCCCTGGGCCAAGCGGTTTCAGAGAAGAAGATTTTTTAAGGTTTCCCCTATATAACTCTATGTAAACCTAAGGGCCCCCGGGGCTGGGCCAATTTTGTCCCCAGGGACATAATTTTAACAATCTTTGTAGAGGACCCCAAGGTGATGCTACATACCAAATATGAAAGCTCTAGGCCTTACGGTTTCAGAGAAGAAGATTTTTGAAGTTTCCTTTTTGAAAATCTATTTTTAGCCTGTGTGACCTAGTTATGCGACGGACTGGAATTTTTTTAACAACTTTGGTAGAGGTCTACCCAAGGAACATTCCTGTTAAGTTTTATCAAATTTGGCCAAGCGGTTTAGGAGGAGAAGTTGTTTTAAGAAATTGTTGACGGACGCACGACGCACGACGGACATCTCGGTATGACAAAACCTCATCATGACCACATTGTGGTCAGGTGAGCTAAAAACATTTATGATTGCTTCAAAATTATATTAAGTGTTTCGGTAAAGATATCAGAATTTTAATCCTCTAAATATTTCAATATTGCTTGATTGTGTTATACTAAGTATGACAAATTGGTAATATTATACCTCTCATTATGATTTGTTTATTTGCTTACAGAGCCTAGCTGTGATATATATAAGGGAAATTTGACTCTTGCCAAGATGAATAAAGTAAGTGATTTATTGATATTTGTTGCTCCAGTTTCAGATTACATGCAATTTCATTGTGTTTTATGATATGTAAAAAATGTTCTTAGGCACATTTTATCTCAAAATTTCTTACATGCAAAACTCTTTCAAAAGGTGTGTGATACATATGATAACATATTTTTACATAATTAAAGCAAGGCGAGCACGAACAACTCACATTCTATTCTTTTGTAAAGGCAAATTTCATATAACAAGACTATTTCAGACACAAAAACTTAACTTTGCCCCCTCCCCCCCCCCCCTGTTGGAAAATAATTATGCTAAAATAAATGTTAGAGATTTTTGTAAATTCTTCAAAACTGCCATTATCTTCATGTTGCTAACTCAACCACTTACGGTATACAGAGATCTTGTATTACATTTGTTTTGACTTTTCAGGTTCCTGATGGTGACAAGAAACAAGAGAAATCTTGTATTACATTTGTTTTGACTTTTCAGGTTCCTGATGGTGACAAGAAACGAGTACAGAAACCAGTAAAACCTGATGCTGGGATAACCCAGGATATGTTGAGGGATGAAGAATTGGTATGTTAGGACATTATAAATTCATTGTTAGTTTCAGGGGTCCTACTATTCCAGAACAAGCCATAAGTAGCTTTTCTGTAGAAAATAGAAGTTTTTTGATGAAAAAATGTCTATTATTGACAGAGTAAATGTCATTTGAAATTTTATTCGAAACAGATTTTCATTTTATTTTTAGAACTGGGCATTATGCCTCATTTTGGGACAGAAGAAACCCTGTAGTTTATCAGGCTGTACTTAAAAACTGTTTGGTGTTGTCCCATCCAGAAAAAGGTTTCCGATCATTAACTTAAGAATGTTTCAACCAAAGATCTTCAAACTTGATGTGTGGATTAGCCTGGACATGTAAATGACCCCTGTTGATATAAAGGTCACAAAGTTCAAGGTCATATGGACTTTGACGCAATATCAGTTTCGGCTCAATAAAATGTCTTTTGGAAGGCCAAATGAAAAGTTGAGTTGTTGAGATGTTCTTGAGTAGCTTGGTTAAACTCCAAGAAAAAAGTATTAAGATAAGCCTCATTTTAATGTGTTTAGCTCACATATCACTTTTAAAATCTCTTTTAAACCATTCTATAAGCATTTGTTTTGTATATATGGCTTCTCTTGCCCCTATCAGTCACAATTTTGGTTTACTCAGTCTGAAACTTGGTCATTTATCATGATCTCTAATGTATGAAGGTCAAGGTTAATATCATATCATATGGGACCTTAATCTAGTCACCACATTGAATAATGTGCATTGTGTATACGTGCAGCTCTACTGCATTTTCGTTGGATATACTAGAATCTCTGAATGTGTATAGCTTGGCTAATTTGACATGAGCCTGACCTTTTGATTAGCATAATTTAACAGTCAATATATTACCTACGATACGACACAGTTTGTATGTTTTCATAATCGGGGAGTATCACGAAGAGGCTCGAGATGCTATAGAAACACAAATTTGAAATACTGATATTGCACGATTTGCTTGCGGAAATTGATATATTAAAAGCAAGAACCCCTTTAATATATTCTTGCATAAAGGTCAGGTCCGGGTCAAAATAGCCAAGCTATACACGTTGAAGGGACCTTGGACCCTCTGTCCTGCAAATCAGATTTTCAGACCTAGCATATAAAACATAACAAATAAGTGTACTGAACCATGTTATAATTTCACACACTCAATCGATACTACAATATGATATATAGAAGAAAGTTTCATTACTATGTTATAGATAGAGAACGCATACACTAGGTTGTCTTATTTTGTTGAGGGCGTAGCCTGAGTTTGTCGATGGCATCACCTGAGACTAAATAAGGCACCCGAGTGTTAATTTTTCTTTATAACTTTTATAATTCACTGTGATATTGTATAAGGCATGGCTAAATAACATAAAAATGGACATTATGAATGCTGACCATTTAAAATTTCCAATAAAAATCAATAACACATTGTGATTTTAAAGTTGTAGAACCTAGTGTCCGTTGCCTAAGCAAAGCACTACGTAGCGCTTTCCATGGGAGGTAATCCATGCCTTCTATAGTAAATTGAACGGGAGGTAACTGAATGAAGGCGCTCGGTAGCGCTTTGCATAGGCAATGGACACCTAGTACAATAAAATTATTCAAGCATGAATATCTGGGACTATTGTACAGTTCAAGTAAGACCAATAGAATATGAGTGCAACTACCTCATTGCAAGATATTGTTCTGCACTCATGGTGTGAATTTTCTGCCATTCAAATCTATGCAAAATGACTCAAAGTGCATCTCTCCCTCTGTTGTCTGTGGGTGTTTCCATAAAACGCAATCACAGTCTATCCAAAATAAGCTGGAGAAAATGACATGTCAATAGTTTCGTTTTCGAGCAACTGCAGGTCTTCTGGAAAGACAACGGTATTTATCATACCCCAAAAGCTGACTCAACCGAAGCACACTTCAGCCAGGGAAAGATAGTTCACAAAAATATCAATTAAACACTCTTAAAAGTTAGCATGCAGGCCATATTTGAGCTACATTCATGTAATTGTGTCAACAATCAGCAGTTTCCACCTTAAAACAGTACTGGAACTGACATAATCAAATTTTTGAAAAGGGACTATTTTAGCATACTACAAGCTGGAAGCACTTTCCACCGGTGTCACACCCCATCACCATTTTGGATTTAGCTACACCTCTTCAGTTATCATCAATGTAATTTTTATAGCCATGATATAAAGACTACATAGTATCAATAAGAAATGTAGTATACTGAATACAAACATTCATAATCTTACAATTAAGTTTTGTCAGCAAGAGTTGGTCAAAACATTGATACAGTAAAACCTCAATATTGGAACTTTCTAGAGAACTGATTTTCTTATCATTGCCCTCCCCCCCTTCTTTGATGAGGGGGGTTATTGGTATGTACAAGGGGTGATCAATATATTCGAGGACTTTTCATCTAGCAATTTCATATTGGTAGCAAGGCTAAAAGCCATTTAACACCATTCGGAGTAAAATGTCTCCGACCGAATGCAAAAATAAAATAATTTGATTCATACAAGGGGCGTGTGACGTTTGACGTCACGCGACGTCATTCCAAGCGTCACCGTCGGAGCAGCATATAGCTCATTTCTGGACTTATACCCGGTCCCATGTATGAGACTGGTTTCTTTTACTACAGGAATAAGTAGTTAATAGCCTATCCTGGAATGTGAGGTGGAATAAAAAGAGTATTGATGCGTTATTCGAAACAAAACTCAGAAAAGGGCGGTTGGCTTTACAAAATTAGATTATTCCAGTTAAGAACGAAGCACGACCTATCAGGTTTAGGACGCAATATCGAAATAACCCTTTTGATTTGGAGTCAACGATTTAATGTTTTGTAGTATATACTAGTCTTCGTTTTCGCCAGTTACATTTGATTGAGATTTGTGCGTCTTATTTCGTAGAATTTAACGAAAAGTGTCCCAAACACGGTGTTATTTTTGCTGTTTAACCATATTTTATCGACGCAATCGTTTGACAGAGACCCAACAATCACATAAACAACGGAATCATATGAAAATGGCCAATTGGGAGCGCACAGAATCCACGCACAATTTGGTCATGTCATTATGGAGATATCGCAAGGATTTTACAAGTTTCGCGTAAATTTTCATAGCATGTCGTTTCTCAGAAATAACGTTACGTCCGAGATGCTCGACGGTGCGTGCTTCACCATGGTTACAAAAAGTGACGTCATCAAGTAAATAACAACGTTATCATTAAGTAAACTAGAAGAAGCGCGAGATAATTGATTGATCTACATCAACTTGTAATTTCCATACTCTAGTACAAATATTTCAAAATTGAGAAGGAAAGTCCTCGAATATATTGATCACCCCTCTGTCTCTGACTGTCTGTATGTTTTACATGGTGGCTGACCAGCAACAGTAGTTGCTTTTGAAGTCTGCAGACTAAAGTTCAAGGTCAATGTGACCTTTGCCATTTTCAACAATAAGGTTGCCATGGGGCATACAAATTTACAAATATAATATTGAGCAATGATGAAAGAGATTTGGAATAGATACAATCATACAAGTAATAAAATAATGTTAGTTAAACAATAAACTACCATTCAGTCAAATTAAGGGATTAGTTTATACTTATTTAATTAAGGTCGATTGTGAAATAAGTTTTTCCAACATATCTTAATCACTCTCGAAGACTCATCCCTGATGTTATCGCCACAAGGGTATGAGAGAAAAGAAGCCAGTTTCCTTATATGCTGAGCGTCTAGGAAGAGAATTTCTGGTACCATTTGTATTTTGCCTTGGGTATGAAGTGTCTTGGGATCGAACCCGGGACCTCCTGCACTCAAAGCGAAGGCTCAACCACTAGGCTATCGAGGAGGCGGTGAATCCATCAACCCATCCCTATCCGTTACTGATTTATATAAACAGTTAACAATACACAATTTGAATGTTTCAAGTCTGGACAACTTCATAAGCTGTATGGCCAGTCTAACTCCAGCAGTCGGTGTTATGTAATACAATCAAATGAATTGACACATCTCACTGAAAATTTTCATTCTTGCTTTTACAATGAGAATCCCAAATATTATATAACATCTAACAATGTTTACTGATGCATTAGTGTTAAGTTATACTGTTCCAAAAAGAACAAAGACAATGTGCTGATTGACCGAGAGCATTTGCTGCAATTTATAGCAAGGTTTTTGATTGGTTCAGCGTAAAACTCTGGCCCATTCATATAGCTACGTGGTTATTTCTAGAAAAGTATGAAATGCAATTGACTGGTTTGCCTGGTAATTTTACACTCACTAGCTCTTTCAATGTTTTACTACTGTCAACAATTTCTGTTTCTGTTTAAATAGGGATATGATCATACAGCCTGCTAATACTTTATACAGTTACGTCTCAAAACTATACATCTGAGGAGTGGCAACTTCTGATAAGCCGCAATTTGATAACCCCCTGCCCCACCCCTGTTCATTTTCACTCCTATTTTAAAGCTCCGTAGAATGACCCTCTGACACCAATTTGTATCCTATCCGTATGGTTCAATCTTTGAGAAGCGACAGGTTTTCTTCTATATTTGTCTTGCATTGTTTTACAGTTACTGTACTTTTACTTGTATACTATTGATACGTTGATAATCAGATTGTTTTCTCCGACATAATGGCAGGCGTTATTCTGATATTTGTTCATAAAGTCACCTTTTATATTGTTGCTTAAAGTGGATTTCATCGTTTTCAAGTATTCAGATCATACACTTGTATTTGGTTGTAAATGCCTCCTTTATCAAATAAGGATATATTACTGATATACAGTCTATGAACGACCTCACAATATGTTATGCTTCTAGGAGCAACCACATGGTTATCCTCGTTGATAATGATTTTACTAGTCTTGAAGTCTGGTGATACAACATGTATACATCCACCATCCAAGCTACATACAAACAGTACACCATCTGCTGTCATCACTACACCTAGTGGAAAGTTCATTACATCATATGTGTATGTATGGAGGATTTGTCCACTGAATGTAACAACACTAAATTTATGGGTACTGTAGTCATATACAATCACAGTATCTTTGTCTCGTCCAAATGTTATATAATAAGGTGCCACCAGAACAGATTCCTTGCCTTGTTTAGGTTGTATTGTATGTAATGTGTTACCTTGTACATCTAGGATTTTAATGGCACTTGGATGGACATAACTGACAGCAAACATCCCATCTTTGTATGCAAGACCCAACAAATTCTCCTTCTACCGTTATCTCTGACTGTACTGTAAATGTTGATGTTACATTCAGTACTTGTATTTTACCCTCAAAAGGCAGTGTAATAGCAATTGTGTTTGTATCGACTGCAGTAACTGTTCCATTAGGTGTGCTTGGTGGACTGTAGCTTGATATCACTGTATTGTTACTGAGGTCTATCAACTTAACAGTCATATTGACACTGTCCAGGACGACCAGTCTGTCTGCACTTAGTACTGCACAGTCTTCTATGCAACAGTCCTTTTTGTCTGTCTTACACTTCACATCAATGCTTCTGTTGTATGTAGCTGTCGAGTCTACAGTAGGCCTGTTGTATGTAGCTGTCGAGTCTACAGTAGGCCTGTTGTATGTAGTTGTCGAGTCTACAGTAGGCCAGTTGTATGTAGCTGTCGAGTCTACAGTAGGCCTGTTGTATGTAGCTGTCGAGTCTACAGTAGGCGGGAACTTTCTTTGCAATTTTCCAAGCGGAGTCTTTGCTGATAGTATACTTTCTATTTCATCAGAAATCAGAAACTTGTACTGGTGTTGTTGTTGTTGTTGTGATTTCTTTATGTTGTTGATCTCCTTTTCCATTGTTACCATTCTTTGTTTGGATTGTTTGGCGATCACAAACAGTGAATTCACATTAATATTGGCGCCATGTAATGTTTGTAGTACGGCTTCAGTGTCTGCTTTCATAGCCAGATTTTTTGCAATCATTGTTTTCAGCTTTGCTACATCATGTTTCTTCATTTGCGCTGCTTCGTCTTTTATTTTCTGCTCCATCTCATCTAGGTATTTGTTTATCTGATGACGCACCGCCACAATCTTGAGCAGAAGGTTGTTGTACGAAGTGTCCAAGTTCTTCAAGTTGTCACCTAATGTGTCTTCCATGTTTTCCAGCTCCTGATGAATTTGTTGGAGTTGTTGTCCTATGTCATGGAACTCTTTGGTTTTCTGGAATCCATCGGATATATCCTGCACTCTATCCTTCTTGCAGGCTGTATGCATTAAGGTCATGCAGTCGCTGCATCCAGGTTCATTATGCGCTTTACAGAAATAACGAATTATTTCAGGAAGATGCTTCATGCATACCTCTACACAGAGGTCTTGACTGCTTGCAGATTCTTGCCCACCAGGCATCTGACCCTCGTCTAAGATCACATGAGCTTTTGTGATTCTTTGTCTTCGGTGTGTTCCAAGGCAGGCTTCACAGTAGTATTCTTGACATACTTTGCAATATCCTACCCCAGCTTTATATATATCATCACTTCTGCAAGGATCGCAGAATGCCTCGTCAGCGTCGCCGGAAGCTTTATCAAACGAATCCTTCAATGATGTGGACCATTGTCCACCTTCTGCCATTATGATTTTCTATCTTCTCATGCCGTGTGTATTGATGAATTATAAGCCCTGTAATATAAAATGATCTGTATGTATAAACAGCTAAAACATCAGTTGCAGATTATTGCAATGGTATACAGTACAACCTCTTCAGGGCAGCCCTCTGTAGAGCAATAACCTCTCTATACAACAGCACCTTCAAAATTTCCCTTAGCTTAAACTGTCTTGAATAAAACTTGAATTTTACCTATGTAGAATAACCTCAAAACAATGGTCAGTATTTGCAGCTCACAGTTGTTTCAAAGGGTGTTTCTCTACAGAGCTTGTACTGTATATACTGTATATAAAATTATGCATTTGGCCATTGTAAATAATTAACTAGAATACTGCTGAAAAAACCATCAATATTTGATATATTATGATACACCTGTTTGAAGGCATTATGACATCAATATTTGAAGCCAGTACAAACTTAGGCATGGCCTCCCTGGGCGATCGTCATTCATCCATGTTCCTAAGACAATAATTAAAGTAACTGAAAAAGGGATACAGGTGCAACATTATAGCATGCATCATTTCAAATTGGGATGCATAGGGAATGTTGGATTGAGGTAGCACCATTATTAATCGAGATGTACAAAAGATTTCCACAAAATCTTAGGCCATATTTTAAATACAAACATAAATTGATATATTGTATGATTGTTGAGCATTAAATGAAATGGATGTTTTTATGTTATTATAAATGTATCTTACTTAATCCCTCAATGACCAAATAATTAGTGGTACCCTTGCTGAAGGGTCATTTTGACACCTTTGACTAAATTTTACCATTTATTATGTAAAATACCCATGCTTTTAAAAGAACATTATTCTTTAAACAAAAGTTATCAGGGTAAAAATGTGGTTTCATGGACATTTCAAGGGTCAAACCCCTACTCATGAGTCAAATGGAATCTGTTATACTTTGAGGGTTCTATGCTGGGGTTCTATGAAAGCGCTTTCTTATACAATAAATTGCTTTGGTTCCACTCGGTAGCAGTTTGCTGTGCAAAGGTCTGCTAGATTCAAGCCCTCGCTGTTAATCATATAAGCGCTAGTTTGAAGCAAGCCAGTTGTTTAGCGTAGCACTACGGAGCACTCGATAGCACCATGCTTATAAATGCAACGCCTTACTGGCTCCATTTCTAATCCCGCTTCCGCCAGGATTCAAAGAACCGGCCTCTCTGAAGTGATTTGATGTGGACACTTAATCTGTT
This sequence comes from Spisula subtruncata, assembly GCA_963678985.1. NCBI lineage: Eukaryota > Metazoa > Mollusca > Bivalvia > Venerida > Mactridae > Spisula > Spisula subtruncata. The sequence continues at coordinate 62,793,829 of OY787660.1, forward strand.
CCAGATTTTTTAAACCTTCCATGTACTATTTTTAGCTCACCTGTCACTAGGGCTGTAACGGTATACCGCGGTTCACGAAAGACCGCAGACTTCAATCCCACACGGTTCACGGTACAAGAGTTGCAAATTTCGGTACGGTTCGGTATAAGCTTTGTAATGAGCAAAAAGATATTCAGAGAACGAAAATGTCTGAAAGCCCTCTGATTATGTATAATTACCAAGCATCACTAGTTTTAATTGTATTAAGATATGCCTCATATTGTCGAAATTCATTTAAAGTAGTTGTAGCCACATGATAATTGCTGTTATAGAATCAACAAATTCATTGTCACCTAAAAATTGTAGTATTTAAGCTGCTGTTAGAGAATATTGTATCATACCGAAATATACCGAACCGTTAGAAAAATTGACGGTACGTATCATATCGTGAGTTGAGCGTACCGTTACAGCCCTACCTGTCACGTAGTGACAAGGTGAGCTTTTGTGATCACTCTTCGTTCGTCATCGTCCGTCAACAATTTGCTTGTGTACACTCTAGAGGCAACAGTTTTTATTCAATCTTCTTGAAACGTGATCAGAATGTTGTTTTCTATGAAATCTAGGCCAAGTTCGAAACTGGGTCATGTGGGATCAAAAACTAGGTCACAAGGTCAAATCTTAGAAAAACCTTGTGTACACTCTAGATGTCATCAATTTGATCCAATCTTCATGAAACATATCAGAATGTTGTTTTTTCTATGAAATCTAGGCCAAGTTTGAAACTGGGTCATGTGGGGTCAAAAAACTAGGTCACAAGGTCAAATCTTAGAAAAATCTTGTGTACACTCTAGATGTCACCAGTTTGTTCCAATCTTTATGAAACTTGGTCAGAATGTTGTTCTCCATGAAATCTAGGCCAAGTTCGGAACTGGGTCATGCGGGGTCAAAAACTAGGTCACTAGGTCAAATCTTATTAAAATCTTGTGTACACCCTAGATGTCACCATTTTGTTCCAATCTTCATGAAACTTGGTCAGAATGTTGTTCTCTATGAAATGTAGGCCTAGTTAAAAACTGGGTAATGCCGGGTCAAAAACTAGGTCACCAGGTCAAATCTTAGAAAAGCCTTGTGTACACTCTAGAGGTCACCGTTTTGATCCAACCTTCATGAAACTGGTCAGAATGTTGTTCACAATGAAATCTAGGCCAAGTTTGAAACTTGGTCATGTGGGGTCAAAAACTAGGTCACTAGGTCAAATCTTAGAAAAACCTTGTGTACACTCTAGATGTCATCAATTTGATCCAATCTTCATGAAACTTGGTCAGAATGTTGTTCTTTATGAAATCTAGGCCATGGTTGAAACTGGGTCATGTGGGGCCAAAAACTAGGTCACTAGGTCAAATCTTAGAAAATCTGGAGTACACTCGAGAGGTCACCGTTTTGTTCCAATCTTCATTAAACTTGGTCAGAATATTGTTCTTAATGAAATCTAGACCATGTTTGAAACTGGATTGTATGGGTCAAAACTAGGTCATTAGGTCAAATCTTAGAAAAACCTTGTGTACACTCGAGTTGTCACAAATTTGATCCAATCTTCATGCTAATTGGTCAGAATGTTGTTCTCCATAAAATCCATACCAAGTTCAAAACTGGGTTATATGGTGGCAACAACTAGTTCACTAGGTAAAATCTTAGAAAACCCTTGTGTGCACTCCAAAAGTCGCTGTTTTGATCCAATCTTAATGAAATATGGTCAGAAGTTGTATTGATACCTATACCAATGTGCAACCAACAGGTGAGCGACCTAGGGCAATGGGGCCCTCTTGTTAAGGTTACAAACCACTAAATGCCTCCGCGAACTAAAATAGGATACACTCAAATAGTCCCTAAATAAACTTGTGATTGTGTTTAAATGGTTGTATGCTTTGACAAGGTGGAAGTGGAATCATCTAATTTGGTTTACAGGCTTTGTATACATGTATGTGATGTATTGGAACTGTTTTATTTTACATATTTTGAGATTTTGGCCAAAATACCAAAGCGAAAGTAGGGTAGGGTAAAACCCGGATTTGGTCGGTCCGCGCGCCTGTAAAAATATGTTCATTGCGTTGGACGGACAAAATTTTTCTTATATGATACGTGACCCCCTGTTTTTTTTGTATTTTCTTAAAGCTGGAAGCCCCTTCTTTTCATTGATATATGTCTGCCACCTGGCCATAGACTTTAACATGTATCAGCCTGGGACTGACTATTGTAACTTTACATTGAGCTAAAGAACAAATTTATTTAGTGGTTTGTGACCTTAACTCTCTGGTTAAGTCTCTCATGGGTTAACTGATTTTATTGATAAGAAATTATTTTTCCTCCTACAAACTGACACATTAAACAGGGCCATTATAGATCTATTTTGATCAAATTTCATAACACCTTTAGACAATTGTTAACCTTCATTATTTACAACATGGTTATCAAGTACAGGGTGACAATTGGTGATTTATTTACAATAATAATTGTTGACAATACCATTTTGGTACAAACCAGCTTTGGTGCGATTTCGTTTTTGACATTCGGTTGAAAATCAGAGAAAGTTTAGTTCATTGTACATGCACGTTTATCATCCTAAATAAAAGATGTTATTCCTCGATTAATCTAGTACTTTCATCGCATTATCAGTTCTATACAGCTAATCAATTGACTACAAACCTTTCACCCACGCTAATAGACGAAAAACGAAATCAATAGTGCATACAGAACTTTGCAGGATTAGGCTAAAACCTCGCAAGTACGGAATACCGTATATGTCGATTAACATCACTGGTAGATGAATCGCCTATTATGGCAACAATACGTGAAGGTATTTTAAAAGTGTTTTGAGATCTATATTTGAAGGTATTATTTCACCAATGTCATCAGATTCAGTGTTTTGAGGTATATGCAATTTCCTATTTGCATATCCAGCCTCAGCTTTACCCATATCTGCCTATTAAAGGGGAGCAATTCCTATTTTTGTTGCTTATTTCTGGTTTTCCAAGTTTACCTACCTTTGAAAAATGGTACATTTGATTAATTTTATTATCTTCTTTCCCATATCTATAACCACTAGAATTAATACCTTCCTTGTTAAACTTTGGATCTAAATCCCTTTTAAATCTCATTTAAGTGTATCTTTTGACATGTTGCTTTATCACTCCTTTTTTGGATTTAACTAACTTGGCAGGTATGTTTACCCAGAGTTCAGTAATATCTCACTCTTACAAGTAGTAAATACATACTGAATAATCAAATAATTGAAGAAAATAGATTGAGAAACCAGGTTTAAAAATGTTGCATGGTTATATAGCTTGTCCACATTAAATAGAGACTCCTTGCATAATTCTGAAGTTTTTAAACATATTCTTATAATTACCAACTCTGATGAATCTCAGTTTAATCTGGTCAAGCTATACCAGCTTAAATTGTATGCAGTCAAACATGTCTTGAAATAAAGGCTATAACAATGGATATGTTTATCAGCTTATTAGTCCCCTACTGGTTGTTCGTCAGTCAGTCTGCAATAACTCAAAATGTTTTCAAACTAGGTGTATGAAACTTGGTATGTGGATATGGACCAAGAAGGGGATTATGCATGTCTAATATTGTTTTAATTCGGACAAACATTGTGGTTACCATGGCAACAGAAACATTGAAAATAAGTTTAAATCGGTAGGGGACTTGCTAACAATTCCTAATTACTTGTTTTACCAACATGTCAGCTTAAAATCTATTGAAGCCTTCATCATATCAGGGTTGTTTACATGAAAACAAATTAAATTATTTTCAAAGATGGCCGATGATAATCGAATAATAAATTCAATGAATACACATACTGCCAAGGGAGATGATTCCGGACAGGAGAAGCTTCCGGACAAACGGTCTAGACGGTTTATTTAGTTAAGCGCAATAGACGAAATTTGTCCTCATTCTCTGTTGAGAATTTTTTTTGATATCTTGTCAATTAATCTGAAAAACTTTTTCCACATTTTGTTTCGATTTTCGGCCGGTAAACAAGATACGGTATGGATTGGAATTTAACCTGTCACGAGCGCCCCCTGGGTTGAAAACATGTGCGTCGCGTATTGTCATGTCGTAAATATTGACATATTTTTGCATGATTGTGAAGAAGGAACCCTGTTCTAATTATTTCCTGCTAATATGTTTCTAAATATTCGTCGTGAAATATTCTAAGCAGACTGTCCGGTATATCTACGGTAATATCGTTGAAAATATCACAAAAAAGCTCCTTTTCAGGCCCCAATATTTTGCTGTTCACGTGACGTCATTTTTCGGGAAACCTATTTTTAGCAAAGATCCTGAACCAAGGTATTTGTAAACACAAAAAAATCTGACAAAAAATCTATTTTTAACTCCAGGGGAAGCTTTTTATGCGATTTCTGTCCGGAACCATCTCCTTTGCCAGTACAGTATCTCACCTGCTTGAATTGTATACATTAAATCTGATATTGCAAAATGTTTTGATACAACTAGAATCTTCTTACCTTACTTAATATGTCCCAAGTTGTCCAAATAATCAACTTCAATTTGTTGTTAAGCTACAAACGGATTTGTTCTAGAATGTTGCCTCTTTCTTATCTTTTCTCATGCAACTACCATGGTAACTGCCTGATAACACATGACCTGAGAAAAGTATGTGTTCTCAGGTCAATGACCTGGGAACACTTTTTGGCTCCGCCCACAAATAACGGACTATTTTGCAATATGGCATTCCGTCTTAAATTGTCATAAATATCATTGAAAACAACAGAATTATGCATTTAATAGCTAATATTTATTCAACGTTTAGGTTTACAATCCAGATAAGCAATGCTTCTTCGCCTGGTAGGGATACGCCACAGTAGTTGTTCTTGAATTCATACGGGTCGCCCACGGATCGATCGTTTTGAAAGGCCCTGAAATAAACCAACAAACACAGATAAATACACTGGCTAAGCATCGTCAAAGATAAATAAACATTAACATATTCAAAGCTATCGACTCTATATCCAGTTTTCTGGCCTAAAGGAATTTTTAATCTCATTTTCACGACTCGCAAAGGTTGACCTACAAAACGAAAACCATGAAACACCGAACTTAGTTTTGAGAATCAAAACATTGTAACATTCGGTACATAACCCTACAATTTATACAAAAAATAAAACAAACTTTAATAGACTCTTCAACAAACCAATGTCTTACTCACCATTGTGTATTTCCATCTGTTTTCATCAGCATTCTGTCGTGATTAAGTTGATCTTGTCTATCTTGTTGAAAACTGTTCTCCACCCACTCGGTTCTACAAGCATGTCTAAACTGTTCATTTTTGAAGTTATTTCTATTTCACGGGATACAATTTTGCACTGTCCGTTGCCACAAACAATCCAGTATTTATATCAATCCGTATTTTGTCTTTGTGTGAAGCATAACATAAGAAAGTTTGACATAATTAGCGACCTTCTCCACACACACTACGTCATTGATGACGTTTCATTGTTGCATCATCCAGAAGAAAAAAAACATCAAAATTCATGAGCGGAATTTTATTCTACTTTTACGACACGATGTTCTTATTTTGGTAATACTTATAATTTGCTTAGATTTCTCGTTTTGACTAAAAACTGAAATAGATCTTATTTATTTTTTTAATATTTTTGTTAATTGAACAGCGTAGAATTGAGAACTATATTTTGTGAACGGAAGCAAATGAAGTTGTGTTAATCGGCGGGCGGTCTAAGAACGATCGACAACTCCAGTTTAAAATTAAAAAAATATGCCTCTAAATTGTGCCCCGTTGTTGGTTTCATGAGAAATAGAAACTCGGGTCCCTGTCCGGCTCGAACAATGTTATCAGGCTTGGCGATATCGCCCGGGATGGCTCGGTAAACCTCGCCACCCGAACGATATCACCTCGCCTGATAACATTGTTCTCACCGGACAGGGACCCGAGTTTCTCTATATATACTTCCTTGTACTCCTCTTCTATACTTCCTTGTTGGAGTACGGTTAAAACCCAATCCCTGTCAGGGTACGGCTAAAACCCAATTCATGTCAGGGTACGGTTAAAACCCAATCCATGTCAGGGTACGGTCAGGGATGCGATGGGATTGCCATTGACTAACTGTACCAGTGATAGATAGTTCAAGTTGGGTAATCATCTCTTTAGAAGATTTTAATATTATTGTCCCATTCAGTTTTAACTGCAACAAACTACAAAAAGAGTACACAGTGTATACTCACACTGTGCTAACTCGTTCATGTCTTTATCATCCACAAAGTGTATAGAGCACTGTTATTAGGTTCATTGAGTTTAAATAAATCAAGACTATTCATGTTACCTGAGACCGAGAATTAATTCAGAATAAGAGCATAAAAATGCCTTGTATTCAAAAATGAAACAGAGAAATGTGTTAAAATTAGATTGTCAATGTTCATGTTAATTTTATAAACTACAGTTCAACCTCTGTTGAGCAACACATTGTGTGAGCTGCAAATATTATGTGTTATACTCCGATACGCCCTGTGACTCCATTGATAAAGTGTACATTATTTTCGTAAGTGTACACTTTTTGATTTGTAAGAAAGTTGTTTGTACAAAACATTTACTCAGAAAATAATTGGTCAATCAAGACAAATCCGCTTAAAACTACATGAACAGTTAAATAAATGACATACTGTAAAATCAATAATATTAGAGGGCCATTTAATTTCGTTAATTTTGTGGATGATTTCAACCACGAAAATCCTTTAAATTACATTGAACTTTCCACGAAATGGTCTTTTTCACCAAATCCACAAATTTTGTCACATTGAAATTTAATTATTTTTACTCGTCAAAAACATGTAGCTAGAAAATTGTAAGTCCACCCAAAGATAGTGCAATATTAGACTGTACTACTGTAAAACCATCTTATTCGTGGCTTTTACTCGAATCAATAGTGTAGATAACTAAATCATGAATTCCAATATTCTTGATTTATTTAGGCCAGAACAAATTTTAGAGAAATTGTTTATTGTTTTGTAAACCGCAAAATGGGGAGCAAAATTTATATCATTGTAATGACCAAGAAAAGTAGAAATTAATTATAGCAATTGAAGCAAAGTTACAGAATATTCATACCAAGCAAAATTTATTTTCTTATTATTCCCAAGAAAAGCAGTGCTTTTACAGTATTTTTCAAAGTATTTGTAACAAATTAAGTGAATTTAAGATTTAGCTGTAAAAATTCATTGTGCAATTAATTACATGTACAAGAAACCTGAATATACACAGAATACAAATAGTTACTATAATTGTCTATCAGGTGAACTTTATTCTATATATTAATATGACTGTGAGCGACAACATGGACAGTACGAATATAACCTTGTTATGTGTATTAGAAATAAAACAATACAAATATTTTCATAAAAATATGACAATTGTGAAAATAAGATGCATAAATTTCTACCTTTGTGCACTAAGTCCTTTATCAATGAATGAAAAAACTAGATGCAAGTGTATTATAAGCACTTATAAGGTGTATAAACACATTGACACTTGTGTGAATTTTAATCACAAGCTAATTAAACCTATGAATGGACATTTTTGGACAGTTAACTTAATCCCATTGGTACATTATAGGCCAAGCACATTTTTACATTAGAACTATATTTTCTATGCTGCGAATGATGCTCTGTTCATGGATTGTGCAAGGAACTTTTGGATAACCATGGTCTCTCTGGGGATCATTTTGCTTTTTGTCGGAGTATAAGTCAGATACAGAACTTGTTATCGCTCAAAAGTGTCTTCTTACAAGTGTTATTGTACAGTTTCGGAAGGACGAACAACAAATTATCCTCGGCTTCGCCTCGGACAATTATGTTGTTTGTCCTTCCGAAACTGTACAATAACGCTTGTAAGAAGACACTTTTGAACGAAAACTAGTACTGTATCTAATACTTGTTCAGAGGTTTCGCTCTTCTGTGGTTTAAGTTTATAATTTTGTGGTGTTCATAATCCACATGTCAATACACTAAGTTTATTTCAAGTAATGTCAAAGTGGGGACTTTCCAGAAAACTGTGCCTCATGAACATTTATTTACATGTATACTACTGTTTGGGTTGTTAAGTTATGCACCAGTTAGTTGCATCCACGGCCCCCATCCCAGGGATGGGCCAGGATTTTTACTTTTGGGTTGTAAAAAACCCTGCCCTCAACGGGCTTGCCGGGGACAGCTGATGGTAAAATCTCCGGTATTTCCCTGGCCCCTTGACAACTTTATGTTGTCCCTGGGATATTGGTTCGGAATTTTTTTTCCAACATTTCCCCGGCAATGTGGGGGGCAGCTGAATTTTTGCTAATTTACTAAATTTGCTTATACATGTATTTTACAAATAGAGTAAATTTTAACCTAAGGCCAGAACTTTTTAATTATTTGGTTTACGGGAGATTTTTCAGAGCACAGCATAAGGAGGAGGAAATAAAAATAAAATTATAATGCGAAAACTGTAGTATCGGGAAAAAAATTAAAAATAAAAGATTAAAAATGGCTCGTTTTTTTATTTCTCAAAAAGTAATTTTTCATGACAAAAATGTACTGTTCTACACAGTTTTATTAAAGTATTCACACTATCTATAGTATTCAGGCTTTCTGGTACTAATTTGTTTTGAATATTACAGGTTGATTATAATATTTATTTGAATATGGTAATGCAAGGTGTTTTTCTGGTATACATGGTGTTTTTCGGGCATGTACATGGTATCCAAGTCACGAGAAAGTACTGGATGTTTTCGTGTTTCTGTAAGCTTAAAAGGTACAAGTGAATTTTCAAAATATATCAGAACCCCCGTGTTAAAATTGTTAAAATGTAACTGGTTTTGTAGATTGTATGAACCGTGTATTATTCATAAGTTTATAAACAATAAATATGTTTAAACAATAAAACTTTATTCGTGTTACTTATCTTCATCCATAATACCTCTGACATCCATAAAAATAATGACCGTGTTTTAACAATGTGTTTACAGTTCTGCAGAGCTCCAGATAATTATTTTGGCATGAGGAGTAATTACTCATGAAAATTTTGATTGCTGAGTAACGACCAAAATAAAATGAGACATAGGAGTATTTTATTTAGAAATGAATATAGCTGAACTTGACGTTTGTTTACAAATCTCATCATGAGTGACAATTTCATAGCATCACAGTGCGAAGCTGTGTGAGAATGCCTTTCAATGGTAGATTTTTTAACATTTGTGGTACCTTCAGATATCCATATAGATTTTTCATTAAACTTGATACAAACCTTGCGCCGTTAACGAATCACCCCGTTGTTAAAAATTTAGTGAGACCCAAAAACGTTTTCATTGCTATGCAATACATTTGGAAAAACCAAGCTCTTGAATCATTAAGATCATTACATCATATAGCGTGGTTCCGATTTTTATTGCTTAAACTACTGCAAGGTGACGGGAACCAGTAGATACTTAGATTTTTTTTTTTTTTCGGCTTTGTCACGTGGATCTAGCCCATTTATTAATAGATTAGTAGATAATTAGATTCTACTTTCATTTCTAAAAATAGATTTCTAAAAAATAGATCTTTGTTTTCCGAAATTGACAAGAGAAAAGAAACAAGTTTGACGATATAAAATGCAGTTACGCCTGATTTCATCAAGGGATTCGTAAATATAAAATTTGATGCGTATTTGGTACTCTTTGAATCTGACAAACATGCGTAATTGGCTAATTTTAATTCGTAATATAGCGAATACGCACGTTATCTGTACTCACTGTGATATATTTTTATAGGTTGAAAGCGCTAAATTATTTTTTCGGAACTTGAACGGGACGGTACGGCGATAATAAAAAAAATAAAAGCTGGATTTCAAATTTTATTTTTATTCTGATTTCTAAGTTCTTGGATACGGCGCTCCCGTAAACCAAATAATTAAAAAGTTCTGGCCTAAAAGCAATTCTAACTAGAAATGCAAAAATGGCTATTTGTTCAGCAGCATACCAAATGTCCAAAATTCAGTATTTACTAACTTTCAACCTTTGAAACTTAATTCTTTTTCTTCTCTTTATTTTGCCTTTATTATGAATGGTAACATGTACAGTAATCCTTTGTTGAGAACTGGGGCCTTATTCACCAACGTTGTTAGTCTAAAACTCAGACTTAGACTTAAAATTGTCAATATTCATAATCACTGCCATTTCTTTGAAATTAGATTTACACCTGTGAAAGTTTATCTGATTATTTGTTGTTACCCACTGAACACGTATTGTGATTTATATCAAAATCGGTACATTTATAACAACATGAGAGCGAATAGAACATTTGACAATGTAAAGTCTAAGTCTGTGTTTTAGACTTACAACGTTGGTGAATAAGGCCCCTGTATTATATGTAATTAAAGTTGCTGAAACACTGACACCAACTTTAAAGCTTATTGTAGTCTAAAAGATATTAAAGATATTTTTTATATTCTCAAGTCATATTCATTTCTATATGAATGTACTCAACGTAATATGTATTGCATGTTTGTATTTGTTGTTTACCATATTTCATATACTGTAAAATCATTTAATTTCGTTGGGACGAAATTTCGTGGTTTTGGTAAAAAAGACAATTTCGTTGGCACTTGAATTCGTGGATTTTGCATTTCAGGTAACAAAACAACGGTCAAAATCAATGTTCGTTGGGATTAAAGTTCGTGGTTAAAGTTAACCACGAAATCTACGAAATTTAATCCCCCACGAAAATTAATTATTTTACAGTATTCAGTAATAAATAAATAATTACAAAAAACCTTAAAACATTTGGAACTCTCCACTTGAGCAGGAATACATTATGAAATAATTATATATTATAGAATCAGAAGATACTGTCAAATCAAAGAAGAGGAGGAGACATAACTCTAAATACTCTTACCACAGAATTTGGAGAAAAATTACCTCAAGAGTTACCTGGTTTGTGGGAAACGATAACAAAATGTTTGACAGAAAAACAGGGTATGTTGGAAGTTTATATGCAAAGTTTGAAACTTATATAACTATATGAATACATGTCCAGGTTGATTTTGTCCATGTTGGCAAGTACAGTCAGTATAGGTTGCATAAAGGGTAATTATATGTACGGTAACCTGAAATTGTGATTAAATATTACTAGAATATTGTCAATCTGATAAGAAATTGCTCTAAAGTGCCCCAATAATTATGGACAATCATTTATTCCATGGAATCTTGAATGAGTTTGAAACTGTGTCATGTTGGGTCAGTTCAAAGCTTATGTATATACTATAAGTAACACTTGTTCTTCAGTATTCATGGAACTCAAACAATGGCACTTAAGTTTAGCACTAGAGGACCATCTTGTTAAAACAGATAGACGGTCTGTTAAAATGTTTCAATTTATTTAAAAGTTTGGTAATCAGTTCTATTGTTTGTTGTATTTTGTGAATGATTGTTCCTATTACAAACCTGTCTGTGCTGGTACTTGCAGATAATGTTGATATGAATGAAACAGTGGCTCAAGAAACAATCCATAGTCTACAAGTTCTAGAATCTACTGGACCATCACTACATACTTCTCTCTTACCTAAGGTATACATATATCTTCATAAAACATTCAATAGTTCATTGTTCCTCAAAAGCTGTGATTAGTCTTGAATTTCTAACCTAATGATCTCAGTTGACTTTGACACCTGGTTGCTGTAGGTCATACCCTTCTATGAAAATTGACATACCCTTCCATGAAAATTGACATACCCTTCCATGAAAATTGACATACTCTAAATCCCTTCCATGAAATTTTGACAACAATCAAGGAATATGTGTAACACTGGTCATGAATACCAACAAAAACTCTCCCCCCCCCCCCCCTTGCGGTGAAGTTGACTGGTTAGGATACAGTCCAGAAAAACTGGTTACGTGAAAAAATATAAATTTCTCATAGAGGTATTTTAGTTGTGGACCATAATGAAAATTGGTTTTTACCAATTATGTTATCCACACAATATAAAGATATTATTATTTTTGTATGTAGATATATATTTTATCTCACCTGTTGAATAAAATGTAAGGTCTGTAGTGTATAAAACATACAGCTGAACACAATAATTAATCAGATTATTGTTGTTGCAAATAGTTTAGCTTAATGTCCATCATACTGGTACTAAAAAAACACCAAAAACTTGGGAGAGAAACTGTAAAATCATTCATTTTCATGGGGGATTAAATTTCGTAGATTTCATGGTACATCTGCTTCTTTGAAATTTAATCCCACCAAACAATAATTTTGACCCTTTTATTTATTACCTGAAATGTAAAATCCACGAAATAACGTCCCATCAAAGTTGTCTTTTTTACTAAAACCACGAAATTTTGTCCCATGGAAATTAAATGATTTTACAGTACCCGGTAATCCCTTGATTTACATTCATATTTCATATAAATGCATGGTTTTCATACAAATGTACTTGTGTATAATTTCAGTATTTGGATAGTCTAGCATGTTTAAGATGTTACTTACAAAGTAAGTATACGGGTATACGACATATGTCATCACGATGTATCGGTATGATGGCACGTCTAGCTACGTCAGATATCATGGTGTTTCTCGTCGAGACTGTATTACCTATGTTTGAAGCATCTGATAGTGAGATACAAAGACAAGGTGCTTCTGAAGCTATAGCTAGTATCCTTTCATTGCTCTCTGCTATTGCTCAATACAGTATGTCGGATATTATTATGCCCGCTATCTTTGAAGAAGGGGTATATTGCTTTGCACATGTTGGTCAGTCTATCTTTTGGTAGAATATACTGGTGTTATTCTCATTTTTATCCCCGGCCTGCAACGTCTTCCCTGAGGGATTAACCCTTACTTTTACAAGAGTTGTTTGTGTGGGAGGGCAGGAAAGCCGTGCCGGAAATATCGTAATGCACTTTCAGGTTGGTTCAGTATTGTAAGCCAATCTGTGCATTGAATCAACCCGTGACAACAGTATAATATAAACGATCATGACGATGTGGAATTGTAACGCTAAATTTTGAACAAAACATGTAGTGTACATCAGCGTTTTGAACGTTAATGAGCGTTCTCTAAGGTTATGTGATAAATAAAATCTTAAAAAAATTGGTGCTAATAACATACGAGAATTATTAAACTCGTCGAAGAAAACAAAATGACACTCAGGAAAGCCTCATGTCATATTGTTTTGTTCACTTGTTTAATCAAATTTGTTTGTAATGAACACTCATGCAAGGTCCTCTATGTAATGACGATGTATTGTTGTATTGTCCTGTATGAACTATGTTATCATTCCTTAAACAAGCTGTAGATGTCATTGATACGATGGGTATGGATATAATACCATACATTGTACTGTTAATTGTACCAGTACTCGGTAGGATGACCGATCAACATGTCGATGTTAGAACACTAGCTACACATTGCTTCGCTACTCTTATACGTCTTCTTCCACTGGAGGTAGGTCCATTGTATTATACTACTCTCATACCCTTGCTGAGATGGATAACATCAGGAATTATTAACATAAGTTTGAAAAACTTGTTTTGCAATCGACCTTAGTATAAAGATAAATTCTATCTTACTGTAAATGGTAACTCATGCTAAATATTCTTCCGCTGATTTCTTCCTGTTTGTCTTGAAATATTTGAAAGAAAAGGATCAATCGGACCAACACAAAATGATGTATTTGCAAGGGTGAGGTTTTTTAAAAATTATGCCGAGCATAGGCTTTATTTGCTTTATTTCTACTGAAACATGGCAGGCATATATATGTACCTACACCTGGATTTGAACCCGGGTCGCCAGTTTAGACGGCAAGGGCACTAACCACTGAGCTACGGAGGCACATAGGGTTTAGGAGTAGGAATATTTAAACCTTTATGCTCTTGTGCAATAACAGGCCTGGTAAACTCCGAAATAAGTCCACACCTGTTAGTCTAATGTGTGTCAGTGCTATGCAAGGGTCAGAGAAAAAAAACAAAGGAGTCTATTTGGAAAAAGATAGGGTAGCACATGAAGATTCCCTGTATCACACAACTATCTGAAGTCATTCGCTAATCTGGCAGGGCAAAAATGAATGATTACAAACTTTTGACTGCCTCGATTAAAAGCAACAAGCGTGCTGACATTGCTGTGATTTAGCTATATTTAGGAACTATATGGAAGTTTGTTAGCCAAGAAGTTAGAAGTATGTGCAAATATTTACCTATTGCTGTAAAATCATTTATTTTTATAGGGGATTGAATTTTATGGTTCTCCTTTAACCACGAAATCAAATCCAATATTTTGGCCCTTGTATTTGTTACCTGAAATGCAAAATCTACGAATTAAGATCCCATTAAAATGGTCCTTTTTTGCCAAAACCACAAAATTTTGTCCCATCAAAATTAAATGATTTTACAGTAGATGATGTTTGTTAATGTATATTATATTGACAGGCTGGTGTACCAGACCCACCTGATATGAAGCAGAGTCTCATAGAACTGAAGTTAAAGGAAAGATCCTTTCTGGAACAACTTATGGATGGCTCAAAACTAGAGAATTATAACATAGAGGTCTCTATCAAAGCTGAACTCAGGAAATATCAACAGGTAATAAGAATATTATCAGAACTGTTATTATTTACAATGTCACATTCTAATACCAGTATTTGTTGACCTTTATTGACCTTTGATTAACATACTCAAACAATAATGTCTTTTAAACATATTGTTATATCCTTATCACCTTAAAACAGTTTAATAATATATGGATTCTGATTCATATTATAAATGTTTTTGTGCCATGGGAAAAGAAGGGTTACTTGTATATTGGTTTGCATATAATGTGGATCTGCTTGTCTTTCAGTGCATTTGATTTGGTAGACTAAACCATTGGCTTGATACAAGAGAATGCTTAAAGTCCCGTTAAGTCTAAAACTGTTATTTTAATAAGCTATAACTTGTAACCTCTCTGCAAAATGATGCAATTTGAGCACTCTAATTTATTCTGCAACGTGGAAAACACCAGAAGATGGGAGAAAATGCAATATAACATCTAATAACTAGTAACATGATTTAAAGTCTAAGGGGAGCAACTCTTGCAAAATTAGTATTTTGTTCACCACACAATATGCTAAATACGATATTTGGTCTACTATTTCGACAGATATTTGTCATTTGTTAAGAAACAGCCTAATGGGTCCATAATTCATTGTATGGAAAAAAGATGTGGGATCAATGATGTGACTTTAAGTCTACCGTCCTCAGACTTTGCATAGAAGTTATAATGACTCGCAGATGTTTCTAATTGCTTTTGAAGTCAACCCTGCTCAAATGTTATGTCACAGTGACCTTTAATGTGAAACATCCTTTATAATTTGTAGGCAGTTGAGGTCATACCTGTTTTTTTTACGACAGATTACAGCTATCATATAGGACCTGAACCTGACCTTTATGCCAGAATATATTACAAGGTTCTTGCTTTGAATATATATTGATTTCCGCAAGCAAATTGTGCATTATCGTTATTTCAGATTTGTGTTTGTAATACATCTCTGGAGCCTTTGTGATACTACCCGATATGAAAACATACACTCAGTGCCGTAAAAATGGACAAAATATGTACTGTTAAATTATGCTAATCAATAGGCCAGGCTCGTGTCAAATTCACCAAGCTATACTAAACTTGCTATATAATTTGCAGTCAGGTTTGAGGGCTTACATGATGTCACAAAAATTGCTGATACTGCATATTTTCAGGATGGTGTCAATTGGTTGGGATTCCTCAATAAATACAAACTTCATGGTATATTATGTGATGATATGGGACTGGGTAAAACTTTACAGTCTATCTGTATCATGGCGACCGATCATTATAGGAGAGCTAAAAAATATAAGGTAAATACTGCAAAGCCCACAGGTAACTGTATCATTGATAATAACAATTTGAAAACGAAAAAACAAAAATTATTTCATGCTTATCGGTGGTTTATGGCAGAATAATGGTGGATCATTCCCCGATAATTTCACTGTCAATGATTTAACTGGCGATAATTTTACTCAAACAGGTTTTTTTTTTAACAAATTCCCTGCCGTCAAAAATAAAAAAGAAGCAATTTCAATTGTTTTCTTAATCTTTAACAAATAACAGAACACTGCCATGAATTCTTGTTTTCAAAGATACAGTAACCTGTGTTAAAACCTTGATAATAACTTCACCCTTGACATACTTCACATTCAGTTATAGCTCTAGTTACAGTAGTAAAACTCGTGTGATTGAACTGTCTTATTAGTCTAGATAGCAAAAGTATAGTTTATGTTTCATTTTAAAAGTGGCCTGTTTAGGAAAAAATACAATGAAGTTGCAGACTAAAATTTCAAGTTCCAAGTTCTAACTGTATTTAATAATACCATACTTGATTATATTTGTTCAGTGTACAGAGGGACCTGACTGTGCACCACTACCATCTATTGTGGTATGTCCACCTACCCTGATTGGTCACTGGGTGTATGAAGTCAACAAGTTTGTGGATAAGGAATATCTCAATCCTTTAATGTATGCTGGTCCACCCACTGAGAGACACAAGTAAGTTATATACTGTATAATGTGGTTAGTTAGTGAGAAGGTAATATTGGAGAAATTTAAGTATTCACTAAACATGTTAATATTTCATCTAGTGTATTTTTTTCAATGTAGGACTTAACTCAGATATCACTGATATTTATCAATTATCTTCCCTACCATCTTTGATGAGGGGTATATTGCTTTGCACATGTCGGTCTGTCGGTAGACCAAATGGTTTCCATTCAATAACTCACTAATGCTTTGCCCTCTTATCTTCAAACTTTACATGGAGGTTGGCCAGAAAGAGGAGATGTCCCCTATAGATTTTAAGGTAAATAGGTCAAAGGTCAAGGTCACTATAACATAGCATTTTTAAGACCAATTGGTTTCCATTCATTAACTCAAGAATGCTTTGCCCCTTCAAACTTTACATGATGGTTGGTCAGCAACAGTAGATGACCCCTAATGGTTTTGAGGTCAATAGGTCAAAGGTCATGGTCACTGATTTTTTGCTGCCATGGGGGCATACATGTTTTACAAACATCTCTTATTACTTAATGATTCAGTACACACGCATACACTCTGATGTCTCACTACAACTAATCTTATGTTGGAAGACTTGAAATGCTTGATTGATATCTTTGTTGGATGTTGGTCATGACTTACAGATAACTCATGCGCTCATTGGGTCAAAAGTCAAGGTCAGAAACAATTATTGCTTTAAATACTGTTTTGGTTTTTACTTCCAAATCAAAGGTAGGGGGATTTGTCTGTTTACTTCAAAAGTTTGCATCACTTGTAACTTGAAAAGAAATTAAGGTACATAATTAGTACATTCATCAAATTTTATAGGTATATTAGTCAACCTGTTAAGTAGGTAGGTAGGTAGGCAGACAGGTGCGTTGGATAACCAGTTAGTGTCAGTATGTTTGTAGCCTGACTTATCATATTTTCAGACTACAAAAGAAGGCCAAGAATCATAACATGATTGTTGCATCTTATGATGTGGTTAGAAATGATATTGACTTCTTTGGGTAAGTCTGTTTTATAGGTTACTATATTGGCCTTAACCAGATTTTTGAAAACATATATTTGATGAATGGGTAGTTTTTTAGCTCACCTGTCACAAAGTGACAGAGTGAGCTTTTGTGATCACTCTTCGTCCGTCGTCCGTCCGTCCGTCAACAATTGGGTTGTGTCCTCTCTAGCGGTCACAATTTTGGCCTAATCTTTATGAAACTTGGTCACAATGATCATCTTAACAAAATCTAGGTCAAGTTCGATATTGGGTCATTTGAGGTCAAAAATTAGGCTACTAGGTCAAGTAATAGAAAAACCTTGTTTTTCATTTCATCAAAGGGAGTGTACTCTGTAATATTATACTGGTTGTGATCATGTAAGAGTTGTCTCTCTTACTATATTTTAGTTGTAGAACTACGAAATGTGTACTTGTTAGCAGCTTTGAGGCTTTAATTTAAATTAAATGCAGAATGTGGATATTAGGGTTATCATCGTTTACAGTGATTGTATGTTTACAAACTATTAAACAATTATTAAGCTGTAATTATAGTCTTATGCAACCTTACTAATCGTTTTACATAGACTTATATAGGGAAAACATATAAAAATCTTCTTCTCTAAAACTACAATGCCTACAGCTTTGATATTTGGTATGTAGCATCATCTAGTGGTCCCCTACCAAGATTGTTCAAATTATGCCCCTGGGGTCACAATTGGCCCCGCCCCGGGGGTCACCGTTTTACATAGACTTATATAGGGAAAACATATAAAAATCTACTTCTCTAAAACTACAATGCCTAGAGCTTTGATATTTGATATGTAGCATCATCTAGTGGTCCCCTACCAAGATTGTTCATATTATGCCCCTGGGGTCAAAATTGGCCCCGCCCCGGGGGTCACCGTTTTACATAGACTTATATAGGGAAAACATATAAAAATCTTCTACTCTAAAACTACAATGCCTAGAGCTTTGATATTTGGTATGTAGCATCATCTAGTGGTCCCCTACCAAGATTGTTCATATTATGCCCCTGAGGTCAAAATTGGCCCCGCCCCGGGGGTTACCGTTTTACATAGACTTATATAGGGAAAACATATAAAAATCTTCTTCTCTAAAACTACAATGCCTAGAGCTTTGATATTTGGTATGTAGCATCATCTAGTGGTCCCCTACAAAGATTGTTCATATTATGCCCCTGAGGTCAAAATTGGCCCCGCCCCGGGGGTCACCGTTTTACATAGACTTATATAGGGAAAACATATAAAAATCTTCTTCTCTATAACTACAATGCCTAGAGCTTTGATATATGGTATGTAGCATCATCTAGTGGTCCCCTACCAAGATTGTTCAAATTATGCCCCTGAGGTCAAAATTGACCCCGCCCCAGGGGTCACCAGTTTCTATATTTACGCTCTACCTTTGTTAGTCTAAATTGTGCAGGGCTTCATTTATAATCAGGTGAGCGATATAGGGCCATCATGGCCCTCTTGTTTAGCATTATTTGTGTCACACAAATCTTGATATGTAATAGTTCATGTCATGTTGTCTTACAAAAATGTCGATATAAGAACTGTATTAATAATTGTGTATATGTGTGAACCATGAACTTTATTTTTGCTGGAATATGTTTATGCAGAGTTATGGCCCTTGTTTAAAAATCTTAAATTTCCTAGAATGTCCTTCATATTTTGTTGTTAATCTTTTGTTTATCTTTGTTGTTTATCTTGTTTGTTACAGTTCTATAAATTGGAATTATTGTGTCCTTGATGAAGGTCATATCATTAAGAATGGGAAGACAAAGGTAACGGCTGTTTAACATTAATACAGATTTGTTTATATGTAATTTCCAAAGTAAAAGTAGAAATCTAGGTAACAAATGTACAATTTACGTAGTATACATTGAGATGTTATGTCAGTTTTTGTGTTTTGATTTGCCTGATGGTTACCTATCGTTATGCCCCCATCTTTGATGAGGGGATATATTGCTTTGTACATGTACCGACCAAATGGTTTCCGTTCTATAACTCAAGAACGCTGTGCTAGGTTTTTTAAACTCAACATGGAAGTATGCCAGAAACAGTAGATGACCCCCATTGATTTTAAGGTCAGTTGGTCAAAGGTTAATTTGACCTTCACCATTTCTTACTTTTGAGCTGCCAAGGGGACATACATGTTTTCCAAACAAACATCTCTTGTTTATTTTGTTTTTTTTTTAATTTCAGATCTCGAAGGCAGTGAAACAGTTAAATTGTAACCATAGATTGATATTGTCTGGTACCCCTATCCAGAATAACGTCCTTGACCTCTGGTCTCTCTTTGACTTTTTGGTACCAGGCTTTCTAGGAACAGAGAAGCAATTTCAAGCTAGATATGGGAAACCAATTCTTGCAAGTAGAGAAGCTAAAAGCTCATCTAAGGAACAGGAAGCAGGTATGTACCCACCTTGAGTATTAGGTCCAAGTAAACATGCAAGGCAATAGGTTTGGTTAAAAACATAGAAATTACCAAAATAAGCATGTATTTATGGGGGACGACCATAAGCCCCTACGCATATTTTTATACTAGGACATAAGCCCCCTATGCATGTTGTGTTTGTATTGTTCAATGTTTTCTTCTATTAATACATGAAAATATGCCTTAAATATACCTATAACTTGGAAAATACTTTCCTTGATGTGTTGTTGTGTCTGGATACGGCCCTGTAAATTATTAGTAAAATAAACATTGATCTCTTGACACCTCAATACTGATGTTATCCATTGTCACAATAGTTTGACTGAGAGAAGCCAACTTTCCCTTATATGCAGCTTATATGTAGAGCTAGTCTCACAGCAACTAATTGCACCATTTTTATTTCCTCTTATGATTGGCCATAGATGGAAAGTGGGACCTCTACAGACCAAAGCAGATGCGCTGTTAATAAGATTTTGAAGCAGTTATATGTTACATTACCAACTCTACCCAACATGACATTTGTTGCTTGAAGTAAAGTTAGTTAAATGGATAATTGTCCTCACTAGTCAATCCATTATTTCAGGTGCACTTGCTATGGAGACGTTACATCGACAAGTTCTACCATTTATTCTTCGTAGATTAAAGGAAGATGTGCTCAAAGATCTACCTCCAAAAATCATACAGGATTATTACTGTGATCTCAGTCAACTTCAGGTATATTTCATATACTGTAAAATAATTATTTTTTGTGGGAAATAGTCTTTTTTACCAAAACCACAAAATTTCGTCCCATTGATATTAAATGATTTTACAGTATTTGTTA
This sequence comes from Spisula subtruncata, assembly GCA_963678985.1. Classification (NCBI taxonomy): domain Eukaryota; kingdom Metazoa; phylum Mollusca; class Bivalvia; order Venerida; family Mactridae; genus Spisula; species Spisula subtruncata. Next base: position 62,814,696 of record OY787660.1, read on the forward strand.
TGATAAGTAAGTGTTCAGTGTTCATTCAAATACCATTCTTCTACTGTTTGTTTGTTTAATTGCACAGTACTACTCCAAACGTCTGTGTTGATATCTACAGGGTGTACAAAAAAAACGTCAACCGAGTTTGACTGGGAAAGTGATGTGTGTTCCTGTCTGTTTTTCCCTGAAAAAAAAAGAAAATTGTATCTAACTTCCATGTAAGAGACTGTATGTATTGTGTAAATGTATTTCTACTATATAAATATACATATTTCTTCGATTGTGTTTGTTTAGATAAAACTGTATGAAGATTTTGCCAAGTCTCAGGCACAGAAGGGTATTGAAGATTGTGTAAGCTCTTCCAAAGCGGCCGAACAGAAGAAAGGATCAACTCACGTCTTTCAGGTAGGTCTTTCTCCATTTCTGTGTTGATCTTAGGCCAAAATTAAATCCTTTGTTTGTTTCCCCTTCCCTACCTACCCCAGTAAAAATTCACCTACACACTCTAAAATAATAACTTTATCTTCAGGTTTGGGAAAAATTTAACCTGCCCATCCCTAATCAGAAGGAGAAATATTTTGGTTTTAGCCTTACTCTTTGAAGTGTCAGAGCTTTTGGACCAAGATTCTGACATGACAATGGTAACTCAGCAGAGTGCTGTTACTAAGTTATTAGCACTTGGCTGATCAGCTAAATTATTGTTTTTAAGGTTGCCCTCCGTCTGTCCGTCTTGCCATAACTCGAACAGTTTTCAAGCTATGTTTAATTTATTTGATTTGGATAAAAATTAAGGTTGCTGTGGATACGGAAATGCTGAAAATAGTGAAAAAAATATTTCAAAATCTGGAGATATTTGGACCAATAAGGAGATTATGCTCATCTATTTTTGATTCAGCCATGGCAACATAACCATTGACAATAAGAATTAATGCAATAAAATGCGATATATTTAAACTGTTGATCGATAGCATACCATTTCTTAACACTTTGCTAGGTGGGCGCTACCGAGCACTTTCTTATGCAATGGACCGCTTCGCTTCCATTGGATAGCACTTGCTACGCAACAGACTCCGAGCACTCACCAGTAGCATATAACTTTTCCACTTCATCAGCTACATAGCGCTTTTTTAAGCAAGCTGTTTCTTAGCATAGTGAAACAAAGTGCTCAATAGCGCCTTGCTTATGCAATGGCCTCCAGGTCTTGCTCTAACATGATATCTGAGAATGTCAATGCAAGCATGACAGTGAGAGTAGCCTTAAACAACTCATCAAATATTTCAATTAGTACAAATGGTTGCAAGTATTTGTTTAGCATGTCTTCAAATCTTTCTGTCAGTGCTTGTGTTACAGTATTTGTTGTGTGTATTTTCAGGCATTACAGTATCTACGTAAAGTTTGCAACCATCCAGCATTAGTTGTAAATGCAAGTCATCCCAAGTATATTGAAGTAATGACCATGATGAAAACACAGGGCTCAAACCTCCGTGATCTATCACATGCCCCTAAACTTACAGCACTCAAGTAAGTATGGAGTCAATATAGGGGTCAGGCTTTAAGAAAAAGGTTAATATAGGCTAAGCCTGTTGCCCGATTCTATTTTGTTAGAAATACAATATATATTAGACTTGGCTCTCAATCTGTGTAGTAGATTATTTAATAGTGTATGAACTATTTCTCTGAAACCATTAGTCAGGTTTCAACTAAACTTCACATGGCTCATTAGTACCTATCCTAATACAATGACAAAACCTCACCAAAAATGAGTAGTGGTTTAATATTACTACACTATCAAAGTGACACTATACTTGTGTATACAGTACAACCTTAGCTGAACAAATATTGGCCATGGTACGAAGGATGTTGCTCCACATATGTTAAATTTATAGTAAATATCAGCTTAGGGAAATTTAGAAAATGTTGTTATAGAGAGATTGTTGGTCTTCATAAGCCCCCCCCCCCTCTGCCCTGGAGAGGTTACACTGTTCATGTATGAATATATTTACAGACAGCTATTATTGGATTGTGGTATTGGTGTGGATGAAGGTAGTGGACAGCTAGGTACCGACGCTCCTGTAGTCAATCAACATAGAGTTCTACTGTTCTGTCAACTCAAAGGAATGTTGGATATTGTCGAGACGGATTTACTCAAGTAAGACTTAGTGTAGAACCTCATCTTTGTATTTGTCTCTCTCTTTATTATCCAGTGTGCATATATTGAACTTATTCTTTATCCCATCGAAATTCTGCCTCATCATAGTGCTAGAGCATATGGTTTGAGTGATAGTTTTGTGGAGTTTTCTCAAGGTTGTTACCAAAGTCATTAAAAATGGTATACAGCATATTTCCATTGCATGAAAATCAGCAAAGTTAGTTCCAGTTTACTGATAATCAGCAAAGTTAGTTCCAGCTTACTGATAATCAGCAAAGTTAGTTCCAGCTTACTGATAATCAGCAAAGTTAGTTCCAGTTTACTGATAATCAGCAAAGTTAGTTCCAGCTTACTGATAATCAGCAAAGTTAGTTCCAGATTACTGATAATCAGCAAAGTTAGTTCCAGATTACAGATAATCAGCAAAGTTAGTTCCAGATTACTGATAATCAGCAAAGTTAGTTCCAGATTACTGCTTGGTCTCAGATCTCAGTGGATACTTGGTACCAAGCCTAATTGACATTACGCCAGTTGTCAATTAATACCCTTTTAAAGCAATTTTAACGGTATATTATAATCCAATAGATTAACTTGAAAACCATCAAACAACGAGGTGGAGCGATCTCTTGTTTGGCGTAATGTCAATTGTGCATATAATCAGAAGTATAATTTTAGGTCGGATAATTTTACTTTAGTCATTGCACTTTTGGGAGACATATGTTTTGAGGTCAAATGCCCTTCTAGTTGATTATGTGCTTTTCAAGCCTTTGTTTGATGTGATAAATGTATTGATATAAATACTTGTAGAGCCCAGATGCCAACTGTTACATTCCTTCGTCTGGATGGAAGTGTTCCTGCCGGCTCCAGACACGATCTGGTGAACAGGTAAGAAATATATATTCCTTGTAAATTATGGGTATACATACATAGCAAATAATCGGTATACATTTTAATACATATACATCGAGTGCTCATCAAATGTGTGGAAACACGCTCTCAAATCTTAATCAAATCGAATTTTACCAATATTGCTTAAACTTTGTCGGAATATTTTGGTATTTAATAAAATTTAACACAGGCCAATGATTTCTTTAATTTAAACACATATTTTAGCAAAAAATCATAGAAGCAGCAAAGTAACTATGACTATACTTGCGCATTTGTATGAAATTGGTTTGTATTTTGGCGTAAAATAATGCTACAAGTTGTTCTCAAAGTTGACAGGTATTTTTACCCATAAAAGTGTTGTAATTACTGAGTCCACTTTTAAGTTCCATACCTTCCAATTTTCTGATGTAGTGTTGTTGAATGTCTGGCACCGATCTCCTGAAACTACTCAAGTAGAAATCTCATCTCAAATTGAGATTTTGGGAAAATCAAAGTCTGCAGTTTAGATTAATCTTAAGTTCAAACTCTTTGTATTTCGCTGTAATAAATTGAGAATAATGCTTTCTGTTGTGTTATGCTAATTTTAATCCAGTTTGCCAAATTAACTAAAAGGCACTAAAAAAGGTGTTGCCGATATTGGAGATGAGTTTTAACTCGGATTGAGATGTTTCAGGAGATAGGAGCATGGAGCCTGGATGGATGTTACAAGGTTTGTATGGCCATGTTCTTTACTACTGGACCGATTCCAGTGATACATTTTTGTTTCAAGTTGATACGCTTATCTAGTCAAATAATAATTTTTTTTTCATGTTTTAGATTCAACAATGATCCATCCATCGATCTATTACTGTTGACTACACATGTTGGTGGACTAGGTCTGAATCTGACGGGAGCTGACACTGTGATCTTTGTGGAACATGACTGGAATCCTATGAAAGATTTACAAGCCATGGATCGTGCACATAGAATCGGTCAGAAGAAAGTGGTTAATGTGTATAGATTGATAACACGGGGTACTCTGGAGGAGAAGATTATGGGGTATGTAGTCTTTGTGTTGTGATTATATTTTACTTCGTTGCATACTCTTCAATACTGAGGGCTAGAATCTCCCAAGGAGTGTACACATCGTCTGTGAGGAAGGTACTGTAAAATCATTAATTTTCGTTGGAGATTAAATTTCGTTGATTTTGTGGTTTACATTCAACCACAAAATCATATCCCATCGAACAATATCTTTACCCTTGTATTTATTACCTGAAATGCAAAATCCTCGAATTCACGTCCCATCCATAAGGTCTTTTTTACCGAAACCATGAAATTTTGTCCCATCGAAATTAAATTATTTTACAGTATCCTGCTGACATGTGTAATGTTTGCGCATCATGTTGTCAAGAATCTTTTTTATTTGCAGTGTATTCTGACTATTATACAAGAATAAGGCTCTTGCACAGAACATATTAATTTCTGCTAGAATGTTCATGATCATCCATTTAGATTTGTGTTAGTAGTAATTTATACTAATGAAAACAAGCAGCAAAGTTAATGTTAATATCAGATTTTTTTTCTGTCACATGATTTTGTATAACTGAACAGTTTCTGAATGACTTGATGTTACTGCCAGTGTTTGTGTGTTGTTGTCATAGCAACAGTTATGCGATTTTGACCTATGACCTCTCCTTAGCAAAGTTATCACATTCTCTCTATGTGTCGGTATCCAATAGAAACAAAAGTTAGAAATGACATATATATTGTTTTTGCTGTCGACAGTAATTCCAAGGGGCTGTTTAATTGTATGCTTGAATAGACCTTCACCTGATATCGTGTTAAAACCTTGAACACTCTCCCCAACTCTATCTGTGACGTAGATTTCTCCCTTCTTCGACGAGCCGCTCACAAACACCTTACCATGAAATAGTGTCTGTCCTGTCTCATCGTAGTACAACATCTTCAAGACTTCTCCTGTGAATTTCATTATATGCACCTGGTATTGTTTAGTACGATATGTGGGTGAAAATGTCGTACCAACAACCAAGCCATAGGATCGAGTGGTCAATCTGCACACTGCTATACTATCACAATATCCTTCTGTGCTAATTGTTGCCTTCAGTTTTAATTTCCGTCCTAAACAGAAATATGGAAGTGTTACATGTAAAACATATATTTACGTTTGTTCTCCATAGCAACATAAACATCCGCACCATGGTTACATATATCACTCGGATTGTTACCGTCAAGTTTAATGTAAGAGTTGCAATGAAACTTGCTATCAAACAGTTTAACTTGTTCATTGAGGTAGTCTGTTACAGCAATATATCCACCGGGTAAAAATGTACATGCTGTAATAACCGCTGCTGCTTGTGTTACCAGACGTTTTGGCCAACACATTCCGGTTACTACTGGCAACATGCATCCGTCTCTTTCATGTTCGCGGCCATCCATATGGTTCCAATGACCTTCACCATGTGTTTCAACATAGTGTAAATCAGCCTTGGTGTCAAAGTTAACAATCAAAAGCGCTTGTTTAGATTCTTCTTGTCTTACCCAGGCTGGTTTTAAAGGTTTTGGTTCTGGAAGTGTTGCCACAGGAACCAGATAGTGAGATTTTGTATTCTGGACATTAGAATGGTTCCAGGCACAATAGTTACAGATACGTTGCTGGCAATCTTCGCACCACCAGCTAGCCACCTTTCTCTGGCCATCTAGTCCACACTGTGCACATATATCTGGCTTTGTGGATCTTGAATGTCCGGCTGGCTGGAAATCAATTAATGGTGCTACCCCGTAAATGCCACAACAGCAACCCATTTGCAAATCTAGATTTTACATTCTGTTGTAATAATCACTTTGAACTGCACAATATGTCACAAGTAATTAATGTGTTTACAGTTAAATCATTGCTATGCTGTATTGTCCTTAGTTTATTCCAAATTGTCCTGATAGTTCAGGTTGCATTTGTTAAAACATACTGGTACTAACAACATTTAGTATTAATAAAACGCTGTCTACAATATATATGCAAGAAGTGAAGAACTTTGTGCCGATATTTAAATGTCCTGTGTTGAAATACAATACTGGGTTATATATATATGATTCATTTACAATGCTGCTGTAAAATCAGTTATATTTGTGGAGGTAAATTTTCATTGACTTTATGGATGATTTAAAACCATGATTACAAGTATAAATTAACCTTGGATGGATGTCCTTTTGATGTTTCTAAATCGACAAATTTACCAACTCTCAAAATTGCCGTTTGACCAAAATTCACAAAATTTGAAACCCTCAAAATGTATAGTTGTACTGTAATTGATTGATAGGTGCTTATCTGTATACATGTCACCAGTCACTTGTATTGTTTGAATGTTTCGCTTGATTAACTTTCCTAGTATCTCATTACATTGTTTAAACCTCTTGTATAGGTTTGTATTTGTCTATTAGCTATTAGCATTCTTACTTTTGTTTTGTGTTTTTATCCAGTTTAACCTGAGTACTGTTTTCTGATCTGCTTCTATTAGAAATGTACTGTAATATAACTTAATTTCAATGGGACTAAATTTTGTGGTTTTAGTAAAAAGACCATTTTGTGGGGACGTTATTTCAAGGATACCTTGTTCCCACTAAGTCATATACTATAAAAATCCCCCTAAAAAGGAATGATTTTACGGTATCTAGTATTTATTAATAGGGGGACTGGGAAATGAAGTTGAATTTTGGCCCCAAATCCATCCAGCTCTAAAACAAAAGTGGTGAAGTGAAATTTATGTCATTAAAATGGGGGTGATCCTACTGTTACCATGATATACAATGGAGGTTTGGGTCAATTGTTGAACTGGAAAGTGGGGTAAACTGGTAGGTGTAGGTGAATGTGATTCATCTGAGATATGGTGGCAGCCAGCCTCACAGTGTGTCATTCATTGCGGAGCAAGTACACTGGTAAAACGCTTGCTTGAAATATGCATTGTTTTTGGATAAGGATGGTTGATTCTATGTCTGACTCTTGTCTGGATGGCTATGTGTGTAGCTTTGGGTGGTCTGTGCACTGCACTATTTAATTATTTTACCTATTGCTCTATCATTTCAGATTGCAGAAGTTTAAGATGACTATTGCGAACACAGTGATCAGTCAGGAGAATTCTAGTTTGAATACAATGGGTACCGATCAGTTACTGGACTTGTTTACCCTGGAGGAGAAGAAGAAGGGAGAGAATATCGGTGGTGGAGATGGGGGTCAACACGGGGAGAAGAAAGAGACCGTTAGATCTATACTGGAAGGCTTAGGTGATCTGTGGGAGGACGATCAGTATCAGTCAGAGTATGATGTCAAAACATTCATGAAATCTCTGGCTTGAGTCGCTTGACTGGTGTCAAAATTAATTAAAACACTGGCTTGAGTCACTTGACCGATGTCAACTTGTCATGAAATCACTGGCTTGAGTCGCTTGACCGGTGTCAACTTGTCATGAAATCACTGGCTTGAGTCGCTTGACCGGTGTCAACTTGTCATGAAATCACTGGCTTGAATCGCTTGACTGGTGTCAAAATTCATTAAAACACTGGCTTGAGTCACTTGACCGATGTCAACTTGTCATGAAATCTCCGGCTTGAGTCGCTTGACTGGTATCAAATTGTCATGAAATCTCTGGCTTGAGTCACTTGACCGGTGTCAACTTGGCATGAAATCTCTGGCTTGAGTCGCTTGACCGGTGTCAACTTGGCATGAAATCTCTGGCTTGAGTCGCTTGACCGGTGTCAACTTGGCATGAAATCTCTGGCTTGAGTCGCTTGACCGGTGTCAACTTGGCATGAAATCTCTGGCTTGAGTCACTTGACTGGTGTCAAATTGTCATGAAACCTTTGGCTTGATTCAGCTGATTGGTGTCTCCATGTGATAGAAATAGCCAGAGAGGTGTCAAATTGCCATTAAATGGCAGATAAATATCAACAAATTATGAGTTTCAGTCAGCTAATTGGTGTCAACTAGCCATAAAAGGACGGTATTTGGCTTTAGTCATGAAATCTGTAGCTTGAGTCAGCTTGTCATAAACAGATGATCATGAAATCTCTGGCTTTAGTCAGTATGTCATGAAATCTCTAGCTCAAGTAAATATGTCATGAAATCTGTGGCTTGAGTCAGCTTGTCATGAAATCTGTGGCTTGAGTCAGCGTGTCATAAACAGATGATCATGAAATCTCTGGCTTGGATTAGTATGTCATGAAATCTCTGGCTTGTGTCAGCTTGTCATGAAATCATGATTCAGTTTGTCATAATAGATGATCATGAAATCACTGGATTGGGTTAGCATGTCATGCAATAAACTGGCTTGTGTCAGCAAATTGTTGTCATATAATTATGTCTTGTTGATAAGAAGATTTTACACTGTGCATGAAATGACTTGAGGTTTTAAACGAAGGTTTAAGAATCCTTTTTTTCGGTGCAAATATTCCCAAAAATGCTCAAAGTTGTACATGATGGTTTGTATGAGTGAAATGTGAGTTAAATTAACTAATTTCTGGCTTAGAATGAGAAGGTTGTAAGTACAAAATCAATATTTTGAGAAGACAAGAAAAAAATGTCAAAAAATTTACTCTTTACTTAATATGGTAATACAAGCTTTTTCAACTTTAGTTTGGTCAACATGACAAGGTTCGATTTTCATGACAATAGGCTAATAAGAAGCGCATTTTGATGCTGATTTTAAATTCATGTATGTATCGGTCTTATAACATCATAAGTAGTACTAGTTAATAGTTAATACCTTCTCATTTTAAGCCAGCGTTATGTCTATTTATATAGTGCTGTATATTCCATGTTAATGTGTATCATTATTTTAGGAAATTTAATTCATTGTTAATGTTTACAATGTGTCTCTGGTTACTCAAGTGTAATAATAGAAATACAAATTATGTCTAGAGTACAACCTCTCCTGATCAGCCTTCTATAGAATACCTACCTTTCAACCGACAACACCTCAAACATTTTCTGAAGCTGATTTATACTGCCGAATTCACACTCTTCAGAGCAACAAACTTTAAACAATGGCCAATATATACCCAACCTACAGGGTTTTGATCTACAGAGGTTGTACTGTATTCTTGATACATTGAATATTTAGATTCATTCAAACAGGCTGTCATATTTTACTTTATGTTGAAATGCTTTTGATGTTCTGGTCCTTGATTTGAAACCAAATCCAAGTAAGAAGAAGTTTTAAATGAGTATATCTTTTTGCAGTGCTCGTTATAACTTGATCATGTGACACATTTGTATAGCTTGAAGAATTTGACATAAACCTAATCTTTATGCATGAATATATTACAAGGTTCTTGCTTTGAATATATCAATTTCCGCAAGCAAATCGTGCAATATTGTAATTTCAAATTTGTGTTTGTATTACATATCAAGCATCTTTGTGATACCCTCTGACTATGAAAACATACAACCAAGGTTATAAATACAGACAATATATCAACTGTTAAATTATGCTAATCAATAGGTCTAGTTTGTGTCAAATTTGCCAAGCTATACATTCCAGACTGTCTCGAACACACTGTGTACCTACATGAATATTTTTATCAGAGAATTTAACTTGATTTTGTCTGTTTCAACCTTTCCCAACATGGACATTCTTTATGATTTAATCACTTTCAATCAGACTGTATAAACTGTGTTCATTGTGTAGAATTTGGTTAAGTATTGTATAAATCTTTGTGAATGTACTATCTCGCATCCCATTATCAATATATAAAAATTGTTTTTGTGTCTCAGGTCATTGAAATCCTTCATGCATGTTTATTATGCCCCATCTTTGATAAGTGAGTATATTGTTGCTTTGCAAATGTTGGTTGGTCGGTAAACCAAATAGTTTCCATTCAATAGCTCCAAGAATGCCTTGCCCTAGGATCTTCATTCCATTGTAATGCTTATTGTTGAAAACAGAGACCTGAAGTACGTACAGGCCACAGCTGGTTGCACCCTTCCATGAAAATTTGACAGCAATATTGAATTTCCTTGACATGTGGAGAAGTTGCTGGTTCCTGGTTCACGGGTCAGTTAGTATTGTAGAATCAGCTCTGGCAAACTGGTTGGATTAATCGGCAACCATATATAAATGAAATATTAATTAGAAATGGCCTACAACCCTTACAAATATCAATCAGCTTACAAATATATTGAGAAATTGCTTCTCCATCTTGCTATGGGTGTGTATACAAAAGTAATGTTTGTTTACCATATGTATGAAAAGCCATCGTGTAAAATCTGTTATGCATCAATTGTATACTGGGTTATTCAGGGTGGACTTACCACATGACTTTTTGACTAAGATGGCAAGTAAAAATGTCAACATAAGTTAAAAACAACCATAAGTACCTCATTCTTTGACCGTCTTTCACGAGATATGTTCGACACTCAAGCAGAGAACGAGCACTACCCACACAACAGGATAGTTTTGTGAATTAGGTCATAGTTTATGCCCAAAACTGGCTCAACTGCGGATAACAGTTGTGCGGGTTTTGGGCACTTCGGGTTTTCGTTACTTTGTGTTGAAAAGGAAGAGCTCATGCTGGGTTTGAGCATTGAATATGTCTCATGAAAATCGGTCAAAGAATAAGATACATACATTTGTTTTCAACTTTCTGTTCACATATTTCTACTTGCCAACTTTGCCAAAAACTCACATGGTATGTCGACCCTGTATAAGTGTTATATGTATTTGTTGGGTGTTTGTTATATTTAAGTTATAAATGATTCACAATGAATTGTAAGCATGATAATTTACTGTATATGATGAATGAATGTGTTCATTATGGTTTCAGTTGATTTTACAATAAACCATTAAACATGCAACTTTTGGTTTTGCTAGTTTTTATGCTCCAACTAAAGTACATTGTAATTTGAGGATGGATATTAGGTTGCCCTTGTAAATCCCAAAATGTTTTGAATCAGTAACTTGAAAACTAATTGATATAGCGCCAGAGCAGAGATCGCTCCGCCTGATTGTTTGTCGAAGGCTGATTGGCGAAGTTATTCAAGTTAATCCATTTGACCATGTGATTATTATTTACTGTTAAAAATGATTTAAAGGGTATAAATTGACAACTGGTGAAATGTTAATTTAGTAACAGTCATAACTTTATGGGAATATAAGTCAGTGTGTAATCTACAGATTTCAAGTTGGAATCAACCAGTATGAGCAGAGTTGTTGCCCTTGATTCAATGTAAGTTTGTATTATTGCACATAACTGAAGTAGTTGAGCTACAGAGGTCAAAAGTTGTAGAAAAATTAGCAAGTGAAGTGAAGTTACGGCTCCTGACATAGTTAAATGACAAGCGAGAGTCATCTGTATGATAAAGACACATTATGCATTCATTGTGTGGAAAACTGCCTGCATTTTTTTTAAGGAAGTCAGTCTAGCTGAATGCAAATTGGTCACTTGGATGCTTAGATCAAATCATTCCAACTTCTGAAGTGGTTGAGAATGCTGTTCTGTAGAGGTTTGTATAGTAACACAGTTGTATAAGGAGCCAGCTGTCTTAGGAAAGCACTGGAAAGTGCTTTGTCTTGTGTATACTCTCCTTTTAATACAACACACGCATGCCACGGTCCAAGGTATTGGAGTGAAGACATACCCTACCCACATTCTAGACAACAGGAACACTCACTGACTAGATCTAGACCCTTTGCATGATTGGACCCAGTTCTTTAACAAGTGATCAAAAGTACTCCAAATAGACACACACCTAGTATTGCCCGACAAGATTAAACTGCGACTCCTTGCACAATTTGTTAAAATCCAAAGTTGTTAAACATATACTTACAATGATAACTGACCTATACAAAGATGACCGTATATAGTAAATAAACATACGAATCGAATACAGCCAAGTATAAATGGACTTTGATGAGTCTCAGTTTAATCTCGTCAAGCTATAAACACAGTAGTTTAAACAATAAACAAACAGAAGTCACAATATTGCAGCAAAATAATTTATTCAGATAGAAAATGTCATATTTGATCGCAATCATATAAATGGGTAAATGTAACACATGATTATTCTTGTAAGTTGAAGTTAATATGATGAGATAATTTTAACAACAGTATGGGGGGGGCGATACATCAGGTTCCGACAGTTTCCATCAGTAAACTGTAAAACTGTTTTAATCAGACTATTTCAAGAGCTCAGTGCAAAACAATGGTAATAATGTAGTTACCATAGTTTTACACAGAGCACTAAATGTGTTCCTTTGACACAATGAAGTTGCATCTTACTATGTAGTAGTGAGATACAAACTTGGTGAGGTGTTGAATGTTCTGAAGCTAGTAAATTAGTATAATATACTTTTTATCAAATTTAAAAGATTGGTACCTGAAAGATAGGAACAGATAAGGAATGATACAGGCTTAGGAATTATAAGTTATTTTTTCCGTTAATGCATGTCATGTAGTTTGGATGTTCAGTTTCAATTGAATGTTTTAAGTTCAACATGAATTTTCTGAACAATAGGCTATAACCAATTAGGTGTTAGTGTGTGTGGGGGGCATGATGATAAAAGAATTGCCAGTGGATTTTAAATACTTCAAATGGACATTTTTAATGAAATGTTTTAAATACAGATGGTTAAGGACATACGATATTCAGTACTGTAAACCAATTTACTTTCGCTTATACTAACTTTTGCGTTGGGCCGATCATCAGCATATTCGCAACTACAAATTTTCACATTTTAAAGTCTGTTGTAATGTCCATATAAAAATTTGAACACTTGCGGCTACTTAATTTCGTAAATTTCGACCTATCGCAAACTCCGCAAAATTAAATCTCGTGAAATAATTTCTTGGTTTACAGTATCACAATATTATCAAGTTAAGTGAGATTTTTAAATCTGTGACATAGATCTACTCTATGTAATTCAAACTAGTGTTATTATTAAATATCATTAGTATTTCAAACACACACATGGTAGTACAAAATGTAAGCAACACAATAATAAAGTGATGTTGTTATTCAGCATTAATTTCACTAACAGAAACTGTTGCTTAATGATATTGTAATGATCACCATAACATAAATATAATTCTGCTAAAACGTTGCATTATTTTCTTATTAAGGAAACCCGTAAAATCTTTCAACTATTTGTTCAAAAACACACAAATATTAGCTATCTAATAAAATATGACAATTCAAAGACTAAGCCTAAATCCTAACAACCACGTAAAAACATACCAAAAGATCACAAATTAGTAAGCACTTCTGGAACATTCTAAAAATAACATAGGATTGCACTAGCACATGAACTTATACCTTCCCTATTTTCAGTGAGAGAGTATTTCAAGTGGCAAACAACAGACCCTATTATCTCAAATAGTCCCAAAAAAAACTATGCTAATTTCTGGTTAAAACAGATTCACTCAATACAAGCATTTAGTATTAGAAAAGCTTATTCATCATCACAGAAAAGACAAGACTGCATTCAATAAGCAGTTATGCCACAGTAGAAGATGTGTCCATAAAAACAAGCTAAGTCAATCAGGGGTCATAATTCTGTTGAAATGTTAAATGTAACATGATTTGTCATTAGGTGTTAATGGTGGTAAACAAGTATGCCAAGTTTGGAAGCAATGCCTTGATGGTCTTCAACAATATATATTAGTTTCAAAAATTTTAAAAGTTAAGTTAGCATTTTCAGACAAATAAAGGGACGGACAGGATAATTACAATATGTCTCTTCCGTCAGATGCCGGCATTAAAAAAGAATGCGTAACCAAGACAACATCGGACACTACATGTAATACTAAATGAGACAGCTATAATGACTAAGCACAAATAAAATAACACAAAAAGCACAATACTAAAAATCTACAACCAAATACACAACATAACATGACCGAACGATGAGAAACAATGATAAGAAATCAATACATTTATATTAAACACGAGATGTTTGCGTTAAAACATTTTTGCCCCCATGGTAGCCAAATAGTAATTCTAGTGGTCATGGCAACATTGACATACTGACCTCAAAATTAATTTGGGCTCATCTACTCTTGCTGACCAACCTCCATGAAAAGTTTGAAGATCCTTTGAGTTAGTGAACAAGAACTATTTGGTCTACCGACAAAGGCAGATAGACTGACAGGCATGCAAAAAGCAATATAGCCCCCTAAATAAAGATGGCGAGGCATAACATGGATGCAAATATTGCAGGGTACTAAATATAGGAACAATAATTAGACAATGGAGTTTAACACTTGATAAAAAGCTATAATTTATGGTCTGCCACATAGAGTATATGTTGCCAGACAAATTTCGTATATGATAAGATTGAAAGATATGTTATTGAGAAAGAATGAAAGCTAACACACAGACTAACCATTGATTGAGATAAGGTACAACCAAACTTGGAATGGCACAACAAAAGAAATACAAATAGGTTTCATAAGAAATAAACAAGATATATCTACATAGAAATGACATGAAAACCAGATTTTTAAACAACTAACAAGTCAAGGAAATTACATTTAAAGTTTAACTTAGTTCTTCAGCAAAAATAAAAACTCCATGTGCTTAACAATATGATTCAAAAGCTGATTAACATTTAGAACTGTAACATTTCATTTGGAGATATGTGCAAGACTTACTAGCAGTGATCCCATGTTTTTCTGTAAAATGCTCTGAAATCTTTTTAACATGACCAGTTTTGCGGAAACTTAAGATTAGAGATTTAAAAATAATGCACCAACATATTCTGACAGATTTATTTGAAATGACAAATAAAACTAAGCCACCTGTCAAACATACCTGTCAAACATGCCAGGTCAAATACAAATCTTCCTAAGGAAAATAGGTTATAAATTGTTCAAAACAACTGCTTCAAGAAATCAAAATTTGGTACAGAAAAACAAAATTATACAGAATGTCATGTACACAGATACTACAATTTACCCTTTAAAAATATTATATATCATAAAATTATACATATTCACAAAATGAATATAATTCATAGAATTTGAAATCTGATATAATCAACATTGCATATAAAGCTCTATTTGTAGAGACACCCTGTTTGAATACAGTGAGGGTATAACCATGTGTATTCATTCTAATAAAAATATGTCAATCTAAAACACAACAAATATGAGACAATGGCATGACTCGATGAACTATAAAATAAGTCTTGGATTGTTTTTCTCGTATACTTAATACTATACAATATTAAACATTATCAATGGACATAGATGTCCCAACCACATGGTCTTAAAATTAGAACAAAGAGTCATACTTCTTTTAAGACATAGTGGAATTTAACTGAATCTAAACTAGAATCAGGGGACTATATTTGGAAGCAAATGTAGCAGGCTGACCATTTAAACCAGATACTGTAAAATCATTAATTTTCCTGGAGGATTAAATTTCGTGGATTTTGTGTTCACCTTTAACCACGAAATCAAATCCAATCAAACACTAATTGTGACCCTTGTATGTTTTACCAGAAATGTAAAATCCATGAATCAAGATCATATCGTAAATGGTCTTTTTTACCAAAAACCACAAATTTTGTCCAATTGAAATTTAATTATTTTACAGTATATTGCAACATCAGACTGTTTTTTATTCTAATGTAATGCACGCAGTATGATATACAGATCCATTCATCCTTTCATAGGGTCATTAATGGTAACCAAACATTTGCATGATTGGATGCCACAGACATAAAGGTTGATCTTTAAAGGCCCTATGTAATGTTGTGATTTTACAGGCCCTATGAAATTCTGTGATTTTTAAAGGCCCTATGCAATTCTAGATATTAAGCATAATTTTGGTTGTATATACAATCGCAATGACTCAGAAGTGGCGCAAAAGATCAATATAACTACATAATAACAGCAATGGGTTGATATGTGAATATAACATGATATGTATAACACCCTATCACATACATGTAATTGTGTACAGATAGAGTGAGACCTACTCACAAAGGCCACTTGCAGCAATGTAAAATAAAATATATATAAAAAAATACATATTTTCTTAAAATTGCACTGAAATACATTGCTTTTTTAAAAATAATCACATACAATACTGATTTATGATGAACGATAACAATTTTGTTCAGTAAGCACTTGTATGGTACAGTATAGTGTACAAATGTATACCATCACAGTATATAATGACAGATGTTTCAAATGACAGTGGACAAGTAAGTTTGCAATGAAAAAAACACATTTATTTTATAACATAGGCCTTTGCTCATAAAATATGACGCTTTGTAGATAAATGCTAGTATACATTGCATACCAATGGAAAATAATCTGATTAATTCCAACAAAATTATATATTAAATGCATTCAGGTGCATTCTCATTCTAGACAGAAGAGTGCGCTCTTATTCTACACAATACTGTTTACAATAATTTGTTATGTAAATGCAAAATCTACAGCAGTATTCTTTGACAGCTAAATGACACAGGTTCATGAAAAGTATCCCATAACAACCATACTTGTATCACACAGTTTATAATCATTAATTTTCGTAGGTGATTAAAATTTCGCTGTTCACCTTAAACTACTAAAATTAAATCCCATCAAACAATGATTTTGACAATTTATTACCTGAAATACAAATTCCAAGAATTAATGTTCCATTGGAAGGGTCGTTTTTACTAAAACCATGAAATTTCATCCAACTGAAATTAAATGATTTTACAGTTCATGGGTAAACGCAGAAATTCAAAACCCCTAAAATTTTGATTATTATCACTTTAGAAAAAATGTAGTAAACAGTCCACACTTGGATACTTAAATTCCAGATGTTTCTGAAAATCCTGACAAGTTTTACCCATGCATATTTATAGACCTGTATCTTTGAAAGGTGGCCTATTAAGAATATTTTTCAGGGACCTGTGTGTTATATGATATGTAAGATAATGGGAATCACAGACCCTAACCTGGACAACCAGTTATATACTAATAAACATAAATCATAGCACGACACATGATCTAATAAAGCACTTAGACAATGACCGTAAAAATACAAGTTTGAATGAAAATAAAAATTATCAGTAAAATTACCTCCCTTTGCAATAGAAGGTATGCCAAATTTCAACCAAGAGCCAAACCATAAATAGCTCCGGAAATTTATCACCTAAAAGCACTTAAAAACTGGAATTGAAACAATTATTTCAGCAAGATTTCATAAGTGAATGTTGATTGAGTACCAAACTAATTGTATGGTTGAAAATGTAAGGATTGTGTCAGGAATCTCAGACATCCATGCTTAAACAGTAAACTGGTACCTGGCACTAACACAGACCAGTCACTAACACAGTATACTGGTACCTGGCACTAACACAGTATACTGGTACCTGGCATGAACACACCATACTCTGGTGGTAACTGGAACACAGTAAACTGGTACCAGTCACTAACACGGTATACTGGTACCTGGCACTAACACAGTATACTGGTACCTGGCACTAACACAGTATACTGGTACCTGGCACTAACACAGTATACTGGTACCTGGCACTAACACAGTATACTGGTACCTGGCACTAACACAGTATACTGGCACTAACACAGTATACTGGTACCTGGCACTAACACAGTATATTGGTACCTGGCATGAACACACCATACTCAGGTAACTAGAACACAGTATACTGGTACCCGCGGCACAAACTCATCATGAACCCCTACCTTGCATGAAGAGACATAGAACATCCACCTGGCACACAATACACTGCTAGCTGTCATAAATGCAAGGTACACTGGTACCTGGTATGAAAATCAGAAAAGCTGGTACCCGGGACAAAAACACAGTTAAGTGGTACCCGTCACTAACAAGGTACACTGGTACTTGGCATAAAAATACAGTAAACCGGTACCCTGTACAAACACATTTTAGACTGGTACCCATCACAAATGCTAGGAACACTGGCACCTGGCTTGGAGCTATGAACACGCAGTACACTGGTCCCCAGTACAAACATATCTTGCATTGGTTCCCTGGACTAACAGACAGTAAACTGGTACTCAAACTTCTATGGGCTCTGTAGCATCATTGAGATTAAATGGGAAATTATCTCCGTCATTGGTACCCGGGACAAACAGACAGTAGACTGGTACTCAAATTTCTACTGTAGACTGGTACTCAAACTTCTACGGGCGCAGTAGCATCATTGAGATTAAATGGGAAATTATCTCCGTCATTGGTACCCGGGACAAACAGACAGTAGACTGGTGCTCATACTTTTACTGTAGACTGGTACTCAAACTTCTACAGGCTCGGTAGCATCATTGAGATTAAATGGGAAACCGTCTCCATCATTTCCTCCATCATCTTCTTCCTCTTCTAAGACTTGGTCTACAGCTTCACTAATACTGAAATCATCCAAATATAGAAGCACATAATAACTTAGGTGTCAGTTAGCTTGAATATCAAACACTTAATCAGAAGTACTACCAGTAGGTAACTTAGAATTTAGTATAAATCTGAAGCTATCAGAACACCATGAATAATGACTTTATAATGTGCAAAGTTGAAACTATATCAATACAAATAGTCCATAAAAACATTTGACACAATGAAAAGATTACCATCATGATAGGTGTTTTAATAATCTATTGTTTTAAGTCACACGAAAAGCTACAACAATATAGGAATGCAATGTATGTTATGATTAACACAGAAGGAATGAAGGTATACATATGATCAACATAGAAGGTATACATATGATCTACACTGAAGGAATGAAGGTATACATATGATAAATACAGAAGGTATAGAAGGTATACAGATGATCAACACAGAAGGTATAGAAGGTATACATATGATAAACACTGAAGTTATAGAAGTTATACATATGATCTACATTGAAGGTATGCATACAATAAACACAGAAGGAATGAAGGTATACATATGATAAACACAGAAGGTATAGAAGGTATACATATGATAAACACAGAAGGTATAGAAGGTATACATATGATAAACACTGAAGGTATAGCAGGTATACATATGATAAACACTGAAGGTATAGAAGGTAAACATATGATAAACACTGGAGGTATAGAAGGTATACATATGATAAACACAGAAGGTACACATATTATGATCAACAGAGAAGGAATGAAGATATGAAGGTATACATATGATAAACACTAAAGGTATACATATGATAAACACTGAAGGTATACATATGATAAACACAGAAGGAATGAAGGTATGCATATGATAAACACAGAAGGTACAGAAGGCATACATATGATCAACAGAGAAGGAACGAAGATATGAAGGTATACTTATGATAAGCACAGAAGTAATCAAGTATACATATGATCAACAGAGAAGGAATGAAGGTATCCATATGATCAACACTGAAGGTATATAAGGTATACATATGATCAACACTGAAGGTATACATATGATAAACACAAGGAATGAAGGTATACATATGATCAACAAAAAAAGAATGAAGGTATACATATGATCAACACAGAAGGAATGAAGGTATGAAGTATACATATGATTAGCCTAGAAGAAATGTAGGTATGAAGGTATACATATGATAAAAACTGAAGGAATGAAGGTTTAAATATGATAAACACTGAAGGTATAGAAGGTAAACATATGATAAACACTGAAGGAATGAAGGTATACATATGATAAACACTGAAGGTAGGAAGGTATACATATGATCAACACTGAAGGAATGAAGGTATGAAGGTATACATACTTGGAAGCTGTAGATGTATGGGAGGAGAAGGATTGGTTGCGAGGTACACCACCAGTAAATGTGGAGAAAATGGGAGGATTACTCCGATCACTGTATGAACTCGCTGGAGCGTAAATCTCTGATTGTTGTTGTTGTTTCCCTTTGTTCATGCTCTGTTGACGAGGTGTCGGGTCGTAATATCGTCCGTTTGAAAAATATCCCATAGTCAGATCTGATCCTGAACAATTCAAGGTGGAAAAACTATCACTGACTTTTCTCAGATCCCACGGAATCTCATATTGTCGTTTGAGTCTCTCTTTGGTGGTAGATTTCATAGTGTTATTTTGTGACACTGATACATGGTTCACAGGGGTATTATCCAAGTCCACAGGCACTGGTACACTACTGTAATAACTTGTATTGGATAAATTTGATATATTGGACATATTGAGTTGTGAGTTACGTTTGTTAAGTGTAGCATATGGATTGGGTTTTTTAATGACTGGGGTAGCATAGGGATTGTTGTTCTGGGTGGACGGAGGTAATTCAATATATGATATCTTGTTTACAGGATTGGTTTCTAACGAATCTTCAGCCTGAAATCATAAAATACATCCATAATATTGGAATGACAAACATGTGTGATATTAGCTAAATTCAGCAAGTCCTACAAAATGTGTGTGTGTGTTTTCCAAGCATGCTAGAAAGTTTTCATAAATATCAAACCTGCATTAGAGATCCTCCCACTACTTAGCCATTTAATTATTAAGAAACAATTTTAAGTCCATTTCACCCTTACTTCAACTATATGTCCTTCACTCAATTTCTATATTTAGAGCTGCTAAAACAGATATTTGCCTTAAAGAGTCTTAAAAAATATTTTCTTTTGTAGCAGAATGTTACTCTAGAATATATTTGTACACCTGCTTTATGACAAAGATGTATGGACTGGAAATTTTAATTTTAGACTCTATACAACCCCTGCCAACTTAGTCAAATACAAAAAAGGAGTGATCAAGCGAAATATGTCACAAGATGCGCTTTAATTGATTTTAAAGGGATTTAGATGCACAAACAAGGAATGAATTGTTTCTAGTGGTTATAAATATTGGACTGAAGACAATAAAATGAATCAAATGTACCTTTGTTCAAAGCTAGGAAAAACCAGAAATTAACAACGAAAATAAGAGTAACTCCACTTTAATAGGAGTACTTGGCAGGTATGCTCTATACACTAAATATACTGAAATGTTAAGCATTAGGTCAGATTTTGTTTATATTTGTAGCAACTTACAGGTTCTACATCAAGTTGTTTATCTTCTATCATCTGATGAGCCCATTCCATCAATCCTAGAGCATCTGATGGTATACTGGCACCTGGATCTGTCTTATGTATCAATACAAGTACTCGACATAGCTGATGTATCACACCTCTGTTAATGTAACATTATAAAAGTATTATTGCAACATGTTCTGCTAAATTTTCACATTTCATGGGTTTTGGTAATATCGTTATTACACATGGTAAAAAATTGCTTTAAATTTGAGTTAAAATATTGACACTTAAGGAAAATACGTTGTACTACATATATCATTGGGATTTGAATGTGTTGATGAACTTATCTACCGTAATCCACCAATTAACAGAATCCATACAATGGTAGGGAAACTTTTACATAGGACATTCGTTATTTGCATAAAATTTGATAAAAGGGAACAATGTTTTTTTGAATACATAATAATACAAACTGGAACTGTATTATTCCTTCGTGTTTTTTCTGGAATATTTTGTCAACCAGTAATAAAATGTTCAGACAGCTTCTTTACACCTGGAAGAACATAGTCTGTCCAATCAGGGAACCAAACCTGTAATGCTAGGGTGAAAAGCCAGCTAGCCTGAGTACAACAATGGTCAGACTTACTTGTAAGTGGGTACTCTGGGATCAGATTTATCCATAGCTCGAAGTTTGTGTCGTATTTCATTGAGCATAGTAAGTAAGGTTTGAGCATGTGGCTTTAATCTATCCAGCTCATTCAAGTATACATCACGGTCAATGAGGTTATGTACTAATGACGGTTCGTTGTCACGATCTGAAAAATATACATCACGTTAATTAACTAACTTTTAGTTAAATAACTTTTTGTCCACAATCAGCATGTGTAGGTAATGCATGAAACTTGATAAGGTATAGCCATTCCAATAAAATTTAGGCTGGTTGGTAAGGAATTAAATTTTTAGTGACTGTTGTGCATAGTATCTTAGCATCAGCCCTATTTAAAGGGCCATCCAATTTCACTTACAAGACACAAATGCTATCTGAGCACCTTGCTTCCTGACTACTGCCTTAGAATCATATGGTAGGCACATGGTAATCATTATTTAATGAGCTGACGTAAATGAGGTTATGTACTAATGACGGTTCGTTGTCACGATCTGAAAAATATACATCACGTTAATTAACTAACTTTTAGTTAAATAACTTTTTGTCCACAATCAGCATGTGTAGGTAATGCATGAAACTTGATAAGGTATAGCCATTCCAATAAAATTTAGGCTGGTTGGTAAGGAATTAAATTTTTAGTGACTGTTGTGCATAGTATCTTAGCATCAGCCCTATTTAAAGGGCCATCCAATTTCACTTACAAGACACAAATGCTATCTGAGCTCCTTGCTTCCTGACTACTGCCTTAGAATCATATGGTAGGCACATGGTAATCATTATTTAATGAGCTGACGAATCAGTAATCAACCATATCAGAATGGACCGTACTGGTGTTCAAACCTTCAAGACATCCCACTCACACTGTGTTGAAGCTATAACCACTTAGCCATAATTGTTGGTGGTCATATCAATACACTGCTACACAGATTTCTACCCTGACCCCTAAAGCATTTTGAGTACAGGTTTTTTATGGATAAGTAGATTCAGATAAGTCAAACAAACAAGAGTTAAATAATGGCCTAACAATACATGCCTCAGATATAAGCAAACAGTAAACATCAAAGAATATAACCACAGGCTCAATACAACATAAAGCAGAGATGTTGGTTAAACATGCATGTTGCTACTGGCAGTCATTTAATCATTTTGCACTCAATGTCAAGAAGTCCTTAGTCTTTGATCTGCTGTCTTCAAAAGCAACAGGGTTCATCAGCAAGTCATGACAAATCTCCTTACCCAGGATGATGACAGTAGGCACATGTATTCACTTGTTATTAAATGGACATGCTTTTGTTTACCAATGAACAGACATATGCAAAGCAATATGCATAATATTATACAATGTCAGACTTCTGCAAAAAGTAGCAAGGTAGAGATAGCCAAAGACGGGTCCAAATGGAGAGGGATCATTGCAGCAGGTACAAAGTGGAATAAGAGATGTTGGTAATCATGCAGGCCCCTGGGCCCCATGGCAGCCCAATAGTCAGAAATGGTAAAGGTCACAGTGACATGGACCTTTGACCTACTGACCCCAAAATCAATAGGGGACATCTAATGTTGCTGACCAACCTTCATGTAAAGGGGCAATGTGTTCTTGAGATTTTGAACTAAAACCATTTGGTCTACTGACAGAACGACCAACTAATGGACATGTGCACAGCAATTTACCCCCTCATCAAATAATATCTCCCAGATTTAAAGCTGTATAATAAGATTTCTTATTGTTATTTATTGAGCCACACAAAATTGGTGTTGGTGTCCATTACACTGATAGGGAATGAAAAGGAGAGACAAGACAGTAAAAGAAGGGATAAGTCAGTGAAAGAAGGGACAAGTCAGTAAAAGAAGGGATAAGTCAGTGAAAGAAGGGATAAGTCAGTAAAAGAAGGGATAAGTCAGTGAAAGAAGGGACAAGTCAGTAAAAGAAGGGACAAGTCAGTAAAAGAAGGGATAAGTCAGTGAAAGAAGGGACAAGTCAGTAAAAGAAGGGATAAGTCAGTGAAAGAAGGGATAAGTCAGTAAAAGAAGGGATAAGTCAGTAAAAGAAGGGATAAGTCAGTGAAAGAAGGGATAAGTCAGTAAAAGAAGGGAAAAGGCAGTAAAAGAAGGGATAAGTCAGTAATAGAAGGGATAAGTCAGTAAAAGAAGGGACAAGTCAGTAATAGAAGGGACAAGTCAGTAATAGAAGGGATAAGTCAGTAAAAGAAGGGACAAGTCAGTAAAAGAAGGGACAAGTCAGTAAAAGAAGGGATAAGTCTGTAAAAGAAGGGATATGTCATTAAAATGAGTTCAAAGTAAAATTTAATGAAAATTTGACTTACCGAATCCCTTGTTATCATACATGGGGACCTTCTTGACGTTTCCTGCCTGCATATTGCCCACAGCATAACGTGTCTGATTCAGGTTAACATTCCTTCTGCAACATGATACACAGCATAAATGAAACATTCTGTTCCAATCAGAATACAATGTCCAGTCACTGAATGACAACAATATATCTGTATAGGATTCGATGATGTGTCAATTATTTCTCTGTATCAATGGTCATATGATACACCAAATCCTTGTAGACTACGACATTACACAGGTTTCAATGATTTAGACCACGATCTGAGCGTAATGCTAACACTTTCTGGTCCAGTATTATAAACATTGATTATAAAATAATTTGAGGAGGATTTTAATAAAGTGTGACTCTTCATCTAGGAGAATGTTTGAATAGTTATGGGCACACAGTGGACTCTTCATGAGTGAGGTAAAAAAACTGTTTTTTTTTCTATTATAATAATACTGCACAGTGGACTCTACGTATGTGGGGGTAAAATCTTGCCAACTAGCATCTCTTACTGCATGCATCTACTATATGACTGTTTTTTCCACTGTTCTATGAAACGTAACACAATTAAATGCCACTGATTTGTATTTTAATGGAGGATTTTCAAAATTAAATTTATTATTTAAAAAAATCATTTTTAACTTCTTCATAAACCACCATTATCATTGAAGTCTGAATATCAATCATTTAGTGATTTACACCAAGTCTGATTTTAAATAACAGACAGACAGGCCTACACAATTGTTTACACCTCAGTAATTGTCCATCTAGAAAAATACTGCTCCCCATTCCATTCATAAATATATTTTTATATACCTGTGTATTATTAATAATAATACATCACAGAGTTAATTAGTTATCCAAAATCATTAACAAACACACTAAATAAGCAATAATGCTGAACTAAGTCCTATATCTGTAGTCCAGTATATGTCAACAAATTATTATCTAATTATCGTTGTACCCATCCAAACTCATAAATAATTGACTAGTATGGCCTCGTATATTGCTATATACAAGTTCAACGAGAACTCAAACTGCCAATTAATTCCCTCCAGCACTATGATACGATTGTTGACTACCATATACATTTATCAGACAGCTTGTTATACCTAGTTTATGGTCTTAAAATTAGGGCCTTATTAAGATTCAACCCCATCTTTATTTGATTCAAACCTAACTTTAAATGTTGCAGTAATTACTACCTTGGTCACAACAGTGTAAAACTAAACTATCACACATACTGTAAAATCATTAATTTTCGTGGGGGATTTAATTTCGTGGATTTCGTGGTTTACCTCAACCACGAACTTTAATCCCAACGCACATACATTTTGACCCTTGTTTTATTACCTGAAATGCAAAATCCACGAATTCAAGTACCAACGAAATTGCCTTTTTTACCAAAACCACGAAATTTCGTCCCAACGAAATTAAATGATTTTACAGTAGTACATACTAGGTATCATTAAAACATTTTTGAAATACATTGTCCAAGTAGTCAAATTTGGGGACACGACAAAAATGCCAGTCAAAAGAGCAGAATATATTCACAGTCCAAAAGTATATAATAGTATGGTAATTGGTAATAAAATAAGAGTTAAGATGTCACTGATCAAATCACAGAAAACATGTATACACAAAGTAAGGTTTTAAAGAATGCCTTCAGTTCTGTGATTATAAGGTAAGAGAACAAACTGTGCCTTGAAATGTGACCTTCCAGTGTTTATAATATCAGAGAACTAGCCTAGATGTGACCTTAAGATGTGACCTTGAGAAACGACCTTGAGATGTGACCTTGAGAAATGACCTTGAGATGTGATCTTGAGATACTGACCTTGTTCTACGATAGTATACACACAGTATGATGAGACCTATGATACACAGTAACAACGCAGCTGAACACCGGTTATTATAAGGTTAGAGAAATAGCATAGATTTGACCTTGAGATGTGACCTTAAGATACTGACCTTGTCCTACGATAGTATATACACAGTATGATAAGAGGTATGCTACACAATAACAGTGCTGCAGACAATCCAGTGTTTATAAGGTCAGAGAACTAGCCCAGATGTGACCTTGAGATGTGACCTTGAGAAGTAACCGTGAGAAGTAACCTTGAGATACTGACCTTGTTCTACGATAGTATATACACAGTATGATGAGTCCTATGATACACAGTAACAATGCTGCTGATACCCCGGTGATTATACCAATCACAACATCTGTACTTAATCCATCATCCTTATTGCTTCCTACAAATATAATAACATAAATGTGTTACCATGGCAACAGTATGTACACAGATGTAAAGTCATAAAATTTTCTAGGGTATAAACTTTGAGGTACTAAAGAGGTAGTAAAAACTAAAAATACAATTGACAAGACGCCAAGGAACTGTTTTACTAAAATTGCATCTATAGGTGCCACATCAATTTGTGTATACATATGCTTTTCAACAGTACCCAGATGTTTACAAATGTAAATCAAGAATTCAAGTGACCAATAAAAGGTGGTACTAAAAACATTGGTAATATTGCACATGTTGGCCTAAAATCACAATGCATTCGCCTGATATCCTCAGACAAACAACCTAGACAAATAAATGGGCGAAGCATTCTCTATTCTGGCATCTAGTCACTTTTATTTGGTTGTATATTTGTCGATTTAAAATTGCAAAAGAAATGAGAAAATTCAAATATTTAATTTGATATTGTGGTTAAGTACCAATGAAATATTCCTAAATTTCCCCTTATGAAAATAAATTACTTTATAAGAATCAACTATACTGGTAAGTGAAGTAAGAATCATCTGAGTAAAATATCAAATAAAGTTTAACAGGGTGAAAATAATTAAATAAATGATCACAAGAAAGCTATCAATTGATGTTAACGATCAAACATTAGACAAATATATGAGTTCAATGAATCTTTGGTATATAACTGAATTTACAATATTTATGTCAATGACCGATATATGTAAGATAAGTGGGTTGACTGCTACTGAATTACAAGTGAAATGTGAGGTTTCTACTATTATGCTGTGGAGGTATAGATCACTATAGATCTTACTTCATATCAAATAAGGTTATAACAGGAACTATCACATACACTCGTGTCCCGTGCAGAGACAATGATATGTTTGTCTATAGACCTCAGAATAGTTCAACTAACAAGTTCACAAACTGGTCATTTATTGAGGATAGGTTCATGTATTTGAAACTCTGTTGGCTTGCAACCTTGGTGATCTTGACCTTTCAAGTCACCAAAGGCCCTCTACTGGTAAATTTGAATCAGACTGACATCAGCTTCTCGCTTATTAGTTTCATTAGGATCTACTTGGGAGCAGGACCTTGGGGAACTATGTCAGGTCTTAGCTGCATTTCATTTGGTTACTTGGATCATTTGTTTGTTATATCTTTGTGAAACTAAGTCATCCTGCATTTTTAAAATGGGAACTTGGGCTTATACAAGTAATCATTTTGTTGGGTTATGTGTGGGCATTGCTCCGTGTTGTTGTGTTGTGTTGTGTTGGAACTGTTTTGTGCTGAGCTGGTCAAGTTGAGCGCTTCCTTCACAGTCTGATTTCATCATATGTTTTGGGATGTGGGGATCTATATGAGAAGGTTGGGATCTTACTCGGACGGTGGGATCAATGTGGTTAAGCTGTTTTCCTGTGGCACCCATTTATTACATTAATGTCCTTCACATGCGAATAAGTTGTCAGTACTTTTGGGCCTTCAAGTGAATACTGGTTAGGTTACATTGCGTTTGATGTACACTAGTTAAATCTATGACAATAGTCCACATAATATCACTGATGAAACAACGAAAAATAAAGACAAAGAACCCAAAGTACAGAAAGTAAACCAGGCCACGGTGATTAATTTAAATAACTGTTGTTCTGTCATTAGATGTAAAAGTATTTAATCAAAGCGGCTACATGTCACTGAAGGTGTTTTTTCTACATGAGACTGTAGGGAGTACTTTTTATAAATAGGGCCTATGCTTCAGTATAATTATGTTGTGTCATTTATCAACAGATTTTCTGGTCACTGAACAAAACTGACATAAACATAATTGCAATTAATTTGAGGGTGGTAGAAATGATCCACTTTTATAATACTAGTATGTTGAAGGTGTTGAATTGTGGTAAACAATATAAAATAGCCGGTAACCTCCCCCGCCCCCCATCTTTCCTGTAACAGAAACACTAGGTATATTCTAGCCAATGCAAATAATACACACACACGATGGTTGGGG
Source organism: Spisula subtruncata (assembly GCA_963678985.1). Classification (NCBI taxonomy): domain Eukaryota; kingdom Metazoa; phylum Mollusca; class Bivalvia; order Venerida; family Mactridae; genus Spisula; species Spisula subtruncata. The sequence continues at coordinate 62,842,971 of OY787660.1, forward strand.
GTTAATTAAGGTTGCTACATGGGGTTTTTATGTGCACAAACTGACAGCCAGTGAAACAGGGAAGTATATTGAGTATTAGCATATATAATACAAACATCGGTAGTAAAATTCGTGATAAAATTCGTGATAAAATTTGTGATGCAATAGATAATGGGTTTGCTGTTTCATTTCAAGGTCTCTGTCAAACTATCAGAACATAATGTAAATTTTGTATCAGCCATTGTTTTATCCCTATATCAAAAGATATGTTTTCTATGTACCAGTATGTTTCTAAGTACCAACTTTAACACACCGTCATATTCTCCCTAACAAAAATAATTATACCACTTAACCACAAATATACGTAATACATCCCTGTGGACTTTCCATTTCGTCTAATCACATTTGCCCCCCCCCTCATTTTTTTTTAAAATTTAATCTTTCCCCAGAAAAATATCAATTTTATGTTACATGTACTGAGTGTTGTGTGAGTATGTTTATGAGAGGCATGTAACCTTATCAACCTAGATCTACAATCTCCCTCGGGTGACATCAGCTGACAGTAACCGTTTAATGGTACATAATGTGCATTAATTGTTTACACCATTATAGGTGACAGTACTCAGGCTACTACTAGCTGGCGTGAGCTGTAAGCATTCACTGACATGCTCACTGTCAAATCATTTAATTTCCATGGGACAAAATTTCGTGGTTCGGGTAAAAAAACGCATTTCGATGGGATGTTAATTTGTGGATTAATTTAGCATTTCAGGTAATAAATACAAGGATTAAAATCATTGTTTGATGGGATTTGATTTTGCTGTTGAAGGTGAACCACGAAATCCACAAAATTTAATCCCCCACAAAAATTAAAGATTTTACAGTAGGTGACAGCACTAGCTATGTTTGCTGTAAGGATTCACTGAGGATAGTATGATATTGTTTGTGAATATATAAACTTGTGGTGGTAGCTAGCAGCTATAGGGTGAACTTATCAATTACCATACTGGTAATTAAGAAGGTTTTGTTATAAAACTCCTACCTTTACTTATTGTAGTTGGACTAGGTATACATGCATGTGTTGTCTGACCTAACCAAGCATTAGAAATTATTAAAGTCCAGAAAATTTTGATACGATCCTGACCTTTAATTACGGTACCATAATTTTAACAGCTGATGTATTGTCTATATTTATAAACCTGGTTATAATACCCATATCAGATATTGCATGATTTGCTTGTAGGCATTGATTTATACAAATCAAGAACCTTGTAAAATATTCATGCAAAAAGGTCAGGGTCATGTCAAATTCTCAAAGCTATACCACAATATGATAATATAAACAGTCTAACCTGCCTCTTAACCAGCCAGTCAGGTGATATATAAAATTATGGCTTCTTTGCATAAATACAGTACAACCTCTGTAGAGTGACAACCTTTGGGGGCTGCATATATTGACCATTCTATCTAAGCTGTTGTTCTATAGAGGTTAACATTTGGAGAAATTATCAGCTTCGGGCAATTTTAAAGGTGTGGTTTAATGGTACTGAGAGGTTGTTGCTCTACAGAGGGCAGCTCACGAGGTGGAACTTTAATATGGAACAAAATTAACTGCATAAAACCACAGTTCATTTTGCCTTTAACAGTCAAGTCAATGGTAACATCAAATTCTAATGTGGTTGCCTAAAGAATGTGGCTGCTTAATTCAGGAGTCTATTTATACAAAGTCTGACTATAGAAAACTTATACATGAGTACAAAGATCAATACACATATACACAGGTCTTCGAAGCTGTCTTGTAATGTCTCTACTGAGTAGTAAGTAAATTATGGTCCGCATAAAACTAATTTTATATGAGTAAATTCTCTTTTTTTTATTTTTTTTTATTATGACAAACTGAAAAAATTCATATTACTAAAATATATAAGTATTAGCATGGTAACTATATATATTTACTATATTTTTTTATAAATAAGACAAAAATGGCTACATGAGTGGCAAAAACTATTTGACATGACTTTTAATAAATGTAAAAAGTCAGAATAGAAACAGTCAAACAGCGACACTTGAATGTCCGAGAAGTCATTTCATTTACAACGGAAGCGGGTCTCCCAACATTTTTTTCTTCAAAAATTATAATTACATGTACATTGTATGTGAAATAAGTGGCGTTTTGACATAGATCAGGAAAAAATTTTATCATGAGGCTTGATTAAGAGGCAATCTTGAATATCTAGTATTCACCTCGATCGGAAATGAAAGTCATGAAAAACAAAAAGTAAAGACCCTGAGTGGCATATCATGCCCAGTGTTGACTGTAGGATCAGATAAAATTATCAATGTTTACTAAAGTTATTTATGCTTTGAAAACCTGTTCTCTCCATTACTAACTCATTCATCATGTCTAACTAATATTATATATTTGTGTACGTACGTATCAGTGGATGTAGACTATGCACTTGTTACTTACGAATGTAGGATAAAGGCCCCTACGGACGTAAGCCCTTCACTATGTCCAAGTGTGAAAAAATGTGTAGGGGCTTACCGGGTATGTCCTAATGTATAAAAATGAGCGTAGGGGCTTATAATTGTATGAGCTTATGTTCGTCCTCCAAGAGTATCTTCTCCGTCCCCCAAGAGTTACTTCTCTTAATAAATATAATCTTGAGGGCTCAGTGCAAAACTATGGTGTGTCTATATAAATTGATGTACCATTAGTCACCATAGTTTTTCACTGAACCCTTGCAATTTTCTGTTCTGTTTTATTGTCGGTAGTACTCACCTTTCATACAGATTGGTCCTCTCTCATTGTCATCAAAGGTTGTATGAGAATGACATTCCTGTAAGCATTTAGTTCTACCTTCGTCCAGATAATGTACACATTTAGAACATAATGTCTCTGATTCACACTCTAAACAATCAAATATATCACACGTGTCATCTGCAAGTACATGGTATCATAACATTTATTATTACAACCATAATGATTCCTGAACACCCTAAAGCCCTCAAACAGGCCCTTCAGACTTCACAAAATAATTACAGGTACGGTAAACCAATTTACTAATTTTCCCATTTTGACAATCATTGCCATATTCACGAATACAAGTTTTTGCGCATTTAAGTCTCCAGAGACGTCCATATTGATATTTTGAACACTTTCGCAGCTACTTAATTTTGCAAATTTGTACCACTCACAAACTCTGCTAAATTACACATTAATGAGAAATTATTTCTTGGTTTACAGTAGATGGCTCAAATTATTTTCCCAGTCTGAAGGCATCCAAGTTTTATTGTACTTGCATTAATGGAAAATACAGGAGCGGGTATCACACAAACTGTTATAAGACACACTCATGAAAATCAAGGGTTGCCTGCAAGACTGTCGTATGTCCTTTCATTATAAGCAGGTACGACAGTCTTGCAGGCAACCCTAGAAATAGTGTTTACAGTGATCAATGGTGAAATAAAACAAAATCTTTCAAATGTGTGTAAAATTATACTTCAGCTCCTTGTAAAATTTTATTTTATTTGGCTCTTTCAGCTTGACATCTTACTCAAACATGTACAGGGTATTACTTGAGAATTAATTAACAATAACATGCATGACTTTCATAAATTATATTTCCTCATGCATAGCTTTCATTGAGGACATGATGTCAATCAGATACAATATAGTTGAAACAGTCAACTATCAATTAAAATTTCACTGATTAATCTATGTTTGAGGCCCATAATTGGAAAACATAATTTAACTGGTATTAATAACCATACATGTACACATGATTTCATCACACATCACTGAATCGAGCACACACACAGAGAACAGTGGGTATTACATAAACAGCCATGAAAATAACAAAAATGGGTTTTCAGTCTCAACCTGTTTCAAACAACCAGTCAAGGAATATTGGTAAATCAAATCTTCTAAACAAATTAATACAACTGTATTATCATCAAATTTGATTAAAATTGGCCATTTAAGCCAGGTGGTGCTCACGCAGGTGGTTGGTTAATTGAGGAGAACACTAACACAGGTGCGACTATACTTACTTTGTTGACAATCTCTACCATTACTATGTAAGGTATATCCACCAGGACATGTACATACGCTGTTCACACATTCTGTTTTGTGTCCGGTACAATCTCGCTTCTCCTCACAACATTCTGTAAAAACAAACACATAATACATGTACATGTATACACTGTGTGGCCTAAAACATTATTTCAGTCCTATTACAACAACCCAGACAAATTTAATATTCTTACACTGCGGAAGGGTCAAGCAAGGGAGAGATACCATGTTAGATTACTTTGGTATGTTTTGGTCAGGGATTGAACCTGAAACCTCCCTCCCACTCAGAGAATAAGCTCTACCACAAGCCAGTACCAGACTGACCCAGGGGAGGATTAATATCTGTCTAATACTTCTCCCTACAGCCAAGCATTCCACTTTCATGATCAACCAACCATCTATTGCATTTGATCAAAAAACTGTCTTGACATGCTATGTACTCAGTGCAATAATATTACACATTTAATTTTCATACAGACTGTACCTCAAAATAGATGTGATTCCCGTGCTAAGCAACTGTACAATTGTCAACATTATAAGTTTACAAACATTCCAATACATCTTTGTCAATAAACCGCACAGGAAAAAACGAACAGTTGCATAACAATTATCCTAACCACAGTAATATGCCATCAGGTTATGACAGCAATAAAGATAATGTTTTGCTTTTAAAACCACAGACATCCCTGACGCTTATATGTTACATAATTTTCATTTTAGCCCTTCAGCGCAAAAAGGTTGTATCTCACTATATACAAAATGGAGAGATACAACCTTGTTGCACCAAAGGGAAAAATTCGGGACCTTCACATGATGTCATTTAAAATCACTTTTAGCATTACAGTTGTTTTAAATGAGAATGAACAGTCGGATCAACAATATCTCAGGGCTAATGATGTTCACTTTATACCAGGCTAGATGAATGGATAAAACATAAAGTTCATAAAAGAATTTCTTTGTTAAAACATTTTTTGTCGAAAAATTAAAACATCAAACTTTTAACATTCCTATGGAGTTTTTGTCCATTTAATCATCCGAAAGTGAAATGTCACAAAAAACTTAAATCAATTTTCATTGGCTGTTTTCAATGTATAGCAAATTTTCTACAATTTATTACCAATCAGCAGAAATAGAACAGTAGTATAATAATTTCAATAGTATTTGTTTGAAGTCAATTCATCTATGGTTCTACACTCAACCGCTTTAAAAACGCACCACTATTGAAAATAATCAAATTTTGTCAAAAAACATAATTTACTAAAATTGATAGTTTACAGGGTTTGTTCAGTTCATAAGCTTGAACTTATTAAAGAAAACGATTTTTTTTCATTTGGAATACCCCGCCCAGAGAACTTTTTTGATTTTGCATGTTTTGCGCGTGCAGCTCGATCGCGTCGACCTGTGTGATCAATATCAACTTTAAACTGTACGCTGTTGGTTTACACATTGAAAAAACAACATAAACAATATTTGCTAATGGTATTTTTACGCTGCGAATATCTCGAATATTTGTTCTCGGTGATTGTGCCTTCGCTTCCAACTGAAAAATGCCTCGGTGCCTTAGCATGGCGGTTCAGCTGCCAACATACAATGATTGTGGGCTTAGAACATCGAATCCTAGCAAATGGGACAGTCAAAGACCGATCTGGATGAAACCAGCTAAAGGTATTGAGCCCGAGCTAGGAGGAAACATGACACAGGTTGTGTCACTGTAATTGGTTCCGCATGGCTGCACACAGTGTCAAAATAATGTTGGGTGTCAATCAACAATCCAAAAGTACATTATTGCATTTTCATAATTATTTCTTTCATAATTGTCAATAAAAAGGAAAATTATTTTAGTACATTTTTTAATGAGTTTTCTCCCGTTTAGAGCCTAAAGTCCCAACTTTTTGTCTTCAAGCTCCTCCATAGTGTTGGTTTGAGGTACCATAGAGGCACCATGGGATATATCCTGATAGTCAGATGCTCATAACAAGATTTCAAGTTTAAATAAGGCTTGAATCCATCTTAGGTTCACATAATACCCATATCTGAACCACACTCGGTCGTATGGTATAAACCAGACAACCATAGCCACATAACATTTATAATTCAAGTTAAGCTTTGCTTGAATGGTGGGAAACATCAGGTCGAACATAATTCTATCGTATTACGTAATTAATGTTATGCTTTAGGAGGAGATACTACGTGCATGCATCTATGTAGCAGGCTCTTATACTTGCTTTTGAAATTGTGACTTTCACTTTCATGGGTCTCAGTGTTATCTATATCTTAATTCATTTGAAACTCGTAATAATGTCATGAAAATCGCACAACTCGTTGAATATAGACTGAATATTATCAATCCGAAAATGAATAACCATAAATTGACATTTTCATCACTAAAACCGATATTTCATATGTGGTGCATTTTTAAAGCGTTTGAGTGTATTAAATAAAACATGAGTAGACTAAGAGGTAATTATTACGGCGAAATTATTGGTCACATTAAATTTCAAGTGAAAGCATTATACAGTCATGTATTTCGAGTGACAGCAAAACAATTAAATTTCTGTCCAAATAAAGCATAATATAGTTCTTTCCTTTGTTTCTTAAAAATGCAAAATTATGAAAAAACTGTATTTACCTGTATATGTCAGAAATGTGTGTAACAAGATGATTACAAGCCAGAAAGACTTGATCATCCGTACTCCAGCTACCATCTTCATCACAATGAGACAAACCTGTTTAGGTCATAATCTGAAATAAATATACCTAACTCTAAAATATCATCTACATTTTATAAATACATGCTTAGGCCGTGCCTAAAAGCTTAGTAACTATGTGTTTGTGATACTCTTACTCAGTAAAGATATAGTCTCGACTATAAGCAAACATTTTTTTCTAACTTAACAATTAACTTCTTGGCTTTATTTAACTTCGGTTTTCTGTATACATAATTACAGTATGTTAGAAGTGAACAACAAACATAAATCCAAAGACTAATAATTCCGTTTACATAATTTGCTTATACCCTCATAGTAGACTCTTTTATACAAAATTAGCATTATTTAACCCATTTCTGGTCTATATGTTGACATATGTTTGAAGTATTTAATATGAATATGCACACAAAGTATATTTATTATTATGTTCAGACATAAAGGTTTCGATCACATAAATAATTTCCCCGACTATATAGGGTACCCCGGTACTATTGATTTGTAATTCATGAGAAAATTGTATACTTGGTAGATAATTATCTAATAACCAATCTCTGTTAAACATGTTTTTCAATGGTTGACCAACGCCAAGGTTTTACAACTGTTCACAAGTAAATATGAATTGTCTACTGGGAGGTAATTATGATTTATTTATCCAGGGCTTGACACATATATGTTTACAACAAAATTGGCCGCAGATATTCATGTATTAAGTGAATTAAGTTTGCAGGTCAAGAAATGAACAAAAGTCTACATAAAAGTAAAAAAATATTTCAGTTCATGATTGAATATATGAAAAATTTGCTGATGATTAATCGATCTCAGATCAAATATGTTTATCAATACCAGGGGTCTGCTATCTTAGAAAACCACTCCAAAAACTATTCAAGGAAGATAACCAATGTATTCTATAGTTCATTGCATGGGAGGTAACTGAATAAAAGGGCATTTTGGAATATCAGTTTGAATTAGGCAATGGGAACCTATAATTTTACTATGGCAGATCCCCCATAGATCACTGAACATTACACTCCAAGAAAATAAGTCTTCAACAGTTACAGGGCAGCTGATGGCAGTATCTGGTCAAAATTAAGCAAGGAGAACCTTGTAATGAAGTTGCAAAATTAATGAAGAGAATATTTTTTCCATTAATTAACATAAAATATAAGGTAAAGAACCATCTAAATTTCCAGCTGGTTCTAACCCTACTCAAGTCCTTATATCTGTAACTTGAACAACAATTGAAATATCATCTATTAATAGTATTATATTCTTTACTGCGTGCCTACCAAAAACAAAGCCGATTGAAAAATACCTCAATGCCATTTTAGTAAACCAGTCAAGTAGGTAACGACAAACAAACATTCTTTAAGAACAGCCTCATACTACAAGATACATATCAAGCATCTATTGATCTGTCTTTCGTAAATCAATCACAAATAACAAATACAATTCAAAAGGATTGATGCGACACAAAATTATATACTTCCTAAAATCAAGTATGCATAAATCAGTATCTTTCCACCAAGGGTACATCATATGATACCTTTTAAACTATAGCTAGTTTGCGATAGAAAAAAATCGTGTTTTTTTAATATTTCTCTGTAACTATTACCCCTACAAGTATGAAATTTTGCACGAATAAATGAAATTTACCTACCTAATACACACTGAAATTTCAGTAACATCAGAAATGAGTTAAAAAAGTTTTGTTCATAATTTCTATGTAACATATTTGTAGTTTTGTATGAAATATCAAGTTAGAAGACTTGATACTTGCAACAGCAAATTGCACGGTCACGTGATACACATAACGGTATATTTGCGTATTTGCAACCTACTTGATTTAACACATGCGAGGCCCGTCTGTGAATATGACGAAGTACATTTTAATGCTGTACATTGTTTATGGGCGACCCACCTAAATAACCCGAATCACAAGGGCCTCCTAAGTCTTGTCTTTATAACAGCAATCTTAATCTCGCCGATCACGGATTGTAGCGGTTAAATAATTGATAGTAAATCATCAATGGAATACCAGATTACCTCCCTGCGTTAAACTGTAAATACGCATGTAATTTCAATATGTAATAAAGAATAAATGTCTTTTAATTGGTGACTAAAAATTATGAAATTCAAAATGGGAGTAGGTAGGAAGTTATTGTAGTAGTGTGTAATTTTTTACCAAAATCTGATAAATAGATTTTCAGAAATCTTTAAAAAACACGATTTTTTTCTATCGCAAACTAGCTATACTTTAAACTCAAGCTTTAAGTAAATGTAATTATATATAATCTTACAGTACATTTATATCTATCTTATTACCACGATCTTCAAGCCCTATCATTATCTCTGTGATTATGAAGTACAAAATAAAACCCTTCATCATTATATTTATCTAATCATCCATATATAAACACTAGGACTATCAAAATAGTTAAGTTTCACTAAACACAATCATGTATTCCAAAATAATTCTCGTTTCAAGGGCAAACCAACGGTAATGCAAAATTTTCTAGGTAATAGTTAAGACATTTATTTAAGTTCAAAGCATCCCTTTAATTTCTTTTTAACTGTACAGAATACATTCTGCTTAGTTACACAGGTATGAAGTTTGACTATAAGTATTTAGTAATTATCATGACACAGGGAGGGTAAACAAATCCAATCATGGCATCAAGGGTATCTGGATGTATTCTAGACTCAGGTATGAATACTCGACTCATGACCATGTGCTTATATATATTTAACTTAGGGCTACATGAATAGTGTTCCATATATCACATTATGCTAAGTCCAACAAGGCCCGTAGATACAAGTAACACAACTCTATCAGGTGTAAAGTTATAAACCAATAAAAACATTAATTGTGCTGCCATATATGATATATAATGGCCTGGCAAATTTGCTGGCAAGTACCTGATAGAGGAATTAAAATCAAAGTGCAACTATAATGGCAATGCAAGGGACTGACTCTTCTTTAAACATAACAGTTAAATAGTCCTTGGATACAATTATTTTTGACACCAGGTTTGATGAAATATACCGATATACAAATATTAAACATTAAGTTCAATTTATATAATAGCATTCATTGATCAAGTATTAAAACATAATAAAAATCAGAAATTTAACAATAAGGCTACTAACTTAGTAAGGTATGTGTAATTTCAAGACATGGGATTGTTTTGACAGGTTAACTTCAATTTAAGGACACAATCACTACTATTCTCATTTAATTTTAGGCTAAAGTGCCAACTCCCCTAACTGAACATGTAGGTCACAGTGTCAACTCTCCTAATCTAATGTTTATGTCACAGTGTCAACTCTCCTAACTGAATGTTTAGGTCACAGTGTCAACTCTCCTAACTGAATATTAAGGTCACAGTGTCAACTCTCCTGACTGAACTTGTAGGTCACAGTGTCAACTCACCTAACTGAATGTTTAGGTCACAGTGTCAACTCACCTAACTGAATGTTTAGGTCACAGTGTCAACTCTCCTAACTGAATGTTTAGGTCACAGTGTCAACTCTCCTAACTGAATGTTTAGGTCACAGTGTCAACCCACCTAACTGAATATTTAGGCAACAGCTAGTGTCAACCCACCTAACTGGATATTTAGGTAACAGTGTCAACTCACCTAATTAACTGAACTTGTAGGTCACAGTGTCAACTCACCCAACTGAACTTGTAGGTCACAGTGTCAACTAACCTTACTGAACTTGTAGGTCACAGTGTCAACTCACCCAACTGAACTTGTAGGTCACAGTGTCAACTCACCCAACTGAACTTGTAGGTCACAGTGTCAACTAACCTTACTGAACTTGTAGGTCACAGTGTCAACTCACCCAACTGAACTTGTAGGTCACAGTGTCAACTCACCTAACTGAACTTGTAGGTCACAGTGTCAACTCACCCAACTGAACTTGTAGGTCACAGTGTCAACTAACCTTACTGAACTTGTAGGTCACAGTGTCAACTCTCCTAACTGAACTTGTAGGTCAGTGTCAACTCACCTAACTGAACTTGTAGGTCACAGTGTCAACTCTCCTAACTGAACTTGTAGGTCAGTGTCAACTAACCTTACTGAACTTGTAGGTCACAGTGTCAACTCACCTAACTGAACTTGTTGGTCAGTGTCAACTCTCCTAACTGAATGTATAGGTCACAGTGTCAACTAACCTTACTAAACTTGTAGGTCACAGTGTCAACTCACCTAACTGAATGTAATGTATACGTCACAGTGTCAACTCATCTAACTGAATGTTTAAATCACAGCGTCAACTCTGCTTATTCTAAGTAAAGGCCACAGTGTCTCAAAATATTGTCAGGCATCACAGGCACTATTATAATTAGATCTAGTCAAACTTGCCCAATTATGCTGCCACATGTGACAATTAAATTTAACTTACTGTTATAATCTGATAATTGTTGAAACACAAATTTCTTACCACTCACATCATTAACCAGTTAACAGGTAACATGTGCACTATCAAACATTTACAAGCAGGATCGTAAAATGTTGCTTTACGCTAAAACTAGTTCATGAAATATCCCAGACTATGTATTTACGCGTTCATAATTATCACACATGATTCAATACACAAAATGTATTTTACAAAATCAAAGAGCTGAAAATGAAGTCTCTGACAAAATCTACCTGAAATTTAATTAGCACACAGGTAAGTTGCCATTATCTGTCTCCAGACATACATCACAAGTTCACATAACAGTAATAAGCTCGAAATATGCAAGAAATTTAAGAACAATCCCATTACCACGCTGTCACACTGAAGGCACTGAAAAACAATACACACCCTGCTCGCCTTTTGTTTGTTGACTTTTCACATTGATGTTGGCTGTTCCATCTTACGGACGCGCTAATATAATTTCATGATTATAAACCATATATGCCATGATCATTCAAGTGTAGTGGTTGGAATCGTGTAATTATCGGTTTAAAAATACGGTAATAAGACGATGGTGTCTCTCCGAGCCAACGCACGTGTGAACGAGCAAGTTCCTTACGTTTACCTCCCCACGAAAAATCTGTTGTGACTAAACAGGAAGTGCTAATTCGCCATTTTATTGCTTGGCCAGTAGTTTCCTGTGAGTGGTAGTTGCAATTTTGATAGTTTTATATATTGTCTGCTGACCTTTTAAAGATCGAGTACATTATTTTGAAAGAACAATTCTTTTTCTACACGCTTATATAACTCGCTAGTTTTTACGAGTTTGTTTGAGTGTTTAAAAGTGCTGTCAATGTTGTCTGTATTTCGAAATCAGTGGGTGGGGTAACAAAAGTGTCATGTTGTTTTATATTTCATTGATCTGTTGATGTAGATTTGTTGTTGTTTTGTTAACGTTGACAGTCACACTCCTGCATTAAATGATATACGCTTTCTGTACTCGAGTTTTAAAAGTCTCCTGTCAGTTAAGTTATCAGTTATTTCATTATTTGTTAAAAAATCAATGTAAAGTTGTGAGAATGACTCACAGAACTTTGAAACTTGTACCTTCTTCAATTCTTCATTGACATTTTGTATTGTTTTATTGCGTGCCAAAGTCTTGTCAATGTGTTAATGACAGTCTTACGATTGCATTGTCTTTCAAAATAATATGTTGACTTAGGTGTGTGGTTATTTACAAATTTTACAGATTAATCCACCACTTGTTATGTTCAAAGACCTAGATTACAGGTCTTTGTTATGTTGTTAATTTATCAATCAAATAACTGTCCATGAATCTCAATCTTCCAGCATGTGACAGTGTGCTAAATGCCATGATGCATGAGTTTACTAGGCTGTATCTATTCGAAATTAGATGGCACTCAAACTGTTTATTTTGTATATATACATTTTATAACAATATATTATCAGACTTCCCGATAGTCGCCGACAATATGTTGGACCAACGGTCTGATGGACATGGAGAAACTGTCAGACCAGAAGCAAATCTGTCTGACTGATTTTTGTTCGCTAAAATCAACAAAAAGCAAATATTTTCAATTTCCCTTTCAAGATAATGTACACACAGTAAGAGATAGCTTTCCTCGTTTCCGAGTACTGTCATCGTGAAATCAGCATTAAATTTGTTGTCCGATGGCCAATTACCGATAATTCTTTCGATTTTATCCATATGTCTCCCACGCGAAATTGGAAGAGACTTCAATATAGGAGTACAAGAACGCAGAGTTAGAAAAATGGTTCGCTCTTTGCGATTGGCTTACAAATTTATTACAGACCAATCAAAATCAGTCTTACAAAGTACATGCCGAAACGTTCCCAATACAAACGTACCCCGACGATAACGAACCATCGGACACGCGGTCCGACAGAAAGGTCTAACGCACCAGACTGAGAGCTAAACTGTCAGACTGGTCCGTCGGCTATTGGGAAGTTGTATTATATTTCCTCAGCAGACCCAGCGTGGGAATAATTCACTTTATTCTTTTCTCGATGAATATTTATTTCCTTCATTTAGTTGCATTCATTGATTAGTCAAAGTTTAAGTTCATTGTGGCTAGAAAGTTGTTGATTCTTTATTGCTGGAATGTTATCTTGAACATTGTTGTTGGGGATATTTTCTTAGTAGTTAAGTTTAATGATCACATGGCATTTATTAGGGCCCCTCACTTATTTACTAGTGGGGGAATGTAGCACTGGCGCTGTCCATGTTAACATGAATGTTTGTATGTAGTGCAAATCTTGTGAGTTGAACTCCTCTTTAACTGCTGGGTGGAATTTCTTCAAACTTTCACAGATGAACAACCCCATTTTATAGATGTCCATAAAGGTTAAAAAAAGATATTTGCTGCATAAATTTTTAGTATTTTTTACTAGTTATTTCAGTTTGTTGCCTTTTCTATGCACCCCAAAGGGGGTACCAGTATCATAATGATATGGACCCATTTCTAGTTGATGTTGTTGTACCGAGGGATTATTTAACAATATATAGCTGTGTCTGTGCTCACTAATTACTAGCAAGACATTGGGGTGATGATGAGTGACTATATGAACACCATTGTCATGCTGGTTGGCTGCCTGTGTCTAGCAATGCAGTAATAATATTTTTGAGAAATTTCTCTTAAATCTTACTGTTGCGTCTGTTTTAAAGATCATTTTGACATTTTGTATTGTAGCAATACTATTTGTAGTACTCTTCTTCCGTTGCATATGTTGTATCGGTAATTCATAATTGCTAATCTGTAAACCTCTAAATCCTAAAATGATTCATATTTAATGTTGTCTCATGCTTACAAAGATTTATGATATTATTATTGCTGCATTTCTTCGTAGCTTATCATTGATCTAAACAAGTCTACCATGTATTGACGGTGACCCATTCATGAATTTCCTTCAATATTTTATTTCCTTGTTAAATTGGCAGTACTTTAAAACAATCTATACTAGGCATAAACAGCTCATTGAGGGATCTAAACAAACTTGGCTCTCTTAAACAGGTGGTAGTTTTAGAATCATTAAATGGCTGATAGTGATATAACTGGACTGGTGTGTGTTTAATTCAGGTTTAGCTGCAACTTTGCTCTACAATAATCACTACATAGCTGCCATTAACAGAATTTAAATAGTTTCAGTGTTTTACATAATTATGGAATATGCAGTGCTCATTCAGTCATCGTTTACACTTTTGGTTGGTGCTACCGACTACCTTTGCTATATTAGTAAATGATAATTTAAATTCATGGATATAATTTTTAATTTCAGGTTTCCATTCAACTCCTCACGGTTGAATAATGAATTGACCTTTCTTGGCCAGTGGTTCAGGCTTGCATCATCTGTTACAAATTGTTTGATACTTGTTTTTTACACTTGGAAAGTGTTAAAAAAATGCCAATGAGGAGAACTTTAAAAAACGTAGTGAAAAACTACACAGAGGCCCAGGTGAAAGTTCGGGAAGCTACTTCCAATGACCCATGGGGACCGTCGAGCACCCTGATGACTGAAATAGCAGATCTGACTTATAATGTTATGGCGTTTACGGAAATTATGCAAATGTTGTGGAAGCGACTGAACGACCATGGAAAGAATTGGAGGCATGTTTATAAATCTCTCGTAGTGCTGGACTACATCATCAAAACTGGAACGGAAAAAGTGGCTCAACAATGCAAAGAAAATATATTCGCTATTCAAACATTGAAAGACTTTCAGTATACCGAGGATAACAAAGACCAAGGCATGAATGTTAGAGAAAAGGCGAAACAGTTAGTTTCTTTACTAAAAGATGATGAAAGATTGAAAAATGAACGAGCCAAAGCCCTTAAAGCTAAAGAAAGATTTGCACAGAGTTCTCAAGGAGTTGGAAGTCAGCCAGTAAGTTTTATCTAATTATAGTCCAGTCATTGAAGCTAAAAAATATGGTCAACCTCAAACAAATTGCAAAACAGAGTTTCTTTGCATTTTCATCATCTACAGACTATTATCAACTACAGACAAAACGTCAAATATGCAAGTTCAGTGGGGAAAATACAAAAAAATCGAGATGTTTAAGGTCACTTTTGGTAGCAATTTCAGCATTTTCCTTATTTCATACTACATGGGGAATTTTAAGTTCTAATAATTCCCATGTAAGTCGATAAATATTTACTAATTGCACCTTAAAGCTTATATTTTCTGAAAGATACAACCTTCTTCTATCGAATACAAATATTGATTTCATCATCAGACAATTTACTTTTCATATATTTGCCAGTCTACGTGTTGGTATACTACCCATTCAAATGTCGACAAAATGACTCAAAATAGTACTTGGAAGGGGAAACAAAAGTTTTACTCATTTCTTTAATATTAATCCAATTTGTTTAAAATTTACACATATCATGTGTTGTATACATGTATGTCTAATGGAAAAAGGATATTTGTGTTTGGACAGTATGCAATATTGTCAATATACAAAATGTACACGAATTTATCGATTCGGGAGAAATAGTGATTGTTCTCTTTGTCTGTTCGTCCACAATTGCATTTGTATTCACAATTTTGACTTTATGATTATAAAACTTGGTCAGAGTGATCATCTGAACAAAATTTAGGCCAAGGTAGAAAATGGATGATCAAGGATAACAAAGTAGGTCACAAGGTCAAATTGTAGCAAAACCTTGTGTAGTCGCTAGAGGTCATAATGTAGACCTTATATTTATGAAACTTGGTCACAATAATAATATCAACAAAATATAGGTCAAAGTTATAAATTGGGTCATCCGGGGTCAAAAAGTAGGTCACTAGTTAAAATCAAAGGAAAACGTTGTGTAGGTACAAAATTCACAATTTTGGTCTAATATTTATGCAACTTGGTCACAATGCTCATCTCAAAACATCTAAGACAAGTATGTTATAGAATAATTTGGGTCAAAATTAGGTCAATAGGTGAAAATAATTGATGCGACTTTTTGCGCATGAAGGTTTGTCTATTTTTTGACCTAGTGACCTAGTTTTAACTCATGATAAGTAAATATTGAATTTGACCTACATTTTGTCTTCATCATCCATGTGACATGGTTTCATAAAGATTAGGTAAAAAGGGCGCCTTCTAAAGATTTGTTCTATAATTTGGCCTAGTGACCTAGTTTTTAACTCAGGTGAATCCAATTTCATACATGACCTTGAGTTTTGTTAGGTGATCATTGTGACTAAACTTCACAAGTGTAAGGTCGAAATTGCGACCCCTGGTGACTATATCTTGTTTTTTCTTTATTTTGACCCAGTGACCTAGATTTTGGCTCCGGTTAACTCAAACTTTTATTTTACCTAGATTAGCTTTCGATGATCATTGCTGCCAAGTTTCATAAAAATCAAACCAAAATTGCGACCTCTAAGCACGATGTAAAATTAAGTTACTGGTACAAGTCAAGATTTATTTACATCAAAAGTGACAAATATCGCGAAAACATGTGACAATTCAATATATTTGTAAATATCTCAAAAAGTCCCACGAATATTCAATTAGGACATTTTGTACATTGCTAAGGATAGCTTTACGCACCATATAAACACAAAACTGTTTGTTTTGCAATTAGTTTGAGGTTAAAAGTTAAAATGACTGGACTATTAATATGTTATCAATGTATGTATTTTGTTTGGTCATCATTCAACACATGTTCACCCACAGTTCACCATTTTCAAACCCAGTGTTGGCTTCGTTTTAAAGTCAGTATTTCACAGGGATTTTACTTGTTTCTGATTTAACAGATTCTGAAGGCTTATTTTTATACTTTTGATTAAATTTTACCATTTTATCAACTAAATTCCCATGATTTTAAGAAAAAATACCCCTTCCAACCAAAATTTTGGGGATCAAAATGTGGCAACTGGCTTTGTGGAAATTTCGATGGTCAAAATCCTTACTCTGGAGTCAAATAACTTGAAATAAGACCACTGGTTTGAATGAAATATAATTACAATTCCTAATACTTTGGTAAGTAAGTTTGGTACTGTCCTAAAATATATACTTGACCAAATGAATGGCTGCATCTAAAGTCAGAGTAGAACTTAAGTTATTAATAATATAAGTTAAGAACTGCATCTTGTGTTACCTACTATACTTGCTAGTTAGGCTCGAGTATAAAGTGACTTGATGATTCATTGTCCTTGAAACATGTCAGCCCAGTGGAGAAGTTATCCATTGTTTAGTAAATCATACAAACATTGACCTAACTTGGACATGTCATTTAGGTTACAAGGGAATGTAGTGTTGATGCATATCAGATTTAACAGCTTGGTAGGCCTATGTCATAATGCATCTATACAGAATGTCAGAGGTCACTGGTGTATGATACACAACTGTTATGTATTGTAGTAACTTAAGACACATAACAGTATACTACTACTAATAATAATAATAACAACTTTTAAATATTTATAGTGGATGTTATGTTTGGTTCTAGGCCAATTTTCAATATATGGTCCATAAAAGTATTGTATTTGGTACTTATGTCTTATTCCCATTGGGACTCAGTCTGTTAGATTTATTAGATTTATTATTTAATGTTATGTGACATCCAATATATGATGTATAATCAACAGGTCAAATAATGACATTTTTACTGTCACCCAATAATAGAAGTAATGAGTTGATAAATTCCTAATATGGGACTGACCATTGACTCGGTCAAATCTCAAAGAATAACATTTTTTCTATTACATACATTATAAATTACACTTTGACAGTTTTTAAAAAAATCTTTATGAAACACAATCACGGTGTTTTTGCCGATGCATGTTATCATACATTTTATTGGCAACTCTACACAAATAGTGCGTCCATGATATTAAATGAGAATGGTGGGAAAATTTGGTATATTAAATTCCACTGATTTGTTACTGTGGACCAAACTAATTCATTATTTGTAAGCATTATAATTTATATTATCGTGGACATGCTGTTGTCTTCAATGAATTGGTAATTGCTTACTGACTTTGCACTAGTGGCTCTTAAACCGATAGACAGTAGGTTGCCTACTGGTTCACAGAAATATTACTGGAAATACAAAGAAGACCAACTAAATGCTTAACTCGGATTGTCTGAGAGATTAATTTTGTCTAAAAAATAATATTAATAAATTTAAATGTTACAATATTTAAACCATGAAATCAATTTTCCTACGTTTGCCTCTAGCCTTCATAACTCTGTTTCAAACTTACGTCAATATCAAACTTGCTGACCGAATGTATTAGACAGTTTTGTAGGAGTGTGTATAGATTGTGATATAATGTTTCACAACCATGTAATAACATGGTGACAAGTTATCCAGTACAATATTATGCCAAGTTACATCTAAATAATCCCATTTTCACAGCATGTCTCAGACATCTGTTAGGTAACGTCATTGGCTATTTAACAGTTATTTATTTATTAGGGTAGCCGACTATATATTTAATTTCCTTTGTCCCTTTATTGCATTAACAGAAAAAAGCTTGAAAAGTCAACAAAATATTCTATCGGATTGTGATTCTGAATTACCTTTCAAAGACAAGTGGAGAGAATTACTAGAGAACTGTCATTTGCTTATAAATAATGCATGTAGATGATTACCAGTAGTTAAATTACTGATTTAGCTGTGATAGTAATTACATCTGATAATTTTAATTAAAATTGTTGTTAAAAGTTCTTTTTTCTATTGTAAAGTGGCATTTTCGAGGTAAAAAGCTTAAAACCTGTTCTTCAGGGAGTAATGTAATTAATATAATGTTTAAATTATGAAGTATTGGAATATAATATATTTGGTGTACAGTGTTTATGTTTTATAATCAATTATAAATACAGAATTCCAAAGGCTTCATGTTGTTGTTATAATAACAACAATGGTAGCAACATAAAAATATTTTTTTGTTTAGGATAAGAAAAGCAACACATTCTTTTCTCACCTTGGACGTGATAAAATTGTTTCAACAACTTCAAATTCCTTTCTTTATAGGTTACCAGTACAGGAATGTTTCTCCTATCAGCAATAAGCTGTGTTAGTTTAATGAGAAGCTAATTACTTAATTGAGCCGTTTGATATCAGATTTTAATTTGCCACAGGTATCGTTTCCTATAGATGTTATCTGACAGTGTAGCTGTATATTTTCTTATCAATTGATCCATTTATGGTGTTTTTATTTAACTTTCTTGTTGATATAGTTGATAATGTTGCTTAGTCATGATAAGGTTAAGGTTATAGATGAGGTGAGACTGGTATCGGTACTCTTTGTGTCTTTGTGTAGTAATGATGCAGATGTTTATGTATTGATGTAAACCAGTCAACTGTGACATTTAATATTGACTGGTAGTGTATTTTGTTGATACCCTTTGTTGACTTTCTACCATCAGCACAAAGACTTAATAAGGATACAGCTTAATGGACGATAAAATAACAACTTTTGTGCAATTTGAACGATTGATGGTTTTGTTTATTGAAAACAAACTTAATATTTAATTCAGAAACCTGTATCGGGTGCTTCGGATTTGATGTGTACTAGTTCATATTTAAGTGGAATTTTATAATCCAGAATTTGTAAAATTGGTGTTAAATTTAAGATTATTATTATTAAAAAAGGATAAATTACTTATAATCAAATATGCAATTTCTGAACAAGAAAACACAGAAATTTGTACAGGATAAAATTCCTTGGGACAAAAGTGTTCCATATACGAAGCATTCTCCTGAGAAGAAGCTGCTGAAGGTATTTTTAATATTTACATTAAATGATTTGTTATGGTTTATTTTACTTTGTTGACAGTTGTTTTTATTATCGGATTGTAAACTATTTCATTAGTGCTACTAAGTATAATATTTTATATTACTTGTAAATTATCAATAAAGACACCGAAGTGTAAATGTAGTTACGCGATCAACGCAGGGTAAGGTTATCATTATTTTATTGGGACCGACGTTTCGGCTTTTACAAAGCCTTCATTAGGGTACATATGTTATAAAATATTTATAAGTATAAAAATCCGGTGTAACTTGTAAATTAGTTAAGATTAGCTAATAATGATCAAAGTCAAATGATGTCCTCCCAAAAAAGACTGGATCGGCAAATGTTTGTTTTTTTTGCATACAAAAAAAAGAAATATTTATTAGTACCAATTTGACAAGTCTAAAAATCAAACGAAGCCAACACCTATGGTAAATCATATTAAGTCTGGGATTGAATAATAAAATAAATGTATGGTAAATCATATTAAGTCTGGGATTGAATAATAAAATAAATGTAAGCTCAGAAGTCGGAACTATTGTATCTCATAAGAGCCAGCAAGATGCTGCGGGGTTGCCTTCATATCACTCAGAAACGCAGATTGTGTCTCATAAGCCTATTTGGCCCTTTAAGTAAAATGGTAGACATTTGCGACAATGCCTCAGTGTGGACCCTGCAACTTGATATACAAAAGGAGAAGAACAAGTTTCTTACTATAAAACTCAAGTCTTAATTACTACAAAATGAATGCACTCAATGTTACCGCTAGTACTGCTAGACTGAGAGGTTGTGTGCTTCACCTGACAGCATTTGAATATTCATCAAAATCAATGACTGGAAAAGTGAAAGTACTTTTAAAATTGTTACATTACCAATTTAACTGGGCGTTAAATTCAATTAATACATCATGTTTAGTAACTAGTTTCACGACTTCCTATATTTTGGATAAAAGATGTTAGAAATCATGACTTCCTAAAATACTTAAAAAAAAGTATCTGAAGACTTCCTACTTTTGGTTTAAGGAGTGAGAATATATAAAACTGTTCTCAGTTTCTCTTCCCCTTGCTGCCAGTGACTAATGTTCATGATTGTATTATTTGATTTCAGTTCAAAAGTGTGTGTGCGGAGAGTTCTTCATTTACTTCTCAATTCTCTTCCCCTTGTTACTAGTGACTAATGTTCATCTATTATTTGATTTCAGTCACGAAGTGCGAGTGCAGAGAGTCCTACATTTGGAGCCGGTTCTGGTGGGTATTCAGATTCATATGGAGGTTTAGACGGTTATGACTCTGGAAGTAAGACTCTATAAGTAACATTATATATCCCATGATGACGGATGATTTATTGACCCTACGTATGACCTGACACAAGGGTCTCGTATAATTGTTATTGACTAGAGGGAATGGGAAACTTCCTCATCTATCAAATCTTAAATTCTATGCATTCAGTCTTCCTACATAGTCAGTCTTTCTGCACAAAATTCTAACTACTCACAAATGCTGATTGGAAAATAATATACATTTTGTATGAGACTGGAAGATTTGATGAATGAACTGTAGCTAGCTGAGCAGTCTTTGAAAGTTAAGCTGAATGACTGCCCACCGGTGTTCAAACTAGTTTCCAGCATTTGTGTGATGTGAGAATTTTGTTGTACTATTTGACTGAATATATTCTGCATGTTTCTATTCATATATTATGTGTAAATGGACCATTGCATGTATTAATAGTACTGGCACTGTGTAATCATACACTACTGACTTCTAATTCTGGAAGACTGTGAAACTGTTAGTTATTTTGTATGAATCTCCTATGTATGCAGTGTCTCCTTAGCTAACAAGTATGTCACATTTTTGACTATAAACTTGTGGGAGTTGGCTGTCTTAATTAATTTGCTAATTGCTTTTGAAATGAGAAGCAGCTTGCCTAACTTCTGATCATGACACCCTTATACTTTTACTAACTCTAGTAACTGTACTGACTGCCCTTTCTCTCACACTTGTTATTTTCTCAATGTATGGCATGTTTAATTCAATATCCTGGACTAAATTGCTATTGCTTGTTTCTAAAACCTGGAAAACCCCAGGTTATTTATAGATTGGCGAATTCAGCAGGTGGTTGAACAGGCATAATCGACTCCTGCGTCTGGCATATTCCCTTGCATTATTTAGCTAAAGTCATGTTACCTTGAAACATTGCTTAAATGAAGTGTTGCTGGAACAATGTTGTAGAGTTATGGCCCTTGTTTCAAAAGTTGATATTGTTGCTTATATGTTGTATAACACTTTCCTTTGTCTGTGTGTGCTGTGACATATTTATATAAACATGATTATTGGTATAATATTGTATCACAACGCTAACTTTCACCTTATTCTAACAATACTGTACATTTATCATACATGTAATGTATACAATACATCAGCTTTAAATACCACTATTCTTTTGCTTCAACAATATTATTCTTTTGCTTTAACAATATTAACTAACTGACTCGATTCTTCAGTTGTTGCCATGGCATCAACTAAGCATGGCTTTGATATCTATTTCTACTATTTCAAGTCTTCTAATTCCTAACATCTCATGTTTCATTTGATCATGTTTGTTATTTGATCATTTTCTCTCCCTCGTAGATTCTCCGGTACGCCGACGTCGTCAGTCCACCGAGATTGATCAAGTTCGACCCGCCTCTATCGGCGAGGAGGAGTTACAGCTACAGTTAGCACTGGCCATGAGTCGAGAAGAACACGAGGAAGAATTAAGAAAACAAAAATCTGATGATATTAAACTTCAATTAGCGATTGATGAAAGTAGAAAAATGCAAGAAGATGATGTGAGTATTCTTTGTACGAGTAAACTTTGGCCGTATCTTACTGAAAGGCGGACATATTGTAATTATGCCCCCACCTTGGATGAGGAGTACAATTGTACATTGCTTTATACATGATGGTCGGTTGTTAGATCAATCTGTTTCTGTTCAACAAGTCAACATCAATGGCTTGGCCCTAGGATCCTCAAACTTTACTTACATATTGGTCAGTATAATTAGACGGCCTCTATTGATTTTAAGGTCAAGGTCGCTGCGACCTTTAAAATTAAAAACCCAGTTCTATTTTTCGACCATGTGAGCTTCTATGTTTAACAATTATCCTTTGTTATTGGTGGGGTTAATTGTACGTTTGCATGTTGTCAGTTTGTTGAGGTTGTGCAAAGCTTTAATGCATGGAGTATGGTGTGTTTTTCTTTTGGTTAACAATGTGTTCTTATTTAGGCCAAGCTATAAAAGGTGATAAAAATTATGGCACCTACATTTTAAAAATAGTCTTTTATTTAAATAAAAACACAAATTTGAAAATTTTAATGCTGAAAAAGTTATTGGTATGAATGTACTGGTGTCTATTTTTGAGATCTACCAAACCCTATATCTGATATGTAGCAAACTTGAATAACTATTTCACTGTCTGTACCAATTTAAATGTGCATTTTATAAATGGTTAGCTGCAGTTGGCTCACTTGGCTGCAGTTGAGTAGCTCTTTTTTAATGTAAAATTGAGAAAGTTTGATGATATATTTTCTTTCATTCTTTTTCTGTCTAAGCATGACTGCCACACAATTAATCAAGTAATAAGTTCAAAGCCATTGTGACGTCATTCTGATGTGATATCTGTAATGTTTGCAAATTAAATTCCCGGCTTCATCATTAACACAACTAATAGTCTTCAACATGAGACAATAACAAAGTCTGAAAGCCATGGTTCAATGCCATGAGCTTTACATAAATTATACAAAGTTGAAACTGATTTCTTTTATTTAGTAGGACATCTTCTGTATATATCACAATACTATTTTAGTTATTTATAAGTAATACTTTTTACTTAAACTGTACAGAACAGCACAGATTTTCTTGTACATAACCCTATTCATACCTGAGATTTTGTTCTTAGTTGCATGACTTAGATGTGTCAATATGGTTTGCTTATTTTGATGTGGAAGCATACATCTGAAAAGACGTTTTGTATTTTATTTCTGTGTTCTTCTAAAAAATGTATAGAATGCAAAATATTCTGTGGTATTAATTATTTTACCTCTGAATTTTCTTATTTTTCCTAGGCAAGGAAATATTTTAAGAACTATGTAAGGTTTCCTTTCTGTTTCCACCCATTCTGATACATATTATACACTATACAGGCTTGTTTTCATTCTAAACCCCATATAGTGTGACCCTGCTACATGCCCATTCTAAAATCCTGAGAATGTCTGTTTCGTGTGTGCGTTTCCTTTCATACTTTCCATACCGAGTATTGAGCTTTGAAAATACTTATATATGCACAACCTGCACTTTTACATCCAATTACTGCAAACAACAGCTATTTCAATACTTTCAATTTTCCTATGCTTCAAAGCCTTGTTACACAGTCAACATTTGCTTGCCAGAGGGCTATAATTATGCTTCTGTTTTAGAAGAATTTATGCAAATGTAAATGGACAAAGAGAACAAATGCTTGGCATGGTAGTGTTTTAAGATTTCAACAGAGAGTTTTTATATAGAGGGAAATATTTATTTATTTATTTAATATTAAAGAATCAATTGTGGGTCTCGTATTTATACATGTCATGGTCAGTAAGGGGGTATTACTATGTGACTGTCTAAAGCAGGTGCCTGTTAAAAACGGACACACATTTGATTAATATAAACTTTGATAATTGATAGTAAATATGTTGACTGCTTAAGAGAGATGGTTGATAAATGAAGATGACCACAAACACATAATTATTCAACTCTAGATCCAAGTGTCAATTCATGTTAGAATCATGAAAATGTGAATTGGATACTGTAAAATCATTAATTTTCGTGGGGTATTAAATTTCGTGGATTTCGTGGTTCACCTCAACCACGAACTTTAATCCCAACAAACATTGATTTTGACCCTTGTTTTATTACCTGAATTGAAAATCCACGAATTCAAGTCCCAATGAACTTGTCTTTTTTACCAAAACGACGAAATTTCATCCCAACGAAATTAAATGATTTTACAGTATGTAATTATGTTTAAAGTTAAGTATTTATAAGTATAAATTAAAAACTCTAAAAGGTTAAGTGTAAGTATTAATTAGAAACTCTAAAAGGTTAAGTGTAAGTATAAATTAGAAACTCTAAAAGGTTAAGTGTAAGTATGAATTAGAAACTCTAAAAGTTAAGTGTAAGTATTAATTAGAAACTCTTAAAGTTAAGTGTAAGTAGGAATTAGAAACTCTTAAAGTTAAGTGTAAGTATTAATTAGAAACTCTTAAAGTTTAGTGTAAGTAGGAATTAGAAACTCTAAAAGTTAAGTGTAAGTATGAATTAGAAACTCTTAATGTTAAGTGTAAGTATGAATTAGAAACTCTTAATGTTAAGTGTAAGTATGAATTAGAAACTCTTAATGTTAAGTCTAAGTATGAATTAGAAACTCTTAAAGTTAAGTGTAAGTAGGAATTCGAAACTCTGAAAGTTAAGTGTAAGGTTGAATTAGAAGTATAAGTACTTGTAAGTATTAATATTGAGAGTTAGTTTCTGAGTTGTGGGAAGAAAAGTTGTTTACTGTAAAATCGTTTAATTTTGATGGGATGAAAATTCATGGTTTTGGTAAAAAAGTCCATTTCGATGGGGACCTTTATTCATGGATTTTGCATTTCTGTTAATAGATACATGGGTCAAAATTATTGTTTGTTGGGATTTGATTTCGTGGTTGAAGGTGAACCATGAACCATGAAATGTAATAATAATAATTTTACAATATTTATATTAAGGAAGTGGATTTTAATTTGATTGTGATGATGAATCATCCGTCACGGTAGTTATATACTATACACAGTATGCATTTAGACTGATATGCATGTACTACGATTCCTGTGTCAGCATTTGGCATTTTACTTGAACTTTAAAGTGTATTTGATATTTTCACACCTGCCTTTCCAATGTATCCACCATTTCACCTATGCTTTCAGCCACTTAAGAATCAACCCTATGTGTACAAAAAGTCATTGTGCTAGACTTAAAAAGGTTTTGAACAATACTGTTGTGCTTAAGTCTACTCATATTGGCAACTTTTATGTCTTTTAATTTTATTTATAACATATATTCATTTAATTGGTTCATACATTTGTTTTGTTAAAGTCATATAATATTTTATAGATTATATTTTATGATCTGCATGCTACAGTTATTCAAATTTGCATGTTTTAATTATGTTAAATTTTAATGTATTCTTTGACTCAGGCCACTTTAAAGTTTCTATATGCACCATTTCAAGTAAATATAAGCCAAAGGGAACTATGGGCTAGGATTATACATAACATAAGTTGGAAATGGCAAAAACAATAAAAACCAGAGTTGTAGTGAGAGGGAGAATACTTTGCTAAAACTATTATTAACTGGCCATTTCTGTTGAAATTCTAATGGTTCGTCAATCCCAGAATAAATTTGATATCAGAAATTCCCAAGAATACTTCCTGGTAGGACCACATGTCATTGTTAAGAAGCCAACTTGAATGTCATAATTGTGTGAGACATACAGGTCTGCTTTTAGAACATTCTTTAAGTATTCCCTGTCAGGAAGTTCAGCTTAGTTACTGTAGATCTGTATTACATATATATCCATAGCACTATGTCTATTAATCATTGATTAATACTGCCTTACAAATTGTACAGTAATTTCTTTGACATTGGTGTCTGTTATTCGGAAAGCTTTACGACTTAGTGTTTCATTAAGGTTAGATCTCCAAACATATGTACACTATCACTATTTGTGTTGTGAACAAAGCATATGAAGTGTCCACACTTTAATAAACATAGAATAAATAGGCTCATAGCCATGGGTGAGTGACACTTAGTGAAAATTTTAGACATTAAAACTAAGCATATTTTTAAGGGAAAAATACTTCAAATAGACCTTAGAAGTCGCCTCTGTGCAGTTTGGCCTCTGGACACAACCCTGATAAATGTAGAAATGTGTTAATTGATATAAACTTTCTGTGATTTTAGCCGCCGACCCTTGCTGGCCTTGCAGATCAATCTCGACAAAAACAAGCAACCAGTGACCCGTGGGGAACTCCAAACAGTAAACCAGCTGGTGATCCATGGGGAACAGCATTGCCTGCTCCTCCAGGTAACTACTGTACATTGCTTGTTCTCTATAAGTATTACAATGAGCGCATCATCTTGATGACACAATTATTGGCACATCATCGGCTTATCAACCATGGATTGGCTAATGTTACGTGCAACTAATTCAAATTATATTTCAGGCATGGGATTACAGCTCTATTAGTCTTCTAGACAGCATTAATTTTATGTGATGGATCTCTAGAAGAAGTCTTATTAATTTTTTAAAGGCAACAGTTTTAAGAATGAAACTGTTCAAATTGTCAGAATATTGATTCATTTTACCTTGGCCATTAAATGTTCATGCAGTATTAAAGTTGCATAATGAAAATCATTGGAATTTGCTGTATAAGACAGACTGGTGGTTGCTTAATTGAGGTGACTTCATGTACAGGTCTAATTGTATGTATCTTTACTTCCAGGCTCTCACAGAGCTCAACAACATGTAAGTCAACAAAATGCAACCCCTCCAAGCAATGACCCCTGGGCATCACCAGCACATCAGCCCAGTCCACAACCCCCAGCAGACCCTTGGTCATCACCCTCAATGTCCAGTCCTGTTCAACAAAGTATGTATTTGTTTTATTTTCTTGACATTCAATATATGTGTCTGTTTATTTACCTAAGATGTTATTCAATATGTTTATATTATGATAACAATGTATGATACTGTAAACTCATTTAATTTTGATGGACAAAACTTTGTGGTTCAGATAAAAAGATCAATTCGACATTAATTCAAGGGTTTTGCATTTAAGGTAATAAATACAGCGGTCAAAGTTATTGTTTGATGGGATTTGATTTCGTGGTTGAAGAAGATCCACAGAATCCACGAAATTAGATCCCCCACGAAAAATAATGATTTTACAGCATTCAATAAGTTATATTATGATAATAAACAATGTAATATTTCGGGTTTGTACTTATTCAAAGGTAAATTAGTATTTGTGATGTTCTTATTATAGGCCATTTTACTTACTGACGTTTCATAACCAAGATTTCTATTGAAATTGGTTTTGCTTGTAAATGTTCTATAGCAATTTATATTTGTCATACATGAGTTGTGTTCCGAATATAGCTCAAAATCTTGCATAAATGTTTTAAGTCATAAAGATCGAAAATGATAACAAATTATTTAAGATATATTACTTCAGCAATTATTGTTACCTGGTATATTTACCAGCTAATAATAAGCCTATGAGATCATAGTTGTTACTCATCTGATAATAAAGCATAGCTGGTTTCCTTTTGTGTGTATTACATTGTAATTAGGTTCTTCATGCTTTTTCCAAATGAATTATGTACAAATATGCTAATTAATGCACAGTTTGGTATAGCATGGTAATCATACTTTTGTATTTACAATATTTACTGATATGTTCATACACACTTGTATATATTAATGATATTGTAATGAATTATTGAGACTTTTATGACTGGTATACATAAACAATTGCTTCTTATAGAATGTGCTAAGTTGTATAATTATACATATAAATGTATTTGTATCCCGGCTTGCGCTTTAACCCTGCATCTTTCATCTCCGCTGTAGAGCCGCCTAGTGATCCCTGGGCTACCCCTTCTTCTCAACAACCGTCCCCATGGGGCACCCCCTCAGCTACCGGAGCACAGTCAGGTGGGCCGGATCCTTTCCAGTCAACAACAACCAATGGTACGTCGGGTGCAGCTGGTAACAACATAGATGATGCGTTTGATGTGCTCAGCTCGAGAATGTCCCCGGCGAAGACTTTGGAATCAACGGGTCAGAGTTTACTCATGTTCGATCCATTGGCAGGTACCTGGCTGATTGCCCCACGCAGTTTATACCATGACTTGTGTGTGTGCATATAGCTTGGATGCCTAGCATAGTTTATTTGTGTGTTTCTATTTAACTCTAGTAGTATCGCTAGTTGATCAAGGTTCGCCCTGACATGCAAGCAGTAGAATGCTGATTTTCTAAAACATGTATATATCATATCATTATTTCATTACAAGTAGTTATTTAATTCATGCTGGGACTTCATAGATCTAAACTGGGGCCTTATGATTGAAAGATTGAGGTTAAAATTCTTCGACAGCAAGTCATGAGTTTGCATCTCACGACCCTGTACTTGCTTCAGATTTCTGCCTGTTCTTTACATCGTGCAAGTACTGGTTGATAACGCAGGAAACAGGTGTCAAGAAATTTGAATAATGACTAAATGAGTAAAACAGGGAGTAGTCGTGGATATTGATGTAACATAAATAAGTGAAACTTCAATAATTTGAAGTAAGAATTTAGACCTGTAGTTATAAATAAAGTTTTAGTTCAATTCATACAATATGGTAAAGAGGAACTGTACTTCCATTATCATTTGAGAATCAATTAAGTTCATCACAAAATCATAGATTATGTTAAGATACTTCCATTACACAAAAACATATCACGGAAGTTTCGACCGATTCACACAAATATAAAGTGATTAATATTCCATAGTTACAAACGTCTGTGTGCATATTTATCAGTAACATTAATATACTATTAAACTGATAATTTCATATGCATGTATATTTGTGCATGCTAAGGATTTGATACTCGTAACCCCTGTGATGTTCTGAACATTGTTATCTGTTCCATTCAGGTCTGGTCCCATAACATACTGAGCTTGTGTGTCTTGTTTGATGTTGGTGCCATATATATCTATTACAAAATGTGAACACGAATGTTTTGGTTATCTAAATGTTACATGTTTGGTCAGTTTGCGTCACCCTTACTTTTGGGTAGGGCATACTAAGTTTTGTGTTATGTGCGTGTTACCAGACTTCTTATAGTTCTACCCAAGTTGACCTGCTAGATAGATGCCTGTTATGCTAGATAATATTTTAACAATATAAACTATGGTTAAATGGGTCAGATGTTACCCTATTGTGCCAAATTATTAACATGGATCATGAATATTCAGTGCATATGGATCATGAATATTCAGTGAACATGGATCATGAATATTCAGTGCATTTCTTCTTTATATTAGTGAACCAGATTGAACTGAAATTCATGAAACTTGAATGAGCATTAGCATGGGGCCTCAGTTTAATATGGTCTGATAATACTCTCAGATTTTGTAATTCATTAGTTAAAACTTTCTTACGGTATACAATAAGGACATCACTCAAAGATTAATGAGTCTAAGTAAAAATACACCCTGACAATACTACTAAAAGTGCCAGATATTGTTTAATATTTATTCCTTCATATACTGTTTTGCTACTGTTTGAAGTGCCCTTACAGTATGAGTATAAACAAGTGTATGAAATGCTTGCATTTTAATTTGTGTTCCTGACTGGTCATCGAACAGTTGGTCAAATTGTTTGTGAATGTAATACTAATTTCTAACATTAATGAATAGTTAGAAACTCTTTCTGTTTAATGCATACTTATACTTTCTTACATTAAAGATGATTTTAAATGTTTATATAAGTTTATAAGTCTTTATTTGACCTCATTTCTGTTAGATATTATTATTGTTAGTGAAGAATGGTAACTTACCGCAGTAAATGAAAACTGACATTGTACTTTCTCTTAAATCTGTATCATTGAATTTTTATAAAAAAAAAATTTTCAATGTGAGGTATTTTGATAGAACATGAATTGATTTTGTAGGAGCTTATTATGAATTGTGATATCCCATCTCATAAACTCAACTGCAAATTGAAATGTTTATTCAAATGAGTATATTAATGTTTTTTAGAAGAAGTAACGACGGACCCTTGGAATTTGTCAGGAATGGACTCTAATCTACCAGAACAACCTAAAAGGAACAAAACGCCGCAGGAATTCCTGGGAGCCAACTCCAATCTTGTCAATCTCGATGAACTTGTAAAATCTGATCAAAATACTAAAAAAGGTTAGACAACTCTTTTATCTATCATGCCTTTGTAAAATGGTTGAATTCATTGAACATTTATTTATTACTCCATACGCTACATTTAACAGATTCTATATAAAAGTTTGACTGTTGATAATACTCTACTCTACTAACTCTTGACTACAGTTTGAAAAGTCCCTGGTTGGATTATTAACCGAGGCTCTTGGTCATTTATGAAAAGAGATTTTCAGTGTTTCTCAATTGATAGAGATGATCAGCTAGAATTTTGAACTTTCTTGTATGTAATGAACTGATGAGTAAAGCTTAGCAGTGTACGTTGTGTGGCGTTAATCCTCTAAATTTAGTATATGTAAGTATCTTGTCTATTCTTTCATGTGATACAATCTTTATATCAATTTATTCCTACATTTCAGCCAACAACCCATTCGCACCAGCACAGTCTACGAACCCGTTTGAGCAACCAGCACCTGCTCGTGTACCTATGAGTCAATTACAGGCTAATTCATATAACACTGGATTCACTCAGACAAATTCTGCTGGACTGCTTCCAACCCCTATTATGCCAATACAGCCCATGCAGCCCCAACAACAGAGTTCTAACCCCTTCTTATGAGAGTAAGCTAGAGTAAGGAATTTCAAGGACTCATTTTATTATCTATCTCAACTATTCAAACATACAGAACATGAAGTATACTCCGTGGACATGAGACATTAGTCAACTATCTGACTGTTCAAGTTAGTCAATCTTGCGTGTCATCGACTTCATAAAATTTTGCCAAGTAAGCAAAATTTCGAATTTTGTATGAAAACCTATCATCATGTGCTCATCTGGCGAGGAAATATTGATGTTGCTATCATTTCTTCCCATTCTTTGGTAGCTTAAAACCTTATATGAATATCTGTCTTGTTAACTGTGAACTGTTGATAAGTCATCGTATAATCACATAAAACAATTCATAACTATGGCAGATTGGGGCATTACCTGAAGTCTTTGTTGAGTTGAAGAAAAAGAAATATCAGGTATTCAGCAAGTTTGTGCATTGAGTTTCTAAACTTGATGAACATGAAAGGGTTGTATGTGTTAATTTGTGAAAGAAACATGGGACTTGACGTAACTGGTGTCTAATTTGGTTCTCAGTGATGTATCAAACAGTTTCACATGTGCAGATCCAGAGGGGTGAACCTAGGGTCCAACCATCCCCAGGAATTAAAGTAGAAGTGTGGAAATCTTAAGTAAATTAAGTAATCTTAATGTATTTACATAAGTTTGTCACAGCTTAGAGTCTGATCATGACAACCCTCGAAGAAAAAATGCTGGTTAGGCCCTCTGAGTAAAATTGCTGGCCTGATCCCTTTGTAAAAAAATGAAGTTGGACCTCACCCGTAGAAGAATTTCTGGATCTGTGCATGGTTTCATGATATCTCGTGCTGTTGCATGTCTGTCAGTTGCATTTAGCTGATTCTGAGAAATACTTGTGTGTATTGTTATATCACCTATCATTGCAAGATTGTGTTGTTAAAGCGAGAATTGTTTAATCAGTTATATGTATGACATCTATGATGCTTCTGGAACTGGTGTATTCAGCTATTTTGTGTGGTTCAAACATCATTAATTGGTTGCTAGGCAACACTTTTTTGTCATTTTGCTACTGTACCTGAATTTTTTAGCAAGAGTACAGTAGTTTTAAACAATTTTTAATAGAATTTAAAATCATTACTGTATTAGCTGTATATAACTTCAGGCCACATGTTTTTCGTATAATTGTTGAAAAAATGTTCTTTGCTTTCATTCAAATTCAATTCTAGAGTTTCATTTATTATAAATTTATAAAATCAGGGTCTAAAACTGACCCTATGTAATTAGTCTAGAATTAAACAAGTTATATAGCTCTCATTAATTCAATTATTGTATTTATTAAGAGGAGAATTCAATATGAAGGAATATTACATGTGTAAACTAAGACAACTCGTATTGTAGGCCATTCTACGTTCCATACTCAGCTTGCAGTATATTTATGATCATTGATAAATTGATATATTTTTAAACTTATAATTATGATGTACAAAATGAATTGTGATATTTTTTACTTTACATGTTGTTTCCCCTACAGCATGAATCAGTGTCAGTGATTAGGAAATAAAACCGTAGTCACTTCTGCTATCTGTCAACTTGTATGGCTATTTTAAACCTGGTTTTCCAATGGAAAAACCCAGATTGCTTGATTGCTGAATTCAGCTGGTCGATGAGATCATTTGTTTGTTTAAGATATAGTTCCAAAAGTATTGCAGCTATAGTCATAAAACTTTCAAGGAGTATATATCAGCATGCAAATTTTTGCATCTATATTTTGATTTCTCTGCAGAGTTATGGCCCTTGCTTGAAAACCTAGTTTTCATGGAATTTCTATTTTTTGTTGTGATGATGTAAAATAACAAGCTAGACAACTCTCACACGTCGCAGCCTCTTACTCATTATGAATGTTGCCGTAATTATGCGATTTTGGTTAAACTTCCAATCATAAGACATAATTATTTTCATATTTTAACTTTAGTTTTAGAATGCTATTGTAAAGGAATATAAGAGATTGCTTTATTTAGTTTAAGTTCTGTGATATTTGGTTAAATTATTAAAACTAGGTATATGTAATGCATTTAATCATTCAGATGTAAAAGCTTTCACTGACTGGTTAGTTAATTTTTTTTTGTATTTGATTTTTGTTTACATTCAGGTATGGTTGGTATCGTTTGTTTTCGTCAGGATTAGCAACATTTTTTCCTCGAAAATTGTTCAGTTATATTTAGTGACCAGTTGACCTCATTTGTTTTCATAGAACTACGGTAATAATCAAAGAGGTGTTTGCATTCTAACGACAGTTTTAAAAATATAAACAATATAAATACCTCCAAACACAATAAATTTTAAAGTATAATATTATTATTACGTATCATTTGTTTATTTGTCATTCATATAATTGTTATTCATTTGGTTTTCAAGTTACAGCTTAGGAAACATTGGCAATATTCACAACATCTATTTTAACTCCCATTTAGTATTAAAATTATGTGACAGAAATATTAAACATACTTTTTGGTTATGAATTTTTGTCACTTTTCCATACAATCATATGAGTTCTCTCCCCTGTTTTTCATGTTACTGGTGTCAAGAAGTTAGGTAATGAAAATGAAAAATTTTTTTAGGACATTCAATGAATGTCAATGTTTTTGAATGTCTTTGTACATTACTGATTATCTGTGTCTTTTATTTTGTCATGTGTCTGTGTTGTTTTACAAGTCAATTGATGAAAAATAGTGTAAATCCCCATGTATTGCACGCATGTTTTTCAACCAAGAATAATGATGAATCCTTTTCGCGGGTGTATTCCAGGTCTCAGAATGGGCAAAATCAGAATTTATCGTTATCTACTGGCCTGGTAGTTTTCAAGCCTGTGTTCGGTTTAGACTTTTGAATCCTGAAGTTTCCTTCAATCTTATACATTGAAAAATAGAATTTCAGGCTTTGAAACTGGGGTTTTCAAGTCTTGTAAAAAAATTTATTTCCAGGCCTAATCTAAAAATCATCTTTTACTTAATTTTTTTTTACCTGCATGCTATCTAAGGACGCGGGCAATACATGAGGATTTACGGTAGTTTCTTTCATTGTGTACAGAGTGATCAATAGGATGTACTTAATGCTGTGATATGTCAGTGACTATGGAGATTTATAGATTATCATTGGGTGCTCATAATCTCATTGTAAAGAGTTTAGATCAAGTGTAGTTTTAATTTATGTTTTTTGATTTTCCGATAATTGAGCAGAAAAGTGTAATATTTATTTCTAACCATATCAGCTCAGATAGAAACGTCAATCTTGCATCGACTTGCAGTCAACTATACTAAGTCTGGTGATGCCAAATCTGAACCTCATTGCATAGGCATACTGTAAAATCATTTAATTTCGTTGGGACAAAATTTTGTGGTTTTGGTAAAAAAGACAATTTCGTTGGAACTTGAATTCGTGGATTTTGCATTTCAGGTATCAAAACAAGGGTCAAAATCAATGTTCATTGGGATTAAAGTTCGTGGTTGAAGTTTGTGGTTGAAGTGAACCACCAAATCCATGAAATTTAATCCCCCACGAAAATTAATGATTTTGCATTATCCTGCAGTATCTTTCAATAATCATACCATGTATTTTATTATGATCAAATTATAAGATTCTTCGCTTCAATCTTAAGCTACAATTTAAATTCGTATGAATTTAAGTGACAATAATGTTCATTAAAACACTTCTATAGCTAACACTTTAGTATGTACAGTTAATGAGTGAGTTCAAGATATGATTCATCTTAAGATGGTCTATGAAATACCGTCTGAAGGTATGAACGAAGTCAATGTTCTACTGTTACTGTAGTTATTATTAATTTATATCATGGTGAACTATACTAGGCAATTATAACACACCTAGTTTTATACTTAGAATCATGGTATCTAATTATCTTGTATGGGAAATTTACAATTCTTCAAATGGTTGTGTTGAGCATGTAAATGTTTAATGTGAAGTATTACTGTTGTAGGCCTGCTTTCTTCTACTCATCAGTTTCCTAGTAAGTCTCTCTTCTCGCTCTCTGTTAATATTTCTTGATTACCAGGTACTGTTACATATATATAATATAAATTAAGTCTTCGTTAATATATGTCTCAATGAGTTTGCTTATAGCAGGTAGCTGTTGGAAAGTAATTTTATTTGTATAAAAAATGACTAATTGGGATTAAATATTATTTATCACTTATAACAGGTGTTTGCTTAATTGACATTAGTCATAAACACCAAATTTACTTTTTGATGATAATGAAATAATCATGATGTGATTCAGTGTTACACCATGCCATATGTTTGTTTGTGTTCCATGTTGTTCACTCTATGTTATAAAATATTTTCTTAAGATCTGATTTTTAGACTGACTTTTGTTGTTATAATTGAATTTTATAGAAAAGTTGCTCATGCATATGGTGTAGCCAGTACACAGGGTACCTAAAACAAGGTCATCTTAGTTTGTTATTGAGAAGTGAAAGTTATGTTTGGATATTTTCAAGACCCGATACAAGCTTGACAACTTCAAATGTTTGAAGAGGACACATTTGTCACATGATTAAATCATGGTCTCTTATGTATGCAAATGTTTCATCATGCATTGTCTATCTGAAAAATTTAACACATACTGAAATCATGTTGATTGTAATATTTGGATGTTAGATGCATTTCAAGTTATGACGCAGTTTGTGCAGTTTATGGTGTTTTGATGCATCTTTTCATTACAAATTTAGGAATAAATGCAGGATTTAGTGTTTATAATCCATATTTTCATTACAAATCAAGGACTTGGCCCAGCTTATAGTGTTTTAATGCATCTTTTCATTACAAATTAAAGAGTTTGCGCTGCAGTATAGTTAATTGATCCTTCTTTTCATTACAAGTTCAAGGACTTGGCCCAGCTGTTTGTGTATTGGAGCATCTTTTCATTACAAATAAAAAACTAATTTAGCTTAGCGTTTAGTGTTTTGATGCGTCTTTCCATTACAAATCAAGAAGTTTGCGCTGCATTTAAGTGTATCAATTTTCTTACTTACCTTACAGTTACATTCATCCTTTACTATGCTACTGTACATTGTGTGTTATATCCTTTGCCTAGACCCCAGTCAATATTAGTCAAATACTGGGAATTTTTGGGCAATTTTCATAAATAAAATCATTACTGTTGTTTCTCTACCTTGTTAAAAACTTGGCTTCTGTCACTGTAATATGCTTTGATTATCATGAATATTAATCAGGGGTATCAATTTTCCGGATTAATCTGGAATTTCAAATCCTGAAAGAGTCATGTTTTCTGACCAAAATAAAAGTCATTTGATGAAAATGTCTTGAGAAATGGCAAAGTAATGGTCAATTTAGTCTGTTATGAAGAAAAATATCTTAATACAAAATGCTTTAAATATAGAAACAATGTGGTTGAAGGTTTCTTGTTTGTCGAAAATGTTAGATCACATAGGATATTCCTGATTATAAATTTGGCTGCGTTGACACCCCTGATTAATAGAATATTAATATAAAATGAATATCAGATTATCAGATGTACAGTTTTGTGTCCTGATTAAATGTATGTATACTTGTTGAAGAACTATATTGTTGTATGTACACATTTAGCTTTTGATGTATTTATTTGAAAACATATTTTATTTTTGTACTTGTAATATTAACAATGCGTAATATATAGATAAAATATTATGTACAACATTAGGTATTGGTTAATTAAGCTCATTGATTGGATGATTGACTGCTCTCAGAGTTGAGAGTTTTGAGAGATCTTGTATGGTTGTTTGTATTGGAAATATAACCTCAAATTGAATGGTATCCTTTTTGACTCATCTGGTTATCTCCCTTTATAAAATTCAGTTATTTCTAGATATGTAACTATAGGTCAACTTATCAATCTGTCATGAAATTGAAGTAGTTTCCAGTGTGCAAATTCTGTCTGAATATTTAAATCAATCCATAACTATTGATAGATTGGCTACCAATAGCGTAGAAGTACCAACTCAGTTATGATGATTTTTTATCTATTCTGAATCCTTGTTAGATAAACAAGTGATTTTCTCTTTCAATGAGTAGTCGGTAAAAGCATAGTAATGAAAATAATCTTTATCAGTTATTACTGATCGAAATGATTTGTACCATATCAGTACCATTTTAAAGAAAATATAAAATGTGTGTGTAAATTTATCTTGATACATACTTACTATACTGTAATGACAGTGGCTTTGACCTATCGTTACACCTCTAGTTTTCACTGAAACCAGTCCAATACAGTCCACAACTTTGTGCCTGTCAGTGATGTTAAGTATGTTGTTTGAATGCTTTTGATTGCATATAAAATGTTACTTCATATACAAGAAATCTCAGATATTTTATACCATTATGATCAATCAGAAATATTAGCAAGTTATTAGCAATATAGAACTGCACTTAATTCAGGGTTAGAATAGCTTGGCTATTTTGACCTGAGTCTGACCTTTATGCAAGAATATATAACACGGTTCATGCTTTGAATATATCAATTTCCGCAAGCAAATCGTGCGATATCTGTTTTTCAAATTTGTGTTTGTATTACATCTCGAGCGACTTCGTGATACTCACCGATTATAAAAACATACAATCGGTATTGTAAACGTAGGCAATATATCGACTGTTAAATTATGCTAATCAAAAGGTCAAGGCTTGTGTCAAATCGACCAAGCTATACTTTCGATAGACACTTATAGTCAACAGGACTATCTCAATAAAATCAGATCCTAACATTTGCTACATTTCTTTACTGTTAAGTAGCTGTAAAGTAGAAAAAACCAAAAGGGTCTGATTTTACATCCCCGAAAATCTAGCAGTGACTCCACTCCCGAAATCTGCATGAGCAGAGTGTTGCTTGGGTTTTCGAGGATGCTGATTTTAGTGAGATTGGTCAACAAGTATGAATGGGTATTATAGGAAGTAGCGGTTTTTAACTGGATGGGATAAACATAAGACTTCAAGCAAAACCTGGTCCTGTATTGTATGTTTCTTCATGAATATTTGAGCCATGGTCATACAGCATGGCAGGAATGTTTTACAGTATGTGAAGTTATGTGTATGGAATTTTAGTTCCGTTTTTTATTCAGTATTTCTAGCGGTCTATTTATAATACTGAGTAAAATTGTTAAATCATTACATCAGTGTGTTAATTAACTTAATTGGCTAATTTCAAAGCTTTGATTGTACTCCAACCAAATTATTCCATTGGGAAAAACCTGGTTACTATTTTGGCAATTCGGCAGGTTTGTTAGCATTACCGAATCTTAGCTTGCACCTACCTCTTGAAGTATTTTACTCATGGTCCTGGAACTCTGAAGGAATATTAATGAGCTTGTGAAGTTGTGTAGGGAGTTTCCACTAAGTTTTAGCAGTGTTTTGGCAACCTGGTTTTATGAAACATTTCTTGTTTTCACTACTTAATTCATCAGTATGTCAGAATAGATGCAGAAATGAATTGACTTTGCTCGTGCTAAGCTTATTATGAATCTCTGGTATAGTGCAAACAAATTTACCTTTGAAGTCCTCAAACCTTGATTAAGCATAATCAAACTAAGATTTTTTCTTGTCTAAAAATAAATTTTGGCCTTAGTTTTCAAAAGCGAGAAATATTACAATTTATTCTAATTGTACTATAAAGACTAATCTTAACCACCGGCAAAGCAAGAGTTACTGGTACACACAGAAATTGATTAATTCCATGCGAAAAAAGCATGTAATACATTCATACATAAGGTCAAGGACTAGTTTAATTTGTGCGCACTATATAAACTCTGACCCTGGTAGGGTAATGTTAGCTGTACATCTACTTTGTCTTCATTCATATACTGGTTCAGATAGTCAGCGCCTCGTGTATTTGTCTCAATTTACAGTTATAATTATATATATTATAGCCAAGAACTTATTTTAAATTTTTATATAGTGTAAATGTTGGCGTGCTTGTCGATGTGTCAGATTTTGTATACTGGATGGAAATCTTTGCATCTTTCTTCATGGAAACATGTATCTGCCGAAGTCTTAATAAAATATTACCATATGTTACTCAGCTTGTTATTGTTTGTTATGCCCCCCCATCATTTATGATGTTGATTTGTCGGTCTGTCGGTAGACCAAATCATTTTCGTTCATTAACTTAAGAATACTTCGAACTAGGATCCTCAAACTTTACATTGATGTTGGCCAACAACATTGATGTAAGTATGTCAAAGGGTCAAGGTCATTGTTACGTTTAGCATTTTGTATTATTTGTCTGCCAAGGTACATGTTTTACAAATGCCTCTTGTTACATGATCACATTTATATGTCTTCATAATTTATGTACAAAATGAACATGTTCCATCTTCATTGTAATTGCTAGTATATATGAGTACAGTAATTGTTGCACATTTGATAGCACAGAACAGTACAGCATGGTATGCCTCTATAAACTGAAGTATTGCTGACGTGGAAGCAACTAGAAAATATGCTTAACAACTTTTCTAAGTCCTCATTTTCATGTATCCATAACTTTTTTATTATATACAGTAAAGTTATAAACTTTCTCATGTGAAATGTGTACAACAAAGACATTATAATCCACGTCTCGAAATGTCAGATTTTCACCTAGTTTGCTCGTCACGAGATTGACGTCCGTTTCATGCTTTTTTGACGCCATGTGTTTACATATTCATGTCGTATGTTAAAAACGCCTTCAAAGTATGTCCAATTACTAACCAATTATGAAAAACAGTTTAAAAATTATTGAGCTATCACCGTTGTTAGTGGAATGATGTCAGAAAAAATATGAAGTGACTTCAGTACGGTACAGAGTAGCATTTTGTGTCGACAATCAAGAATAATTACCTTAACATCCAAGTTTGATTGATTTTCAACGTATAAACACGTCTAGGAGTGTTTAATTCAAGGTAAGCGTATCGTTTGCTTCTATATAATCTATATAATGATGATTGTGAGAACGTTTCGCTCTTATTGTGACGTTATGACGTAAAAACACTCTACACCGACGTCACATGACAACTCTGCGTCCAGACGGTAAAATTTAATTAGTCTCTTTGTTCAGCAATGCTCCCCCTTTGACGTTCTTGACTGTCAATAGAAACGTCACACTACATGGTGGTTATCCAATATATCAAAATCTGTCTTTGCGACTTTTACTTTCTTTCGTTCTTATGTTTGAGTGTGTTCATTCAATAAATTTAAATCGAACACGACTTTTTGTTGCACATTTCTGCACACCTATAACACACGCAAATCATAGCAAAATTTCAATAGGCTACTTGCACGGTTGACAAAGTTATTTGTAACCATTTTCTTCAATAGTATTGTCTATGTAAGTTAACACATAATAATGCAAATCTTGTTTAAAATAAAGGCCTTGCTCGGCATGCTCGACAATAGATGAAAACTTGTCAGAGTGAAAAAATGTTAAACAAAAGACAGGACTCAATAGACCAAATATAAAAATGTACCAGGTATTGTCGATTCAAAGATGTCTGTCAAAACCGCCATAATGTTCCATCTCTGAATAGCTAATTGCACCAAGTATAACCTCTACGCTAAAGGACCATTAGCTTTTTAATCATTTAAGTGTATTATTGAAGGTAGAATTTAATCCTGACATACCTTTAATAATCGACCAGGGTGAATGTTTGTTTACGAGGTTGTGACAGAGATCTTTGAATCAACTATACATTGCATGTGAACAGATTCCAGTTTAAAAATTTGGCAGTAGGAATGAGATTCAGCCAAACATGTTGTGATTTTTGTCTGCTTTGAATCAAAGGTTTGGGCTTACACTACGTTTTTGTTTGCCTTACTGGTATGAACCACGAAATCCACAAAATTTAATCCACTTCGAAAGATTTTACAGTATCTGGTCTGTGAGCTTGTTTGATTGTGGTATATATTTCAGGAGGAGAATAAAGATGAGGCACAAACAGAAGAAGATGAAGAGAACATGCCTGACTATAATTCAGGCCTGGTATTTTTCAGACTTGTGCCTGATTTTAGGTTTTTTGAATCCTGAATTTTCCTCCTTTGTAACATTGTCTATATTGAACAGTTGTGTTTCAGGCTTTCAATGTGGTACACCCACCTAAACAAAGAAATAATCTAATCTGCCTTGGTAATTGCCTTGATTTCAATGTAGTACACACACCTAAACAAAGAAATAATCTTATCTGCCTTGGTAATTGCCTTGATTTCAATGAAGTACACACACCTAAACAAAGAAATAACCCAATCTGCTTTGGTAATTGCCTTGATTTCAATATGGTACACACACACCTAAACAAAGAAATAATCCAATCTGCCTTGGTAATTGCCTTGATTTCAATGTAGTACACACACCTAAACAAAGAAATAACCCAATCTGCTTTGGTACTTGCCTTGATTTCAATGTGGTATACACACAACTAAACAAAGAA
Organism: Spisula subtruncata; assembly: GCA_963678985.1. NCBI lineage: Eukaryota > Metazoa > Mollusca > Bivalvia > Venerida > Mactridae > Spisula > Spisula subtruncata. Next base: position 62,884,974 of record OY787660.1, read on the forward strand.
ATAACTCATCTGTCTTGGTAATTGTCTTGATTTCAATGTGGTACACACACCTAAACAAAGAAATAACTCATCTGCCTTGGTAATTGCCTTGATTTCAATGTGGTACACACACGTAAACAAAGAAATAACCCAATCTGCCTTGGTAATTGCCTTGATTTCAATGTAGTACACACACCTAAACAAAGAAATAACTCATCTGCCTTGGTAATTGCCTTGATTTCAATGTAGTACACACACCTATCTGCCTTGGTAATTGCCTTGATTTCAATGTAGTACACACACCTAAACAAACGTATGGAGAAAAAATCCTTGGAGTTCAATAGAAAGCAAATTTATCAGTAAGTACAGCTAATCCAACTGACCCTCCGGTGAAAAAAACTTAGTTTGGTGCAAGGGTGAGAGAAAAGGGCTCTCAAAACAAGTGTTGTGTTTACATTCAATATTGGGCATTATGCCTTAGTATGTACTATTATTGTTAACAAATTTGTTTTTGTACCTTATGGAATTGGTTATATAATGTAATTGTCAAATCTTGCTCAAACAACAGAAAAGAAAATGTTCTGAAATGAAAGTCTCTGGTATATAAACAAAGAAGTGCATTAAATGTTTAGTGACACTATAAACAAATATGACGGACAATTGATGCCAGATGTGAATCCCTGAACTTGAAAAGGTAGGCAGTCCAGCATCATCACCAATATTATCACCAATATCATCATCATCACCAATATCATCACCAATATCATCACCATCATCATCATCATCACCACCACCACCACCACCACCACCAATATCATCACAACCAATATCATCACCACCACCACCAATATCATCATCACCAATATCATCATCACCAATATCATAATCACCAATATCATGATCATCACCAATATCATCATCACCACCAATATCATCATCATCATCATTACCAATATCATCATCATTATCACCAATATCATCATCACCACCAACATCATTACCAACATCACCAATATCATCATCACCACCAACATCATCATTACCAATATCATCACCAATATCATCATCATCACCAATATCATCATCATCATCACGATCATCATCTCTAATACCATCATCACTAATATCATCATCATCATCATCATCATCATCGTCAACCTCAATGTCAACATCAACATCATCACCAACATCATCACAAATATCATCATCACCAATATCATCATCATTACCAACATTGCCAACTTCATCATCACCAACTTCATTACCAACATCATCATCACCACAAATTGATAAAACCTGAATACTAATGCAATTGAAACCCCACCCCAGCCTGGGGGAGGGTTGGGGATAGCGGGAATACTCTGGGGTTTTGACCTTTCTGATTTCCCCTTGCTAGAGAATGTGTGCGGGGATTTTGTTTCACACCAAAAACCGTGAAAATATAGCTGTGACCATGTATCTATATCTATACAATGCGTGCGTGACAATTTGCTGGTTTAGGGCAGGGAGTAATTGACGAGGGTTTTACCTTCTGCAAGGTACCTGGGGCAGGGGTTTTACCAACAGTTTAAACAAGACCAAGTAAAAATGCCCACCTTCCATAAGGCTTGTGACTGGTGGTTCAATTGACTGCTGCAAAAATAAGACGACACTTGGGTGCTTTAAAAAATGGTCACAATATAGGTCTTTATATTGAGGTTAATTTTTGAGATGATTTTATTATCGAGGTGGTCTTCCTGTGATATTTTGCTGTATTGTATCTTATATTTAAAATTTGTAACTGTGCATCCACGTTTTTGGTAGTATTTGGAAAACGGTAAACCCGGCGACGACCGAATAGGGTTGGGCTTTATTCAATGCGCCGGCTTACGCATGCGTACCCGGATGTTTGTTTCCTCCAAAACGAAGCATTTTCCAAAGAAAAAAACAGAAAAAACACTTTATGTGTAGTTGAATGCGGTGTGACAACGCTTGCATTTAAGAATATACAAATAAACGTGTAGATATAGCTATATTTGGCACTGCCATACGAAGAATAAACTGAAAACAGACTGATAATTCGCATCTAGTTTGCTCCCACCCACTTGCCATGCTGCACGGCCAATACACTGTGTGTACGTCTAATACATAGCTAGTTAGCGTGGACCTGTGTTGTGTATTGCATGTGTAGTCAATTGGAATTTATTGACAATTTGCGTGTCTCAAATGCACCTGACACAAATGATTTTGAATGATAAGGAAAGTCAATAATTTTGACCAATTTGTGTGATTCTGGTGCAGTGCATATGCAAGTTTTGGACGTTATTGAAGTATTCATCATGTGATTTATATTCGTTTAATGTTTGTAATTAGGTAGCGTATAACACAATGAGTGAAGACAATCCACCACCCCTGCCACCACGGTCTGTGTTGAGACAGCACATTCCTGGACCTACTGAACATGCATCAGCCATGCAACAACATGATCTCCAACTTTGGCAGCAGATTTCACTTCCTCAGCCACAACAAGCTGCTGGAGTTGCAATGCCAGTTGGTATTGGGTTCGGCAGCAGACCTCAACAACAAGTTTGGACAGACCATTCATCAGCTTTCTCACAGCGGGGATGGCAACCCTTTCCACAGGCGCATACTCAACAGAGTCCACAGGAACCTCAGGAAATAAATCCTCAAGTTGTCAGATCACAACAGCAGAACTGGCCTACAGGTGGTGAAATGAACCAGTTACAACTCCAGCAGTTGCAACAATTGATATGGTTGCAGCAGCAACAACAACAGCAGCAACAACAACAACAGCACCAAATTCAGATTCAGCAACAACATCCTGCTGAACCAAATTTGCAACATCATTTAGATCCTATCGGACATGGACACAGAGAAGAGCAGTCACATGAAAAGTTTACCAAGTCACCATCTCCCCAAATTGAAGAGAACAGAAATTCTCCAGCTGTTGGTCGGCCATTTATGCATAATGTCACAAGCCCCCAGCAACAATTATGGCAGCAGCATCCTCAAGTAATGCACCAGTATGATATGCCACACGGTGAACCTCAACATTCACAAGCATACCAACATACTCCTGCATCTCATCACCAACCTCTGTTCGCCCAGCAACAGTATGTACAGCCAGCTGTATGGCAACATTCACCATACAGCCAAGTTCAAGTTCAGCACCTCAGACAAAGTACACCACCTATTCAGCAGCATGTAATATGGCATCAGCAACAACAGCAACAGCTTCAGCAGCATCAACTGCAACAGCAGCAACATCAGCATCCTCAGCCCCATGCGGAACCACCTCCACCATATTCTCCTCCAACCAACAGCTTCCTGGAGAAATCGCCAATCAAAAGGGATTACGAGGCTAGAAATGAAGGTGTCAGTTTATTCAACAGTAGATTACCAAATGAACCAACAGTAAGTAAGATTGAGAAAAAAGCAGAAACAACCGTTTCCACAGTAAGTTCTGTTGGTATGACCCCTTCTGCACCACCGTTGAGTCTTAATCCTACAGTGAATGAAGCTCCAAAACAAATCAGGATATTAAGTAAACACAATCCAAGTATTGAGGACAAAAGTGCTTTCAGTGCTCAGCCTCCAAGAACTCAGGAATCGTCCTTTCCTACTAATACTACAACGCAGACAAGTCAACAGAGACCAATACAGGGTACACCTACCTCAAGTACATCTGTTAGACCACAAAGTTTCAACCCGAATCCTCAGATTAATCCTTACCAGAATTTGAATCCACAAAGTGTGATCAACAAAAACTTGCAGGAGTTATATGGTAGTCAGAATGCTTTGAGAGCAATGAAAGATGGAAATTATGGTCAAGGACCCAACATGCATCAGTTTAGACCCAGGTCACCTGGCTCCTTGGTCAGAAACCCTCCACCGAATCAGCATTTGACAAATAATGTCTATCAAAGGAATGCTCCTATTCGTAAGTTTTATAATTATTTTCAAATACTTTATTTCTTGCACTAATATTTACAGTACTTGATTGCATAACGGTAACCATACTGACCTGCTTAATAGATAAACAAAATTTGTTAAAACACCAATGAATTTTATCATTTTCTTTTGAGATGGAATTACAAAAAGCAAAGACATTTTGAAACCGCCAAATAGAGAAAATGATGTTTTAATAAAGAGATATTTATTAAACTATTAATAAAGAAATATTTATTAAACTATAAAACTGGTGTTATATTAAAAGACAACAAGTCAACAGTTGAATTAGGCAATACATGAGTTTACAAGGATCCAGTTAATATTTACTGACTATAATAATGGTAAAATGTATATTGCCAAGAGTTTAGTTAAGTTTTGATTAATTTTGTGATCATGAATTTCAATTTCTTAACTCTGGTGAATTGCTAAATATTTCAGCTTCAAATTTCCATCGTGTTGAGAATGTGGAAATAAACATATTTGTACAAGGACTAAATCCCAGGACAAGAGTTGATAGTATAAGGAACTACATGGAAGTCATTGGCCGACCCGCTGCTGTAAAAGATCATATGCTGTTCAACTTAGAACATACTGAAGCACTTGTCATCTTTCAACAAAGACCAGGTATACACTTAAATCTTGTTCAAAATCAATTATGTTTGATCTTTTCTGCTCATCTAAGTGCACTATTTTTAAATTAATTCTTCTGTGGTCCCCCTTAGGAATAGCATATATGGTAGTTTGTCAAAGTCATGAAGAATGTTACTGCTAGCCCGTTAGGGTTATTAAAGTCGGATAAATTTTAAATGCTAAATATTGTTTACTCTTGTGAATTGGTTTCTGGTGAATTATATGAGAAATATGCTGATTTACGTATTACATATTAACTATTTCATGGTCATTTCTGTCAATATACATATCAAGAACAGCAACGTTTTGCTAATGTTATATTAAATAATGCCATTTTAGTTATCTTGAAATCATGTTGATATTTGCCTTAATTTTACACCAATTGTCTTCTAAGATCACCATCAAATTTGGTCTTATTAGCCAACTTTGCTACATATCACAACCATTATTTTTAAATAATTTCGAGGGCTCGGTGCAAAACTATGGTAACTACATTGATTTATAGAGGCACATACCATAGTTTTGCGCTGAGCCCTCGATTTATAATCAGATTTTCAGCAAAATAGCATCATGTTAGGTTATGATAGTTAAAAGAGTAGGTGTCTGTATTATTGATAAATTAAAAAGGTTACACAACTTTTTAATATGCTGTAAAATCATTAATTTTCATGGGGGATTAAATTTAGTGGATTCCGTTGTTCTCTTCTACCGTGAAATTAAATCCCATAGTACAATAATTTTGGCCCTTGTATTTATTACATGCAAAATCCATGAATTTACGTCCCATCGAAATGGTCTTTTTTACCAAAACCTACGAAATTTCGTCCCATCGAAATCGAATGATTTAACAGTAATGAAAATTTATTTTAGATATGATGAAACTGAAGCAGAATGTGAAAGCTCGTAAATTAGACGGTTTTAGTCTTGAGATAATTGAGATGCCACCAGCTAGAGGAATAGTGGTTACATCTGACTCACACATACGCAGCAGAGAGGCACTCGTTTATTACTTTGAGCGTGAATCTATCGGAGGTGGACGTTTGAGGAAAAATGGAGAAAAAGAAACTGAGGATGGATGCTGTTTATTGGAGTTTGAAGACTACAAAGGTATGAGGTTTAGGGGTGTTTTAATTATGTGTTGATGATGAAATATTTATGATTATTGATCTAGTCTTAACTTAATAGTTACTAAAATAATCATAATCATTACTTATACTAAAGTGTGCTTTTCAGTAGGAATGGATATTTTATAGTCTTTGGTGATTTTTTCATGTAATTTTAGACTCAAAATATATTGAACTGTTAGATGGTACTTAAAGGAAAATGGAATCTTAAGGTGAATGGGATCTTTCATTATTTTTATAATTACTGCTGTCAAACAAATTAGACTCAATTTCAAATAATTTATAATTGATTTTGTAATTGATTTCATATTAAACAATTTTCAAGAGATATAGGATGAAATGTTTCTTATATCATATGCTCAAGATAATAAGTTTTTTAATTGTTTCTATTTTACTCTACACCTTATTCAGTGGTACAACGCCTGTGTGCGTCCCATCGCCAACATCGTGTGGATGGTGTGATGTTACGTGTATCACCATACTATCAGTGTGAGAATGGTGCAATCTGGGATATGAGTTTACATATTGTTCCTGTACCTAAACCAGTCAATATTCAAATACTTCCTGATCAATTGGAGTTTGTCAAAAAGTAAGTCAATTCAATTTGATACACCTTAATGAATATTAAAAACTGATGACTTGAATCTTTTGACTGTTTATTAAGAAAACTAGAATTGATTGCTTTCTGCCTACATTAAAGTGATATACTAGATTAAGATATTCAAGGAAAGTCAGTGGTTGAAGAAAAACATGCTTGACTCAGTGAGTCGTCAGTTTGAAATGCATCCCCCACTGGCCGCCAGAAGATGTGTTATTGATATTATGAGCTTTGAATTTCAGACATTGTCAGCCACAGTTTGCTGCTCGTCTTCATGACAAGTATGCCGACATCTCATTCTCAAAGGACCATGTTACAGTGAAATGTATACTTCGACAAACTATGCCTAACTATCGTACATTAGTCCGAGGCTGGGAAACAGGAGTACAGGAAGCTGTAGCCAAATTCTTGGCAGGAAATATCGACCAATCAGATTTTGGCGTTCCTGAAATAATATGGGACAAAATCACCGAGTTTATCAATTCAGGTATGGGTAACTTGTGATATTAAATAAATGTGTAAATGCATATTTTTGTAGCCCTGAACAAAGTTAGAAGATAATACTGTAGAACACATGTTTTGTCCTAACCTGTTGTGTCCTAACCTGTTGATTACACACTGATAAAAAAATAAGAGAAGATTCTCAGGAAAAACAAATTCTGGTTTTGCCAATCCTGAAATCTGGACACAATAATGCATTGACCGTAGCTTTCAATTTTCAAAATCATTTAGTGTCTTTCATATAAAGGTTGTGTTCATAGAAATGCACTAAACTTTGCAGTAAGCTGTGCTTTCAGGCCTAGGTGCTGTTTATAGTATAAGAAATGAGAGTAGTAGTAGTGAATGCAAGGACTGAGAAAAATGGGACATGTTCATTATGAACAAAAGTTATTACTAAATTTTTTTGTCATTTTAGGTAAACCAGAATTCAAGGACTTACTTGTTAAGCAAGATAGAGACAGAAAAACAATCAAGTTTGTCGGGTTCAAAGCAAACGTAAAGAACGCTAGCCAGGTCCTTAATGATAAAATTGACGTGTTATCTCGGGAAGCGAGGAGAAAGACTGAAACGAGAAAAGTTAAGTCTGTAGAGAAACTGGTAGTACTGGAGGTCCAGGGAACATTTTGTGCAATAAGTAAAATGTACGGAGATATGAAGATACACGTTGAAGGTAATGCTGTGACTGTTGAAGGTGATCCTGCTGATATACCAAATGCATTCATCGAGATGTACACGGAATGTGACAAAGTTACACCTGTCGAGTACAAGCATTCTAAAACACGAGAGTGGGTTAACTTTGCTAAGAGAGAACAAACTGGTAAACATATTCAGAAGAAGCTCGATCAGAAGAATTTGAAAGGCAGTTGGGAGATTACTGGAAATGGTATAAATGTTTATGTTCCGAAGGATGGTAAAAGTGAAGGTGTTCGTGATGCCATTTTAGGGGCAATTTTAGAAGTTTCAATTCCTGTGGACAAAACCTCGACAGATTTATTAAACTCTGAAGTGTGGGGAGACTTTCTCATCGATAATCGTCGAAAATTCCAACAAAAAGCTGATGTGTTCACTAAAAAGCTTCAAGCGGTTATTATTGTCGGTACGGACGACGTAGTGCCTCATATTTCTAAGTTAATCAAAGAGTTTCTGGACTCTAAGTCTATTAAAACCGTGACAGTGCATTGTGATGCGACTGTGTGTGAGTTTGTTTCAGAATGCTGGACTGATGAGGATTATGAAGAGGTTCAGAAAAATGACATCATTGTCAGGCGAAAAGGTGAGCAGGTTTATACCAATGTTTCAAATTGATCATTATGAGTTTGATGAATTTTGTGGGTAGTTTGATATCAACATAGTTCAGTTTCTTGCCCCTGAAGGCTATGGTAATTGAATTTTTATAAGATATTGAGAAATTTTACTTGGCATTTGGAGTTGTGCATCTGAGGTTGTTTTAGAAAACAATAGTTATGAATCAATAGGGGTATGAAATTGTGATATCAGAAACTTAAACAATATTTTATAAGGTAAAGTATTTGTTTATTATAGTGTCTCCCCTATGGAAAAGCCAGCCAATTCCACTTATGAAATACCTATCTTTCTTGAGTACAGTTTTTCCCGAGTCCCTTTTTTTAATGACAGGCGCGTTGCAGAGATAGGCCAACAGCAACCATTCTTTAACTAGCTGGCGGCTCACCTACTGACTACATGAGTTCTCACACAGCTTCCATTGGGATTTGAACCTTCAATCTCATGCTTCAACTTATATATTACTATTACATGATATTTATTTCAGCAAATGGTATTGAACTAACTGGTCTCACAGAAAACCTGATCAAGGGTAAACAAAAGCTGGATCTGAAGTCAGACATGGGTTAATCGATTTAAGTAATCATCATGATTAATAATCGATTACTTTTTTGCATTAATCATCATTAATCAGTAATCATTGATTTTTCTGATTAATGATTAATAATTTAATCGATTATTGATGAAAAAAGGCAGTAATCATGATTATTTTACGATTACTTTATGATTACTTCAGGTTCAATATGTGTTTTATCTAACTTTATATAATTGTCATATTAATGAAAAATTATTATCTGAGACTGACCAATAGAAATAAATTAACAGGATGCAAATTAAAATGTAATATGTTTACTGCATCTACTGGAAATTATCAGTTATAAATAAACTAATTGATTTTATGTACATAGAAGTTATTTACAAGTAAGTTGAAGTACCGTAACAAAAATTAAAAACTTTTATCATTCTGCAATTTAAGTAAAATAATAATATGACATGGCAATTGTTGTCTATAAGTATAACTGTTTTAACATGTCAAAAATTACACTTTGATCCTTTTTAGTATGGTTTGTCTATAATGTGTCAAAATTTACACATTATCCATTTATATGGTGTGACAATTATCACCTATTAAGTAATATAGTTGTACCCAATGTCATGCTCAGAGCTACAATATACCAGTCCTGCCTTAGGCAAAGTAACAATGGGGAAAGATGAAATCTTTAAATATTGTTCAAGCAATGCATACATATTTTGGGTATTGTTCAACCCTTCAAAAAACTAGCACACTGAGTAGAACTTTCATACTTGTATTTGAGCATGTAAGTTTCTTATACTTATAAGTTGTTTTGAAACTAGTTAGAACCCTTGAAGTGAAAACATTATGTTTCTGAGATTAAATTGCACTTTTTGCAAGGGTAGAACTAACTATATTGGTCACTGGTCTGGCAGTAAATAAGTATCAAATTTGTAACAGAAAGAGCTACGGTTTCTTCAAGACTTTAACGGGTCCTTCTTAATTTTCACTTGCCTCAGTTTTTATAAATCACTTTGCAAATTTATACAAATTCACAATATCTATTCCAGGAATCCAGAATACGATCTGAATTATGCAAGTTTTATTCTGCAGCATTCAAATATAACTTTGTGACTTTCAAGACTTGCGTTTAAAGTTGCATTGTATTAGTTTAATGAACATACTAAAATAAAGATTACCCCCCTTTATCCGTGTTACGTGATTTTAACTTAAATTTAAAACATGATTTCATTCCGTTCAAATTTTCAAAAGTAATCATTTATCATTCGATTACTTCAATTGGTGATTAATAATTTAATCGATTAACAGTCATTTTCTTGGTAATCGATTAATAATTGATTATCCAAAAATGTCTAAATAATCGATTAATAATCGATTACTTTTCAAAGTAATCGAACCCATGTCTGTCTGAAGTTGAAGCGTATGTGCAGCAAAAGGCATCAGCTAAAGCGTACTGGTATCCATTCAGTACTTGAAGCAGCCAAACAGTCAGGAACGATCAGTGCCATTGAGAAGGATTGTCGATGTATAATCAAACTTCCACAGGAGATTGATGAGAGCGTCAATGCAATGTTCAGTGATTATGAAGTCATAGATGCTGAGACGCTTGAAGGTAAGTTTGTTAGGTCTGATAGAACTAGTCCAGAAAATATATTCTGTTTTGAGTGCAAGAGGTATCAGGTTAGATTCCTAGGCCATTAGTGACAAACCAAAATTGTAATGGTATAATTATCTACCTTGCTTAACTCTCAGTATATCTATAGTTTCTAGTAACTGCTGGTTTGCCCAGTGTCCGGATAATGTTACTGGGTAGGCCCCATGTGACTAAAATACTATTGACGGACACGACTTAAAACAATGTTTATTTTTCAGATGACGGGTCACTGGGTACAAGTTCCAATGGATCAGCTAAATATTTCCAGACTAAAAATCTGAAGATCAAGATGCATATTGTAATGGGAGAAGTTGGTCATCAAAAGGTATGTGGAGGACATTCTAGTTTAGGCTTTAGTACCAAGAATTGAAAATTGTTAAAATGTGGCATTGCCTGCTGGTCAATCTGCTATCAGAAATCAGTTGGTGTATATAGTAACAGTGAGAGGCGTTGTGGAGTTTGTCTTATTTGCATTTTACATTGTTTACCCAAAACAAACTCAGTCATATTCAGTAGTCAGGTGATCTGAATTAGTTTTTCTGGTATTGATTATTGACAAGACTAACATCAGCACATATAGAGAAAATGTCTGTAGGCAATCTGGATATACCTACTGAGATAGTCAGTCAAACTTTCTGATGGAGTACTTCCTATGCAGTCCATTTTGTGCTAGTAATGTGGTAGACTATATACATGTATGGATAAAATCTGTCCTCTAAGCAGTAACCTATGTGACAGTGTATATAGTATACATAGTCAACTAACTGAAGTGCAGCCTCTGCTCAATACTCGTTTCAATCTATATTTGGCTTTTGCACATATCGCCGGCTTAGCATGAGAAGGTCATAAGTACAAAATCTATATTTTGAGAAAACAAGGAAAGACTTTCCGAAAATTCTTTTACTTATAGTAAAACTAGTTTCAACTTCATTTTGGTCTGCATGACAAGTTCCGATTATCATGAAAATGGGCTCATAAGAGGTGCCTTGTAGTGCTGATTTTATATATGAATTAGTCTTATAAGGTCTTAAGTACTGCTTACGATCTTATTCTAAGCCAGTAATATTTCCATTAAAGACAATTTCTCTTACTTGAACTTGTTTGTATTCACTTTCAGGCTGACATCATTGTTAGCAGTGCATCAAGCAACTTGAACTTACGTAGTGGCTCAGCATCATATTCTCTGGTAAAACAAGGCGGGGCACAGTTACAGACTGATTGTACTCGACTGTATCCTGATGGTATACAAGATGGTGAGGTCGCTGTGATTGATTCAGGTAGTCTTAACTGTGATAAAGTCTATCTCACCTCGCTACCCGCCTGGAAGGATGCAGGAATCAACGGAGGAAAGGTAAGGGTTACTGTAATTTTGCTTGACTTACTTTAAGTTTGAATGTTCATAGATTATGGAAAGCAATTGCTTTTCCTTTTTGTCAACCTTGTAGACATTTAGAAGTTGACATGTCAAACTTTTACCATCACTTCTATATACATGTATTTTTATAAGAGGGCATTTCTTGAATTGTTACTTTGCAAAGTGATCCGTAAGGGCCTGTCATGTAATCAATCAATAGCAAACTATATCCTTTTAAAGATGTGCATGCAAATTGAAATCGAAAGTTTTACAATTACTTAATGTCATAAGTCGACACTGCTGGACTAATACAATAACTCTTTTAATTGGAGTCATGTCCCCTTTTTAACTCAGATGTTTTGGCTCAAGTTTTGAATGCCTGTGTAGGCTCATTGAAATATTATATGAAGAGCTATTGCAGTTCTTTTTCTCTGGCATCACAGAAGGTTGAAAGTTTAGCATGCATGATTCAGTTTGAGAACTCTTGGTTGAAAGTATTGTGAAGTATGGTCCTATTCGATTTAGAACAACAGCTCTTGTAATTCCATTATAATGTTTATTATATTAGGACTGTGAGTAATATTGTTAATTGTTTGTTATTGTTTTATAACGTCATATTTCAGACAAGAACAATCGTGGTAATGTATTCTATTCAGAGTTGCTTGTTCTTGTTACTATGGTTTCTGGAGACAACAGTTGATGGTGCATTGTGGGGATTTATTTACTTCTTCCATTATATATCCAAATGTTAATGATACAAAAATGATGCACCAAACATTTCTTGAGTCTCTGTCTTGATGGCCAAAGTCACCCTTATATTTCAAACACAGGGATTATCCATGTTGTATGGAATAAAATTAATGGATATTCTCTTTCAAGCATCTAGTTATAATGCATGAGTCAATATTTTTGCCCGCCCAAGGGAGGGGGGGGGGGTGTTGACCTAGAAGGAATTAGACATAATTTTTTTTCTAAATTCCTACCCCGAAGACAATGCTTAATGTCTAAATCCCCTGGACCAGAACACATAATCACTTATCGCATAAATTCCCGGGTCCCATATAGAAATTCCCAGGCCATGGAACTGACCAGAGTCTATTCCCCAGGACTTGGAGCTGATAAGGTTGACAAATTCCCGCCGGTCAAGAAGATTTGTCTGTCTAATTCCCCCTGTATCCCTGTCGCTCCCCTGTGTGGGCATAATATTGACTGGTGCATTATTTGAAATGCAGCCATAGCTCAAATATATAGTCTATATCTACTCAATATGTAACCAATCGCTTGATTCGATAATAATGTCTGTATGAATGAAAACAAATTTTGTAGCCTTTTATCTTATGATTAGATCATATTACTGGTCAAGGGCAGTAACTTTAGTATGGTTTGAATTAGATTAGTATGCCCTTATTTAACGTAGAATATCCTTGGCTGAATGTGATGAAACTTACATCAGGTAGAAAGTTTAGTTCAGTTTTTGCATGCAAGTTACTTTGTGGAGGCTATATATTGCACGTATTATCTAGTATCTAATATATTGATTTATATCTTACAACACATGCTTGCGTTTATTAGTCACTGCCTTTTGCTCTTTTACTATTGTTATAATGTAATTCGAGTTATGCCCCTATGGTTTGCCTGTGGCAATCTGAGCATTTTTATTTTGTCTGTTCTAATGAAATTAGATTATATGGCTACAAAAAAGAAATGATGAAATCGGACCGGGAAGGCAGCACTCAACTTCACCAGCTGAGCGCAGAAAACAGTAACATCACAACACAACTACATGGAGCAATGCTCACACACAACTCAAAAAAATTATTACAAGCACAATTGCCACCACAAAAATGCAGGATGACCCAATTTGACAAAGAAATAACAACAAAACAGTGATCCCAAGCCATGTGTGTCTTTCCATAGTTTGTCTTGTCTTCATTTATGATTTGATTTTAACAAACTTGCACAAAACATGTATCACCAAGCTTGCTCCTTTAAGTTACAAACCGAACGTTTTAATCTACTCTTGGTATAATCTATAGATTTATTTCTAAATATCATTTCTGTATTGTTTTGTATGAATTCAGGTGTTCAGGAATTTTATGCGAGAATGTCTACGACTTGCTGATCTTCATTCTAAGAAGACTATAGCTATAAGTGCCATGGGAACGGGTGGTTACCTTGGATACCCTCGTGAAGTTGCTGCCAGTATAATGTATGGTGCTGTGGTAGAGTTTGATAGCAGCTACAGTAAGACAAGTCTCAAAGATATCTCCATAGTTCTGTATAACAAAGACACAGAAACCATCAAGGTAATTATGTATTATTATCAGGCTAGTAGCTATGCTTAGGCACACAAAGTCAAGCACCTCAGTGGAAATTACCAAAGTAAGCAGGTTTTCGAAGAAAGAAAATTCCTCCAATGAGTACGGGTTGTTTTTAGAAACAAGTGCTAAATTAACACACATTGCTGAAATTAAAAACATAAAATGTTTATCTGAGATGTTGTAACTTTGCAACGTATCCACCTTTCGGTTGTTGAAATATTTGAAAATGACATTTTCGTTGCTATAGTTATTAGGGCTGTAACGGTATACCGCGGTATACTTTCGTATACCGCGGTATACGAAATACCGCAGACTTCAGTCCCACACGGTTCACGATACAAGACTTCTAAATTTCGGTACGGTTCGGTATGAGCTTTTTATGAGCAAAATAATATTCAGACAACAAAACACCTGACAGCCTTCTGATTATGTATAATTACCATGCATTAGTCATTTTAATTGTATTGAGATATGCTTCATATTGTCTAAATACACCTAAAATAGTTGATAGGCACATAATTATTGCTGTTATAGAAGCATAAAATTCATTATCACTTAAAAATTGAAGTATTTAAGCAGTTGTTAGAGAATATTGTATCATACCGAAATATACCGAACCATTAGAAAAATTGACAGTACGTATCATATCATGAGGTGAGCATACCGTTACACCCCTAGTAGTTATGCTATGATATTGTTTGTTGACTGCTAATAGCTAAATGAATGTTGCATTTTCCAGGTATTTGAAGAACATGAACATATGAGAATTCATGGACGTGCTAGTCTCGGGTCCCTATCTACAGGTATGTAATGTCTGTCAATATCATCACATTCCCAGGTCTGATTCATGTGATTATCATAAAAATAATGTTTTCCAAAGCTGTGCTCCGTAGTCCAGTGGTTAGTGTGCTTGTCGTCTAATCGGGTGACCCGGTTTCGAACCCAGTTGGAGGCACATATATGTATACCTGCCATATTTCAGTAGAAATAAAGCAAATAAAGGCTTTGCTCTGCATTATAAGCTGTACTTATAGGTAGTCTGTAAGTGACAATTGATTTTTTCTCGCATATGATGCATTCAAGTAGTGAAACTACTGTAAAGTTCCGCTAATAAGACCACTTTGATTATTTTGAAATCATGCAGATTTTTGCCAGTTTAAGGTCCCAAAGTATTAAATTTAGAACAAAAAAGGTCCGCTTTATAAGACCGATTCGCTATTAAGACCACCTTTTGACTGGTCTTTAATATTAGCGGAACTTCACTGTATTAAAAACATGTAATTAATGGTTTTATGTTTTTGGTCCCTGCTAAATTACCACTGTGAATATTTGAAGGCCAATAATACATAAAAATTGGAAACAATATTCTTCAAATGTTTGATTGTTTGTAGATTTCCTGGATGGTAGAATTAAGATAGAGCTAGCCACCGAAGACCTGTCAAAACAGAAGGTATGATCATTATTTTGATGCATATTGCTATACATTTATGATAATCTACATCACTTAGTTAGTATACACTGTACAGTGGTCAAGTTGCTATGGAAGTCTACTTAATCACTTACCCCTCACCATGATTTAGGGCTGAATATTTGATGTTTTGCAGTTATATTACTAGGCACTAAAACTAGGCACAAAAGTGTGTGTATTGTTTTTAAAGTGGGCATATCAAATTTCCTCCTCAAAAGAGAAATAAAATACTGATTTTATGTTGTGGTCAAATTCAATGAAGAAAATTATTTGTCATGAATAAAAATGGCCTTATAGTTACTTTGGTATACATCAAGGCAGTAATGAAACTGACAGTAAAACCACACGATTTGTGTGTTTTTTTGTGGTATTAACACATCTGTTTGTGATTCAGGTTGATGCTTTGTTATGCAGTGTCTCTCCTGATATGAATCTTACACGTAGTGCCATATGTAAATGTCTAGTCCAGAATGGTGGGCCATCTTTACAGGTAAGTTCCTATCTAAAGACTATAAATTTATAATACTACATATCAAATTTATTCTTTTGACAAATTTAATAATTCTGATAACGTTATTTGCTTGTTTGGAGGAATTGAAGTGTTTTATGATTGTCATTAGAATAGTTCTGGCTATAACTAATCATTCATAATGTTCTTCATATTGTATTGTACTTCATAAATATGCTTGTTAAATTTTGTAATGATGTCTTAATGGACCTTTTGTGTTTTAAAAATAGTTTCTGAATACACTTATACATCTAACAAAACTTGGTTTAGAAAAATGCGTTGGACATTTTAACCTCTCTAAATAGCCAGTCATATTGTCCATGTAGGCACAAACTGAAAAACTCACAATAAGGATGTAAAAATTTGGGATGTCCGGAGTGAAGTATATTAGTCTTAGTGAGACAATATCTCGTCTGGATATCAGGGATACTTGAGGCTCTTTTGTCTGATTATGATGATCTGTGATATGTATCTAACAGAATATTCTTGTATTACAGAATGAATGTAAACAGAAGTATAACAATGAGTTGACAGTGGGTAAAGTGGTAGATATATCAGCTGGGAAACTTCCATGTAAGACAGTCTATCTGACAGTTCTACCAACCTATGCTGAGACATCAGCTGAACAGGTAAATACTTGTTGTTATCCTCGGTTGATTAATGTCACACATGATTATGATGTCACACATGATTATGATGTTTAGTCTTCTCTTCACCAAGTTTTTAAATGGTAGGCCCTATTTTGGTACCCTGAAAAATGGCCACCAAGGAACATGATTCGTTTATCCAAATTTAGAAACTCTTTTTTTAATGTCACACATGATTATGATGTATAGTCTACTCTTCACTAAGTTCTTAAATGGTAGGCCACATGGCAGGTAAAACATGGCCACCAAGGGACATGATTTTTGTTTGCGGTGGCTTTAAATAAACCTAGAAAATCGTTTCCTCTGAAATGTCTTGTCTGACTGCAATAATTTTGAGGAACTCCCTAAAGTTGGTTAAATATTTGGTTCAATGTAAATACTATTCATGCCCTACAGTCATCATTTTGTAAACAGCTATCTAAGCTCATATTGAGCAACGTTGGGGGCCATGCTTAATATTTGAATACACTGGTATTCTACTGCCACCTGATTAATGTGAAGTAGGTAAATTATTGTTTACTAGGTTATTAAGAATGTTTGATTTTATATATTGTTAATCAAGAAATAACATGTGTTTCACGAGTTTTAGAAATACTCAAAAATAAGCAGCTCGAAAGTTTTCAAAACAACATGGACATCACTGGAGACTTAAAAACGCGAAAAATTGTAGTGGCAAATTATGCCGACAATCGGCAAAATGCAAAAGTAAATTGTTTACAGTATTTATATCCTTACACGCTAAATTTTACTTTTCATACAATGTTCATGTTGAAGCTACATGCTATATTATTATGTATATTTTATATTTCAGAGTCTGATCAGTACCTTACAGACAGTATTTCAGCTGGCTAATCTGAAAGGCTACAAATCATTAGCTATTCCAGCCCTGGGTACAGGCTACCTTAATTATCCTAAAACTATAGCAGCTAAATGTATGTACGATGCTGTATTAGACTGGTCAGCCAAAAACCCTAAAGCTTCATTGAAGACAATAAGATTTGTTATGTACAGTAAAGACAATGAATGTCAACAGGTAAATAGACCTCCAATATATTTAATTTCCATTTCCTGTCGAATTGTGTCGATCCATTGTTTTGTCGATGAATTAAGGCTCTACTAGTATCTTTTTGTACCATATATTGTAGGAGAGAGATAGTGCTGGATGTTCGTCTGGTTGGATGTCACCAAGTTTGGCATTGCTAATTCTACTTAACCAATGGTCTAATTTCAATTAAACTTCACATGAATACTTACCTTAGTATCAAACCTAGTTGTGCAGATTGTCAGGAATTTTTGGTTTGATGATTTTGCTGAGTTATGGGCCTTTTAAGGAGACATTAAATTTTGTATATCTATCTAAATGTGGCTTAATAAATAAGTATATGGATCTCACGACTATAACAACGGATGGGTTTATCGATTTATTGAAACCAACGTTTGGGCTTTACAATTAAGCCTTCAAAAGGGTTTAAAATACAAAAAATGAAAAAGAGTAGACAATATGCTTCCCTAAGTACTAAAAAGGAGATGTTTATGTCACATGACGTCACATCTTTCTAAATGTGTAAAAGTATTTTAATGAGGAGCACTTAAAGAAGTAATAAGTCTTAAAGCTGTTAGCTTCATGTCTTTCGAATGATCTAAAATGTAGCAAGAATGTTCTGATAGCCCTTTCTCTGTGTTGATGCTGAAATGTTTGAATTCCCTACAGGCCTACAGAATGTGTCATCTGAAGTCTGAGGGTAGAGAAGTCAGATCTAAGAGACAGTTTCTAGGTGATAGTACAATTCTTGCCAGGTCTAGTGATACTGCTAAATACAGGATGATCAAAGATGGTGAGTAGTTTTATGTCCATTAGGAAAATGTTATCAGACATCAAGATAATTACTTTAACATTAAATTTAAGCATGGTTATCAACCAAGGGAAAGCACTTGTATACTGTCTTTATCTAGTTTATAAGATTTATCTCCCCTGAATTAGAAAAATTGATTGTAAATTTCTGATGAATTCTTTTAAAGTTTTACTTTTTATAGCGGACATTTTGATACAGAATGATGTTTTACGATTTTTTAAATCAGTGCACCTTATTATCAAAGCTCTATCTTTTTATGAAACATCTTGTCTGCTTTTCTGATCTTGGCATGGGGGCTGTAGATTAAATGTTCAGGGCCACACAGGTCTTTCCATACATATTGTGCGATTTTCACCTTTCTGTAAGTGAAGATCAATAAAAAATAAACAAAATGGCCAAAAATAGTTTTGAGACTGTCTGATTAGTGGTAGTCAGGATACTGTTAGTGTCAGTCAGTAAAGCCTTATAAGCTATCCCTTTCTGATATTCACCATGAAATGTTGATATTATTGAGAGAAAAGTATAACCTGTGTGTTGTAGGTTGTCAGATTGGTCCTATACAGTTAAAGATGGTGGTTGGAGATATACTGGTTAATACTGCAGATGTTGTTGTTGTCGGTGTTGGTGCTAACTTTGATATGAAAGGTAAGTTAGTTTCTCACTCTCTGTCCTTGTTATACAAATTGTTGGCAGATCACTCTTATTTCTCACTTCCGGTATGGGTTTGGCACTAACATTAGTTTGTCAAACCTGTGCCCAGCAAGAGCACCTCCTATCATTCTTACTTTCTGACATAGTTTTACTGATCACCAATGTCAAAACATTCTATATTTCATAGTCATGGCTAACATATATTTTTGACCATGTTTATTGTAAGATATTATGTTGCAGGTACTATTGCTCAAGCATTGGTGAAAAAATGTCCCAACATTCTGCCAGAATGCCAACAAAAAAGTAAGTTCAATATTCATTACATTTTGAACACTCTTTCAAGAGTGTTTGATATCTGAAATGGAACAAACTGATTAATGACACACTTACTGTTTCTGTGTCTTTATTTCCTGTGCATCTAAGATTGTAAGGTCTAGTTGGTCACTAGATTGTCACCCATTTGGGCAGGAAATGTTTCTGATGACATTAGCTATGGTCATGTACTCCATATGTTAAGGTCACAAACCACCAAATAGAGTTGTTCTTTAACTCAATGTAAAGTGACCTTGGTCAGCCAAAAAAAATGTCAACTTTTTGTCCATGGGGCCCTCTCAAAATCTTTTAATCAATAGAAATAGCATCCAGCTTGAAGAAAATGAAAAAAAAGTAGGGGGTCATGTATTTTATAAGAAAAATTTGGCTCGTCAAACGCGGTGAACAGATTTTCTCACATGTACGGATTTACTCACTGTCCGTTAGCCCCAACCTTACTTTCACTTTCATATTTAAGCCAGAATACAAAATATTTCTGAATAAAACCATTTCACTACATCACATACATGCATACAAAGCATTTAACACCAATTACATGATTCTGATGCTGATTTGTCAAGACATACCCCCATTTCCAGTCGCTTTAAAGTTTTTAAACGGACTATTTGACTGTATCTGAATTTGGTCCGCGTAGGCATTTAGTGGTTATTTACCTTAAGGCAACCCTTTTTGGGTTGTTTAAGTGTTTTTTGCACTTTTTTCAATGCTACTATATATATGCAGCACAAAACAATCAATTCTAGACAAATTGGGCATGAAATCCAGAAAAAATTACAAACCCACATATGCGCCTTTAAGGAGAAATTTGGTCAGCGCCTGTCAAATGGTATGAATAGTGACATGAAATGGGGTTGTATTTGTGCTAAAATGGTATTCTGAACCCTAATTTTGCTTTAGATGCCTAATTATGTGTCTATTCTTCATATTTAATCACAATTATCCATGTCTGATACTAAAATAAGTGCAACATTCACATAAAAATGTCAATTTAAGAAAAAATAAATCTGAACTTTTCTGGATTTTTCGTGATAAAAATCTAAATTTTCACTTTTTTAGGCATTTTACACAAATAAAAATGGTTAAAACCCCATTTTGAGTGCATTTCCATTCATTTAAATGCAAAAAAATGAAAACATGATTTTGAAGGAATTTTGCATGTCTTTAGGTCACAAACCACCAAATAGAGTTGTTCTTTAACTCAATGTAAAGTGACCTTGGTCAGCCAAAAAAAAAGTCAACTTTTTGTCCATGGGGCCCTCTCAAAATCTTTTAATCAATAGAAATAGCATCCAGCTTGAAGAAAATGAAAAAAAAGTAGGGGGTCATGTATTATATAAGAAAAATTTGGCTCGTCAAACGCGGTGAACAGATTTTCTCACATGTACGGATTTACTCACTGTCCGTTAGCCCCAACCTTACTTTCACTTTCATATTTAAGCCAGAATACAAAATATTTCTGAATAAAACCATTTCACTACATCACATACATGCATACAAAGCATTTAACACCAATTACATGATTCTGATGCTGATTTGTCAAGACATACCCCCATTTCCAGTCGCTTTAAAGTTTTTAAACGGACTATTTGACTGTATCTGAATTTGGTCCGCGTAGGCATTTAGTGATTATTTACCTTAAAAAGTTGCCTGTTGAACAGGTAGTGGGTTTTCATGCTAATTCCTGGAAAACTGTTATGTTTGTTTTTATGTATGACAGAAAAAGAACACAACTGCATGAAATATTCACTGCAGTATGCATATCTTCTGAAGAGTCTACACTATCATCTAAGTTTTACCCAGATTTGATGGAACTTTCTTATTTCTTATTAAACATCATAAATTGATAGGTTGTGTAACCAAATTCTTACCGAGTCAATACCGCTAGGAAATTGTGACATGTACTACTAAACTAGCTTGCTCAAAGTATCTGTTAAGATTTCGTATGAAAATGTCGAAACTTAGCTAAGATAAGTATTTGAAATGGGTCCATGAAATGGGTCCATGAAATGGGTCCATGAAATGGGTCCATGAAATGGGTCCATGAAATGGGTCCATGAAATGTCATTGTTAATCCATTTATAAATGTCATGTTTCAGAGGCAGAGTTGAAGAAAGAAGGTGTGGTACTGACTAACAGTGCAGGATTGAAAGCTACCTATGTGCTACATGTATTACAGCAGGATTCACTGGCTGGCTGGAGAAATAAAATGGTGTCTTGTCTAGAAGAAGCCAATAAAAAACTGGTGAAATCTGTAGCCTTCCCACTTCTAGGAACAGGTAAGGCTTCTAGCTACTTGGCTTGTTACTTGTAAGAAATACAGTGTTGTAGTAATTTGCTGTGTTGCGTAATAACTTGATACTTAAAAAAGGTGTCACATGACTTAATAATATCTGCATTGAGATATGTAGCTTTGTAGGGTATATTTTAAAGTAACCTGTATATGGTGGATATTGCTTTTATTTTTCCTCGCCACCGGATATTCCCATATGGGCGTGACCCCCAGAAGAGTTTAGTCATTTTAGGTTTCGGGGATAGAGCAGATACAGGAGTACTCGTTCCAGAGACACCACTGGTTCTTTTACATGCCAGGTGTATAGCACCCATACATGGGACCTAGGTTTAAAGTCTCATCCGAAAGACCTTAATTAATTTTAGTTGGTCAGCCCAGGATTTGATTTCACAACATCGAGATCGGAAGTCTCCTGCTCTACTGCCTGACCTAAACGGGCTTACCAAACATGATCTGTCTGCTGTTTATATAGTGGTTGTTGTCTACCTACTTGCATAGTACCTAAAGATCAGTTTAATAAGGGGCGACACCTACATGAATGCTTGCATTATACTTAATAATAAATGTCACTTGTTTGCACACACATAATATCATGAGGAATTTGTTGTTTATCTAGCACGACCAGACAGTTTAGCAGAGTGTCTGTTTGCGGCCATTGATGATTTTGGAAGTCAGAATTCAGATTGTTCAGTGAAGGAAGTTCGTCTTGTCATACATCAGAATAATGTAACGTCGGTACAGAGTATTATGTCAGCACTTCAGGGTAAAACAACTGCAGCTACCTCAAAATCAGCATTGAGCAAACTACTTAATGCAGGCAAAGGTATGTATGGTTAATCAATTAATCAGGGAGGGAAGAATCATTTATCTTTATTTCATGTGAGCTTGAACTATTTTCAGTAAGTCATTCAAGTATGATGTCCTTTGCTGTCACATTCTCTTCTGGTAAAAGTATTCAGTTTTTTTCAGAATCTAAGTTTCCTCGGGGCATATCTGCTAAGTACTCCTATTAAACCGGAGTTACTTCTATTTTCTTTGAACAAAGGTATATTGGATTAATTTTATGATCTTCTGTCCCATATTAACAGACCTTTTGAGGCCTTTATCGGGTCTCAAAATTGGTTCCCAATTGCTGAAAAAAAATCCCAATTGCTGAAAAAATCCCAGTTGAAAAAATAATCCCAAAATAATGAAACCAAAAACATAAAAGACCAGTAAAATGTGTCTTTAAGTTAAAACAATGAAGTTTTACAAATAGGCAAATGAATTGTTATACGTTACACTTCAATGGGGTCAATAAATATGAACAGTAAAGTTCATTTTATTTTTAATACCCAATTTTTGATAGACCAAATAAATAATAATTTTGCCATTTAATGAATTAATTTTTTATTTCCCAATTTAGGAAATTTTGCGACATCAAATTACCAAATTTGGCTGGAGCTTTTTTCCTAAAAGGGGCAGAAAAGGCCTGAATTTATTATAACCACTACAATAATACCTTCCTTGTTTATGCATCTAAATCCCTTTTAAATCATATTTAAGTGCATCTTGTGACATGTTCCACTTTATCGCTTATATTTTGGATTTAACTATCTGCAGGTTACCTGGCTGATTTATTTGGCAAGAACGACAAGCAACCTGATACTGGTAATACTGGTAAGAATCCTCCTGCCAAGGTGAAGGAGTCACCTGTCACTGTTGTGGTTCATTCTGATGCTATAATCAACATTGATCGCTGTATCAAAAGTCTGGATGATAATATTGGTCTGGAATATACAAAGAAAGTGGTTAATGCTGATCCTGAGCTTGTGAAAAATCTCACTGACGCGCAGGTAAGTGTACGCATTCGTCATCTGGTATAAATATTTTTGATAGTGAAATTCATGAACAAAGTTGCCGAAATGGAGAATTTTGCATGATTTTGAAGTTTGTTCTGGATTTGTCTTTTGAAATGTTGAGTGTAACTGAGCTGTAATGTGGTAGATATATTGGGTAGCTGAGAGATACGTTTAGTAATGTATCATGTATCATATGTGGGTATCCATTTTCATTGATTTTGAGACTGATCAATTTTCATTGATTTTAAAGTTGATTTAGATTGCAAAATAGACTTGTGAAATATGTTAGTACTGTAAGAGGTTTCCCTTCCGTATATCCAAATCGCCCTACAAAATATTCTGCTTTTCAAAATCCACAATTTCCCCCCCCCACCCCCCCCTGTGAAAATATTGATTGTACAGCCAATCCAACATCTTCATGTGCCCCCATAGAAGTACTGATTGTACAGTCAAATTGAGTCAATTTAATGTCTTCATTTCAGATTGATGACTTTGTGGACCAAACCATTCTGGTTGATGTCAAGTTTGACAAAAAGGCAGGGAAGTTTAATATAAGTGGGCCACAGAGAAATGTTTTGGCAGCTATAGACTGTATTCATAACAAAATGAAACAATTTGATATTGCCGAGAGGAACAAGCCAGTCGCCGAGATGTTATATAATCAGATAAAATGGCATTGGTTACGAGAAGATCGGGCTGCTACGGAAACGGAAGAAGTTGCATATGATATGAAAACAAACTTTGTTATTGAAAGTGCATTTAAAGATGGGAAAGCTAATGTTGAATTAGTGGACGGTGTATGTAGGACATATATTGTGGACTTCCAAAAACTTATTGAACATCCGAAAAACAATTTAAGTGACAGTGTACGAATTGTCAGGAAGGATATTCTGAAAGGTAGGTTGGAATGTATCCACTTTATGTGACCATTGAGCAATGTTGGTCATCTTTTGTAGACCGTATTGAAAATTGGTATATCACCAAATATGTTATCTACTATAAATAAAGTTGTTACTTACTTACTTAGTACTTACTTACAATAAGTGCTGGTTGATAATTCTGACCAACTTGTCCTTGAACAGCTGTTTGTACGACATAGTTATATATTCAAGTTGATGTTACTTGTATTGAGTTGTTTGTGCATGTATCTTATAAATATTCAGTAGTATTGATAAGGAAATAACTCTTTGGCTCATGGTAACATATAGTACAAACACATATAGTATGTTATAAGTGGTTAACTTAGCCATGATCAAATACTGGCAAATTTAGCATATTTGATACAACTGCTAATTAACTTAATTTGATGGTATTTTATCCAGCATAAATTTTGGCTTACAAAGAGTCCAGAAAGTCCAAAATTCAGAATTCGTCAATATCTTGACTCATGAAAGTACCCACTTATATGTGTGTATATTTGTACAGGACTGAAGGGATCGTTACCAACCAGCTGGATGTCAATGAGCAATAACGAGAATGTGAAGAGGGTCGTATTGAACAGTTGTATGGAATATCAGAAAATTGAGAAGCTATTTTTGGGTCAGGTCAAAAATGGCGTCTATGCTTCAAAAGTGAAGAACAATCGAAATGTTCAAGTTCTGAAGGTAATTTATTTTCATCCCCCACTCGTTCATTTCATTTGATAGTTGCGTCTAAAATTTCTTGAAAAACGTCAAAAATATTGTATTTCACCTGATTTTGAAGAAATTTGCTTTTCAAATGGGTCTGAATATATATCTTATGCAGTCACTAGAAAAAGGTCTAGTTTTCATATTGCTGTAGAGATATGCATAATTTCACTCATGTATCTACCTAGTGCTTGTTATGCTTGGAAGCGCACTGTGACTAATGGTCTTATGTTAGAACATTCACTCTACTGGGTGCCAAATTTGTTACAAATAATACTTGTTTGACATTCAACTTAGTTAGTTCCAGTGAACTGCTGCTTTTCTTGTTGTCAGACTACTTTGACTTGGTAGTCGCCTCATCACTGAAAAACTATTGACCAATGGGACTTAAAACATGATAGTTGCCATATGACTAAAATGCTATTGACCAATGGGACTTAAAACATGATAGTTGCCATATGACTAAAATGCTATTGACCAATAGGACTTAAAACATGATAGTTGCCGTATGACTAAAATGCTATTGACCAATGGGACTTAAAACATGATAGTCGCCTCATCACTAAAATGCTATTGACCAATGGGACTTAAAACATGATAGTTGCCATATGACTAAAATACTATTAACCAATGGGACTTAAAACATGATAGTTGCCATATGACTAAAATGCTATTGACCAATGGGACTTAAAACATGATAGTTGCCATATGACTGAAATACTATTGACCAATGGGACTTAAAACATGATAGTTGCCATATGACTAAAATGCCATTGACCAATGGGACTTAAAACATGATAGTTGCCATTGACTGAAATACTATTGACCAATGGGACTTAAAACATGATAGTTGCCATATGACTGAAATACTATTGACTAGTGTGGACTTAATATTTCATTTCTATGACAGATTGAACGAATACAGAACAGAACATTGCATCAACAGTATGCTGCTAAGAAGAAGTTAATGGAAACACATAAGAAATCAAGCAAACAAACCGAGAGACAACTCTGGCATGGTACCATGGATCAAAATGTTGCTAGTATTATAAATAATGGATTCAATCGTAGCTATTGTGGTGTTAATGGTAAGTTAACATACAACTTGTTTGCTTGTTTGTTTGTTTGTTCATTTGTTTGTTTGCGACTGTTCACTTAATGATTACCGTTTACCTTGCTACCACATACAAAGTGGTTAGATACAGGCGATGATGATAGTTGTAGGATGCAACTCGAACAGAGGATAAATCTTAATATAAGTCTATGTATAGTATGATATATTTTACATTGTCAGTGTCTGTCTTATCTTTGAAATTGAATATTTTCATATTTTATGATTAGTCTTGATCTATAGCAAAGTGGTAGAGCATCAGTTTCAAGGTGTGAGAGGTCTCAGGTGCAATCCCAGGCTGAACCATACCAAGTTTGTTTAAAATAGTACTAGTTTATCTCCCTTGCTTAATTCTCAGCAGTGTTAGATCCAGGTAGCTGCTTGTTTGTCTGGTGCCGTGACGTACCTTGGTATAGTGCGCCCAGGTTAATGTGATGTTTATAAAGATTGACCAATTTAGCCTACTGTTGTAAAATTGGTAAACACATACGGTCAATTTCGTACTAAAATAACACTGATAAATCGTGCTCACTCGAGGAATCCACCTTTATTGATCATTCCAATTATTACGGCCTTTCACATTATTTTGGGCGCACTATAGTCTGGGTATGACAGAAATACTGTTGACTGGTAGGACTTATAATTTAAAAAAATGTTTTAAAAAAATAATTCTTTCATTTCAGGTGTATTATATGGACAGGGTGTATACTTTGCCGGCGATGCCTCATACTCAGCTCAAGCTTATCTGACAGGAAGTAAACCAGGAACCAAACGTTTCATGTTTGTAGTGAAAGCTCTCACTGGAGAATATGTGAAAGGCAATCCTAGTCTTAGAGTACTACCACCTATAAAACCGTCACAAGCGACGGAACTTTACGATAGTGCTGTTGACGATGTGAATAATCCAATGGAGTTTGTGATATTTCACGACACACAAGCATACCCAGAATATCTCATCACATATTCTTCATAGCCATAGTCCCCCTTATCCATTGTCATTCTGTAAATGTCCCTCTCATCATGTGTGTCACCTCATCTGTATATAGCATTTCATCGTCCACCATCTTCGTTATTCTACTCGTATCTATGACGATACAGAGCATACAAAAACTGTGTGTAAAATTATGTGAACATTAGTTATATATCAGGTTATTTCTTATACTACATTGTGAATATCTTTCATATCTTTTCTTGTACTACATTGTGAATATATCTCATTCTTGCTGTAAAGTATACAACTATATTGCAGTTGAGCTAGTCATGAAAACCCTCATATTTAGGAGTCAGTGAGTCTGTCATGGACAGAATTTAGATACTTTAGAAACCTCAATCTTGTCATGAGACCATTTATCCAATAGAAGTATTACAAAAATTGCTTCATATTTTATTGATTAATTTTCAGCTTACACTTCCCTTTATTTTTACAAATTGTTTTAAATCAAGGAATGTACTGACAAAATTTATTAGTGAGTTAATCGCTACCCCTTACTTTCCAACAAACTATTTCTTCATATTCCATGGGCAGACAACTCTGTCCTTGTTGAAATTCTTCCCTTTGAAGAAGTTAATACACATTGTTTAGTACATGTTGGTCAGTCTATTGACAATACTATGTATGAATGATAACTGGAGAATATTTTAATGTAACAATTTTGATTCTAAGAAAATGTTTGTTCCCCAGCAAAATTTTGTAGTAACAAATATGTCTTTACATTGAATTGATACAAATATTTGTCCCCATGAAAATGATGTCAGTATATGAAAATATCAATATATCTACAGACAGACTGTAAGCATCATTGTACTAGGTGGGGTATTTTTGTTTTACCAGGATCTCTTGTAACTTGCGAGTTTCAAAGAGAAATTAACGAGTTATTATTTGTTACTATTGCATGATTGTTAATCTATTCTTATTTGTTACATTTCTTGTTACGTTATTATTGACCGTATGCATTTTATAGAATTGTCTATAGTAGTGGTAGAATTATATGTGTAAATAGGATCAGTGAAAATTGTACAAATCCCATTCTGTTGGCATTACAGAAATGATGTTCTACTAAAAGTTCTGTTAGTGTATTAAATACACACACAAATTATGTACATAATCAATGTCAAATTCAATCCATTTTATTCCATACTGTGCTATGAATATACCGTTGATTCAGTGTTTTCTATTTGGGGGATATGCTTAACATTGATGGAAACGTATCATAAAATACAAAGCATTAGCTTATAGTGGGTGCAAAAATATGACTTTGTATAGATTGAATGTTGTTGTCCATCTGCAGTCAACAGTGGTGCGATGGATGGCTACAAACTTTGTTTGTTCGTGATGTTAGAGTGGAATATGAACAATTGATGCAACCTTAAAGAGAATCTGTGTCGTGGTAATATGTTTACTGTGTAAATGAACATATGTCGTGTGATTCGGACTGTAAGTAGAAAAAAGTGGCATTATAATAAAGTGTCTGATAGAATTACAAGTAATGCTATTTCTACTCCATAATACGACAACTAAGTACTGAAAACATTTGACTACTGGTCTTCCATAGTCTGGATTTATAATAGATATAGACATTTAAATATGTAGTGATATGTACTGTTTTAAAAAACTTTCGAGGTTAAAGCAGTACATTTAAAAAAAACATGACATTCGAATTCTGTGTTATTTGGATGGAAATTTATTATGTGAAATATGGATTATGCCCTTTTGCCTGTTGAGGCTGATATTTATCTAAACGAGGTTTGGAATACTGTTTCAATGTTAAAAGTTTTGTTTTGGAGGAAAATGAACAATGTCGATACAGTATTCAAAATTACATGGTTGTATTTTAGAGATATTTGCAACATGTAGACGGGACTTAAAGTGTCTAGAATGTGTGTTTATTTTGGTGAATGGTTTAATAATAAACCTACTTGAATATTCTTGATGAAACTGTGAATGTTTAATCATAAATGTGATGATCCTAAGTATATTTTACATGAGGTATAAATTATGCTGGATTGGAGGAATATTGAAGGTGAATAGCATTTCTGTACTTCCAAAAATGGCTACGAAAATATTGTAATCACATGCTTAAATGTATTACTCATATTTGTTTGAATTCAATTGACGTAAAATCAAAATCTTTTATAACCTCACTACTTTATTTTCTATTTTTTACTTTGTTTTTAACTTGTTTTGAATTTTCTAATCACATTACATTGTATTTATTATGTTGCCTAGTAACACACTGTTTGAAGTTAATATTTACTGCTTATATTTTACCTATTTTGATGATTATTCAATCTTGTCTAGCTATTTTCGGAAGTACAGGTACTGGCTATTTTTGGAAGCTCTGCCTTCCTACTACAAGGGGGCGGGTACATCATATCTAGGAAATATGTCATGTCTGAGACTAGTGCAATTATGTGGAAATTTGACTCTTCATTAAGCTGAGCTTTGGATAATTAGAATTTAATTGTGTGTACCATATTTAGTACAATGTTCAATGATTAGTATATTAGTCTGATTTGCATCTTAGATGCATGACAGTATAAAAGTGTCACTAAAAAATAATAAAAATAATGAACATAGTTGAGCATAGTTCACATTGAAATCTTAATCATGGTCAAATTTATTAGCAACATTGTGATTAGTTAATTCATTATTGATAGATGTAATATGTTAAAAAAGCCACAGATTTTTTCTCTAGATTTGATGTACCCGTTGTCTTGTTTTGCTTGCTTGAAGGAATTTTGGTGCAGAAATTTCTTCTTGCATAGCATTTTTACAAGTATCTTGCTTCATTCATGATATGCCTGGTATACCTATACTCAAACAAGTCATGAATGTAGCTGGAATACTTCAGTGAAACTTGCAATATTTTAAACTATACATATTCAAGTCAATGTATTGATATGGTTTAAAATATTGTTTGTTTTACTAACAAACACATGGTCCTAAAATGTGCAATGTAACTAGAAGTACTGGTGACCTTGAAAATGATCAGAATTTAAAAAAAGACTTTGAGACCATTGAAAACCAAGTTTTACATGTTTTAGAATAAATAAAATCATGTCTGTTCAATTCT
The DNA here is from genome assembly GCA_963678985.1 of Spisula subtruncata. Lineage (NCBI taxonomy): Eukaryota > Metazoa > Mollusca > Bivalvia > Venerida > Mactridae > Spisula > Spisula subtruncata. The sequence goes on from OY787660.1 coordinate 62,915,326, forward strand.
TTGACAGTCTAGCGTGTTTCTCAATACTAGTAAAATTATTTATCAAATGTGACTGTATGTAGTTGTTTAATACAGGTATAATGATTTGAAAATGTGAGATCTGAAAGCATTTAGAATAATCAACTGCTTAAGACAGATGCCTTCTTTATGAAGGAGACCACTAACACTGTTTTGACTGTAAACAGTTAAACCTTACTAGTAGTATGACCCCTCTTGAGACCCTTAAAAACTGATCTCATTGTTGAGTGAGTCTTTATACTAGGATTGAGTAATGAGAGAAAAACCCAGTGAAAATGGATTAGAATATTGTGGTCTTAATGTTCAGGTGATTTTGATAGGAAGTTTTACGGCTTTAGAAAAAAATCATCACCAATTAACAGTATGGTAATTGGTTGATCTAACTGTGTCAGGTACTCTGTACTTGTAGTTACATGTTATCTGCCCTGGATCTATACATGATAGTAGTATGACATGTAATGTCATCTATTGTTATACGGGTGTCCAATGTCTACTTTAATATTTACTTAGTATATTTTAGTGTCACCGTATCACCGTAATAATACAGTGTGTGATCATTCAGTTGTCTTTAATCATGGCAAAAATACCAGTTCTGGTAGAAATTTTATGGGAAAAAACTTAATGCCTAACGTTTAACACTTGATAATTTTATCTTGATGTTTTGTTGTTAATTTATAATGTATTATAACAAAAGGGGATCGTTGTTTTAATTCCTCGGTATTATATTGAACAGGTGTTCAATTAGGGGTAAATTAATTGTAACTTTAGATTGAAACTAATGCAAGTAAAAATGCAGTAAAAAAATAGTGGTTTGAAAATACAAATATTCTGGTAAAGAAATCATTTCTTGGACCCTTTACTCCATGTTGACCCATTTTGAGGTTTTAACCCCATCTTCATACAGTTATTTTAGACACATTGCTTGTTTTACCATGCACATGTGCTTCAGGTCAAAATTATACTACTCAAATTTTGATCTGACGCGAAACAAGAACAGAGAAGGGACAAAATTTTCTGTGTTATATTTGCTGCTTTGGTCTCTATCTATAGAGCTAACCAGTTTCCTTGAAATTGACGACATTATGTCAATGCATACCAAATATATTACATGAAGATTTGAATTTAGCAGCAGATTTTTTAATCAGTTGTGTCCAATTAACGTAAGACATACATGAATAAAGATTTCTTGACCCTTATCAATCTTTGAGTAGCATATGTTAAAATAACTTGTATGAAGATGACATACCAATTATATCTAGTCTCTTACCCCAATGCTATGGTAAAAAGAACAGGGGTCTAGATTAGGGGGTCAATGGAATAAAGGGTTAAAGTAATCACATGGTTCCCATTAAAATCATTAAACTATACAATTCTCATTTTCAGTTTGTGTTCTGAATTTTATGTAATTGCTTTATATTACACTTACCTGCTTACTAATTTCATAGAACCTGTATATCTTTCAGTTTATTTCAATTAGTATAGCGGAATTGTACGTATTAGTCAGTATTTGATTATATATAAATTTTATTATAATTGTCATATAAATGAATGATCATACTTTATATTAACCACAGTTAGATAACCAGACCCCGTGATTATAAATGTTTTTTTCATGCTCAACTCAAATTTCTCTCCTAGATAGTCTTCAATTAGTTTTTCTTGACCAGAAAACGTTACTCTGTTTTCTTTATGGCTATTCATGTCATATAAAAGTTTCAGTAAATATAAGACATTTTACTGTTTGAAACTTTTAAAATTTTAAGTACAAAATTGAGTTCAGGAGGAAAAAAGCTTTATGTTCACGGGTTTGATACAAGTCCAGTACAAAACTTTAATGCCAGACACTCAAAAAACTCTCTCAATTAATTATAAAAATGACTTAAATTTCTGTGGGTAGCATATTTGGCTAACTAGTTTCCATAAAGATCCACAAGTACACATGATTTAATAGTCTTAGGTGCGAATAAAGACACACATTTTTTACTGACATATATTTCTACACTACTCATTGAATGAATATCTAGTTGATGTTTCTACAGGTAAAAAAGTTAGCGGAATTTGAATTTCAGAAATTTGGCTTCAGGAAGTAATGGCGATTTGGATCAAATTCTAAACTATGGGGGAGACTATTTTGACTAGGATATTTGTATGCAAATGTGCCCGCCAGCTATTTATTGGTTTATTCTCCCAATGGACAACCGGTGGGCACTTGTAATAGGAAAAAATGACATTACACTTATTGCCCCTATACCAGTTACTTATGGATTTAACTATGTTTTGTATATTGGTATGATCATTCATTTGATATGAACATTGGTTACATACATGATGTATGTGTGTGGATGGTTTGTAAAACAGTGGTGTTTCTGATGTAAAACTTATCTGGATAAATCATGCAACTATTAGATAAACATTGACCTATATTAGATTCAAGGTCATATTTGATTATTTTAAAATTCATTAAAATTATACTAACAGTTTAACATCTCTTGCACAGCCAGCCATGAGATACCTCAATAAATACAGCTGTTTGATACAGGTAGATATTTCCTTCAGGTGAATTTGATATAAAGAATGACGAAATGGTATATTGTGTTGGTAGTTTAAGATGGCAAGTGGCTGCTTAATTCTGGTGACCACTAAGATGGGTTTGACTGCATGTTAATCCAATTTCTTCTTGACCATTGAATATTTTGGGAATCTTCTCTAGTTTTGACAAAGTTTATTTTGGTTGACTAATTCAGACTGCTATTTGAATCACAGTGCTTTTACTTAATGCTCTTCATAACATGAAACAAATAGTCATGCACAAAAGGGTTAGTAGCATAATCCATGACCATTATTTACCTCTGTACAATGTATTGTATCTGTTTATATGAGGGTCATGGGTACACTAGTATTCTCTTTGGTTATGAGTAGCTGTTTCTGAAAAGTTAAAGGGAAGTAACTTGTTAAATGATGAGCATTAAAAAGGGAAGTAACTTGTTGAAGATTGGGGATTGTAAAGGGAGGTAATTCGTTAATTAATCAGAATATGAACCATGTATACACACTACTGTTTTTCTGATTGTCCTTACACACATACATTATGTTTGTACATTTACTAGATGAGCTATCATAGTTTCCTGGTTGAGGGTATGAAGGAAGTCGGGACTTGAATGTTTCACGTTCAATAATTACCGGTACATCAGTGTATGATTCGATGTAAATCAATTAAACTACAATTAAATTTCAACCACCTACCAGTCCTGCTTCTAGCCTATGAAATCATTTAAGCCAAGCTTGCCTTGTCCTGTTTGAAGACCTTAAAGAAAACTTATTGTACAGAAGTGTGGGAATTTTGTGTATCATAGGTCCGTGAAATGCGTCCTAGACCATAGATATATTCACATTTAAACGTATATGTATAGATGGTATAGGACAATTTTCACAGACCTATGCCTTGTAGTGTAATCAGTCTAAAAGTGCATACAAGGCAAGCCCTATAAATTGTAGTAGTTGTTACAAGAACAAGATTTTGAATCAGCTGATTACAAGATGTGATACATTTATTATCCCTGGTCTTTATCATTGTAGTGAAGTTAAACACTCTGTAGCATCATATCTTCATGCTGACCTGATAGTCCCCATCTCTATCGTTAAAGTGGTTTAACTCTTCCGTTAGACCTGGGTATCTCAAAGTACACTATGTGACAGGATGCGCGCTCTACATTTTATTCACCCAATATATTATATGTGGTTCTATAAATAGTCCTTTGATAATACACACATATATGCATGAATGCCCATATAATGTGAACTTTAGATGTTCTTCTTTATGACAAAAAAATGTCCGATTTTGTGAGATTTTACAGCGAAAAAAGCAATTAAAAATTACCAGGTCATTGACTATTAGATAGGAACTAGCTCATTATCAGAAAATGCTGTAAAGGATTGTAGAAATTTTGATTACAAAGCCATCTACCCTAATGCATATTTTGCTAATGGATGCCAATTAAGAATTCCACTCATTATTTTCTGCTTGATTTTGAATTTTATGCCTCTGATTTTATCCTTCGGTATGGTTTTATTGTTGATATAAAATTCAATGAGGGGAGGCTGCTGATGTTTTCATAATGGTACCAGCATCTTTAAGGCAAATGTTGCAAGATTATTTTAGAACACTATAATTGGCTTCTTACATCTATTTTAGAATTTAATTGAATGGACATTTTTCAGGACTTGTGGTAAGTAGGGCATTCACTGTCTGATGTTAGTAGCTCATGTTTGAAGAAATATTTTGCTGAATAGGCAGAAATTCAAGCCATGCACTTTACGTCATGTCTGAGTCATGGCTTGATTTAATTGATAATATCAATTGTCAAAGACATGCTATGTACTGCTCAGGGTTTTGGTTCATTTCTTTCATAAATCTTTCATCATGGAAATGTCCAATTTATCTACAAGCATTTGTCCCTATACTCCAGTATCTATTAAAATTTAATGTTGAGAGGCTATTTGCCTTGTGTTCAGTCTGTCAGTCCCCTTACTGTGTCTCCTTTGTTCTGTATCTCGTGTTCAAAGAGTTTTTAAAAAATATTCAGAATGCCAGTAGGGCAGAGCTTGCTATTTAGCCCCCTTGTTTGAAGGCCAAATTTGCATTAGGGGAAAAAGTGGTTATAGTATCTAGGTTTTGGTGTATAGATTAAAATCTAGCATACTGGTATTTAGTTACATCTTTTGAAACTTGTAAGTTAAGATTGGCCCTACATTTATCATGACCTGCCCTGGCATGTGTATGAGAAATAGATAAAACATGCATCAAATCATCTGGTATTCCTTTCATCAGATCACCTACATGTACCGTATCAGGACTGGATTTAACCAGCCATAAAATCAAACTATGCCATTACATACTTTTTACTTCATTTAATTAAATTCGTACTCCTGTCTTACAACCAGATCATGTACATATGTTTTTGAATATTTATTCATGTTAAGTCTCAGCAGGGTTTTAAGTTCATTTGACTTATCCCATATGTAGTTTATACCCTAATAATTGCTCATAATATGGTAATAATGATATAATATGTCCCATCAGACTATAGCAGATTAATTATGGATGCAAATATTGGTTATTTCTGGAAATGTTCACCAGTTTATTTCACCTTGTTAATAGAAAATCTTTCACACAAATTTTTGATGAGCAATTATTGAAGTTAGAATCAATAGCAATTATGCTCCAAATTTTGAAAATACTTTCTAAACGTTAAAAATAATCAATGGGTCTGGCTATTGAAAATAATGGACGCATATTAATGATGTCTGATATTCATTCAATTATGCTATTAAACTTAGATTGAGAAAAATTTAACTTTGAAATTAAGAATTTGAAGGAAAGTATTGATTTCTGAAAGAAACAGAAACACATATGAGTGTAACATATGCCTAAATGAAGGTAGATAAACTTGGATAGGCTGACCATCGAGGTGTGAGACTATCGGGTGGCCTACCAGAGGTGTGCGTTGGAAACTGTGGTAGTTCATGTATCTATCTATATTTGTTGTGTCTACTATTATACTATTATGACTTGTATTTTTAAGACTGTTCTTAAATGTTCTAAGATTTTTTATTATGCCCCCGGAACCGATGGTTCGGGGGCATATTAAAATCGCACCGTCCGTCCGTCCGTCAGTCCGTCCGTCTGTCCGTCCGTCCGGATTCGTTTCCGCTCAATAATTCAAGCAGTGTTTATCCGATCTTCACCAAACTTCATGAAAATGTGTAAGGCCATGAGATCTAGGTCAAGTTCGATAAACAGTCAAATTGACCTAGCCGCTTCAGAGTTACGGCCCTTGACACATAGAAAAATGGCATTTTTTTTGGTTTCCGCTCAATAACTCAAGCATTTGTCATTGGATCTTCACCAAACTTCATGAAAATGTGTAAGGCCATGAGATCTAGGTCAAGTTCGATAACCAGTCAAATTGACCTAGCCGCTTCAGAGTTACGGCCCTTAGACACATAGAAAAATGGCGTTTTTTTTGGTTTCCGCTCAATAACTCAAGCATTTGTCATCGGATCTTCACCAAACCTCATGAAAATGTGTAAGGCTACGAGATCTAGGTCAAGTTCGATAACCAGTCAAATTGACCTAGCCGTTTTAGAGTTACGGCCCTTGACACATAGAAAAATGGCGTTTTTTTTGGTTTCCGCTCAATAACTTAAGCATTTGTCATTGGATCTTCACCAAACTTCATGAAAATGTGTAAGGCCATGAGATCTAGGTCAAGTTTGATAAACAGTCAAATTGACCTAGCCGCTTCAGAGTTACGGCCCTTGACACATAGAAAAATGGCGTTTTTTTTTGGTTTCCGCTCAATAACTCAAGCATTTGTCATTGGATCTTCACCAAACCTCATGAAAATGTGAAAGGCTACGAGATCTAGGTCAGGTTTGATAACCAGTCAAATTGACGTAGCCACTTTAGAGTTACGGCCCTTGACACATAGAAAAATGGCGTTTTTTTTGGTTTCCGCTCAATAACTCAAGCATTTGTCATCGGATCTTCACCAAACCTCATGAAAATGTGTAAGGCTACGAGATCTAGGCCAAGTTCGATAACCAGTCAAATTGACCTAGCCGTTTTAGAGTTACGGCCCTTGACACATAGAAAAATGGCGTTTTTTTTGGTTTCCGCTCAATAACTTAAGCATTTGTCATTGGATCTTCACCAAACCTCATGAAAATGTGAAAGGCTATGAGATCTAGGTCAGGTTTGATAACCAGTCAAATTGACGTAGCCACTTTAGAGTTACGGCCCTTGACACGTAGGAAAATGGCGTTTTTTTTTGGTTTCCGCTCAATAACTCAAGCATTTATCATCTGATCTTCACCAAACCTCATGAAAAAGTGTACAGCTATAAGGTCTAGATCAAGATCGACAACCAGTCAAATTGGCCTAGCCGCTTCAGAGTTACAGCCCTTGATGCGAAGAAAAATGGTGTTTCTTCCCGTTTCCCCTCAATAACTCAAGCATTTGTCATCGGATCTTCGTCAAACCTTTTGAAACATGAAAAGGTGTACGGCCATAAGATCTAGGTCATGTTAGATAACAAGATTTCAAATTGACCTACACGCTTAAGAGTTATGGCCCTTTACACAAAGAAAAATATGTCAATATCACATTTGCCCAATATATTATGACACATCTGTGACGGTGCTGATATCTTAACGTTACGTTACTATCAAAGCATGCACGGGGGCATGTGTCGTCCTATGGAGACAGCTCTTGTGTGTCTTGTATTTGAACAAAAGTTCAATGGACTCAATCAGTTTAATATGTGACACAATTACATGATATAATACATGATTATAGATATAACATAGCGTATCATACGTGTGAAAATTTGGATAATCATTAACCGAGATTTTAAGGTCAAGAAATCAGCTTAAGTATTATCGTATTACCCCACATAGTGGACAGCATTGAATGGACCGTACAGTTTGATCTGGTTTGATCTGTTGAATAAACTTTGAAGTATTTAAGCTTCATGTATAGTAAAAGGATATGTCACGTCAAGGACATTGTCCAAAAAACTTTCAATATCAGTGCAGTATGGTCACATAGCAATGAAATACCTGGCTACTTAAGATATCGGTACCGGGTAATATTGAAACATTCAATTTGATACATTCAAATTGAATGTTACCAACTTATGATTCTGTATAAGCAATACATTAAACTTTTACTTTGATATAGTGTTTTCAAATTAAAATTGTTCAATTGGGGTAAATTCAGTCAGTATGTCAAAATGTTAATGAAGCTTGCAATTTCAAATCAGTCTACATTTGTTTAAGAGCTAGGTCAGTCTGTAAGATAGACAGTTGTACAATACTGTAAAATCATTTAATTTCAATGGGACAAATTTTTGTGCATTTGTGAAAACAAATTGTGGATACATAATTTCTAGGATAAATTATCCACTAAGTCAGATACTATAGAATCACTAATATTTGTGGTGTGGATTTCATTTGGCGGATGTGGCCATTCATGATATTAAACCCCCCACGAATATTAATGATTTTACAATAAGTACAATTCAAAGTATTAGTAGGAATTAAAAGTAGGAATTAAAACAGTTTTAGATAGAGAGGTTATTAACTAACTTGTACTGAGTTTAGATTTCACTGATCTATGAAATCATTTAAGAACAGTCTTATCATGTAGTCTTGTATTTTTGGGAAGTTGATTATTTTCTCAATGGATCTTTGTGATTTCTTTGTTGTCTTCGAGTTTGCAATGATAAAAAATAAACTATGACGATGCAATACTTGTTTTGTCTTTACTTTGTTAATTATAGTCGCAACACAAGAATAATTTGACCATGAAGCTGACTTTGTGTGACATGGTCCATTTGCTAATTGGATGACATCAGCTGGTACCTGTTTGCTTGTGCTTTGAATGTAAACTTGTCATGAGGCTTTCCTCACATTCAGACAAATTTGTGTATGACCTAAAGTAAGATATTGTTTCTTTCCCCCTCCTGCTACATACCGGTACCCACCAAGACAGCCACTTCCTGGAAATCAGGAAAAAATATAAGGGCAAAAATAGTGAAAGTCCATCAGTATGACTTCAGTAGAAACAAGATATGAAAATATATTTTGCCTACTTACCAACCTTCTCGACCCATAATGGCTTTGGCCACGGAAGGGGAAACAAACAATATTTTATTTCAGGTCTTAAGCAAGACAAACACCTGTTCTATTAAAAATATGAACTATAATCTTGCAATATTGATTGATATTGATTGAAATTTTCAATTGCATTTATTTTGCTTTGAAAATGGGAACATTTTAGATAATTAAAATATTATCAGAAAACTCAGTCTTCATAGCCTGACTAGGATTGAATTAGTATCGCTTAGATAACTATTCAATGTGTGAGCCTAGGGAATTGGAATCTGATTGTCATTATTTGCTATTTCAAGAATTTCTGAATCCTGCTTGTCTCAGATCAATTCTTCATTCCAATGTATTTCTTTTAGTATGATGTCAGTGCCAATTTAACGGTTAGAACAATCACAATGCTTGCATTGAAGAATGTAAAATAAGATGATGCCTTCTTTACCCTACAAGGATGTAAGAGGCCTACTGTCTTGTCTGCTGCTATCAAATCAATATAATTTGCTTTTTCACCTTGTGTAGCCCTCTCAACACTCTGGATCAAGCATTTATATCCAATATCAAATGTACTTCTCTCGGGGAAAACTATCCTGACTTTTCTATTGGTTGTACAAGATGATGGTGTTAATCTGGGAAATTAAACCTTATACGGTAAAATCATTGATTTTCGTGGGGGTTAAATTTTGAGGATTTCGTGGATCGCCTTCATCCTCGAAAATCAAATACCATCAAACATTAACTTCGACCCTTGTATTTATTAATTGCAAAATCCACAAAGTAACGTCCCATAAAAAGAGGTTTTTTACCGAATTTCATCCCATCAAAATTAAATGATTAACAGTATATTGCAATACAGGAATCCCCGACACTAGGAATCATCGGCAGTAATCAACTTTGGTTTAGATCTAGACTGCACATTGTGAAATCGATGTATCTTGTTGCTAATATTTCAAGCTGATTGACAAGGCTGTCCTGGAGTGTAGTAGGTCAAAGCTAGGGTAATGAGCTGCAAAAACAACCTTTCAGTCAATACTGATTTATTATGCAACTTAACATGAAAAATGAAAGGCATTTCTGTCTTTTAAGTAATATAACATGTCTGAGAGCATGTGATAAATTTGCTGTCCAGGAGTGGTTGGGAATACAGCCAACCACTATGAGAATACCAGGCTTGACTCGATGGAATACAGTACAACTTCTAAAGAGCAACACCCTGTGGGAGCTGCAAATAGCAGACATTGTTTATCGGCTCTTACTCTACAATACCAAATTCAGTCGACATCGGTCAGTCCAAACTTAAGTTATTGACTGGATACTGATTTTCTATTTTTAGTAATAATGACATTGACCTTGACCCCAAATACCCCAAATACAACCCCAGTCTAGATTCTGATTCAAGGATGCTCATACCAAGTTTGATCAAGATTAATCAATCTGAACTTAAGTTATTGACCATGGCTCAGAAAAAAACCTGGTCAAACATTGGTACATACGTGGGTGGATCAAAAAAATTGTAGAAAAATATCATAACTCACAAATAATAGCTTCAAATGCTTTCAAATTCTTAGCTTTACTATAGTCCCTAGTATATAGTATATTTGTCTCAACATCTTTACATGCATTCAATATTATTTACACCTATCCATGTACAAGTTTGTTATAAAAGTTTACAGGTCACATGTTAATGAATGTATGTAACAGTAACCCATATAAAATACTTGTAAGGACAAGTAGGTGAATTGACCACCACATGCTACAATGACTGACCCCAATGATTGAATACTTCCTCCCCATGCTACAATGACTGATCCCAATGGTTGAATACTTCCTCAGTTGTTTATCCTTACTTGATGGGGAAATTAACTTGTTAACATAAACTAGCACACAAAAAATCTGAAATTCCTCTCCCTCCAATGTACATGTAACCCTGCATTCCTCTTGTATTTTTAAAACATCATGAATCTAGGACCCTATGAAATTCATTTTAACAAATTTATCAATTTATGCCCACAAAAGGAAAGATTTTATGTAAACAAGATACGATATAGAATGAAGTATAGAATGATTCATACTAGCTTTTTACAATGTTCCTGAGGTCAAAATATAGGTTTACTTAACGAGGACTAATGTACCCTAAAGTAGATCTAAATATTGGACACGTACACTACTCATTTAGTTAATTGCCTAGCTGCTTGATTAATCAAACAACTATGATGTTGCAAAATATGTCGAACCATTGTAGAATATGTTTGCTGTTGCTTTAAGATACATAGTATGAGGATTACTGCCCAATGATGCCCACATGAGCATGCTCTACTGTAAAATCATTTAATATTGTGGGAGTTTAATTTCATGGTATCCTGTTTTGATATACTTATACAATGTCATGTACTTCTAAAATGGTGATCATCACAGCAGTCATTTCAGTTATTTTACATTAATTTTGATGTTCAAATATTGTGTTGTTGTTTTTTACATTTCAAGCAGTTCATGTGTATTTCATAAAGTATTGGCTCATCAGACTAGACGAAGTCACGTGATTACCACCCGTGGCTCATGGACTGAACCTATAATCTTACGAAATCATGAAAGGAGCTCAATATTGCGCAATAGTTACTGACACACATAGATAGTGATATGATACCAGATTGTGTGCACATGTACATGAACGGAAAATGCTGATAAAATTTGACCTTTATGCCAAGGTCATGGATGGTGACCAATACAACAAGAATTAGAAATGTCAAACATTAATTAATACAGGTACACCATAAATGAAAAGATCAAGATCCCTACATATGGTCAGTTTTCAGAACATTGAAGTTTGGACTGTCAATTTGTAAATCCATGTGGTCAGGTCAATATCTAGCACATGTGTTTCTTCATTACCACACTTTCTCTAGCTCAGACAGTATCAGCTAAATAACTTTGTAGTCACTTAACTATTGAATTTTAATAATCACAACTAAGTCATTTTGTCAGGACCTGGTTATGTACATTATGTATTAAACTCTACTGGGTATTTAAGGTTTTTTTTTGGTCAAATACAGATCTACAACAAGTGTCGAGGCGTGACTAGGAAACACTCAGTATTCTATCACTGTAGAGGTCACGCCTCCAAGATGTGTTGTACATCTATACTGTGTGTGATTTCATATGTTTTGTAAGCTTTTATATTAGTACTATTATTTGTGGTCATACAATAATCAAAACGGGAAAATTTGCCTGCATCGAGATTTAGAAAATTAAAGAGAAATTTAAAATATTAATTACAAAATCATGGATATCTTATTGGGTGATCAAGTTCATCCATAAAATTTCACTCTTAATTACCAGCTTCCTGTGCTCTTACAGAACTACCGTATCATGATTTACAGTAGATTGATTCAGTAGCGAGGGGGCGTAATGGTATTTTCTAAATTGGTTATACATCATGTTCAAATTAACACTGTATTTATGACACAGATCAAACAATTGGCTTCATTACGAGTTGTCCAGTATACCAATAATATGGGGTGTTCATGTCTGATTGATTCGCCAAACAGTTATTATCCATTCAGACATGTACAAGCATGTATACGTTGTTTTGCTGTGATGTATAATATCAATTATCCAATGTCTTAATTAAATCACACAAGTAAAGGACATGCCCCCAATTTATTTTTATTTTCTTGTCGGCTTTTTGTGCTATACATGTATTCATCCAGCTAACTTGCTATTGTCTTACCAGCAAGACTCAAACAAACAGAATGTCAATCCAATATGGATGCCTTGACCGCTGAAAGTCTTGACCTGATGATTGGTATATAATTTTATTGTAAGTGTTCATGCCATTATCATACATCTAGTCTGTCACGGTCTGAACATATTTACTAACGGGGAGAAACTTGTGTAAGCAGCTGGCTAGCCCAGTCCGTAGAGCAATCGCCCTGTAACCAAAGAGTCCTGGATTCGAGCCCCAGTCTGGTAGAACATTATTCTTCCCCTGTTACATTTGGCGCCCAACATGGGGCCATGACTGTTTTTGCTCCAAGATCATGATAAGTTGTTAAATCTAGACCTGTCAGAAATTCCGGACGGGGGAGAATGTCACCATCTGAACCTTTTGATTTACTATTTTCTCCCCCTGATACAAGTCATTTACAACTTATCATTGAGGTGGCACGGTGGTCGAGTGGTAAGACGCTTGACTCCTGATCGAGAGGTCCCGGGTTCGATTATCGGCCGGGACTCTTGGTCATTTCAGAAACGCTATTTACTAGTATTTAGTGTTTCCCACCCAACTAGAGATGATCCTCAGGTTGGTAACCCAAGGGTAGTCTCGCTTGCATCGATGCTTTACACCGGGCAGGTTAAAGAACCAAGGAATCTATTCGGAAAGAGCTAGGGTATCGCACCCTGATTCCTAGTATCTCAACTCTGTTTCTAACATTTGCGATAATGCCCCAGAGTGGGCCCTGCAAATGACATGGAAGAAGAAGAAGAAGGTCGAGGTTTATGCAAGTTCAAATGTAGAAAAATATGCTCCCCAGATACAACAAAGTTATGAATTATACCTACATTTTGACCTCCATAGACTTTAATAGTACTAGTATATACATAGACTAAACAAATCACCACAGAAATATGTAAATATTTTGGTTTGCATTCTTTTTAAACTAATTCACTTTTATTTTCTATTTCAAAAGTCTTGATAAATCTGCATGAATGGATTGAATACACTAAACCCGGTCATGGATATCAATCATTGATTTTTCATTAATTGACACCTGTTATTGAATATGAATGCATATGAATTGGGAACAGATCATTTTTCTTTAGATTAGCAGAGCATACATAAAAAAATATGTAAGTTCATAAACATGCAGTTTAAAACAAAGCAATCAGTATTACGAACTTTGAGTACTTGCTGTTTTACCCTGAATTGAGAGATAAATATCTTATTCAATAATTGCACATTTTACTGAGTTAAGTCTTGTAAATATTAACAGTCATGCCAAGTTACACCCTTTATGTACATAAAGCTGAAATGCTCATGACCAATTAACCATTGACCTCCAACTATGACCTTGACCTTGGAGTCAATACATGGCACACCTTCTCACCAAGGTTAACACTCATGCCAATTATCAGCAAGATTGATCAAGTCCAACAAGGCATTTAGGGTTTTAGGGTTGGTCATAATCATATTACAGAAACTATAATTGTTTGGCCTATCTCAACTTATATCTTCAGATCTTTGGCCGTCACTGGTCCCAAATGGTGGAACGATCTACCAAACTATCTCAAAGACATCAAAAGTGAAACCAGGTTGAGAGCATATTTGAAAACTTATTTGTATAGGAACTTTCATCAGCAATGAGTGTGCTCTTTATCATATGACTAAATCTAGTTTCTAGAATCCAGGTTTTAAATTGAATGTTTTTAAGTGAATGTATATTAGTGTGAAGCGCAATAGAATATGATTTCATAATTTTTGCGCTATACAAATGACATGTATTTGTATTTATTCACAACCTTTCATTGAAAACCTCAGTTTAAATATCAAGATTGAAACACATGATTTTGTGATCAGTTATCCCAGATATCAATGACACTTCACTGCATTTTTTAAAATCCTTTCATTTCCTCTGATTTAAACTGGATGAAAATTGAGATTTCGCCAAAATTTCCGGTTTTATTGATAAAATGTCAAATTTTCTGCATTACAATTTACTGAGAAATGTATTTTTTAGAAGTTGAATGAAACATGACAGAATCAATTGCTTCTAGTTTATACATGGAGCTTCTCCCAGAAAATTGTTAAGTATTTCGATCAAGGTGTAAGTTATTGGTCAGTATTCAGAATTTGCAATGTCTGGACTTGTCAGCTTTCTTTAGATTAAATTGAAGATGTACATATTTCCAAACCAAGAATTTTGATTAGTTTTGACAGAAGCCAGATTTCTCAAATTATATGCTTAGTTTTGTGCTGATTGCAAATTTTCAATTTTCATATTTTATTTGGTTGTTGCCAGATCTGGTTTGATAAACTTTAACATGTTGTATAGTTCATACTATTAAAGAACAAGAATTTAAGTTCTGTACTATCAATAGATGACAAATACAGCCAAGCCTAAGTCTGTAAATTTTGTTTGAAAATTTAAGTGTTAAATTAATATTGAAGCTCTGGGGTATACCAGTAAATTGCAATTCACAGGGGGAGAAAATCTATAGATGCTGTCTATGAAGGGAATAGAAGATGCCACTAAATGATTCCAGACCTAGTATATTTACATTGGTATAGATTTTGGACACAATCTTATTTCCTGGAAAGTGAGAAGCCAGAAAGCATCTACTATTTTCCATGTTAGGCATGAGGCAACAACGTCACTACCATGAACTTATGAAATACAGTAGATCAAACTCAGGTCAACAATGCAGAAAAAGGCCACTAAATCAACGAGTCTGTTAGCTCCGAAAAAGCCCAATTGTGCTCGGACAGTGAAAATACTGGTAATGCAGAAGAGTAAAATTTCACGGTAGTTAACTGATTGTGTCTCAATACAAAAGTGTACAGTGAAACCTGTTTATAAAGTCCAGCAAGAAGTGGTATTTGCTGTTGCCAGGTGGTCTCTCTTAACAGGTTAAATACATTTGTATTTGAAATGTCTGCTTGAGATTTAAAGTGGTGGTTTTCAGACAGTTTCGTAATAGTGATCTTTGGTTGCAGGAGGTTGTTAACACCAGTTTGACTGTATAGTACACAGCATACACTGATTTGTACAAAGCACATAGGTACTATTTTATTAAAGCACTTACAGAAATCTTAAACTGAGGTTCAAATTAAAATTCTCCGAAATGAGAATGATGAAATTGCAATACTAACGATGATTTAGTTAATGAACTCCTTCAAACTGTATCTCACCCCATTCAAAACTTATAAAGATAAAATTTGAACACAATTTCAAGATTTCTGTGAGAGCTTTGATAAAACAGATCCCAGGATATCTGAATTCTAGTCAAATAAGGCTGGGCTTGGCTAAATGACTCATTCTAGGTTATTTTAATCCAAACCATATGGTCAATGACATACCAGTAAGTACATATGTAGTACTAATCTTACCATTGATGTCTGAAAATGGTCATTACCGACATATATGTTGCGCTATAAACTCTTTCAATGCAAGTAAATGGTTTCATTTCTATGGTAGTAATGAGTTTTTTCCTCTTTGCTCATGTTGTTATTGCAAGCTATATTCAAGCTATATATTCGAGATCAATATCAAATATTGTAACAGTTGAACCTTGTATGTCATCATTATTTGTCTGTGCTAGCTGTCATTACTGGAGTGAGTTCATTTGTCTTTTGATATTCAAGTTATTTTAGGCATGTTTGTGTGACTTCTCCGACAACTTTAAAGCACTGCTGCCTTGATAAGATTATGGCTTTTCTGGCAAGAATCTCGTCGGATTCTGTCGGACCAGTATTTTATAAGATTATAGCTTTTCTGGCAAAAATGTCATCAGATTCTGTTGGACCAGTATTTTATAAGATTCTGGCTTTTCTGGCATGAATCTCGTCGGATTCTGTCGGACCAGTATTTTCCTACTATTGCAATCTTATGTTTACATGTGTGTGTGTGTGTTAATTGTTTTGCAATAATGTTACCTATCATATCCAATAAAGAGAGCTGTCAGTATGCTGGGTTCCAGTGGGACCCTTAGATGAGCAACGTACCAGAGCAGGGCAACATTCGGAGCAACATTCAATAATTTCTCCATGTGCAAATGTACGACTTACTGACAATATTTTCACATAAAGATTGCACAGAATGCATTTGAGATAATGTTAATGATGTGTGCGTATTGATATAAAATGTGCATATAACGATATACAATTATAGGCAGCTTTCAGCAGTTATAAGAAAGTATCCACCCGCTCAATCTACGCTTTTCAGTTAAAGCTTTCATGCATACTATAATAAACATTTCAAGGTCAGCAATGTATGTACACATAAATACATGTAGCATAGATTGCAAAGAAGATTCTATACAGTTTTGCATCAAGTGCTTGTACAAAATGCAGCTCTTATTATTGAGGATGTTATAGTATTAGGAAGTACAGGGCAACCTTTCAAGAGCAACCCTCCTTTGAGCAACAACCTCTATTTGGTATTAAACATGATCAGTTCATTCTCCAAATAACCATTTGATATTACTTTTAACTCATGAGAGCAACAACCTCTGTACAACATCCAAACTTTGTTTCCAAAAAGATGTTGCTTTTCAGAGGTTATACTGTAGTTATAGCTTGACAATACTGACCTGAATCTGACCTTTATGCAAGAATATATCACAAGGTTCTCCCTTTGATATATCAATTTCCACATGCCAATTGTGCAATATCGGTATTTCAGTTTGTGTGTGTATTACACCTTGAGCATCTTTGTGACACTCTCTGATTATGAAAACATACAATCGGTGTTATAAACGAAGGCAATATATCAACTGTTAAATTATGCTAATCAAAAGGTCAGATTCATGTTAAAATCGCCAAGCTATACTTCTTACGACTGTTTGAGAATAGTAGAATATACAAACTTGAAGAAAAAGCAAGACAGTATTCAGTGTAACATCAATATGTATTTGACTAATACACAATGAAGTATAAATTAAATGTAATATCAAACCTAAACGAAGTAGCAAAGTGAAATACTTGTTGCTTGAATCATTGGATCATATAAAATACATCATAAACAACACGCATACATGTATAATATAAGCCCATAAAGCATTCATACCCAAGTCAGCCATGTGGAAAAATATGAAATATGGTAAATCCGATAATTTTGTACATTGAAGTTGGTCAATTTGAACTGCTATGAACCATCGGTCCGTGAAAAGTATCCTAGACCACCTAATTAGTAATAGAATATATTAAAATGTGTTTATAAAGATGGTCTAGGATAACTTTCATAGACCTGTGGTATGAACATATTTCAATCCATGTTCAGCATGAAATATAACATTAAGATTATAATAATTATGCCTTTCATTAACAATTTTTCTGACAAAGTTAAACTACAATTTTTTCATATGTACCAGGGTAGCTACGATAATATTGCGGTCAACAGATGAATACATGACCTACATCTTGTCCACTGTGTACGTCATTATGAGACAACGTCATTATCATACAGTTCAGTGGTAATCACTGATTACATACGGACATACAGACACACACACAAAGACTGAATGGACAAGGTTACCTAGTTACATGATCTTATGCTGCTTACTGGCTCAAGGTCAACAAATCTATATCCCCGTCCGCAATATTAGGTAGGGGCATAAAAATGGTCATGGGCAATTTGAACATGAAGTATACATGGAGTAACAATGCTATTTGCTAATGCAAACAAGATGATTGGCATTCAGTAGATAATGCATATAGCCATATTCCACGAAAATATCACTTTGGAAGGTAGTAATGACTGATGATCAAATTACTTAAAGGAAGTCAAATGCTTGGCAACATGAGTTCAAAATATTTTTTCCTGCAATCATTACCAAAACTGAAGTGATTTTTTCCTGCAAATCTTTATATATTTTTGTGTCAAAAAATGAATATCAATAAATGTCTTATGATATTTATAACCTAAAGGGATCAAAAGCTGAACCCAAGCTCTCATTCACACAAATACAGAATAGCCAATTGTATTAGTGAATATGAATGCCATGGGGCCACTACTGACCCCTTATTTTGTAGATTGCTGGGATAATATTTGCTTTTTATCAAGACTAACTCGAACAACTTAACATAAGTTCTCAAATACCGTATATACATACATAAATAAACAATATACAAAAATAGCACTTAAATAAAATTTCAAATTCAAGTCATATATTGACAAAATATATATGAACATAAAATCAAAATAATAAAATAAGAATAACCATTATAAATACAGGAACAGGTCATCAATTCTTAACACTCACTAGCTTTTCATACCATATACTAGTAACTAATATCCAGTATTTCATTCATAATTTAGCTGTTCATGGTACAAGTTTGAACAAATTAACCTTGTCCTTGATCTTTATCCATGAATATATTATAACAATCTTCTTGCGCAGAATACATCACTTTTCATAAGAAAGTTGTATAATACCACTGTCATTTATTTTACAACATGTATATTCTCACAATTTTGTCTGCTTATGAAAACAAGGGCAGAACTTTAGCAAGAAGTCATCTGTTGAATTATGCAAATAGATATAAGGTAAGAGAAATAGGTTAATTTGTTCAAACTTTTCCCCAAATATTCACTTTTGTTCAAATCTTAGCACTTATATACAAACATGTACGCATTGACTAGCTGAGCAATATCAAATTTATCCATTTTTATATCTTTAATTTCAGACCAGCACACCACATTCAGCATACATACTCGTACATTGTAGATTGTATAATTCTATCATGTACTCATATCAAACAAGACTTACATATACATCATTCATACTATAAAATCATTACAATTAGTCGCAAGTTAAATTCCACTGATAAAACAGCAATAATTAAATGACCTTCATTGTTTAAAAAACATAAATTAACAACCCCCACAAAGTTTTAAAATTCAGAAAAAAAAATTATGGTACAAAATGGAACAATTTTACAGTACTGGAACGTAATCATGTATTATATCGCTCTAACTACCATGTGTTCATTAGCAACAAAGCTATACATGAACTCAATATTACATTAATTTTGTACTTGCATTGCTACAAAGAACACGTCCCCGACTTCAAGTGACAACATTTTGGATGCGATATCATTAAATTAGAAACAATTTGTACATTCCTCCATACATTATTCAACAAGAGTCATCCCGCCATTCAAATATACACTTAACATTGACTCATAAAATTTGGTCCCAGTCATACGGATGTCAATAAATATGGAGAGGCTGCATAAAACATGAATGGGAGATACTAGATGTATGGCAATCACATGAAAATATTGATCCGAACAAAAGTTTTATTAAAAAATAAGATATCTGCAAAGACACACAGTGAGAGAAATACAAACGATTTAACATAGTCGATCTCAAACATAAGTTGATCTCAAACATAAATCAATTTCAAACACAGGTCGATCTCAAACGAACGTCGATCTCAAACATGAGTCAAAGACAACGAATGATCATGACGTGTGTAATACCCTTAACTTAAAAAGATGCACATTAAAAATAAAATATTCTGAAACCAATTCATGGATGTCAATTAGCTGTGAAATCAGTGTAAAAATCTCATTAAATCTGAATCAAGTTCTCATCAAGCCGACACACCGATTAGGGGGAACTTTCTTCCCTGGTGTTAGCTTGTTTGCCACATCACACAGACACTAATACGGTACAAAAGTCAATATCATGACCTAGACAAATGAAACAAGAACATTTCTTTGGCAGCTAATGGAAAATTGCGCTTGAAGAAAACTCAGAAATTGCCTTCAGTATATGTATCATATTATATACAAAGTAAATGTACAAGACGTTAATTATTTGGTATATATTGCTCACGAGCATACAGGAATAGCAGACAAAAAGTATAGGACTCATTAACCCTGTATTGACTTTGTTGACAGTAATATACATGTTCATTGAAATTTTAGTTACTGAAAACATTAATAGACCATAAATATTATATTATTGATTTCATTGACTAATTACATTACTATAGATGTACAAAGAGCTTCGAGGTGTGTCTAGTAATAACTTTGTATTCTATCTCAAAAGGGGTCATTACAAGAGACGTCATTGCAGATCTTTATATCTATTACAGATATTTGATCAATTGTGTATACATTCATAACACCAGCAAGACTATATTAAACTTATCTTAACATTAATCACGTTTATATACCAGTACATGTATACTCATGAACAGTATTGATCAATATACCATATCAAGAAGAGATATCTGTCATCTGATATACCTGGGCCCGACTCTCCTGAAGCATCTCAATCTGAGCTAAATCTCATCTCAAATATTGTCAGGTGTCTTCAAGTTTATAACCAGAGGAAACATTGCTCAAAATAGACGTCACAAAACAGGAAACATCATTCTAAGTCAGACCCAGATTTGAGAAAAATCTCAATTTGAGATGAGATTTTTGCTTGAGATGCTTAGGGAGATTGAAGCCTGTACTCTAGTCTATTAGAAATTTGTATCGAAGCTACCTATTACCAACATAAAAAATCATCAAATTTGGTAAGAAAAATCTAGATGCCCCCCTCACACACAAATGAACAAATTACAGAATACAGTTGGTTTCAAAATCTAAGTATGACCAAAAAGAATAATTTGGTTGTTGTTGGATTGGTTTTGAAGGGGTACGCTGGTTGATGCATTTTACAAATGTACATAGTGTAACATCATGCATGAAAACATTCCTGGTACACGTAGGAAGCTGGTAGAAAGGATAAATATGTTAACTCACTATAGCGAAGATAACATATTCATGCAAAGTAACCACCAGACGATAATTGGATGAATGAGCGATAAAACCTGTGATGAACCAATAGCTAGCTGGTGGGCACATTTGCATAGGAATACCAATGTAGATGTTTGAAACCTTTACAAGACAATGTGATTATCATGATCAGACAATATAGATTACCAAACCAAACGGCGAATTACTGTAATGCATCAATATCAGGGTGTAATGTTTTCATTGAGACGATTATTGGAACAATTTGTGATACAAGGCAGAGGCCATCAAATATTGCCAATCCAGTATGACTGTTCAATGTTGCTCTCGCCAGGATATGTAGCAATGTGTAATGTAACAAGGTTATTGATCCAGCCTTCAGACTATACAGTCTAATCTTGTAACAAAAATGTTAATAGAAAGACATGAGAACACAGATCTATGTTAGCTAGAAGTTACACCGGGGCCCAAGGTAAGACTGTACATGCAAGCAAATTGACAACACATATGGTGGCATGACACAGCCATACTTCAGTGGTAATTACAAACTAGAGGCTCAAAGGAAAGACTGAGCTTACTCAAATGTGTTACCTCTTTAATTAAAGCTATTAAAAGTATTATGTATGGGGTACTATTAAAATGTAGTTCATGTTGTATGCATATATTTCTCAGTGAACAAAATTGTCACAATTTACAACAATAAAAGTTCTGTATATTCACACAGTAATTATGCCTTAAATTTCTTTTTGCCTCAGAACTAAAAAATAATGTACAACACCCATTCCATGAAAACAATGAATATGTAAAGTGCTTTTTTAAAAATCAAGTTGGATTTCAAAAATATATAGAAATGGATCAATGTATGGTATTCGCGAGTTCAACATTAGTTGCACACTTTTCAGGTTAACTAAAGAGCTTGTAATGTCCTATGAAAAAATATCTATATATGGTAGACTGATTGATTAACTGACTGATTGACTAACTGACTGATGACTGACTGATTGATTGATAAGTGAGAGATGCAACTGACTAACTGACTGATGACTGACTGATTGATTGATAAGTGAGAGATGCAACTGATTGATTGATTGATTGATTGAATGATAGGTGAGAGATGCAACAACAGGATAATAGCTGACAGTGCAAAATATGGCTCAATAAATTTGTTTAAAAAACAGGAAAGTAACATGGGATAATAACTTCCTTCATGGAAAAATTAGGATGAATAGACTTCCATATATATATAATCTTAGGAAGTTCTGTAAGGCCACAGCATTCCATTCAATCAAGCCTATAATGGATGCTTACTGTTACACATGACCTTACAATTAACCTTTATTTGACCTTGAACAGACAGAACTTGATATGTTTTGATTTGATTTAACAGAACTGCTTTTCTTTATATAAACACTAACATAATTGAATTAAAACTAGACTAGCTGGTTAAAAAAGTACAAAAGTATAAGATTAAAATGTCAAACATAATGCTAACATTATATCGATAAAACAAAAGTAAGCCTAACCATAAATACAGCCACAATTAAAATCTATGAGCATGCATGACAAGTAGAAAATACATAACCATGGAAAGTCTCTCAAAATCTTATGTACTGCTAAATCATCAAGTTCCATGGGAGATTAAATTTCGTGGTTTACCTTCAAACATGAAATCAAATACCAATTGAATCATAATTTTGACCCTTGTGTTTATTACGAAATGCAAGATCTATGAATTAACGTCCCATTGAAATGGTCTTTTTACAAAGACACCAAAATTTTGTCCCAATGAAATTAAATGATTTAACAGTATGTGCACTCTAAGCAGAAATGCAATACCGAGTTGGATTTGTATTGGTAAAATAAACAAACATTTACATAAGTTTAGCCAGAGCAAACATGTTCTAACAGGTTTAAACATTGAAACCTCCACCAGGTCATGTATAATCTGTCCATATTTAAATTTACTCAGTCAAGGCTTTGAAGATAGCAAATTCATGACCGAACATTGATTTTCAAATACAATGTACATACCATTAATGACGGTCACTTGAAATAAACTAGGTAAAAAGAGTGGACGTGTGAAGTTTAATTTACCGAAAATTGCCCACTAAAAACAGCTTAGGAGATACAAATTTATGAGTACAAAGGTTATAGTAAAGTTGTTTGAATCATTTAATATAGAAACATTTATTATGGATGCAGACAAAATTAACAGCCCAAGTACTCCATATAGAACCACTAAATGTTCTAATCTTTAGTAATATGGATTTTCATTGGAAGGCGAAAGATACCAAGTATTTCCCCATTTAACAAAAGATTAAGATGGTTGTATATCCACAAAATTTTACATAGTGGAAGGTTTCTTAATTTCTTATCAGGAAGAAAATACTTAAAATGACCAGTATTTTACTATGAAGGTTAAAATTGATATCAAGCATACTTCTCATATAGTGCATACACACAATAGTGCACCCTAAATCAAGTACACCCTAGTGACCTGGTAAAATAAATAAGATAAATCATGAAACGCAATTGTTGCTATCATGTTTAAAGATTACTGGCTCAAAATACAGCATGCAGATTGACGTATATTATATAGTGCACGTACCATGTAACTAACCATGACATCATGTCATTATAAAGTGCAACATATCCCACATATAATGCACATACCATGTAACGAAACATGACATCATGTCATTACAAAGTGCAACATATCATGACTAAAGGTTCGAATTTAATCTGTTTCTGATAGATAAGATATATAAATTATTCAATACAACTACAAGTAGCTTCCAAATGCCAATGCAGTGTCTTTTTGGCAAGTAAAAATGAAATCAATATATGTGTGTAACTACAGCAGTAACTTATAACCTGGTTCGACAATAGACGTGACATCAAACATCATTATACAGACTCATTCATAAATTAATGGCAAACGTTTCCCTTACAGTCACTGTCCATTCAATAAAGTAATACCAATGAGGGAACTATTCCATTTGAAAGAATAGCGGGGACTACAGTTAACTCAGTTACACCTAGTTAAACTCAGTTACACCTAGTTAAACTCAGTTACACCCATTTAATCTAGATAAACATAGTTTACCTAATGGACAAACCAATGTTTATAACTGTTCTCATTTAACTTTGAATGGACTGTACAGTTCAGTTCAATTGACAGTGCAGAATGACTAACTGATAACTGATAACAAGCCAAGTACATATGTTAACAATTCATAAGTTATTAGCGTCATTCTAAAATCTAGAACATCAAGTCACTATCACCTACATGTATCATGATACAAAAATGTATGTCTTTGTAAAGGCAGTCTCAGTCAAGAGAATTTTAAATTATTCACTGAATGCAAATTTTTATATTAAGTTACATGAACATAAATATTGTATTACAGTACTGTACCCTGAATATTTAGGTCCATATATATGTTAAGACACTGGCATATATTATATACATGTATACCCTCATTTTTGTCTCACTATATAACAGGTACACTACATATCATTGTAGATCAAAACCCACTGTGTGTGTACTATGTACTGTAACATCCCATTCCATCCAATATTTTTTTTTAATTTTGAAAATTCTAAACATATCATTTTGATATTGTTACAAAAATCAGTACCCCAGATAAACCCACATTTAACCTAATTAAAAATGTTATACATAATTACATCATCGTCATGTACAACATGTATTATCACAGATTGATGACGTTGGCAAGTAAAACTACTACATTTGTATCTGAAAGCACGAAGCATCTCTAGAGGTTGAAAATAGCGATCAATAATCACCTACATTTCATGAACTGACAGAACAGTACACAATTTTCATTTATTTAAACTTTGGACAGAAGATTGAAAATACCAATGTACTGTCCGACCATCTTTTAAAGTTCAAAATGATTTGTTTGAATCGGTAGCATTATAAAAAAAATATTTCCAAAAGAAACAAATTCAGTAACACGAGTTAAACTTTCTTAAACACATTATAGCAAGAATGAAGATCTATGCAAGTCAATGTTTAAAATGGTTTACCAACTAGTCCAACTTTACGTTTTAAGTCTTTAATAATGAATTTATATGTTATATACAAGTACACAGCTCCATCACAGCCTTATATGGAAATAAATAAAATGTTTCTTACAATGACAGGTTAGGATGTGGTGACCAATGACCGTTAATTTGTATACATGTCAATACATCAATATATACATGAACCACTATGTACAAAACATTATGCCTAGTAGCCTACACGAGTACAGATGTGTCATGTTTAACAGTATCCCAACAAAAAATTCCAGCACCTAGCATACATATTAAATTTACATTGCACAATTTAGCACAACAGTCCTAATCATTTAGAAATTATGGAAAATACTGATCAATGATTTGTGCTTATTTTGGTTTTACATGTACCAATGATGACCAATGGTGATTGAAACATCCTAGAGGTATTGAACTGTATGAAGTTTGTAGTTAACAACCCCAATTGTTCTAGCGTTAATGATCAAGTTAATGATCAGAAACCACTGGTCTGGTCATTCATGTTGAAGGTCACACTGACCTTGGCCTTAAAATCATACATGTTTATCTCCTAATGATGTTCAACGTCAGTAAAAAGTTTGAAATTCCAAGGCTGAAGTTATTGATCATAAATTTGGTAGACATCACTGACAAGTCGGGCAATTGTATGCAAAGCAAATACTGCCTTTTATTTGATGCGGGGCAAGTCTATAAACATATACATGTACATGTTTGACAAAACAAGACACTTGCATGCATTCTCTATAAATACTTTACAGAAAGAGTACAATTAGTGTAAATTTACTATATCTGCAGTCATCATTATAAATCACTCATTAAATGTGCAGTTTTCTTAGAACTACCAGCACACCATACAACATTGGAAATAAAACATGAAAAAGACAGCTTAGTGCTAGCAGTCAGGCCATGATAAATAAACTGCTAGATTATCAAATTGTGTCATTATAAATATAGGTGGACGTACCGGTAATGTCGAAAAAAATGGGGGGTCAGTTTGGGGGTTTAGTATGTCTTTAAAAAGTTTTACTTCATATTACATAGATCTCTGAAACACTTAAGATTCTCATTTTGGATGGATATGTCTAAAAGAATACAAGAAATGTACTGGAAACTTAAGGGATGAGAGAAAAGATTATTATGATAATCAAGGAATTTATTTATCTTGGCCTGCAACAAAAGGAATGTGCCAGAATAATAAACGTTCAATCTAAAATCAAGGCCATAAACTACAACATAGACACTCTCTGGAAATGACAACTCCTAATAATTCAACTTTAAATATTAAAGTGACCCAATCTAGTCAAATGTTGCATTTCAATAGAAAAGTTCATTTATTCAAAAAAGATTACGAATATCACCCATAAAAAATTAAATAGATACACTCAACTATTTAACATGTAAGGGGGCAGTTAAATAGAAAACAGACAGAAGATTTTATTGTGCATCTATACTTATCTGGTAAGGGAACCCATAAATGGGTAAATGAATTGAAGCACTAATTTTATTGATTGCATTGAAAATCTATATGTATCGTTGCAACAACATCAAAAGTGCAGAAAAAATCACTGTTGGTCCCTTTACTAGAACATGACATTTCATACTATCTTTCCTCCACTACAATAGTTCACATATACCTGCATCATCTTCACAATGGTCAACAATGAATCGTAAATCCCTTTGGTTAATTAAATATGGTAGTTCTGCGATCATCACAAAATCACGACTAAAAGTCTGCGTATGTTCAAATGAGTTCGAAATTTACATTGTTAAAAGTGCAATGTATGGCAATTGAACTCTTTGAACGAATCATCTTACTCTGTGTACATAAACTGTGTTGGAATTCAATTTGAGCAAAGGCATATTGCATTTATACGAATGTGTATTCATGACATAACTGCAAAAATGCTCCAGACTTTTGGTTTTATATCAAACCAACTCTCGTCAGTATTACAATCGTCACATCCAGTTGTCGGTATTTTGATCCCCAGTTTAGAAATGGTCTTATCAATAATTATTATAATTTTCACTAAATGTATCATTCATCATTGCTTCTTTTCATGGTGTTGATGAACCATTGGCCTCTTCAAAATGTAGGTTGTGTAGAAGAAGTGAGCAAATAATAATAAATAGCTAAAGTACATAATTAAGCAATATTGTATATTCTTGTAGCTTATTTGACATTCTCGACCATCATTGAGTGCGTAGTAAGCAGTGACGTTGACGACAATGCCACCCACCATTTGAACAAGCTGAAGGGACGTGATGAACATGTTGACCCATTTTGGAAACTGGTACTTCATTGCTCGTAATGCATAGTAGCTGTACATCAGTGAATGGACTGTGTAGTTCATCACCATAAACCAGCGACCGGAAGCTATACGTTCAGGATAACTGTACCACACATACATTAGCACAGTGATGTGATGGTACCAATGAAGAAATATGAGCGGTTGCTTTCTAAGAACTATAAATACAGTGTCACCGAGTTCAAGAACTTTTGACAATACAAAAAGACAGGTCCAGAAGCTGGTTACTTTCCCCTGTCCCATGTATGAACTATTGCAACAAGAATGTTCAAATCCATGATGTTTAATGGTCCAGATTAATTCCGGTACAGTACGGATAGAGCCGATAATGCTGAATATAGCTAATAGTCCACTCCAAAATGCCAGGAACGGTCTAAGCTCAAACCTACGACGATTGTTCATATAGACCTGACATCCAAAAACTGTAATCAAATATAGCACAGAATACACAATGCTGTCTGACCAATGTTGGTGCATATAATCATCAAATGCACGTTCATCATGGTACTTCTCGAAAGCAAAATAATACGTAGTGTTGATGGGATCCTTATCCATGGTGAATGTCTTAAGTTTCACACAGAATTATCCAATTTTTTAATGAAAAGAACGAGGGTGTGTTTGCTAATTGACCGGTGTCTCCCAGCACATGTGTTTGGTTGTCAAAACTCTCACGAAGTATCCGATTGGTTACACTGATGAACTGATATACATTAGCCAATAGAAATGAGTGTTACAAAATACCAAATTGTTATCTGTCAAAATGGCCGCTGGAAGAAGCTTCAGATGCAGATCGTTCAGTTTCAGCTCTCTGTATTGTAAGATACTTAAAATTGACACTTATTCTTGAGTTGATTCGTTAATACTATTGAACAAAACCGATTCTTACAATCTATGAGCTTTGTTAAATGCGTGATGGATCATGTTTTGTGGGTAAAAATGGGAAGCTAACCAACTGTTTTCCAAATTTTTTTGTCACCGAGAGTCGTCTCCCTTTTATTTCTGTAGGTCAAAAACCACTAAATTTGGATGCTACTAAATCCCTGTATCCCGGTCAGTACCGTATTATTGTAGTCACAGGAAATGTTGTTACTCCAGAGATTATAAAGAACTGATCATATGAGGTTGTCAAAGGATAGAATTGGTCTTAAAATGCACATGCGGTTAGTTTATAAATAAAAATCATTGTTAATTGCAGTAAAAAGGATATGAGGAAATCGTACAGGGAAGGCAGCCCTCAACTTAACCAGCAGAGCACTGAAAGCAGTACAACACAACTACACGGAACAATGCCCATACACAACCCAAAGAAATGTTTAAAAGTCCATGTCCCTACCGCAAACATACAGGATGACCCATTTTACAAAGACATTAAATTACAAAATAGCGGTGATCCCAAGAGACCGAATTAAACGCAGCTAAGACCTGACCAAGTTACCAAGTCCCTGCTGCAGAATGACCTAGTTTCACAAATATATGCCAAAACGGTAACCCAAGCAACCAAATGAGGCATACCTACGACTTGACCTAGTTTAAAAGACTATGTACTGTGGCCAAACGTTAATAATTTCGAACATCATGCACAGTGACCTAACATTAATAATTTCTCCCCTAGGTCTGGAGCCATCACTTAAGCAAACGGCTATCATGCATTTTCCTAAGTCTATGCAATGGAAGGCTACTAGCGAACAGTGTTTGCTTAACTTTAGCATATATATAACGTTTCCTGTAATTCGTTGAGTTCGGTAGGCAAGCATCTTTGTCTAATATATAGGGCATGGTAGCAAATCATTTTCGTGTAAACCGTTAGATTGGCTAGTGGAAATATCTTAATTATTATTATATAACATCTTCTTTACATTGCAGGTATTTTGATACTGTTGGCGTGTTTATCACTCAGTGGATGTGAAGAGTCAAATTCTCAGCAAAAAGATGATGCCGAGGTCAACATACATGTAAATGACGCTCCAAGCCCAACAAAACATGAAGATAATGCCAAGCTCACTGACCCCTTTCCCGATACGTTATTTGACTCAAAACATGTGACAGACAATGATGAATGTCATAAAGATGGTGGTTGTGGTCCACCAAATGTTGATACTAGTTTACCAGATCCAAAATCTGCTGAAGATTCTGACCCTAAACTCGACCCTGACCAACATTCCAATCCTGAAAATGACATTAAAACTACAACTGAACCGTCTGAAAATGTTAATGAAGCTCAAGATCAAGAATTAAAGAAAACTGATGAAAATGTCAATGAAGAATCAAACATTCCAACAGCTATAAATGAAACAACTGAAGGAAATAATTCATCAGTTTATCAATGGATAAAATTTATATTAGATCCAATTATTGAAGAGTTTAAAGACGGTATTTACCCAAAGTTAGCTGAGAAAGTAAACACTAGTACTGCTGAGTCAAATGTCACGTCTGTTACAAATGAAAGTACTACAGTAGATGTTGAAGTAGCTAATGAAACAATTGCTGAAGTAAGCAACACTACGGAAACAGAAACGAACACTACGGAAAGTGGTAAAAAAGTGAAGTTTGAATGCACTGGACGGAATGTTACTGATAATGCCAATGCAACTGTGAAATTGATTACCACAGCAAAACTTCTTCAGTTGTTAAATTTTGATAAAAATGACACAGAAAATGTGACTGACTGTTTGCTTGTGATGTTTTACGCACCATGGTGTCATTTCTGTGCAAAGATAGCTCCACATTACAATGCTTTAGCTAGAGCCTTTCCACAGTTAGACTTTGTGGCTGTTGATACTGCACAGTTTAGCAAGTAAGTTAGGCCAAAGAATGAGATTGTGGTTCTGGTAACCTTGTTCAAAACATTTTATTGGCATTTTGCTGGCTGTGACCTTACTTGGATCATTGATTTTTTAAAGCGTAAAAACGATGATAATTTTTTAATTACAAAAAATCTTCTTATACCTTCCCTATTTATCCCCATATTACCAGAACCACATTTTTTCCTTAAAGTATATTTTTGATTAAATTAATAAATGACTTGCATAAATTGGCAAGAAGTAATAACAAATTTTACATTGATTATGCTTGAACATACTCCAAACCTTTCTAATTCAATTGTTGTGTTAAAAGCTATTTCAGTATCCATTTCATGAATTGATTAATCTAACATGGTATATTCTGGTGAAAATAAATCAATATACAAAATGTATATTACAATTTTCCTTAATTGAATTACTGGAAGTGTGTGCCTTTTGTTTTTGCCACAATGTCAGTAGTGCATTGTATGAAAATATAACTTAGTTCTAAGTGATGTCGTAAATTGAATCTGAATTAATGATCTGAATGCAAAGACATACCCCCAACCTGCATCAATCTTGATTAAGTGTTTCAATCCAATCTGCATGTAGCGTCTTTTACGTGACAATTATGTGTGCTAGATCCATTTGTTACAAAGTTTAGTGTTCTGTCTTATTTAAGAACCTGATTTCCATGAAATTTGTATTTTGATGTTTTACTATTTCAGCTTACTAGCCAGATTTGGTACGGTGTCAGTTCCCAACATTCTGGTGTTTCATCAATCAAGAGCTGCTGTCAAGTTTAATCAGACGGATAGAACTTTTGAAAACTTTGTTACATTTGTAACTAATTCAACAGGTAAGCATTATTTTTGAAGTGGTGTTAAATTGTCATAGTTACTGATAGTTTTAATAGTCACCAAGAGTGGTACGGTGATTGAGTAGTTAACACTCTTGACTACATATTGAGAGATCCTTAGTTCAAATCTCAGCCAAGGCCCTTGGTCATTTCTGAAACCCATTTCAGTATGTTTCCCACTGAGATACACTCTTTGGTAACCCAGAGGAAGTCTGGTGTGTTTCAGTGCTATATACAAACAAATCTATTCTGAAAGAGCTAGGGTATCACACCTGGGTTCCTTTTGAGTTGTATTGCATGTCTGTCTCTTCCCACTAAGTAGGTCTTTGGCCAATTATGCAGGGAAAAAATTTGTTGTTAAAATAAAAGTGATCTATTTCCTTGCTTGATGCTCAGCATAGTTAGTTCAAGGTTGGTCTGGTGTATGGATAAGGTGACTGGGTAGTCTCCATATGACTGATATACTGTTTACCAGTGGAACTAAAACATTAAACAGAATATACAGAGAGATCTGGCACACATATATTCAATGACTACTTACCATTGGTCATTGTGTGCCTTCGTAGCTCAGTGGTTAACATATGCTTGTCGTCTAATCTGGCGACTTGGGTGCAAATCCGGAAGGAGGCAGCCATATTTCAGCAGAAAGTTGACTGGTAATTAAACAAGCTCAGCAACATGTAGCAGATTAATACTGACAACTGCTAGTACTGATTGATTATATTTTGTTTATCTTTTCAGGTTTAGAAGCTAATACAACAGTAAATGTGACGGAGCTGGATTACCTCGGACCAGTTCCTAGTGTACCGACTAATGAACCCGATTATTTGTTACTTGTATCATGGATATTTGTAATATTTTGTAGTTCCTATATGTTCATCAAATCTAACAAAGGACAACAGTGGATTAACAGAGTACGTACACTGTGGGTACTATGGCAGGAACATCAGCATATTGACTGACAGCTTTCACAGCTGATTCTAGGATTTTATTTGAATTTTTGATGCTCAAGGGGAGTAATCCAGTGCCATTGATGCGGATTCCGGTATTGGTTGGCGAAAGTGCTGCAGAATATCTAGGATAGTGGGGAATCTTAAGCCTACCCATACTTGGCTATGATGTGTTCCTCCTGAGTGATCATATCATACATAGTGAAATCTGGGGTAGATGGTGTGAAGTGTGTTCACATAAACATTGATATGTTTCCAAATGTGATTTCTGCTTGACCAAGTCCCGTGTTACACTGACATAATATATTCTGTTTATCCAGTCACTTCCAGTAAAATCAACCTGATATCAGGGTGGTTGAAATTCTGTACTCGCGGGTGAGGTTGTCTTATCCTAAATAGACTGGCGGTTGAATGATATTTTCCTACGACTGACCTGCGTCTACATGTACTTGAAGTCTACTAAGATGTCTTACCTTGTTGTTATAATGACATCACTGCGCTCTGGTTTATGAAAGATAAACAATAGAGTGGCTTACTAAGCAGATTAGTTGACTGGATTAATAGAATAATAGTTTAGTGATGTGATAGGGGTAAAAGTTTATGCGGCTTAGCTGAGGAACCTTTAGCTCATCTGTTAAATTCCTCCGCCGTGCTAGATAAACTTACTCATCCATGACACTTCCTGTTCACAGAATGTATTCCATAATTATTGAATGTAACCTTTTGATGTTTAGTTATTTTATTTGCCAGTAACATGTTTACTCTGTTTCTGTGAATGGATTGTGAAATATTAGCTAAGTATTAATTATATATTTAGATTTTTTTTATTTGCTTTAGATTTGCCGATTTGATTGCTGTATGCATAGAATAATGCTTAATTAAAACCATTTCCAGGACAAATAAATCTTGTCAACAATACCATATGATTCAAGCTATATCAGTCCTGCGTTCAAGGTTGAATCACATGATGAAATTTTCGTAATTTTTCCTAACTGGTATAAAACGTTACAAACATTCCATCACATGATTCTACCTAGAATGCAGGGCTGGAGTGTGCCTAACTGATTTTGAATCTTGAAAAGCCCTTTCCTTTGTTTCTTTGTAGACTTTGTTTCTTTGTAGACTCATCTGTTTTCAATGTTATGCATGTATAGTGATCATATGTACGAACTGGTTGCATTTTGGTTTATTTCGGAATTATGAAAAAAAACATTTGATGCCAAATCATTTTGGCCTAGTTAGCTACCACATATTTTTGTTCATGGTTTGTGTTCAATTTTCATTAAACAAAACTTAAATTAATTGCATAATGTTTTAAAGATAGGTTAATGGCATATCTATAGGAAGTACTTTTTTTTTACTTCATAGGCAAAGTGCCCACCAGAAGTCTATTGGATGAATGAACAATAAAAAACATGCCATGTCTATATACAGCTGGTGGGCACATTGGTATATGAATGACTCTGTATTTAGATACCTCTATTATCTATCCTGTAAGAAGAACTGTCCTATGGCTTTATGACAGTCACTCGTTGGATTTAAGTTATTAATCTGCTTGCAGCTACTGTTAAAGATTATTTACAAGGTATCATCAATGCTACAGTAGCAACTTAGTTAAGCTAAGTTAGGTAACTCCTACAGTCATATGATGAGAATAGTAATTTATTGCCCTTGTTTGACTTCAAAATCTGGTTTTACATGCTTCATAAGGCTTAATTGTCATCAAATCATGTACACATTCTATTATATGCAGTTCCTTTATCGCAAGCAAGTATAGAAGATATTCCAAATTTAAAGCTCAAATTAATTTGATGACCCTGTCTGTCTAATAGCTTTTTTAAATGTTATATACATTGACTTAATTTGTTGTTGATAAAAACACTTTACACAATTAACCTAATTAATATCACAGTACTTTAATTAAACCACAATCAATCAATGACAAAATGGTTCAATAAACCACATACATGTATGTATAAATTTCCTTATTTATATAAGGCCAAGACAAATTTATATTGGGGTTCTGGTGACAGGCTAAAAATGAAAAGGTAGGTAGGCAGGAAAAACATTTTTTTAAGTCATTGTATTTATTTTCTTTACAGGAAAATCAATGATCTATGGTGACATTCAGCAATAAGATATAAATAATTTATGGTAGCTGCAAAACAATTTGGAAAAAACTATAACCAGACGCTCAATATTATTTTGATTTGGCCTTTTCAAATCTTAGCTGCTAGCCATATAGTACTGTACTAATGTTTTGCATATTGAAACTGATTTCATTCCTTTTCCTCGTTTGTTTAATATGTTGAATCATGTACAATGCATCATATTTGGACATTTTGTAAAAATGACTTTTTGTGCAATAAACACTGGTAAATAAACCATTTGTAACAATTGCTTGTATTTGTTGTACCCCCCCCCCATCACTTATTTATAAGTGGGGGCATATAGCATTGGTGCTGTCCGTCCGTTCATCTGTCTGTACATACGTATGTAACACAAATTTTGTGTGTTGAACTCCTCACACACGTTGGGCGGAATTTCAGGAAATTTTCACAGATTAACAACCTTAATGTAAAGTTGACAGTAAAGGATGAAATTTTTTCTGGGTCAATTTTTACCAGAGTAACAGCCCTTTGTTGCTTTTACTTTATACCTCTATGGATGCACCCGTGTCCCACATAGACACATTTCTAGTTATGTCCTCCTGTTTTCAATATATTTAACAAGTCTATGAACTCAGACTTCCTGATTGCAATGTTAAAGTCATTGTTAGTGTGCTCAATTTGTAATCTGGCGAACTGGGCTTGATTCCCGCCGGAGGTTGACACTTGCATGAATATTCCACTTCAATCAAAATGTTGATTTTCCTCCACATGTGGAGAAATTGTGAGTAGCTTGTAAAACAGAAAATTGAAGTAAGTACTGGATAGAATACAGACTAGGAAAACTGGTTGAGTTAATCTGCTACTGCAAATAACTGAAATACTCGCTGCTAAGAAATGGCAAAAAATGGCAGATTTTAGTTAATATGTACATAGTTAAAAGGTTTTCTATGCCCCTGCATCTACTTATATGGAGGCATATAGTAATGCATCTGTCCGTCTGTCTGTTACAAAACCTCAAAATTGGTTGACTAAGTGAGTTATTATTGACAAGGCTACCACTGGATTATAAGTGTTTATTGAACACATTCTTGTTTCTTATGCTAATAGCTACATATCACCCAAGAAAGATGAGAAAAATGGTAGAATCCTCTGTACTTAACCTGAACATTTTACATACTCCTAAGGTTAGAAAAATAAACTTACTGAAACTGAAACATTGATAAGAAACTTATAGCACCCTGTAAACTTACATTGTACCAGGAAGCTTACCATGTTGGTTAGTAGATTTGATGTACGCATGTACCAAAATACTGTTCTCCGGTGATTTTAGGCAATTTATAATTTATTGACTTGCAAACAGTATAATGAGCCACTAGACATGGTCGTAAACAACTTTATTGCTTTATGATTGCTTATTGCTAAGATACTTCTTCTTGTAGATTAGGAATTTCATTTAGAAATGTATACATATCATATACATGTATTTCTTGCTGAAGCAAAACATGAACAATAACAGGCTGTATTAAAAAATGGAAGGTATGAAAATCAACTGTACATAAATTAAAGTAAAACGAATATTTGTTATCAGTTAAAAACTACATGTACTACTAAAATATGCATTTGTGGTAAATAAGTTCAAGAAACACGAAACAAATAAAAAACATACATTACATTTAATTGTTCAAAATCTCAAAAAATAAAATTTGTAAATATAAATCAAGCGCAATAAAAACGATACAATTTGGCAAGTACAGGACTGTATAAATAACTTACTATAATATAATTCAATATCTTTGTAATAAAAGAGTTTTTGATTTTTGCAATCTCTTCATTATGTAAATGTACATACCCCCGGTACCTGGGCCGGTATGATAAAGCATCTTGATAGTTTTCTTAAAATTTCAAATTTTCTTAAAGTGTATCAGCTAAACAGGAAAACTTATATCAAAAATTATTTAAATGTTTTGAAGCATTATGTAAAGAGCTACAGCAAGCATATAGAAACCATGGGCTATTTTTCATTTCTTGGGAAATATAGGCAGCTTAATATTTTAACTTAAGTCAAAATATTTTAAGTTTTCACATAAGTTACTTTATAAATATAGGCCCAGGTAAATCTATAAATATAACATTCAGCAAACATTATCTTGTAATACAGTACAACTTCTGTAGAGAAACGCCTTTTGATAATTGCAAATCTTGGCCATTGTTTAGAAACTGTTGCTCAACAGAGGTTTAATTTGTAGTAAATATCAGCTTAGGATTGAAATTTGGTAGGTGCTCTTATAGAGTGGTTGTTGTTCTACAAGTGGCCACTCTGCAGAGGCTGTATTTTATATATGTGTTCAATATACAAGTCATGATATTATAGCTTGGCTAATTTGACACAAGCCTGACCTATTGATAAGCACAATTTAACAGACGATATATTGCCTACGTTTACAGCACCGATTGTATGTTTTCATAATCGGGGAGTATCTCGAAGACGCTTGAGATGAAATACAAGCACAAATCTGAAATACCAAGATAGCAGGATTTGCTTGCACAAATTGATATATTCAAAGCAAGAACATTGTAATATATTCTTGCGTAAGGTCAGGTTTAAGTCAAAATAGTCAAGCTTTACAAACAAAAATGTAATAAATATCAAATCAGTACAATATAATGCTGCACATTTAATCTGTGGTAATCACTTGTTTGAGTATTTCTAAGAGTGGCCTTTTAATACAGTTAGGTTTGGCAGTGCATGTATTTGACCACAATTGGATAGTGAACTAGTTATATATATTAATAATAATGAAGTGGTGTATCATTATGTATGGAGATATAAACTGGGTCCTCAACTTTCAATTAGCATAATTTAATAGCTGATACACATTGTCTTTAGCAATAACCCCAGTAGTAATTTTTATAAGCAAGTTTTGCATGCTGCTGACGCTCAAAAGTGCATACAAACATAAAACTAAAGGACCAATATTGCATGAAATACTAGGGGAAATTGATGTATTCAATGCAAGAACCTTGTTATGTATTTATGCGTAAAGGTTTATGATCAAGTCAGTATCTCGACACTAAAGTAAATAACACATATCTCATTTTGATCTATCTACTTCATACCAATTCATATGCATTTTAATACATATGCATAATTTCAATGTGGGTAAGTTGCCTGAACAGTCATTTTAAAATGACATGACTGGAATACGTAGCCAACTTAGTCTCTCATAGACTTTCTGTAATATCTATTATTTCATGTACTATTATGCTGACATAAAACACATTATCATCATTTCGCTCGCTTAGAATCCATCGTAACTACTGGGGCATTTCCGTAACTGAGAAATACGCAATTTCATTAGATAAATGCCGAGGAGTTCCGACTCGCTTAGAATGAAAAGGTCGTACAGGTAACTACTATACTGACCACCTGATAAGACTGCATATGATACATATTTAAAATCTACATCATAAGGCACTTCTAATAAGCCTATTTTTATGAAATAAATCGGAACTAAGTCTTGTCATGTTGACCAAAGTGAAATTGTAAAAGCTTGTTTTACCATAAGTAAAGATTAAATTTCAGACAGTTTTTTCTTGTTTTTTGAAAATAACGGTTTTGTACTTATGACCTTCTCATTCTAAGCCAGCGATTTAAAGTAAGCATCATACACCACACAGTAATTACAAGTAATTACTAATTAGCTATTGATTTTTCTTTGAGGCACCCTTTTGTGAGCCATTCTGAGTAAGGTTGCCATTGGTATCACCTCTACTTGACCTTGATGCAGGTTTTCTGAGGTAGGCATTGTAATAAAAGTTTGAGAATAAACTGAGCATTGTTAAACCATAGAATATCCCATATACACAATATGTATAAAATATATAACCAACTGATGCATGTATTAAATCTATCAAAAACTGTAGAATCTGGAACTGTGTTAAAAATTTCTTCCACTGTGGCGGTTGATCTGGGTATAAGGCACTTAGACCGTAATATAAGTATAGAATAACATGTACCGCAGAGTTGAGGCCCAGGTATAGGGTCAAGGCTGGTAATGGAAAATAGTTGTACGCAATATCACTTAGAATTAACATACTACTGTGATGATAAACGTGTAAGAAGGATATCTGACGTTGACGATGTCGTAAAATCATGAAAACCGTGTCTAACAGTTCACAAATTTTCACCAGAGCGTACACTTTGAATACAGGTCTGAGTGATTCGTCGGGCTTGGCTGAGAACGATGATTCTGATTGGTACATTCCATGGAAGAATCCACACATTGTATATAAACTGACCGCACTTGCGGAAAGGTTGTACACCACTAAAACCTAAAAAAGAAATATACAATACAATAACTTAGACTACATGTATAAACTACAGGTATATATATTATACACCTGTACTTCCTTATTAGCATACCAGCAAAACCGAGTTTCAGACACGTTTTAGGCAATAGTACAATTACAATTCTTATGAAGCAGTAAAACACATGTTCTGTTCACAGTACAGTACAACCTGGCCAGAGCATCCCTCTGTAGAACAACAACCTCTATGTAACAACACCTTTAAATTTTTCCTATGCTGAAATTTACTTTAAATTCAACCTCTATAGCAGCCACAACCTCTGTACAACGACCAATATTTTCAGCTCCCAAAGGGTGTTGGTCTAAAGAGATAGTACTGTTATACACAAAATATGTTAATAAAACAACCTGCTTTACAATATCAGTTATATACATGTACAATGTACACACACACATACAGATATTGTGTGACAACAAAAGTTTCATGTTGCAATTATATATAATTAATCTCATAAGGTACAATACATCAATGCAATGAAACCTTGTTTTTTACATTGTTTTAATTGCAATTCAGTTTTATAAACAAAGTGTATGACTAGGTATTGATCAGCAATATTTTTAAATAAATTAGACATCATTCTGTGCATTGAATGAACCGATAATTGTAATGCATCATACTCAATCACAGCTATTGTAAAATCATTTAATTACAATGGGATGAAATTTTAGGGTTTTGGTAAAAAAGACTAATTCGATGGGACGTTAATCTGATTTTGCATTTCAGGTAATAAATACAATGGTCAAAATTATTGTTCGATGTGATTTGATTTTGTATTTGAAAGTGAACTTTGAAATCCATGAAAATTTAATCTCCCACAAAATTATTGATTTTACAGTATGTGAAAACATTTTTCAAGCTAAACCATGAGCAAATGAACTTGAAAATTCTACCAAATTGACTTTTCACATAGCGCACATGTAGACATTCATATTGAATGCCACTACTGAAGCATCATGGCAGGCATATGAGCTCCTCCCTTAGGATTTGAGCCTTGGTCGCAAAATTTAACGGCAAAGACAATAACCACTGAGCTATGGAGGCACACTGAGTTACAGGGCACACATATTTTCATTCATAGTCATAATGATTTACAACGTTAATGAAATGTAATCATTTACAAAAATTAATTATTTTACAGTATTGAAATATACCGTAGTCCAAACAAATTAACCTGTTTCTCGCGTCTTCTATCAGTATAATTTAATCATTATGGTTGATTTCTTATCTATGATTAAATTTGGCCTTTGTTTTCATTATTACAATTATATAACTGGTGTACAATTTTAAAACTGCTAAATCATAAGGAATGCACGAGCCACCTTCATGCAAAATTTATGTATTCCACCCGGGAAGCTGGTGAAATATTGAGAAAAGTATCAAAATGTCAGACATAGTCTATATTTGCCAATCATCTATCTGCTGAAATGTGGCTGGCATATGAGTGCCTTCATTAGTGGTCACCAGATTGGATGGCAAGCGCACTAACCACTGAGCTATGGAGGTTAATTTGTAATGCTAACCAATGAGCTATGGAGGTTAATTTGTTACACTGACCACTGAGCTATGGAGGTTAATTTGTTACACTGACCACTGAGCTATGGAGGTTAATTTGTTACACTGACCACTGAGCTATGGAGGTTAATTTGTTACACTGACCACTGAGCTATGGAGGTTAATCTGTTACACTGACCACTGAGCTA
The DNA here is from genome assembly GCA_963678985.1 of Spisula subtruncata. Classification (NCBI taxonomy): domain Eukaryota; kingdom Metazoa; phylum Mollusca; class Bivalvia; order Venerida; family Mactridae; genus Spisula; species Spisula subtruncata. The sequence goes on from OY787660.1 coordinate 62,955,617, forward strand.
TGGAGGTTAATTTGTTACACTGACCACTGAGCTATGAAGGTTAATTTGTTTGGAATATAGTACTCTGGATCAGCTTACAGGTCTAAGACTGAGAGGAGATGTTAACTTCTTCCACTGTGATGCTAACAATATCATCAGCATATAAGCACAGAATATTGGGAATGTATCCAGTCGAGATACAAACTTCATCCCTTCCAGGATCTTCTCTGGTGTTAAACCCATCCTTCTCTATATTCACTGTTCCCTGAAAAACATAATTATAAAGACATATTCAGTATGACGAAACCATTCATATGTTAATCACCACCAATTAATGTTCCACCAGAAATCTATTGGCTGAATAAGCAATACAAAATAGTCACTGACCAATAACTCATTGTATATCAATTAGCACATGAATGCCTGTGTATGTAAACATGAAATGTGTCTATACATTGGTGACTGAAACAATAGTTTGCAGTTTGCACATATAGTGGGATTTGAACCTGGACTTTCACATAGCATTATGTGACATTCAAATTCATTAAATCACTTGAATACATTTGTATCTAACTCAAGAATGCAGTCAAACATCTGTTAGTACAGTACAAGCACTCCACAGCGGACATCCTTTGAGCAACAACCTCTATAATAAAACCTTCAAAATTTCCCTGATCTAATATTTACCATGAATTTAACTCCTTTAGAGCAACAACCTCTTAACAACTGCCAATAGTTGCAGCTCTCACTGGGTGTTGCTCTTCAGAGGTTGACATGAAATAAATAATCCTATTTTGTCATTTTAACATTAAATACACAAACATACAATTTGCCATATGAAACTACTACAACATATCACTTATAATATGACCTAATTTAAAAATAACATTTTAACTTTGATGTACATACAGTTATACAAAATGTAGATTTTATAACAAAATAATGCAATGAAAATGTTCAAAATTAGCATTAACTATTAGAAATTACCATATTACGCCACTGTTTAAACATACATGAAGTGTACAATATTAATCATAATACAAGACACATAATATAACACAACATCAAACATTGCCGTTTCCTTACAATTTAACATATTCTATAATACTGTAAAATCATTAATGTTCAAAGGGGATTTAATTTTGTGGATGATTTAAACCACGAAATTAAATCCCCATAAATATTAATAATTTATATGCTAGTACAGTATATGACTTAGTGGATAAGATATGCTTAAGATTACGTCCCCACAATACAACCAAGTTTGCCTCATTGAAATTAAATGATTTTACAGTAATCAATACCAGTATGACTTGAGAACAAAGTTCAGTTTGTAAAGGTTAATAACTGCATACATGTTTGTTTGTACTTTATGTCTACGTCCCCCAGGAGGGGTTCGACATTAAAGGGTTCGACATTAAAGGAAGACAAACATATTCTGTTCTGTACCATGTTTCAATAATATTTCTGTGATATTGTGGTCTATTCACAGTTCACAGTGTATAAATGAGTCAACTTCTTGTTATCACAATAAGTCATACACATTTATTTGCATAGTCTCCCAATAAGTCATACAGTGACCAGAAATCACAAAGTAATGCTTTTGTTCACAATAAGTCATACAAGTTGAATTGTATAGTTTCCCAATAAGTCAAACAGTGATTAGATTATACACTGATGTTGGTGTAACTAGCTTCCTTTGAATTAATCATCAACCAGTAATCTTTGGCAAAACTAAGAACTTCTCAACATGTGGAGGGCAAAACGGTAGCCAATGTAATAGGATAATATAAACTGTCTGGTCAAGTATACTTGCCATATGCTTTTATATGACTGTAACCAACAATTAATTACCCATTCCATACAAAGTATACAGTATTAATTAATAATTAATAGAACAATCCTCAGTGGCAATTAATATACATGTACACCATACATGCCATATTTTCCTGAAGCCTTCCGCAAGCAAATCGTGCAATATCAGTATTTCAAATTTGTGTTTGTATTACATCTTCTTGATACTCCATGATTATGAAAACATACAATCGGTGTTGTAAACGTACGCAATTTATCGACTGCTAAATCAAAAGGACAGGCTTGTGTCAAATTAGCCAAGCTTTAACAACCCTGAATAGTAACCAAAGATTGTGTGCTCCTTTACAGAGATTTATACATTTTCCAAGTCTCTAATGAGGAAATCCTGAATGGCCACATTCTTTTGTCATAATTTCACATTCCCCCACCACATTTTTTTAACCTGCAGAGATCTAGTACATAGCTGTGATCAATATATGGGCAAATACAATACAATCTGAGATTATTTATATTTTTATGGTTACCATGACAAAGCACATGCCCTAGCAACCAAACAAATCAGTCAGAAACAGTCATGGATATGACACATTTCCTGTCTCTCCCCAACACTTGATGTGTATATAGATAATCAATATGATAACCATCTCCACTTGCATGTGATGACCCTATCTATTACATTCAATATCCCTCTGTTAATACTCAGTTCCAAGTCTGTGGAACAATACAATATTGTCTATGATATCTCAATAATATATTAGCACAACTTTGCCATGAACTGAATTTGAACCATACCAGATTCATATTCTAAGATTCTTAGGAGGCATATACCGGTTGATTAAATGCACTATAAGATTTATTCAGTATTAAGAGAGTTATGGTCCTTAAGATGATGAAATTTAGCTTGTGTTACAGATAACTCAAACGTGGTCAAGATACAACCATATCAAACTTCATAGATATACTAGACAATATGAGTAGTTGCCAATATTTTGATGCAGATTTATCATGTATTAGAAGAGTTATAGCCCTTGATAAGGTCAAATGGCAAGTGGGGGCACATTTCTAGTACTAACTCATATTACCAGACGTGTATAAACTTATAAACTTATCGCTGGCTCCATCCCTGAATATTGCTTATGCATCTTTTTTACCACAACTGTATGATGAAATACAGCAAAGTTTCATATTTTATCGCTTTAATATTTCCGCCATTTCATAGAAAGAGCAGTTACCACAAATTATTGATTATAAATAACCTGATCAGCGTTTTTTCCCTTTTATAATGACTTAACCTTCTAGAGAAATGCTTGTAATTCGACACTTCTGTTCCAGAATTAATTCTATCATATTACAGCCAATATGTTGGCATCATGTTAGAAAATCATTAGTTTTCTATATAATCAACCCGAGTCTCTGTATATCCGGTTGTCAGGATCTTTATTTTCTTAAAACAAACATCAGACTATATTGGGATTGGGATTTTTTAAGAGAAAGGGTTGCTTATCTTAGGTGACCACTAGTATAGGTTTGACTACTGTTGATTCAGTAAGTAATACTAATGAGGGAACTACCCAGTTCAAAAGAATAGCAGTACAGTTAACTCAGTTACACCCAATTAAACCTAGATAAACATAGTTTACCTGACTGACGAGCTTATGTTTATAACCATTCTCATTTTACTTTGAACACACTGTATGATATATTGAGAACAAACCCTTGTCGATCAGACTACGGGTAATAATAACAGCTGAGTGAAATTACCATTAATGATCCACCTTTAATTAATCAAGAATTTTAGTGCAAGTACTTCATTAACACAAAAAATCGTATATCCCGGTAATAACTTAATTGTTTTGCAACTGATGTTTTCTCAGGATTTGGTTCAATTGCAGCATCAGAACATTCAACCTAGCATTTTTAACTATATTTGTAAATGGCGACTACATTTTCTTAATGTATTAAATTTCCTGACACACGAAAACAGATTATATAAGTAAGATATACATGTATCGGTACATTGAACATTGAAACCTTGACAAACCAGATAAATACGAAATTGCTTCATTTTATACCAATGTAATGAATAAATTATACAAACTTTTATTGAAGTATGTTGATATCACTCCATTTCAACCACACATGATACTTTGATACTGAAACATCAGTGTATTGATTCAGTAGATATACTTTCACTTACTTTTCACCCCAAAAAGTGGGATTTTTTAAATTTTAGAATAATTAGATATTTGCTCCAGCTGAACTAAAATTGAGTTGTTATCAATTGAGTGATAACTGAGTTTACTGTGTTACAAGGTTAACATCCTTTGTACAGTAATAGTGACCCTTCTTAAGGTTGTATAGATAGCCATTTATACATGTATACATACATCCTTTAATTCATTGGAGTACATATACTCGCATGAATAGCCTCATAATGTTGATAGATACATAGTAGCAATATCATAGTAAATTTATAGTAAAGTTATAGAATATATACCAATATAATGTATTAAATATACCTGGGTATGGCTTCGATGTTGAATATAACACTATAATTTATACAGCAGCATTTATAAGATACACTGATGGACTGGCGGTGACCATGAATAATAATCAATTTACGCACACTTGAAATCACCAGTATAAATCAAGCACCCAGTATATGCAGAACAAAAATTGTTAAAACAATTACATCATACAATGGTTACATGTTTTAGTAGATAATTAACTAATACCGGTAATACATGAATATACAACACACTTTTAAAGTAGTTTTATGATGATGACTTAAGTTTTCTGAAGTTTAACTTAAAATAACTAATTTATTTAATTTTCATAGTACACTCACATAATTTATATCAAAATGATTGTTGGTTGTTCAGGAATATGAATTTGATAATTTGAAATAAAAACTGTTAACTAATTCTCAATATATTAAAAAGTTTATAAAATTAACTAAAAACTCTGATATAGTTATTTCTAGCAAAGACAGCCATAGGACATTGTCACAAGATTACACATTAAGTATTGTTTCAGATTTTATCTGTTTTCTGATATAGACATTTGATCTTTTTAATATCCTAATGTGTCAAAGATTGACCATTTAACTTTTTGTAATGTGAAACCAAAGCAATATTATAATTTATCAATGTCATAGGAAATGCAATTAATATGTCTGACTATTTTAAAATTGTATTTGATGTTTGATTGCAATTCATTGGTCAAATACAAAATGTATTAAATATTTTGACCAATGAAATTAAAGTATACTCTGAAGCAGAGAAAACCCAAAATATATTTGATCAGTTAGAAATTAGACCTCTATGTGAAAGAACTTACTTTGTGAAAAAAATTAAATAAATATTACTTATACATCTATACTTTGTGACTATAGTGACTTTGTGCTTTTGATTGTTTCAAACTTTGAACTCTGTGGACATATTATATATATAATGTACAAAATAAATATTGGAAACGACTTTGGAACTTTGTGATCAGTTTTAAATTATATATACTTATTTGAAAAACAATTATTTGGACATATCCTACAATATATGGAACAGACTCCCCATTTACAAACTCTTTCATGAAGGGGCTGTTACAGGAATCATCACCTACTACTAGACCAACACTCTCCGCAACGTACCACACCACATACACCCAACATAAAAGATTTGGTGGAGAATCCGGGTATCGAGTTTCCCCAGTGCCTCTCATCATTGCCAAGTGATTCAATAGTATTCCCCGTACTACAACTAGAGGAAAAATGGAATTCGTTCAAAAAATCATTCACACCAAGGAGCTACCTGAAACCTAGGTATGTTAATGGATTTAATGCTCAGCCTAGATGGAATAGTGCTCGAAAAATTTCATGTGGACGTTGTGGAGATTTGCATCAGCAAAATGCTGTATGCAAAGCATTGACCAGACTCTGCTATTCCTGCAGGTGTTACGGTCATTACTCGCAGATGTGCAAGTCGACAAGGATGGTCAAAGTCAAACCAAATGAAGATACAGCTATTGTGTCTGAAAATGAAGTTGAAGTGGAAAGAGCATATGTGTGTTCAATAATGCCTTTCCATAGTGTTAATCATGTTGATATACCAGAATTGTGGTTTAATTCGAGTTTCGGAATTCCTCATCAAATTCAAGTGATCCAAACTAAACTGGATCTTCTTTCAAATGAAATAAACAAATGGAATTCCAATGATTCTCACCAACTGGAACCAGCAAGCACGATTGATGTTATTAGTGAACCGGACAAACCCATTCAACTTTCCAAACCAAATCAACTCAAGAAAGTTGTAAAATCAAACAAAATGTACAACATTATGCATGCAGATATCATTTCATTGACAACATTTGTAGGAAAACTGTTTTTGTGATTCCAGAAAATATGATCATGAAACATTGGAATACCTCACCAGTTTACCTTTTAATTGTGAAAATTGTGGAAGTACCACACATCATGAAGATGAAAAACAATGTGCAGCGTTTATTCTTGCAGATTCCTGCAAACTTTGCAACAAACTAGGGCATTTGTCATCATTCTGCCCAGAGAATTCATACTAACGTTGTATTATTTCTGATATTTATATGCATGTGTTCATTTTGTTTAGCTCTATTAATTTGAAAGATTATTTAACAAAACTTTAAATTTTTATTTTGAAAAACAAAAGAGCTAAATATCGATGATCTTCAATAGATGTGAAATTATAGGAAATATGCTTTGAAAATAATCATAAGCTGTAAAATAATCAGTTAAGATTATGAATACTTTTTATTAAACACTTCTAAATTATCCTAGAATGTGAGGCATTAATGGTCCTGGACCATGGCATTAAATCTTAACAACTTGTGCCTGTAGTGAAAAATGCTCTACACACAGTAAAATAGTATATATTGTTAGTGATAATAATTCATTTATTTAATATCACTTGTTAATAATTATAAAATAATGTCATGGAAAAGACCGAAATCCATTGTTATTTGGTATGCTATTGTTTGCTCAGTCAAATACTGCTTGTATAAAAATTGCAATTTCTTTATGAGAAAACAATACAGTCTAATGTGAGTAAATGTACCATTTATAACAGGAATAATTTAAATCTATATACATTGCAAAGATTAAACTAATCATATGGTTATACTTTTGTATACTAATATCTTTTAAGCAATGTTAGGTTCTAGTTTGAATTGCCAAGTAACCTACAATATAATAGAAATATTGTTCACAACTAAACCTAATTAGGATGTTGAAGTTGAAACGAGGACTTCAAAAATACTACTAACAATGTCTAAAACTATTAAGTTTAGTAAGAGGAATGGAAAAGTAAATGCAGTGGAGTCATTATTAATTTTATGTAATCATAATAATGTAGTGTAACCTGCCAAAAACCCCTAACATTACAACACTATGTTGTTACCGGAACTCAAAAAGAAATAGGTCTGCATGTAAAGCCATATTTTGTTTACAAAATGGTAAATCACAAATAAGGGTATTCAGACCAATATAAAAAGCCCCTGTTTGGAGACAAACGATCCATGGGTTCATACTGATAAGTTGATCGCACAGAACTAACGGTCCTCAGTCATCTAAAAATAAAAAAAGAGCTACAATTGCTCGAAAAAGTTCTTGTTTCTGTCTTACAAATAAACAATCTCACGGTGTTTTAACTTAAGTAAACATGTTTCAATTTGTATCAGTGGAGTCACATTCATTTGCCAGTTACCAACTTGAAAATGGTTGTTTCCAGGTTGTATCTATCGACAAATCCTGACTTTAACAGTTAGGTAGATTAGACGGCGCCTTCAAAATTCAAAAACTTTTATTCTGTTAGTGTTGTTTATAGTGTACCATAAGGAATATTCTGGCCAAATGTTCTGAAATGTTCACAGACACACTTTCAGTTGTTGTTTTTTTATGTATTTTCTGATAGATACATGCTGGTGGCCATTCTTCTGACAGAGTCTTAGTATTAATAAAATGAGTAACTTTCAATAATGTGCATTAGACACGTTAGCATTTAGATACAGTCTTATTCAACGGCTATGTTTGTGTAACTAGTAATTGAAAACCATGTTAATGCTTTAAAGTTATATGAAAAAAACCGATTGTGCTGCGTATCGCAAGTAACAGGAATGTATTGTTGTTTATTTACGTTTGCTGACGATTTGACGTGTAGTTCCTTAAAAAGTTCTACGAAAAATTGCTATTTTTATTTATTTACGTTTATTGACAATTTAACGTGTATTACCTAAAAAGTATTACGAAAAATTGCACGCGCGAAGTCATGACAAATAAAATTACTAGAAAATTTATGGTTGATTGTAAGTCCCATATATAAAAATCTATGCATAGTGTATATATATACCGGTAATGTAAATAATAAATGTTTGCGTTTTAAAGAGCTATCATCCGCAATGGTATGAGTCTTATGCCGCCCACGGAGCAGTACCGCACCCCCATATGCATCCTGTCGTAACACGTGTTGCAAGCGAAGCTGTCTAAGGTCATCAGTTCTAATGTATATAGCTAGAATATATCATATTTTAATGTTTTGAATAATCTTCGGCCTGATGCAAACACGGAGCAGATGCGCACAGGGTGACCCCCTACTGCCACCTGTAGTAAGGCGTGATGCACATGTAGCCGAATTTACATCGATATATTAAATGTGTATTATTCTAGGCTTGTAAATATGCTTCCTCTAATATTTTAAACTTAAAATGATATAAAAAAAATTACATTATAATTGTTTAACATGCCAAATTTTTAATAAATCATATTTATCCTTTATCATATTTGGGATAGTGCTGTTTTATTATATGTTCTTATGTTTGAGATGTCCATTTTAAAATTAATTTTGGAGGTCCAAAATTTAACGGAGTTGGGAGGAGCTTTTATGATGATGACTTAAGTTTTCTGAAGTTTAACTTAAAATAATTAATTTATTTAATTTTCATAGTACACTCACATAATTTATATCAAAATGATTGTTGGTTGTTCAGGAATATGAATTTGATAATTTGAAATAAAAACTGTTAACTAATTCTCAATATATTAAAAAGTTTATAAAATTAACTAAAAACTCTGATATAGTTATTTCTAGCAAAGACAGCCATAGGACATTGTCACAAGATTACACATTAAGTATTGTTTCAGATTTTATCTGTTTTCTGATATAGACATTTGATCTTTTTAATATCCTAATGTGTCAAAGATTGACCATTTAACTTTTTGTAATGTGAAACCAAAGCAATATTATAATTTATCAATGTCATAGGAAATGCAATTAATATGTCTGACTATTTTAAAATTGTATTTGATGTTTGATTGCAATTCATTGGTCAAATACAAAATGTATTAAATATTTTGACCAATGAAATTAAAGTATACTCTGAAGCAGAGAAAACCCAAAATATATTTGATCAGTTAGAAATTAGACCTCTATGTGAAAGAACTTACTTTGTGAAAAAAATTAAATAAATATTACTTATACATCTATACTTTGTGACTATAGTAACTTTGTGCTTTTGATTGTTTCAAACTTTGAACTCTGTGGACATATTATATATATAATGTACAAAATAAATATTGGAAACGACTTTGGAACTTTGTGATCAGTTTTAAATTATATATACTTATTTGAAAAACAATTATTTGGACATATCCTACAATATATGGAACAGACTCCCCATTTACAAACTCTTTCATGAAGGGGCTGTTACAGGAATCATCACCTACTACTAGACCAACACTCTCCGCAACGTACCACACCACATACACCCAACATAAAAGTAGCATTAATGAGTCATGCATTTTACAAAAGTTTTTCCAAAATCTGTATATATCTGGTTCTTTATATTCAAATTACCTGTTTTGTAGTAACTTAAAGCAAAAAATGTTATTTATAACAAAAAACCCACTCACCTGTTAAAGAGAGTAAAACCAGCTCACCTTAATGTATGAGAATAACACTTCCTAGTGGTATAGAGTTAGTCACAGGTATAGGCAAAGTTTACCAATAGTTTTCATTGAGAGAAATATAGTAACGTTTACCAATAGTTTTCATTGAGAGAAATATAGTAACGTTACTGAGATATATTTATAATTTTCACAAGAACTTCCAATATCATATTATAGTTCCATTTAGGACTAACTAAGGTTTAATTAACACACTCTGACGCAAAGTATTGTTGTATATCTCACAGTAAAACTGTGTGGTTGTACAGATATATATTTATATAATGTATTTAGATCTAGCGATATGTAACTGTTCAAGCAATATATTTACTACTATGTGTACTGATATTTGACTTAAGTACAATGTATATAGTATATATCAACAAATGAAGCAACTCATCTGTGAAGATGGTTCGTAACAGTTATACCTTTATACCCTTTGTCAGTAAAACATAAGAACACCGATGTTGTAAAATCATTTAATTTCAACTGGACAAAATTTTGTGGTTGTAGTTAGATAGACCATTTCAGTAGGAGGTTATGGGTATTTAAAATATTTCGGGTTGAAGGAAAATTGACAGGGTCAAAATTCACACAATTTGTCTAAAATCAATAAAAAAATAAACAGAATGATAGAATAATTGTTTTATTACAAGTTTGCACTTTTAAACAAAAAAGTATTAATCTTCCCAAAAAACAGCCGAAAAATGCAAACAAATATTTCAAATACAGGGTTTATTACATTTGTGGCGAGTTTTGTCCGAGCACCGATTCAACTGTTTACATATTCACCGCTTCAGGTCGCGAAAACCAGAGACATTTGTTTTTCTTATTTTATTCAATACATGCAATATTTACGATCAGAAAAGCTGCTGACGTACTGACGATAGATCAAACTTTTTTTATGCTACCTTTTTGTCGAGCCCGCTGGCGGTGAGCTCGATATAGTTGTCACAATGGCTGTTCAGTGAATGTGCGTCCGTTAGTGCGTCCGTCCGATTTTGTCCGGGCTGTTTCTTCATCATTCAATGGGTGATTTTGAAATACATTGGCACAAATGTTCCCCATGTTGAGGCGGCGTGTCGCGCCCAAGACCAGTACCCCTAGCTTGAAGGTCAAGGTCACTCTTGGAGGTCAAAGGTCCAAAATGGGCATAATACTGCTTGTCCGGACCATATGTTCTTCATTTGTCGGGTGATTTTGAAATACATTGGCACAGATGTTCCCCGTGTTAAGCCTTATTACTTTAAAAGTTTTTTGTTATGTTTATATTTTCAACCCATTTTGTTTTATCTGTGATTCATATGTCATATTATATTATATGACCCTTGATTAGAATTAAACTTTATCTTATCTTATCTTATCTTAGACTATCAGTGGGAAAATTCATCTACATCTAGATCTACATTATATGTTGTACTGTTAGACTTGACCACTATACAAGAGATTTTACTGTAGCCACACATGTTATCAATAAAGGAAAAAACAACAGGTAATTGTTGGAAAGCAACATATACAGAAAATTTAACACCATTTAGAGAAACATGGGTAAACAGCAATATGGCACTGTATGTCATATTTAACAACATTTGCCACCAATAATATTAACATATCATTGCAGTAGTTATGGAATTGACATGCTGATTCTTAATGTAGTACATACATGCCAGATCCCCTGCATCATGCAGGAGTCTCCTGCATTTGAGACTCTACTCCTGCATGATTTTCGGCAAATTATACGATACAAGAAGATTTATTTTACGTCCGATATATATAAACATATAACATTAGCTAATAGCTATTTTCCGACAAACAGAAGTAAATAAGATATAACATATAGAAAAACAGTACAAAATTAGAAGCACATGTATAAGATTATCACACATCACAAATTCTATCTTTATAAATAATAATAATAAATTAATTAATAATAATAAATAAGATTTTCAAGCATACAGGATTAAGGAATGGCATAAGTGCATATTTCATGCATATATAAGAAGTTCGTATGGCACATAAAAAACAATTAATAGTCGATCACAGGCAATCATGATATATACACTGTAGTATAATCTCATGCAACAATAAAGAATATCATAGTTATTACAAATTAAAGAGTAAGCATAGATGAAGCAGCAAACCAATTTATAAAAATACAGTTCAAGCAATAAAATTGAAACACAGGCAAAAATTATAAAGCACAGTTCCAGCAATAAAACTGAACACAAGCATATTTAAAAAACAAAAAAAACAACACAATTCTAAATAAAACTGAACACAACGCAAAATTATAAAACACATATCAATCATTAAAGCTGAACCCAAGCTAAATTATAAAAACACAGTTCAAGCAATTAATAAACTGAACACAAATCAAAATTATAAGACATTGTTAAAGCAATAAAACTGAACACATAATAAGCAGTAAAAAACTATGTACACATGGCACATTTGCATTTGGGGCCTGTCCAGGTGCGCAAAAGTCTGACAAATTCTTTGTAGTTATCTACAGTCCTTATGTCATTTGGCAGGCTGTTCCACACACTGACTGCCTCAAATCTAAATGATTTTTTGCCATAGCTTACAGTCTTCACTCTTGGTACTTCTAATGTATTTACATGTCTGAAATTGTAAGAGGAGTCTTTTTTAGTAATAAGTGGGTTCAAGTATTCTGGTGATATATCATGTATGAGTTTAAAGGTTTCAATAGCTATGTTTCTAATTCTGTTTAGGTGGAGAGTTGTCATGTTTAGGAGGGTTTCATAAGAAGCAGTGTAGTCATTAAAGACAATTTTAAGGGCCCTGGATTGGATTTTTTCAATTTTTTCCGTATTACTTTCGCTACAAAAGTGCCAAATTTGATCTAATGAAGGTTTTAAAAATAATAAGTCTTGTATCTAGTTTAAGAAATTTACTAAGTCTCTGGAGAACGTTTAATTGTCGAGCTGCTTTTCTACAAAGGTTTGTAACCTGGCTATCAAAGTTTAGTTGGAAATCCAGTTCTATACCTAAAAGTTTTACTTCATTTTCACATTGAATTTCATTATTATTTACTTTGAAGGATTTTATTTCTCTGTTTGCTTTCGATCCTACACAGATTGCTTGAAACTTTTACGGGTTAGTTTTCAGTTGATTGGTATCAAACCAGTCTATAAGTGATTTGCTATCTGTTTCTAAGGTTTCTTTAAAAATGTTTGTTTGAATGGGTAAAGGATAATGTGTTGTCATCTGCATAATTATATAAAGTGGATTTATGTACAAAGTAAAAGATGTCATTCATGAAAATATTAAAAATAAGAGGTCCTAGTATACATAGATCCCAATAGGCAAATTGATAAAATCTCCTGGATTTCTTGGAATACTGGAACCTTGACATTTTTAATTTGCATGATGAAAATGATAATGATAACAAGTATTATTTAAAAAAGTTTTATGAAGCAAGCATTGGTTATGCCCTACAAGTAAAATAGTTGAAAACTGCATATTAAGTTTGTTTATTTAACTTTAAAGTTTGAGCAGGATCTTCTCTATATTTATATAGGCAGTGGCTAGGATTACGGTACCGTAATCCTAGACCCACAGGCTAGGATTACGGGAGTTCCGTAATCCTAGCGAGTCCTAGCTAGGGCTGTCTAGAATTACGAAAGTTTTTATACCGAGTGCAATTAAGCGTTAAATTACACAAATATTAGTATATTTATTGACAAATTAATAAAAATATCAGAATATCATGCTTCGAATTTTACTTCGCTAATATTTTGTCTTTGCAGGGGAAGAAAATAGAGGCAGTCCGAATGTTTATAAATTAATTAATGTACGTGGTCGAATACACAAATATAGTTCCATTGAAATTGATTGTCATGATCGAAACAAATTGTGTTGCTAATTTTGGTAGTAGATCTAATATGTTTGTTCGTCATTCGGTCCTCGAAATAAACATCAAGTAGCTAAATCGTGTGTCAATTCACAATTTACATAGCCTACTACTGGATCTACGTTGTGACAGCGCGCAGTGATGTTAATAATTCTGTTAAGTTACAAATCAGATTTTTTAAAACCTTTTTATATTTTGTATCTTGATTATTATTAAGATAAGTTCGTTCGACTCAATAAAATAGTTTAATGACACGTTCAAGCATTAAACTATTATATATTGTATTTTGTATTTCCGATTTGCATACCAAAATTTCCGATTCAGATGTAATTCGGATTTTTAGCCCTTTTTATATTTTATATCTTCATTGTTATTAAAAAAGTGCGTTCGACACAATAAACCAGTTTAATGACACGTTCAAGCATTAAACTACTATACAGTATTGTATTTTGTATTTCCGATTTGCATACCAAAATTTCCGATTCAGAATTCCGATTCAGATTTAATTCAGATTTTTTAACCCTTTTTATATTTTATATCTCGATTATTATTAAATATGTGATTTCGACACAATAAACCAGTTTATTATTAGCTTTCAATGGATTATGATGATTTTCAGTGAAAATAATAATGACAAATAACAGTGAAATTATCATTTTGTTATTTTCACTGTTTTGAAGCTGGTTCCAATATCGTGCAGAAAAAGAAACGCAACGTCAACAGCGTCGGGCTTCAAAATATGCGTTACGTCATTGTGACGTCATATTTGTCACGTCGTGACGTTCTAATTTCAGCGTAATGTTTCCAATTTAGCCAATTACTTTACCGTTCAACAAAAAAATGGAGCAAATAATAAACAGAAAATTTGTTGATTTTTGGTGAAAGTTCTTATTTTATTTCACTCGTGATCACAGAAAATTATATTTTCACTCGTGGCTACGCCACTCGTGAAAATAATGATTTCTGTGATCACTCGGTGAAATAAAATTCGATCTTACACCAAAATCAACAAATATCCTCTATTTAATGACATGTTAAAACCAGTTTAATGACACGTTCAAGCATTAACCCACTATATATATTGTATATTGTATACCAAAATTTCCGATTCAGATTTCCGATTCAGATTTTCCGATTCAGATTTCCGCTGCGCATATAAGAGATACCGCGCGCAGTGATACGAATTCCAAATATGGTCATATTTAGTTTCTTAATTATTTATTTTAATTTGTACCTGATTACGCTTTGCATGTCATTAGGAATCTTATAAAATTAGTCATGCAAGGTTTTTTTCTCCACGAACGTATATACATATGTGTCTTCGTCTATATACATTCGTGTCTGGTCTGATCATACGAGCGGCATTCGTGATATATGTGAAAACTGATTACTCGATGGTCAATATACCAATTCTTGTATAAATTCATCAAATATAAATGTCAATATGCAATATAAGGCGAACTGCACGCCTAATTGCACTCGATATAAAAACTTCCGTAATTCTAGATAGCCCTACAGTAGGTAGGACTCGCTAGGATTACGGAACTTCCGTAATCCTAGCCACTGCCATTTATATAGAATCCCTGGTTTGAGCGTAGATTGAGTGCCCTGGTTTTTTTAGCAAGAAAAATCATCTGCATTTCATTGATTCAAACAGAGTGTGCTATTTTTTATTCACCTGTTCTGATTAATTTGTTTTAAGTGCATTGTGTAATACCAGGGAAGTAAAATTCACCTTTAAGAGTGTTCCTGGTAGATCTAGTATGAATTAGAACTTAAAAGTTTCTAATTCCTTGAATAAATGTATTTTCCCCAGGTGCTTGTCTGCAAAAGTTCACAATTCGATGATGTTCTCATTTTGAACAGGCAGTTTTTGACAAGTATTCAGCACTGTCGGATATTATAAAATATCACCAATGCTCGAGTTCTTCGTGCGCAAATTTAGTGGTTTTATGCCTATGCAAGCGTTTGATGATTTGGACTCGTGCCACGTCGCTGCGCATGCGTTGATGTTCCAAAATGGATTACTTCCGGAAATATTTGGGTGCTCCGGCTGAGGGTGAACAACCGACTGGTGCCGATACGGTTCGTAGTCTATGCTTCATACTCATTTTACTAGATAAGCAATCCATATTTTATAATCTGACCAAGTTTCAGCTTGATTGCATGATCAGAACTGGATAAAATTGTCACCGGTGTATGGCTTGCTCTGTTTACGTGTACACATGGGTGGGTGGGGTAATGTATTTAATTTTTTACCATTTTCGATGTGCCATTCCTGCCAGTTGGCCTGACATGTTGAGACAATGACAGTGAACAGTTTTTATTCATGGTAGAGTTTAAGGCTTGATCAGCAAATTCATTTTGGTGAATCCAATTGATTTCAAATATGTTTTTATTTTTTTTAGTCTTGACAGTTTTGACAGCTACTAGTCTACTACTCGTACTAAAGCTTGTGGACACTGGACAGACTTGATTAAAATTATGCATCTGTCAGTTGCATCCACGGTTCCACCCCTGGGGATGGGTGGTGGATAGCTGGGGAAGTGGCCTTGTTTTTACCTTCCAGCTTCCCCCACACTGTCGGGGAAATGTTGGGATGTTTTTCTTCGAACCAATACCTCGCGGACAATATTTAGTTGTCAGGAGCCGGGGAAATACCAGAGATTTTACTGTAGCCAGGTGTATAGGATTTAATAACTAATTGGGGAGAAACTTGTGTAAACAGCTTGCTAGCTCATTTGGTAGAGCATTTGCCCTGTAAGCAAAGGGTCCCAGGTTCGAGCCCCGGTCTGTTGCACCAGTTTCTATAAACTGCCTCGAGTTCAAATCTGTTTTATTCATACATGTTTAAAATTTATTGTCATATATTTTAGGTTGACAGACTTGTTGACAGAGCTTCTTCTTCCACTCTACTTGAGGACCGTCGAGATGCTGTCAGGGCAATTAAAGCATTATCACGGGTATGCACTTTATTGTGTATTGTTGATTTGAAAAAATGCAATACATTATAATCATCAGAGCCAGCAGCTATCAAGACACTTCAATTAGTCTTTAATATATAATTAATTCATATCAAGGGCTCAGTGCAAAACTAAATTAAACTGTAGTAAAAAGCCAAAACTTTCAAGTTCATGAAACTGAAATATTGTCAAAGACCATCAAGCCTGACAAGGTATTGCTTTTAAACTTGGCATAAGTGTATACATACTCCATTATAAACACCTTACATTGTCGAAGTCTTATAACATTATCCATTTGAAACATTTCAGCAGAATTATGGCCCCTTGATTGACTTAACAACCGTAGTCATTGTAGACTTTTAAGTTGTAAGGCTTTCACACGGTCTAATTTCTTTCTATATTTTTTTCAGAAATTCCGACTTGAAGTTGGCACACAAGCTATGGAAACTCTATTACATACCTTGGAAGCAGACAGAACTGACTCTGAAATTACAGGATATGCTTTAGATGCATTGTGTAATGTGATGTCCAATGAACTCATGGATGATGGTAGGTCAACTTGACTGCCATAACCAAATAATTTTTATATTAATTTTGTATCCATATGTTGAATTTAGTGTTATAGACTGAAAATGATATTTAATTCTAAAAACTTGCAACATGCTGTTGTACATCTTACTATCTTAGTTGCTGTACTCAATCTATAATGTGTTGCAGTGATAAAGACTGACATTTTCAACTTGGTAGCCCAACATAGTATTTTCTTTGATTATTGTATAGTGTATATAGAGAATTTCTTGAAAAATCTTGGGGCCCAGCTCAAAATCTAGGGGCCCTGGGCTACTGGGCCCCTGCTAGTCTATATCCCTGTGTTGATGTGACAGCAAGCTGTATGCACAGCACCTGTATCGAATACTATTGATGTCTATTAGTTTATCATCACATGTCTTTGTATGAAATGATTGTTTCATGTTTCTAATTTCCATCATCAGACAGAAGACTGTCAGACCAAATGACCATCTTGTTGTGAATGAAGTGTGAAGCATTTATAGTGTCCTAACAAATTGTAGACAGATTTTGAAGAATTGTTGAACAAAACTCTCGGGAGGTCTCCTCATAGACTAAGTCATTATATAGTTATTTGTGTTAATTGTAGAGGATGATCTGCCTAACCACGGACCTGATGATCTTGGTGCACAATTTACAGAGATCTTCATTAAAAAGTCAGATAATGTGGGTCTGCTGTTATCTCTTCTTGAGGTAATTTAGAAATTCAGTTTCTGTTCAAGCCTAGTTCCACCTGAGCTTTTTTGTCTGATGTAAAAAATGAGCTAAAGGGTTATCATGGTCTAGGGGAAGCTTTGGGGAAGTCATTACAAAATTTGTGAAATCCCTGTTCCAGAAGCTCCTTTATTTCCATCTGGATTAAGTCATCAAGTCAAAACATGCTCTGTGGTACCTATGCTGATATTAAAATAAATGGTTAGAAGGACTTATTTATTTTGAATGAAATTTTAAATTGATTTTATAATTTTGGGTGTTCTTCTTTATCTGATATCATAAAGAAATTGATAAGCTTTGACTGGTAATTTTAATGTAATAAGACAGCTGTTAGGAAAGTGAAAAACTTCTTCTCTTTGAACATTCAAAATTTGAGTTTGAGGAAAGAACAAAACAGAAGAATATGCTTTAAAAAGTGATTTTTGTTTTGTGCTGTGGGCTTTATGTAGGTGGTATTGATTGCGCTCTGTGTTGTTGCATACTAAGTATGGTTTATTTTGTAGGAGTATGACTTCCATGTTAGATGGCCAACTGTTAAATTGCTGACAACACTGTTAACAAACAAATGTAAGGATCTACAAGAATGTATCCTAGTGCATCCTATGGGAGTTTCCAAACTGATGGATCTCTTGTCAGATAGCAGGGAAATCATAAGAAATGATGTAAGTTACTTTATAGTATGCTTTTATGCACAAGTCCTGATAACCTAGTGGAATAGTTAAACTGTAAATATGGGAGGACTGCATCATACAGTTATTACTTAAGACTGAAGAAAACTGGTACTGATAATTCGTTTTCATTATTCCTTTGGTCGCTCATCATAAAATGGAAATGAGGTGTCAAGAGCGATTAAACTTGTTTTCACTTATTTATGCAAGCTCAGAAAGCCACAAACATTCGGATTTCCCTTAATGTGACAGGTATGCTCTTTTTACCTAATTATATATGTGTAAAACACTAACAGTGGAATAAGGATCACATTTTGTCTCTATTTTGTAAAATGTACAGTACTCCTGTTAAGCTATGCATGTTATAGCATCAGTTTCGTATTTCGGAGGTTTTGAGTTCTATTCTGATCATACTGTACCAAAGACAAGGAATTTACCATTATTTATCAGCATAGACGATAACCTGACTTCTTTTGTGCTCCATGATGATTGATACCACTGATTCTAGTGGATTAATTCACTTAACTTAATATAAGTTGTAAACAATGATTATAAAGAAGGATAATGAATGTTAATTTTCAGGCACTGCTGTTATTGAATCAGTTAACTAGAGGAAATGCCAATATACAGAAGATTGTAGCATTTGAGAATGCCTTTGAGAGATTGCTGGATATTATACATGAAGAGGGGACGGTTGATGGAGGTACGAGAGATTTCTATCACACACTCTCTTCGTTCATTCATTCATTCATTCATTCATTCATTCATTCATTCATTCATTCATTCATTCATTTATTCTTTTCTGCTCGTCCAAAATGCATAAAAATTTAGTTTCCTTAGACTTGTTAGTTTTAATAGTGTGCCCATGATGACGAGAAAGGCGGGGATATTTGGTATAAGCCACATAGTTGAAAAAATCAAGCGTGCCTGATTTGTCAGTGTTATTTTAGGATACCATTATGTGTTAATTTAAGTAACCGATTTTCCACAGTAAACCAATCTGGTCAATGTTTCTAAATATCCCATTATCCTGGACGCTTTATAGCCACTTTTCTTCCAATAAATAATGGGTTAGTTCTTAGCAAGTTTACAAGTTAAGTTGTCCACATTGTGGTCAGTTGAGTATCTCATGTCAGAAAACCATTAGTTGTTGGGAGTGTTCTGGGATTTTTTGCTGCAGTTACTTTAAATTTATGGAAAAATTACTGTTAGCTACCAGTAAGTGATTATGAACTGGTTTTTTGGACACATTTGAATTCTTCCTGTATGTAACTTTGAATGGTATTTGAATGTTTGTTTTGATGTGTTTTGTATAGGTATAGTGGTTGAAGACTGTCTACTTCTGTTACTCAACCTGTTGAAGAATAATACATCTAACCAGAATTTCTTCCGAGAGGGTAGTCATGTCAAGTACTTGACTCCATTCTTTGAGTTAGATCAGGATCCACAACGATCACAAGCTGGCTGGTCAGCTCAGAAAGTCACAAACATTCACCTAATGCTACAGGTATGTGGTCGCTACCTTATTATTGGAGTAAAACATTGACAATGGAATGATATTTTGTTATTCTATAGTTTCGTTAGTCTTCCATTTTGGAAAATGTATATTAGTCCCATTAGTGTATATTACACTGAAAAACTAAAAGATAAACACTAACCAGGGGTATTAGCTTCTGAATTTGAAGGATTGTTTTGTTACTGTATCTGATTTGAAGGCATTCAAAGTTAGCTATAAACAGTAAATTTTATACATTCATTATGACTGACTAAGTGTTACTTTTTGCTTACTTTTTCAGCTTGTACGGTCGTTAGTTTCACCTAGTAATCCTCAACAATTGACGACAAACTGTCAAAAAACTATGTATTCTTGTGGTGAGTAATAAATCCTAATGATTACAACACGACACATGCTATAGTACCGAAACAGACATGGAACAGGTGCCTGCTTACCTGCCAAGCTTGTTCAATCGAAAGTAGGAATAATGCAAAGATGTCCCAAGATGCACTTAAATGGGATTAAAAAGGGATTTAGATGCATAAACAAGAAATGTATTTATTCTAATGGTTATAAATATTGGACAGACGATCTTAAAATGAATCAAATGTACTCTTGTTCAAAGTTAGATGAGTTTGGAAAACCCGAAAGCTACAGCAAAAATAGGAGTAACTCTACTTTAATAGGAGTACTTGGCAGATAGTATGGGTGCCTGTACATTTGGTATGCTTTGCTGCTGTATACAAGTTGTCATTGCTGGTCACAGGTGTATATAGGTCTCTCAATCCATTGATCAGCTGTGAAAAGTGAATCATGATGATTGCTTTAATTAAAGCAGGTTGTTGTTTAATCAGTCCATCTGTTGATTGGTTTGTTGGTTGGTTCATGAAATTTTGTGTCTCTGTGCGCTATTTCTCTGTAACCTTGGGTTTGATTTCAATGAAACATGACAGTTACATCAGTACCAAGTCTAGAGTGTCATTCAATCACTTGACTATGCAAATTAAATCACATGTAAAGTGTACACTCACTGCTAGATAAACTTGTAGTTAACGCTTAGTGAGAGGCATCTGCCGCAACATACGAGGATAAAATCGTTCATTGACTAAGATGCTGGATTTTAAATTGAGGCACCGTGCGGGGAATTTAGGTGCTGCGGGTGCTATATTTCCTTTTTAAAGGACAGCGGTACCGCGGTGTCTTATTGGGCTGGGGAAGGGCCTGGAATATAAAATGTTCACCATTTGGTTGTTGTCAGTGGAAGTAAATGATTGTTATCTATGATTACAGGATTGGTACAACAGTTATGTACTATATTGATGGCTAGTGGTGTACCTGCTGATGTTCTTACTGAGGTAAGTTCTTGTTGTCTTATACCTCACACATGTAATTATTTAATGACAACAATGAAGGCAGAATTCAATAATAACAAATATTAGAGTTCATTTAACTCAATGTAATAAGCTTAAACGCAAATCACTACACATGACAAACAAATTGAATTCCTAGAAGTAGCAAGTAAACATATTACTGTAAGTTTTTCGAAGAAACTGATCACAATGCTTAGTTATGCCTACAAGTTATTCCTTGGAGGGAGGGAAAAATTCCAAGCGGCAGATTCTAGTTGACCTTTAAGTTAAAACTTTTAAAAATTTGTCAGCTCTGCTTGTAATATACTCGACCTGGACCAAGTTTTGCATCAATAACAAGTTAAATTAATTACACATTTTACAGTCACATATATATTTGCCCATATTCATTATGAGGGGGGTATATTGCTTTGCACATTTTGGTCAGTGGGATGGTTGGTCAGTCATTATCAAGTTCAATAATTAAATAACTAAAAATGAAAGTTCTATACCTTCATTGATTCGCCTCCAGCTAAGTTAGTTCCGAGTAACTGCTGGTTTGCCCATTGTTAGGATATTGTCACTGGGTTGTTTCCATATAACTAAAGAACTGTTTACCAGTGAGATATAAAACAATATTTGAATAAACTGAGCATGTTGAATTTGTGTTTGTTTCAGACAATTAATACTGTAGCTGAGGTGATACGTGGAAACCTTCAAAACCAAGAATATTTTGCCTCCGTCATGGCTCCTTCTAATCCCCCAAGGTATGTAGATATTGGATTATGGTTGCGTTGTACTCTGACTGATTTTAACTAGGTTTTATAATAGAGTGTAGATGGGTGGACTGACAGTAATATTTTTTGTGACACACTTATAAGGCCTCAACCCGGTTTCCACTGAAGGGGATTTGCCCTCCGTAAGTCTGTCCGCCAGTCAGTCTGTATGCCAAGAAAATCTTGATCCTGCCATTACAGTTTTCACGCTGGGTTTATGAAACTTTGTATGTGGATAGGCACTGTTAAAGAGATTATGCATGTCTTGTTGTTTTTTTATTCGAACAAAATTGTGGTTACATGGCAACAGAAAGTATTGCTCGCAAATTCCTAATTACTTATTTTCATGATTATTTCTGTCATGAGACTGGTCATGAATGTTCATCAGCATGTGAAGATATGCGAAGATATACGAGGGTTGTCCGCGAAAGTCGCGAACATTGTCTCACATTTAGACACTATGTATTATTTTTCTTCAATCTTTTAACACATTTTTGGTCAATTCATTTATAACATATATTTAGTTATTAGAATTTATTTCCTGATTCATTTTTTGCTAAAATACCTGATTACTGATGCCAGTTGGGTAGGGTCGGCACACACTCAATTGTTTTGAATAAAATTTCAATATTGGTTATTCAAGACCGTCTTATTCAAAGCAATTTGCATTATTTGTAGCAAAAATTATAAAGGCTTCCACGTCAATGTTTTCCGCGTAATTGTTTTTTGAAAATGGCGACATCGTGGAAATGTGCGGCGCAGTGAGTTATAATAAAATACTGTGTTGATCGCGGTGTAACATCCCGCACAAACATAAAACGACATAGTCAATGCAATTTTCAAAGTTGCGTGACCTGGACTCTCGCTTATACATTACACAAACGTTTAAAGAGGGGTTTAACGAAATGTAGGTAAGGCCGAGTTAAAAACGTCGTCGACAACGACAGGCGTCAGGAAGTTACGGGTGAAGCGACTAAGGTCGGTATATGTAAAACCATTGCTCATAATGCATGTATACATCAGAAAAATCTAGACATGCGTTCATGCATATATCTGCGAGATGAGTCCTGCAAGTTTTATCTTCCGAAGAAATGTTAAAGCGTGTAGTGGCTTTCGGGAAATCTAAAGACGAAGTCAAAGAGTCGAGTGTAACGGCATTGACGTAGTAGAGTGTGCGCCAACCTGACTTATAGCAGTTACGATAAAATTACATACTCATTCTATCATTTGAGATATCACCTTCTAACTTTGCAATTGTAGTGTTAACATATCGCTGTATAAGACTGCGTATGCCAATTGCTAATATAGTTTGAAGAAGTATAGTAGCATCCAATGTTCGCGACTTTTGCGGACTACCCACGTACATGGAACCAATTGCTTATCTCTTATATCGGATACATAATTTCACTCTGTGGCTTTTGTTTTGTTTATACTATATTCAGCAATATTTCACTACGGACATAATTGCATGCTTGGGGTAATGACTCATACAAAATAGCATGTGTTGGCAGTTTTGAGAGTCAATAATTATATATAATTAAGACAAAAGTACAGTTGTTCGTGGTTATTCCATGATATGTTTGCCATAATGGTGATGTTACTTATTGTATTATACCATCATGAATGAGGTGTCCAGAGTGATTTTTTCATAATCAACCTAAAATTATAAACTTGTAATGCCAGACGACAAATCAATTAGACCATATTTAATATTATTTGGTCTTCATATTCACCAGGCAATTGACATTACGCCAGTTGTCAATTAATATCATTTAAATTAATTATAACGGTAAATTATAGTCACATGATCCAATGGATTAACTTGAAAACCTTCACCAAGCAACCTTCGACAAAGAAGCAGATGGAGCGATCTCTGTTCGGCGTAATGTCAATTATATAAAACCAACTAGATGATGATTTGATATTTCTCCGAAGTCTTCCAAAATGTTCCTTACCATTCAGTAGATAATGTTTCAAACTTCTATTTGCTATTTGCTTCGTTAAGCTTTTGTTGTCATTTTGTGTTGACTTGTTCTATCATGCATGTATGACTAATGATAAAACTGAAGCATGTATGTGTTGAAGCTATCCGAGTCAATCGTATGTATGATTTATATTATGGCAGTGGTCACCCCTCCAATCTATGTTATATGTTTTTGATTTTTGTGTTTTATGTTTGGGGAATATTTATATATTTGTACGCATACATGATAGATATATTGTATGAACCATTATATTGGATAGAAGACATGTTACATCAGTAAATGTTCACGTTTCAAGGACTTTGATAGCTAGTTGCTTTCTGTAAATGTTGTTGTGTTCTCGTAAATTTTTTGCTTCTCTCCTTTATTTTGCCTCATATTTTTTGTAACCACATTCAATAGATTAGTGAATTTTGAGGCCAGTTTGGATTGTGGCTAAGCTCAAGATTTTTTATTTGAGTCGTGTCTCAATTAATAAAATAATTCTAGCTATGACATTAATAAGAAATTTTATGGGATTTTTTTATCAAAACATGCCTCTTGGATTTTGACTTTGCTGAAATCAAGTTGAAGAAGAGTTATTGCCCTTGTTTGAAAACATGATATTCATTTTCATAATTATTGTCGTGTATCTGTTTACTCTTATATCCTTCATGTAGCAATTATAAGGAAATATTTTGGAATGGTATCCCTTTCAGATTTAGTGTTCAAATACTTCATGTAATAAGTATGTATTGCCTATTAAAGTTACTCAACTCGCCATTATGTAAGAGACAGTAATAGACTTTTTAACATGTAAAATGATTTTTTACTGGTCTGTTTCATTTATTCGACAATACTAATCTTCATACATAACTATTGGTCTGATATCATAAATTTCCATTTTTGAGTTTTTGTTTTCAAACTCACTGATATATTTAAAACCTTTTTCTATTTGTCATTCAGTGATATAATGATCTGTATTGAATTTCTGTTATACATATCAATCAATCAATCAATCAATCAATCAATCAATCAACCAATCAACCAATCAACCAGTCAGATTATAATGTTCTATGTTTACTGTATTTTCAGACCAGCTATAGTTGTATTATTGATGTCGATGGTCAATGAGAAACAACCGTTTGCATTGAGATGTGCCGTATTATACTGCTTTCAATCCTTCCTATCTAAGAATGAGTTTGGACAATCACAGATTGTACAGACCTTGTTACCTACGTCAGCTGATGGTAATGGTACTTATCTTTTGTAAATCTTCAATAATATTCTTAAGGTTATACATAGTTTATGTTTACTTTGTCATACCTGTTTCTGACAATAAATACATTTTGACTTGAATTGACAAAGCTAATAGCAAATCAGACTAATGAGGCAGCAGAGCACAGAACTAATAAAATGTCAGATGACAATAACATGGCACATTGCCCTATACACGAGTTAAGAAAAAATTCACTTACCCACGGTAAAACATGTATGTTGTGCAATTGGCTGATGCAATATCAATGGTACTGTCCTAGCCTCCTGACCCAAGTCCTGATGCAGGGCCATCTGGGTACTGTCCCAGCCACCTGACCCAAGTCCTGATGCAGGGCCATCTGGGTACTGTCCCAGCCACCTGACCCAAGTCCTGATGCAGGGCCATCTGGGTACTGTCCCAGCCACCTGACCCAAGTCCTGATGCAGGGCCATCTGGGTACTGTCCCAGCCACCTGACCCAAGTCCTGATGCAGGGCCATCTGGGTACTGTCCCAGCCACCTGACCCAAGTCCTGATGCAGGGCCATCTGGGTACTGTCCCAGCCACCTGACCCAAGTCCTGATGCAGGGCCATCTGGGTACTGTCCCAGCCACCTGACCCAAGTCCTGATGCAGGGCCATCTGGGTACTGTCCCAGCCACCTGACCTAAGCCCTGATGCAGGGCCATCTGGGTACTGTCCCAGCCACCTGACCCAAGTCCTGATGCAGGGCCATCTGGGTACTGTCCCAGCCACCTGACCTAAGCCCTGATGCAGGGCCATCTGGGTACTGTCCCAGCCACCTGACCTAAGTCCTGATGCAGGGCCATCTGGGTACTGTCCCAGCCACCTGACCCAAGTCCTGATGCAGGGCCATCTGGGTACTGTCCCAGCCACCTGACCCAAGTCCTGATGCAGGGCCATCTGGGTACTGTCCCAGCTACCTGACCCAAGTCCTGATGCAGGGCCATCTGGGTAATGTCCCAGCCACCTGACCTAAGTCCTGATGCAGGGCCATCTGGGTACTGTCCCAGCCACCTGACCTAAGTCCTGATGCAGGGCCATCTGGGTACTGTCCCAGCCACCTGACCCAAGTCCTGATGCAGGGCCATCTGGGTACTGTCCCAGCCACCTGACCCAAGTCCTGATGCAGGGCCATCTGGGTACTGTCCCAGCCACCTGACCTAAGTCCTGATGCAGGGCCATCTGGGTACTGTCCCAGCCACCTGACCTAAGTCCTGATGCAGGGCCATCTGGGTACTGTCCCAGCCACCTGACCTAAGTCCTGATGCAGGGCCATCTGGGTACTGTCCCAGCCACCTGACCTAAGTCCTGATGCAGGGCCATCTGGGTACTGTCCCAGCCACCTGACCTAAGTCCTGGTGTAGGGCCATCTGACTTGCACAGTAACGGTAGGACTGAAATTCTTAAAATACAAAATTGACTGGCATACAGAAAGATCCACTCCGGTAACAGCACTTAATGCTAATTGCTTGTCATTGATGTTAGGAAATTATATTACCTACTATTGGTTGTTCAGTTCTGTATAACAACATGTTGGACTATTTAGATTAAACATGCTTGGTGTTCACATAAATGCTGAATCTACATAGCAAAATATTGAATATTTAGATGTAACTTGTTTGGTATTCACTTATGTTGAACTTATTCTATTTATAGTGAATACGATATCAGCTGGTCAGTTACTGTGTGGTGGTTTGTTTAGTGGTGATTCACTATCTAACTGGTTTGCTGCAGTTGCTTTACTCAATGCTATATCAGATAATTCTACTCAGAAGGAACAATTACTGAGAGTACAGTTAGCTACAAGTCTCGGCAATCCACCTGTCTCATTGTTACAACAATGCTGTAATATACTTGCTCAGGTACCATACTTTTTAACCTCATGTTACAAAGAAAATAAATTTTGATATTTTTATTATCAATTTTACAAAATTACTCACATAAAAGTATTAAATGGACTTTCATGAAGACTTTCTGATAACTGGCAGTATGTCGCCTGTTGGACAAAATTTGTTGAAGAAATGACAATTTAGATACCCTGACCATATCCATGGATTGTTCATGTCATGTGTAGACATGCAGACTAATTGACAGCTCTGAGATAATTGACATACATTTTTATAACAGACCTGTTTCTTGTACTAAATTATCTATTTAAGATATGATTATATTTCAGGGTGGACGGGTACAGACACGACTAGGTATACTGATGTTATTGGCTACCTGGATGGCTGACTGTACTACAGCTGTTGCACACTTCCTGTTTAATACAGCTAATGTGCCATATGTATCCTTTGTTAATTCCTTTGCCCTGGCATGCCTTACCAAATATTTCCTCTGAAAATTGGAAATCAGAATTCAATCCTACATTTCCATTTGAAGTCCTGGCCGGTTTTGGATATGATTGAAGAAAATTCCTGAGAGTTATGTATTGATTTGGGAATGGGTCACTGTTTTCTAGAAACCACTGGATGAGAAAATCTCTTCCATCTTTCAAGTACAAGTGGTTCATTTGCAAACAGACACATTTTGTTTATCTTGAATGAATATGCTGATCATTCTAAGTGGCCAAGTGGTTAGAACCTTTTTCATGGGGGGAATTCATCCCAGGTTGTGATCAACCCAAGTATTAAATAGAATATAGTAGCCACTACACCTGTAAGTTCGTGCATCTAAAATTTCAAATGGGCACATCTGCACAAAAACAATTACATTGGAACCATCTTTATGATCAACAACATCAATTATCTATCTTTAAACGAAACCCAAACACAAATTGAATGTCAAACTGCTAAAAATGGCAAAATCAGCCTCAATGCTACATGCAGTCTGCAGTCGTGAAATAAACATTGAGACCTGTGAGTTCGTGCACATAAATTGATGACGTCATCAAGAGATCACGTGAAATATTTTTTCTATGAAAAGTCGCATAAAATAAAGTTTTATCTATTGTCAGTACGTCAGCAGCTTTTCCGATCGTAAATATATCGCATCTATTGAATAAAATAAGAAAAACAAATGTCTCTAGTTTTCGCGACCGGAAGCGGTGAATATGTAAACAGTTGAATCGGTGCTCGGACAAAACTCTACACAAACGTAACAAACCCTGTTTTAAAATATTCTTTTTGCATTATTTGGCTGGCGGAATGTCTTCTCAATGATTTAAAACTAATTTGGGCACGAAAATGAGAGTTTTAGCAGAGTAATCAATGTTTTAGTGAAATGCACGAACTTGTAGGTGTGCACTAACTTATAGGAATAGAGGCTACTGGTATACTTTCATGAGGGAGTTCCTGAAATTAGCTGGTTTATCAGTGCAAGGATAAATTAATGTGACAATTTCCAACAACAGTATTTCAGTCACATGGAGACGAATCTCCATGTGACTGAAATACTGTTGTTGGAAATTGAAACTAAATAGAAAATCTTTAACCTGATATTAGATGATATCTCAAGTGTCATCACAAGATGGAGATGAGCTTGAGCATAATGTGCAGGGATTATGTGCCTTCCTACTCGGTATATGTTTACTATGTAACGATGAACAAAACGAGACATTCTCAACGTAAGTTTACCATGATTTTGTTATGATAAAGCTTGAAATTGTATCTAGATCTTTTCTTGGTGTGTGTTTGTTGATATGTGTATTTTCTGTTAATTGTAAATCAGTTTAGTACTTGTATGGGACAGTGCTATTAATGCCATAGACTTCTATCATCTACTGTCATTGTACTCAGACAAGATAAACTGATATACAGTAAAACACTAGTTTCTGGATGAAAAGATGGTTTGATCGTGCTCACATCAGCATATTGTTACCCTAGAATGAAATTGGCAAATCTTCTTTGTAAAATAGAGAAGTGACTATAATAAGCTAACAAGTATGTTAAAAAAGCTAATTGATTTTGCCACCTTCGGCTCATTTCTACTACACTGTATGATTTATACTCTATTAGTTGTGCATTGTTTTACTGTAAAATCATTTCATTTCAATTGGACGAAATTTCGTGGCTTTGATAAAAAATACCATTTTGATGGAAGTTCATTCGTGGATTTTGCATTTCAGATAAAAATATAAGGTCAAAAGTCTTGTTTGAGGGGATTTGAATTTGTGGTTGAAGGTGAAGCAAGAAATCCACGAAATTTAATCCCCCAAGAAAATTGATGATTTTACAGTATATCATTGTATGATTCATACATTTCAGGGCTTCATTGAGACAGATCATTGAGAAGAGAATTGGTCTGGAAACATTCACAGATAAATTAACACAAGTTACCAAAACAGAAAGTTATACCACAGCCATAAAGAAACCACATGTAGACTATAAACAACCTAATGAAGTGGTGTTTGATTATGAGTTTGTTAGAATGTTTAAGAGCTTAGAACGTAAGTATACATGTTATAGTTGATAGTTAAATCTTTTTGCGCTCCCCCCCCCATTTATTTAAGTTGGGGGAATATAGCAATGGTGTTGTCTGTACGTAACGCACATCTTGAGTGTTGAACTCCTCACAAGTCCTTGGGTGGAATTTCTTCAAACTTTCACAGATTCACAGATGACATTTTGCAAGCATTATCCTGAGTATATACAATTATCTTTTTGTTTTGACAGATGACATTTTGCGAGCATTATCCTGTGTATATATATAGTTATCATGGTGTTTTGACAGATGACATTTTGCGAGCATTATCACCCAACAATAATAGAGAAGAGAGTAAGAAACAACTTGCCAATATAAAAGAACATGAAAGTATAGTCTCCCAGTATAAAGATTTAATACAAGAACAGGTTAGTATCATCATACCTCATGATCGTTTGTCTCACACATATAACCGCTATCGTGTCCGAGTGCTAAGGTTGTCCACCTTGAAACAACATCCGATAAAGTGAACTTAATGGTGATACCCCCCAATAGGTGACCATAATACATATGAGCTGATTTCTGATCAGGACCTTTATTGCTTCACTTACTATAAAATCATTTAATTTCATGTTTTTTTGTAAAAAATACCATTTCGATGGGACATAAATTTGTGGATTATGTATTTCAGGTGATAAATAAATGGTCAAATTCAATATAAGGGTGGGTAAACTTTAATCCCCCCACGAAAATTAATGATTTTGAAGTACATCTTTTCTCTCTAATCATTATACAGAATATTGGCATCACCTTATCCATGTATATGTTATGATTATAGGATGACAGATTACGACAGACACAGGGTCAACTAGATACTGTTCAATCAGAATGTGATAGATCTCGTAAACAATTAGAAGATTATGCTCAACAAATACAACAATTAAAGGATCAAAATGCTCTTTTAAAAGCTACTAAAGGTAATGATTCACTTTGAAAAACATCATATTTCTGTGCTGAATTAGAAACAGCTTTGGGGATGTTCGGTAGTTCTAAATTTCAGAGAAAGAAAAGTCTCTAAAATAAGTTTATCAGCATAAGATTTGATGAATTAATCCATTTTGTGCAGGCCCGTGGTCATGCTGGGCAAAACATTTAACAAAATACCACAAAGGCATGACTTGAAGAAAAGCATGCCTCCAAAATACACTAGAAGATATTTGCTTCGGTGCATTTTGTCTCAGACAGGAATGTTATTTTCAACCAAAATCTCTATAAACCATTGAAAGCAAAGCAATTTTATATCTGTCTGTTTTCAGGTTCTAAAAGTACAGATAACGATAAAGATGATGAGTACAAAAACTTGAATGATAAATTACAAAGTCTTACACTACAAGTAGCAGAAAAAGATTCACACATAGAAAAATTAGTAAGTAACTCAGAGTTAATTGTAAAATCATGTTGTTGCTGGTGCACTGGATTTGTGAAACGGCCACTGTATATTAGACTGAAACATTGCTGAGAAACGATGTTAAACTCAAATAAACAATATTGTAAAAACATTTATCAACTTTGGAACCTTTAAATTTACTATGAATTCATAAAGACAAGAAAAAGGTTTGGAGAAGCTTGAAACCAGTGAAGGATTGGAATGTCATATCAATGATCAACATCTTAATTCAAAATGTTAAAGGAACTCTCCTTACAAATGAATGTGATTCAGTATGTGAACTAGTTTGTTTTGTGACAAGTAGGAATCCTATTCAG
The DNA here is from genome assembly GCA_963678985.1 of Spisula subtruncata. Classification (NCBI taxonomy): domain Eukaryota; kingdom Metazoa; phylum Mollusca; class Bivalvia; order Venerida; family Mactridae; genus Spisula; species Spisula subtruncata. The sequence continues at coordinate 62,987,150 of OY787660.1, forward strand.
CTATTAATACTTTGTAATGCATCATTTTAGGGTACTGAAAAGGGATCCTCTTCAGTTACTACTTAGTTATACTTTTATCAAGATTTTCTGATGGAAACTTGGATTGAATGTTTTCAGTGTAATTTTCTAATACAAATAATTAATTTTACAGAAAACAGATTTAACGGTTGCTGAGGCTCGAGTTAGTGTGGATGTTGGTGATGAAGATAAAGAAAATAATCCTAGTGAGACGGCTGTGTTACAACAAACTGTTAATAGATTAAATGTAGATTTACATGAACTACGTGGTGTTGTGTCAAATAAGGATGCAGATATTTATAAACTTAAATCTGAATGTGATAATTTACAAGGTCAATTACAACAAGTGGTAAGTATTTTAAAGTTACGATGTAGTTTTAGTCCTCATTACAATGTACTGGGGTCTCCTCAAATTCTGGAATAATCCGGATTTGCTGCAGTAGAAAGAATGATTTTTTCCTGCAGACAATAAAACTTATTTGGTGAAAATATTATGAGAATCCAAGTAATGGTCATTTGAAGTTTGATAATATGAATTTTACAAGAAAATAATGTTTGAAACCTAGTCAAGGCGTAGGGAGGTCAGTGTGCTAACGGCACCAGAAACAGATTTGCAACTCATTTTCATGGTTGGGCATTATGTCTCAGTTAGACCCCTCTATGTAGTGTCTTTTATATTTCTGATTTGTATTAGTTGGTGTACTCAAATATGTCTGGAATATGGTATACAATGGGTTGAGTTGTGCTGTGGGGGCAATTTTCTGCTCAGGGCTAAATACAATATTCCCTTACAGACTTTGTAAATTTCAACCTTTTTCAGCAATCAACAGCAGCAACCGCTGACACAAATTCTAGTAATAGTGAAGAATTACAGAAAGTTACAGACGAGAGAAACACCCTACAAGAACGTGTAAAGAAAGCAAATGAAGAGAATCTTAACTTGATAGATAAAATACATGTAAGCTATGATTTATTCAGTGATATTTAAGCACCTTTTTCCTCCGATGAGAAAATGATCTCACTCAAAATCAATCTTATGGTCAGAACATAGGTCTTGGAAGTTGTGTTAGTGATCAAACTTTGAGCAGAGTCTCGCAAGGAAATTATCATCTAGGCAGAATGAGGTCTTACAAAGCTTTTAGAGGTTGGGATGATTGGTGCTTGGTTTGTTTTTAAAAATCTTCTTCGGTTTCTTAGTTTTACTCTATTTATGTCCACCTCATTGCCATGGGATATTTATTTAATTATTATGCCTTGTTATAGAAATTTGAAGATGAGGTTTCAAAGAAGAACAGTGAGCAAGAATCCTTGAAAGAAGAATTAGAAACATTGAAGAAAGAACAAGAAGATTTGTTAGTGCTGTTAGCTGACCAGGATACCAAAATAGATAAATATAAGGACAAGTTAAAGGAACTAGGACAAGAGGTGGGTCAAGGAGGAGATCTTATGCTCCATGGTACTGTTAAATCAAAGCACTTACGCAAATATTCAAATTCGAATTCTTTTTAACTCATTAGCAGTTGCAAATTGTGGTAACAGGAACTAATACTGCTTGATCCAGATACATGAATTGGAAGTGGGCCTTTTCGTCTCATTCCTACTTAACTTATTCGTACTCCATGGTTTCGTATTAAAAAATGTTTGACCCAAAAATCGTAGCCAAATAAATTATGTTATGTTAGATACATAATTTGTATTATAACAACAATGTTTCAGCTTACGAGTTTCCACAAACCATATACGTGTAATTTCCTAGTGTTTAGTTGTTAAAAATTAAAAAAAAAAAATTTGAGCATAACTTTACGATTTTTGTAAATGCTTTGATAAACCAGTACCCTGGTCCCCTAAATGTGGGGTATAATGTTTTGCACATGTTTGTCCGTCTGTTCATGGACCAAACGATTATCAGTTGATAACAATGTGACAACGCCTAAGCCAATGGTCCTCTAATACGAAGGGGAGCTTTGGTTGAAAGCTTATCTTCTGAAATATAAGGTCAAGGTCAAATTTTATTACTTTTTGGTAACAAGTATGGGGCATGTATAATTTACAAGTCCCTCATGATTTGATTGTCACAAATATAAATCTGCATGTGTGAATAGCTACCAATATTGTTGCTGTAAAGAGAACTTTTGTCTGCTTTTAGTAATGTTTCAGTGCATAGGTAAATGTTTTTGTGCAGGGGTTCCTAACTCTATTACAGCACAATACACTGACTTGTGCTTACAAATTTCATTGTAGTCTTTCACATTTTTTCTTGTTTGAAGCTTGTACATTAATTTCTTGTGTATTTTGACTTTTTAGTGACAACTTAACAGTCATTGGGTCAAGACATAGGGTTTTGTCTGTTCCCTTTTAATTAAGACGCAATTATTGGTCTAAAAATACATTTCACCTCAAAACATTGGTTGTTTAGGATGGCATACTTATATATAACCACCTGTTTTATTTTTATGGTTAGGTGGATGAGGTAATTTCTTCATTTTTCCTTGTTCGTACTGACCTTGGATTTACCTTGTATTTTATGTCATATTTTCCCTTGTCTTTGGTTGTGGAGAATGCCAAGTATTTTAATGATTATCTTTATTTTGTAATCTATAATATGATTTATTGATATATGTAGCCTGCCGCCATTTTAGTGTAAATGATCGTAATAATTATTGAATGTCAATATGTTTACCTGTATAGTAGAACTCTGATGCCTGTTACTGCCTTTGGATAGGAAAAAAAGGTTGAGCCATCTACCTGTTTGAGTCATCTGCCGTGGTTGAAAACCCTACTCAAGGTCTCAGGCCAAAATGATCCGAGGCATGAAAGTTCAACTGTACCTTTCCTTTCATATTGAATACTTGTTTGAGTATATTGCTTGCAGTGATAATAGATATTGGTTAGGTCTTAACATGTTTTATGCTGTAAGTAACGGCATCTAATAATTGGGTGAATTTAGAAGTCTGAAACCAATGTCTCATTAATATAAAATGCGTAGTGTATATTTTGTTTTAATATTCAATCTGTCAGTGTATCATGTATCCCACGGGGAACACTTAACACCCAGTTCTGGTGTTGATAAAACATGTTGGTGATAATGCCTGGTTACTGTTGTGTATGATACTCTCTATTGTCCAACCATGGATGTTAGCATGTTATATCGTTACTAGGGAAGCTGTATCCCATGTTATATGGTTTCTATGGGTTACTTGGGAAGCCATTTCCTATGTTTTTTTGGTTGCTAAGGGTTACTAGGGAAGCCATATCCCATGTTATATGGTTGCTATGGGTGACGAGGGAAGCGTTATTCCATTTATATGGTTGCTATGGGTTACTAGGGAAGCCATATCCCATGTTATATGGTTGCTATGGGTTACTAGGGAAGCATATATCTGTGTTACAGAGTGACGAGGAATCAACACACAGCAAGTTTTATTCACTTCTCCCACATGAGTCCCAGGTCGTTACTACATCACTGTTTCTTTTATAGACGTCATACATTCCTACCCAACATAATCTGCTTATGTTCCGTGCCTTGTATTTAATTCATTGGTGCATGCTTTTGTTTTTTCATAGTCATAAGCTACTTTTCCATGTGCACACTATATTGAAAACAGGGATGTCAATTTTTCTTATTTATCCGGAATTCTGGATTAATCACTCCTGGCTTCTCACCAAATTACACGTTATTTTAAGAGAATATCTCAAGAAATGGCAAAGTAATGGCGAATTTAATCTGCTTTAAAGGATTCTTTCTGATAAAAACTGAATTAATTATGGGAACAATTATGTACAATTTTTTCTGATTTTAAATTCGGCCCCATTGACACCCCTGTGAAAAAAAATGTTTCAAATTTTACTGAATGTTTCATTTTTGGGGGTTTATTTGTCTTACATGTATGTTAATGTTTGCAACTACCGGTATATTAGTATTTTTTTTACTGCATTTGTTTCTCTGATGTTTTTCTTATTTTATTTGCTTGTTTGTGAATGCTGTATTGAAGGCCTTGTTTAGAGATGCTTTTTTGTACCATATATATTGTTTTTAATTTGGAATGGATGAACCTGGTTACATGCATTAGTTTGAATAATTTGGTGAATAAGTTGGCATGTGTCTACAGTTTTTGTGATGCTTATATTATTTCCGAAAGCATTTTAGCTGAAGTAATTGAACTTCTCAGATATGTTTTAGTGTTTATTAACATGTGAAGTTTTTGGTGTATTTTTTGTATTTCCTTGTTTTGGCAGAGTTGTGGGTCTTGTTTGAAAAACCATCTAGAAACTTTGCCAATTTTTGTTTTGGCTTATGGCATGGCACTTTAATTAGTATTCTTTTCATGGTCTAATTGATTCAGAAATTAATTGAACTTCAAGTTCCCCAGCACGTCCCACCTACTGACATAGTTTATTAGCTCACCTGACCACAAAGTGGTCATGGTGAGGTTTTGTCATACCGAGATGTCCGTCGTGCGTCGTGCGTCGTGCGTCGTGCGTCCGTCAACAATTTCTTCAAACGACTTCTCCTCTTAAACCGCTTGGCCAAATTTGATAAAACTTAACAGGAATGTTCCTTGGGTGGACCTCTACCAAAGTTGTTAAAAGATTTCCAGTCTGTCGCATAACTAGGTCACACAGGCTAAAAATAGATTTTCAAAAAGGAAACTTTAAAAATCTTCTTCTCTGAAACCGTAAGGCCTAGAGCTTTTATATTTGGTATGAGGCACTACCTTGGGGTCCTCTACAAAGATTGTTCAAATTATGTCCCTGGGGTCAAAATTGGCCCCGCCCCGGGGGCCCTTAGTTTTACATAGAGTTATATAGGGGAAACCTTAAAAAATCTTCTTCTCCGAAATCACTTGGCCCAGGGCTTTCATATTTGGTATGTAGACTCAGCTAGAGGTCCTCTACATAGATTGTTCAAATTATGTCCCTGGGGTCAAAATTGGCCCCGCCCCGGGGGCCCTTAATTTTCAATAGAGTTATATAGGGGAAACCTTTAAAAAATCTTCTTCTCCGAAATCGCTTGGCCCAGGGCTTTCATATTTGGTATGTAGACTCAGCTAGAGGTCCTCTACAAAGATTGTTCAAATTATGTCCTGGGGTCAAAATTGGCCCCGCCCCGGGGGCCCTTAGTTTTACATAGAGTTATATAGGGGAAACCTTTAAAAATCTTCTTCTCCGAAATCGCTTGGCCCAGGGCTTTCATATTTGGTATGTAGACTCAGCTAGCGGTCATCTACAAAGATTGTTCAAATTATGCCCCTGGGGTCAAAATTGGCCCCGCCCTGGGGGCCCTTAGTTTTACATAGAGTTATATAGAGAAAACCTTAAAAAATCTTCTTCTCCGAAACCGCTTGGCCCAGGGCTTTCATATTTGGTATGTAGACTCAGCTAGAGGTCCTCTACAAAGATTGTTCAAATTATGTCCCTGGGGTCAAAATTGGCCCCGCCCCGGGGGCCCTTAGTTTTACATAGAGTTATATAGGGGAAACCTTTAAAAATCTTCTTCTCCGAAATCGCTTGGCCCAGGGCTTTCATATTTGGTATGTAGACTCAGCTAGCGGTCATCTACAAAGATTGTTCAAATTATGCCCCTGGGGTCAAAAATGGCCCCGCCCTGGGGGCCCTTAGTTTTACATAGAGTTATATAGAGAAAACCTTAAAAAATCTTCTTCTCCGAAATTGCTTGGCCCAGGGCTTTCATATTTGGTATGTAGACTCAGCTAGAGGTCTTCTACAAAGATTGTTCAAATTATTCCCCTCGGCTCAAAATTGGCCCCACCCTGGGGTCACCATTTTACTTAGACTTATATAGGGAAACATATAAAAATCTTCTTGTCTAAAACTACAATGCCTAAGAGCTTTGATATTTGGTATGTAGCATCATCTAGTGGTCCCCTACCAAGATTGTGCAAATTATGCCCCTGGGGTCAAAATTGGCCCAGCCCCGGGGTCACCGTTTTACATAGACTTATATAGGGAAAACATATAAAAATCTTCTTGTCTAAAACTACACTGCATAGAGTTTGATATTTGGTATGTAGCATCATCTAGTGGTCCTCTACCAAGATTTTTCAAATTATGCCCCTGGGGTCAAAATTGGCCCCACTCGGGGGTCACCGTTTTATATAGACTTATATAAGGAAAACATATTAATATCTTCTTGCCTAAAACTACACTGCCTAGAGTTTTGATAATTGGTATGTAGCATCATCTTGTGGTTTTCTACCAAGATGTTCAAATTGTTCCTTCGGGTGAAAATTGTGCAGGGTTTATAATCAGGTGAGCGATATTGGGCCATCATGGCCCTCTTGTTATATTCATGCAAAAATAAGATATTTCCCAAACAAACAAAAAAAGTATTGGTAGTCACTCCTTACCCATTATTTGTCATGTATAAGTACATACATGTATAGTGCACATCATTCACTTAGTCCTGCACTGCAGACTTCTTTTAGTAAACATTATCCAAAGTTTGTATAGTACAGAGATTTTGACTTGATCCCAACCTTGATGCATGGATATATTACATGGTTCTTGCATTTAAACTATCTATTTCCGCAACCAAATCATGTAATATCTGTCCTTTACATTTGTGATTTCCGTGATACTCCATGCTAATAAAAACATACAACTGGGTTATGATATAGACAATATATCAGCCTTTAAATTATGCTATTAGAAGGTTTAGGATCAGGTAAAATCTCTTAGTGTACTCTTGTATACATATCAAAGCTTATACATGTTATCACACAAGTGGGCTTCAGTGACTTCATTTCCTTAAAGTTAACACAGATTTTATTTTGTATCTAAATTTGAATTGGAAAGATATACAAGTCTAACCACATTAAAATGATACTCTGGTGGGAGCCTATGCTCGTTCAAGACTTGACGAATCTCCGTTAAGTTTGGTTTACTAATAACAATGTGACCCAGGAAAATTGTTCCATTTTAATATTTCTTATTAATTTGTATGTTTATACCATTACAGGTTGAAGATGATGATGACGATGATGATTACGACGACGATCTTGACGATGAAAGCTGATGTGTGGAATAATTTATTACACTCTTCAAATTATGATGCAATAGGTGGAATCTGGAATTCACTAGATCTTGGGTTTCCCTTTAATTGATTGAGTCTTATTGACATGTCAAAAAATACATAAGTAGAAATTAGCTGCACGCTATAGATTGATCTTTTCCACTAAGGTGATGATTGCTGATCTTTAGTGTGCATCTTCCATCTACTTACCGTATATTTGCGGCCATAAGTCGGCCATCATTTTTGAAGTAATAAAAGCTATGGCCGCGAAAATACGGTATTTATTTTCTGACAGGTCAGGTACAAGTTATATTGACTGTATTCCACTGCTAATGCAATTGTGATTCAAATCTGTATACCCAGTATCAATTGTCCATAACATGAATATTTATTGATTTGCAGCATAGATAACAGTCAATATTATTTGTACCAGAGGATAATTGAGGAAACACCAGATTGCATTGAATACAGTAAATCTGTTAAGGCATCATTAATGTGTATACACTGTTCAATTGTGTTCAACTGTCATCTAAGTGCTATTACGAGGTTGAAACCGTTAATTGTCAATTATGTATACAGGTATAATATATATTTATTGACACGGTGGATTTTGGTGCGGTTGAAGCATTTTGTTGTAATAATGAGTTTATATTTAAAACCATGTCAACCCCTATGAAATATTTCTACCATTGTTTAAGTAATTGTGCAAATGAAAAAATAAATCAAGAATCAACTTGTGATTCATTGTTAAAAACAATGTCTAATTTTTAGATTATTTATAGAAAGTTTTGTGTTTGAGCCTTAATTTTGAAAATACTGTTAATTATAAACTGAGAGAAATAGATGTCAAATAGAGATGAAAACATTTTCTAGTCGGCCATACAGCCTTGTGCTGATCATTTACATGCTATACTTCTGTATAGTTTGGCGAATTTAACATGAAACTGACCTTTTGATTAGCATAATTTAACAGTCAATATCTTACCTCTATTTATAACTTTGGTTGTATGATTTTCATAATTGGGGAGTATCACGAAGACGCTCAAGATGTAATACAAACACAAAGTTGAAATACCGATACTGCACAATTTGCTTGCGGAAATTGATATATTTCAAGCAAGAACCTTGTAATATATTCATGCATAAAGGTCAGATTCATGTCAAATTTGTCAAGCTATAATAGCAACCTCTCTGTGATGCTACTGTGTCATATACATGTTAAAATATTGTTCAAGGTCATAACAGTTTTGTTATATGTCGATAAGAATCATGTTTAGTATTTATGTTTGTGTTGTTAATGTATTACAAGTACTTTACATACCAGTAAAGCGCAGCAATGAAATGGGACTCATTTATCTTAGGCTGTATGTTGATATGTGTCTTCGTTTTGTTTCATGAGTATGTTTAACTTATTAAAATGACAAACTTGATTGTATAATGAATAAGGTTATGATTGTCACATGATAAAAGCATCTCATCGTGAAACTATGTATATGTCTGTGTTGTGTTTAATAATTACAGGTAGCTCATTTGGAATACAGAAATTGAGACTTGAAACTATGAACGTGTAATTGTTAGTACCTGTATATGTGTGTTTAGCCTCGTTAGGTTCTGATCAACCATTTAGCAGTTTTCTTTCTTTTGTTAATCTAGTCAGGATGTTTTTCTTCTATTCTGAATATTTTCAAAACTAAAAACTAATATATTATTCTTCTCCTACAAATATTGGTTATGTCTCCATTTATATTTTTTTAATTTTTTGTTGTAATTTTATGATTTAGAACAGTAATTTACTAATATGTTACAATTTTAAATGGAATACTTTGTTTGGGATTTTTGTTAGCATCCCAGGTTGCTCAGTTATTTAAGTGAGAGTGTTAAGAATGCTGCCCAGTAGATCTGGGTTTAAGTCATAGTTGATTAGTCTCATTTAATGTCTTCAACATGTGGAAATGTTGTCAATTGCTTAAAGATTGATTCTATTTGACCATTAATTCCTGGAAAACAGTTGGCCTCTATAATTATACGACTGGTTTGATTGATTTAGTGTAGTCTGGCCTATCCGAGGTCTAAAAGACCTAAATATTGCATTCTCTTTATAACAGTGGAATTCTTTTTTGGATCTTTGTTTGGTGAGCTGCATTATGTATACTCATGTTGGTGAATAACTGAATATCATATTCAACATTGCCGGTATGTAACTATTTTAAAGTAGTGATAATGTGGCACTGTATGGCATAGGTTTTTGTTACATTTGGGGATCTAATTGTCTTATATGGATAAACAGTTCATTTATATCTGTCTCTATACCTTGTACCTATATTATACCCGATACCTTAATTTCTGCACTTGGGTACTTTTTATGATTAACAGCACTGACGCACCATAGCTTTAAATATTACCCCTGCTTTTGTTTTCGTTGCTATACTTGAGAAAAGGTTTGTTGTGAAACTGCATAGAAATAAATGTACATGTTAAAGAATACACTTATATGAAATCGAATAATCTAAATCTGTGTTTAGGTTTTATCTCTTTGTTTCTAAGCCTTCGTCTAGATTAATCTGTAACTGGTATACTTTTGTCATACCAACATGTTACAGACAAATATTTAACATTGTATGCTTCGATACTTGAATATGCGATTGGAAGTTTACCATGTAAATCTCTAAATCACACTTTATATCCTGAAGCATTTCAAGTAGATATCTCGGCCCAAATTGTGATTTTCCTCAAATCAAGAGACTTTTCCGAATCACAAGCTTTTTAAATTCTACTGTAATAAACTCTGGTGTTTCTGTTTTATGATGCCAATATTCTGTATCCCATGGAAATAACCTAGAAGTTACATGGCGATATTTGAGATAAGATTTACCTCGGATTGAGATGCTTGGGGAGACCAGGGCCTGATAATATTGTAACTGTATCTCATATCTATGATTTCATCCAGTTACTAACATTGTTCATGAATGTATATATAGTATATTGAACTCATATTTCCATGATTATGGTTTGTTGTAATTTAAAGATAAAATTAAACTATTTTATTAATGGTAAAAATAAAAAAATGTCCATGAAAATGTTTGCATTGTGTTCTATATCCTTATCCATACCCTATCAAGCTAATGTGATCACTGTGTTTGTTGTCCATCAACAACAATTTGCAGATGTCAACAGTTGTGACCAGATCTTTATAAAAACACTGATACTGGACGAAAAACAATTTGCATCCAAAACAAAGGTATGGAAAGCATGGCTATCTTAAAATATTGAATTTAATTACAACAAACAAATGTTGGATCTTAGGATTGGTTATTTATATTTAATGTCAACAAAAGCATACATAATTTCATTCTACTGCTGGTACATATGTAATGTACATGTGTATAGAAAGGGATAGAGAACTTGGGCCAACCTCCTATGATCAGCAATTTGTGTACTCAAGCTTAACATTGTTCTAGTCTATGCTGCATACAAAGGATCTAGTTCGATTACACTGACCACAGTGCCTGAGAGTTGACCTGGTATCTGGATGACATGGAAGTACACGAGGTGAGAAAACTCTTGAGAATCTTCAATGATTTGCAATATGTGTACTCAATCTTAACATTGTGCTAGTCTATGTTGCATATGAAGCAGGAATCTAGCAGGATTACACAAACCACGGTGCCTGAGTTGCTATGATATCTGGGTAGGTTATATTCGATTATACAAAGTTACACACACACTTCAACCATTCTCTATAGAATCATTTATACTGTTGTCATGGTGATCTACTGCTGCTACCAATAAATCATCCATTGTCTCATCATTCAAGTCCGACATTGCTGAAATATAGAAAACAAAAGTTGACGTAAGTACACAAAATGCAACTGCCAGATACAAGACCTTAGTTAGGGTAATAAAGAATAACAAACTGTTCAATGAAACGTACACGCTGTTGATAATTTTGTTTTGATTGCGTTTTATTCTTTTATACTCGTAGATTAAGGCCTTGTTTAATTATCTACCGAAACAAACTTGCTAAGTGACGATCTACTGTTAACTTGTCATGCAACCAATATTAAGGAAAACAAATTCGAAGGGTAGCATAAAACAGACCTTCTAAGGCCTTTATGTAATATAACAGACACAGAAAATGTCAGAATGTAAACCTAGTTCCAATGTTATATTAACCTACCTGTACTACCAGTGCTAGAATTTGCATCCTGCAGTAACCGTTTCTCTAGTTCCAGTGTAGAGTTCAATAATTCTTCATCATTCATTTCATAATCACTCCCATCCTCCATCTCATTGTCAGCTTTAAAATAGTTAGCTGGTAAAATATTACCTGGGAGTGGCCACTCTGAAAGATTGGAAACTACAGCTGTCACCATTCGGCAGATTGATATACACCTCACCGGCAAAGGGCCATAATTCTGGCAATAATAATGTTGGCGCTATTTCTTTCTGTTATAAACATCTTATAAACGTGTTAAGGATGTTCACGAGTGAAAGTTTGAAGAAAATCCTGTAAAAACTGTAGGATGAGTTGTGTGAACAAGAATCAGTCTACGGACAGGTTCGCTGACATCGTACCCTTTAAAATGCCATTTGATTTATGTTCCACTAGTAAACACTTTCAAACTTCAGTGTTAAAGGGTTGAAGACAAATGTACAGTTAAACCTGCGTTCATGGTAACCTGAGTCAAACATTTTATATGCCCCTGTAGCACCAATACTGAACCGAACAGAACAGAAAGTTTATTTAAGACAAAGCATACGAGGGGTGATCAATATATTCGAGGACTTTCATTCTCAATTTTGAAATATTGGAACTAGAGTAATGAAATTACAAGCTGATGTAGATCAATCAATTATCTCGCGATTTGTTTAATTTACTTTAAAATAACGTCATTATTTACTCGATGGCGTCACTTTTTGTAACCATGGTGAAGCACGCACCGTCGAGCATCTCGGGCGTAACGTTATTTCTGAGAAACGACATGCTATGAAAATTAACGTGACACTTGTAAAATCCTCGCGATATCTCCAAAATAACTTGAATAAATTGTGAAAGGATTCTGTGCGCTCCCAATTGGCTATTTTTATATGATTCCGTTGTTTATGTGATCGGTGGGTCTCTGTCGAACGGTTGAGTCGATTAAATAAGGATAAACAGCAAAAATAACACCTCGTTAGGGACACGTTCCGTTAATTCTGCGAAATAGGACACACATATCTCAACCAAATGTAACTGGCGAAAACGACGAATAGTTTAGTCTACAAAACATTAAATCGTTGACTCCAAATCAAAAGGGTTATTTCGATATTGCGTCCTAAACCTGATAGGTCGTGCTTCATTCTTAATTGGAACTAGAGCTATCACAGGAGTGATGAATCATATCCCCGCAGCACCGCCTTGACACAGGAATATTATTTAAAATTATAGTCTAAACAACACATTTGATGGAAATCTGCTGCTATACAGATTGAAAAACACCATGATTGAAATTTCATGACTTTGTACCAAGCAATTTTAAAATCCAGTAAGAAATGACAAAGTTACAGAGCGGACACGATTTGCATGACTATATAACCTTTGACCTGTAAGTGTGACCTTGACCTTTGAGGTAGAGACCTGGGTCTTGCGCATGACACACCGTCTTGATGTGGTGAACATTTGTACCAAGCAATTTTAAAATCCAGTAAGAAATGACAAAGTTACAGAGCGGACACGATTTGCATGACTATATAACCTTTGACCTGTAAGTGTGACCTTGACCTTTGAGATAGGGACCTGGGTCTTGCGCATGACACACCGTCTTGATGTGGTGAACATTTGTACCAAGCAATTTTAAAATCCAGTAAGAAATGACAAAGTTACAGAGCGGACACGATGCTAACGTAACGACAGACCGACAGACCAACATGGTGACTCCAGTATACCCCTTCAAACTTTGTTTGCGGGGGTATAAAACTCTAATTTTGTAAAGCCAGCCGCCCTTTTCCGAGTTTTGTTTCCAATAACACATCAATACTCTTTTTATTCCACCTCATATTCCAGAACTGGCTTTTAACTACTTATTTTAGTAGTAAAAGAAAACCAGTTTCATATATGGGACCGGGTATCAGTCCAGAAAGGAGCTATGCGCTGCTTCGACGGTGACGCTTGGAATGACGTCGCCTGACATCCAACGTCACGCGCCCCTTGTATGAATCAAATAATTTTATTAGTGCATTCGGTGGGAGACAACTTACTCTGAATGATGTTAAATGGCTTTGAGCCTTGTTGCGCCTTGTTGCAAATATGAAATTGCTAGATGAAAAGTCCTCAAATATATTGATCACCCCTCGTACATAGCTTATAGCCTTACATAATATATACATAATATAAATAATGCATGCAAAAGAAAAAACACAGAAAGATAAAAAAGACATATATAACATGTTCCTGAAGACAGAAAATAGTAAATAATAAATGAGAATGTTTTGTTATTTTCAATGAGTTATTACTATTACTTATGAGTAGCAGAGGTTAAATTTTATCATTCAAGGGCTACAACTCTGTTTATGCTAGTTGAATTAATATAGAAATATGTAGGTGCACAACAAATGGTTCAGATATTCCTATTCAGCTTAATAACTGTAAGTACAACACAACTACTTTTCATTCATCATTCAGGATGATGCCCTGTTACAATTTGAAGTTGAACCGTAAGAACCACAGGCAAATATACCATTGATGAAGTTTTTTTTACAGAAATTGATACAAACTTTTTATAAGACTGATATCAAAGTTTTGTTTCATTGTTTTGGTATGAACTGACCAGAACATATCACTGGCTTAGAATGAGAAGGTTGTAAGTGCCAGTTACTACCTTATAAGACTAATGCATATTTGAAATTTGCATCATAAGGCGCTTCATAATGCATTATGAGCCTATTTTCATGAAAATCAGAAATTGTCATGTTGACCAAACTGAGGTTCAAACAGACCCTTATACATGTATAAGTAAAGAGTGATTGTCAGGCAGTATATCTTTTCTCAAAATATTGATTTCGTAGTTACCACCTTCTCATTCTAAGCCAGAGATACGTCAGGTAAGTAGATGTATCACTATTACCTACCTGGAGATTTATAGTTGTGCCTGTAACAATCTGGATCATGACATTTCTGATACCACACACCTTTCTGTAGATCTGCTATCAACCTGAATTATTTGTGATTATATACATGTAAGGTACCAATGACTAAACACACCCAAAGGCACAGATAAGAGTGTGGGGACAAATTCTAAATCACAGGCATAATAACTATCCCATTATGGTTTTAAATTGTTTCTAAACAATAGGCCCCTTGGACCTAGACCTTTGATCTCAAAATAATTGGGTTATCTAAAACTCTTGTCCATAGAAATTTAGCTTGAAGATACAGTAGTTGACCAATGGGGGTGCTACTGCTATAAGACCTGTAATAATATTATTAATTTTGAAATAATCTGATCTCGCGCATCTTCAAACCGTGTGGGGGTCATGAATAAAATTTTAATAATAATGCGCAACTAAATTATGCATTTGGGAGTTGAATAGTAAGAAAATACATGTACTTACATAATATTATTACTACGGTGATGTCGACCAACATTGTGACAATATCTGTATCTGGCTATTTCATAAACAAGTAGTTCCCCTTGATGAAAGTAGGTCCATAACCTAATCACACCTTTCCCACCATCTTGTGTTATTATACTGGTGATGTATTCATCCACTTCTGGATATGGAGACTTACTGTATCCAGCCAAACAATCTGCCCCTATCAAACAAATAAACGCAATATTATTAACGGGGTCTTACAATTCCTGAAATCCAGATTTGCTGCGTTAGAAAGAATGATCTTTTCTGCATGAAATAAAGTTATATGATGAAAACATTCAAAGAACTGACAAAGTTATGGTCATTTGAAATTCCATAGCCAGAATGATAAAGATAAAACCATGTTTGAAAACTAGTTATGGTGAAGGGATGTTTGCTTGTGGCACCAAAAACAAGACAGCATTCAGTAAACTCTTATGCTGCAGGGGAAGCCTTGTTCATAATAACTAGCCAAGGCAATCAGGGGCAATAATTCTGTAGAAAGGTTGGTCAGTGTTATATGGCATTCACAATATAATGTGTTTATCAATATCTGTGCTTTGTTTTTCAGCAATATCGATCATCCGGGTATCACATGGACAGTTCTTGTAATCAAACATTACCAGGTTTATGTTTCTCCATCTGTCCAGATAAATGATCGGACATGTTATATTCCAGGCTATCATCACCAAATGTTAGAACCTTTGTATTAGCTGTATATCTGTAACAATGATAATACATGTATATGAGCCGTTCTCCAGGAAAACCGGGCTTCATGACATTGTATTGTAATTATGCAATAAGGTTTAGAAAAATGTCTTAAATGAGAAAAAATAATGTCCTTTGAATTTATATTTAAGTAATTGGATATTATAATACTATCCATAAGGTTAAAGTTTCCTTTAAAATTGTGTTATAATAACTTCTGTTGTTGCTATGGTGATCGGTTTCTAAAACTTACTCATTTCAAGGAAAACAAGGGTTAGGTGGCTAAAAACACTTGCTATTTCTCCCAGTAAACAAACACTTGCAAATTGGACACGTTTTATTAAAATAAGAATATGATTCTAAAATGTGCTACAAATTTAAAAGTAAGCAGATACTGGATCTTTGAAATGCCAGTTGACGTTATCTCAAAAACATAGAGACTGAGGTTTTGTGACATCACTCAAAAAGTAGGCGGTAGTGGTTGGTTTAAAAAGTTTTTAACTTTGTAAGTGTACAGAATAATTTGTTCAAATTTTCAGAAACGGTTCACAAGAGTCTACCCTTGCTAGCCATATATTATTAGCATTTTCACAATTTTGTCACTAAGCTGGTTTTCCTGGAGAACGGCTCATATGATTTTATGATATTTGTTTATTTATTTTTTTTTCTCAGGTTAAATGCAATTTCTCATCAATTGTATGCTGATATACTGCAGTGGATTCACCGAACCAGCATCTTAGACTATGGTTTCCTAACCAGAATTAGGAATGAGCAAATGACTTCCCCACATGTGGAGGACAATCAACATTTTTGTCAAATTTTCATGGAAGGGTATGACCTGCCATGACCAGGGATTGAAACACAGATGACTAGGTTACAAATCCAGTGACCTGATCACTGCACCAAAGTCAGGGCTACGACATCAGAAAAATGAAAATATTACTTTTTTTATCTCTTACATCAAACATAAAATTTGACCATACTTTAAATACATGCTTCTTTTTTATTGCAAACAATGCCAAAAAAAGAAGAACGTTCACAACATAGCTGAGCATAAAAGAAACATTAAGCAGATACAATCCAACTCACTCAACATTTGCAACAATTGAAGAGTAGAATATGGTCTCAAGTTCTTCAGTATTGGGAGGTTGTTGTGAACACTTATATGTATTCTCTGTAGATAACACTAGTGGATTCTTCTTTCCAAGTTTGGAGGATAAAAACAACCGGAAATTTCTGTTCTTTGTATAGACACCTAAATCACAGGAGAGATCAGATGGACAGTGACATTAAAACAGCAACACAGACAAACACAGCACATTAGGCATAATTTACGCAGAAAATATTCTTTGTTTCCTCTTCGTGATCCAAGCAGATTTAGAATGGGTAGGTAGGTTAAATATTTATTTTTTGGAAAATTTTAAGAAGAATACAGTGAGAGACTTTAAAAACGCAACAAATTTTAAATGATTGAAAAGTTAGTTTGCATTCGTATATTTTCATGAACATAAGCATAAGTAGACATTTATGCTTTCTCAATCATATCTGAAAATTTTATGGCATAACAATAATAAGTAACCAAATAATCTGGTTCCAAAGAGGCACACTCCCAAAACGAAATTCACAAAATAAATTAAAATTATAAGTCCAACCAGAAACGGTGTGCCCATTCCACCTCAGCCACATTGGGAGAACAATACGTGCTATGCAGTGTTGCGACATATTACTCCATTTCCGAATTAGGGATTGAGAGGTATAATTGGCGTTTTAGGGGTGGTATTATGGGCTTGCAAACGCATTAAGTTCATTGACGAAAAACCCAATACCTAGAGTAAAAATGACAAGAGTTAGGTTAGAATGCCGATTTGTAGCGAGATAATCAGTCCGCATTATGTCTATCGACAACAATATATCTCTTAGTTTGTCAAAGAAAGTTGTAAACAAACACAACACACCATTCGTCTCATAGTTATGGCATTAGTATGGAACGCCACAAATACACATGTTATTAAATTTTATTACTTCGATGGACATTTTCATTGCATTCAAGTACAAGTATAGTTTTCAAATTGGTCAAAAACTTGTAATCGGATACTAATGGTTCGTTGTTCACTCTGGTTGGTGCACCGAAAGTGGAAATTTCTGGGTATTTGTTGAATGTTTATATGCTGTTGATGCTTTATTATTCAGGTATGTCCTGGTTGAAACCGATTGTTTTCACATTCTGTGGCATGGAATCATTCCCTATGACGAAAAGTTGTGTTCTTTGTGCCATTGTTCTAACACACCATATCCGGTAATTTACATCTGGCTTTGAATATGCTTAGAGCCTCTGGGTCTTCATGTTTGGACAAGCGCGACACCGTAACCGATAAAATTATTATCATTTTTTTGTGTTTTTCATATATGCCGATCTGTATGGTAAACATAAATCAGGTTTTTATTGGAGTGCACGCATAACTTTCTGAATAGGTACCAAATGAATTAATAAGAAGCAAGCCTGTATACAAATATAACATTTTCATCCCTATTTTTTCAAATATCACTTCCATTTTTGGCAATAAAATATTATTGGTAGGGCAGTTTTTTGTCGGTTAGTTAATGGAAGAGAAACATAAAACTATTTTATTTTAGGTCTTACCTGTATCACAAAACAACACATCATCATTGTGTTTATTTTTAACAACAAGTTTCTTCAATTCCTCAACAGAAAATTTATCAAGCACTTCAGCAAACACATCTTTACTCATGTCAGTCACAGGATCATCATCCGGTGGTTTAGAATGCTGGGTTGCTGCACCATCAGCATGCTCAGTCATATCACTTGTGTCAGTCACAGTGTCATCATCCGGTGGTTTAGAAGGCTGGGTTGCTGCACCATCAGCATGTTCAGTCATATCACTTGTGTCAGTCACAGTGTCATCATCAGGTGGTTTAGAAGGCTGGGTTGTTACACCATCAGCTCGCTCAGTCATATCACTGTTTGTTTCCTGCTTTGCCACATCAGTGAGAGTTTCTGTTACATTATAGTCAGTCTCATTTGCCTTGTCCATTCTCTCTTCATTGTCTGTGTCCACATTACTCCCCACATGGAGGTTCGGTGTTACAATGTCTTGGTCTCCTACATTGACTGGTATATCATTTGTATCTGTATCTGACTGTTTGATTTTCTCCAGTAATTTAGACATCATGTGTAACACAAACCTCCCTACAATAAAACATGGATATAAGTTGAAATTGTGAAAATGCTGAAACTTCTCAAATATTGTCTATTATCATAGGAAACTTTAAGAAAACAGCCTATTTTTGGACACTAGTAATCCTGAAATTCAAGAAAAATCCTTTTACCCTGGCTAAAACAATTAGACAGTTACTATCATCCAAGTATATTAATCTGATCCTTGACCTTTATGCAAAAAATACAGTTGAACTTTGATGCCTCAAAATACCTTCGGACCGGGAAAATAGTTCGAGCCATCTACCGGTTCGAGGCATCGAGAGTACGAGTATATATGCACTGCATATGTATAAGTTCGAACGCTTCTTGGTATGTGTACCTGTTAATCGTGTGTAATTGTCGTATTTTGAGTGTTTGCTCGTATTCATATTTAATGCATTTGTGTAAAATTGTGAAATAATATGCATAATCACAATTAAACGTGACATTGGTTGACAAAATTGACTTGAAATCGTCGGCTAGCTCTTCAAATAATCGCATTTGTAAACAAAGTTCCCTGTACTATTATTTGCTCCGTATGGTAACCTGTTTCATGTCAAGTTTGTCAATCAATAATAAAATGATAGTGAAAACAGAAACATACGTTTGATTTATTATTTTATTGCAATATAAATCGAGTTAAGTTTGTTTGAAAGAGTGCAAACATTTAAATTAATGAAATAAAAATCAGCTATAATTTCCTTCATTAAGTAATTAAGGGACCTATAAGTGTTAAGTTTTTTCACAAACATGTAATACAATACAGCTGTAAACAGTACAATAATAGATATACTCCGGAATTCAATGCAATCTGGTTTTTCTAGACTTATCCCGCGGTACAAACAACTTTTACCGTTATCCATGTTTTCGTTCGATAAATATTCATGTATGAACCATTGAAATGAACAATGCTTATTTAAATCACAATAGCATTAGCAAAGGATTAAGGTCAACATTATTTGTACCGCATGGAAATTTGCGGAAAACCCACAATATTGTACATTCCGGATTGTATCTATTGTCACAAGGTGTTAATAACACCTTTCACCGACTTCCCGTGGACATACAATGGATTTCAACAATCAATGAAAGGTGCGAAATTTGCATTGTTTGAGTCATCTACTCGTAAATCATAGCAAGGGACCAGCAAGTCAGTTCGAGTGTTCGACTCTCGTACTGTTCGAGTCATCTATGGTTTTTCTATATGAATAAAGAAGGGATTTTGACGGGACCTGAGAACGAGTTCGAGGCATCAGGGGTGTTCGAGGCAAGTACTGTTCGAGGCATCGAAGTTCAACTGTACATTGCAAGCTTCTTGCACAGAAATCAACAAATTCCGATGAGATCATTTTGCCTTACGAATCATTTGGAAACACATTCTGTGAGGCCAGTCAATGAGCAAGTTACAAATTGGTAACCTTGTGTCCATTTGCCCGTTGCCTGGCACTAAACAATAGGTCCAATTTGCTGACCTATGAATAGGACTGACTTAAATAAATACATGTCAATGCTTCATATTACCTCAAAATTAACACAAAATAATTCCTGACATACGTTTTAACAGCACACTTACCGGCATGAATGTTATTTTTAAAACACACATTCTTCAATTGGAATATCAAATGCCGACTGAATTTCTTCTCAGTGCTGGAAAGACAATGTCATGTTTGATGTAATTTACAAGTACATGTAGATGGATTTGACATGCATAACATGGTGGTGACAATGAATAGTGTGATTGAAAGAAACATAAGTAGTTTTAGCTCAGTAGGAATCAAAGGGCCTAGGTGTGCAACAACACATGTTAACGTTATTTCCTATACAAAGTTTGATGACTATAGCTAAAATACTATTCAAGTTTTGTTTGTGGCACACCATTCTAATTGATGGAAAAGGGTGAATCTACGAGGGGGTATCAAAAAGTTCGTGGACTGACCGGTTCATTTTAATATGCGTAATGCGATTGTATTATTTATTTTATCATCTTAAACTACATTCAATTCTGAACTGAGAAACAAATAAAAAGTTGATTAAATGATACTGTCAATAAAATATTCTAACGATTTAAAAGATGACTAACAGCCACCTGGCGCACTTTTATGACGTTACGACGTCATGAAACTTCAAAACTTCTGCCTCTGTTTGATCGTCTAAATAATCCGAAACTCACAAACCTGGATTAAACTGTTCTATTGCCGACCAGAATACAGAGTGCTTACTAAATAGCCTTTTATTAATAAAAAAGTTCGGCCAGTTAATTAATGATTTGACAGATTCATTAAGTCCAGCGCGGATAATCACACAGTACATGAAGTCTATCCTACCGATATTAGCATCATTCAACTCTCATCGCAATATCTTTTATACCATTTAAACAGATTAATTTTCCCAAGACAACCTTACTTTTATATACTTGGGTGACGTGCTCTCATCTGAGGTCAGTATTGGTGTATAATTGAGTAAAAGGGCAAAATGCAACGGAAGATCGATATTCCAAGTGCAACGTCTTGTCGAAAAGTGCCCCGACGTCATGAAATGCGTCGAAAATCAGGCTAAACAAAACGACGTGTCTATAATGTCACTTCAATATCCGTGACAACAGCGCTATAATATATACACCAGGATGATGCTATGGTCTTAATGTTCAAGATGACGGTTTTAAATTTCAAATCGGATTACGATTCAAAGAATTATAGGTATATGTGGGAGGTCAAGTGAATGATATTTTTCAAGTGCGCCGCAGAGCATAATTTAAGTAACCATAGTAACCACCACATACTCGGAAAAAAGTTATATGAGCTGGAAATTTGCAAATCAATTCAAAATACGTTGTTTTATAGAATGTGTGATTTTTACTGAATTCTGTCAAAAACTAAACAAATGGCAGGCACAGTCCACAAACTTTTTGATACCCCCTCGTATATGGCTACCCCAACATTTGTTAGGGGCTTGAAAATTTACCCCGCATTTTAATAAATTGTCCTAGAGAGATTAGGTGTGCCCATTAAAGATGCACAGTACAGACAACAACACATTTTGTCTGTAGCCCAGAACTAACGAACAGTTGACAAGTGGTCCAGTGTTAAGAGCTATGAACTGCTGATCTAGTGGGTGTGGGATCAATCCTGCCTCCAGCCGAATAAAAACAAAAATGCCAGTGTTTCCCTTCTAGACATTCACTTTCAGACTTTCGGATGTGACTTTAAAAACCTAGGTCCTGTGTTAGAGGCTCTGCATCAGATAAAAGAACCAGGCAGGCTTCTACCAAAAAATAAAATGACAAATCTCTTCAAGGGGCCTCACCCATGTGGGTCATCCGGTGGTGAGAATAAATGAAAGCATATAACCAGAACTAACAAACAGAGAAACTACCAGTATATAATTACCTGGAATCAAGGTCTAATATATCATCTCTACTATAAGACAACTTGAACACAGCCTTCAATGATAGACACACATACTGAAAAGGAACATACATACAACAGAATCTAATCCATACAGAAAACATCAAACAAATATCTCTGAAATGGTCACCAACTGCTGTAAATCTGGTTTTATTTTCGGTGCTTTAATTTAAAAAGTATAAGAGCCGTTCTCCAGGAAAAACAGGCTTAGTGACAGTATAATAGTAAGTAAAATTAAGTTATAATATTTAGATATAGGTCACAAAATGAGAAAAAATATATAAAACTAAGTGAATAAAACTAATAGTGATCAGTTAGATGTTATAGTTTACCTGTATAAATATCTGCATCATCTCCTTACCATCACATTCTGGATTGAACATTTTATCATATTCCAAGTCAAAGTATAGCTTACATACTGCACCTGTAAACAGACGTCATAACTAGTAACATGTGAAACGTTGACATTCAATATAAATGATGTTTCCAAAAATAGAGTCAACTGTGTCTGCACTTACACAGTTAAATCAAAATGGTGGAACTAGGTACCACATGGTTCATATACAATTCTCATATTGAAATTCATGTACTTTTCAAGGTTTTTTCAAGATATTTCTGGAACATTTATTAAAGTAAAATTGTACAATGGTGCCGGACAAACATGAAAAGTATTGTCATTAAAGCAATTGCTTAGCATTACACATCTCATTTTTGCACCAACTCATTTGTCTATTTTTAATTTGCAAGCAAGAGTTTCATTTTTACACAGATACGGTGTCGATCTGGCAACATCCATACTCTGATATGTATACATATTGAAGGTAATTTGCTTAAATTCAAGTACAATTTTGGCATTTTTTTAAGGCAGCACCTAATTCAAGTACTTTTCAAGGATGAAATCTAATTTAAGGACTTTTCAAGGCCTGTATGAACCCTGCACCAGGTCTAACTTTCCAAATAGCTGTAAATTTATCTTTTCTTTCAATGCTACAGTCACCTGTGTCCGCACTTACACAGTTAAATCAAAATAATGGATACATAACTTTACATGCTGATAAACAACTGTGCAAAAATTCATCACCATAACTACACTCCTGCAGAGGAAATGAACAAGAACCAAGTTTGTTGCACTATATGACCATAACTAAAGTTAAAAGTTACTGTAAAATCATTCAATTTCAATGGGACAAAATTTTGTTGTTTTGGTAAAAAAGACCATTTCGATGGGACGTTAGCAGCATGAATTTCACAAATTCAGGTTATAAATATGTGAGTCAAAATTATTGTGCGATGGGATTTGATTTCTTGGTTGAATATGAACCACAAAATTCACAAAATTTAATCCCCCACGAAAATTAATCATTTTACAGTAGTTCATACATATTCTACAACTAATATTAATCACTATTGACTAAATCCAGTTTACATCCCTTGCCAACATGACATGACAGAAGGGAAATCAGTTTTCAAGCATCAAGCAATTGGTCCGACTTTTCATTCTGTCTTTAGTATTGCAAAGCCATAGAGCGGACCCTGCACCTTATAACTACATAACAACCTACCTTCTGGTATAACTTCATAATGTAATCTTTTGTGAGGTTTAAGCTGTCTGAAAAATAACAATGATAAAATCTATCAGTAATTGATAGAGTAATTACATAAATAAGTCTCCCGAGATGTCCATGTAAAAGTTTTAAACACTTGTGGCTACTTAAAATAGTAAATTTCTACCACTCACGAGCTCAGTGAAAGTAAATCATGCGAAAGTTTACAGTATAAACACAAGTAACCGGTATCCAATAATAAATTGCTATTTGCTTTAAGCAGCTACATTTAGATAAAAGCATTATTACATGACACAACTTCAACAATTTCAAAAAATTTACCAATAAAGTATACAAAATATCTAATGCAAAATCATTAATTTTCATGGGGGATTAAATTTTGTGGATTTCATGGTTTGCCTTTCATCACGAAATTAAATCCCATCAAACAATAATTTTGACCCTTGTATTTATTACCTGAAACACAAAATTCATGAATTAACATCCCGCCAAAATTGTCTTTTTTACCAAAACCACGAAATTTTGTCCCAGCAAAATTAAATGAGTTTACAGTATTTCTTACATATAGTAATGATAAAACACTGGATAACTTGCGACTAGATACAATCTCTGACCTGTATTCTTCTCAAATGTGTCACTCTCAAATGCAAATACATGTAAATCCTGAAAGTAGAAACATAGAAATCATAATCAATACAGTACTCAAGGTTGTATTTTGTTTCTGTAACGTGTCCTTTGAATTGCACCACAAATTAATTGATAGTCCTACTTTCGATTTTTCTTTCATTTTCTATTAGTCATTTTGTATCTGAAGTAATATTTGTAATTGTGTTTGTGGTACATACCAGTTTGGCAAGCTTAAGTTAGTAAAACATTACAACTTTATTGAAATTATTATACATAAATATCAAGAATTGTATGGGTACTTGTTGTCCACAGAGAAAGATGTTCGCACAGGCAGGGAAATCACAGGTGAATTAGTTTGCAATGACCCTCTTTGATACCTCATTATACAATATATACTGTATTTATAACGTATTTCACCCTGATGAAGGCTTAGTGATAAGCCGAAACGTTGGTAAAAATAAAATAAATAAAATACTCCCGTTGTCAGTTGTTAGCACTACATACTTTTTTATTGGTTTCAATGTATTTATTACAGTAATTTGTCAGCATTCAAAATAATTAAAAAACTATTATTCCATCAGGAAAATACCTCTGATTTGCTCCTAGAGAAGTTAAATGCATCCTGTTGTCTGTGGAAGATTTCCCATTTTCCTGGCGGTCCCAAAATCCTAGAACAGTACGGTAAGCAAGCATTATTTATCTGACAAATCACAATATTTCATTAATAACAGAACATTTTAATAAAACACTATGTCAACAATAATGAAATATAACTTTTATTTCATTCAAACACCTGCATTTCAATACATACAGTTTATTTCAAGATTTTAGGCCATTGACCCATGAATCACATATAATATAATTACAAACAATTACAAACATATTACAAGTAACACACAACAAATGCAGTTATTGTTCATAGTAGAATTAGTTTTATATCAGTCAGTTATTATTTGAATGTTTGAAAGTATTTATTTTGGCAATTACAATTACAGTAAAATAATTTGATGATTAGAAATTATTACCTGAAAAAAAGATGTGTACCAAAGTATAATAATGATTTAAAACATACTATGAATACAACAGTATAAGTACATACCTATTAGGAAATGGTTTTGGTATTTTCTCACGATGATGTTTTTCCACAACATTATCAATGGATCTCTGCAGTCCTATCCACTTTCTGAATACATAACAAGTGTTGAAAAAAGGAATTTAAATTTACATCAGACCAAACATTCAGTTGCACTTTTATTAA
The DNA here is from genome assembly GCA_963678985.1 of Spisula subtruncata. NCBI lineage: Eukaryota > Metazoa > Mollusca > Bivalvia > Venerida > Mactridae > Spisula > Spisula subtruncata. The sequence continues at coordinate 63,012,591 of OY787660.1, forward strand.
AAGATATCAGGGTAATGTTTACGCTCCTTCTGCTTATAAGTAGAGCATTAAGGCATTCGGAAAGCTTGGTGGCTAAAAGATAGGGAAGTGTGATTATGTTGAAATAATCAAAGCACCATAACTCTGAAAATTCATGTGTCTTGCTCATCTCCACTACACAGAAACTCATGAAGTTACATGTAGACAACTGACAATTTTACTGTTCCATAGAGGCTGCTTTTTCATTTCTGTATGTTCAGTCACAGTGAGATAACAGTTTTATTGATGATTTGATAGACACTGTGCGCCCTCACCATGCTCCGACAGTTTCAGTTACGGTACATCCGTTCTACATAGATCCCAATTTATGCACCAGGGGGAATTAGACATTTTTTATTTTTTGATGACTAAATCCCCACTCTGGGGAAGAAGCTTACTGTCTAAATTCCTAGGGTCTGGTCTATAAGGTTGTCAAATTTCCCCAAGGCATAACAATGACAGGTGAATTATAAAAGAAGGCATTTACTTTAAACATTGAGTAAGTTCCGTCCTCAATACTGCATTCTTGGGTTCGCTAGCAGCATTCTTCTGTGTTTTCACTGCAAACCCAATGCATCCAAATTGCGTGATTGGAAAGTATGCGAGTCCATTGTGATTTGGGGCATTATAATTTACCTTTTATTTTTAGCACCGTAGAATCCACTTATACCAGAATGCTGTTCACCTTCTAAACCTGACATAGCAGAAATATATCAATTCATTTCTTGGTCAGATTCTGAAATGAAAACACCAGGGTAACAGTTTTACAGTAAATATTGATATATGAAGTCACACTCCTAACTGGTGACATAAAAGTTCAAAGTTTTATCAATTAACTCCGAATTAGGCTACATTAGATCATCAAGACTGCATTGATTGTCTTCCTACCCTTGACGCATAAAGAGAGGCATCAGATTTATACAATAATACAACATTTTGAATGGAAATGTCTTGACAGTCTGTGAAATACAATGTATATTGTTTACAAACACTTTCAGGAAGTTATTTCCCGCGCAAATGTCAAATTTCCAGTACGTATATAAAACGACCCGATTTTCATAAATGCGTCCCCGTTATTTTATTCACTGTAAAATATGTTCGTTTAGTAAAACCTAGAATATCAAACAGTTTAAAATTGTATTTTACCAAGGTATAAGGTGAGTAATTATGACTAAAATATTAAAGTGAGTTGTGTCTTTATAAAAAATCGGGACAGAAAAGTATGACCGTTTTAGAAACGGTTTACGGGTTTTTATAGTGATCCAAAATGGCAGCGCCCAGCGGTTTGTTGATTGAAAAATGGCATGAATTAATTGAATTTGTGAAGACTAAGACTAGTATAGACGTCCAAGCTGATCCCAATATTATACATAATATAACTGCTCAACCTGCTGGGCAAGCAGTCGCTGATAATGTTGCTAAACGCGAACTTGTCGTGAAATTGATCTCGACACTTCTCGGCTCAGCAGCATCGATCGCTCTAACATATTTTGCTGTCAGATTCTTGTCAAATGCATTGGATCCAACTCACAAAGAAAAACAGAAATCCAGAGAAAGGGTAATTATATTAATATCGATAATTTTATAGACACTGGTGTCCATGGTGGAGTTTAAAAATGAAATATGTTGCAGTTCACCTTGACATATCATGACTGGGTCTGTGGTTGCATCATGCTTTAGAAATTTCATTAATCTTGTTGGTTAATTTATCCTGACTGTTGCTACCCTGGTCAGCAATATATAGTTGATATTACTTCAACTAAAGAAAACCTCTAGAGCACCACAGATTTTTTAGATTAGTCTGTCCCTGCGGCACTCCAGATTGTGACCTTTATTCACGGCCCTTTATTCACCTGTCAGTTGACAGGCAATCAGGCTCTTAATGGTGGGGCAGTTTCAGGAGTTGTACAACTCAACCGTTAAGAATCGTCTGGCAACTTACTGAATATTACATAATTTACAGGATATTTGCTGGCTGTCCAGACACCACTCGTCTCCAGACACTTTAACACTGCAGACCCTTTTTTATTTTTCACCCAAGAAATCTAACACACTGTCTGGTTTCGGGTGTGTGAATCATGTGTATATGGTACCTTTTTGAAACTTGTAAATCCAGAAATAAGGGGATTGGAGGGGTAGTTTTATACTATCACTTCCGCAAAGTGTATTCTATGTAACCTAAAATGTTATTTTGTTGTTTATTTTCAGGCTGAGAATATGCTGCGGAAACTTGGTGTGAAAAATGTAAAGGTTAGTATGAAGATAATATTTCTGTCAGATTGACTAATGTAATTCCAATTAGAACAGTGTCAACTTGTTTTTAGTAGTAACTGCTGTAAATTAAGCCAGAGAATATTTGCATGTTTTTTAAAAAATCAAAAAAATCTTCAGATTGTGTTTGCCTGGCTCATTTCTGATTCCAGGTAAAGAACCACTAAATGCCTCCGCGGACCAAGTGGTGATACACTCAAGTAGTCCTTAAAAAAACTTTGGTTTGCCTGTAAATGAAGATATTTCTTGACAAATGTGGAGTTGAATGATGAAATTGAGTTTAAATGGTTGGTAAATATGCCTGTGGTATAGGAAAACTGTAATATAAGTATTATTCCACTATTTTGTTATTGATACCAAAGTGAAAGTAGACTAGGGTAAAACCCAGAACTCATAAATCCGGACATGCGTAAAAACGGATAGACCGTGTTTGAAGGACAAAAACTTTCTTAGAAGATACATGACCCCCCTTTTTTATTGCATTATTTTGAAGCTTAAATGCCCCTCTTTACAATGATATATGTGGTCCAGGTGGCCATAGACTAAAAAAAGTTGAAAATTGGGGCCTATTATGGCCAATTTACATTGAGCTATAGAGCAAATCTATTTGGTGGTTTCTAACCTAAAGAAGGGCAAAATTCTATTAAATTCATGTTTTCATTTTTTTGCATTCAAATGTATGGAAATGCATACCAGATAGGGTTTTGACCACTTTTATCTGTTTAAATTGTCTAAAAAAGTGAAAATTTGGATTTTTATCATGAAAATCTAGAAAATTTCAGATTGTTTTCTTCTAAAATTGACATTTTTATTCCAATATTGACCTTATTTTAGTGTCAGACAGGGGTAATTGTGATTAAATATGAAGAAAAGACACATTATTAGGCATCTAAAGCATAATTAGTGTTCAGTGAAGCAGTTTTTCACAAATACAACCCAATTTAAAATCACTATTCATAATATTTTGCAGGTGCTGGCCAAATTTCTCCTTAAAGGCGCATATGCGTGTTTGTCATTTTTTCTAGAATTCATGCACAATTTGTCTAGAATTGATTGTTGTGTGCTGCATATACATAGTAGTATTGAAAAAAGTGCAAAAATCACTTTAATAAGTAAAACTAGGCTGTCTTAAGGTAAAGAACCACTAAATGCCTCCGCGGACCAAGTGGTGATACACTCAAGTAGTCCTTAAAAAAACTTTGGTTTGCCTGTAAATGAAGATATTTCTTGACAAATGTGGAGTTGAATGATGAAATTGAGTTTAAATGGTTGGTAAATATGCCTGTGGTATAGGAAAACTGTAATATAAGTATTATTCCACTATTTTGTTATTGATACCAAAGTGAAAGTAGACTAGGGTAAAACCCAGAACTCATAAATCCGGACATGCGTAAAAACGGATAGACCGTGTTTGAAGGACAAAAACTTTCTTAGAAGATACATGACCCCCCTTTTTTATTGCATTATTTTGAAGCTTAAATGCCCCTCTTTACAATGATATATGTGGTCCAGGTGGCCATAGACTAAAAAAAGTTGAAAATTGGGGCCTATTATGGCCAATTTACATTGAGCTATAGAGCAAATCTATTTGGTGGTTTCTAACCTCCAACAGAATGAACAGATTTGTGTATTAATTCTTTGTTATTCCAATTTCATGCAGCTTACCGATTATGAGTTGTGTATTGCTGCCAATCTAGTTGATCCACTTTCTATGACCGTGTCCTGGGAGGATATCGGAGGTTTAGAAGACACAGTTGAACAAATCCAAGACACTGTCATCTTTCCATTCCGTAGGAGAGACTTGTTCCCTCATTCTAATCTGGTCCAAGCCCCAAAAGGTAATGATATTCTGATAATTTACTGTTCAGCTGCTCTATGCTGTGTTATCAATATATGTAGAGATATTCTACAGATTTGTATAATAACAATGGTTATTAATTTCATTGACTAAATCTTCTTGATAGAAAATATATTCATTGGAAAACTGGTCTTAACCTAGGCAGTGACTTGAAGACGTAAAGCAGTGTTGGTATTTTTCCAAAAAATTATGTTTATTTTATATATTTCAGGTGTGTTATTGTATGGGCCACCAGGATGTGGTAAAACAATGATTGCCAAGGCCACAGCTAAAGCTGCAGGTATGTTTATTTAGCTGTTCTGTCAGTTTCAATCCGCTTGTATCATCATGAATATTGGTGAATTTGCAGGTATGTTCTGCCAAGTTGCAGTCCACTTAAATCATCTTGAATTTAATGAAAACATTTACTTTAGCTTTTAGAATCTGCTACAAGTTGTTGAACTGCTGCCAGATCTGTAGGTGTAGTGGTAGACTTCAACCAGCACATCAAGGTTTGATACACAGCTGGTTTGGCCTGGTTATGTTCTGTCTTGACATTGACTACGATCAGTTACTTGTGAAATATGGTAGAAAAAATGTTGATGCCTATGAGTAATATTCAGACTAGATATGCTCCATCCTTTGTGAATTTCTTTGACGTAAGATGTGAAATGTGATAGAAAAAATGTTTACCCAGTACATGCATCCAAATAGGCTTATATAAAAACAAAGGACAGACTATATCTCAATAGTATATAAGGATATATTGTTGATCTGTTGTCTGTCCAAACTCACTTAACTCAGTTAGGCACCTTCACATCATGATCAACTATTATATTTCTCCCCCGATGCCTAAGATGTCACATTGCAGGTTGGGCCACCACTCATATTAGATATGTGTCATCCTATGTGAATTTTCTATGAATATTTTTTTGAAAATAATTGCATAAAACTGATAAAAGGCATAATAATTGTTAAAATTACAGGTGCACGATTTATCAATTTACAAGTATCATCCCTGGTTGATAAATGGTATGGTGAATCACAGAAGAGAGCAGAAGCTGTGTTCTCCCTGGTATGTTATCTACATGTTATATACTTGGGTCCTACAATTACGAAAACTTGAATTTGATGCACTAGAACAAATGAATATATACCAATAGCATCCGAAACAGAAGATAGACCTTATTGTCAGTACTTGGTATTATGCCTTAGGAGGACCCCTATATATATGTCTTAAATTAAAGTTTCTATTTTAACCCAGAGGTACTGGCAGCGGCGTTCAGCACTGTCCACTGGGTATGTTAAAGAGTTTAGTTGGTAAAAGCTAGAGTATCACGCCTTGATTTCTTGATTCACACAATTGTTTCTCCCATAATGTAGTCATTGGCCATTCTGGTAGGAAAAAATCAGATGAACAAATGACCACACAAAACTATGTTTTCTCAACATATCATATTCCTATTCACTGGATGATTGTATGTTCATATTCCTGTGCCATACAGTTATCATTGTTTTCTATTCCAGGCATTAAAGCTACAGCCATCAATTATATTTATAGATGAGATAGGTAAGATTGTGTGACATATCTGAGACCACTTATCTCTTTGATTTCTTTATTATGCTGCCTTAAAGAAGGAGCTTACAACTTTCACATTGTCTGTCCATCCTTAATGGACATCCATCTTTTACCTCAGCAATTATAATCCAGAATTTCATAAGACTGAACAACAATAAATTTTCAATTTTACTTTCATACTAGTAGGATGTACCACTTGTTGGTATATTTTGATAGTTTTCAATGTACAATCATGTGGTACCGAAGGCAGTGGTTTTGTAGTAATGAGACACACACGTTGGTATCGAGAGTCGAGACCTAGTTGTATGTATGGCCTTTGGGTATCTGAGAGGGGTATTTGCTTTGGCTGCCAACAGGTTACTGGCCACTCTATGATAGGGAGATGGTGTAAAGTTTTTTGAGCGGATGATTATTTTGAAGAAGACTCTGAACCGAACCTTTACCTTAATACTTTAGGGAGTATCCATGGGTATTACTAATATTGTGGTTTCTAAGCAACTATTTCTTTCTTCTATTATGTTCAAAAGTATTATATTAAAAGTAGGTACTGCATTTAACAATTGAACATTCTTATATCATTATAAAATAAATTTGAATGATTGCTGAAATAATTTGTGTCTTTTTTTCAGATTCCTTTCTACGATCAAGGACAGGAAATGACCATGAAGCTACATTGATGATTAAGACCCAGTTTATGAGTTTCTGGGATGGTTTAATCACTGATCCCTCATGTCAGGTGATCATTATGGGGGCCACAAATAGACCACAAGATGTGGATGCTGCAATATTACGGAGGATGCCTTGTACATTCAGAATAGGAATGCCTGTAAGATTTTGTTGTTGTAGTTCTATTACGCTATTGCCGTAGCGAAATGGTCTCTTTGTATTTCGGTAATACTCTCTTGTGCTCTTTTTGCTTTGTGGATGGAATTTAGCTTGTCATTTTTATACTTAGTATTATTCTCATGGATCCAAGTTGAATAGATAGGTCACTGGACACCAAAAGATGTCTCTTAGAAGTGATGGCGCTTAAACATAGGATCATATAACATTGGTATAAGTCAGATCAAGTTGTATTTTGGTTATAATCCAACCAAGTTGTGGAAGAGTTATGTGCCTTATCTTAAATCTGGTTGTCAAAAAATGTCCAAGTTTGTTGTTTATATTTGCTGTTTAAATATTACAATTTTGTTCATTAAAATATTCTCACAATAATCTAGTATTGTCAGTGTTGTATGATGAAAATGTCACTCCTATTTGTTTAACTTTACAGGGTAGATTACAGAGAACAGGAATTCTAGCATTAATCATGGATGATGAAGAGGTAAACCTTTCTGTAGCTACATCTAGTGCATTAAGAATAATTATTCAGGCATTTTATCAGCTTCTGTGTAAGGCAGATAATTGCACTCATTTCTCAAAAGCGATTTTTTCTTACCAATGGTGCTTATTTCCAAATATTTCAACTGACTTATGAATATGTTTTCTCTACTGAATTAATATTGTCGTATTTCTCCCAACTTAAAATTTTTACCTAGAAAGAGGTAAAAAAATGTGTTGAAGTATGAAGTCTTTTTGAATAAAACCCCAGTTGCAGAAGCATCCCTAGTTCTTTTTGTGCCAAGTTATTATTTAAAGCATCATACATGGGAATGTTTTTTTAAGTCTAGGCCAAAAAAAGTGAATTTGGTTTTGTTGCGGGGAATATAACTAACAACAATGAGGTTTACCAAAATTTACCATAGAAAATGCCTTTTGAATGTAGATGTTTCATTAATCAGAAAGTATTTTCTTATAATACAGTGGTGACTCTATAAAAGTTGAATGAATGTACTTTACTTTCAGACCTAAAATTTGTTATTTTGGCCCTTATCTAGCAGGGTTGTAACAGTAGGCTCACCTCACGTTATGATACGCACCATCAATGTTTCTAACGCTTCAATATATTCCGTTATGATACAATAATCTCTAACAGCAGCTTTAAATAATTCAACTTTTAAGTGACAATGAATTTGTTGCTTCATAGCAGCAATTATTATGTGCCTATCAACTACTTTAAGTGGATTTCGACAATATGAAGCATATCTTAATACAATTTAAACGAGTGTTGCATGGTTATTATGCATAATTAGTAGGCTTTCAGAAGGTTTTGATGTCTGAATATTGTTTCGAAAAGCTTATACTGAACAGTACCGATATAAAGAAGCCTTGTACCATGAACCTTGTGGGACTGAAGTCTGTGGTGTTTCGTGTACCGGGGTTTACCGTTATAGCCCTATTGTCTATTGTTAAGATACACAATATGCCGGTACTTATTTCCTAAGATGTTGTGTTTCAGGTTGAGGATGGTATAGATTTCTCCAAGTTAGGTGATTTAACTGAAGGATTTTCTGGAAGTGATTTGAAGGAAGCATGTAGAATAGCAGCACTTAACAGGGTACATAGTTACGTCAGTGAAGCCAGGAGGAAATATGGAGACGGTTACTGGTAAAAAATATTTTTCATCAATTTAAAGATGCATTTCTCTATTGGGAGATTTTAACCCGGAGTAATTTTGGGTTGTATTCAATATTTATCTTCTTTAATTGGAGAATAAGGATAGCCCATCATATTGCCTGTTACTGTCCAAGAGTTTAATATGGTGTGATCTAATTTGATGTCATTATCCTTAAGTAAAGTAAGATCAATTTTAAATTTGAATATCCTCACTGGCCTCAATTTATATACATATGTTTATATATTGCAGTAAACAAGTGGGTGGCAATATGAGATTGATCAATTTACGAGACTTAGAATTTGGAATCAACAAAATTAGAACCGGCAAACAGACAATGACTGATTCTATATCCAATATACAACTAGATTAATACTAGATTATATAAATCCTGTGTTACAGAGATGTTAAACAGTGTTTTTTTTAACCTTGTTTTACACATTATGACATATGTCGTAGAGCGCTATCTGACATTCAATTAAACAAAATTACACAACTACTAGGTTAATACTACCCTTGTATAACACTGATGGTACACAGTGCTATCTGACATTCAATGAACAAACATTACTACATGTAGTAAAACTACTAGATTAACTTGAGGTTACACTACCCTTGTATAACACTGATGGTATTGTCGATTCAAAGATGTCTGTCAAAACCGCCAAAATGTTACATTTCTGAATAGCTAAATGCAGTAAGTATAACCACGACGCTATAGGACCATTAGAGTTGTAATCATATAAGTGTATGTTTATTATGGTAAAATTTAATCCTGAGAAACCTGTATAGACGTAATAATCGATCGGGTTGAATGTTTGTTTATGCGGTTGTGACAGAGATCTTTGAATCAACTATACACAATGCTATCTGATATTCAGTGTGCAAGATGTAACACAATTTGTTTGAATGTTTTTGTAGTATTATTTACTGTAAAATCATTTAATTTCGTTGAGACGAAATTTCGTGGTTTTGGTAAAAAAGACCATTTCGTTGGCACTTGAATTCGTGGATTTTGCATTTCAGGTAACAAAACAAGGGACAAAATCAATGTTCGTTGGGATTAAAGTTCGTGGTTTAAGTGAACCACGAAATCCACGAAATTTAATCCCCCACGAAAATTAATGATTTTACAGTATTACGTTTTACTTTCAGATTCTAAAACTGGTAAATCATTGAATAAAATCGAACCAGTTAATCGGTCACCATTTTGAATAGAATAGAATTAAAAAGAAGAACTAAGTGTTTATTTCCAATTGTTGGGGCTGTTCGTTAGGGGTGTAACGGTACGCTCACCTCACGATTTGATACGTACCGTCAATTTTTCTAACGGTTCGGTATATTTCGGTATGATACAATATTCTCTAGCAGCTGCCTAATAACTTCAATTTTTAAGTAATAATGAATGTGTTGCTTCTGTAACACAATTGGTATGTGCCTATCAACTATCTTAAGTGAATTTAGACAATATGAAGCATATCTCAATACAATTAAAACAAGTGATACATGGTAATTATGCATAATCAGAAGGCTATCAGGAGTTTTCGTTGTCTGAATATTATTTTGCTCATAAAAAAGCTTATACCGTACCGTACCAAAATTTAGAAGTCTTGTATCGTGAACCGTGTGGGAGTGAAGTCCGCGGTATTTTGTATACCGCGGTATACCGTTACAGCCCTACTGTTCGTATTCTTCTGTGATATTGGCTGTTGTCATGTCCTCCACATGTGGAGGAGTTGTCAGTTACTTGTGGATGAGTATATTTTGAGGTCAGTGCAAAGCCTAGTTAACTATATGAATACATTGAGGCATGTACCATAGTTTTGCACTGAGCCCTCGATTTGTTATGTGTTAATTCATGCTGTATTTGTGACTTGTAAGGCCAACGTATGCTGTGTTTCATTATTAAAACCGCAAAAAGGTTGAGAAATAGCCTAAAAGTTTTACAAAAATAAAGTTTATTTTGTCTTAATTGATTACTTTAAACTTAAGTAGTATGCAGTGTAATATTCGAAGAAAATACATGAATTAGTCGCTTTTTAAGCTATCTGACAAATATTTCATTGGTGTAGATTTTCCAATGCTTATACTGAAAATTCTTCTGTGTCTTGCCTAATGATGTGTTTTAGTGAAGTATAATGTATTTACAGCAAGTTTTAGTGCCATAAGACATTTCAGCATATTTGTATTAGAATAATATTATTAATTTGCAGAGCTTGAGTTCAAGAATACGCTTATTGTCATAGATCATTGCTGGCTTAGAATGAGAAGGTTGTAAGTACTCCTAACAACCTTATAAGACTGATGCATATTTAAATCAGCATTGCAAGGCACTGAGCTTGCACTTCCCTGAGCCTATTTTCATGAAAATTGGAACTTGTCATGTTGACCAAACTGAAGTTGAAACAGCTTGTTTTACCACAAGTAAAAGAGTAATTTTTGGACAGGGTTTTCTAGTTTCCTCAAAATAGCGAAATGTGTGGATAAATGTTTTGATACTATATAATTTAACTTAAACTAGCGCTGCGTAAACTGTTGTGTTCACAGCCATGTCAAAATTTCTTATAGATGTATTGAAACACAATTTTTAGACATTATTTTGTATGTTTTTCAATGCTCAACTAACATTGATTTTATTTTGTTATTATTCGATATGTTGTCTTTATAAAAATAATGTAAAACTTTCAACATGTATTCTTGGTACATTTTGAAATCATAATGCAAAAATATTGTAAAGAGTTACTTCATTGCATGCAAATCATGTTTTTTTTTAATAAATGTTTGTATCAAAAACATGATAATGTTGAATCTACATGTAGTAGCCTCTTCGTAGCTCATTAGTTAGCACTCTTGCCACCTGATCCAGTAACCCTGGTTAAAATTTGGGTGGAGGCTTTCATGGGCCTGCCATATTTCGGCAGAAGGCTGACTGGCAAATAAAGGCTTTGCTCGGCATTAAAAAATGTACATTTATTGAGTTGTTTTAAATCAATTATGTAACTGTGTTGTCTTTGATGAAATTTTGTACTTTTGTGTAATTTCATAAAAACTTAAGTATAATTTATTTTAAATTGATTTGTACATAAATTATGTCATTTATGTTGTTTAGACAAAACTTTGTTGAGTATAATTAAAATTTTAAACTCTATTTCTAATTGTTCCGTGTGTACATTATTTTTATGCATTGTATTAATGTACCTCATATTTGGTAATGGTGTGCTAGCTGCTGAAATCGTCTTTTGGTTAGCTCGGTTGGTAGAACACGACTTTTGTCGTCCTTTTATTGTTTGTAGAGTACCAGACAGCCTGGGTTCAATTGGAGATTATGCTTCATTGATGTCCTCCGTGACCATTTGTGATGATGTTGATGGTACCTTGGCAAGTTGCTCTGGTTACAGTCAAATCATCCTTTTCTGGTGATTTAGTCTTTCAGAGAATCTAGTTGGTACTGGTTATTATTTTATGGGTATTTTCAAAAACCTGATGCCATCAGGGGTTTTAATATACCTTTGGATTGATCCTTTGGTCCTTGAAAGCCACATGGGTGCACTCTGCATTCTGACTTAAAATTAAGTCTCTTATGGCTATAAAATGATAAAATTCAGGACAGAATAAGTAAAATGAGCCTTATGCTTCAACCTGTAGTGAAATCCCAAATCAGCTTTCGATTTAGACCCAATTTTTTATGTATAATGATTTAAAAAATATGTCTTGAAATTCTCCCACTAATTTGATGGGCTTGGTATGGAACTTGTGAAATTTTGGTTTATTAAAAATCAAATAAAAGGGGGCTTTGGAAGTTTAAGCAAATACATAGATTCCTGCAGGTATATATAACAAAACTGGTGTATTTTAGGTGTTTATTTTTTCACATCAAAAATACATATGAAAAAATATAGGATTCAACACCTGTAACTTTCCATTGTTATATCAACAAAAACATGGTAACATTGTGCAATACACGTAAGGTGAGATAGATGGTCTTCATGGATGGATTCTCTGTGATTAAACACATTCTGCTATACAAATCTACTTATAACAAGTATTTCTATATCATACTATCTGGAGTCAGTTCCCTTGTTTTACACTGTTCAGAGTTAACTCCCCTGAATCAATGAATTTTTTTATATATAGATCTAGTTAGCTCCCTTGTCATGGTATTGAAAGTAAGTCCCTTTGCAAAAAAGAAACCTTTTATATGCTATCAAGAGTTCACATCTAATATAGGGTTAGCTTCCTTGATGCTAATAATATTGCATTCAGAGTAACTGTCTCACGTTTTTGCATACATGTGTAAAATTTGAATATTGCCTTGAAATATTCATCACGAAAACCATCTATGATCATAAGGAATTTAGATAATAGTTTTAACAAATAAATATTACAATTATGTACATCATAACAATACAGTAAGTAGGTTTTTAGATGTTGGCAAAGAAAAGTACTAAATAAACATATAATATTATAAAGTAAATGCATCTATTTACCTAAACAACACATGTATCAAGCAAAATTTCATGCGAAACAAGGCTACATATAAGCTTAATGTTACTATTCTAATAGAAACGCACAGTCATGTTCTTCATGTGATTATTTATGTTTTTATTGAAATGACAAGTCGAACACAGAAGCATCCTACGCTGACTACTTTTATAACAAACCTACACTTGATGCTTGTTGAGGTACACAAATGTAATATGTACTTTATACTCTAAGAAGCAACCTACACTTGCTAGATATCTGTGGAGGCATTATACTTGGTACACTTTTAATATTTGTTGTGGAAATCTACAAGCATCCCACACTTTATTTTCGTATAGACAACCTACACTAACTGTATATGTATGAACCTACTTAGTGAACATATTCAAATTCTAGAGCCTACTTTTGAGTTTATTTGACAATATCTGTTATGTACCATAAACAAAAGAAAGCACTTTTGTATAATTATACCAAACACATGATAATCATGATAATACTTTGTGTTCACCATGAAATGCATCGCTTGCAGTTACTTTGGAAATGGTATTATACAAGATTGCATATAAACCAAACTAAAAGCCAACTAACACTCTAGATAACATTTATACATAATCTAACTTTGACTAAACGGTCTTAACGTTTTGACAATTAATCTATTAGAAAACTGCACCGAGGCTCTCAACAATATTGAACCGTATAGTGCGTTAGCGACTAAGCTGGACCCCCATAAACCTTAAATATCTTTAAAAGTAATTATGCAATTTTATTGAAATTTGGCATAGATCACTAAATTACCTTTACCAACTCTGTGTTTAAATTGCAGATTTTTTTTATGTCTAATTAATGTTTTTCCCATTGGGTCTTATGTATTATTTTTGGTATTTTTATCAACAAATAGCCAGGGAGTAAAGTAAGCTATTACGATCAGCTAGTTAGAATAATGCTATTGTATTGTGTAACAACTATAACGGGATTATCGTATAACTTTGACCAAAATTTGTCTGGTCATCAATGTGTATATAGTTGAGGCCCATCTTCTGATTGTAATGATCATTTGTACAAACATTATATACAATGTTCTTTCTTGCAAATATTTCTACAAAGTTGCTCCAGTTATACAGGCTAAGATAAACGTTCATGTATTGGCCTCATTATATATTTTCAACAGTCACTGGTGTGTGACTTAATGTACAGTTATACTGGACCAAATTGTTGATCTTTGCTGTTCCGATCACTTTTATCACCCATACGTATTTACCCTGTTTTAGACTTAAAATTTTGCATTAGGCGTCTATGCAAAGTACACTTTTCTGTGGACTAAAAATTTTGTTTATTTTATCAGAGTTGGTAAGGGTGTTTTACGAAGACATACCCATTTTTGTTCAAATCAGCATTGTAGTTTTTAAGATATTTAAGGTTTATGGGGGTCCAGCTTAGTCGCTAACGCACTATACCTCAGAACCTTTTCTATACAAAGGGCGACAACTCATTCATGACTAATTCCTAACTCTTAGAAGAGTTACTTCCCTTACACTTGCTGTGATATGAATGATGGGACGTACTTCTAACATAGTCTTGGATACTAGCATCAAAGTCACTGGATGATTATACTAATTGATTACAGTGCTTCCATTACTCAATCTAAGCTACAGTAATTACTCTAGCAACAAAATAACTGTTTGATTGCTTTGTCTGTGGCATATTTTTTGTATTTATACATATATACATAGGGGGTACAAAAAGGCAGTGTATTAACTATGATATTGATTTGGTTCGAGGTACATTGTATATTCACAGACTCCAACACCAGACAAACATAGTTCTATACTTAACCATGGAACGGTAGTTAGCTCTTTTAATACAAATATAAGGCGAACTTTGTCCTCGTATCTAAGATACATTACATAATAATTAAGTTACAAAAGTATTTTTATTGAAAAATGCCAACCAATAATAAAATTTCAGAACTGACACATGCGGTAATTTGATGGCCAGACAGTGCATACTCTATTGTAACCCTAATAATTCTTAATCAATTAGGGTACAATGAGTATATATATAATTATCCATAAATATTACAATAATATAAAGCATGTATAATCTATAATTTCTATCTCTTGTTTCTCATTATATATTTTATTCTATGCCAGATGCTATAATAATTATGCTAATCTATTAATAACGTTACCCAGTACAACATACACGCGCGCCCATTATCTGAGTATCATAGCCTTAGAGTGATGGGTACGGTATAATATATGATCAACTACTAGTTCATGCTAGTAACTAGTTATACGTTATTATTAGCAGTATGTATAACATATGTTAACTATAGGCTTACTGGAATAAATACAGTTTGTCAGGAATGGATCGTGGTACCAACTAAACGCACAGATATACATATAACACATATACACATATATACTATACACCCATCTCATTTATTCACACTAGTACTATACTCACTGCGCTTTAGCCTTACATATGCATGATTAATATGACAAGGTAATCATAAACAACAGAATAACTCCCAGAAAGAAACTTGCAGTAATTGTTGTGAGAAAAGGAAAAAAGTACAAAAAACGAACAACAACAACCAATTGGACATGTCAGGTTCCCTGTCCTAAAGCTTACAGCAAAGTAATGCAAGCCTTAGGTACTGGGAACCAGACTACCAATGGGACCTGATTATATATAGCCTTGAACCTCAGGCAGCCGGTGTATCAAACGAAATTGACAAAATAAATATAAATCACTAACTCCTCGACACATATTTGGTTGAGAACTGCTAAAATGACCTTTAATCTTGAATAAAACTGCAAAATCACAACAAATGACCTTTGGAATCGGAAAAAACAAATGTAAACAAACACCATGTAAAATTTCAGGAAAGGGAAATAACCCCATCTATCCGGTGCAACAATAACTTTTTCCAAGTAAATTTGGTCCAGTTTGTTGACAAGTTGATTTTTTCCCGCCAAAAGTTGCACACGACCCTTTTTATCAATGGATGACGTCATAGCTGTCAAAATTATGTTTGATAAATAAACAAGCGAGCATTGAATACACGCATGTCAAACATTGCCGATTAAATAAGGATTTGTTCGTAGTGAAGGCATGGTGTAAGTTTTTGTTGTGATTTCATTCAGAAATTGGTCCATTTCGTATTTATTTATTTAATTTACTCGTCAGTTATTGTAAACAATCATGCAGGCAATGTCACGAGAAAAAGAATCTACAATATCATGAGAAAATTCATACACCGGTACCGTGGATACACCGGCTTCATGGGGTTTCACTATAAACAGTGACGTAACAAATTCACTAATTACTGCGTCTACTTGCACGATACTTAACATTGACTATAAAGCTTACAAATTCTAACGAACATACAACAATAACAAAACAACGAAACAAACAACTGAAATTTAACTAGAAGCATGATTTGCCTGACTTAAACAATCTTAAACTTGAATCGAAACACCAGATCTGTGTTATTTAAACTATAAAACAAGACAACGCGATAACAAATAGAAGTAACATAAACAATAACCTTTCAAACATAATTATTTCTCAGAACAAAAAACAACACAATTTTGATAAAATTGTCTAAAGCGTACTGGTAACTATATTTTAAAATGTTGATAATACGTAGAGACTGGTTTGAATTATTATATAAAAACGTCCAAACTCTTCTGAGAACAAAACAACAGTTTGTATGTGCATTTATTCAGTGGTTTCCCCCAGCGTAAACAGTACACGTATCTGTTCCTTAATCTAATTGCTGGAAAATGTCATACATCAAGATTGCTGATATTTTGAAATAATGGCGAACAATAAACATTTAGATCTAACCTGTTTAAAAAATCGAACAAATCGGCCAGATTTTATATCTCAAACACGTGAAGGTTTATTATTCACGAAAGTCTGACAAACATCCGAAAAGTTAAAGTGGTATTTTTACAAAGGCGTAAACTTTAAATTAATTCCGCGAAATGTACTAGCCAAATAAACAGAATTGTTAGCTTTCTTACGTTTGCTCTATATAACCAAGAATGTATTGCATACCTATCAACTTGACTATCTTGATGCGTTACACATTGCAGCCCAGTGTAGGGGAGCTATACTATTGCTTTTTAATGACTGCACACACATTGCAAAGATTTAGTCGTTTTTAATAAGGAGGCGATGCTTTGAGTGATTATGCAATGAGAAAGCGTTGATTGAATTACTCTTTGTCGAGAAAATCGTACTTCTGTATTCTACCAATTATTAGTGACATTCTAACGTTATTTCTGAACAGGACCGAATATTTATGATACAGTATATTATGCTTCAGTGAAAAGTTAGGCGGCCGACGAGTCAATCCTGCCGTACAATACATATATATCAACTTATAACAGTAACATCAACAGCATGCACTAAAAATAGTGAGCGAATACAGAAAAAACGAACGTCAATTGCTCTACCAGAAGATGTAGGTACCGCTAAATCACCCATAGTCGTGGAAAGTATTTCTCATTGAATTCGTGGATGAGTCTAACTCGAAATTAACCTTGAAATAATTACACCATGGACGCCGATTTACTTAATAACAAAGCAAGTGGTTTTCCTGCCAATGTATTAAATACATACATTTTCGCCTCAACGAAATTATCATTTTACTACAAAGTAACTTGACACAAATTGCACGAAAATGGTTGAGTTTGCGGTATATGTCTCTTAGATGCGAGCAAGATGAGAGTACTAAATCAAAGTGGTACATTGTTTTGTAGGTACAACGTTTGTGTTACCTGTGTGGATAACAGGAATTCTGGCACACTTTGCATGTTATATTGTCACTTTGCCAGGACACAACCCATGATCGATTTAGCTACCACACTGATGAAACATGTATCCCTCACCACTTTCATTATTTTGTTCTTGCGTCAATCTTTTATCCGGTTACAATATGTCCCTTTGACACAACAAGGTTGTATCTTACTAGTATTCTGTGTAGTGAGATGCAACCTTGCTGCACCAAAGGGACGAATTATGATTGTCCTAGCATCGGTTATGTGAATATAAATATTGGTATACAAATGTCAAATCTCAGTAAAGTCAGTTCAGCAAATCACTTCGCGACTGTACCAATGGTGCAGATAATTACTTTAAATGTTCTCACAAAGCAATAGCTGCTACATACCTGCACTGCTGTAAAATTATTAATTTTTGTTGAAGAGCGCAACACGAAAACAAATCAGAATGCTTTCTGTTTTACATTGTTGTTTCAGAATTCTAGAGGTATCAAGAGTAAAATTATACAAAAATTAGTCCGCCCCTCGAAAATAAATATTTCAAACTACCATCTTGGATGCAAAATTTGCATGTGTAACACAAATAATAGAATACTTCGTTACCAAACAGAAATTCCTCTCGAGTTTCTTCCAAATGCAAACTGAATGTACTTTCTGCATTTCTGTGTCGTCAACTTTATTCTTTGCATCGTTTTGAATCTTGTGTAGATCTTCCTTGCTTGAGCTCATCCATTGGTTGTTTGAACGTATTTTATTATTAATAATGAGAAGCAATGTGGATTGGTAATTAATGAGCAAATGAAATGTTAAAATGCCTGAACAAATGTTAGCGGGTGGGGCACACATAACACCAATCAGGTTTACAAGCAAAGCATTGCATAACAACACACTTTGTTAATACAAAACAAGAACAGGAACAAGTTTATTACACAATATTAAAAACTTCACGAACCAAAAAACAAGACAACATAATGTCAGCGTTAATTGCAGCATTAGATCACTATTAAACGAAATATTACTGTAAGCACCTACTTTTAAATAAATTTTATTTTAAGTCCACCTAGATGCACTTACGTTATGTTATAATCGTGCATATAACAATGTGACGGTGTTGCTAAGCAATAACATTCATTCTCCCGAATCACAGATAAGCTTTTTGAACACGAAATGAACGCACTCGACCTTGGTTAGCAGACGAACAGATGAACAAACAGACAACGAAATCGGAACTTACGAAACGTTACAAAACATGGAAAAGACATCTTTTAGAATGAGTCTGACTATAAAGGTAGATTAATGCCTGCCGCATGAAACTATTGCCCAAATTGTCTAACTTTCTACACACTCATTCATATTATAACAAAGTTCGTCTGCTGCAACGCCAACGCTATTTTCTCCCTCCAAAAACGCTCGTCTTGTAACATAGTCAAGAAAAACGATCTTCCAAAATCACTCATTTACCTGTTAAAAACAAAGAAAAAACATAATGTAAATCTATCACCAGCATATCAAAAATCAAATCAGCATTCATATATTCAAATGCACCGCAAATTGCTCAAAGCTCATTGCCATTATGTCATGCAGAAATTAAGAAATTCAAATACTTTAGAAACTGAATATGTGTAATAAAACCAAAAGGCGATGCATATTAATAGACAAACCTAAGCTTAAAATCAAGGGAACATTAATATGTGCCTCAAGAATTTATAAATGTATTCATAGACAATCTCACGGGAATATAGGAAATGCGTCTGATGAAATGCTACAAAGTGCAAGTGAATAAATACGTTCAAACCATGTTTAGGAGTCACTTATACATTTATAACATCCGGAGCAAACGCGGGAGGAGGAGGTGCAAGGAACATTATTTCAGGATCTGGATAAAAACGTTGACAGCACATTCCCACTACATTCCAAGGCATGTTAGATGTAAGGACGTATATGACACAGCACACCAACACATTATTCCACCCTTCACTCCAGTCAGCCATTTCATCAGTTTAGTCCACCCAAACCGTTCATTGGTTTATTACATTTGTACTTTGACATTCACTTTTAGTCCTTCATTCAATTTCATGTCCTCCGTTGACACACTGTTGCGGCATGTAAGTTAATCAGTCATTTCTAGAACAATGTCTCATTCAAACTCGCATTATTCAAAAGCATTTACAAATGATTGAGTTCTATTGACGATGATAAATTGGTCATTGAAACTGATAAGTATAAGATATCT
This sequence comes from Spisula subtruncata, assembly GCA_963678985.1. Taxonomy (NCBI): domain Eukaryota; kingdom Metazoa; phylum Mollusca; class Bivalvia; order Venerida; family Mactridae; genus Spisula; species Spisula subtruncata. The sequence goes on from OY787660.1 coordinate 63,032,301, forward strand.
ATTGGGAAAGTTTCTGAGTTTACTTTTGCTTAAATCTTGCTAATCTTGCAGCTACGCCACCTTGGCTATCATTAATTCTAACTTTTGGTGTCTTGTTCTTTTCATTTTGTCTTTTTTCCATAAGTTTTTGTCCCATTGGTTTATCTTTCTTTGGTTTGCTTTCGCTTTCACTTCCACTACTTCTGCTAACAGTTGCTTCTTCGCCGCTTGTTGCAGATTCTTCAGTACCAATCGTGACAGTGGCAACTTCAGCTGCCGTACTCGTTGGCTCGTCAGTGGTGATAGTTACATCACTAGAGATATTCAAACTTACCTCAGCATCTGTTGAGATTGCAACCGTTTCTGATACGCTCTCGGGACTTAATACAATCGACGTGGTCTCGGATTCTGTGTTTCCGGCATCAGTGGTAAATGTTACATCACTTGATAGATTTAAACTAACCTCAGCATCGCTTGTGATCTCAAAAGCTGCGGTATTGTCTGATAGGGTGACAGTTTCTTCAGAACTTGTAGGTGTATCGAAGGAAATTGATACACTTTCGGATGCATCTTCACCAATGTTGACATCAGATGATGTATTGATTGCAAAGCTAACTGTTTCATCTACAGCAGCATCAGCACTAGTGTCGGCAGATATGTTAAACGATTCTTGTACAACGACTGTCTCTTCGACATTGTCCCCTTCGGCCTGAACACTGACAACAGATTCTGTTACACCACTATCTATGGTTATTGTTTCACTTTGAGCACTTGATTCTTCAGCAGGGGTTTGTACTTGTTCGGTTACAACAACTTCAGATGCCTGAGTGTTAGGTGCTTCAACAGCTTCGATAGTTACGACCTGGGATTCTTCAGTTGTGGTAGCAGATAGTAAAACAGTTTCGGTTACGGCTTGTGGTTCACTAGGTGCCGTTTCTACAGCAACAGTGACCTTCTCTTCCACAGTAGCTGGTGGCTGTGGTTCTTTTGTTTCTACAGTTACTTGTTGAACTTCAGTGACTTGTGTTTGGATCGTCACCTCTTCCTTTTGTTGTTCTGGTTCTTGTGGTGCTGCTGCTATCGTTATTTCTTGTGATACTGGTTGTACTTGGACGGGTTGTTCAACTACCTGTTCAACAGGGGCAGGTTTCTCGACTTCTTGTGTTACTGGTGCAGGGGCTGGAGTTTGTTGAGCAACAACCTGTGTAGTTACTGTTACTTCCTCCTGTGTACTAGTAGATACTGGTTCTGGCTCTTTCTGTACTGGTACAGGTTGTGCTACTGGTGCAGGTTGAGCTACCGGTGCTGGTTGTGCTACCGGTGCTGGTTGAGCTACCGGTGCTGGTTGAGCTACCGGTGCAGGTTGTGCTACGGGAGTTTGTTGTGTAGCGATCTGTATAACGGCACCTGTTTGTGTGGTATTCTGCGTTATCTGGACTTGTTGTACGGTTGTCTGGACAACCGGTTGAGCGGTCTGAACCTGGACAGCTGGAGTGGGTGCTGTAGCTGGTGCTGCTTTTGAAATTAAACTTCCGTCGGGAGCGTCGATTTGGGTGGTTGCTGGTACCGGTGCTTGTTGAGTGACTGTGGTCACGACGACATTGCTTGAAGTTTGTGTAGTTTGTCCACCGCGAGTTCGTTGTCTGACTCTCTTGGCTTGAGTAACAACAACCTGTGCTTGCTGTGGTGGTTGTGCTGGCTGTGCTGGCTGTTCAACATCTGGTGAAACAATTTTTAAATCAAGATCGGCGGCGACAGATGATACTGTCTGTGTTGCAGGTATAAAATCGTTAGATTTCGATGGAGATACAACCGCCTTTTGTCTTTGTGGGTCCTGGGATTGATGACCATATTGTTCTTCGAAATGATAATTTACTAATTTCAATGGTCTACCCCCATCTGACCTTTGTTCGTGTGCAACTGGTTGAGGTGATTTGACACTGTGAACAACAGTCTGAGAACGGACTACAGGAGCAGCTTGTTGTACTGGCTCCCGATCATCCCGATAGTATTCTTGGTAGTGCTTTGTGGCTTGTTGCAAATATTGTTTCTGTCCTGCAGCAGGAGAGAGGACAGACGAGTTTGCGATGTCTACTTGTGGTCGAGACTGAGGTGAGCCACCAGCTTCTCTACCATCGTATACCTTAGATGCAACAACCGTTTGGTCTGAATCGGGTCTTTGTCTTCGTCTCCTTTCTTTAGGAGCAGCATCGGGTGCATCTGACGCATCAGGTGCATCAGGACTGATAACGGCTTCATTTTGTATTAAATAATGCTCAGAATATCTGTATGGTGACGATCCATCTGCTGTGAAATTGCGTGGGTTTATTTCTGAGAGTTCCTCAAGCCTCCTCCTTCCCTCACTATATGCCTTACGTACAATTCCCTCCCCAGGTGTATGACCAGTAGGCAGCACTATACCTTCTTCGTCAGCCTCTGAATAAGAGAGGGACTCCTGTAGGATTTTAAAAGACCTGGATTGTACATTGGGATTGGTATATCCCCTGAATTGTGTTGGCTCCTCGTATGCATCAAGAGTTCTACTTTGATGTTGTACTCGGCTGTCAGGTTGGTCTATTACCGCGGACGCGTTCCTGAAATACAACAACAATACATGTGCTAATCATACAAGCATAAGTATTTACTAAGTTCCGATAATAAGACCAGACGCTAAGGCGATAACAAATCGACCTTAATAACGGATCTGATTTATTCTTAATTTATTTATTATTTCTTTAAAATTGCAAAAACAAATCTGCACTACTTCAACCTATGAATTTGATGATATACGTGGGTGAATCAAAAAGTTCGTAGAAAAATATCATAACTCACAAACCACAGCTTCAAATGCTTTCAAATTTTAATATAATGTGATCATAAGTATCACAAAACGATTTGTCAAATTTCATTGAATTAGTCAAAATTACATAATTTTCACATTGAAACGCACACATGCTGTGACAGCATACCGGAGCACGTCAGCGTCATTTGATGAATGACGTCAAACAAACGCCGCGTTAGACAATACTTACGTTAACGTTTTAATTCATTTTTCGCTTCTCGAGTGACTAATATGTAGGTATTTTTGGATAACCATCGTGATAATAGTTTCTGCTTTTTCAATTCGTTGTTTAATATCGTGTACGCTGTCCCAGAAGATTCATCTAAGTGTTTTGCTATACCCGCTATACATAGCGCTGGTCCTCTTCGACAACGTTGCGAACCAACGTCACCAATACCGGGTGTATTTTATTTGGTTGCCAAATTCCATCGGCCTATACGAAATCACTTATTCCATTTATAAATCGATGTCTATTTATTTCAGGATATATACCTGCACGTTTCAAAACATGTATTGTCTCTGATGCCGTACGTATATTCCAGTTCCACGCTGATTTTGATAGCCGTCCGTGGTTTCTTAAATTCCGGTAGACCCGTTTTACGGGGGTATTTCTATGTAGTGCGATTATGTAAATGTTGATTGAAGCATAATTTATTGGAGATGACGTCTGAAATTTTGACAGACTTTATAAATGACATCGTGCAATCAGACATAATATTTTGAGGGTTTTTGGAGGTCATGCAATTGAGATATTTTAGAAAAATAAATAAAATGTGTTTCGAATTATCGTTGTGCTCCGGTATACGTAATCGCCCTTATTTAAGATATAAATATTTTTAAAACGGTTATCACCAGGTCGCTACAAATATGTGTATGTAAAGAAAATACCAATGTATTCATTCAGTAGAAATATGACTTCAATAACTTTGAAAACAAAAAAGTTATGGCAAAATTCTACGAACTTTTTGATTCACCCACGTAAATCCAAATGGTCTTATCCGCGGAACTTGAAAACTACAGAATGTAACATCGGTCATTGTTGTAAATGTAGATAAACTGGTGGCAACTCGACATCTGTAGAGCAACAACCTTTATACAACCACCATTATTTGCAACCATCAATGGGTGTTGATCCACAGAGGTTGTGCTGTACGTCCACGATTCATTTTTGGCATTTGACATTGAAAACAGATTATAGAACATAATAATCATTACATAAAGTGGTTGCTTTCCGAGTATAAAAATAATTGCCCGATCTGGGTTATATATATTTTTTATCGGTTCAGCGTTCTGCCTGAAATGAGATTTATCAAACAAACTGCAATAATTAATGCATTGATAAACATATGAGAGCTTTGACATTTAGTTATCCTGGGATAGATCAAAGTGATTATCACTCGGAACACCTCGGGTATGTAGCAAGTAATCTATAATCAAAATCATTAATCAACGTCAGCAATGCAAGAAACATAATATTACTTGCCAATTGATTGGTACGCGATTTTTATAAGAGAATATTTTATATGAAAACATGTGGTATGTGTGTAAGTATGTAAGTGTGTTTACATATGAGTACAGACAATGTATACTTCATATTTACGCCTATTTTATATAATATTAACTACATAGGATTCCGTCTGGTTCCCGCACTTTACGAAGAGAGCTAATATTGGGACCAGAATAGATGGGATACAGCTGGGAACTAACAGTACCTGTAGAAAATGAATGAAAAGTACATGTGCGGTACGGTAATTACATTGTGGTTCATAATTATGTTACGTACAATTATTATCCTGTAGAAAGTTGAGGCATTCAACACTAATCACACTTCATACAGTCTAACAAGAAATATCCCATAATATGAATATAAAAGATAACTTGCGATGAGTTCAATCAGATTAGATTGATAGACGTTTTCCAGGAAGATGCGGACGGAAGATCATATTGTAGATGCAAAAGCAGAACCAAAGTTTTTGAACAAATCGTAACGTCGAACACATTGCTAAAGGGGTGTTCTTTGAACGGAGTTTGACCCCTGTCACCGGCCTATTTAGCTTTGGATTGTCATCAAATTTACAACGAACGACATTCGTGATTTAGCGCGTGTGTTGTATTTATCGTACCTGAATGTGGGATTCGAACCAGACATAAAATTTCCTCATTCCTTTTATGCTAACATCTATAAACCATAATATCGTATGATATAATTTTAAGATGACAGGTAAACTTTTGTGAAACGTATATTTTGAGCAATGGTTTTCTGTTTTTATGGATATATTTTACTTGTGCATTTAATTCATTAAATAAATAAGAAAAACGCTGACGTAAACGTGAGTCATAAATTAGTATTGGTTTAACGAAGGACTATGGGGTCAATTCAGAAGTAACAATTTGACGATAAGACTTTAAATAGTCTTCATATAATCGTTATTTAATGTACATTCAACCCATTCAAGTGATGTTTTCCTCTTGAAAGATTTTTGTCACAACTAAGTTTTTCATTGGACGTTACGCCCAACATGGTGGACATTGGTCAAACCAGTTTCTACAGAATTAAAGAGATCGGCAATTAACATTTAACGCTTTCTCTACAGGTGAGGCAGTGGTCATTTTTAATGTCAAGACAGAACATGAATAGACCGATCCGGTAAACAACCCTTGTAGTTTAATGCAACTGACTGTCAGATTATGCTGGGAGTCCTAACTGCATTATGGAGTTTATGGACAGTCACATAGCAGTCGAGCTCTGTACCAACTACGACAACCCGGTGCGTCCGGCTTTCTAGAATAATACTAAATTAGCCTGTGTTACAAAATCCTATCAGTCTATCATGTTTGAGCTTCATATATATCGTGAACTACTTTTTTGTCTGAAAAATGTAAGTATTTCTCACGGTGCGTGTAGTTAACATGACATAAGGAACTTATGGGTTTCATAGAATCCGTAGAAAAACAACATTCATACAAATTACGACAGTTGGTTAAACACACTGTGAGAAATAATGAATCGTGTTCTAGCTAAATTATCCTGTCAGTGTAACAATGAATGTTCTTGAAATCTTGGCAAACATATATTACTTTGAAAATAAACAAACCATCACTGTCAAACCTGTATAAATGTTTGTATGTAATAAAAGACTGTTTGTATATATATATTTAAGATATTATATACAAATTACATTACATTGAATGGATTAGATATATTTATTGCTCGTTCAGGTTGATTTCTCGATTTGTAGATAGGGAATAGTTTCTGCAAATTAGTTTTTATTTGTGCTTGGTTTCATTTAGAGGTAAAACTATTTTTTCCGAGGAAGCAGTTTTTATCAATAAACATTATAAGGAAGAACTTCGTTTTGAAAAGATTTTTGAATTTGTACTTGGTTTAAAGAGACTGCAGAAGACTTTGCAAATTCAGTTTTTGCTGATGCATTTTCTGGAATCTTATTTGTCTAGTATAACGAACTAAGTATAGCTGTCCGACGAGGAGCATCAAATAGACCATCCAGATACTTTTATTATTCTGTTTCAAAAAATAAACATGAATGTTGATATACTATTTTACGCAAGATGACTTTTTTATGAAAACTGTGTTCTGTTCTGTTGTTACTCATTTCATACGAGTTCGATATACAGCTCGGTAGTCGGTACTGCACGTTTTCAATCTTGAACAATACATTAAGCTCCACCATAACAAACCTAATTTTCGTGCACTGTTTGTGCTATTTTATCTATAAAGGACTAATGAGGCGGATCCGCCTACATCTCGCACTCAAATCAGTTTGTTTAATGACTTGTAACGGTCACATACATTAATTACTGTTTTAGAATGAGTGTATTTCATTTACATTGTTGTACAATTTGTTTATTTACGTACAAATGATGATGAAGGTATTTGTGTAAAATTTAAACACCAACGACATTGTCCTATTCCGTCCATGTCGTAATTTAACATATATAATAATTTTATTTTGAACTATCGTGTGAATGTAACTTCCCCAAGATGGAAAATTATAAAGGTCTGCTTCAATTAAATCTAGACACGTAGCATCCCAGTTACGTAGGGCAGCTTTTTGTGGATTTTGCGAAGTAACTTGTCCACGACATCAAATACCGAACGGACAAATACTAATATCCACTAATTTACGAACATCAATTAATTTGCAGTATGTAGTTCTGTAAAGTGTGATGCATGAAACCGGAATGTCCAGAGTATTTGAACACATAGTTTCAATTTTAATGACGACACATGAGTAAGACAAGTGCTTGACGAGAAATAACTTATGAATGATCGACATATTAAGGACTTTAACATGAACGCATTATTGAATAACACTACATGTATACATTACAAGCACTTTAACTGCTCTTGGTCAAGTGGTCATGTATCCGTTCCACGCGGATGTGAACTTTCACATTCAGCCAGCGGGTGGTGGTCAAGTACACTAATCAATGGCAATATGAATAAATGCTAAATTGGCCATTTTATATTGAAATAAACATACGTCAAATGTCACATTTAAACAGTCATATTTGATGTACTCTGTGTAACCTCTCCAGTTCGACTGACCATAGAATGAATGACAGTCGTTTTTTTTCTTTCTAAGAATGTGCTGTTATACAGAGGTTGTACTGTATCTCCTTCTGTACAACTAGTATTAACTTAATCAAGATTGGAAAACGTTTTGTATAGCAATTTTTCTTCAGCGCCCGTATTTTATGTTGAAACAACGAGATGAAATGTTCCACAATCTTTGGCATATAGACATATAGTACGCTTTATACCTTGATAATGTTAGTACATTAGTTCAGTACGGACATTTTTATATATTTTTTTATTATTTTATTTAATCGTTTGCGGACCAAACACTGATACTGCCACCTGTGGATGCAGATGCAGATGTCCCTAACAACATAGTAAGTCGGTCATTAGGTTGAATGTTGTGACAATTTGATAGTACGTACGTGTACTTTTTAATCCTTTTCACTTTTGACAGGTCTGGTGATTGAAAATGTCAACAGTATACAATGTACTAGTATATGGTATATATCATTGTGACGACTAACATTGCTTAATGACCGAAATAACATTTCATTATTCCCTTGTCATATATGTATCTTATCTTTGGGTATTATCTTACACAGGGCCATTACTGGTTCAATACATTAACTTGTATGACTTTATTAACATGGTACGAAACGAAATTCTACTTAAACGTACTAGGCAAAGTTATTTATATCAAGTAGTTTTCTTGATCGTAATAAGCTTAAACTATATTTAATATGCATATCTGTTCAATTCAACCGCGACAGTCGTCCACAGCAACGCCCACAGAGTGCTTAGTGTGTGCTTGAATTGTTATCCGGCGATCCGGGTCACAGCGGGCCATGTCCTTCCAAGAAAATGTGACTGGTTTGTTGTAGAAACGCCATTGAACCCGAACAAAAAGTAATTATTTACAGGAAAATAATTCGTGTAGACTATATTCCATGCTGCCCAAACTTACCACCAGACATCCTAACATTCTTATGTTTCATGTATGTGAGGAGGTACGTGTGTATGATTTTGGCATACCCTACAATAACCTAACCTTTTCATTAGTTCCAATGATACAACGACTAAATATATATTTACCGGCAGTAAACAGAATAAACAGACTGACCAACTGTTGATGACGGATGGATGTTATTGTTATTTCACCGGTTCAGTGCTTACATGTAATGTTCGGTTCCAGGTTATTTGCGACAGCTTCTATCAGCAATGTTATATCTACCATTGAATAAACACTTTCACCAGGCAGCGTGCCAGAAAATAAAACTATAGCTCGGCAAAACGCTAAGTTACGATGTAACGTCTGGCATAATCTTGCCTCCAAGAAAAACACCCTGGCACATCAAGATTATTGTATCAAAAAGTAATTTTCAGCAAATACTTGTAAGCTTGCATCTTATCATCGCATCAATAATAATTGACGCTTCGACAAACAATGAATACAACACCCCCGTAAATAGTTGACCTTGAACAAAGGCACTACTTGATACATCTTGTATCAGACATTTCATGGCATGTTCTTTGCAGTCTCACAGAAAATAATTCCAAGACAATAAGTACTACTTGCGTATAACGTCTGATTTGAGGTACTAGTGTTTGCAAATATTGAAGTAGGGTGCGTATTTTTAATGAACACAGTAATGTGGCGTAAATTAACGGACTATATATATTTTACATAAGTAGTCGACTATCAAAATAATGTTCAAATGCACATGTACATGTAACTAAATCCTGACCAAAATACTTGCGTTTCGATGGTTTAGAATAATTCAAGTGTTATAAAGAGTCTCAACGTTACGATTGGAAGAGACAACACTTTACGAGTGATATCATTGTTTTTAATACTCCAGTAATAGACACCACTGAGGCCCTTTAGAATGCATTGAATGATAATGGCCTTATTATTGCGTACACTTAGAAGTTATCAATTCCAGAGCAAAACTATGAAACAGTATTAAAATCGTATTAATAACTTTAAAATGGTCTTTCAGTTGAGGTTTTATGTTAACTGCATTTTGTTCGCCGATGAAGTTGTTATACATAATTATGCGAGTATGTGTGCTTCAAGCGATTTAAGCGTTTTGTTTCTCATAATCTGCAAGGTATATAATACGGCGTTGAAAGGTTGATCATTGTTTTTTCCAGACAAGAAAAACAAACAAACAAAAACAGTATGAAATGTGCACGGCACATCGGCACCGAGAATAATAAATTCGTTCGATTTTTTGGGGGGAAAATCCGAAAAAAAGTGTTTTTTTCTTGACATGTAGTTTTCTATACATCGATAAGGTGCGGAAACCAAAAGGAATGCCAGGTCAAAGACCGAACATATTTGCTTCGTTATGACAAAGTACATTCTGAGAAATTGTTTAGATGTTTGGGAATGTACCAAACCGGATAAAACTTATTACATATATTTCACATATTGCTACATTTATCTGCATAAGCCGTATGATGCTTATCATACATTTTGGCATTAACGCGGTTACAGGTTGTTACATAGCGTCTGTATCTATGGAAGCTATTAAGCTATTATAATAGTATGCTCATTAATACCTTAACCTTATTGACCTTTAATGATTACATATCGTATAATAAACACGAAATCGCCGTTTAATCACAAATACCACTTATTGCTTGACCTTGCAAAACTGTGCTTTAACCTTTATAAGCAGACATTTTGATACCAATTACTAACATTGCATCTAATTTAATAAAACTGATAATTTTTCGTTTTGTATTTTAAATATTTTATATTTGCCCCGTAGTAACCGTTGTATACTTTTGTCGTTTCTTTGCATATATTTTGCATTTCATACCTTTACTTTATATCCCAATGTGCATGCATGATCGCTGGCTTGGGTGGGGGATGATCGAGGTCCACCAAAATCACACAAAAAGCAACCTACCTTTGGATGATAAGGTCAACCTCATTCCCTGCTCGGATTATTTCCATTTTAGCTTGTTCATGACTCATGTTATGAGCTTGAACTGGTCCGATAGCAAGCAGGCGATCTCCAACACGTAATCCTTGTTTCATTGACAAGCTTTTGGAATTCACCTGAAAAGGGGAGTTAAAACAATTAAGTTAAGCAAACAACTCATTTGTCTTTTCGTTTTAAAAATAACCTGTATGAAATTTATATGCGTACATTTTTTGTACTGGTGATCCTCAGTGATAGAGGTTGTATGGGTATCTGTTTGTTTTGGCAACATGAGCAATGAATGCTTTACGCTTATAATTGCAAATTACAAAATAAACGACACAATCACCTGAAAACCCCAATAAGACACCAGCTTTGAATTGGTGTTCATCTGAATTAAGCTGCCACAAAACCTAATGGGCCAATCTTACAAAAGCTACCGGTTATTCATGTTCTGTATCAAATATATTATATTTGTATTTACCAACCACATGTTTTAAGCAACCAATTTACGCGTTCTCTGCCGTTGCTGTTTAAAAAGGGTTTGGCTGTATATACATTTTCAAATTCCTAAGGGACTGTCAGAAATAATATTGTTTCAACTAACAACACTGGTCTCGGAGTGTCAAGAGTAATTGCTGCAGAAACTAATGCATATATTTATATGAGTGCGACTTGGCAGACAGAGAGTATACAGACATGTTTTCGTCTTGTAACAAGGATGTTTAATGCCATGGAAACAAATTGTTGGCGTAGTTAATTACTTCAATTTCATATATTTATTCAACAAGAACCAATTCGTTCACTGGTTCAGCAACATGGAGTGAGGTTAATAAACACTCTGTACAGGTGTGCTAAAACTACACGTACATTAGTTATACCAGCATGTAGCACCATATGTTCGCTTGCTGTAAACAGTACATCCCTATCCGTTGTTGTCAATATAAAAATCATAGCTGAACAGCAGAATATCATTTGCGGTTTATTATAACTGTACAGTTACTTTGATTTCATCTAGCCTCTTGTTTACTGATAAGTATTAGTCCAATTATTCCTATATGGATACACGGATTGTTGAAATAAAACATGTAGCATTGACGTGACGTCGCAAATGCCAAGAATATGTCATATTGAGCATGTTCTATGTATTGAACAGATGTAAAATAACAAATGCAGGGCTTTAATTTGATTATTCAAACTGCATTTTAACTTTTAAAATTTTAAGCGGAAAAGTCAACTTTACTGTTTTCTTCTGACACAGATGTTCTTGCAATTATTTAATGCGTCTTTGAAATTGGGTTAGGCGTCATTTTGACTTTACCTAAGAAAGCTAGCGAAAACCCTTAAATGTGAAGCATTGTTTTGTTTCATTGTTTTATTTCAACCATCAGCATCGAATAAAACAGTTCAGGCTTCAAGAAGGTGGTGTTATAAGAAGAGGTCGTATTTTTTTCAAACGTGAGCTTGGGGGTAGACAGGTGGGTGTTAAGTATTGCACATAAAATCGAATTATATATTTATACGATTATAACGAGCCAATTTTCTTAACCAAATGAACTACTTCACTTTATGAGAAAATAGGGAAAGCAATTTACCAGACGATAATCACGTGACCTAACCACGTGACATTACCACGTGGCTGGTAAATCAATGGAGTAAGAACTGATACTTTTATTTGTTCTCCTCCATTTGATAGTTTGAAGAGCGAATCAATTATCTCAGCAGATCTTTCTGTCAGCTCAGTTTACAATAAATTTTCACAATTTTCGTACAGGTAGAATCAATGCAATATAGATCTACGGGAATTTTCTGCACTCCACTGCAGAGTTTTGAAATAAAAGAAACATCGTAGATGTAGTGTAACGTTATATATCAAGTTGAAGAGATGGAATTTTATTACGATATCTTACCAGGCTCCCACCCACTACATCTTGTATATCAAGATTCTTAAGGATTAGAATTTAGATCTTATGCTGATCTTGTTTTTTAATGATTATATGTAAACTTTGAACTGAAGCTGATGAGGCGAAACGTACTCAAGAGATAATTTATCAAATCACTTAACACGTGGCTTTAATGTTTTGGTTTCCATTGTGATAGTATGTCTGGTCAGTGTTTGATCATGTAATGGCGTCTGTACCAGTTTGATAATACGATAACCTAAAGTAGAATCAGTCATGGCTTTCAATTGGAATTTTCATTCAAGTTCAGCAGTTATTGAGTTGTTTCAGTAAGTGTGTCTCGTAAATATACGACGGCCGATTTACTTTCAGTTTTCTAATCACTATATCTACTAACTAATCCTTCAACCATGCAGGTATCAGGAACTTCTCCACGTGTAGAGGAAAACTGGCATTGTCGTTTGTCGTTTAATGGAATGGCATAACATGCATAACACGGATCGTCGGTTGACAAATAAAGCATACTGGTCAGCCACTGGACCAAAGCCGAAGTAGTGGCTCTCCAAGACAAGGTGGGCGATACAAACAACCACTTTGTTCCCGAAGTATTGTAAAGGATATCATATGGATATTTAATGAACATTTTGGGTTTGTGACTTGGACGAGTATACCAGTAGGCCCCTACTATGGACAAAATTGCAAAATGGCGAAACCATGTACGAATCTCCACTCGAATGTACGTATAACGGAAGCTTGAGTACTATTGAGCAATGTCAATGATTACAAGTTCATGTACATTGTATTAACAATTTAGTACTGAAGTGGACATTTATTTAACGTGATACTTATCTATCAATAGTAAGTGTACTAGTACCTGAGTTTTGACTATAATAGAGAGATCATCACGTGTTTGCTCAAAGCAAACATCCACTTATTGGACAAGAGAGCAAATACGCCATTACAACTACCTTGGTTTTACTGGTGGGCTTATTTCAAACATCAAGCAAAACTAGTGACAGTCGTAGGTACAAATGAATGGAGGAGACTGGGCTGTCTATGGACACGTCAAATGGGACCCTTCAACAATGAAACGACTATTGCGTCATCGATCGGACTGAGATTGAATACTTCTAGCTCCCTCCCTGCCAGTTAAAGTGTATTAAGATTTGAAGAGTTGAATAACATGACCAGGTTTGAGTCCTGTCAGAAAGAGACCTTGAAACTCATCCATACCATGCACTATTTATAAACATTGATGATATACAGTCTACACTAGGGGCATCTGACAACAGTATCCAAACACCTAGGGGTGTCTGTCAACAGTTACCATAAGTTCTACTGTACCAGCATCCGGTTCACATGTGAGAGATACGTGTATATATGAAATAGCTTGATATCAGCAGGTTCCGTATTTACATTTATAATAAACACATAGCTTATCCTGATTACATCAGTAATATAATATTGAATCAGCTGTTTGCTTTATGAGTTTCGGAAATAAAAGCAGCATGGACGTAAGATAATATAAACAACAATCGTGTCTGTCTGTACAGACCCTATGTTTAATAAAAGGGGGATAACTCATCATTCAATTCTTTTTTTATGAAATTAGAACCCTTTGTTTCCCTCAAACATGGAAGATAATCAAGCACAAAATAAAACAAGAGCACCGCCTACGAGTGCTGAACGCTCGACTATCTTGTGTTTAATATCGGTAGTAACAAGGGCAGACAACTTAATAAATATAGGTCACAGGGTTATCAGGCTTGTCAGTATGCGATGGTGAATAACTAGGCTAAGTTTCAAGTAAATACCTGTGCTAGTTTTTGAGAAAATGGCAATAAATTTAACCAACGCAGATGCAGACACGGACGCTGATGCGGACGCAGGCGAGTCCGTCACATCAATAGCTCAACTTATTTTCTTCGAAAAGTCGAGCTAAAATATGGTTAAAATGGAAAAATAAAGTTTAGATAGTTGATTGCCAAACTATAGTATCAACAGGTGAATATTGAACTAGGCGTTCTAAACAGTGGTGGGGTTACTTTACAAACCCTATTGATAAAAGTATATTGACATGTATATTCACCGGCTATAGTCGGGTTTTCAGACTAAATGATAATCGTGTATACAAAGTATGGTGTTAGGTATCATTTTATAATGCGTTCAGTATTGTGTGAACATATTATATTGCACGCAGACGAGTCAAATATGCTAACTTTACATTATAATGTGTTGCTGATACGTAATTTTATGCTAATCAAAATATTTTCACTAGCTGTTAGCATTCTTGAGTTGAATCAACTCTGAAATTCCATAACCGTGGAAAGTATACTGCTCACAATTAAAAACACACTGTTTGAGATTTGTTTTGGCAGCCTAGCATTATGTGACTTGGCACATTGCATCGATACTACAATCTGTATTCTAGCTGTCGTTTTCAAGCATTTGCAGAATTAGAAATCCATGGGTTTTCTCTCATAGAATGAGTTTAAAATGCAAACGATGATGTTTTAAAACTGTTTCAGTAATGTTAGCATGACTATTTAAACCATGCGTTTTAGATGTACCGAGTGTACTAGTATAATAAAAGGTATACATTTAGGATTGTTACCACCCCAGTAAACAGTAGAAAGACGATTGTGTTATGTTTTATTAATTATCAGTCTGGAGGCAATTTATGTATCATATTAGTTATACGTAATCCGTGTAATAGGTTGTATGCTCGGTTCGGTTTTATCATATTACCAGAACCTAGGTCGACAGACTACCTTGCCTATTAACAACCCGTTTGTAATTATCTATCGGTTGTTGTGATGCATATACAGCTCTTGATCCAATTAAAAAAATGCCAATATGCTAGAATGCGAGTGGGATAGATTTAACCAAGTCTAAACAAATTAGTTTATATTTGATCTAGAATAAACATATTTAAGTATAAATTACATTTTGACTGAGATGTGCCCTTTAGTGACAGTATGAACCGTTTTGGGAGGGGAGGGGGCATTAATTACAGTTGCAAATTGAGCTGTCACTTGGATAAGAACAGGTTGTTAAAAGTGAAAAATGACTTGGGCTACCACCTAGTTAGTTTGTATATATGAACTCTGAATAGGTACTTGACGTAAGTGTATTGTACTTTAAACAAATATAAACACGTACAATAAACATTATACTTATAATTATCCAGTAACAATAATACACCAAGTTAAATAATAATGTCCACGAAAGTTATTTCACGAGCGTGTTTCAAACGTTGCCATTATCAAATGCATGTACATTGTATAATCATCTAGAAAGTGTATGGATCATTGCCCAGCATAGAATTCAAAATTAGAAATTATTGTTCATGAACGTTAATTTACGAACGGGCTTCAAAAGTACGATAGTGTTCTAGTTCTACAACGTATATCTTGATTTTGTAGGGAGCATTGCTCAGCATAGAATTCAAAGTTCAACATATTACGGACATGATTACGAAACTACTTGTTTTATCACATACACACAGTTTGTTGAAAGTTCCAGAGTCCGAAAATTCAAGAGATAGGAAATGAGTTGGTGTTTTTGCCATACCAATATTAAATGCTAGCTCGATGCCAGATCCAAATTGAAGAAGATAAGAGGCTGTATGATGTTTTATAAAATCTATATCAAGATACTTTGATTAATCATGAGTTGTAAGATTTTAGGATATTATGTTGCATACGTCACTGGACAATGTCATGACCGTTGTCAATTAATATATCCAATTAGTTGCAAATGCAAAAGGTACATAGGGTTTATCAGCTTGTTTTTATTATTATGACATGTGAATCACTGTTAATGTTATATATCAGGGCCACAGGTAACAGAATCATAGATAAAGAGTGAAAAAGAAGATAAATGTAAGAAAAATGAATTTTACTCTGTATCAATGAATGATACAGTTATAACTGTGATCGGTGTAGGATGATAGGTAATCAATTGAAGACAACTGGAACAAAGCGTTTAATGACAAAAAACAGGTGTGTCAAAGTCACAGTAGAAAGTGATGAATATTACTCATTGATATTATAAATGAAAACAGAACCGTTACTAACCTGTTGTATGTATAGTGGCTGTCCATACTCGTGCCCCCCTTGCATTCGAAATCCCCAAGGGGTGCTCGTGGCGCCTCTCCTTAATCTCACCGAAACTACCTGTTCCTGTGACATAGTTCTGCTGCAAGTATTAAATAACCCACTGAATTTATTATAAAATATAAAACAAAATATCCACACACTATTTTGCAGCACTATATTTTTGATCCAGGGAAGCGTCCGACCGTACGTCCTAACTGAGACGCGCTCGTGGTAAATTTTTGTACGAAACACTGCCTGCACGGATGTTCCACGCGAACTAACGGCAGTAGCGAGTTTAGTAGATAGGTCTGCGAGATATATTGTAATACATATTCTACCAGGTTTCAGTGTAGGTGTAGGTATGATATAGATCTACGAAAACGCTTGCTAGATAGTATACAGACTGTATATATACAAAATGTACGGGAGTATAGCTAGCTATGTCAGTACAGTTACCATACGTATATAATGTATTATGTACTATGTACTATATACTACAAGGTATAAGAGTAAACTTCCGATTTCCTTCAGAAGATTAAGAGTTATCTAGCAGATAATTGGAATCACGCCTTATTCAAATATTTTGTAAATGAGTCAAATGAGTAAAATGACTGGATACCAGTATTACGTAGAAAGGCTCATGCGTCACTGCTCAAAGTACGTATAGTTGTTGCCACTTGAGGACACTTTAATACAAGTAGACTAAAGTGACAGATGAACTGTCGCAAACTTCTGTGGTTAAGTTCATTCATTTAATGCACCGTGTGGTATGTGAAAGCGAAATAGTTTCCCTATTGTGTGATATTTGGCTAATTTCGGTAGTCTGAATATTGCATCATGTTATGAAATAATTATGCAAAAAAGTGTACTTTTGTTTAAGAAATAAATAGCATGCACTACTTAAGTAAGTGTGCAGCATGTGTGATAAGTCATCCCAAGTATTATATGGCTATGATGAAAAAAATGACGCATGCTTACCGTAACAAAATAATGTTCAATATACGCATTGTATATGATAATAATTAGTGCCCATGACACCGCTCGTCCTGCTAAATGGTATTTTGAATAGTATCATTTCATTTTCCATATGCACGCATGCTACATTTAACAAAACTCTTTTTCCTTAAGAACCAGTAATTATTTTCTTTACAAAAAGAGACGCATGCCCCCACCCTTGATGCGAATGTATGTTTTTACTTAACTTGGATTAGAAGTGACGGACAAAATATCGAAGCCAACGTGACTTAGACAAATCGTTGGCCTATTAGAATGAGAAGGTCGTGACTACTATTTACGACCTTATAAGACTGACCATAGGCCTAAGCAATTATTTCACACAAAAAATCAGCGTCTAACATCACCAATTTTTCACTCATTCATTAAATAAAAGATAATCTTTACTATATTGGATGAAAGAAAAATTGTGGAAGTAAAAACTGACACGCGTAGATTTGAATTATAAGGCGCTTCTTATGAGCCTATTTTCATGAGCATCGACACTTGTAGTTGCCATGTCGACCAAAATGAAGTTGTTAAAGTGTTTTCTTGTGCTCTCAAAATATTGATTTTGTACTTACGACCTTCTCATTCTACGATATGCAAAGAGAATACATACAACGATGCATTACCACGCCAAGGCAAAAGTAGAACATGTAAATAACACGAAAGCCAGGTTTTCATAAAAAAGATCATAGCTCTGCTGAAACGGTCAGACTTTATTTGTAGTAATAATTAAAAACAACTTGTACGGTACATTCCCACAAAGTTTTATACATACCCGTACACGTATTTACTCATCTACAGTCAAAAGCCAGAAGTTTTGACCAGTAGTAGTACACGCGATACCCTGTAATTGACTTATCATTGAAGCGAGCGGTAAATCATTAATGTTAATGGAACTTATCAGCCCACGGGCTCCTGTTCAAACATCCTATATTACGTGATAGTATTTTGTTGAGATACTACATTGGCTCGCATGATTGGGTTGCTAAAATACCATAGTCGAGTATCGTATTTAACTACATTATATTAATACTAATAGCGTAACCATTTCATATTCAAATATGGGTTAAAATACTCGCATAAATCAAACATACGGTTGAACTGATATGTTGAAGGTTAAAATATTCACTGAATGTATACAAACTTGGCAGCGAAAGATCTAAATGGTTCAATTTTACGTATACACTTTTGAAAGAAAATGCATTTGGGTGCAAATGAGCAATCTTTAAATTTTGACAGATGTCAATCACTGAACTTGGTTATAATAAAACGTCGCATTATGCACTACTGTAAAACCATTCATTTTCGTTGGTAAATAAATCCAGTAAATTATTTCCAACTAATTAATGTCGTAGTTTGTTAAATGATTGTACTTTCAGTTTCGGAAAATATACATGTATAGATCTTGAAACAAGTTGCAAAGGTAATCACAAACGATTTAGTGACAACCTAATAACCTAGTGCAGCAAATATAATACCACCCGAAGATCTATTTTAAGGTTCATAATGTATAGAACTCGAACCACTCCGTAAAGATCGAGTGGTGCCGTTAATCAAGTCACTACTGAATAATATCCGACGGTGCTATGTAAATGATACACATATCGTTAGAAAGCATATACAATAACGCATCAAATGATATAAGTTCCGTGGAGACGACAACTCGTTTTGAAATGAAAAATACGCAACAAAGATCAAATTTGACTGAAAAATGACGTGTCACAACGTTGCGTTTTTGCAGGAGAAGTGAAGGCATGATATTTTCGCGATACTTTTAGACTCTTTATCGTAATGAGAACAACAGAAGAAAAGAGTCGTATGATACGTTTATGTTGAAATTTACATATGTATTTATTTTTTTGAAATTGGAGACATACTCAGCAAATGCCCTAACCTTTTATTTTGCTATACATTTTCCAGAAACGTGTCACAATTTTATTAATGACGTCGAAAAAATGAAACAGTCAACTATGACCGTTATTTTTAACCATTTACTGCAAAGGATTTCAAAACAGAAAAAATTGTCAATATACGTTTTTATCGATGTTCACATACATAATTTTGATTTTAAAATTGGAGCCATACTTGAAAAATGCCACTTGTTTGACTTTGTCGACAGATTTTGTCCCACGCGCGTAAAATTGACGTTAAAAATGAAACATAAAATTTCAACGACAATTAAAATATATTTATCGCTAAAAGAACCGCAACAGAAAAAAATATGAATATACGTTTTTATCGTTATTTACAAAAATAAGTTTTATTTTGAAATCGGAAACAAACTCGCAAAACGCCACTTGTTTGACTTTGTCGACAGATTTGTCCCACGTCGGTAAAAGTAACGTTTAAAATAAATCACTAACTTTCGGCGATAACTTTAACATACTCATCGCTAAAAGAACTGCAAAAGAAAAAAATGTCAACATACCTTTTTTTCGTTATTTACAAAAATAATTTTCATTTTTAAATTGGAGTCGTACTCGAAAAATGCCGTCAATTTTGCTTTGTCCCCTAATTTTCCTCACGTCCGTAAAATAACGTTAATAATAAATCATGAAATTTCAACGATGAATTAAAAACATTTATCGCTGAATTAACCGCAAAATAAAAAAATGTCAACATACCTTTTTTTCGTTATTAACGTAAATTATTTTTATTTTTCAATTGGAGACACACTAAAAAAATTCCGTTAGTTTTTCTTTGTCCCCCGAATTTGACATACGCCGTGAATTGACGTTAAAAATGAAATATGAAATTTCGATGATATTTTAAAGATATCTATTGATTAAAAAAACGCAAAAGAAAAAATTGTCAACATACCTTTTTTTCGTAATTTACATAAATAATTTTGATTTTTAAATTTGAGACATACTCGAAAAATGCCGTTACTTTTTCTTTGTCCCCCCGAATTTAGCATACGCCCGTGAATTAACGTTAGAAATAAAACTCGAAATTTCGACGACAATTTAAAGACATTTATATTTAAAATAACCGTAAAAGAAAAAAATGTCAACATACCTTTTTTTCGTAATTTACATAAATACTTTTCATTTTTAAATTGAAGACAGACTCGAAAAATGCCGTTTGTTTTTCTTTGTCCCCCGATTTTGTTCTACGCCCGTGAATTAACGTTAAAAATAATACATGCAATTTCAACGGTCGTTTTATACCCATTATCGCAAAGGTAACCTCAAAAGGAAATAAATGCCAGAATACATTTTAATTGAAGTTTACAAATTAGTTTTTAACTTTTGAATTGGAAGTTTACTCGATAAGCACAGATATTTTTTTCTTCGCTCACTAATTTTGTCAGATTTGCGAGAATCAACGTCGCACATGGTACTCAGCTATAGTTTCTTATCAACTTACAATGTTAATTATGCCAACCAAATATAGACCGTAGAAACGTGTTTGGTTAACACAAGAGTAACAAAAGATTATGCACATACATGTGTTTTTATTTTCTAAAAATGGTTAACGCAATAAACGCTTTTCGCGTCAAGTCAACAAAACAACGTCATTTGACGCAACGTTTAGAGGTACGAGTTCTGTGCGTTACGTCATTATATACATTTTGCATTGTCAAACCATTTCGTGACTTGTCTATGTATGTTATTTAAAGTACCAAGGCTTGTCTTACGACATCACACTTTACTTGCGGGTGTAGGAGAATTAAATATGTTCATCACGCATATTTCTAAAACTGACATTTAAATTTTTTTTTATTAATAATAACCATTTCTAAAAACGTCCAAACCAAGCGTTTTTGTGTTTACAATTTTGCAATTATACGTTGGGTCACATAAAGTAGCAGTTGTATCTTAATTAGTACTGCATTTGTCAGGGGGTAGAAGACCACCGTATTGACACATGCTCTTAATCCTCAATCATCTACACGCCAGCCTAGTGACTCCCAAAATACTACAAAACTAAATCATTTATTTAAAAAAAAACATGTCTAAGAAAGTACAAAACTGTAATCCATTTACTGTAACAGCTGTATCATTTCGTCGCGGACTAGTAATGAATACTACATGTAGTAAGAAAATATACGAACGTAGTCGACGCATTGTACAAACTTTTTTGATATTTCGCTGTTAAGACAGTTTCAATAAATTGAATTTAAGGCAATATAGTTTTAAATTATGATATCAAGTTATTTATTGATCACCTGTCGTGTCCTAAAACCAATCAATTCTGAAATAAGAATCTTTTATAATAGGCATTTCGAAAGCAATTGCAAAATCTTACTTCAATCCTTAACAAAGTAAAAAAAGGATTTGTTAGTATAAACTGAATGCTACGATCTTCTCTTTGTTGAGCTGAATACGGTGCAACAAAGACATGCTTTTTTATACCGAACATTTAATGGTTTTAAATGACATACTTCTTGTTCAACTTTCTTTCATAAAGTTGATAACCATACACAAATGTGCAGGTACTAGGTTAGCTGATGAGGAATCAAGAAGATCATACTGTAGTCACTGGCTTAGAATGAGACTGAGTTCGTAAGTACAAAATCGATTTTTTGAAAAAGAAAAAGCGAGAAGAAAAACTGTCTGAAAATTACTCTTTACGTGTGGAAAAACAGGTTTTTTCCACAGCAGTTTGGTCAACATGACAAGTCAGGGGCGTAGCTGGGTCAATTCAGAGCTAGTGTACGCCCGTTTTATATTTAGTTTTAGATCTAGAAAAAAATCAGCAGACACGTACATACTCATTCTCAACTTGATGATGTTCACTTATTACAGTACTTTAGAAGCGAGCAAAACGAGTTCCCTACTTAATGATATTCACTTAGTAAAGTACTGAGCGAGCGAAGCGAGCTAGAAAAAACACCGTTAGCCTGAGCAGCAGGTCATACATACATGTTCCCTACTTAATGATATTCACTTAGTAAAGTACTGAGCGAGCGAAGCGAGCTAGAAAAAACACCGTTAGCCTGAGCAGCAGGTCATACAGACATGTTCCCTACAGTACTTGATTATATTCACGAAATACAGTACTGGGCGAGTAAAGTGAGCTAGCAAAAACTGTTTGTCTGATCAGCAGGTCATATATACATGTTCCCTACTTGATTATGTTCACGAAATACATTATTGAGCGAGCGAAGCGAGCTAGAAGAAATGTTTGCATCAGCAGCACGTCATACATGTATACATGTTCCCTTCATGATTATATTCACTTAATTCAATATTGAGCGAGCGAAGCGGGCTAGATAAAAAAAACCAACAACACTGTTTGCCTGAGCAGCAGGTCATACATACCCAGTCTCTACTTGATGGTATAAATTTGCTGATTAATTAAAACTGCGCTAGCGAAACGAGCTAGAAAACGCACAGTTATATGTGAGCTGCAGGCTATACCTTCAGGTTCTCTATTTGGTGATGTTTACTTTGTAAAGAACTGAGCGAGCGTAGCGAGCAGGAATAAAATTATTTAGATGGACAACATGTCACCCAAACTCTATTATGATTTAGTATATTTAATAAATTACTGAATTCTTGTTAAAATATTGAGCGAGGTAGTACGTTTTGTATATTTAGGCAGCATGCTTACAGACTTGATCTCTATCAGATGAAATTCATTCAAGTTGATGAGCGAG
This sequence comes from Spisula subtruncata, assembly GCA_963678985.1. NCBI lineage: Eukaryota > Metazoa > Mollusca > Bivalvia > Venerida > Mactridae > Spisula > Spisula subtruncata. The sequence goes on from OY787660.1 coordinate 63,055,206, forward strand.
CGAAGCGATCTAGAAAAATATCTAGAATAAACCATGAATCCAAAAATAAGAATGAACATTTATGCCTAACCCTAGGGAGGCATCGATTTTTATTGCATGCTTGAGTCAGTTCATTTTATCATTTTTTCCATGGAGCGTACGTTTATTATGATAACAAACGGAGATGTACTCTATATTATATATGCATGTCCACAGACAGTATCTGCTTTTATATCTATATCTGCACGAACATCAGTAACACCTCTGTCACACCGAGCACGGCTCCCTACTAATTGTAGTTTTCTTGTTTATATACGAGGCTAGAGTTAATATCTCAGGCGATCTACAAGTATATGTACATGTCTGTATGAACCACATCAACACATCTGTCAAACCTAACAGGGCTCCCTTTTCATACCTTCTAATTATAGGTGTTTTGTTATATAAAGGTTAGAATTATCCCATCAACTACAATCATAACTCGGCTTTACTTTTCTGTTCATAATTGTACGGAAACAGAAGACATAATTTGCTTCAATTCGAAAACAAAAATAGACCGACACTCCGAAGGCTTTACAGGGTGTTTGCAAAAAGGTCCAGATACGAGCTTCTACATGTCCGACGGTGGAACTTCCCTTTCACAAATTTTATCTTGGAACTGTAGCAAAATCACATGGTATTGCTACGCTGGCAATATTTTGAAACTTATTTTGAGGTGGTATAATATTTGAGTATGGTGTCTGAGTGCGGTTTTACTGTACCGGGTATACTATCTACAGTAAGGTGTTGTTGGTATGTTCACAGGTAGTATATGTTGCTGCATCAATGTCTCGATCAACTAATACATATACAGCAGTGTGGTGCCGCTGATAGGTGTATACGTCAACTCTAATGTTGTTACTCTACAAAACCACTGACGACAGTAACTGGGTATTATGAACGCTGAGTTAAACACTGCATGGCATCCCCTTCCATTCATATTACAATGAGCGGGAAAAACTAGCGAATGTCTGGGAAGCCACAATAAATTCAACAATAATAAGGGAGAAAACTCGAGAAATGACTCCACCATGAGTCCGTATCATTGATCATTTACCTACATGGTAGATTCATACGTTATGTTTAAGGTATTTTCATGCGGCAAACACTGGCGTCCTTAAAAAAGTCCAACAGTTTAAATGGCCCGCTTGCTTCATGGACTACAACTGAGCTTGCTTCATGGACTACAACTGAGCTTGCTTCATGGATTAGCGACTGAATAAGAGTCCTCTTCCATCTCCTCCCTACTCTTTGTATTCTCATCTTACTTTTGTCATCTTCACTATTGTCAGTATTATCCTGACAATCAGCATCCGAATATTGAACATCCCCCTTCTAGCAAGTGCTTAATACTATACCATACATGTCTCACTGTCACTGACGTCAGTGCCTGCTTCTTCCTCTTGATCAGTAGGCTCCCCTGAGACATTGATACATTTACCTGTGTCATCTGCAATATCTTCCACACTTCCAACAACTGGGTGACTTTACAGTTAAAAGAGTTACTAACTATTCATATTCTCAAGTGTATTGACAAGTTTATGTGTTCCTGTGTTTGTAGTTCCTGAATGTATGTTTTTAGGTTGACCAAACTGATGTTAAAAAGGCTAGTTTTTGCCTAAGTAAAGAGTAGTTTTTGGACAGTCTTCTCGTTTTCTCAAAATAGCGTTTTTGAGCTTACAAACTTTTCATTCTAAGCCAGCGATATATTGATACTGTATGGTTTGTCCAAGTATTAATGGGTGTGAACAGCCAGCGAATAGACCAACTAATAGAGGGCAAACCTATAGACCCATCCAGTTGAAAACTGACGCAGACTAATCATCACGGGTTCTCCTATGGCATAATTCCCAATCCTAAAAACGAGTCGCAAATTGGTTTTTGGTGCCATAAGAATCCATCCCAACATCTTAACAAGGCTTCAAACATTGTTTTATTGTTAAAATTGAGTTTATGGAACTTCAAATGACCATAACTTTTCAAATTATTTGAATATTTTCACCAAATAACTTTTATTGTGTGCAGAAAAGATCATTCTTTTTAATGCAGCAAATCCAAATTTCCAGAACTGTAGGGCCCCTGAATAATAAAGGGAGGTAAGTCATAAAAAGAAAAATAGGAAACATTTGTTATAAAACAGAAGAACAATGACAAGTATCAGTAGAATTTATTACTGACCAAAATTTATTTTAATAAAATACACAAGTTTACACAAGACTTCTGTGTTAAAGAAATCATAACTTGTATTTGCAAGTAATTAATTGTACACATGAAATGAGAATATAATACAATATACATGTATTGTATACAACTCGCTGTGTCATACTAGGTAAAGTCATGATGGCCCATAATTGCCATCAGTTATCAAGCATTTATTAGATACAATTTCATAATTTCACAATATAAAGAGAGAGGATTTTATTTTTCAATGGTGTGGTCATAACTTTTGTTAGCATGACTTAAGTTTTGGCTCTCTAACACTTCTCTTACATAAATTGATAACATTTAACCCATATCATGTCTTTAGTTATCCAAAATATTTTAGTATGTTACATATTGTTCTAGTATTCATGGTAATGAACATAATTCAACGTAATCGCTGCAGGCCTAATAAAAGGAAATATTTGTTTCCAGAAGAAGAAACTATCCCTAACATTCAGCAGCTGCCTTACATGCTTAAGAGTTAGAAAAAATCAATATTATTTGCATTTTCTTATTCTGAAAGATAGCTGCACACAATATAAACATATCAAACTTGCATACGTCATTTTTGAGGACATTTTACAAGAAAGAAACATTTTCAATATGTAATATGTAGCAACAATTTTACTGCCATTGAATTACATAGTAATCATGGTAAGTCATGCACATAGAAAGATAAAAATAACTTATCAGACAAAAAAACACTTTTAGACAAGACTGCATCCCGGGCCATAATTCTGTTGAATTTTTGTATGGTGTCTCATGGCATTGACAGTGTAGGATATTTTCAATGATAAACAAGTATGCCAAGTTTGAAAGCAATGCCTTGACAGACTTTGAAAAAAATTCAGTTTCAACAATGTAAATTTGAAAGTTTTGCTTTTTAAATTAAGATTTTAATCAGAAATATTCAACGTGTAATGGATTTACTTTGAACAATTCTAGACACATCCAACATATCTAACCACACATAAGCTCATAATATAAGGGATTTCTCATGACTGAGTATATATATTCTAGATGACTACACTACATTCTAAATTTTAAGAAAAATCTGACTATAGATAAATGAATGAATAATGATATAAAGACAAATGTTTCTTCCCAACGGACTATCAATTTTTGAAGGAACTTGAAGGAGATTTGGGAAGCATATGAGGATAAGATGTTTATGAAGTAACAATATAGATCCCCTTGGTCTGTGCAGTTTTGGATCAACACGTTTTTAGTTCTCAGCCTAGTAGGGATCTGCGTTTCTAAGTGATATGAAGGCAACCCCGCAGCCACCGCATCATGTTAATGAAATAGTTCATTAATTTTATTTTTGTTTTAAAATTTTACGAAAAAAAATGAAAATTTATGAAAACGTACAAAATTTCATCACACGTAAAACACTCCATGAGAAACATTTTTAAACCTGCTAAAGATTAAAACTTAGGTAGCGTTATAAAAATAACTAAAATTTGCATAATCTACAACTAAGTGACATGCATGCTGCATAACTTGTGTAACAAAGCAAGCACAAGAAGGACCACATATAGGTACAAATTCAGTTATCAATCAATCTTTCAAAGATTCATCAATAATGGAGTTAAATTTGAAACAATGTTTTATAGCAAAACGAAAAGAGTTACTATTGTAATGTTGTTTAAAAACACCTGCATATCTACAAAGGCATAGGTCACTGATTTCTTCTGGACAATAAACATTTTTGTTCTAAATCAAGAATTGTTTTCAAAAGAACAATAAATATTTTTGCAAAAAGTGCACCTGAAAGACGAGAGAGCACTAGATTATCACCTGGTCATTACAGGTTGAATGTCCAGTCCCAGATCCTTCAAAACATCTTATCAAATGTAGTCTTATCTTAGACATGAGTTTATGTCCATGCATGACAGGTATCAACATTGGTATAGCTTGGTTATTTTGACCAGAGCCTGGCCTTTATGCAAGAATATATTACAAGGTTCCTGCTTTGAATATATCAATTTCCGCAAGCAAATCGTGCAATATCGGTATTTCAAATTTGTGTTTGTATTACACCACGAGCGTCTTCGTGATACTCCCCGATTAAGAAAACATACAATTAAACATACAATACAAGTAAACGTAGGCAATATATCGACTGTTAAATTATGTTAATTAAAAGGTCAGACTCGTGTCAAATTGGCCAAGCTATATCATAAAACAGAAACGTTAAGTTCATTACTCAAGCTTCATCTAAGCCAGGGCTGTTAAAAAAGTGTTCAATGTTCGACAATGCACTAAATGCACAACTTTACATATGATAAACATTGCTGCAAAATTTATTTTAAGATGATCAGAGAAAAAAAACCTTTCGGACCTGAGTCGCAAAAAAATGCAAGACACCAATAGTTGAGTCTGCAAAATTAAGCTGCTGTATTTGCCAACACAATAATTTGGTTGAAAACTGATTTAGAACAGTCATGGATGTCTCAATAATAACTTGCTGATTGACGGCCGAAAGGAGTTATCAGCCTTCTCATTTATACACTGACAGCCCCTTTAGGTTTCCAATGTCAATATGCCCTATCAAACTGCAGTGTTTAAGTAAATAAATATAATACAAAAACACAGCATGTTAAACTATACAGACGGAACATTAGAAACACACAACCAGTAAAATATTCAACATACAATATAAACACATAGCGATGGCACTGGTAATAGCTAAGTAAATGTATTTATTTAACCCTGTTTTAAGAAAAAGCAAAATAGCTGAAATATACTGAAGTCACCAATAATAAGTAATAACTTCTCTATGTAAAATATTATAACATTATACTACTAAGGTGTCTGGTGAAAAAGCAACAACTGTGTAAATAGCACTAAGTCAATCATCAATTTGCTGGCTTAGAATGAGAAGGTCGTAACTTCTACTTACAACCTTATAAAACTGATAGTATCATACATATTTAAAATCAGCATTACAAGGTCATCTTATGAGCCTATTTTCATGAAAATCGGAACATGTCATGTTGACCAAAGTTGAAACAGCTCGTTTTACCATAAATAAAAGAGTAATTTTCTGACAGATTTTTTTGTTTTCTTGAAAAATCCCTTTTGTATTAATTTACGACGTTCTCATTATAAGCCAGCATATTATTTTAAAATGATGCAAAATATGTCCATGGATCGGTGAAATTATTTGGTGGATTATTTTAACAAACACATTTAATTACAATTTATGCATGTACATACATTACGCAAATCTATACAATATAACTTGAACAGTGAAATTCAGAATACGAAAATATCTATCAATACACAATATATAACTTTATTATGTATTTGTAAACTACTAGTACAAGAGAAATGCCAAAGCTTATTTAAAGAACACTCAACATTCTAAAGACTATAATGCCACACTCATAGGGATCCTGGAAATACTTACAGTAGAATACAAACAGAAACAAGAGCACCTCCTAAGATGCTGGATGCTTTTTGATACAAGGACCGATAACTCTTTGAAAAGTTGAGCTAAAATTAAAGCAACATTTATTGTATAGAAATGCTTGTAAAACAAAAGAGATTTTGACACAAATTTGTATTTACTTTGTTGACAAGGTGCTTGAAGGCTGCATAATTCACAGTAGATGCATATTTTAGTCAAACACAAAAATATGCATGACTAGTGCAATAAATTAACAACTGCATATTTAGAGCCTAAAAAGTTATAAATAATAGTGCCGTTAGTATAACCTTGTTTACTGTTCAGTTATCCTGATACTTTTTGCATATTCTCTATAAAGATACATAAACCCCTACATTATAGTCCAAAAATGACCAACAAATAAATTCAGATATATAGTTCTAAAGACAGGTGGATTGCTTAGTTCAATTGACAAGTTAGATACAGCAAGTTAGAATGTGACTGGTTAAAGCAGGGGGTTGCTTAATGCAGTTTAACTTCAATAAAATATCAGATTGTGATTCAATCATTCAATAATATTGGCTTCCTTAGACAGGTGATTTCCTAATTGAGGTGACCTCTAACATAGGTTTAGACAGCAGATGTTATAGTGCAGAGAAATTAACCTGAGTCGGTATTTATAAAGCATCTTAAGTGAAAACTTATAATTTTCTTAAAATTTCAAATTTTCCTTAAGTGTATCAGCACGATAGGAAACCCGATTTTAGCAATTATTTACATTCTTTAGAAGCATTATGAGAAGAGCTACAGTAATCACATAGAACACATGGGCTATTTTTCATTTCTTGTGAAATATGGGCAGCTCAATATTTGAGCTTAAGTCAAAATATTTAAGTTTTCACTCAAAATGCTTGAATAAATACCGGCCATGATCTTCTTTCATTCTATATGCATAATTTGACAGCTGATTTCTTGTCAATAACTAACTCTCATTATAGGTTTCCATATGCAGTAAGTATTATTTGTACATGCTTGAGGTGTAATGCAAACACAAATAAGGTTGAAATCTAAATGCACTATTTGCTTGCAAAATTTATTTAATTAACACAAGAAAAATGTGTAATATATTCATACATAAAGGCTAGAATCATATTACTATCTCCACACTGCTGCATTCAAAACTTACACACAGTGTAAATTGATTAAATAACAAACAAAACAAATGTTTGTAGTATAAATAAGAATAATAAAATTAAAACATATATCACAGTTTTAAAGCTTTCATAAATTATATCATCTAAACTGGTACACAGATATACTTCTTTCTGGAACATGGGTAAGATTTAACGATTGAAACCTGAAATGATAAAAAATATGATAATTACTAAATTAGTTAAAAACAAGACTGCATTCAATAAACGCTTATGCCCCCATGGAAGTCATTTTAAAAAGTCTAAGTCCAAAATTAGGTCAAGGTGAAGGTCAAAATGGAGTCGGTGATACAGGCGTGTGGAGAGTGGTCATAAACAACATCCATGCAAGTTTTAAAGCTTTGTTACAAGCTATATTAATGCTAGAAGAAACTGTCAATTGAAGTTAACCAGGCCGGACGGACGAAAGGACGGACAGACGAACGGACGGGTGAATCACTATATGCCTCCCGATCTATCAATAAGGGGGCATAAAAATGCATATTCCATTTTATGATGTCTGTACCTACAATAGAGATTTTAATATGCAGTTCAACCTCCATAGAGCAACATTCAATGGGGAAAACATTTTTTACCTAGCAGGCTGAAATGCTTAACCAACAGGGCTGATAAGGTCCTTAATGCATAGTTCTATTTTCTTCAAATTGTGTAAAAATTTCACATTTTCAGCTGTCCTTAATTGTTTTTTAAGCAGTCAATTTGGCCTGAAGCCTGCTGTTATTGAGAACCCTGTGTTGTACAGAAGTTGTTGCAGCCCCAGCTCTTATTGGCTTAAACAAGTTTGAATAGCTGTGTCCCAGTAGTTGAGACTTTAGAGCAATATCGCTTGAGAGATGCAAGTTTGAATCCAAGAAAGAGTCACTTGATTTATCAATTGCCAGCTAGTTGACAACTGGTATGTGTGTATATACCTGCAAATGTCTGAGCAGGAAAGTAAATATACTTTGACAATTTTGTGTAACAGACCACTTAAGTAAAGTTAGCTGACCAACCAAATTAGATAGACACTAAAATCTATTTATCATAAACAAGCACTCAAATTTAAAACTTTAAATAAATCATTCATATGGCTTCATCTGTAAGATGTTTAGCAAGTGCCTTCAATTAGCTTAGCGGTTAGCACACTTGCAGCCTTATCCAACCTGGGTTCAAGTCCCTGTGGACGCGTTCGGTTCATATGCCTGCCATATTTCAAGAGAAAGCTGACTGGCAAATAAAGGCTATGCTCAGCATTTTCATTAAAAAGGTAAGATGTTTAGCATTTGAATGAAAACAACACTTACCATTCTGAACTTCTGTGGTAATAATAACCTTCAATAGTTGCAGTAGATTTTTGAAAACATATGTAATAAAATCCAGCAAACGATGCACCATTTATATCTTTAATTGTATGATCTGGCACCAAAAAATGTTCCTGAAAATATAAATATGAAATTGAGTAATGTCGTGCAATCAGTGTAATAAAACACTTGGAAAATGAAAACCAGCTGAAATGTTTACCTTAAGTGTAATAAAGGGTAGTCAAACTTTCATGTAAATTAACGACACAAAATATATATAGGATTACTGAATGAATTTTTCGTATTAATACTGACTGAGAGGGTGGAAAACAGGGCAGGCAGTTCTTCAAAAACGACCTACATTTGTAGTTGCAACACAAGACATTGGTGTGCCACCATAGCTCAGTTGTTACTTGTTAGGGCACACTGTGCCGAATCTGGCAACCTGGGACCGAATCCTGAAAAAAGCACTTATATGCCTGCCATATTTGAGCAGAAAACTGACTGGCAAATAAAGGCTATGCTTGGCATTTAAGTTTTTTTTACTTAAAAAGCACAGAAGATTTGTCTGGTAAAATGAAAACAAAATTATTTAAGAATTACTCACTTTCCATCTCATGAATACAAAATCTGTTGTTTTTAAATCTTCATAGTCAAATTTATCAGAGTTAAAATTCTTAAACTGATAAAATGAAAGAAACTTCCCCTGAAAAAAGAAAATAATTGAACATTAATATAATAAATATCCATACATTTCAACATTGCAATGCATAAACTAATTTTCAAATAATCTGACTGGTTGAGTTTTTAACAGTTATTTCAGCAATTGATGAAGAAATTATTAAGGTCTGCGACAACTGTAAACTCTTATTACCATATGGCCCTGATAATACCTTAATTCTAGTTAAACTTACTAGCAATATAATGAGGTATCATTGTGCTTATAAAGATATATTTTACTCTTACCCAGTGTTTACGATCAACCTCTTCATCAGCATCCCATTTTCGTGTTAAGAACGGATGTTTTTCACTTATTATTTCACCATCAAAGAAAGTAGTTAATGTGGGATATTCTTCAGTAAGGCCTTTTATCTTTAAGTAGCCACACAGATATGATGTATTCATATCAACATTCTGCAATAGGGAGTGATGAAATTAAACCATGGCATGCCATGTGTACATCTAAGACTTAACTTTGATAAAAATTTATTCAATATACACACGAGCCTGTCAGAGAATACTGCACACATTTTTTATCTACTGATGACAGTCAAACACTGCTGCCATCATTGGTTGAAGTGAACAAAAGGAAAAACTCAAAAAGTGCACCTGGGAGTCAGTATAATTACTAATTCAATACTAGTCTGTAGCTCAGGTTTTAGTCAAACAATCTTGACTTAGAGACTACTCTTGCAATGGAGATAAAGCTCAGAAATTAAAAAATCTCCTAGCAGATTGCCCCACATCTAGCTCAGGTTTCTGCCAGCCGGCACATATTTCGAGCCACAGTCACTGCACTGATCCATTAGTTCCTGTGCAAGACCCTAAGAAAATATCATCAAGCCCCTAGGAATCACTACAACCATTTAATTAACTCAATAGAAAGGTGCAGCCTGCTACAGGGCAGCTGCATGCTAGCCCATTGCCTAACCAAGTCACCAAATTGCTACAGTGCAGCTGCATCCTAGCCCATTGCCTAACCAAGTCACCAAATTGCTACCGAAACATGCTAAAAAATATTGAGAATTTTCATTCATCCATGAAATGACATGCTACCAGTGAGCAGTTTTATTTTGCCATCCGTCAGCACTAACCAAGTGTATAAAGATACCATGTTTCTATAGTTTCTTAAAGATACCGGCTAGTGCCTTAGCTGTAGATACTACACTAGTACAGGGTATTGTGTTTTAGTAGTTGACTAGTCGCCCAAACAATTTCCCTACAAAGCACTATAGTAAGTGGCTGTGCACAGGTAACAGATCACACTTGAGACTGGAACAAACACTGCCACAGCTTATGCACCAGTCACATACATGCCAGATTTTCCTTGAGCCTATGCAGGAGATTGGTGATGGAAATGCAGGAGATTTCAATGAAATGCAGGAGATTTTCTTGCGCGAACTAAAAAGCATGAATTTTATATGCCAATTGCATTGTTACATCTATGATATACCAGTTCAGTCATCATACACCTGAACATTACTCACATCAAGGAAAACAATGTCAAGTTACTGTAGAAATTTCAGATAACTTATTAAAAACACTTTACTCTTATAGGAAACAACTGCTACGATAAAAAAAACTTGCTTACATGCAATTTACATATAATCAGTCAGACACAAAAATTCATTAATAAATTGTAGTTCAGACATAAAATTAGTTTAGGCCCACATGGATGATTGGGAAACCAAATTTACAGCCTTGTTAAATAAAATCTTTACTTATTAATTAATTCAATTTGTTAAAAAGCTTCAAAATATATCTGAAATAAGTGATGCCTAATTGAATACCATTTAAGTTAAATAAAAAAAAATACAAACTGAAATCGATTTTACTGTTTAACAAAGGGAAGTAACTGCTCCGAGTTAATGTACAGGAATGTCCGGTCTGAGCTGGTTTTTAACTCTAACCAAATTGTAAACAACAGCTGGAGCCTGGAGCATGTTTATCTAATTTATGACACCTATGTATACTCTTATCGGGTTAATTATCAATTGTTTATTGAAGTGACCACTCTCCTGGGGTGTCATAAAGGCTTGTTAGATGATGGCTCATTGATTAACTGTTAATTGATCCCCGGAAATTTAAGATTTTTTTTGAAATTCGTGAAATGCGGGAGATTTGATAAAGATGCAGGAGGGCAGGAGAAGACCCTTAAATCCGGGAGTCTCCCGCACGATCCGGGAAATATGGCATGTATGCAGTCAGTTGCATCCATGGACCCCACCCCAAGGATAGGCGGGCATTTTTTACTATTGGGTCGGAACAATTGATGGCAAAATCTCCTGGTTTCCCCAACCCGGCCCTGACAACTAAATATAGTCCCGAGGTAGCGGTTTGTAGAAAAAATATGTGGGGGAAGCTGAAAGGTAAAAACATGGCTGCTATCCAACGCCCATGGTGCGGCTGCTAGTTCTACTAGTAAAACTCAGATACTCGCGGTATGAATATGCTCCTGTACTGAGTTTTATCGCTCTATTAATAGCTCTCCATAGCAAAGTGTAATTTGCAAACTAAACCACCTATTCTGTATTTAACAGCTAACATGGTCATAGTAACGCTTATTTCATTCATAAACTACAAAAACATCATTAAATATACCTTTACACAACCAATATTAGATAAAACGTTTTTCTGACAGCCGCCGTGAATCAATTTCAGTTGACCCCATTTTGGTTATCTAATGTAGACGCACGTGTCTTAGACGAAATAATTAATCTGTACAGAGTAGTCGTTCTTGATTATCGTTCCGGATTTTATGTTCCGGATACCGGGTTTTAGCCAGTTTTTTCGTCTAATAAAAATTCGCCATATTGTTGTTTGTCAACATTCTGGAAATTTCAGTAATTTGGCAGTGGAAGTGAAACTGGATTAATTTGTGCATCAGTGAGGTTAGTGTTCTTGCAAATATTGTTATTGAACGATAGGAAAGGTATTTATGAAGACATGTGTGGTGTGCTTTAACTGTATATTGATTTTAAATGCTCTAAATCGGTCACCAAACAGCGACAAAGAATCGTGTCGCAAAAAGCTATGCACATCTAAGAGCGACTTTTTAGCACCCTAGATTGTGAAACATAGTGTAGCATACCGTGAAGCAATCGTAGGGTCTATCATTAGCACTAGTGCGGCTGCATGATCTTGTTGCAACGAGGATGCAACCAACTGGTGCATGCTAGCGCGTTTTTTATGCGTCTGTATCCACAGCCAATATCAATTAATAGGAAGTTATAAAATGACATAAAATAATGTGATACATATCAAAGGAGAACATCAAAAACGCTGCACAACGCCACAAGCACTTAGCCGAAAAGCGTCAGTAGCCGGTATCGTACCTGTAACACAACTTCGACATCATAGCAGTTCCCCTTGCTCTTTTGGTGTCCTTGAAAGCGGGAACCATTGTAAAGCAGAGATGTTGCTACGCCGGGTTGCTCAGCGTTGACAGGAGGGGGTGGATCCACCTTTACTGGCATTTTCAATTTCGGTTTGCTAGAATGCTTTTCAGGATTATTTCCCTTGTTACAACAAGTAACAACTCATTTGATTGGTTGACATAAGTCGATATAAATCCCAGACCCAACCGTACATTCCTATGTAAAGAAGGGATGGTATCAGAGAAGCGCCGTTTAAATTCGGAATCCAGCCAATCAGAGGTGTTCTTACAAAAAAATATTTCCAAAATGGCTGCGCCCTTACATCACCTGCTTGTCAAAAATGTATTAAATCAGTGTTGTCTTCAATTTAAACCATGCTTACAAGTTATACCACACCGATTACTACCACAGAGATGGATGAGCACAAATACAAGAGGTTAATTTATTTATCTGATAAATTTGAGGCAACTTATTGAAACGTTTAGCTGCACCAAAAATGCTGAACTGTCATCATCCCCTGGCCTTGACAAGGTTACAGTTCTTTGTAATGACAACTATGCCAACTTGGATAATCTTTTACTTAATACAAATATTGAAGTTATGCATCCACCTATGTGCTGTGTAAAGCGTTAGTTTTTGGTTATTCACTGTTCCCAGGCCGACCAAGGGCAAGGTCACTCTCACTGGTCGTTTACAAAGTTGGTATGGTCAAATTGCATGTAGCTAAATTGAGGGTGTTAAAGTGCAGCCGTTGTTCAGCCAAGATGCTATTGAGTGCTTTAATGTAGCGCGTTTCTCAGCACATTGCTATGCAAGCGCTGTCTTATTCAACAGACCGCGTTGGGTATTGCTTTGATGCACAACGGTCTGCCAGTGCCGATATTTTTTCACTTTGTTATCCCCACCAAGGGGATATGGTAATGGTAGGCGTCATTCCATCCGTCTGTCAGTCCGTCCATCCGTACGTCCGAACTTCTGTGTGCAACTCCTCCTACATTTCTTAAGGGAATTCGACAAAACTTTCACAGAATAACTGCTATATTATGTCCCCCAGCGCATATTGTCAGGATTTTTTTATTCGACCATTTTTGACAGAGTTATTGCCCTTTGTTGTTTTTTACATATAAAGTCTTCTGTGTGCAACTCCTCCTACATTTCTGAAGGAAATTCGACGAAACTTTCACAGAATAACTGCTATGATGTCCCCCAGCGCATATTGTCCTGGGATTTTTTTATTCGACCATTTTTGACAGAGTTAATGCCCTTTGTTAATTTTTACATATTTCTCATGAAATTTTGTCAAAACTTTTACAGTTACGAGGTGCACTAGCGGATATCATCAGGGTTTTTCATTTTGGGCATTTTTGAAAGAATTATGGCCCTTTGTTGATTTTTTATTTATTAATTAACTTCTGTGTGCAACTGCTCCTACAGTACAGACAACATGTTTTTTCCAATGGACACGCGAACACCGTGACATAAAATAATTTGAAGTGTCCGGTCACCGTGACCTGGACACTCAGAAAAATCTAGTGGCCCCTTAAACGGACACGGTGACCACTTTGATATCTGTGTCCACGGTGTTCCGTGTCCGCCGATAAGCGAGTGTCCGCGGTGATTTTAAGTGTTTTTAAGGATCCGTACCCGCATCACGGTGACTTGCTGCCAAAAAAAATGTTTTTCTTTACATGTACCTGTACAACATTTGTTTGTTTATATTAATTATTTCCGACACGTATTGAAGTGCAAATTAGAATGTGGTGAAATTGTACTTACATAATAATTACATAAGCCCATTAATTAATTCCTTAAAAAAAATCCTAGAAAAAATATTGGTGCAGTAGTTTTCTCGTAAATAACACTAAAAATAACCATGTCAACATTTAGTTGTTTGACACGTACGCATGTCCGATTATACAATGTAGGCGTATAAATCTGGGTAAATTTCCATTGCACCTGTTAACCCATTTCGATCTTTGGGCGTGGCGAGTTTCTTTGACGTCGGCTTGTGGTCTTTTATCGGCAAACATAAGACGTCATCGGCGGCAACTTCAAACGACTAGTCTACTAATGCAAGACGTCGTTTGTGAACTTTATTCACGTGATTGTCTGTGCGGTGCAATTGAAGACGTGCTAGGGAGGATATTAAAGAAAAAATGCCGCTCTGTGGAGGTCGGTTGTTTTAGACCACATGGTATTGACGCAAATTATGTTTGTGTGTGCAATTGTGTATATGAGATATAAGGTACTTGCACACACATAAAAACTGTAAAGACTGTCGTTCAAAGACAGTTGACTGTACATAACCACAATTCTCAATATTGTGATTCAGAATTTCTACGGAGATTTTGGGATCATGTTTTGTTTCTGTATTGGCAAATTTTTCAGCTATAAATCCGTGGCTGGTCCGAAACACATTCACTCACGCATGATGAGCAAGTAAGCTGTCAAAGCTGAAATTCGCTCTCATATTGCAATTCAAGCTGGAACATCAACATATATAACATATCTTGGCTTTATCAAAAAAAATGTGTAAGGCATGTAGCAAAATGTTTGGTGACAAAACTTCGAGAGAAAACTAGGCTGGGTTACCCCGACTCAACACAGTTATGAAGGTCGTCACTGCGGTATAACGTACACCGGATATTGCTAGCAAGAGGAGTAATATTATCAATTTTCGCGACATTCTAGTGTTGACAAGGGTAAGTTCAGAGATGATTGTTAGTTTTTCTGATTGTTTTAATTTAAATTTTATACAAAACTATCTTCTCCATAAATTTTCATAGCCTGTGCAACCGGTAAATTGCCAGGAATTTCTTTAAATGGTGATTAAAAGACCAAACTCGTATCGTTACTCACGCAGAAAGTAAGCTCGATCTGTCGAAATAAGATGTTTTTGTTTATATTTTTCGTTAAAATACTCAACTTGAATCGAGCGAATTGTCATTTTTGTTACAAAGATTATATTGCAAATGTAGTATCCGAAACTAATCGAAAATGACGGTGCATTGCGAGAATAAATGCAGGTGTTAGTGTACAGAGTATTGCTATATAGTTGCTCTCTGGTGTACGGAGTATTGCTGTTTGGTATACAGTTTTTTTAACATACAGTAAAGAGTCATAGCTGAGCAATTGTATTTGACAAACACAAAACTACTACAATGTCCAATACTTTGAATTAGCAACGTTGAACGTAAATCATAGCAAAGGAACCTCATTACAGTATCTGAAATAGTTGAGAGATTATAAAATAAACCTTGGTGTGTACATTATGTATATATGGATATGAATGCCCTTATTTGCCATTTGACCATAAGTATGACTCTCAAAGAATTGCATATATCCAAGCTAAATATCACATTTGTACTATTCACAAGAACACTTTATGCATAAAATTCAGCATTCTATATTGTTAATCGCATTCATCTGCCTGACGGTTGAAATATTTTAACATAATCATTTAAGAATATTCTTATTGTATCGTATAACACATAAAAGATGACCATATTGGTGAGCAGACGTAATAATACGATAAAACTGTCCATTTACATACATACATTATTTACTCATTTTACTATGCCATACTCTCCGTATACTAACGTTGAGATTATGTGCAATACTCCGTACACTAAACAACAATACTCCGTACACGCACCCGTATCTGTTTTGGGGTGTATCTTAGTTGTTTTTCGAACAATATTTATGAAATTTGGTCACAACATTTTGGAGTTCAATATAAACAAAATGGCCAGTTCAAAAAATCTACAATTTGGTATTACAGCCGTTCCAGAAGCTTGTAAAGTCCTGCTGTCAATATTTGCGAGTGAGTAACGGCATAATGCTGGTTCATTTTAACCTTTCTGTATATATCTGATATACGATAGTGTGCTTTAAAGTTACCAAAATGCCCGAAGAAGTTAAAACTCAATTGGGATGTGCATAAGAAGTCAGTAAATTGGAAAATTTCGTCTCTAAACTCACCCTGGTCTCCATTTCATGTCCTTAAAATTGATAATATTACTCACTTTATGAGCAATATCCGGTGTACGTTATACCGCAGTGGTCGTGACTAGGCTGTGTTGGGAAAGCTCTCTCGCTCACGTCTATGATACCATTTGTCAACTCGTCTCTGTACCCCATTTCGAAATGTAGGTCTGTACCCATGATGGCCGCGTTAGTTTTTACTTGGACTTGCAGGCGGTACACCTGTAAGTGTAGTGTGCAGTTGCGTAGGTTGGTGAATGGTTATTTTGTCTACCAGCATTTGCTTCTTGTCTTACCATGAGTCTGATGTATACACTCACATTTGAAATTCTGATGTTACTGATAACCAGAATGAAATAAGATGTTGGATGTATATGTACAACAAATTTTACAATGTATAAGCGAAGTAAGAGATAGAGTTTTGTGCAGGTCAATATTTATACATGTGTACATGGGCGTTTTACATTATTTTTTTAATTACGCGACTTCAACCCAAGGGATTTGCTGATTTTCTTAACCAATTAATGCACGTAGATTCTATGTCAGCTTCAGAATAATTACACGTGTAAAAGAGCCACATCAAAAGAAACAAACATTGTCACACATATTTGGATTCAAAAGGTGCTAAATGTCTGTTTGCGCTAAATTAACTAAAATAATGTGAAGGTGCTGAAAATTGTGCAGGTGTGCTGATAATTGCCGATATCGGTCTGCTTTACTCATGACAAATATGTATAATTATATGGATCTTTTTCACAGTTTACTGGACAGTTTGTCACCTTTAATCATCTTAATTACATGTACTGTCGGGCAATATTGCATGTTTACAACGGGTCTTTCAATTTATTTTTGGTCAATGAACATTTATACATTAAACAGTAGCTGCCACTTCCTGAAAATAATAAACAGGCTGTATATTATAATTACGCATAGTGATTCCGAAATGCATGATACTAAGTATATCAACTTGAACAATGGAATTCCGTCGATCGTTCTATACCTGAAAAAATAAATTTACAAATGTAAATACAGTATTGTACGTAAGAATACACAAGAAAACAATAACAAATACATGTACAGGTATTGAAAAATAAGCCAAAGGCGTACCCTTAAAATCACGGTGAATCACGGTGATTCTAAGGGGCTCTAAGGGTTTTTAAGTGACAATTGAACACGCCGATGGACACCCAAATTTATCTGAGGTCACGGTGACGGGTGACCCAAACACGCGTCGCGGTGACCAAAATCGGGTGGACACTTAGATTCGAAATGGCGGTGACGCGTGTCCATTGGAAAAAACATGTTGTCTGTACTGTACATTAATAAGCAGCTTTGATTGTTCTAACAATATTTTAGTTGTAGCATTCATCAAATTTGCCAATAATCTGTAAAGAAAATAGATGTGTCAAACCATTACTGAATTTTGAATAGTGGATAAAATTATGTTCAATACAAAACATTCTTCATGTATGTACACTATATAATCTTGCATCATCAACAACAATTAAACTGTAGTGTAGTGGTCATCTTTATGAAGCTTTTGTGTTAATATTTGTCGTTTACCTCAATTTTTCCTTTTGCGGGGGATATGGCTGTCAGTGACTGCTTCTTGTTTGCTATGTAGTGCTTTTTGAAGCAAGCCATTTCCTAGCATAATAGGGCCTTGCATACTGGCAAAGGGCTCTGGATCTGAAAAGGACTCAAATACTTGGCCCCTGAACTTAGCGTCTTCTCACTTAGTTAAAGTTGAACTGTTATGCTGTTTGTGACACACTTTGTACAATGTCTATACTATTTAAGAACTTGATAATCATACTATTCCATCAGCCGACAGAGTCTAACTTGGCTCTTAGAAACTTGTACAGTGTTCATGTGATGATATGAGTCCACTGGAATTTTCTTTCATGAAATTTCCTCATGCAGGCTTTCAAAAGTAATTTATTCCACAATTTAACTTATTGTGGATCACAGAAATTAAGATGTCACTAATTTTTAATTTATTTGCTTTTCAGAACTTAAGAGGTTTTACAAGAATGTTACAATATCACAGTTTGAAGGTAAACGCTTCATTATTTGTTATTACCACTGGTAAAGTTATGTGTAATTAAAAAAAATGTAATACTGTCGTTACAATACAGTATATATATACAACAAAAGTACTTGATTAAACATTGGTCAGGCCTTTGTCAGATGATCAATCTATTGCCTTGAATTCTACAATTGAATTTGCGCTTACAAATTAATTTAGAACTCTGATAAATCTATCATTCACTTACATGTCCACATGTACCTTAATTGATTTTAGTTTTCTGTCATAGGTCCGTTTTTTATGGACAGGTAGGTTAATAGCTGCCTTAAGCATACTTAATTCAAGTGAATTTGCTTATTTTACCTTCAGGCTGGTACGAAATTAATCTGGATCAAAGAAAGCTTCGTACACCAAAAGGCAATTTATTTAAAGTTCCAAATGAGGAACTTGCCCTTGCTGTTGCCACAGAATGGAACCGACAACAAAAAGTCGTAAAGAGATACAGCATGCATATGGTACATGTAACATTTGATTGTTTTGCATAATAGCTTTATATTTAAGAGGACCTATGTCACAATACCCTTAACTGTTTTGCATTAATTTTGTTAAGCACTATAATTATGAAGAACTAATATGTAAAAATTTATTGCACACTTTATAAATGAGAGACTTGAGAGTATGATAAGCAATCAGAAAAATAATTATTTTCCATTATATCATTATATACATGTAGCTTGTGATCATTGTAATGTATATAATTCATTATGTTAATCATTAATTTGAAAATTTCTTGAGTTATTGTTAATGCATACAATGAGAAGTGACTAAAAAGTTAGAATTGACTATCTTTAATAAGTCGTCCATGCAACAGGCGTTTATTTGCAGTTTATGCTTGTATATTTCAGACGTCACTATGTAACACAGCTTTAGATAATCCCATGCATAAATCAAGAGATACTATTATTACTGGTATAATACACTTTCTGGAGACAGATACAGTAAGGTAT
Organism: Spisula subtruncata; assembly: GCA_963678985.1. Taxonomy (NCBI): domain Eukaryota; kingdom Metazoa; phylum Mollusca; class Bivalvia; order Venerida; family Mactridae; genus Spisula; species Spisula subtruncata. The sequence goes on from OY787660.1 coordinate 63,074,428, forward strand.
CTATAGTAGTTACTAATACATTATCATCTTTATTGTTCAGGATACTAGATTTTCAGTCGTAAAAAAAGTGTGTGTCAACATGGCCGTATGGTCTTGAAACTTCATCATAATCGATTTATTTTCAGTTAATTAGATATGATCAAAATCAGATGAAGATCACTGCTTCCTCAATAGCCTAGTGGTAGAGCTTCCGCTTCGAATGTGGGAGGTCCTGTGTTTGATACCCGGCTGTGTCATACCAATGACAAAATAAAAATAGTACCAGAAACTCTCGATGCTCAGCACATAGGGGAAATGGCTTCTCTCATACCCTCGTTGCCATGGTCAACATCAGGAATGAGGTTTTGAGATTGATTAATAATTTAATAGAAGTTGGAAAAACTTGTTTCCCAATCAACCTTAGATAAATTATATTATATTAATTGTCTCTCATAGGAAAGAAATGTTCGTTGTATAACAAATGACTGACTCGTAAATCAAATTTTTGGGCACATGCCCTTCATCAGGATATATTTCAATTTTTTATACTCAAGTTACATCCATTTTAAATTTTTCATAATTATATGATTATGAAAAATTTAAAATGGATGTAACTTGAGTATAAAAAATTGAAATATATCCTGATGAAGGGCATGTGCCCAAAAATTTGATTTACGAGTCAGTTATTTGTTAGATAAATTAGTTTAAAATAAGGATCAGGACAGGGCCTTTATGAGTATAAATGACTATTTGGCTGCAATAAAAGTATACGGTACAAGTTTTAGGAACAAGTCTTATTAAAAGTTTCTTCTTACAGTTACAGAATGGAAGAACCAGAAACCTTAGTAGAATTACTACAGAAAGAATGGGATCCTGTTATAAACTGGATTGAAGATAGGTAAAACTGGTTAACATACTATGTTGATGTTTTGACCTACCAAAGGAGACTCAGATGGTCATAAATTATCTCCCCTTTCTATATCAAGCTATGGTTCCCCCCTATTCGTTATAAGCACAATTGATCATTTGATTTCCTGAGAATATTTAACTCCGGTTTTAAGCAATGATAAAACCTGGAAATTATTGTGACTGTGTACAGAATATACAACAAACTCAAATCTACAGGACTGATAACATGTATTGAAATTGATGTATTCAATGCAAACATTTAGTAATATATTCATTCTTCATGAGGTTAATGTCTTCACACTATACTTCTAAATAACGTATACTGTGAATTGCCTTTTCCAGCAGTTGATTGGCTACCACACACAGAACCTTGTAAAAGGTTCAGATATGAATGGTTATATGGAGTAATTGGAAAACGTGTTCGGTGGCCGTGCATCTGAACATTATCTAACTGATGTTTTTTAGAAATGTCATTTTTATGGCATTAGATATTACATTCAACCGTATTAAACATCTGACATTCTTAATTCAATTCAAAGACATTTCGAAGTTATTTATCTTCATGTTTTTTTAAGTAAATATTATTGTATATTACAGATATGATATTGATGTACCCGTGGTTGCAAACATCGTTACATGCCCAGACTTACCACAAGAAACTATAGCCTCATTAACCAAACATTTACAGTCCTACAGTGATTGGTCATTATTTGGTAGGTTGTATTATCATTATAGTTTAGTTTTTGGCAGAGAGATCAAGTGGACATTGCTCTTGACTACAGATACAATTGTTCTTGATTCAAATCTCAGTTGCGATACATGTCCATCTGAAATGTTTTCAGTGTTTCCCAGAGGTTGTCTCATGTATTGAGGTGTATCTTTTAGCTTCATACTCTATTCTGAAAGAACCAGAGTATCACAGGACCAGTCTGACAGATTCTTTGTATCACACAGCTGTCTCTTGCTCCCTAGTCAGAGGTTATTGGCTTGTCAAGCAGGAATAAAGATGGGTGACCAGACCACACAAACAGGACTGTTTTAGTCAAGCCCCAAAATACACACACTGTACTGGTTACAGATATTAATTAGCGATAGAGTGTGGCCCTCAAAGGGATGTCAAAGTTATGATACTGGCAGTGATACAAATATGCTACAGTCCTAAATTTTCCAACCAAAAAATCTTGATAAATAATGTACCGAAGTTACTATACATCCGACTTGTTATTTTCACTTTATGAATGTTTATATTGCTATTTTAAAAATGTATCATACCTCGACCACAGTTAGATCATTGATGTTGTATATTTCAGGATATAGTTATGCTGTTGAAGCTTTAAAGTCTGTAGTTTTGGTACTGGCCATGATGGATAAATTTATATCCGTAGAAAAAGCTGTGGCTTTATCACGCCTTGAACAAGAATTTCAAGTAAGTAGAATTCTCCTATACAAGTGTTGCTAATTAAATACTATTTGATTTCCACGGGTATTAACCTGATCATGACCTTTAGGCTAAGTTCTTTTGAAGAATGTATCGATGCATATGTGGGGAGCGGTGGCCTAGAGGTAGTGCGCACGCTTTGGGATCGAGAGGTCCCGGGTTCGATCCCCCTCTGGACCACTGGTTAAAATCTCTGAGCAAGACCCACAGCTCCACTCCACCATGGTGTAAAATGGTACCTGTGAGGGCAGTGTCTATTCCTGGGCGCCGCAGATCGATGTTGGCTGCCACACCACAGGAGAGAAATAGTCTCCCCAGGGAGACACGAGTGTAGGTTTCCATATGTAGCCCAATGACCAGGGGAGTTAAAATGTCAAAGGGTGCTTGAGCGGCCTAACAGCTGAAAAGAGCCCTAGAAAATTGGTAACTTGACTTTTTTTATATTGTTTTTATTATACCCCCGCAAACAAAGTTTGAAGGGGGTATACTGGAGTCACCATGTTGGTCTGTCGGTCTGTTGGTCTGTCGGTATGTTAGCATCGTGTCCGCTCTGCAACTTTGTCATTTCTTACTGGATTTTAAAATTGCATGGTACAAATGTTCACCACATCAAGACGGTGTGTCATGCGCAAGACCCAGGTCCCTATCTCAAAGGTCAAGGTCACACTTACAGGTCAAAGGTTATATAGTCATGCAAATCGTGTCCGCTCTGTAACTTTGTCATTTCTTACTGGATTTTAAAATTGCTTGGTACAAATGTTCACCACATCAAGACGGTGTGTCATGCGCAAATCCCAGGTCCCTACCTCAAAGGTCAAGGTCACACTTACAGGTCAAAGGTTATATATTCATGCAAATCGTGTCCGCTCTGTAACTTTGTCATTTCTTACTGGATTTTAAAATTGCTTAGTACAAATGTTCACCACATCAAGACGGTGTGTCATGCGCAAGACCCAGGTCCCTATCTCAAAGGTCAAGGTCACACTTACAGGTCAAAGGAAATGTAGTCATGCAAATCGTGTCCGCTCTGTAACTTTGTCATTTCTTACTGGATTTTAAAATTGCTTGGTACAAAGTCATGAATTTCAAACAGTTGATGCATATGATGTGTAATAATGTGTTACTTATTTTTTTCTTCATCAATTTTCACATTAGCCTTCAATCAAGGTGTTTTTCAATCTGTATACCAGCAGATTTCCATCAAATGTGTTGTTTAGACTATAATTTTAAATAATATTCCTGTGTCAAGGCGGTGCTGCTGGGATATGATTCATCACTCCTGTGATAGCTCTAGTTTTATATTTGTGTTTGTAATTTTGTTTGTGCATATTAGTGGAGTGTGAAGCACAATTTTTGTGTTTGCTGGTCCATTTGTTCATCAGAATTATTGGCCCAGCGCTGTATACCAGGGGTACTATTCCCCTGTGTAATTGGATTAGTTTTTTGAGGCCTAACATTCATCATTATTTTCAGACAGAGCACTGGGGGAATGTAGAATGGTACCATGATATTGATTTATTAGAGCTCAGATGTAGAGTATCTGCAGCAGCATTGTTTGTACACTGGTGTAACGAAACAGCAACAATTAAAAAGAAGTCAATGTTGGCATAGTATTTATTGTAAAATTTGTAAATAAATTGTAAAATTTATATGTTATTTATTATAATTCATGTCATTTTGTGCTTCATGTATGCTTTGCGATCACCCTTCTACCTAGGTCAACAATTAGTTTTGGTAATGTTGTAGAGGTCACAGTTTTGACTTAGTCTTCATAAACTTGGTCACAATATTTGTCCCTATGAATTCGAGGTCATGTTTGCGGGTCACTATTGTTTTATGCTCGGCTTTTCGACAAAAACAATTTAAGCTAATGGCATGACGAGATTGTCTGCGTCAGCATGGGTTAAATTTATTGTCAGAGTCATACTGACAAGGCAGATTACCATGTGACCTATATTTATTGAGTTATTCTGTCCTTGTTACTATCAAAAATGATAATGTTGAGTGTCCAGCACTCGTAGGCAGCACTCTTGTTTACCTTATCCTTTTTGGATATAAAATATACTGGTTGAACAAGAATGGTAATGTGAAAATGAATTTCATTTATTCAAGTTTCAACAATAATGACATCAACCTTTCATACATACAAGTTTTATATATACAAAATATAAATAAATCTGTAAATGCAGATGCATTACCATAGATATCACCATCAGCAGATCACAGTTAACATGATGATAGCAGAATTTATACTCTTAACAGGAAATTTCAGTTAATTCAAGAATAATCAATATAGATATACTTCATCTTAGACCAAGTGTCCATTGCCTATGAAAAGCCATTCATAGCACTTTCGAAGGGAGGTACCTGAATGAAGGCACTACATAGCTGTTCAAGTTTGGCAAAATATCCAAGGGTACTTTTCTACATTAGTACTGGAAAAATCTTTTGAAAATCGATTTTGACAATTTCGCAACATTTGGAAGCCAATTTTAATGGGTGTATTGCTTCCAATTTGTGCTAGCTTTGTTCATTTACATAGTGAAAATGAATGCAAATTGTTGTGCCATATCACAGTTCTTTGGTGGGTGAAATATTTGTATGAATTTATCATTAAACTCCCAGATTGAACCAAAACTGCTGACACATCAGTTTTATTTCACACCGCTCACGACGGACCTGTGTTCTTGTTCTCTACTGTTAACACACACACTGACACATATATACGTCTCTCTGTCTAGTATCCAGCACCTTGAAGAACCTCCAGATTGTCTATTTCATCTCGTAGATGATCAATCATAGTGTTTATCTCGGCAACACGTTCACGGTTACGTTTCACTTCCTGTTCATGATGTATGTTCTCTATCGTCACTTTCATCCAGTTATTGATACGTGTACAAACATCGTCTTCTTTGTTGTCTATTTTGAGTAAGTGGACATCGTGCGATGATGTCACAGCGTTAATAATAGTGTCTTTGTCCACAAACAACTGAAAAATCAAACAAATTGGATTTCATAAAAAATTGAGGACTGGTATAATAGAAAGGTTAATTTCTTTGATGGATCATTATCCTGCACACATTTTACTTTAGTAACACAAAAGTGGCACACACTATAATAACATGTCTAGTCCTAAGTCGTAAAATGAACTAACAGTTAAAGAAAAGGCCCAATAAAAGTTTTTACAACTTGAAGAACAAATAACCACGAAATATTATTATAACTTTAAAATGCAATTATTAAAAGGGATCAAATCATGCAGTGAAAATTCACATAAGTATCACTAGGACTATAGTATTCCACAAATTTCACCATATACATCTATGTAACAAGGGTAAATGTAACACTGCAAACTTGTTTTTGAATTTCATTGAAGTAGGCATTTGACTCCGGATTTACAGTTATTTTAAAACTTACATTTCTCAAGTCTTCTGATATTTCATCGTCCAGTTCATTCTTGACAAACTTCTCCAATGTAACAATTGCGATCTCCAACATTCGTTCATGATGGTTGTTCTCTAGATCACGACATTGTGAGAGATAACCTTGTACATTCTCAATGAACGTTGATCCCATGTCTTGTAGATTACGCTCAAACTCTTTGATAATTTCCTGCAGGGAGAGACAAGAACCAGAATAAGTTATTGACACAAAAACGCATCTCTCCAACAAAGGGCAATAACTCTGACACATTTTTGACCGAAATTCCGAATCATACTAAACTAGGCTGCTATAGTTAAACATCTATGTTATGTATGATCATTTACTTTTATCAAAAAGTTTGCATTGTAAATCAGCTACCCCAGATAAATATTTTAGTAAATTAACCATTCATGTACTAAGTATTCACATGACATTTCAATGAACTCTTACCAATTGGAATTGTTATAGAGAGCAAATGCAGACCAAATGTGACATCCATTCATAATATCACTGGCTTTGAATGACAAGGTTGTAAGTTCTACTGACTGATAAGACCGATACATATTTGACATCTGCATAAGGCGCTTCTTATGAGCCAATTTTCATGAAAATTGGAACTTGTCATGTTGACCACACTGGAGTTGATATAGCTTGTTTTTGCATAAGTAAAAAGTAATTTGGAGACCGTTTTTTCTTGTTGTCTCAAAATATTGATTTTGAACTTAAGACCTTTTTCAAAGCCAGCGATATGCTCATGAAAAGTTTTGTGTAATGAGCATGCTACATGCATATATCCAAGCATAAAGGCTATGGACAAGTTTATATTAACAAACTGTAAGAAACAATCTTGCACATACCTCAAATTGATCAACAAGTTGTAGTTCCAGCCCCATCAATTTATCCCAGAGTTCTGTGACTTCTTTGTTATAATCTTTCACTTTTTGATCCATCAGATTATTGTCTGTAATATGGTTCAACTCTGCAAACACCTACAACAAACATACAGTATTTTCATGAGAATGCTTGATCATGTTGGTTGGTTCTCAGACTTTTGTAGCCGTAATATCATCACAGGTACTTTGTCTTGTTGTTTTACAAATAACAAACTGTTTAATCCCGATGTATTCGTTAGTTAATATCACTTTCTCAAGAAAAGCAATAGCCATAGGAAACAGTTCTATGTTATTTTCATCAAATGTTATTTGTTATAAGTCTTTATAGTGTTTATTGTTTCAGTCTATGAATGTCTACAAAGCATTTTTAATATATACCATTTTTTGTTATCATTAATGTTATCAAGACTTTAAATTTTAGTGTATGTTGAAGATTTTGTAAATGCTTCAAAAATGATCAAACAGTACCCAGATGGATGATAACGAGGGAAATATAAGGAGCTTTGGATCAGACAGGATACTGGTAATAACCAAGGAAATCAAATAATTCAAATCTTACCCTTTTCTTCATGTTCATAAAGTTCTCTATGTATGCTGTGGCAGCATCTTTGTTTTCTGTTTTAGCTTCCTCTGCACATTCCCAGAATTGGTTGACTTCTTCTTGTCGCTTGTCGTTCTCTTGTAAACCATAGTCAAATATCTGCTTACAAATATTGACAAATTTCTCTCGAAATGTAAGAATCAGTTAAGGAGTAATATGTGAAATAAGTACAACATTTAAAAAGAATAAAAGTTTTTTTTCAAATCTGTGTGAAGTGAAATAAATGTAGAAGTCTTTGAAAGTGTACAGTAGACACAGTTGAAAACGAACCAGCACTTTGAATAGCCATTAGGTGAAGGTTAACAAGTTCATTCAATGCCTCGACCCACTATTTTCAAATCTAGCAACACGTATCATTAATGAATTTGTTTTCCCTAATGATTTGATCCATGGCCTCACCTATCATATTCCCATCTTTCACATAACCACACATGATGTACATAATCCAACTACCAGTACCTGATAGTCTCTTGGGCAGACGTATTAGGTATCTATGAAGTAAAGGGTTAAGCAATGATAGTAAAAAACTGAAAGTTACAGGAACGAGGAGACATGCATGATGTAATGATTTATATATAAAGGATATAACATGACAAGTTCATCCACTCCTGGCATCTCCTTCAACTTCTTGCCTTCAGTATCATCAGCATACATTCCTTCAAACAAGTCAGGACCATTCAATCCATCCACATATGCTTCCTGAAATGTTTACATCTTCGGTATTAGCAAAACAATACATAGATACTTACAAAGTCGTAACAGAATTCAAAGAAAATAAATATAAGATGTCAAATCATGAACTACTAAATCGCAAAAAAAAGATTAATGGTTTTTTAATGCACAAAGTGGCACGTACAGACTTATAAAAATCCTGAAAATGTTTTGAATATCATAGAAAAAATAAACAAGAGGGCCATGATGGCCCTGTATCGCTCACCTGTGTACACTCGCCCTAAAAAGACTACTAGGAGATGCTACACACCAAATATGTAAGCTAATTTGACCCCCAGGGTCATTATTTGAGCAAACTTGGTATGACAAACATTCTGACCAAGTTTCATGAAGATCAAGCTTCAAATGTGCCCCCTGGAGTGTAAACAAGGATTTTCTAAGATATGACCGGATGACCTAGTTTTTGACCCCACGTGACCTATATTCGAACTTGACCTAGATATCATTGATACAAACATTCTGACCAAGTTTCATGAAGATCAAGCTTCAAATGTGACCTCTAGAGTGTAAACAAGAATTTTCTAAGATTTGACCTGGTGACCTAGTTTTTGACCCCACATGACCCATATACGAACTTGACCTAGATATCATTGAGACAAACATTCTGACCAAGTTTCATGAAGATCAAGCTTCAAATGTGACCTCTAGAGTGTAACCAAGGATTTTCTAAGATTTGACCCGGTGACCTAGTTTTTGACCTCACGTGACCCACATTCAAACTTGACCTATATATCACTGAGACAAACATTCTGACCAAGTTTCATGAAGATCAAGCTTCAAATGTGCCCCCTGGAGTGTAAACAAGGATTTTCTAAGATTTGACCGGATGACCTAGTTTTTGACCCCACGTGACCTATATTCGAACTTGACCTAGATATCATTGATACAAACATTCTGACCAAGTTTCATGAAGATCAAGCTTCAAATGTGACCTCTAGAGTGTAAACAAGAATTTTCTAAGATTTGACCTGGTGACCTAGTTTTTGACCCCACATGACCCATATACGAACTTGACCTAGATATCATTGAGACAAACATTCTGACCAAGTTTCATGAAGATTGAGTCCAAAATGTGACCTCTAGAGTGTAAACAAACTAATTGTGAACGGACGACGGACGACGGACGACGGACGACGTACGACGGACATCCATCGATCCTAATAGCTCACCATGACCACTTCGTGGTCAGGTGAGCTAAAAAAGCAGGCTGTTTACGGACAATAAAAATAATGAAATTCAAGAAATATCCTGATATTTTGGAAAAGCCTGAAATTCAGGAAAAGTCCTTAAAACTCACCCATTCCTTATCATAAATGCTCTACTTACCCTGTATGTGCCTTCCTCAATCTCTTTCTTTGCTTCCTCATCTTCCTTCATTTCTGCTTGTCTCTCATTATGCAACATTTCTTCTATCAACAAATGATATCTCTCTGTAGCTGCAGTTCTCTACAAATACAACATTGTATGTAAGCAGGGGTGTAAATTTTCCAGATTATTCCAGATTTACATATCCTGAAAGAACCATGGTTTCTGACCAAAATAAAAGTTATTTGATGACAATATTTTGAGAAATGGCAAAGTTATGGTTGATTTAGTATGTTTTGAAGGAATTTATCAATAACAACTGCTTTTGATAAGGAAACAATACGGTTGAAGGCCTCTGGTTTGTCAAAAATGATTGATCACATATGAATTTCCTGATTTTATATTAGGCTCTGTCGACACCCCAGATGTACGACTAAAACAAAACTAATTCATGTTACTGTATCACAGGTAAAGAAATATTGGCAATTTCTTTCAAACACTATTAATATTATATCAAACTTTTCCTTTAATGTAAATTTTGACCAACAAAAAAAAGCTAAAAACAATTGCCTGTATTTCTACACTCTAAATTTGAGAAATTCAATATTTACTAAAATTTTGACCCGAAAAAAAGGTATTTTAATTATTCAGCATCCCTGATCAAATAAATGTGACAGAAAAATAAATTAAAAACAACACTATCCTTTTTTGTTGAGGAAGGAGCTAGATACTAAACAAGATATCACAGTGTTTGCTTCTCCTTCTGTTTCGAATCACTGTAATTATCTGAGAAGCAGCAAATAAATTGTACTTACTGATTGTTCATCAATCAATCTGTAGTCGAGGAAGTCTATTGATGAGATATAAGCTATCGCGTATGGCTTATAATCTGACTGTTCACAGAATGGGTTTCCGTTCAAGTTCAACGTTCTCAGCTTCTTGAATCTTCTTAAATACACAACCTGTAATTGAGTAAAGCTAGTTTAGAGGTTACAAATAGTGTATGCTAGAAAGAATTACTTCATCTTAGAAAATTGAGAAAATAACAAAATGTCTTAAGAGTTTGTAAGTAAGATATTACAAAATAATATTAAAAATAAGTATAAAATAGTGTGATATTTAAAAAAAAACTTAGAAAATACAGAACATAGCCAAACATCTTAGCGTTTGTAAGTTACTGTATATACATTGTAAAAAATAAAGAGAAAATTGAAAATTGAATTAATTGAAACTAATTGAATTAATTGAACTAATACAATAACATGAAGTATGCAACTAAAACATCATGTGAAGTTTAAATTACTACTTTGAATGGACAACTAAAGTGTTAAATAACTAATTCACTCATACTTGTGTTACATCAGTTGTATAATACATTACCGGGTTCATTCATTTTTCAGAGCTAAACTGTAAGTCTAATCAGGACAACCCGGCCTCTGGTATATGAAATATTTTGTACTTCTAATCACATTTTATAGTGATGAGTGTAATAAGTAAAATATGGCAAATTGTTTATAATGTTGTCTTACATTTTCTAAGTCTGTGAGATTGTTATTGCCGAGTGAGAATACATGAAGATCTGTGAGTTTGTCCATGTTTTCAATACGAGAAATCCTGTTGTTATATAAGGTTAGATCCTGTAACTTTGTTAGTTTGTCCAATCCTTCAATCATTTCGATGTTGTTGAATGATAGATCTGTATGAAACACAAAAGGAAGAAAATATTATATATTTTTTATGAGCTCAGAGCAAACAAAATTTAACAGTTTAACTAACAAGGAATAGGTAAGTTTACTTTAACAAATTGATCAATGAAAATTGATAATAATTACAATTCAAAGGAATAACTAGAAATCAGTTGAATCTCCTTCATAAGTTATGAAGGAGATTCAAATGATTAACTATAGGACTAGAAATCAATTGGTGTTCAGAGACATCATTGCAAATAATGTTATAATCATTTAATGAAATTGCATCTAAGTCAGAATTGATATTCAATGAGGTAGATGTTAAAACTTCTGAAAATTGGACTCTTAATGATAATGTCTCTGAAACCCGGAATTCAAAGAAAACTCAACTTGTTACTATATTTGTACAGGAAGTCATCTGTAATAGAATATAATGGATCTTTAACAATAATAACAAGAATACCTCACCTAACCAGACCAGGTTTACTAGTTCATCAAGGCCTTTAATCTTTTCAATGATGTTGTTGTCCAACTGAAGTTTGGTAAGGTTGGCAAAACTCCACAAGTTGTCAATTTCTAGGACATCTGAAGGAAAAAACAAATAACTCACTGTAATGAAACATAAATCATGGCTATAAAAACTGAAAATGAACTAGGTTTTACCTAAAAACTGAAGTTGTATTAATGAATTATTTCTACATAATATAAATATGTTGAGTGTTAACAGCAGTGTTTACAAAAAAGCTATTACATCTTTCCTAACTTACAAACCTTGCTTACAAAACAAGCACATAATCAGAATCAATGTTTTTCTTTTAATCAATAAATGATGAATAGTATAAAACAAAATGTCAGATAAACATGTTGTAGTCTTTTATTCCAGGAAAAAAATTTTCTCAAAAGCATACTATTGCTGAAATGCGAAATTGTTTATAAATATTTTTTTCCAAAAAATACTTGTTCTGAGTCAGCACATTGTATGAATATGAAATTACTTTTGAACTCCAGTCTAAGTGCAGTTACATCACCAAAGTCAATGCCTTCAGCTTTTGCAATTTTGCCTGCTTCATCCTTAGGTCCTTGTTCTTCAACTGCCTTTTGGAGCATATCTTCGTCAATAACTGACGGCTCCACTGTGTCATACAGACGACTCATTCTGCTTGTGTGTCTGTGTACTTCGCTATGTTAAAACTGTAACATAAGTAAAAGAAAGTATTTTCTATGTTGGTATTTTTGCATTACAATAACATCCATTTTCACAATTTAATGTAGAATTGTAGTGATGCTACCCTGATACTTTTTATTGTCATGTCACTACCTCGAGCCATTGGTGATTTACATGTAGCTAGATGGTATGCTAGTCATACTGGAAGTCAGGGTTCAATCTTTGGTAGTTCCTCTGGCTTTTCATTGCCTAGTTTACTCCAAATGAAATGGTGCCAGAAGTGTATGCAGACATAAATGTAGAAGCATGTAGTATAGGGACAAACAAATTTATAAAGTAATGGAATTGAGAGTACATAAACAGTAAAACAACTACAGGTCATGTCTAACCCTGTCATTCCTCCGCCCTGCACGGACACCTTGACGGTAAAATCTCTTGTATTTCCCCGGAGCCTGACTTCTAAATATTGTCCCAGAGTATTAGATGGAAGCTTATACACAGGTTGGGGCCATATATGGTTGCAACTAACTGCTGCATCATTTTGTGATTAAGAATTTATATAAGCAATGACAACACATTCACCCAGTGTACTTAGCATTTAAACACTTAAAAAGTCCATAAATTATTTTGTATCACAAAAATGAAATTGAATTCGATGTGACTATTCTTCACCGTTCACCTGTTTTAAGTGTTTAGTGAAAATCAACGGACTACACTGACATTCTGGCATGTTAATTGGAACAAATGAAGCAACTGATACTGCATCGAAATAATAATTTAACACATGTTTGTGTCATATTAACTTTCAACTTACAACAAGGTGTTTTAATTCGTCCAAAACAAAATATCCCAAGAACGGGAACCTGTCGTTCTTCGTTGTTGCTTGGATAATGTAAACTTCCGGTTAACTAACGTATTCTAAAACCGACACCGTACCGTACATCCCGTACCCCTCGCAGTAATTACCTCCCCTTGTTACACCGGTACATATAGCTCTTAATACCAAAAATAACATAATAATGACACATATTACTGTATGCAAACTACAATAATGATGGAATAACTGCGTTTCAGAAATTCTTGTGGCGAAGTTATACATAATTAAGTAGCAAGTCAGCAACAGTAAACAAAAAATCATAGTAGGCATATATTTTATAATTTTCCTGACACTACGAATAAAACCATGTCGTCTCTGATCTAACATGCCTCTAAATACTGGAACTGATTACACAGAAGCTGGGTAACATGTTCATCCTGGTGACTCATCGACCCACTGGTCCGGATACCACCTTACGTGCTGCACAAGTCATTATATCAAACAATAAGGAGATGGCTGATATAGACTTACCTGTTGTCCACTCATATTCCATTGAAATAATATTATATAAAATTATAATAAACACTCACTCACTCACTCACTCACTCACTCAATCACTCAATCACTCAATCACTCACTCTTCGTGTACAGTTGAACTGTGTCGTTCTGGAAAGTAGACACTTTGACTCCATTCCATGTAGCATGCAAGGCGTGAAATAAAACGAACCGTGCTCAATAAAGATCGAATTTGTTCGTTTAGATAAGCTTACACCAGATTGAATACTGGATGAACATGCGATGGAAAATTATTGTCACACGTGAAAGTGTGTGAACAGTATTATAAAAAAGTACATTTTGTAATATTATAATGACTGCGCTTTTATTCATTTCCACAATATGCAATATCACGATCTTTCTTACGTATGATATTTAAAATCAGATCATTTTGTCGGTCAATACATGTGTACGCTTTCCATTAGATATTCCCTTCAATACATTCTGTTTGAGTGAAAAGAACGTGTGTTGTCTACCGGTACCGCAACGAAAATTAATTCCGCATTGTATCATTTGACAGAACACTAAATACAAATTAATTATTGAGAACATTTATATGGTGTATTGAAAACGTGTTTTCGGGGATATATACATTTTATTTCATTTTTATTCGCAATTTGTTGGTCGATCTATAATGGAGGTTAAGGAATCGAACGGTAACCCTGGATTTGAAAATACTCCAGAGAAGACTCAGCTACTATCAAACAGTCTAGAAGACACAGAAGACATTCACGGGTATTACAACTCTGTTGAAGTTCCAACAGACAAACCACAGCGTCGTGTGAAAGTTCCATCACGTCTGAGAAGTATTCTGTTACTGGCAGCATGTTTCTTCATGCAGATGGCAACTTTTGGATTAAACCCGGCTTATAGTATTATCTACGTTGAACTAATAGAAGTATTTCAAAGCTCACGGGCAGTAGCAGCATTGGTACTGAGCTTCTACAATGGAATAGCACTTGGTACGTTTTGAGCATTTTATTTTGTTTTCGAAATTAAAATGCCTTTATTTGCCTGTCAGTTTTCTGCTGAAATATGACAGGCATGCGAGTGCCGTATTGACCCTTATTGAACCTTATTGCAATAACATATTTTATGTCAACCTAACATATTCATGATATTATAACCGGTGTTATTGTAAAATGCATATATAAATATATGATGTTGTACAACTTCCACTGTATTGTATGGAGCATTAGGATGTAAATTATTTCTCTATTGCATAGATAGGACTTATTTGGAGCAAAACATGGTCATATCTGCTAACCAACAGGCCTAAGAAATTGTATCACAAACGACAGTTTTTACTTCCCCATTTTTCATCCATTCAATATATAGTAATAGTATGTCTAATGAATGAGTGAAAAATTGTGGAAATTAAACTCGTTTTTGTGATATAGTGTCTTAGGCCTATGGCTAACCACACGTATACAATAGTTTTGAGAAATGGCGCAATTTTAAAATGATCCACACAAACCTATATACTTTCCATTGTTTCAGGAGGTGGAGTATTGATGTCAAGGTTTATCACCAAGTATGATGCTGGTGTATGTATCATGGTGGCATCCAGTGTCGGGTTTCTGTCTATGGCCAGTGCAAGTCTAGCACCAAACATAGGATCAGTGATCGTGCTGTTTGGTATTATACCTGGACTGTGTGCCAGTGTCAACGTTCTTACAGCCTCCTCATTGGTTAGCTGGTTCTTTGTCAACAACCGGAAGTCAGCACTGAGTGCTCTAACTGTTGGTCCTTCGCTTGGTCAGACGTTTATACCGTATGTTACCACAACATTTATACAGATGTATGGCTGGAATGGATGTATTTTGCTAATAAGCGCCATATTTGTGTTTAACTGTGTACCATGCGGATTGATAGTGTATATGAGCAAAGATTACTACCGGAAGCCGGATATCAGTGTCACTTCAACACCACAGTCATCTTTACGGAGCTTTCTTTCGGACAAAGCTTTTGTGCTTTATCTATTTATATTGTGCTTAACAATTTTATTTGGACCGGTTGAACAGTGGTTTGTTGCGGATCTTGTTGTTATGAAGGGATTTGGGATCGACGCTGGTGCCGTGCTTCTATCAATAAACGGAGCAGTAGGTCTTGTTTCAAAAGTAATGTCATCTAGTATGTTCAAAATATTTCCTAAAACACGACCTGAAATACCTATGACTTTTGCGTATGTATTTTGGGGTATAAGTCATTTTACAATTGTGATTTCGCCGGTATATTGGGGAATGATTTTAAGTATCATATTTAGAGGTTACTTTGCCGGCATTGTATATGCATGTGTTCCTAACTTGAGATTAGAACTCCGTGGTGCTGACTTGTTTCAGCAAACAGTTGCGATCTCAAATCTGGTATCCGGAGTGAACAGTGTGCTCGGTGGAACATTCGGGGGTTATATCACTGACGTATCTGGATCATATAATCTGATATTCTATATTGCTGCAGCGTCTTGTGTTCTTTGTTTCCTAAACATGCTTATAATATCTACACTCTTAAAACGACGCAGAAAGTCCAATGGTTATGATGCGTTATAGCGATTCTGGTAAGTGCATATTCTTATATTGGTACCAAAACTCTAAAGATTCTATCAAACTGCTATTGGCCAGGAAGCCTTAGAATAAATTACGAATAGGAAATGTAAATTACGAACATTTGTCTAGGACCATATTAAACATATATTCCTAAATCTAATTTTGCTTATACATTTGTACTTCTATGTTATGTATGTGGGCATCGTTTGTCTCCAGGAAGCATCACACTTGCAGTGTGTTGTAATGCGATGGATGTCGTTTTGATCACTTCATTTTGTCACAATAACAGCATAGAGCACAAACAAGGTTTTACAGCATTTTTGTTCACATGAACAAAATAATAAATTAAGTTTCTGACGTGGGACAAAACGCACGGAGAATTTATATCTGATTAAAGTCATCACACACAGCCTTTTATACAATGTAACCGACACAGTGACAAGTCTTGAAGATCCCCTGTCTACAACCGTAACAAATGTGATACGATTATGCTCGGGGTCACTATCATTGTGATGTCAGAAACTGTCTCTGCCGTCAAGTAAAAAATACAAATATATCGATGGCTTAGGATTAGAATGTCGTAATTACAAACTCGATCATTTGAAAAAAGAAGAACAAACTGTCCGAAAATTACTCTTGATGTATGATAAAACGAGCGGTTTGGTCAACATGACAATTTCCGAATTCCATGAAAATAGGCTCATAAGATGCGCCATGTGATGCTGATTTTAAATATGTATCAGTCTTATATGGTCGTATGTACTTACTTACGACCTTCTCATTCTAAACCAGCGATATGTAATATCAGAATGTCCTATTATTATTAATGAATTTCATTCACATAATAGTATGTAGTATCACGTTCTGCGGTTACATAATCGAGTTCATGTATAAGGTCATAGTTATTAATTCATTTACACGGTGTTTTAAATTTGTTCCCAGATCTAGATGTTGTAAAATTTTATGTTTGTTCATAATAAAAAAAATTACTAGAGCATATTAACCATAGAATGTTCACAAAATGGTTGACAACGACTCTTACAATTATCACGGATATGAGAATAATGAAGAAAAGGCAAAGATATTGTCAAATAGTGAAACCACAAGTTCTTTAGGATTTTCAAAAACTTTCGATGCTCCTCAACAAGAGCCATGTTCTGTGAAAGTTCCATCAAAGGCAAGAAAACTTTTGGTGATGTTCGCTTGTTTCTTCATACACCTGACGACATTTGGACTGAGTGTGGCGTATGGTATAATATTCGTGGAATTAATAGAAGTATTTGGAAGTTCAAGAGCTGTTGCTGCTTTGGTATTGAGCTTCTATTTCGGATTCTCTTTAGGTAATTTGTTGTTTATTATTTATCAACCAACTTTGGTATGTTGGATGAATTTTAGCTTTCGTACCTATTATTATGGAGTTATTCTAGACACTTGCAATTATATTGTAATTACATTGCTTTTTTGCTTTAATCATTACTAAGCGGGCGCTGGCTAAGAATGAGAAGTTCGTACCGGTAACTACAAAATCAATATTTTGTGAAAACAAGAAACTATGCCAATCACTCATTACCTATGGTAATGCAAGCGTTTTCAAGTTCATTTTTGTCAACGACAAGGCTCATAAGGGCCTTATGACATAAACTTCAAATACTCATTTGTCTTATAAAGTCGTCCTTCTCATTCTAAGCCAGCGATTTGTACCACGTGCCTAATCTTGCTATTTGGCCCGTTAGAGCCCACAAGTTCATGGGTTACACCAAAATCTAATGGTTATTTGATACATGTTTTGATGTGAACATTGCGAATGATATAGAGGGGTTTAGGATTGGCTCGTGTTTGTCCGATGGCTAATGTTTCATCTTGTGGCAACTCCCTTTGTTTACTTTTATTACATAAAGGTGTGTGGTTGTTTTTCAGGTGGTGGTGTCTTAATGTCACGGCTGATTATGAAATACGATGTCGGTGTATGTATGATGGTCGCAGCTACGATCGGATTTTTGTCCATGGCCAGTGCTAGTTTTTCACCAAATATATGGACAGTCATTGTACTGATGGGTATCATACCCGGACTGTGTGCTAGTGTTAACATACTGAGTGCATACACCGTGGTGAGTTGGTTCTTTAAAGAGGACAGGAGAATTGCTTTGAGTGTTCTCACCGTCGGCGCTTCACTCGGACAGACTTTTATACCATACGTAACAAGTGCTCTAATTCTGGAATACAATTGGAACGGTACAATAGTAATACTAAGCTCAATGTTTGTGTTTAACTGTGTACCATGTGGCCTTATCATCTATACCTCTAGAGACTATTACTTCAAGCCCAGTACAACCGTCACAAAGACAGCACAGTCGTCTTTACGAAGTATTGTATCAGATCGAGCGTTTATGGTGTTTCTCCCGATGCTATGTATCACCATTTTCTTTGGACCAGTGGAGCAATGGTTCGGGGCTGATCTTACTGTTGTTAAAGGTTTTGGTGTTGAATCTGCTGCAATACTCCTTTCTTTAAACGGTGTTTTTGGTCTTGTGGCAAGGACTTTTACCTCCATTATGTTCAAAGTATTTCCAAAGACGCGACCCGAAATACATATCACATATGCATACGCAATGTGGGGGATAGGTCACGTCACAGTTGTGGCAGCGCCGGTATTTTGGGGTATGATAATAGGTATGATTATAAGAGGGTATGCGGTAGGAATAATATTTGCTTGTTTGCCTAGTCTTCAATTAGAGCTTCGAGGATCTGATTTATTTCCACAAACTGTAGCGATATCTAACTTAATTAGTGGAGTGAGCAATGTACTGGGAGGTTTGTTTGGCGGATACCTCACAGATATTACTGGTTCTTATAACCTTATTTTCTACATTGCTGCTGGTGCTGCTGCCGTCTGTGTTGTTATGATGTTGATAATAACTGCCATACTAAAATGGCGAAAACAACCAAAAGGCTATGAACAAATATAATTTTTATTTCTTTATCACTTTTAACTCAACACGTACATTTTTCTCATTTATGAACTCTTTTATCAACTGATTTCTCTTGAAATTTGGAATTCGAATAAATAAATAAATAACTTATTGACCAGTGTCTTCCTGAATTTTTGTTTAAAAAAGTGTCGACAGTAAGTTGAAAATATTTCCGAAACACCTATATGCTCTATTTATCACTGTAGAATCAATTCTACGCATTTGGTTTAACACATCTTTGACATCGAGAGCATACGTATATATATTTCCTGAATACTATCTTTGAAAGTTCGCATATTGCCTGTTTCAGTGCCAGTTAGTTATGCGCTGCTGTTGTCGATTTGTGTGTCACATGTGGTACAAATCGTTCCAGAAATTGTCTCATATATAGTGACCAGTATCATCTTCGGACCAGAGAAGCGTTTCCCATCACGTGGTCTTCATACATGTTTGCTGCTCATTCTTTGATCACTCATGTGTATTAAACTTTGCCAATATAATGTGAACGTAGATTAAAAAAACGTACACATAGTACGTCAAATATCATTCATGATCTAGAAATAATTTTTACTTCCAATAATTCGTTTGTTTTTTTATATCACCCAAACAGGACAATATCAGTTACATAATCCTGACAATGATCCAAAGTAAATGGCATTATGCTATATCGTTGTAATGACTGATTCCCCAAAAAATAATACGTGTAATATATTAGTTTTAATTTTGTAACTATGGATGCTTACAGCCTGTCTTAATTAAGAACTCGAGGATATCATTGACGCATATGAATATATAGACAAACCCACTTTGAGAAGGACAAAACATAAACAGCATTCACCACACACTTATGTCTGAATTTTGACAGGGTTGTCTGAATTTAAGAACTAGTACATGTAATAAATTACTTTACCTTTGCCATCATCCATGAACAAACACATACAGTACCAGAGCGACCTATCCTTGCTAATGAATTTCATTATACATTGAAATATGCAATCTCACGATTGTTATTCACATAAATTTGTGACCAGTAGCTTTACAGGCCTTATAATGTACGTATACGCAGTCTAATGATATTGGCTTTCCTTACACGATATTCTTTGATAAATTGACATCGATTTTCAATTGTTCAATGTTTCAAACGGGAATAAAATACGTGAGAACCTTAGAATGATCTCAAAATGGTTGACAACGAATCGTATAATTACCATGGATATGAAACAAATGAAGACAAGGCGAGGATATTGTCTAACAGTGAAACCATGGCACGATCGTCAAGTTCCTTTGAGTTTTCGAGTACTGTCGATGCTATTCCAAACGAGGCACCAAGTGCTGAGAGAGTTCCATCACGGACGAGAAAGGTTTTTGTTATGTTTGCTTGTTTCTTCATACAGCTCGGGACATTTGGTCTGAGTGTGGCGTATGGTATAATATACGTAGAGCTAATTGAGGAATTTGGAAGTTCAAGAGCTGTTGCTGCTTTGGTATTGAGCTTTTACATAGGATTCTCTTTAGGTATTGTTGTTTTAATTGTTCAATATTTTAACCTACTTAGTTTACTATTTATTGAGTAATACTTGAACAGTATGTCAAGTCTATGAAGGTCAATTCCTAAAATATTAATAATTAATCCAGCAGTGATATCACTTTGTCTGACTTTCAACAATTATTAGACGTAGGCCTAGTTGGGCTTTTAAATCCACTAAATGGCAGTTCAAGTAATAACTATTTCACATGACTATCTAGACACTTTTGTGGTCTGATGGGGTCAAATTAAAAACATTTTTTTTGCAACGGTCTTATGGTTTCTGATATTGCCGGATGGTCTATAAATGCACACGTACTGTGTCTGTTGTCACATTTCGCGACGCACTTGTACATGTGTATTCAGCGTTGATAGCCATATCCACCAAATACGGGTGCGATGTAATACTATCTTATCTGGTGTTGCTGGCTTAGTCGAGAGTTCAAATGCGTTTGTACTTCAAAATACCGGTACCGCCTTATAGTATAGATTCGTACCTTACATTAGGTGCAAATTATTTCATGACAAATTTTCCCATTTGTCCCTTGTACTATTTTCAGGCGGTGGGGTATTGATGTCACGACTGATTATGAAGTACGACGTCGGTTTATGTATGATCATTGCATCAACGCTTGGATTTATTTCAATGGCTAGTGCTAGCTTATCACAAAATATATGGACAGTCATAGTACTAATGGGTATCATACCCGGACTGTGTGCTAGTGTTAACACGTTGTGTTCATACACTGTAGTCAGTTGGTTCTTTCTAGAGGACAGAAGAATAGCTTTGAGTGTTCTAACGGTTGGCTCTTCACTCGGACAGACTTTTATACCATACCTAACAAGTGCTTTCATTCTAGAATATAACTGGAACGGTACCATAATGTTACTTAGCTCCATGTTTGTGTTTAACTGTGTACCATGTGGACTTATCATCTATACCTCTAGAGACTATTACTTCAAGCCCAGTACAACCGTCACAAAGACAGCACAGTCGTCTTTACGAAGTATTGTGTCAGATAGTGCGTTTATGGTGTTTCTCCCGATGTTGGCCCTAACCATTTTCTTCGGACCAGTTGAACAGTGGTTCGGGGCAGATCTAGCTGTTCTTAAAGGCTTCGGTGTTGAATCTGGAGCGATACTTCTTTCTTTAAATGGTGCATTTGGTCTTGTAGCAAGAGTAATAACGTCAATAATGTTCAAAGTATTTCCAAAGACGCGACCCGAAATACACATCACATATGCATACGTATTATGGGCCATTGGTCATGTTGCGATCGTGGCATCGCCAGTATTTTGGGGTATGATTTTAAGTATGGTAATAAGAGGGTATGCAGCCGGAATCATGTTTGCTTGTTTGCCCAGTCTACAACTAGAGCTTAGAGGCTCCGATTTATTCCCACAAACATTTGCTATAACAAACTTGATAACCGGGGTCAGTAATGTCGTCGGGGGACTATTTGGAGGCTACATCACAGATATTACTGGTTCTTACGACCTCATTTTCTACATTGCTGCCGGATCTGCTGTCGTCTGCACCATTATGATGTTGATAATAACCGCAATTCTGAAATGGAGAAAACGAACAAAAGGCTATGAACAAATCTAATTTTGTATCTATAACTTTAACATATTATAGCTTAGTTATGTTGCTTAAAATTTAACAAGTATGTTTTCTTACTTTTTGGTGTTATTTTTATTCGGATTTAGGCACTTGCAAGTCAATTTAAGCCACATCCCACCAGCCACCCGGTGGAATGGGGGAGGAGGGGGTCCGTGATTTACCTTTCCTATATCCTGCGTAGTGCGTGTTTCGGGCTATATCGCCGGGTTAGAATGAGAAGGTCGCAAGTACTACAAACGATGAAGGTCGTAAGTACGTATTTGAAATTTGCATCACAAGCCTATTTTCATAAAAATACGAAATGTCATGTTGACGAAACTGAAGTTCAAAAAGCTTGTTTTCCACAAGTAAAGACTAGTTTTCAGACAGATTTATTTTAGTTTTTCTCAAAATAGCGGTTCTGTACTAACAACCTTCTCATTCTAAGCCAGCGATATAGCCGTGATTATTTCACTTCACTCTATCGCGGGGATATTCGCGGGAGTTCCATACTGTGACCCTGGAATGCGGGTACTTATTTTTACCATTTTCAGTCCTATATACATGTACTAGGCTCCCGACATTAACCTAATGTTCCTGGGCCGCATTCTTAACAGTAGGTAACATTACGTATCCACAACATCATGTTTTCGTATAAAGGTAAGACCGACCTAGTATTCGAACCTGGATCTCTCGGCGCACTAAAAACTTGACCACTGGTGCGACTATAATTACATGTTCCCATAATTTAATTAGATTATGTTTTGATAAATATATTAATTATGAATGGGTAGCCTTCTAAAAATGGCAAATTATTTTCGGGTTAAAATGAGTTCGGGATTATATATCTTTCGGTGAGCACGAAACTATCACTCGAGTGATCAAAGTTCAATGGGCCCATGATGGACCGGTCAACCACGGTATTTTCAAGTTCCCGTTTGTCAACATCATGTCATGGTAACTTTTTCATACTAGTAATACTGCTTGTAAGTTTGTACTGACTGTTTAAATAATTCGTGTACTGTGTCCGCTTATATGAAGACATATGAAACATGCGGCGTCAAAATATCAATATAAAAAACGTAATGGATCAAGAGAACAATAAAACACGATGCATGTATAATAATATTAACAAATGATGACATGTACGATATTCATAATGTATAAACTATGCATGCGTTGTACAATTTATTCTGTCTTTTACTGTTGCATCTAAAATCAAGTTGTTCAATAGGCCTATAGCCATACATATGATCATTTTGTATTTGTATAAATCATTTAGTGAAACAGAGATGATAATCGTATTATTGAACACTAATACTAGAGTATAAATGCACTTGACTAGATTTAGGAAGTAAGCGTACGTTGACTTACTACCTTTGAATTATTAACCGTAGCCATGGGTTCAATTAATGAGTGGCACTAGTCTATATGGCTATAATAAATTTGACATAATAAAATCACAATGATCAATGTGATCCTTATTAGATTATCGTACGAGGCCTTGTAGTAGATCATACGTATGGCGATGTCTAATCTAACGACATTATATTGAAGTGTTGAGACGTAGAGATTACAATTTCAGAAAAACCGACGCGGGAACCGAAATCGAGGGAAAATACACGTGACGTTCTCATGACGTCGCGTCATTTACGTCAATACAACGTAACGTTTTACCGCGGTATGGGATTACAATGGAGAGGGTGACGCCGACAAAATGTAAGAAAAAAGACATATTTGCTCCAAGGAAATCAGTCCAAGATGCAAAAGAGAAGATTGGACCCGCGTATTTTGATCCGACACTTTTGGAATGTTCTCGAAACGCGGTGGAATTGACAAAACTTGTTCAAGAATGGGAAAGTATTGATAAAGAAAAGGCTAAGTTTGTTCGTGATCTAAGACGTGAGCAGAATGCGTTAACCAAATCTTATAAAAGGAATCGATCAGTGCATAACTGTGAACGACCGAAAACAAACGAAACAGAGTCCAGTGAGGGAATAGAAACAACAGATGGGAAGCAAATACCGCCGGGTTTCCGGTTCCGGTCAAACGGGGAAATGAAATCAATGACAAGTTTGCCAAGGTACCAAGATGATGAAGCGGACGATGTAAGTCGGGTGCAGGATCAAGCCGGATGTAGTCGAACAGTGTCAAGGACATCGTCTTCAAATTTAAAAAAGGACCGCGCTTTGTACGATTCTGTAGATTACCAAAAAGAAATTGAAGAACTTGAAGGAGTACTTGCGAACATTTCTTCCAAACTATCTACGTGTAAAGTAAGTGGCTCGTCTACTAAGGACAGCAAATGTTACTTGCGTTCACATTCCCACGATGTGGATAATGCTACATACAGTAATCCCGATAACAAGTTATCAAAACAACTGGAGAAGTCGCGAAGCAGAAAATTGCATCAATACATGATTAAAACTCCATGCTCAAGAACGTGTTCCGGATGTCAATATAAGCTAAAACCAAAGGCTGATGATACTCAAGTTCTCAAGAAACAAGACAATGACGTATTGAATAGAAGATGGTGCTACGTCCCTACTGGAAAATACGTTCATTCCTCGACTGCATTGAAATCTGCAACATCTTTGCTAAGAACAAGTTCGTCTCGAGCAGTGCATTCCCGCGCAGAAGACAATGGTTCTAGTACTTCGGTTGGAATAACAAAACCTCATTCACCTGCCCTGAGGCCCACAACGTCTATTTTAAGACCATGTTCGTCTCGAGCTTTACAAACTACGACAGAAGACATTGAATCGGACGATTCTGTTACAAATATCATGCGGAGGAAAATGTCTGTGCAATTTAAGCATGATTCTGACGTAGCATTACCTGATAGGAGACACAGTGCTAATGCTCGAGCCACTAAATTAAAACCCGCCAAAAGTGTAAATGTGATAGATCGTCAGGTAAAATCGGCTGGTGGGAATCCCAGAAGTGTAGCGTTGAATACAGCTAAAAGTGTGCCCGGTTTGAACACACAAAATATGTTCGCCGATGTATCAGAAAACAGAGCCGAGAGTCGAGCAGGGTCAGTGGCTTCGTTAAAGTCTAAATTAAGTAGTGAACAAGTCAGTTCAAGGCTTCTGGTGGACTACGATTCTCGGATGAACATGTTGAAAGACTACCAGGTAAGAAGTATACATTTTTATAAAACCTTTCTTGAACTGCAGTCTCCAGGGAGACACTGTCCGAACATCTTGTCCGATTAGTACACTATACATTTCAAATACCACTCTAATCTGTATTTCAATAAAAGTCGCATGTTCCTCGGCAGATCTTTGCTATTGGCGTATCGATCAAGTCCCGATGATGTGACAGACATCTTTGAATCGACAATAGTTAATTTCTTGTTGTTTTTTTATTATTCTTGGATCGGTGCTCTTGTATTCTAGCGTATCAGTGTGTAATTCGGTCCATGTATTTCTTTTAATGCATTTGCTGTGAATTTTTTAGATGATCATGCATAGGAGACTTTGCATTCATTGAGGAAACACATCTATCTGATGCATGTATATTGAATCTCTGAGTTTACAGGCCCAGCGTTTAGGCCAAAACAAGATAACCCTTAAATTTGACTCAACTTCTTTTCGCTACAATGTATATCTTTTTAAAATTGCCTTTACTGTTTGACCCAAGTTGGGGGAGCCAAGGTTATTTTTTGTGAAAAAAAACTGTTATTATAACAGGCTTATTCACTGTTTCTGCAAAGACCTAAATTACATTTATAATGTGTAATTTAGGTCTTTGGTTTCTGTAAACCATGTTTAGTATATTTGTTCGACCCAAATTGGGGTAGCCAATGTTAATTTTCTTTTTTTAAATTGTAACACGCTTGTTCACTGCTTATGTATATGTTATTTAGAGTGAAGAGGAAAAACATTGGCAAGAGAAAGTGAATGATTTCTTACAACAATTAGACAAAGGAAAACGTTGATAGAAAATAGGCGGGAGCGCTGAGCCAAATATACACCTCGATGGACTTATAGATGAAGCTACAAGAAGTTGTCCCCTTCATTTTATGAAGTCTTTCCGTTTATCAATGTAGATCTGCAAGAAGGGAGACAACTCCCACTGTGTTAATCCAGAAGTATTGTGTGTTCATCCCCCTTTGTTTACAAATGCACTAGTGTATAAGTTCAAGGGAGATAATTTGAAGAAAGGTGATTCTTTTTAGCATTTTCTAAGTTGGTACAGAAGTGTGATCATTTGCCAGCATTAATTGTATATAAGTCAGATATGCACAGGCAACTTTGAGTTGTGGTTATAAATAATGATCTCAGAAATCTATAGCTTGGCCAATTTGATACGAGCCTGACCTTTTGATTAGCATAATTTAACCGTCGATATTTGCCTACGTTTACAACACCGATTGTATATTTCATAACCGAGGAGTATCACGAAGACGTTCCAGATTTAATACAAACACAAATTTGAAATACCGATATCGCACGATTTGCTTGCGGAAATTGATATATTCAAAGCAAGAACCTTGTAATATATTCTTGCATAAAGGTCAGACTCAGGTCAAAATTGCCAAGCTATACTGTAGAGAAAGACCTACCTTTACCATACATTTTATTAGGCCTATTAGCTATATGTAGCTATTCTGACCATGATTATGTATACTTCAAACAACTTTCTCAACTTTACAAATTTCAAGGAATATCTTCTCATTGTGATTATATTTGATGAATGGCAACAATTATGTCTCCCCCATATAGTTGAGGAGACATATTGACTTTGTGGTGGTCGTTTGGATTTCAGTCTATTTAAATATTTGATTGTTGAAACTGACGCCTAGTTGTCACTTGTGTATATTGTCAGGATTTTTTTTATATCGGATGGTTTTTGCGAGAGTTATGGGCCATTGTGGGAGACATAGATCTAAGTTGTTGTCCCGAATATCTTCTAGTTTTATTGGCATAAGCATTTCTAACAATCGTCTTTTGTGTATTTATTTTTTATTTCTTATGTCATATCATGTATGATTTCCACACTTGAGTGCAGACATGTATTTAAATCAGACTGTATAAACTGAAACTAACGTTACATGTCGATTGTGTTTAATAAATTCTGATGGTGTAGAGGGGATTTTTTATTTTTCAAAGCAACCATATTAGCAAAACAAGAAGCCATGATACAAATATATGTGGCATTTATATATACATGTGTATATCGCAAAATTATGAAAACATGTTCTATTGCGCTTCACAATTATATAATACTCATAAATGCCAGATCTCCTGCATCATGCAGGAGTTGCCTGCATTTGATACTCTACTCCTGCATGATTTTAGGCAAATTAATCAAATCTCCTGCATTTCTTGTAGTACTGGAACCTTGCCATTTTTTGTTTGCATGATGAAAATGATAAATATTAAGCTTAATGAAGCATGCATGGTTATGCTCTACAAGTAAAACAGGTAAAAATGCATATTAACTTCATTTATTTAAGTTTAAAGTTTGAGCAAGAAAAATTTCCAACATTTCCATCACCAATCTCATGCACAGGCTTCATGAAAATATGGCATGTATGCATGCACATTTACACTTTAAACAGGATTCTAGAACTTAGATTTAGTCATATGACGAAGAGCACACTCAATGTCCATGAAATGGCCTATACAAATGTGTTTTCAATTTACCTCTGAAGCTGATTTCACACTGAATGTCTTTCAGATAATTTGGTAGATCGTTCCACTATTTGGAACCAGTGACGGCCATGATCTGTCTGCTAATTTCGTTTGATGGTGCTATATCACTCACCTGAGTGTCATTGCTAGTCACAGCCTCACGTGTACACGAAATGTGAGTATTTCATGAATATCAGGGCTGTGTTTAATCATCATTCCCAAGTTCATAAATTTGATACTAAGAATAATGATGAAACACACTACAAGTTTACAAACAAGGGCCAGTATGTATTTAGCATCTTAGTGGGAAACTTAAAATATTTTGACTTAAGTTCAAAACTTGAGGTGCAAATATTTCCTGCAAATAGAAAAAGAATCCATGTGGACTTAGTGATCAGGGTAGCTCTCAACAAAATGCTTGAAAATATGATATACAATCAATAATATTGACTACCTTGCTTAACTTAAGTAATTTCAATAACCCTGCTGAAATACTGATATCGTTTGTAAGTAAGGGTCCAAGGCTGTTTTTCAATAAATTTTTAGTTATGTATGATGGCAGATTCACCCAACTAGTAATACTAGTATCCCTAACCAGTGCTAGCCTCTCGTTGCTTACATCATACGGTATCTTCCTCGACATAAGGGTCTCACATGATACGGCATTACACAAGCAACTCAAGCCAATATGGCCTGTCTAACCAACACACTGTTGTGATATAAGATATGTCTAACACAACACATTGGTCCCCGGCTACTGACAGGAGAATAATAAAGTCTTATATAATGATGGTTATTTCATTTATTAGATATTCTTTATAATAGCAATAGGATAAATTAATCAACTCTAGGTAAAATAACAAAATTACATAAAAGTTAAAACAATAACGACAACATTTATTTGCACAGAAATAACAGAACAGACCCCTTGTCATGCTTCGTTGTAAACATATTTCAAGTCATCTTCCCTTTTTATAGTAAAGAGATGATATTTTCTAATTGAGTAAGGTATTAAATAGAGGATATTTGTATTTTTCCGTGTATGATCGGCTGATAATACACCGAGTGAGCAGCTGATGTAATATTTTCACGAGTGGCATAGCCACGAGTGAAAATATAAGTCAGCTGCTCACGAGGTGAATTATCAAACGATCATACACAGTAAAATACTAATATTCTATTTATTTCATGCTTCAAATTGCTTAAATGATGGAAATACTATACTTTATACCTCAAATGTTTTGCGTGACGTCGTTTTCCCGCCATGCACGCGTCGAGTTGCAATCAAATAGTTCTTCTGCAATGGCTTCAGTTTCGTCCATTTGTTTTACATAATATGTATATATAATACTGTGTTATCTGTTAAAAATTAAGAGAGCTTATGCTTATTATTTTATTTTTGACGGCGCGGAAATTAGATTTTAAACAAGACTGCGTTCAATAAACGCTTATGCCCCCGTGGAAGCCATGTCCATAAAAAGCTAAGTCAATCAGGGGCCATTATTCAGTTAAAATGTTTGATAGTGTTACATGGCTTTGAACTATAAGGGGCTTATGATGGTAAACGAGTAATGCCACATTTGAAAGCAGTGCCTTGATCGACTTCATGTGTGATCTGGTGATACAGATGTTATGGTTCTTTGTCACTGCACTTCTCCAAGTTGCCATCTATTCATATACCAAGTTTCAAGTCAATATCTTAAACACTTTTGAAGATACACTCCTGTCAAAATTTGATTCTGAAAATACTAAAGGAGAGATAATTCAAAATTTAAGACAGACAGAGTTATGGTTCATGGTCATTGCACTTCTCCAAGTTGCCATCTATTTATATCTCTAAGTTTCAAGTCAATATGTTAAATAGTTTTGAAGATATACTCAGAGCAAAATTTGACTATAAAAAAACACTAAAGGGGAGATAATTCAAAATTTAAGACAGACAGAGTTATGGTTCTTTGTCATTGCACTTCTCCAAGTTGCCATCTATTTATATTCCAAGTTTCAAGTCAATATGTTAAATAGTTTTGAAGATATACTCAGAGCAAAATTTGACTATAAAAAAACACTAAAGGGGAGATAATTCAAAATTTAAGACAGACAGAGTTATGGTTCTTTGTCAATGCACTTCTCCAAGTTGCCATCTATTCATATACCAAGTTTCAAGTCAATATCTTAAACACTTTTGAAGATACACTCCTGTCAAAATTTGATTCTGAAAATACTAAAGGGGAGATAATTCAAAATTTAAGACATACAGAGTTATGGTTCATGGTCATTGCACTTCTCCAAGTTGCCATCTATTTATATTCCAAGTTTCAAGTCAATATGTTAAATAGTTTTGAAGATATACTCAGAGCAAAATTTGACTATAAAAAAACACTACAGGGGAGATAATTCAAAATTTAAGACAGACAGAGTTATGGTTCTTGGTCATTGCACTTCTCCAAGTTGCCATCTATTTATATTCCAAGTTTCAAGTCAATATGTTAAATAGTTTTGAAGATATACTCAGAGCAAAATTTGACTATAAAAAAACACTAAAGGGGAGATAATTCAAAATTTAAGACAGACAGAGTTATGGTTCTTTGTCAATGCACTTCTCCAAGTTGCCATCTATTTATATTTCAAGTTTCAAGTCAATACGTTAAATAGTTTTGAAGATAAGCGCCAGACAAAATTTTATTGTAAAAATACTAAAGTGGAGATAAGTCTAAGTCCAAAATTAGGTCAAGGTGAATGTCAAAATGGAGTCAGGTGATACAGGCGTGTGGAGAGTGGTCATATACAACATCCATGCAAGTATGAAAGCTTTGTAGCAAGCCATTTTAATGCTAGAAGAAACGGTCAATTTGGGTTAACCAAGAATTTTACCTTTCAATAAGTCTAAGTCCAAAATTAGGTCAAGGTGAAGGTCAAAATGGAGTCAGGTGATACAGGCGCGTGGAGAGTGGTCATATACAACATCCATGCAAGTTTGAAAACTTTGTAGCAAGTCATTTTAATGCTAGACGAAACGGTCAATTTGGGTTAACCTGGCCGGACGGACGAACGGACGGAAGGACGGACGGACGGACGGACAGACGGACGTTCTCACTGACTTGACATTGTGGGGTTTTCTTTTGTTCATCCTTTTGTTTGTAAAACCCCATAAGCAACATTTTGCACCCCGTAAGCAACGGAATGAATAGAATCTAAATATAGCCTATTGTTCCACACCCCACAACTACCAGTGGGTGTGTACGGACGGACGGACGGACAGACGGACGGACGGACGGACGGACAGGTGAATTACTATATGCCTCCCGATCTATCGATACGGGGGCATAAAAATAGTCTGTTTGCCGTTAAATTATGAACTGTGAAATTATGAACAGTGAAATTATCGGGGAATAATCTACCGTTATTCCGCCGTAAACCACCGGTAAGCATGAAATAAATTGTGATCCAGGGGCAATGTAACTGTAACTAGTTGTGATGTTGTCTTATCAACAACTGAAGACTCTATATTACCATGGATCAGCGGATTGTTTCAATACATGATGTGACTTAAGACTCAAAACATTTTATGAAGTATTAGCAAATAGGAAAATGTCTCAATCAGACCAAAATAATAACTGCCTCTGTCCTTTTATGTCTCTGGACAAGGCCATGAACGTGATAAATCAGTACATATTCTAACTGTTTAAGTACATATAGGCTTACAACCTACACTTTCAAAAAAATACAACCATAAACATAGACTTGAACAACAATGAGTAAATCAAAATTATCTGCATACAAAAATTCCACCACAAAATCTGAAATAAACATCAGAACAGACAAATTATTAAAATACAAACATGTGCGATAAAATGTCACCTATGAAGAAGAATAACATCAATAAGTGCAAAGTTGCTATTTTTAGAAACAAGAATAAACTGTCAGTTTGGTCAACATGACCTCATCAAATTTTCTTTAAAATAGGTTCATAAGATGCACCATGTAATGCAGATTTTGAGTATTTTTGGGTTCTCTGTAAGTGCCATAAATTTACAACCTTATTCTCCAAAGGTGACAACTATACATTGAATAGATGTTCAATCAGAGGTGAATGAAGATTTGTCAAATAATCAGGTAATGTCATTACAACTCAGGTAAGCTTTCATGTTACATCATATGTTTGTAGATTATAGATATAGCTTGGCAAATTTAACAAGAACCTGACCTTTTGATTAGCCTAATTAAACAGTCGATATATTGCCTACGTTTACAACACCGATTGTATGTTTTGACGCTCGCGATGTAATACAAACACAAATCTAAAATACCAATATTGCACAATTTGCTTTCAGAAATTGATATATTCAATGCAAACTTGTACCTTGTAATATATTCATGTATAAAGGTTAGGTTCAAGTCAAATTCGTCAAGCTATACTGGTTAGTACTGTGTACTGTAAAACAACCTGAGTGAGTGTATAGAATTGTTTCTGTATAAAGCCACAAAATTAATACTGGTTAACATAAGTACAATAGAAGCATTAAGCACCAACTTATCAAAGCTTTGGACAGTTTTTCTGCTACATGATAGCACTCAAATAATGCATTCTTCAAAACATCATCATATGCATATTCTTACAAAAAAACACATTAAAACTTTACTATTTCACAATTCTGTATTCCCCTGTGTATTTGTGGCAATACATGTAGGTCAAGAAGCATACATTTTTCATGTAATAAAAGTCACATACAAACTTTGTTAAGCCAATCATAATATGTATCATATGAAGTTTTGGGTTCCCCAAAGAAGTTACTCATTAGAGCAACCAACAAAGAGATTGCAGCATACTGCCAATCAAACTCTTTTATTATATGCTTTCGATGGATTATGACGATTTTCAGTGAAAATAACAATGACAAATAACAGTGAAAATAACATTTTGATAATTTCACTGTTTTTGACGGAACTACTTTCTTCAATGAAAAAATAAATTACCTCCCTGTATTGTTTGTTTAATTACATATTTACCTCCTTGATTATGTCTGCTACTTGACAGCTGTCAAAAATGTAGTATTTTGCTGAATTTAATACCAATGGCTTTGAATTTGAAGCCTTTTTTGGCATTTATTCGAGCCTCATTCACAGGTAACTGTATCATTGAAAACGAAAAAAAAACCTGTACCTGTGTGACCTCATTATTGTGAGGAATAAAATGAACCTAGATCGAGAACCTCAACATGTGACAGTCAGGTGAAAGAACCACTATTTTATAAGTGCTTTCCTACAAGGGCCTTTAGAAAGAGAATAGATCCTTCTTATAAACTTCAATTTATTGGAGAGTTGGAAGGCTTCTTCTGTTCTGACATGCCAAGGTCTCAGAATGAAATCTATGGTATTGTTCCGTATTTAAAAGGCGAATCTGAAAATCTGAACAAGCTTTGAACAATTCAAATAAAAGCAATAAACACAAACCTACAATTTATCGAAGCATATAGAATCCACTGCCTGTAAATGATCATACTTAATGCATTTTGAGATTCAAAATCGCATCTCGTCAAAAAATCAACATGTCGTCCTCGTAGTTCGATGTTGTGATGACGTCAAAACACATGATAAAGTCACTCTGTACGTCGATTCCCGTTTTTAACTGTCAGTACGAGTATTTCCCCTTACTAATCAAACTGGCGACATAGAAAAAATAAGTCTGTGTCGTGATAATGATTAAAAATTCCCGGCATCGTGACTTGAATTCACAATGGTGGATGACAAAACTGTTTGTTGACAATTAAATTACTCCGCGATCAAATTTAATAAATGCCAGTTATTTCGCTTTCAATAAAACATTAAAATAGTTTTGTGTTCGTCAAATATTATATTTGTTTTATTTATAAACTTTACACATATCTTGTTTTATGTTTTGCAGAAAAATACTTCTGCAAATAGTTGCACTACTTTCAGTGGAACGTCTGTTAAAAAAGGTGAATAGGTTGAAATGAATTTGGGGCGCCCCACGGGGTGAGGTTCCAAGAGGGAATTGATAAATATTAATAATATGATTACTTATGCATATAATAAACAGAAAATTTGTTGATTTTTGGTGTAAGATTGAATTTTATTTCACTCGTGATCACATAAATCTATATTTTCACTCGTGGCTACGCCACTCGTGAAAATATTGATTTCTGTGATCACTCGGTGAAATAAAATTCGATCTTACACCAAAATCAACAAATATCCTCTATTTATTATTAGCTTTCAATGGATTATGGTGATTTTCAGTGAAAATAACAAAGACAAATAACAGTGAAATTATCGTTTTGTTATTTTCACTGTTTTGGAGCTGGTTCCAGTATCGTGTAGAAAAAGAAACGCAACGTCAACAGCGCCGGGCTTCAAAATATGCATTACGTCATTGTGACGTCATAGTTGTCACGTCGTGACGTTCTTATTTCAACGTATTTTTTCCAATTTAGCCAATTACTGTACCGTTTTACAAGAAAATGAAGCAAATAATAAACAGCAATTTGTTGATTTTTGGTGAAAGATCTTATTTTATTTCACTCGTGATCACAGAAAATTATATTTTCGTTCTTGGCTACGCCACTCTTGAAAATACTGATTTCTGTGATCACTCGGTGAAATAAAATTCGATCTTACACCAAAATCAACAAATATCCTCTATATATTTGGGAATGCATGTGATTATATGGAAATTTTAACACAGAAAGAAATAAATGGCTCACATAAAACCTTCAGTAAATACTCTATCCATTGTCAATGTATACACAAACAAATAAAATACATGTACAACCTAAAAACATATTACATTTTAAAAGTTAAAATTAATAATATAGATATCTTTACATAACAATACGATAAGCATAAATTAAAGTGGAATATATTTACTGAAACTTCATGTGGTTAAAAATTCATCAATAGCTAAGACTACATCACATTAGCGTAAATAAGAATATTGCACATTAGAATAGTAGGTCATGATAGTGATTGTCTAAAGACTTAAAATCATCTATTTTTGAGGGCATCAAATATTGTGGATTTTTATAAAATGACAATTTAAAGGGGTTGTTAATTTAAAAAGGTTTTTTAAAAATTTAAAAACACAAGGATGGAAATTACTTGTTATGTACTTTATCGATGGAATTTAATTGTGTGAAATTTATTGTTTGGTAGAGTTTATCCTTGAAAATAATCCCATCATGAATTTTAATGATTTGACAATAAACTTGTAATGTTGGTACATCTCAGTCTTCAATAATATTCCCAGTGTTTGGGTTCCCATGACAACAGATGTGTATGAAGCTTGGATAAGTCTAGATGGGTGGTTCGTTCAGGTGATGCATTGGTATCCATTGCCGTCCAACCATCGTTAGTATCTCCTTTCCCAAAGCCACGTTTACCTAACCGAGTCACATATTTAATGATATCACAATAGCCTCGACCTATGGTGACCACACCCTGGTACCCACCGCTGGTATCCCGACCTTCACTCGATCGCTGATCCCTAGAGTTCTGTCGGTGTAACACCAAGTCACCTGGACGAAGCTGGGAACCAGAACTCCACATACCCAGTGGTAAAACCGCTTTACAGTAGAACTCCTCATCACCATGGCAACGAAATACACTGTATGGTTCCATAGTGACAGCATCAGCTACTATAATACATCCCCACGTGGTTCCTACATACAGGTACCGATCTACCACTGACAGACATGTTACTTGATACAGATTGGCTGCAAACATAGAGAATACTGATGGTGTCAATCACCAGAAAGGTATGACAGAATCCAGATTTTTATTCTTAACAAGTCGCAACAGAATTACTGGCTCAAAAATTATTTCGTCTCTATACAGCCTAGGAACGAACCCAGTACATCCACATTTGAAGTAGCCATTCTACAACAACGATATTGATTACAAACAATTAACTTCAATTTGAGGTAAGAAAATATTTATTCAGTGAACAAACACAATATGAAATGTCACATGCATTTGATTTGAATTTAAAAGCGGACATTTTTGCACCATTTATAACTTCAAATCTGTGAAAGTGGTCACCTGTCTTAAGCAGTCGGAAGAATTAAAGTTATTATTATTAGATCCCAATCAGACATTGGCATCGGCCATCAACAAATGTATTCAATGACTGGCAGCTTACACCATGTTTAGCTGCACACACCCATTTCTATCATATTTACCTTCAAACTTGCGAGTAGAACGAACATGAAAACTATCAACAGCTGGTATCTTGTTGGCACAGTCTAGTGCAGCCTCTACCTGTTCTGTTTCTGTATCCCAACGATAAACTTTACTCCCTACAATAAACACAACAAGAAATATCACTGAATGTGATGAATATCCCCAGATACTGCTTGACACAGTAACTTGGTATCAGACGTCTAAATTCTGATGATATCGAGGGTATTTATTGATTTTCGTGAAGCCACAAGTGAAAATGCAATTTTCTGTGATCAGGAGTGAAATAAAATAAAATCTTTCACCAAAAATCAACAAATATTCGGTTCATTTTTTGCTTCATTTTCCCTATTTGGTACAGTAATTGACTTATTTGGACAAATTATGTTGAAATTTGAATGTCATGACATGACAATTATAGAGCCACCATGATGTAACCCATAATTTAATGCCGACGTTATTGATGTTTCTTTTTCTTTGAGTTACTGGAACCACCGGAATTAGGAAATTACTAAAGAATCAGAGTTCAAGTTAAAATAAAGTTGATTACGCACCAGGATAATTATAGGTCCACGCTACATGACTTTCTTGTACAGCGGTCTCGTCTGTGATGATAAATGTACAGATTTGTTGACTGGTGACGGGAGAATCATCGGGTACGACAGATATAGGTTTACTGTCCACATCATTGATATCTCGTATATGTACTGCATTATCACCACTACCATGCCATAACTTGTAACTGAAACATGATATGAATAATATCAAATACAGGTTCATGCATGAGTGCTAATTACATACAAGTTTTATTAACAAGTAGACAAAATAATATGACACAAGGCATTGCCCTTTGCCCCGATGGGCTTTGGCACCAACTGTCCCTCGGGACTCTGCAGGTGTGATAAAACGAAAAAGCATGTGTTATCCCTACAAAACATGTAATCCATTCATTTAAATCGCCAACTATTAGTGGGGGGTAAATTTGACAGCTAATAGTCAGGCGACTGCGGTATACCACTTTTTTACTCCCACTACAGTTCTATACATTTACATGGTGTAAAATGTAAAATACAGACAATGTTAGAATGCCTTTCTTAAATCAAAATAATAAAAACTTATCCAGGAATATATAGTTATGTAACTAATAGATGGGAAATGACTCTTTATAACATGAAAATACTCACTTATCAATGGATTTAACAACAGCAGCACAAAAACAGTTTCCTGCAATTTCTATTGGCTGAGACAAGTCATGTGATCTCAATATTTCCTCTGTCAAACAGAATATACTTGAAGTTCTGTTCTTATGCTCTTTCATCAAGATAACAATATAGCCTCCATTGTTATGGTGATATGACATACTTTTGACCCACTCTACTGTATCAACAGGTAGCTGAAACTCTTCCACCCTCTCTAGTGTACCCGGACTGAAAATATTATCAAACATTTATATAATATCATACTTGTATATTAACATGGTGTCACAATGGTGATCTTTCAGTACGGGACACTGTACATAATCTGTTCCTTGATAACTAATAAACACCCATAAAAAAGGTAAAGTTTTTGTTTATAATAATGTCACCCCATAGAAGGGTCAGCTAATTTGACTTATGAGATACATGCTTTTCTTGCACACAATACATCCTGAATCACTTCTTGTCTTGCCGGGCTCCTGGCAGAGATGGGCTAACGGTAACCATTCTGCATCAGTTCTAACAGAGTGCCACCAAATTTGAACCTTCAATCTCCCGCTCCCACGACAGATCCCCTAACCACTCGGCCATAGTTGCCGTTAAATAAACTTTCATAACAAGAAGTCCTTTTCTAAAATCATCAATCTCAAATTCATGATTCTTTGAAGCAAGACTATTTATGACCTGTTTGTTAAATATATTTCATTCAAATTTAAGAGTCTACAATTAAATGATTCAGTCAGTCACTACAATGGAGTGGAAACCTGGATAATTTCTGGAAAGATTTTTTCATTTTATTTACCTATAAACGTGTATTGTCCCCTGTTTATCGAGGCACCAAATCTTCTTACCAACCTTACACACAGCATATATTGTAACATCCACTTTCAATCCCTGTTAATATATACATATAACATCTATAACATTTTTTCATCATCAAAATTTGTTCCCAATGGTCTGAGGGATGCAAGTGCTTGGTCATCTCTCTTTTCCCTGCATAATAGCCAATGACCTCTGGCTCTGTGGGAACAGACAATGAGTTGTGTGATAGAAAGAATCCAGACATGATACCTGATACCCTTATTCATTCTGAATACACTCCTTGATCATCTAATATGCTTACTGAATAGAACCAATGTGTCAAAGATTAAATTACCTCTGGATAACCAACCAGTTCATCACTAATTGCATTGAAAACCTTTTTAAAAATGACTAGTACCCAGCCAAAATTCAAACCAGGAACCTATTGAACTGAAGGCAAGTGCTTTATCCATTGAACCAAAAAATCTATCTCCTGCTTAGAAAAATTGAATATTCAAATACATGTATTAACTTTTTTTTAAAGAAGTTGGTTATTCATCCAACAAAAGACCAATACAATCTTGTTCCGAAAGTTATTTATGGATTTTTTGTAAATATTTTCCATGCATTACAATGTAACTGTTGCAAGTATAGTTTGAATGATCTTACCTTATTTGCTACACATTTGTTACAGTTATTGTATGATACAATCTCCACATTCATGTTTTGTCCAGTTTTAGACACCATCCATACTTGGGTATGATCCATCGGTCGTTCATCTATAAAGGCCAAGACATATACTTTGATTATCAAAACAGCTTGTGACCATTACATGTGAGGAACCAGCAATTATTGTCTACGGGTTTGAATGAGTCTGACCAGCTCTTTTGCTCTGGCATCAAACAAGTTATTTCTTGCATTAATACGAACAATAGGTTAAAACATTTTTACTATAATTACTGTATCATTGTACATAACTCAGAGCGACCACCCTTGGAACCCTTAAACTTGTCTCAATACTCATTACTGTCTCGGCTAAAATTTGTTATGAAGGTTGAACAAAAGATGTTTGTTAAACACATATGCTGCCATGGCAGCCCAATAGTCAGAAATGATAAAGGTCACAGTGACCTTGATCTTTGACCTACTGAACTCAAAATAAATATGGACAATCTGCTGTTGCTTGCCAACCACCATGTCAACTTTGAAGATCTTAGTGCAAAGCTGTCTTTAGTTATTGAAAGGAAACCATTTGGTCAACGTACCTACCGACCTACTGACATGTGTAAAGCAATATACGCCCTCCTCAAAGATGGGGAGCAAACAATTAGCAAACCAGTGAAAGAGGACCTGTACATTGTGGTCTTGTTATTGAAGTGGTCCAATTTTCTCTTATCTATTTACTGTATTGATAAACTTAATACTACAATAAGATACAATCTTACATGCACACATTCCTACATCCTGCACTTCCACAAATATAGAACAAGCAGACAACACTGTAGATTCTGTCTCCATGGTAACAGCATCACTCAGATGTGAGAATTGTGGACTACTTGCCACCAGACGTATTTCTGCAGCAGACGGACGGTTCTCAGGATAATGATCCCAGCAAATATTCATCAAGTCTAACATATGGGATGGATACACTGCCTCCTACAATGGTACGTATGATTAGAATACTTCCAATGTCAATGTTTTAAAATGAAAGATAAATCATTCAATTTTATAATCAAAACAAAACATCAAACCAACTAACAGTTCGCTTTCTATAGCTGTCTACAAGATTGCATTTTTAATTTTAAATGGTAAAGACTTTTTTATTACAGTGTCGCCCTATTGAAAGAACCAGCCAGTTTTGACACACAAATAATCTATCATTGGTGTACATAGTACCTACCGAATCCCTTCTCTTATTGCCGGGTACCTGGCAGAGATGGGCCTACAGTAACCACTTTGTAGCTGGGCTCTGGGGACTCATCAACTAAGTACAACAGTTTTAAGTTACTTTTAAC
Organism: Spisula subtruncata; assembly: GCA_963678985.1. NCBI lineage: Eukaryota > Metazoa > Mollusca > Bivalvia > Venerida > Mactridae > Spisula > Spisula subtruncata. The sequence goes on from OY787660.1 coordinate 63,114,423, forward strand.
CCATGCCTACAACGTTTCAAACCTTCCATCTCCTGCTTCCAAAGTATATGCCCTAACCTATCGGCCTTGGTTCAAAGTAACTAAAATGAAGTAAGACTATATGTATATTTACCTCAGTAGTGAGTGTAGGCCTGCCACCATGTATAACATGTACATTAACATTGTTGATCTCACACAGTGGATTACGACATGTTAACAACTCAAACATAAACATACCAAACGAGAACACATCTACCTGAAATAGCAATAACATGCAAAACTAGAAACTTTCACCAGATGTGCTCAGACAAAACAAAAGCTCATCTTTCTCATGCTTGATAGTACCCTTGCTCATCTGTGAGTGAACTTCTAAGAGTAACAAGGGAAGATAACTCATAAATATAGGCCTTTATAAGCCTTTGAAAAGTGAAACTAAAAATTAAAAAAAAACTTTTACAAGAAATGTACAGACAGACGAGTGTTTACAAGACAAGCTCTGGCATACATTAAAGGTATAACAAAACAAGATATTCTGATACAAAAATTTACTTTACATTACAGACTTACCTTTTCTGTATAAGTATCCCTGCCAGTATGTAACAGTATTTCGGGTGCAATAAATGGTGGAGTCCCTCCGAACCCCTTAGCCCCTCCCGGTAGCACGGACTTACTGATACCATAATCTGCAAGTTTGACCAGTGTAGGCTGTAAGGGATCTACACTGTTAGCTGGTGGTATATGCCACACCAGCACATTATCGGACTTCAAATCACGATATATTATCTTACGCCCATGTAAATAATCCAAGGCATCTGCTACCTATAGTATAAAGGTGAAAAACGTTTTCACTATGCTACAAATGCATAAAATATATTCTCATAGTTTATAAATAAATTTTCAGTTTTAGTCCAAAACATTCTATAATATGTTACCAATGGATTATAAGAATTAATCAGTGAAAATAACAGTGAAAGTAACATTTTATCATTTTTACAGAAAGCTGATTCCTGTACCACACAGAAAAATAATAGCTCTGGGCTTCAAATTATGCGTATCATCCTCATGGAGCCATACTTTCACATTGTAACGTTCTCATTTCATCATATTGTTTCCTATTGAGGCAATTACTTTACAATCATATGAGAAACTGAAGCATGTAATACATCATAATAAAAAAATTGTTGATATTTGGTGAAAGAAATATTTTACTTCACAGAAATCAATATTTTATATTTAAGATTTTGAAAATTTTATTTTCTGTGATCAAAAGTGATGTAGGGTACATGACTTACCTGAATCACGATTTGTTTGATGACCCATATAGTTAACCTCTGTCCATCTTTATGTCTCTTCTCAAATATACTATGTAGTGATCCTAGCGGTGCTAGAGCTAGAAGCAAGGCTAGCGGTCGTCTAGAGAGACCGAGTAATGGTACAATATGTGGATGTTCTACGGTCTGTAATATACTCACTTCCTGTCTAGCTGTTGTATATGCTGCACACACTGTCTCTAGACAGACCTGTGATTGTTGCTGGGAATATAAAACATAACTTGAGTAAAACCAAGCAAAGTAAGAGAAGTTTACAGAATCCTATTTCAAGAAAATGCATATGTCCCAATCTCATTAAAATTAGACCCAAATTATATAGAAATTATAAATATTCGTGGGTATTAAAATATCAGGGATGATATCCACCATGACTTTACATTAAATAATTTTTAGTTAAATGAAATCTACACACCTTTCTAGAATCTTTGGTTATGCTATTATACAGTACTTTAACTGCAACATCAAATTCTGTACTATCACTCTGAAATATAACAATGTACAATCATCATACATGTTAACAAACTGACACAAATAGTAACAAGAAATGTTTGTAAAACATGTATGCCCCCATGGCAGCCTAATTGTCTAAAATGGCAAAGGTCACAGTGACCTTGACCTTTGACCTCAAAATCAATAGGGGTCATCTACTGTTGCTGGCCAACCTCCATGTAATATTTGAAGATCCTAAGGCAAAGCGTTCTTGAGCTATTGATCGGAACCCTTCAGTCTTCGAACAGACAGACATGAGCAATATGTATGAGCAGCTACAACATAGAAATTGAGAGGCTGGCGGTAAGATATAGTGCTGCAACATGCCAAAATGGTTAAAATGGCACTATTTTAACTGGATAGTCTCCATATGACAATTACTATTGACAAGACTTTGCAACCATAACCTCATACAGTTGGACAGATGGACAAAATATACAGGTCAATCACTATTTATCGATTTGGGGTTTAAAAATCTATACAAGCAAAAAATGACATACAGCTAGTACCCTTCTAAGTTTTCCTTTTGACACTGTACCAAATGCTCCCCGACCAAGTTCCTCCGTTATATAAACCATGTCATCTTCCACAACAAATGATTCATCTAAATCTTGAAATACCTGAATTGAAAATGCATGCACTTAATAACAGAATATATGTTGGTAAAATATGTTGTTCCCCATCCCTAAAACAGACATGAAATCCGCCTCATAGATATTGGGCATATTGTGATTTGAAAGAGGCCCCATAAATAATGGACACAATTGTGATATGAAAGCAACCCCATAAATAACGGACACAATTGCGATATGAAAGCAACCCCATAAGCAATTGACAAAATTGTGATATGAAAGCAACCCCATAAGTAATGGACACAATTGTGATATGAAAGCAACCCCATAAATAATGGACACAATTGTGATATGAAAGCAACCAAATAAATAATGGACACAATTGTAATATGAAGGCAACCAAATAAATAATGGACACAATTGTGATATGAGGGCAACCAAATAATAATGGACATGATTGTGATATGAAAGAAACCCCATCAATAATGGACACAATTGTGATATGAGGGCAACCAAATAAATAATGGACACAATTGTGATATGAAAGTAGCTCCAGAAATAATGGACACAATTGTGATATGAAAGCAACCCCATAAATAATGGACACAATTGTAATATGAAAGCAACCCAATAATAATGGACAAATTCCTAATTTAAAAGCAAGGCCATAAAAAACGGAAACATCCCGACAAACTTCCATTATAAACACCAAGCTACTGTTTTTATCTTTCTTTACAAAATTACAATGAAAGTATAACTTACAGCATCTGGTGCTATATGTATGACTCTATTAACACCATTAGCAGACGTCATATGTTTAGGTGACACAGATCCGTGTATCCTACATATTTCATTCATTCCATCCATAATATTCTTGATACATTTTTCAACCAAAAATGTACACATAATTCGTTGTCTGGAATCATCTGTGACATCATCAGATGTTTCTGATTGGTGACCTTGGTGACCAGTATAGTCATGTGATATGGATACGTCCTGCGTCTGCTCCGATGTTTCTGAACACAGAACCCAATTATTACGAGCAGTCTCCTGATGTTTTATCTGGGAAACTAGACACAATGGACAGGGTATCACTCTGGTTACTAAGTAACGACCGGAACAGCTTTGTATAAATCTGGATTCACCAATTTCCGGGAACCAATCCTGGAGCAAGCAATCAATATGTTCAACAATTTTAGCTAAAATGGCCGCTTTAGCTTGCTCATCATGGAAAATTTCTCTAGAATCTATAGACTTGAAATTGGAAGTTCTGTTGCCTTGGGATTCTTGAAAATGGAATGTTAATTTGTCAGCTTTAAATGAAATTTCTAACATCACACTATCTTCGACATCAAGTTCTCCCCACTGACTGTCAAAATGACATTGAATATTCAAACCTTTGTCTATGTACTCACACATGCCACTAGCATACACTGAACCAGTCTGCACTTCCTTAACTTGCATTATCACATTCTTAAAATACACAATTTCAAAACCAGTCTGCCAACACCGCCATTTTGGGGTTTCCTTCAGAATTTCAGGGCACTTGTCAATAATTTCCTGTGGAAATTCAAACATCTTTGTGACAGGGATCTCTATAGTCTCGTCTGCAAGAATCCTGGTGATTAGGCGTGGCCAGAATCCACTCGGAAAGTGTGTCAGCAGGTAGAGTCGTGTGTTGGAGAAGGCGGGGTTTACGTGTGAGTTGGTGGTTATCAACGACATAGATCCATGGTGTTCTATTGTAGAGGAACTAAACATGTTACCAATGCCAACACTGCTGTTTGAGATGACTGACGATCCCATTGAACTAATCGATCCTCTCCTCTGAATTGGTATCTAAATAAATCAAATTAAATAATTAGTTAATCATCATACGTTTTGCCCAGGATGGACAATACATTTTCTCACAAATGTGCAGCCTAGAAAACCATAAGACAGGTGTGCATGTGGCTGTATATTTGACTTTGTAGAAAAAAAATAGTGGAAAAGTTTCCTGCTAAGTCTGACATTAAAGTAATATGTATAGCATGTTTTCCTTTTTTATTGCTCAGCATACTTTTTGGTCATCAAAAAAATGAACGAAACAAAACATAAATAATAAAGTCCATTTGCAACATCAATTTTGATTGGATGATGATCGCTGTCAGAAAACATTTGTGATAAACATTCATCATTGCTATTGATAGAAATGGATTTTATTGGTTGATTTTTCAGATTTGCTTGTTATGCACCCAAGAATAACTTTCCTATGCTGTAAAATATTTCTGCCAAGTATCACAAACCTAGCACAAACAACAATTGATCACCTAACTTTGTGAAATCTAGGCTAGACAGCAAACCTAGCTCAAACATTAATTGATCGCTTAACTTTGTGAAAGCTAGTCCAGACAGCAAACCTAGCTCAAACAACAATTGATCACCTAACTTTGTGAAATCTAGGCTAGACAGTAAACCTAACTCAAACAACTGATTGCCTAACTTTAGGAAATCTAGTCCAGACAGCAAACCTAGCTCAAACAACAATTGATCGCCTAACTTTGGGAAATCTAGGCCTGACAACAAACCAGTTGAAAATAAGTTAACTAACATATTAATAAACAATCACAAAAAAGTAAGCCTACCTCTCTCATTTTCTCCGGAGCAAGTTCCTTGACATCTGGTAGGAGTGATGGTAACAATAAATGTTCACGATCAAACTGTAAGGCTACCTCAAACTTGTTCAACAAACTCAGTATATACTTCCCGATCTTGTCTGAATCACGATACTTCTGATACAGGTCCCTCACCTTCATTATACCTGATCATATAAACATCAATATAGCTAGTAAAAATTATACACTAGCGAAATGTAAATAAGAGGTGAGTTTTCTGGAGTTTCTAATTTTTCTAATTAATTTGTCCATTATATTGAAAATAAGGCAATGCTTTTTGATGTCCAAATGGTAATTTTAGAGGTAGAAGAAGTTGTTGTTCATTATTATATATATAACAAATGGTCCCTTGGTGGCACCAGAAATTGTACTAATTTCTCAAATTGGTGCAAAAAATCTACCAAATAATATATTTGATGACTATTTTATAATCTCCACGTAATTGTATTAAAAATCAGGTTTGGTGTCTGTGCAATAGGTCTTACTTATGCATTTTAGGCTGATGGTAAACAAGTATTACGACAAACAGACAGTAACATGTATATCACTGTTGCAGGGTTGCCAGCAACTTTGGTTGTCAGATTGAAATAAAATGACTGTCAAAGCCACAGTATATATCAAACATTGACCCAGAATTTCATTTTCACTGACTTTTTTTAAATTTTACTTTTCACTGACCATTATAAAGGATTCCCTGACAGTTCACTGACCTTGAAAAAAAAAAATCCCTGACTTTTCCAGGGCCCTCGCAACCCTGTCTTGACCTATCATTCCCATTTTTAAAAAACTGTTTCACCAACAGGAAAAGTCATACTATACAACTATACCTTGTTTTGAGTATTGTTGAACTTCTTTTATGCTGACCACCTTTGCCAGTTGATCACACAACCACTGAGGGTCCAAGAAATACTGATCCTTCAATGATGAGTCTTCAAAATGACACAGTACACCTGTAAACAGCAATAAACCATAGTATAGTCCAGTTACGATATGGTGACAGTGACGTCATCATTTATGTGTACCCAAAAGATTAAAACCATTGCTTAAATAGGTTGAGTTTAGTTTGGTGGTATTGAACTGTTAGTATAATCCTTTATACTTGTTTTTACACTGTACTAGTGGATTGTTCCACTGCGTCACTGGATTTTTATCCTAACTGGACTGTACCCCTAGTATGACACTAAGTCTTGTGTAGTGATGTTGTTACTAATTTGTTTAAGTTTGTATCCTGGCTGACTTGGAAACAAGTTCTACAATTTATCATTATCATTCTAGACACCTGGAGCTTGTTGCCTAGCCCGGGTGTGACAGGGTACTTGTTGGTAGCTCTTTGCAGCAACATGCTGGTAGCAGTGCTTGATAATAACATACTGTTTCTCAGCACTTTGCTAAGCTTTCACATGCAACAGACACTTCGGTTGGCTTTATTCCATAATGGTCTACTACCCTCGAGTGCTTGCGGGTAAGCTCATATTGTTTTTGCTTTGTCCGCTATATAACGCTTTTTTGAAGCAAGCTATTCGCTAGCATAGTGCTATGAGTACTCCATAGGGCCTTGCTAAGACAACGGGCTCCTGATTCCTGATGGCATTCAGCACTGTATGTGTATGAGTCATTTACTGTTTTACAATATGAATAAATAAAGGGAATGAAGGGATTTTGCCAGAACTAAGGAACCAAAGGCATTTAGGGTGCTGGAGGAAAAACTGATAAAGACTTCAATGTGCTCCTATATTCACGAACGTTACTAATGCCATTTGGATGACACTACACATTGAGAAATTGAGTGATAACTACTCCATATTAATAGAACTAATAAAGTGAACTATTCACCATTTTCATGAAGGAATCTAGTAGCTTGGTGTAAATCTTCCTTATTTCTAAAACCTGTAAAACTTTCATCCTTAGACATTGCTTGCATTACAAATAATCTGAAAATACAATACAATACAATTATATAAGTACATGTATACACAGACTTATCTCTAAAATAAAATTTGTAAAATATTTTCAGGAACGCATATCAGAAACAATTCAAACCTTTAAAAAATGTGTTGCTTACAGCCCCTGATGACGAATGCCGTTTTCGTTAAGTCCCACTGGTCAACAGTATACAGGCATATGGAGACTACTCAGTCATGTTCATTATCCCGACACTAGACCAACCAGCATTTATCTGGAACTTACTAGGTTAAGCTACAAGTAGGTATGTTGCGGCCTGTGATCAAACCCTAGCCCTCTCACATTAGGCAGTTGAAGATAAATGTAAATGTCATTTAAAGGGTCTTTCATGTGCACAAGTTAATAAACAAAAATATGATGCTATTAATCTTGAATAAGGCACACATCTACAATGTAACTATAGGCTTGGTACTGAAGTTTTGCGATGTTCCCTTCAAATCTGACCAAGAAATCAGGGTGGACATGAGGCATGACTTTTAGGCTAAGACTGCAAGTATAAACAAGAGGGCCTGAAAGGCCCTAGGGCGCTCACCTGTTGCACATTGGTCAAGGTATCAGTACAACCTACATTCTGACCATATTTCATTACGATTGGATCAAAACAGTGACCCCTGGAGTGAACACAATGTTTTCTAAGATTTGACCTAGTGACCTAGTTTTTGACCCCACATGACCCAGTTTTGAACTTGGCCTAGATTCCATAGAGAACAACATTATGACCAAGTTTCATGAATATTGAATCAAAATTGTGACCTCAATTGAGAACACTAGGTTTTTCTAAGATTTGACCTAGTTACCTAGTTTTTGACCCCACATGACCCAGTTTCAAACTTGGCCTAGATTTCATAGAGAACAACATTCTGGTCAAGTGTCATGATGATTGGATCAAAACCACGACCTCTGGAGTGAACACAAGGTTTTTCTAAGATTTGACCTAGTGACCTAGTGTTTGATCCCACATGACCCAGCTTCAAACTTGGCCTAGATTTCATAAAGAGCAACATTCTGACCAAGTTTCATGATGGTTGGATCAAAACCACGGCCTCTGGAGTAAACACAAGGTTTTTCTAAGATTTGGTCTAGTGACCTAGTTTTTGACCCCACATGACTCAGTTTCAAACTAGGTCTAGATTCCATAGAGAACAACATTCTGACCAAGTTTCATGAAGATACGATCAAAATTGTGACCTCTGGTGAGAACACTAGGTTTTTCTAAGATTTGACCTAGTGACCTAGATTTTGACCCTACATGACCCAGTTTTAAACTTGGCCTAGATTCCATAGAGAACAACATTTTGACCAAGTGTCATGATGATTGGCTCAAAACCACGACCTCTGGAGTGAACACAAGGTTTTTCTAAGATTTGACCTAGTGACCTAGTTTTTGACCTGGCATGACCCAGTTTCGAACTAGGCCTAGATTTCATGCAGAACAACATTCTGACCAAGTTTCATGAAGATTGGATGAAACTGGTGACCTCTAGAGTGTACACAATGTTTTTATAAGATTTGACCTAGTGACCTAGTTTTTGACCCCGCATGACCCAGTTCCAAACTTGTTCTAGATTTCATGGAGTATAAGGATCCACCATGAGCTTCTATGTAGGATAAGGATATCTCACCCGAGGGGTCGGATTTTAACCAGGGACGAGGCTTGCTGAGTTCCCTGGTTAAAATTCCGACCCCGAGGGTGAAGTTTCCTTATCCTACATAGCCTGTCTCATGGTTGATCATTTTTCTTCGATGTAATTCGTGAAAATTTGATTTTTTATCATTATTTAGCGTTCTTGGCGTCAACGTGACGTCATCATAACGTGGCATTTGCCGTACGTTCGCATTCAAAACCATCGATTACATAACGTCGTAAATAAAGCATATGCCTACACTGTTATTCTCTGCCTAAGAAAATGCCCCTGAAATAGTAGCCTTGAACCTCATGCAGCCAGTGTATCAAACGAAATTGACAAAATAAATATAAATCACTAACTCCTCGACACATATTTGGTTGGAAACTGCTAAAATGACCTTTAATCTTTAATAAAACTGCAAAATCACATCAAATGACCTTTGGAATCGGAAAAAACAAATGTAAACAAACACCATGTAAAATTTCAGGAAAGGGAAATAACCCCATCTATCCGGTGCAACAATAACTTTTTCCAAGTAAATTTGGTCCAGTTTGTTGACAAGTTGATTTTTTCCCGCCAAAAGTTGCACACGACCCTTTTTATCAATGGATGACGTCATAGCTGTCAAAATTATGTTTGATAAATAAACAAGCGAGCATTGAATACATGCATATCAAACATTGCCGATTAAATAAGGATTTGCTCGTAGTGAAGGCATGGTGTAAGTTTTTGTTGTGATTTCATTCAGAAATTGGTCCATTTCGTATTTATTTATTTAATTTACTCGTCAGTTATTGTAAACAATCCTGCAGGCAATGTCACGAGAAAAAGAATCTACAATATCATGAGAAAATTCATACACCGGTACCGTGGATACACCGGCTTCATGGGGTTTCACTATATAGAACTTATTTTTGTTCTTCTTGTTAGCTAAATACCAACTTAAAAGTAGACACATAAAGGTCGGAATAAATTCACGTGCGGTTGCTCATGTGAGAAAGATGTTGCTAATGTGAGATAAGATTTTCTTCCATTAGCAACGCGCTTATCTCACATTAGCAACGCCGAAGAAAACAACATTCCGACCAAGTTTCATGAAGATTGGAACAAATTGGTGACATCTAGAGTGTACACAAGATTTGCCTAAGATTTGACCTTGTGACCTAGATTTTGACCCCACATGACCAAGTTTCGAACTTGGCCTAGATTTCATAGAGTACAACATTCTGATCAAGTTTCATGAAGATTGGATCAAAACTGTTGCCTCTAGAGTGTACACAAGCCAATTGTTGACGGACGACGACGATGACGGACGGACGACAAGTGATCACAAAAGCTCACCCTGTGACAGGTGAGCTAAAAAGTAGTGATCATTCTCAGCATGAGCATCATATGTGTCTCCTTAAAATTGGTCAAAGAATAAAACAAGATTGATTTAAAACTTGTTGACAGATTTTGACTTGCAGACTTAGCCAAAAAGTCACATGGTATGTTCACTTTGAACAGTGGATGTGTGAAGAACTTACAGATAAGAGTTTGCATCCAGCACTGGTTCCTTGCCCTCTGACTTCAACATTCTAACAATATCATGTATAACACTCTGTAGTTTGATATACTTCTTGGGTACCATGTGCCCGAGTAAGTTCTCATTCTTACGAGCTGAATTATACAAATTACAAAAAATATACAACTTTGAAACTAGAAGTGTTTTTGATGGAAAAACATATGTCTCCCGACTCTGCAACAAGAAGCCATAACTTTGGCAAAAGATATCCAATCCATACAAGTACCATGGCAAATAGTCAGTCAAAAATGTATGAGATTAAAGATTTATTACGGATAGTGTAAAAATGTCATAATACGTATTTTCGCTATATAATCGCAATTCCTGTGAGCCGTGATTCATGCATTTAAGACTTCTTATAAAAGAGAACACCGTGTGATACAGCTTGACTAGATATTTCCATCAAGAGAGATCAGTTAAACTTGTCTCTTAATTTGACTATTATAGTTGAATTGTTTTAAATAATATGCGACTAAGTAATGAATTCCTAGATTTTCAAGTAGAAGAAATGTTCATTATTTACCTGGATGTTTCAGACTGAACACTTTATCAAATATTGACTTGTATAATCTATCAATATTGATTGCTTTCTTGCCAGCCCCTACATTGATGACATCAATAGTCCTGGGTAACCCCACGGCAGAGTTATCTTTCCTAATATATTTCTCCTGGATTTTCTTCAGCATAGACACCTCCCAATCTTTTGTAAACAATTTCTCCTTGTTTTTCTGTATTTCATCCAGATGAGTTCCTACGATAATAACAGGGGCTCCTGGGGCCTGAGCCTAAAAAAGGTAAGAATATATATATTTTCACCCAACTAGAGATAAGTGATTAGTTACACAGAGAAAGTTTCCCATGTATCAGTGCATTACACAATAGCCCACTAAGCCTTGTGGTTAGTGAGGGTGCTGTCTAATCTGTGGACCCAGCTTCAAATCCAACATAGGTACACACATATGTCTGCCATGGTTCAGTAGAAAGCTGATTGGCAAATAAAGGCTATGCTCAGCATTTTAAAGAACCACAGAGTCTATTAAAAAAAGAGCCAGGGTAGCCCAGCTGACTTCTTAGTGGCACACAACTGTCCCTTTCCTCAAAGCTGGGTGTCATATGCTAATGAGGCAGGGAACAAACAATTGACCACACACTTATGACTGTCAAAGTCAACTTCAACCAACAGCATATTCATAACAGCAGTAGCTAATATCATTAACGCCCTATACATAGGCGGTGTATATAGGGCTTTAATGGTACAAACTTCTCCAGGTAATTGTCCAGTTTTTAGTTGATCTGTTCATTTCAGTAAAAACAAGACAAACTCCATTGTTTTCATTGTTTCAACACTCAATGTGCCTTCATCAGAAAATTTAAGAATAAAAAATAAACAACTAAAATCTATTTTTGTACCTGTATATTGACGAGCCATTGACGTAAACCCTCCACTCCCATATCACCGTCAGTCAGATTCCATACAACCAGGTATAAAGATCTCGGGCTGAGGAAATATTGATGTGTGGCATAATACTCTCTCTGCAAGGGAATAACATACATTTCATAAAATTACAGGAGCTAACCCTTTAAATCCATTCTATCTATACATAACAACCTGTCCAGAGAGTCCCCCTGTACAGCAATATTCCCACAGTACAACCACTCCTCATTTGTTTTTATGATGACTTTGAGAAATGTTGAGTGGTAATTTATTTTCACATTACCATAGTCACCAGGTCAAAACACATTCTGAAATAACAACCCATCAGGTTACTTTTTGCACCAAATACTGGTGACGTAACATTTTACTCCCATACATACTAGATAACAAGTTTGAACATACACACAGATAAAAGTTTCATGACCTTTGGTCAAAGAGCAAAGATTTACCTGTCCTGCAAAATCCCAAGTTCTAAATTCTACAGTAGCTGTTTGTTTTCCATCGAGTTTATCAGTCAGAACAAGTGTGTTGATATCTATACCCACGGTAGATAATGGTTTACCATCCTGTGTTGTACCCGACGCTGTGCTATTCTGGCGCTGGTTAAAATGCTGTAAGTACAGAATACAAAGATTCAGCAACCAGATATTGTCTGATATCCAGCACCAAAAACACTGCACTAAGATGAATGTGTTCAGATAACTGCACTTAGATGAACATGCTAAGATAACTGCACTAAGAAAAACATGCTAAGATAACTGCACTAGGATGAACGTGCTGCACTAAGATGAACATGCTAAGATAATTGCACTAAGATGAACATGCTTAGATAACTGCACTAAGATGAACATGCTAAGATAACTGCACTAAGATGAACATGCTAAGATAATTGTACTAAGAAAATCATGCTAAGAAAATTGCACTAAGATGAACGTGCTAAGATAACTGCACTAAGATGAACGTGCTAAGATAACTGCACTAAGATGAACATGCTAAGATAATTGTACTAAGAAAATCATGCTAAGAAAATTGCACTAAGATGAAGGTGCTAAGACAACTGCACTAAGATGAACATACTAAGATAACTGCACTAAGATGAACATGCTAAGACAACTGCACTAAGATGAACATGCTAAGATTATTGTACTAAGAAAATCATGCTAAGATAACTGCACTAAGATGAACGTGCTAAGATAACTGCACTAAGATTAACGTGCTAAGACAACTGCACTAAGATGAACATGCTAAGATAACTGCACTAAGATGAACATGCTAAGACAACTGCACTAAGATGAACATGCTAAGACAACTGCACTAAGATGAACATGCTGAGATAATTGTACTAAGAAAATCATGCTAAGATAACTGCACTAAGATGAACATGTTAAGACAACTGCACTAAGATGAACATGCTAAGACAACTGCACTAAGATGAACATGCTAAGATAATTGTACTGAGAAAATCATGCTAAGATAACTGCACTAAGATGAACATGCTAAGACAACTGCAGTAAGATGAACGTGCTAAGACAACTGCACTAAGATGAACGAGTTAAGATAACTGCACTAAGATGAACGTGCTAAGACAACTGCACTAAGATGAACGTGCTAAGAAAGCTGCACTAAGATGAACGTGCTAAGATAACTGCACTAAGATGAACGTGCTAAGATAACTGCACTTAGATGAACGTGCTAAGATAACTGCACTAAGATGAACGTGCTAAGATAACTGCACTAAGATGAACGTGCTAAGATAACTGCACTAAGATGAACGTGCTAAGATAACTGCACTAAGATGAACGTGCTTAGAAAACAAAGATTAATATATTACCAGCATAGCCTGTGCTTTTCCTTTCTTCATGAGATGTTGTAGTAGAGATGTTTTACCAATGTTGAATGATCCAACAATCATCAAGTTCATACAGTTATACTGTTCTGACCTAGATAAAACAATACATAGATCTAGAAGGATACACATTTATTATGGAAAAGTATTTGGTTTATTAATGGCGTTATCAATGTTGCAAATAGTTTAAAGCCAAGCCACAATATTAAACTAAACATGCTTAAGATACACTATTCCATGCTCAAACAGGCCGAACATTTGATAAAGGTTAGGTGCATATGAATGACTATATGGTCCTGGAGGAGTGTTAATCTACTGATTGGATGGTCAGTAAGGGTGCTGTTCTCAGCCAGTATACTATTCAACATGTAAAATCAGTCATTTTTGCTGGCACTAATTGCTGGTGTCGTTAGAATGGTTATAATTTCAATGGATCATTGATAACAGGTGGTTGTTTAATTCAAGTGACTAGTCATAGAGGATTAAATCAATCCCTTTTGCTTGCACATCCTTGAGACAGGACTAATTGCTGGTGTTGTTAGAAGGGTTCTTATTACAATTGATCATTGATAAACAGGTGGATGCTTAATACAGGTGACTAGTAATAGAGTGTTGACTGTATTTCCAAATTGCAACAAGTTATACTTACTCTTCCAGCACAGATCTCAGGAATCCCGTTATATCCGATGCCCTACCAGTTGCCCCCTTTAATACATCCTGAATAGGGCCCTCTAAGGGACACATATCTACTTCTATTCGGTGTAATCTATCCAGTAAACCCAGCGGTGGTGGTAACTGAAATTATAACATAAATGGCTTGTCCTAAAGTAGTATTTAATCAAAGAATAAGAAATTTCAGGTTTTTATGCAGAACTTGTATATAACCTTTAGTGAATGTATTCTTTGACATGGTGTCAAACTTTTTTCTTATGTCTTTCTAAATGGAAGAAAGTGTGTACATTTTAATCAGGTGAAGCAACACAGCCAACTGAACATCAATTTCCTTTTTTATTCACAGTATGACTTGATGTTTGGCATTATATGAAATATTTATCAGAAGTGATGATATGCAGGAAACCATGGCCTGATCCAGAATCTTTTTCTCAGAGTTGGTCCAACCAACTGTATAATATCTCAGGGAAAGGTTTGACCAGCTTTTTTTCTCATATGGGGCCCTTACTTTTTTCTCTGGAAGGGCAGCTATGTTTTGGCAAGAGGGTCAAACCAGTTAGTTTTTATAGAGAGTTATCCCGATCAGATTCTTAGCTATGTCAAACCAGTGTTAGTATATATAGTAAACACATTATTACCAACATGCCAGGGGAGTCAGACGCCTGATTGCCCTATAGACCTTGGCATAGAAACCAAGGTCAATCAACAATTACTATAATCCAAAATTACCTGTTTCAGCTTAATGTTTTTCTTCAGTGTCAGTGTTTTCAATGTCTTCATTTCCTGTATATCATTGGGTAACGATAGGAGGTAATTCTCGTCAAGATGTAGATTGACGATGTTAGGTAAGAGTAGTCTCCCCTGTTTCTCCTTCTCAAGCTCCTCTTTATCCTTTAACTGAAATAACCAAAATGTCACAAAATACTCCTGTCTGGAGGCATCCAACTTAGCCTATTCTTTTCTTATTTTGTAGCTCAAACGGCCATAATTAAAGAAGCTTTACAGTAGGTCATGGCCAATTAGGCTCAATACCTGGTAGAGTAAAGATATAATTTCACATTTTTTGGGTAATTCGGGAGCCATAGTACAAGAAGGCCTTGGTGACTTGGGCCTATAATCAAACTTGGCCTAGATATTATGCCCTTGTAACATTGTCTTCAAGTTAGAAGATTATCTGTACTGAAAACTGGGAATGAGATTAGAGACAAGGTCAATTTCACATCGAGGGCCAAATGGGTCAATAAGCAATCTTGACCTAACCATTTCGACATTAATTCATGGATTTTGCATTTCAGGTAATACATACAAGGGTCAAAATTATTTTTTGATGGGATTAAATTTCGTGGTTGAGGTGAAACTTGATCTCCCACGAAAATTAATGATTTTACAGTATACTTCGCTTACATTTCCACTAGCCATAAGATTGAGGGAAGCAGTGAGCTCCTTGGTCCTCAACACAACCAGTTCTGTAAGTTTGTTGTGTGTTAGGTTTAACACCTCTAAATTTTCCAGCTTGGTATGACTCCGGTGACCACATTGTGCTACACCACTACTCGCTCCAAATAACCCAGATCCAGTAAAACCCAGACTATAAGACAAAAAGTGTGAAATACAGTAACATCTCATACCCTTTTACTTGAAAATTATTAATTTATCTCAAACTTCTATCATAACTTCTATCAAACTAATCATACATGCTAACATTTAGAATGTTTTGCTTTATTCTGTTTATTTGGTCAACAATACTGTGCCTTTTAAAAAAGTTGGAACATTCGGAAAAATGCAGCAACTGTTCTTCAACTATATATCTTTTTTGAAGTCCAGTGGTTCTTTCATTCTTGAGTATAAATGAATACATTAAGAATACTAAAAGATGCAATTACCCTTTTTCCGAACAGAAGCACCTCTTTCCATCAACCACCTGCCAGTCAGCCATATTTGTTATTTGATTGTAGGAAAGATCCAGGTATCTCAACAATTTAGGATATGAGCCAAGACTGCCCAATAATTTCAGCTTATTTGACTTTAATTCCAATGTCTCCAGTTTTGATGACGAGCAAGAGAGGAACTCAGGAAATGTGTCTATGAAGTTATCGCTAAGTTTTAATGTCTTCAGACCTTTTGTCTGATTTTCTGAGACTCTCACAGCTTCATCATTGATGGTTAGAGCATCGAACCACTGATTGGCTCTCACAACTGTATGCATGGTCACATGACTATCTATACTGCCCAGTGATTGGTCCGTTTGAAATTCCATACTAGAAACAAGTGGACTGTCAGGCATGCTGTCTTCTGATACTCTTCTTGTGGCAACAATAGGAGGTGGAAGAGATATCAGCTTATTATGACTCAGCTCAATGGTTTTCAAGAACTCTGCTTCCCACATGCTGGCAGGAAGTAGGCTGATTGCATTATTGTTTGCATTAAGTGTCCTGATTTTTGGAAGATTGAAGATGTAGTCTGGAATGGTGGTGAGTTTGTTGTGCTGGACATTCAACTCCTCTAAAAACTGACATTCCAAGTGAAAGTTGGCTTCAGACGGGAAAGCTGTGATCTGATTGTTTGATAAGATCAGGACAGACAATGAAGGTAACTGAAGCAATGCTGTTGGTACTATGGTAATATTGTTGTTAGAAACGTCAACACGTGTTACAGCATAATGAGCATTACGTTGGTTCATAGGGTTCATTGCTGGATTGAAGAAATTGACAGTAGTTGCCAACCATGAGGACTCCACTGTCGACAGGACATTCAAATTTTGCCATCTTATGTTGACAGGATTCTCAGGAAATATCCTTGTATCGTTAGGATCAGCAGACGCCGAGTCTGAACCACGTAAACTTCCATTATATAAATCGTGCTCTTTCTTCATTCTGACCTTATTCATTGAGTTTGTCTTATCCTTCTCGGCTTTATACTTCAGGAAATGAGCAATGAAGTTTGGGTAGGATTTTACGGCTTCTTCAAATATCTGATTGTTTATATCTTCTACTCCGAGTAGTAACAGTTTGTTTAACATGAGAAGATCACAGTTATGGAGGGCTACTTGTAGCAGTAATGAATATTCATGCCCAGATGATCGTAAAGTCAGGTTGAGTTTTCCCCCTTTATCTGCAAGCATTTCAACAATTTTTAGATGTTTATTAACTACAGCTATGTAAACACAAGACTGACTGTGTTTCACAGGTAAGTGAATATTGGTTTTTCTAAACCTCACACTGTCTTCTAAACCTGGTTCCATTTGTATAGGAGCTTCAGAGAAGTCATCTACAATGTCTATATGGATAGGATTCACCTCATCGTAGATCACTTCATCATCACTGATAACCGAGCCAGCAGACGACATGTCATCACTACTTCTAACTGAATCACTCCCAACCCGTCTGCCCCTAATTGTGTAGTTAATCATGTACTCTACAACATCATCATAACCAAGTTCACATGCCATGAATAATGCTGTTGTACCGTCTGCTGCGACATCATTCAGAGGGAAAGGCAGAAGATATTCCTTGCCACGATCATACACAGACTGGTACACATCGTCTGGATACTCCCATTCTATCAGAAGCTTGACTATCTCCAGTGAACCAGTCTGACTTGCTACATGGAAGGGGAGCCTACTTGATTCATCCTTGATTTTACAACTGGCAGGGAATTTCTGAAATATGAACATATACTTGTTTGAACTATATATATTAATTCAAAAATTCTTTTAATACCAAGAGAGCTACAAAGGCATAATAATGCCTACTTGAGTACATCTTGACCAACATTTCATCGAGTCTGCAAGGTTTTTTCTACAATTTGACCTCATGCCCCAAATAAGCTAAGTTTGAACTTGGCCTTGATTATATTCCATTATCACGGAGCAAGCTTTCGTGAGTAGATACTTCTAATGCAAATAATTTTGAAAAACATTATAAAGGTGATAGTAAAGGTGAAAATGTTAACAATAAGTACCTTGAGTATTTGTTTAATGATTTCACCATTTCCAGATTCTACAGCACGATGTAATACAGTTGATGTTGGTGATAGTTCTGTCATGGTAAACAGAAGGTCAAACATTACCACTGAATCACCCAGGTTCACGGCCCTGTAAGATTAACACACAATGAAGATTTAATAGTTCAAAGCGATTGAAACTAATGCCAAAAAAATTCTCACTAAAGTCCAGCCTATGTACTTGGCATTTGTCTGGTTGTCCAAAACAAGTAATTACTGATTTAGACAAGTAACTACAACAGGAAAGCAGGCAATGTTTATCAAGTGAACAGGAAAACTATTCAGTTTTGCTGATTCAGACACTAAATTCATAGACCGAATGTTTCAATTGGAAATATTTCTAAGGAGTGACCTAATTTGTGACACCTTGGGAACAAGTATTGAACAAGGTCTAGAATTTACACCAAGCAACATTTTAGCAAGGTTTCAGAACCAAAGTGCCAGACCAAAATTGTCACACCTAGAGAGCTTACAAGGTTTCTCTTTTATTTGACCTACCATATGACCTTGGTGGCCATGATTCCCTAAAGATAATGTCAAAACTGTGATCTCAGTGGACCTTATTGAAAATTGATATTAACTGTCAAATATGTAATCCCCAATAAATAAAGTCGTTATTATTATTATTATTATTATCTCTGGTGTCAACAAGACTTTTTTTATCTTCGACTAGAGACCTAGCTTTGAAATCCAGACGATCAAAGTGTGAACTTTGTCTAGAATTTACAGAATAAACATTTTGACTAGGTTTCATGATAATAAAGTGAAGACTGAGACATGTAAAGATAAACAGTCAAATTGTTAATTGTTCGCAACAACATGGGTGATCACAACAGCTCACCCTTGGGCAGTTTGTACTCTGAAAGCGACCTAGGCTACAAAAACAAATCAACTACTGTAAAATCATTTATTTTCGAAGGGGCGAAATTTTGTGGTTGTGGTAAAAAAGAACCATTTCGATGGGACGTAATTTCGTTGATTTTGCATTTCAGGTAATAAATACCAGGGTCAACATTATTGTTTGATGGGATTTGATTTCCTGGTAGAAGGTGAACCACGAAATCCACAAAATTTAATCCCCCACGAAAATAAATGATTTTACAGTATGAAAAAAGAAAAGACATGATATTGCACGTCAAACACAGTGGGAACTGATACGCAACTCAGATATAGCCTAATAGTGTAAAATCATCAATTTTCATGGGGGATTTTATTTCGTTGATTTCATGGTTCAACTCAACCACAAAATTTAATCCCATCGAACAATAATTTTGACCCTTGTTTTTATTACTTGAAATGAAAAATCTATGAATCAACGTCCTATCGAAATGGTATTTTTATCAAAACCACAAAATTTTGTCCTATCAAAATTAAATGATTTACAGTATTAAGATAAAGGCCACAGGAAATCAACACTTAATCATGCCTGTCTCCTTGGTGTAATCATCATGTGTTATTGTTAAACAATCATGGGACAAATTTATTAACAACCCTTACTAATGTTCTAGTTAATAAAGGGATAGAGTATTATCTTTAGTGGGATAGTGCATTTTTCCCCATTTTTTTGTTTTACTTCAAATCTAAATTTTGTTGAATACAGTAAGCATAGCATATGATGTACCGTAAATACTCAGCCATAAGTCGTATGCTGCCATAAGTCGCAGGGAGACTTTTGAATGAAAAATCAAGGTTTTTGTCTAAACCCATTCATAGGTCGCATGTATAGTTTTCAATTTTTGTGAAAGCTGAAATCATGTGCCCAGTGTCAAAGTTGGTGGGAATGTGGTCATTTTCAGACAAAATTGGGAGGAGGGTAGTAATTTTCAGACAAAGTTGGTGGGAATGTGGTCATTTTCAGATAAAGTCAGGGGATGTGGTCATTTTCAGATAAAGTTGAGAGGAATGAAGTGATTTTCCGACAAAATCAGGAGGAGTGTAGTAAACTCTTCCATAAGTCGTGGGATGACTTTTAATTTTTTTTTCGGGACTGTTTTTGTACGACTTATGGCTGAGTATTTACAGTATACAGTGTTTATTTGAAAAGTCCTCAAAGGCAATGGTCATTGCACAGACATTTCAGACAAATTGAACTTTTATCAATTTAATTAGATAGATTAGTTTAAATACTGTAAACCTAGATCTCACGATTTAAGTTTGCCGATTCTAAAAATAAGTGAAAGTAAATAGCCGTGAACATGTCCAGGAAAAGAAAAATACAGAAGGACTTATAGTCAATAAAACTGTGAAAACATGATCAGCGTAGTTTGCAATTTCTGTAAACAATACAATAGGTAACCATCTACATCAAAAAGAGTTTGAGAGGGTTTAACAAAGGTAAGAACTATAATTATTAATTAAGAAGCAAGTATATACTAAACGAGCAATGTATGTGACAGGTTATAATATCGATAATTTTGTCACTATGCGACTTTGTTTTCGCGGAGTTCGCAGGCGACTTAAACACGCGAATAAGCCGACAATCGGCAAAACGCGAAAGTTTGTATCCGCGAAAGTTTCTAGGTTTAGAGTAAGTAGATCAAAGATTAATCCTGTCTGTGGTATATTTAAATGTAGGTTATCTATTTCATTTTTCCTTGGAAAGTACCAAGGAGACCCTGATTGTCCTATATCACTGACACATGTTATAATGATATAACATCATGGTTTGCTATACATGGAAACCAGACCACAAGGTCATCACAAATATTTCAAGGACAGATGTCACTGATAAAGGCCAATTCTAACAAGTTTATCTACGAGACTTCTTGCCAGGTTGTTTTATCTACAAGGCCCATGATCAAAGTGTGAACTTTTTCCAGAATTTACAGAATACTGTAAAATCATTAATTTTCGTGGGGGATTAAATTTCGTGGATTTCGTGGTTTACCTCAACCACGAACTTTAATCCCAACGAACATACATTTTGACCCTTGTTTTATTACCTGAAATGGAAAATCCACGAATTCAAGTCCCAACGAAATTGCCTTTTTTACCAAAACCACGAAATTTCGTCCCAATGAAATTAAATGATTTTACAGTAATCAGTTTGTGGTTGTGGTAAAAAAGACTACTGCAAGACTTCTTGCTAAGTTAATTTTGAAGTTTCCTTGATTTGTACACAACTTTACCCCCTTTAATGTAAGACCTTAATAAAGGCATATCAAGTAAATGGAATAATACTGTTATTTTTAAGGCTTGGGACTGATTTCAGGGTTTTTTAATCCTGTACTTTTCTTCTTTGTTCATATTGAAAATTGAGTTTCATGTTTTAATTTTTGGGATTTTCAGGCTTGAGAATGATTGCTTTTTACAAATCACTAGTCACTGAATGGCTGTTGTGTCAGAAAGGTCACTCTAACCTTTGACCTGCTGATGTCATGGTTAATGAGCAGGTCATGACTAACCTTCATACCAAGTAGACTTAAGAGTACATCAAATATCACTTGAACTAGTATACTACTTGTTTAAACATAATATATTCCCCTTGTTTGGTATGTATGCCCTCCCCCCCCCTTGTTTGAAACGTAGTCATAAAGATAACAAGTCGATGGGTGTTATAAAGATAACTTACAAATCTAGGGGCGTTGTTCCATCATCACTGGTGACAATAGTAGCAATCTCCAAGCCAGATGGTGGTGGTACTCTCAATATAGCTCTAGCTTTACTCACATTTCTCGCTTTAATGGCTTCACAAAGATCTAGCAATATAAGGAAAATAAGGACATCACTATACTGTAAAATCATTAATTTTCGTTGGGGATTAAATTTAGTGAATTTCGTGGTTCACCTTCAACCTCAAAATCAAATCCCATCAAATAATAATTTAGACCCCAGTATTTGTTACTTGAAATGCATTATCCACAAATTAACATCCCATCAAAATAGCGTTTTTCACAAAAACCACAAAATTTCGTCCCATCAAAATTAAATGATTTTACAGTACATATTAAAAATCTACAGGCATTGAATGAGTGAATGGAATAATAAAATCCCTTCATTCTATGCCACGTGACTTTTTGGAGTTTGGAGGTACCTGGTACAAAGATATAATTATATTCTGTAAACCAAGAAATTATTTTGCGCAATGTAACTTTGTGGAGTTCGCAAGTGGTTGAAATTTGCAAAATTAAGCAGCCGCAATTGTTGTATATATGACTTCGTAAATTTATAATTGCAAGTACATTTTGTATATCAAGGAATGGTAAAATGCGAAAGTTTGAATTCTGGAAAAGTGATTTGGCTAACAGTATTCATTATACAAAGTTGAACATATCAGTACTGTCCAACCTCTCTTAAGCAACCTCCTCAATAAAACACAAATTTTGGTTATTGTAGGGAGGATTTTGCTACAGAGAGGTAAAACTAATGATAAACAGTAACTTTGAAGGATGATGTTGCTAAAGAGAGGTTGTTGCTCAAGGAAGGGCTACTCATGGAGAGGTTGCACTGTATATTGCAAAATAACACAGTAATGTCACTTTTCTATTAGTCAAGTAATTGTTTGTGTGACTTATGCTCTTATCTGATACCAACTTCTGTACTTTAGCGGAGCATAGCCTTTATTTACTGAGCATAGCCTTTATTTACCAGTCAGCTCTGCTGAATATGGCAGGCATGTGTTAGGGCTGTAACGGTATACCGCAGTACACGAAACAACGGGCAACGGGACTGCAGTCCCACATGGTTCACGTTACAATACTTCTAAATTTCGGAACTGTTCGGTATAAGCTTTTTTATTAGCAAAATAATATTCAGACAACAAAAACATCTGACAGCCTACTGATTATGTATAATTACCACGTATCACTTGTTATAATTGTATTAAGATATGCTTCACATTGTCGAAATTCATTTAGCATAGTTGAAAGGCACATAATAATTGCTGTTATAGAAGCAACGAATTCAGTGTCACTTAAAAATTGAGGTATTTAAGCTGCTGTTTGAGAATATTGTATCATACCGAAATATACCGAACCGCTAGAAAAATTGACGGTACATATCATATCGTGAGGTGAGCGTACCGTTACACCCCTAATATGTGTGCATCTAGCCGGATTTGAACACGATTCATCAGATTAGTTGGCTAACCACCGAGCTACGGAGGTCACTATGTCCCCTTAGTGTCTCACTCTATACTGTATAGTAAGATGCAACCTTGTTATACCGAAAGAACAACCTATAAATAAATCACTTGTATTGCATATGTTACTAAATTCCCCGAATGTTAACAGTGACGAAACATCCCACCCATCCTGTATGATAACTTTACCCTATCTATATTAATGCAACCCTATATAGCTTGCTGGAGATAACTAAAGCCTTGTATACAAACAAAAATGTATTATGTCAACACTGCATGGTCGACTGGTCGCTTGTTTTCGGTGTAGATTGACAGCTTCTATACATTCCAAGTAACAAGTAATTACAACTAATTTTGTGAAAACTAAACAAAAGTGGACATCAAAAATGCATTTTATTTCCATGTTTATATGTAAACAAAGGCTAGGGTTATAAACAGTGGGATATTACGACAAGGAAGTGAATTAGATGATATAACGGACAGCTTGCTGCATTTCCACTCATACTCTAGATAACCCACATCCAATAGGTGACAACAATATGCGATGATACACCAGTTACAATAAGACATCAGGAACGATGAAAGTTATCATTACAAACACAACACAATACTGTAACGATAAAGTAAAACTTTCCAACGACAGGTTGAGATCAATTTCTCACTCCAAAAAGTTATACTAAATTTAAATATGTTATGGTTATGGGGATTTCCCCTTGTTCATAATATTTTGTTTAAATGAATACAACATATTTTTGCAAAGACTCTGAAGAAGAGAAGGTACTAGGTACTATCGTTCATCTGGCTTGTGAAAAATTGCATCTAAAATAGCACGATCAAACCTACCTTTTACAACACTCAAGGCATTTTTGTGTCTTCGCTCTAAAAATAAAACAAATGAGAAACTACAGGACAGTGTAAATTATGGGGAAATAATCTGAAAATACATAATGTTTGGTACAATAACATCCGTATCATTATAGTGAATTAATATAAAAGCTACCAAGCAGTGAAAGTAATCTATTTCAAATTTGCACTTGGATGCCTTAGATAAATGACTGATAGTGCAGGCTCGTAATGAACACAGTTAAGCTCATAACTCAAGTGGTTAACCGTTAGTTGTATACTTTGCAGTGGGTATTGTACTAGAGTAAGGGATCAATATATAACAAAAACTAATTTTCTTCCACTGGAAATAAAATAATATAAACACATTTAGTTCCTTATTAGATCTACATGTTTATAATTGATTTCATCACAAAATAAGTACGTACATGTACATGTTTATAATTGATTTCATCACAAAATAAGTATGTACATGACTGATTTTTTTCGAAAATTGAAGATCCATTTGATGGAACAGTTCAACTTTCATGTGCAATAAAAAATGAAATCACCCAAATAGTTTGAGGTACTTACCAAGGAAGTTAAATTCAGTTAGGAATGTTTTACTTAGAAAGTTCAAAAATGAAACATGGAATAAAATTGTCGAGGGCTCAGTGCAAAACTATGGTAAATGCCTCTAGTTTTTCACCAAGCCCTGGAAAAAATGTTGTTTTCTTTGTAAAATGAAATGTTCTTTCACCTTGTGAACATCTGGCTAAACTTGAGATGAAAATACAATGCGAGCTCTATAATTTCTTTGTGAAATTGGGTCATCCTGCATTTTTTCAGCGGGGACTTGTTTCTTTCTTTGGTTTATGTATGGGCATTGTTCAGGGTAGTTGTGTTGTGGTATTTGTGAGTTCTGTGCTCGGCTGGTTAGGTTGAGTGCTACCTTCCCTGTCTGATTTCCTCATACCTTTTTTGATGTTAAGCCAAAGAATACTAGATCTTCTTCTTTGCTGAATAAACTGCTGATGTATACTTATAGGAGCAGAGGTGCAGATGTGATCAGGTAGGCACTTAAATCCCCAGGCTATTTGCACATGCTTGCCGGCTCCATTTTTCATTTTCTACTTTGTTACTTTAAGCGAGATTTCAAACTATCTGCCTAATTATGAAGTTTAACCGGTCAAATGAAAACATTTTTTACACCAGAGGCCCCAATCTGAGCTAAACCTCATCTCAAATATTGACATGTGTCATTAAGGTAATTTCATTTGGAGGCTGAATTCAAAATTTGTATCACAAAATTCACTTTTCTTTGATTATAACCTTAAAATATAAAGAGCTTGAATTTCAGACTTTTCCAAGTTCAGACTGTGTTTTGACGAAATTGAAAATCTCAATTTGAGATACGATTTTGCTTTGAGTTGCATAGGGAGATTGAGGCCTGATGATGGACACATTTTGACAATGAGATTTGAATAAAACTTATAAATCAAAGTTACCTAGTTCCTCCTTGAACAATTTAGCATAATCATGACTGTTGATACTTTTAGCGAGGCTGAGTGGTGAAACCCCTGTATCGTCAACCTTGTTCATATCTGCCCCATATTGTAACAGTAGTGTGATAGCATCAATCTTACACTCATATACAGCTTGATGGAGGGGTGTCTGAAATGCACACAATGTGTAAATATAGCTTGGAGAATTTGACATAATCCTGACAATTAACATAACATGACATAACATACCAATAACATACATAACAGCCTATATTTTGTTAATATTTATAACCCCGGTTTTCATAATTGAAGAGTATCATGAAGACGCTCCAGATGTAATACAAACATAAATTTGAATAAATGATGTTGCACGATATGGTTTTTAGTATAAAAAGAACAAAAAGTATCAAAATGACTTGTTTGTATCACATTACAATGTTACTAAAGTAGACATATTATCTTACCATACTATGGACTCTTGTACCACCACTGATACTTGGGTTTGCTGTAACAGGAAAAACAACACAACCAATTTAGTTCCAATACAAGCACCTACATGATGGTGATGTTTAAGTATAAGTAATATCAGGGAGAAAATAAATACTGTAAACCTAGAAATTATTTCGCGCGATTTAACTTCGCGGTGTTTGCGGATTGTAAAAATCTGCGAAAGTAAATAGCCGCGAATATGTCCTTGACAAGAAAAACGTGAAAGTTTCTCTTTGATGAAGGAAGTTCATCATTTTGGTACGACGTGACAAGATCGTATTGTGTCAAAATATGGATTGTTAGGTTTATAGCTTTTTTTTAATAAAAGCCATTTATGGTTACGGCACAATAATGAAAACACTTTGATTTGTTTTCTTGAAAAAGTGTCAAACAATACACTCAATAATGTAACGAAAACGGGGCGCGGGCCACCATTCAGGCACCGACCCTCAGGCGAGCGGACAAACAATACAAGTCTAGGACAAATAATACAGGTCTAACGCTCCGGACAGCTACTGGTCAGGATCACTGTCGTGGCGAGCAGTGGACGGGTCGACGGCAAGTACAAATGCAACAAGAAATCAAAAGTGGACGGGAGCAGACGACAAGTGGAAATACGGAGTAAATTCAAACAAAGATCATTTATTACAAAAGACAGAATATAGATCAAATACAACAGTTACACATACAATGAAACATATATTTACATATTATTCCTCGATGTTCCAGTCAAGTTTCACAATAAAAAAATGTCCAAGTTAAAACAACTTCATCCTTCGAGATCCGTTGTCCAAAAGCCCCCGAATAAAAGAACGCTTGTGTTATATACACAAAAGGCGAACTAATATCCAAAATGTGGCCTGATATCCATAATCCAATGAGATTCCGAGAATCTCAAAATCTGAGATTCTCAGCCAATGAATTTTCACGCGGAAAATTCCGATTTACACGGTATCCATGTTCCTAATCCGTCTGAAAAACTAGATTCAAGACGGATTATGAAAATCCTCATTTACAACATATTAAGTTACAAAATCATAATTTAACATATACATCATGACCTACGGTACTCAAAACAATATTTCAATTAGCTCACAACAGGTTACAATGTATAACGAACTCAAACTTTGGCGCGTGTTGAACGGAATGGGAGGGGTAATAATAACCTTCAGACGAACACATATATCCGCTTAAATACACCTACAATCACCAAGTACAAGATACTTACAGTATGTAATAAATTCAATGAATCGATTTACGACTAAAAAGTACATCAAAACATGCAATAATAGCTACAAATGGAAATGTCACCTATTTCCGCGACTTAGACGTTTTGTACTCACAATTTTCGTACCCGGCATATAAATCGATGCACAAATGATGAAAACTTGATTAAAACATAAGTAACTGAGGTGCCTCATGTTACACTTCCCCCTACTTTATAAAAATAAATCCTCCTGGATTTCTACAACAATTACAATTAAAACAATCAACAATAGAAAATACAACTATGCATAATTATTCATTCATAATGACATACATGTTACCTAAAATAAAAAAAACAAACACATAAAACATTTCTTAGGTAATCAATAGACACCATAAACATGTTATAAGAAATTACACTATGATATGTAGTCCTCTAACAATTTGAAATATTCAAATATACTACATGCACAGACTCGACATCGGACAGGATCACCAAAGAATACCACACATTATTACTACACTCTTGCAAAATCACATGTCGTTAAAAATATGTACATATACAACAACATAAAATACATGCAATTGGCAATCAAAACCCCTATACCTTTGTCCTGTGGTATCCATAATGGCTCCTTCCAATCAAATAATAAATCCATCCCTGTCCTTCCTACAAATTAATCCATCCAAGTCTGTCCCTATCCTAGAACATTTACAACAAATTACCACTCCTCCATCTAGCTATCCAACTCCCTAATCTCCACTCTCTGTGTAATTCCACCCTATTCCTACTCCTTATCCAACAAAGTTCCACTCCTCCGTCTAATTGTCCAGTTCTCTAATCTCCACTTCCCTATGAAGTTACATCTCATTATCCTGAGAACTTCTCATCACATATCCTATGCGATGTTCCATATAACAATCTTCAATTACAACATCGCTAGGTCCCATAAACTCAGAATCACCCATCACCACATGACCTACTGGGGTGACGGGTATACATTTCCCGGATGATTAAAGTTCTTCCTGTTAGGACAATCCCTGAACATGTGGTCAGGCAACCCACATTTAAAACATTTCCTCTTCCTAAATAGTTTCCCTTCAAGACTATCAAGCCTCTGTTCAATACGTATCAAAGATTCACTCCAGTCAACATTGACAGATCCTACATTATCAGTGTTAGAATTTTGTTTGGTCCATTCCAAGTCCTCACAATTCACGGTGCGGATTTGAGAGACACCTGCATAAAAGTTCCCCTTACTGAGCACATCTTCATAACGCTCAACAACTTCCACAGCTTCACCAATACCCCTGCAGTTCCTATCCAGTAATCTGCATCGCATCTCAGGTGAAACATTCTCTCTGAAGTGTTGCAACGCCAGCATTTCCCGTGCCTCTCTATCCAAAGAGACATATGCCCTATGTGCCAGTAATCGAACATCATCTCCATATGCAGCTATAGTCTCCCCCTTCCCCCTTGTTCTATTCTGCAACTTTGACAGCCATCTTGACTCATGCCTTCTGCTACCAAACCTTTGTTCTAAACTTGATAATAAACTAGTGTATGAACGTTTTTCCTCTGTGTCAAGAGAACTATAGTGTGTGCGTGCCTGCTGTCTAAGAGAGATGGTCAAATATAACAGCTTCTCCCTCTCTGTCCACTCTGCTAATTCAGCCAAGTCCTCAAAATACACAATGTATTGGTCCCAATCCTCAGTCCCAGAATATGTATCCGGTTTAATATGAGATCTCACACGTCGTGAACGTGTTCCCACATCCCTATCCTCGTCATGGCCAACGTCGTTACCATGGCACCATCTGCAATACGTCCATTTGCAGCATGGTTGTGGTTATCATTGAACTCGATCTCGGAGTCGGATCTCTCGTCTTCCATTATAGATGTTGTTTGGGGCTTTTGTCTTACCGAGACCACGTTCAATAATACCACACTACGAAAATCCCGCGAAAATAATCGCTAAACACGGCGGCGAAATTACACCTTAAAATACGACGAAATTCTCGTGCTAAATAACGTTAACAGTCCGTTTAGCGAAACAACAAATAACTTGATTACCCGTCGTAAATACCACGATATGGTATAAATAAGCAAGTGTACGTTTCCGTTAGAAAATCCGTCTGAAATCCGTTCAAGAAAATCCGTCTCAAATCCGTTAAAAAAAATCCGTCTCAAATCCGTCTGAAAAATCCGTCTCAAATCCGTGCGAAAAATCCGTCTCAATTCCGTCTAAAAAATTCCGTCTAAAAAATCCGTTCAATAAAATCCGTTCAATAAAATCCGTCTCAAATCCGTGCGAAAAATTCCGTCTGAAGTGTTCCGTCGCAAAATCCGTCCTAATAAGATTCCGTTCCGTAAAAAAACGATGTAGGTCTAAACATGTAACGTAATTCCGTATGAAAAAGCGTCGTCTGCAAATGAATCCGTTTAAAAAATGTCGTCTGCAAGAGAAATCCGTTTAATGCTTAGAAACGTAGATCTATACAAACTCCATCCAAATCGTAAATAAATCCTAGACTAAGTCCGTGGTTCGCAAATGTCGAAAATATATCAAAATCCCACTTCTGACACCAATGTAACGAAAACGGGGCGCGGGCCACCATTCAGGCACCGACCCTCAGGCGAGCGGACAAACAATACAAGTCTAAGACAAATAATACAGGTCTAACGCTCCGGACAGCTACTGGTCAGGATCACTGTTGTGGCGAGCAGTGGACGGGTCGACGGCAAGTACAAATGCAACAAGAAATCAAAAGTGGACGGGAGCAGACGACAAGTGGAAATACGGAGTAAATTCAAACAAAGATCATTTATTACAAAAGACAGAATATAGATCAAATACAACAGTTACACATACAATGAAACATATATTTACATATTATTCCTCGATGTTCCAGTCAAGTTTCACAATAAAAAAATGTCCAAGTTAAAACAACTTCATCCTTCGAGATCCGTTGTCCAAAAGCCCCCGAATAAAAGAACGCTTGTGTTATATACACAAAAGGCGAACTAATATCCAAAATGTGGCCTGATATCCATAATCCAATGAGATTCCGAGAATCTCAAAATCTGAGATTCTCAGCCAATGAATTTTCACGCGGAAAATTCCGATTTACACGGTATCCATGTTCCTAATCCGTCTGAAAAACTAGATTCAAGACGGATTATGAAAATCCTCATTTACAACATATTAAGTTACAAAATCATAATTTAACAAATACATCATGACCTACGGTACTCAAAACAATATTTCAATTAGCTCACAACAGGTTACAATGTATAACGAACTCAAACTTTGGCGCGTGTTGAACGGAATGGGAGGGGTAATAATAACCTTCAGACGAACACATATATCCGCTTAAATACACCTACAATCACCAAGTACAAGATACTTACAGTATGTAATAAATTCAATGAATCGATTTACGACTAAAAAGTACATCAAAACATGCAATAATAGCTACAAATGGAAATGTCACCTATTTCCGCGACTTAGACGTTTTGTACTCACAATTTTCGTACCCGGCATATAAATCGATGCACAAATGATGAAAACTTGATTAAAACATAAGTAACTGAGGTGCCTCATGTTACAATAATTATATTAGTTGCATGCGTGTAAATAGCGTTGTTTGTTATGTCATAATACTAAAGGACTGATAGTGTCAATAAAACTGTGAAAACATGACCAGCGTAGTTTGTCATTTTTATAAACAATACAATAGGTAACTATCTACATCAAAAAGAGTTTGAGAGGGTTTAACAAAGGTGAGAACTATAATTAAGAAGCAATTATATACGAAACGAGCAATGTATGCGACAGGTTATAATATCAATAATTTTCGCGGGAGACTTAAAAACGCGAAAGTAAATAGCCACGAAAATGCCGACGATCAATAAAACGCGAAAGTTTGTACCTGCGAAAGTTTCTAGGTTTACAGTACTATAAATGAATGAAAAATGAAATGACTAAAAGATAAGGGTATAACCATATTAATTTTGGTTGGGTGATCTGGCGCTTTGCATTGCCAGGAGTTATCACCCTGCAGTATGGGTTTGAATCCTACTATAGGTGAAAACTATTTGCATGGGCCAACATTCATTTTTACTTGTACACTAATATATTCTATTATTCCTTGACAATTTACCAATGATCATTTTATAATTTTATTGTATATTGTACTGACAAGTTGTTCATGAAGTTATCAGCTGATTAAGATTTGATTTTCAAAATATGTCAGATGCTGGGTCACAGGGTCAATAAAATAAAGTTTCTAACATGGATCATTGCACATAAATAATTACTAGTTTAATTAAAGTAAAATTTTTATTATATACAAGTATCTGAAAATATTACAAGTTGAATCAATATCATAGAGTTATTGATTGATTGATTGATTGATTGATTGATTGATTGATTGATTGATTGATAACCTAGTATACCTCCATGTTGAAGTAACACTTCCAGACATTTGATACTATTGTTGGAGACGGCGGTATAGACGGGAGTTCTACCACATCTGTCCGGAGCGTTGATATTATGTCTCTCATCACCCTGGAGGATATCTTCCAAGGCATCATAACGATCGTATATAGCATACTGATGTAACCGCTGACCTGCCCATTCATCTCCCATCTTGACTTCCTTATGTTTTCATACACGCGTTTATCTGCAATTTATATAGATGAAAATCTGTGCTGTTTTAATAGCAAAAAACAGAATGAACGATATTGAAGTTTGAATCAATTTAACATTTGCTATAAATCTTTCATAAAGCAACAGTCGGCAACTTTCTATTATATAAATATTTGGTTAGGTTGGACAAATATGCAATACCGAAATTTCAGCTCCATAATTCTTATGTGAAGCAGCAAGTCGGGTGAAATCGTTTCAGAAATGATCTAGTGCCAGGGCAAAATAAATCAAGCAGAGACCTCTGATGCCTGAATTAACAGCATTATCAATTCGACCATTTTGCAAGTCATTTCAAGTTAAGTTGAAGCTTCTCAGTGCCCCGGCCTAGAATTGAACCAGAGACCTCATGATCTGTAGTCAAGAGCATTATATCGTTGTATATATATATATCCACTTGACCAATGTGCTACCCTTACTTTGTCTTTTGTTGTCGCTTTTAAGTCTTAAGCACCAACCAGTTGCATCCATGGCCCCTTAACCCCGGGGATGGGCAGAGATTTTACAAAACAGGCGCCCCGTGGGAAACATCTGATAGCACAAGTAATATCTCTGGTATTTCCCCAGCCCCTGACAACTAAATATTGTCTCCGGGGTATTGGTTCGGAGAAAAATCTCCCACATTTCACCAGCAGTGCGGGAAAAGCTAGAAGGTAAAAAGAGGGCCGTTTTCCCAGCTACCCACCGCCCATCCCCGGGTGTGAGGGATGTGGATGCAACTGACTGACCAGTGCATAAATCCTGACATACAAACTGTACAACACGTTACACCTGTAAGACTTTTCACATGCCACGTGGAGTACCCCTTCAATACTCCATAAACAATTTATGTTACTCAGTCTAAAGCACTGCAGGGGCACTACCCATTAACTATTAACATTCTTGAACCGCAAAGCGTGTAATCAAAATACAGTATCCACCCCTGGCTGTCAGTGTCAGCAATTTTAAGTTTTATGCATCATTATCTGAATATGTATGTAACTGATCGGCTGATTGTCAACAAGTGGTAATATTATTTCAAGTAGTCATTTTGGAGTGATCATTAGTCACTTCAAGTAATTAAGATTCCTCTTTGATATAACGTGCAGGGGTGGAGTCAATTAAGAGACAACAAAATTGGATGCCAGAAATATATCACAACAAAAATCGATTAAAATTCAAGACAGAATTGCATTTATAACTATGTTTTGAGTGTATAAGATACAAAAGGACATTACTGCCTTTCAAACAAAAAGGTCCTTACCCTGTTTCAATCAGCTAATGCAATAAAACTAACATCTCCGTCGTAAAATGTAAAACACCCAATTTCTATTTTCGCTTCCAACTGGTTGACAATAAAGTCCGAAATTATCCAAATCCGTCAGTCCGGAGTAATCGTTCTTGTCACGTAGCAGTTACTTCCCTTAATGTTCAGATGACGTTGCTTTAATTTTATAGGCCTACTTATTTGTAAGTGTTACTTCAATCATTTAAAACTATCGGATTTTAATTTATTTAAAACATATGCTGAGTAGTAGGTGGATGTTCTTCGTTACTCCAAAAAGCAGAAAACTCAATAATTAGACTAGTTCTGGGTACCATAACTAAATGATCTTTTATTGACTGACGTCGATCTTTATGAATTGGAATAATCACTGAAATGGAATAATCATCGTCTAAGAAGCTTGGACTATAATTAGACCATCTTGGAATACCGTCTTGAATTAGGAGTTGTTCTATATGTCACGGGTGGCCTCAGCGGTAGCGTGGGTTTGTACCACCGTGTACTGTTGTGTACAACGATATTTATAAGGTAGTGGGTTCTGTCAAACTGGATGGTGGATGAGATATAGACTGAAACAACAATGTCAAAGACGTTAATTATTTATTACATCAAACGGTCAAATAAACCAATGTGGCTATATACTGAGTACACGTCCGTAGGACGGGGTACTATAACTAGAATGCCAAAGCATTCAATAACATAAATTTACATACATGTATACACTTCGTTAGTATTGAACACGAAGACCAGTGAGACACGTGGCTTACACAAAATATATAAAGGCGAATTAACAAACGAAATAGACATGAAACACAATTATGCTTTTAGGACAATAAATGTAACTAAAATACAAAACTAACCTGAAACAACAATGTCAAAGACGTTAATTATTTATTACATCAAACGGTCAAATAAACCAATGTGGCTATATACTGAGTACACGTCCGTAGGACGGGGTACTATAACTAGAATGCACCGAAGCATACAATATAGGTAGCCTCATCGGTTTATAGGTTAGAGATGTATAAAAGTTTATATGGTCAAACACTCTATATAGGACTGGATATAGTGGGTATATAGGGCAAATATGGGTTTATATAGTATGCAAATAGAGCTGTTATTATAATTTATATTCTTATTTATCTATTTATTTATTAAGTAGTAAGTTTATATATAGTTTATAAGGTATGGTAGTATTGGTATATATTAAGTTTATCTTATGTGGAATTGGTACTTTAAAGCATAGTATGTATATATTAATACAATCAAAGGCATCGCATATTTATAGTCTATGACATTCACCCCCTTCTACAAAATAAATGTCGTCCCGACATTTAAGTACTCGTACGTGTAACAAATACTGCGGTAAAACGCTATGTTAAAACCTTAACGTAATCGAAGTTACTTAGTAACGCAACGATAAAATTACACGCGAGCGAATAAACGAAAATGTACTGTAAGTACGTCAGTGAACACATCACCAAAATACATTAAGTAGTAACGAACAAAATCAACAGTGTGACAAATTTATATTTCAAACTATGAAGCTTTATTACAGTTTAATAATTCAGCGAAACTTCATCAAAACATTCACACCACAAAGTCACCACTCTGTATCCATCTTGGTTGTTGCCTGGCTCTCGTTGGTCTTGATGGTGGTGCGACAGCCTGCTCCTCACGGTTTCTTCTCATCGGTATCACGTACCTCGGCGTGTTATCTTGTTGCTCAACAGGATCATTCACAGCCATGAAGGGCAGCAATAAATTGCGGTGAAGTGTCCTACTAGTGCGGTGTCTGGACCCTTCAACCCGGACCTCATATACTGGTATATCTTCGTTTGGCTGCGAAACCACTACATACGGCTGATTCTCCCACTTGTCTGCTAACTTCTGTTTCCCCCTCAGTTTCACATTCCTTACCAAAACCCTGTCACCGGGAACCAGAACAGAACTTTTGGCCTTTTCGTCATATGATACTTTGTTCGTCGTTGACGTAGCTCTGGCAGTTTGTCTTGCTTTGTCATAAGCCAACCGGAGACGGTCTTTCAATTTACCAACAAACTCCGACTGTTTGTTGGCAGACAGATTATCAGTTGGTAAACCTAAAAATGCATCGATGGCCAATCTAGGATGCCTGCCAAACATCAAAAAGTATGGGGAGTAGCCCGTGCTCTCATGACGAGTGGCGTTATATGCATGAACAAGACTCGGTACATGTGATTTCCAATCACACTTTTGATCATCCTCTAAAGTGCCTAACATCTTTAGCAAAGTTTGATTAAACCTCTCAACCATACCGTTACCCATAGGGTGATACGGTGTTGTGCGAGATTTAACGGTGCCTGCTAAATTACACAGCTCTTTAATCAAGGGTGACTCAAAATTCGGAGCCTGGTCACTGTGAATTCTGGCTGGAAAACCATAATGGACTACGAAATTATCAAACAATATTCGAGCCGTAGTCTTGGCAGTTTGATTCCGTGTAGGATACGCTTGTGCATACCTACTGAAATGGTCAGTCAGGACCAGAATATTTTCATAGCCACCCTTAGAGCATTCAAGGGAGAGAAAATCAACGCATACAATCTCCATTGGCGCCATTGACTGAATGGGAACTAATTCAGCTTTAGAATGTTTGGCTTTTCGTCTAATACACCTGTCACACTGTTTGACCATGGTAGCCACATCTGCATCCATCCTAGGCCAATAGAACCGCTCTTTGAAAAGAGACAACGTTCTATCTCGGCCTTGATGACCAAGATCATCATGCAGCGCGCTGAATACATCCCTGCGCAAGTTTTCGGGTAGCAAAACTTGTAGGCGTTCGTCACCAGAGTTAACAGATTTCCTGTATACCACTCCCTGGTTTACAATCAGATGATTCCATTCTCTAAGATATGCCGATAACCTGCGGTCAATCGGCCGAACCGGTGTGCTACCGCGTTCTAAATGTTGAAAAATCTTAGAGATGGTATCATCTGAATGCTGCGACTTTGACCAGTCTTTGGATGAAAGACTATGCGCATTGACTAGCTCTTGTGGAACAAGTACATCACTGTTTGGCGCGGTTTCTGGGTTCCCTATGGTCTCTACGAGAGGGACGTTGTCAACGATCACAGACTCACTGATAGCATGTACTACCTTACTTGGAACAACTCTACTGAGCCCATCTGCATCTAAGTGTGTACAACCTTTCTTGTACTTCAGAGAAAAGTTATAGTTAGCCAATGCTGCTAACCACCTGTGACTGGTTGCGTCCAGTTTAGCTGTTGTGTTGACGTATGTCAACGGGTTATTGTCAGTTACTACCTGGAACTGTGACCCATACAAATAGTCATGAAACTTTTCACTGACGGACCACTTTAATGCCAGGAACTCTAATTTATGTGCAGGATAGTGCCTTTCACTCTGCTTTAAACTCCTACTGGCGAAGGCTATAACCCGATCCTTTCCTTCATGTTTCTGGTACAAAACAGCACCAAGACCAATGGTAGATGCATCAACATGTAAAGAAAAAGGTTGGTTATAATCTGCATAGCCTAGCACTGGTGGATTGACTAGCTGTTCCTTAAGTGTTTCAAACGCACTTTGCTCAGCAGACTCCCACTTGAATGGCGTTTTCTTTGTTGTCTTGGGGTTCTTCTGTTTGCTAACTTTTGTGGGATGACCGATCAGCAGGTCATTTAAAGGCCTAGCAATAGCAGCAAAACCTTTAATGAAACGCCTATAATAGCCAGCAAACCCAAGAAACTTCCGAACATCTTTTACAGATGTTGGAATAGGCCATTCCTTCACAACATTAGTCTTTGAAGGGTCTACCTTAATGCCTTCATCTGAAACAACGTGTCCCAGATAAGTTATTTCCGATTTGAAAAACTCGCATTTGGAAGGTTTTATCTTCAGGTTGTACTCCGCCAAACGTTCAAAAACATTGTGCAGGCGATCAAGATGACTGTCGATATCCTGACTAAAGATAACAATATCGTCTAAATAAATAAGACAGTCTCTCAAGTTGAGGTCACCCATACAACGCTCCATAAGCCTTTGAAAGGTTGCTGGAGCGTTGCAGAGCCCAAAAGGCATTCTATTACATTCATAGAAGACAATACCTGCAACCTGAAACGCTGTCTTCTCCTTATCAGACTCATCTAGTTCGACCTGCCAATATCCGGACATGATGTCAAGTTTTGAAAAATACTTGGCCCCAGACAACATATGAAGAGTGTCTTCAATTCTCGGAATCGCATATGCATCCTTTTTGGTCCTTGAATTAAGGTTCCTAAAGTCGATACACAGTCTGATGGTGCCATCTTTCTTCCTAACTACCACAACATTGGATGACCAAGGACTTTTAGAGTCCTTGATCACACCAACGTCTATCATTTCTTGAATGTGGCTCTTGACTTCTTGATAGATTGATGGTGGGATTCTCCTACAAGGTTCCTTGAACGGTTTGTTGTCACACAATTCAATTTTGTGTCTAACTGCCGAGGTATGACCCAAATCCATTTTATTCTTCGGAAACACTGATTCAAATTTTTCAAACAATGAGTAAACTTTCTGCTTTTGTTGTTCAGTAAGATCAGAATGGTCCAAATCAACACCATACTTATTGTCTGGACTATTACTAGTTTGTTGGCTTTCTGTAACTGTTGAAGTGGTTTGCTGATGACAAAAAGCATTAGAAGACTTTTTGTCAAACAAAGGGGCTTCTCTAATAACATTAACTTCACGAAGCTCACATATGCTTGATCTTGCCGGGATAACTACTGTCCTCGCTGATAAATTGCAAAGTTTAACAGGTATCCTTGCAGTCTTACCGGGTTTGTCTAGTGTAACAACCCTAGGACAAATAGTAACCTTGTTCCTACTTTCATCTTCAAACTGTTCTGTAACAGCTGAAGACACATTGTGGGTTTTCCTGAGTAAGCCAATAATAGTAGAGGACTCCATGGGTCGTAAAGTTATTGGTTTAGTGGACCTCACAATACCAGCACTTTGATCACATAATGCATTAAATGCCATCGACCAAGCGCCTGGAACATCCTGGCAAGAACAATTATGTTTCGCTTCTCTGATGAAGTTGGTACCTAGTAGAACTGGAACAGAGGCATGGTAGTCTGTGTCTTTCACAACAAGAGCAACCACTAACGAACTAACGCCAATACAATTGGCAGTTATTTCCAGTTCTACGTACCCCAAATACGGAAGCCTTTCTCCACCTACTCCAGTGATGTCAAGGTCAAAATCTTCCAATGGCTTGTACATAACGCCAATGGTATTGACAAATGTCTCACTAACAGTAGTGACCATGGACCCAGTGTCTATGAGACCTCTGGTCTGTCTTCCATGAACAACTATCGTCGACTCATTTCTACATCCTAGCAGTTTGTCCTTGAGGTAATTTTCAGGGCTTCTTTGTAAGTCTTGGTCCTGCCCTCCAACCAAGACTTCTTCTAGTTTAAAGGTTTCTTTTTACTGCCTGGTCGTGTCTCTTTGAGTTCTTTGATCTGGGTCTCAAGCTTGCCTAGCCTATCTAACACCTCGTCTAGTTTTGAAGAAGTATTAGCCTGTACAACTAGCTGGCAGGTTTGCTTTTGCTCTGTATTGGGCTTGTACAGGTCTAATTCTTCCACTCTAGCCTCCTTCCTTAAAACATAGAACGGGACGTCAGAGGCGTAGAAAATCCGTGTCGCTTCCCTGATCTTATGATTATAAAGTCCTCTCCAAAATCTTTCTTTCAATTTCTTTCGTCCATTTCTCCCCTTTCCGCAGCTTTCTGGAATAACATCTCTATTCTGATGCCCCACTCGGCACAACTTTCCTCACTTCCCTGCTGTGCCGAGTAGAATTCATAGACGATGTTGTCCCCACCCCTCACATTTCCATATATGTCTTCCATCTTGTCAACTATTTCCATGGTTGATGACCAAGGCTTTAGTGTAAAGAGGACAGATCTGGCCTTTCCAGAAATCGAGTTTCTGACCACTTGTGTCAGTTGCTGTTGACTGTACAGCCCAGTCTCCAGTATACTCCTGATTTCCAAGTTCCACTCCTCAAACTGACTTCCGTCAAAGGATGGCAGTTTTGGCTTGGGGATGTACTTTCCGGCGCCGTCCTCCCTATATAGATCATACGTCCTATCTCCACCGCTCCTTGACTCGTCTTCTCTGTCCCTTCTTTCCTTACATCCACTGCTATTGAGTTTACAACTCCTATCCAATGAGTCTCTCTCTTGCCTTTCAACATATCTTCTGTCCTCGCTATGTCTTTCTCTCTCTAACTGCTCCTCCAATCTCGAGTTCTTACTTCTCATCTTTTCAAATTCCGACCTCGTTTGTCTCTCTCTGTATTCTAACTCCTTTTCCAGATCTTCCCGCCTTTTCCTCTCCACTTCCAATTGTTTCATCAGACTATCTTGCCTGTCCTCCTCCTGGTCCGAGTCCTGATTATAACTGACCGATGACTGCATTTCATTCCTTAATTGTCTTTCCTGTTCCACAATCCGCTTTTCTAAATCCTCTAGCATCCTCTTTTCTTCCTCTAGTTTGGTTCTACCTCTTTGTTATAAACGCCTTCCCCTTTCAGACTTACTCAAACGTGCTTCTCTTTCCGGGGTATTTTCAGCCATACTTACACAAGGGATGCACAACACCAAACAAGCAACCAATCCAACAAATGGCAAAAGCAATAGATCAAAGCAACACCAACACCAGTGTCATAACAACACCAATCCAACAAATGTCAACAGCAATAGATCAATGCAACACCAACACCAGTGTTATAACAACACCAATCCAACAAATGTCAACAGCAATCGATAAATGCAAACCAACACCAGCGTTGTAATAACACCAATCTAACAAATGCCAACTGCAAATCGACCAAAACAAAGGCAACACCAGTGTTATAACAACACCCATCCAACAACAATTACAAACAACAGCACTGTCAACAACACTATTA
Organism: Spisula subtruncata; assembly: GCA_963678985.1. Taxonomy (NCBI): domain Eukaryota; kingdom Metazoa; phylum Mollusca; class Bivalvia; order Venerida; family Mactridae; genus Spisula; species Spisula subtruncata. Next base: position 63,154,598 of record OY787660.1, read on the forward strand.
TCTATTGTATCTGTTCAACTCACAAAAAGACTTAATTCATATCAAGTTCAAACACACATCATAATAATGCATTTAATTTAAATGCACAAAAATAAAATGCACAATGAAAACGCACATACTACGTATGTACAATCATGACATATACATGTATCATATAACACAATCAAACATACATACAAATTATGCATATAAAACAAATCTTGACATATACCACCCCCGCATTCAAGTGTTATGCAACAACGCAATGTTTCACACTCAATTTCAATATTGTATCACTGGACTGAAATTTGCATTTACTGGGGTTTATCATAGACCAACGGAACCTTGTACGGATACAACTACACGGACGGAACCAGGTTTTATCAATTACCAAGGCGGGAAATTCAAATGCCTCTTAACCACGTGGTGGGCTGGGCCGCACAGACTCTAGTTGGCGCTCTTTATTTACTGTAGCGGACATGGGGGACCACTCACAACTTATACTGACCGTACTGGACCGGACTTTAATGTGTCTCACACCACGTGCTAGTCATAAGATAACTCTGTCCACCTCTGAGCATTCACTCATTTAAATTACCTGCCCTTCGCCATGTGCTTGTAATTAGACTCCCAAATTTAATTAATTTTAATCAATCAAATTACATGGGTATTAATTAATTCACATGCATAATTCATCAAATCACTGAACAATTTTAAATATTAAATTATAAAAATTGTTTGGCTGCTACTGGGTTCGATCATAGGTCCTCTCGCTTACTAAACTATCGTTCCAACCACTCGACCACGGTCGCTTTAGTATCAGTCTTGATTTGAAATTGCAGGTATTCAATGGTTTCGAAGTTCAGGGGTCAACAAATCAATATTACTCAGAAATACCTTTTGCATCTGGAACCCTCGTCTCCATGGAACTCGTTAACAAAACAATCACAAAACAAATCACCGTAAGGTCGACGCGCAAAAAGTTCCGTTTCAAAATGTTCCGTTTGTAACTCAAAATACCTTTTCAATCAAATGATTAACTTTTAATTAGTTAATTAATTACTTGCTAATTAATTATCATATAGTGCATACAACATTAATTGCAATGTGCATAACATTTATATATATGCCTCAACCAATACCACCTATTACCAATTTGATTATATGTAACGTAATTACGACGTATATTATTATGTTTTTTTTCTCAAGTATTTAATATTATTAATTTACTAATATATACGTTTTACAGGGCTATAACTCACTTTATTTTACTAAATTTCACCTTTATAAATATAGGGATATGCAGAACTATAGGAATTATTATGGGATGACAAGGTATTATGGGGTAAGGGAGGAAAGTATAGGGTTGTTACATCTCACCACGTGTAATTATATAAATTTTCCTAATACACAAAAGCTAAGATATGTTCATAACACAAACAGTTTTGTCTAACCTCTAATTATTCAAAATACTATACTGTACCACGTGACCTGACTTCAAATATCAAATGTCATGTCAACACTAAATCACCACGTGTTACCAACTATCACAAAATGCATTTATATTCAAATAAAAACTACCTTATACGTTCGAAAATTATAAACGACTAAACAATTAATCTTAATATGTTGACTGATAAACTAATTTACTAATGATCAAATTAAATGTAAACAATTATCAAATATTGAAAGAACTCAAAAATGTAAACAGACAGCTGTCAAACGAATTGAACTATGACCTCCAAAAATGTAAACAAGGAACTGTCAAAAGATTTGAACTTTGACCTCCAAAAATATAAACAAACCCCTGTCAAAATGTTACGACTATTACTCTCAAAAATACAAACAATGATCTTACGCTAAATGTGAATTTCAAAATTGGTTCAAAAATAAGCAAAAACAATACCAATCAAACAAAATCTCCAACGAAAATATCTTACCTCAATCCAAATCCAATAAAATATAATAAACAAAATTAAACAATTTACACACAATATCCAAACACAAAACACATACGTCACAATCCTAGATTGTTATTGTCAATGTTCCGTTCGCTGGTCACTGGTTTCCTTGACGACGAGTAGAAGTCATTGGCCAACACATAGTCCGTGTACACATGAACGAAAAAAAAAATCACACACACTCAAAAAGCTAGCAAACACAAACACATCCAACGAAGGTGCACTCTTGGAGTCAGCTTCAATTCCAATCCAGAAACACCAGTTAGGGCGCCAGTTGTCACGGGTGGCCTCAGCGGTAGCGTGGGTTTGTACCACCGTGTACTGTTGTGTACAACGATATTTATAAGGTAGTGGGTTCTGTCAAACTGGATGGTGGATGAGATATAGACTGAAACAACAATGTCAAAGACGTTAATTATTTATTACATCAAACGGTCAAATAAACCAATGTGGCTATATACTGAGTACACGTCCGTAGGACGGGGTACTATAACTAGAATGCCAAAGCATTCAATAACATAAATTTACATACATGTATACACTTCGTTAGTATTGAACACGAAGACCAGTGAGACACGTGGCTTACACAAAATATATAAAGGCGAATTAACAAACGAAATAGACATGAAACACAATTATGCTTTTAGGACAATAAATGTAACTAAAATACAAAACTAACCTGAAACAACAATGTCAAAGACGTTAATTATTTATTACATCAAACGGTCAAATAAACCAATGTGGCTATATACTGAGTACACGTCCGTAGGACGGGGTACTATAACTAGAATGCACCGAAGCATACAATATAGGTAGCCTCATCGGTTTATAGGTTAGAGATGTATAAAAGTTTATATGGTCAAACACTCTATATAGGACTGGATATAGTGGGTATATAGGGCAAATATGGGTTTATATAGTATGCAAATAGAGCTGTTATTATAATTTATATTCTTATTTATCTATTTATTTATTAAGTAGTAAGTTTATATATAGTTTATAAGGTATGGTAGTATTGGTATGTATTTAGTTTATCTTATGTGGAATTGGTACTTTAAAGCATAGTATGTATATATTAATACAATCAAAGGCATCGCATATTTATATATATATAATAGTATTGTAGTAAAACTGCTACTTAAATTGACTTTGGCTTGTCCTTAAAACGCAGCCAACGTATCCGGTGTGTTGTAACACGTCATTTACTAGAAGAAGCAAATCGAATGTTGCAGATACAATACATAATTATAATAATTATGATATAAGTAGTGCCGATCTTCTTGCATAGGTTATAATGCCTACTATTATATACGGACAATGGTGTTTCAATTAGGAAAACATTTTTTCGTAGAGACTGAATATTTTGCAATACCATACTCATTATTGGTGACATGAGTTTACTTGCTAATACGAACACTCGAAACCACAAAAGGGCGTAAGAAAGAAACATTGGAGAAAACAGTTATAATACCCATATAATAAACAGATATTGGACTCACGAAACTCTTGAAACGGCAATAGTGACAAAGACTTTGAACAATATTAACTTGAGTGTACTAATAACAAAAAGCACAACCCTGACCTCGTATATTCAAGTTCTAACCAAACAAGAAAATGCTTTAAGTTGAATTATATTAAAGTTATTTTGAAACTAATGTATGAACTCTACACTCTAGAGAAAAACTTGTACTCTTCAAACAAAATAAAGTAGACAGTGTCAGTGGTCTATGTAACGGAGCCAAAGAACGACTCGGACCTATCATTCTATATTGTTGTGTCTGCTCTACGATGTTCGGGTACCACCGTTTAATATCATTGGCATCAAGTATGAATCAACTTGACTAGAAAGATATTACTGAACAAGAGAAACCAGACCTCATCATACGTGTCTTTAAAAAACGGTGCAGGTTTTCGTTAAGAAAGGCTATAAAAACTTACCAGAGGAAGAATTTCAGTACAGATGCCCTGCTAGAGTCTTTTTAACATACATGATGAGCTTAACAGATACTGAAACAAACAGACTATCAATCTATACAAAGCACCGACTTTACGGCATTAATCTAACTGTCAATCGTGGGTCAATTTTAGTGATATGAAACTGTGATTGCAAACACAGTACTGATCACGGTTATCATTTTATAGATACTGAATAACTCTCACCGCTATCTAAATTATGGTTCCTGGTATTGTTTTTAGAGGACGCAGTACAGAAAGGTCGAATGTATAGGTACAATACATAACGTGCATTGAAAACGTTTCAATGCCAAAAAAGAAAACGACACAACATGAATAAAATATAAAAGTTGTGTTACATGGATTTTTCATGAATGACCATATATTGACAGGAAAAACGCCAAATAAGTGGTCCATCATGATTTATGCAGAATGAAGAAACGGAGAATCCGAGATAAGATGGAACATTCTGGAATTTAATCCGAAATGTCACAGTCGACCTTCACATTCTTATCAGAAACTTGTCCATGATAATCAGTATAAAATCCACCGTGTGTTCTGTTTACTTGGTTCTTAGCAATCTTAACATTTTATACCATTGGTGACAAACATCATGTATCTAATAACAACAGTGATTGTTTCTGTTGTTGGTTTGTTTTGGATTAGTGGCTGTTTTGCAGGAAGTGTTCCGGTCATTACGCGATATGGAGAGATATTCGGCACACAGATAGAAACATCTTTTTACGGGAAAACTGGAAAAGTGAACAGATTCCTTGGCATTCCTTATGCTGAACCGCCAATTGGGGATAGACGCTTTAAGAAGCCTGTGCCAAGAGGTAGTCTTCCGAATAATTTCAACGCTACGGATTTTGGACCAGCGTGTCCACAAGATTTATTCATGATGATGGGCTGGGTTCCAGGATTTCCATACGTGGACGAGGATTGTTTAAGCCTGAATATATTCACTCCACACCATGTGCGTGGAAACGTCCACAACGACAGTCACGCTGTCATGGTCTGGGTACACGGAGGGGCGTACGTCATTGGACAAAGTAAAATGTACTCTGCTGAAAATCTAACCATGGTTGGCGACGTTATAGTTGTAACAATGAACTATAGAGTCTCTTCTCTTGGATTCCTGAGTACCGGAAGCGACAAGTATCCAGGCAACATGGGATTGTGGGATCAGCAACTCGCAATACAATGGGTGCATCACAACATTGCTTACTTTGGCGGGGATCCAAATCGTGTAACAATATTTGGAGAATCTGCTGGTGGGTCAAGTGTTGTCTTCCAAGCATTGTATCCCGGCAACAAGGGGTTGTTCCAGAGAGTTATTGCTGAAAGTGGAAGTCCTTTATGCCCCTGGGCGTACCAGAGCAATCCAAGGAAATACGCGAGAGCTTTGGCAGATAAAGTCAACTGTACAGACAATTATTTAGATAGTGCTATTGATTGTGTCCAAAAATTGGATGCCATGACCATCATAAACAACAGTCGTGTAGGATCTCAGATGGACACTGTATTTAGAGCAGAATGGGTGCCAAGTTTTGATAACGATTTTGTTCCTAGAACGCAACAAGAGTTGTTGACTTCGGGTGTTGATTTATTTCAACATTTAGATTATATGGTGGGTGTCAACAGTAACGATGGCGCGTTCTTAACCTTAATCACCATTCAGCCATTGATGACGATGCAAAACAACAGAACGTACGAAAGTGGTATTCCAAAACAGTTTTTTGACAACTATTATATACCGTTGTTTTGGAAGGATTATCGCGGAAATAGCAGTGATCTAGTACAAGACATGGTGAGCTTTTTGTATACAAACTGGCAAAATGTCAGTAATGACGAATTAACAAGAGAGAAGTTTTTAGAATTTTCCGGGGACTACAACTTCTTTGTCCCTATGTTCAAAACACTTCGAGCACATGTTCAACCCTCTGCTCCTGTGAAAGGGAAAACGTTTTTATACGAGTTTGCTTTACGACCGACATTCAACAGTGCCCCATCGTGGGTAACAGGAGCAAGTCATGGCGAGGAACTACCGTTCGTGTTCGGGTTTCCTGAGTTGATGGCGGATAGTATGAAATATCGGGACACTGTTCCAAGTTATGAGCAATCATTGTCTAACGAAATGATGATAATGTGGAGTAATTTCGCCAAATCAGGGTAAGATTCATTCTGTCTTGTACCTTATAAATTCACATCAATCAACATATACAATATATAAAATCTAGAAGTAATTCCACTGTGCCCCATAAATGTGTGCGTGTTTTAGCCTATGGCCATACATTTACGTGTGTCAAAATGTACAGAACTTCTATTCTGATTAGTATGTATGGATTTTGTCTAATATCAAAATTAAATGATACAGTCTGTATATGTACAGGTATCTGATATTCTGATATAAGTGCTGGTCAGTGGCGGGGTATTGGATGATGTGTTGGTGCCATTTTTATAAAAAAAATCAGGTTCCTGAGGTATATGTTCATAAAAAATACTACTGACGGCATGCCATAGCCAGGAACAATATAGGGTTTAGATTGTTCCTGTCATAGTGTACGAAAAATACGTTTATATCTTATTTCTAATAGGCTTCTTTTTGTATTTTGATAATTGACGTTTTGGTAGCTAACAACCAAAACGATTTACTACATGTACAGGGTGTCTCAAAATACATGTCCGCTTGTTGGTGAAGTATCACTCCGTAATGTATTGCTTTACATATCTGATTTATATGTATGATCACAGGGCATTCAAATCAATGTAGAAATTACGAAACAATTATCCAAAATATCAGAATGCATTTTGAGTAGATACCCCCAATTTGGTAAAAACCTGTGTTTGACGTCGTTTGACGCCGTTTAACGATTTTAATGACGTTCACATAACTTTGAGTCGGATGTGAAGTTTCCATTTTCTCTACAAATTGATATTTTGAGTTTCGATGTAGTTATATATCTTGAACTGTATAATCTAACGTTCAAATGGTATAAGAAGAAATAATTATATAGATATTTTGGTTACTTTTTCTTAATTCAATAAATGTAGCATAACCAAATTCATTCAGCTATGCCAAGGCAGTTTTTGGTGATTGATATTGCATTAAGTACTATTTTATACTTTCAAGTTACATTATATGACTATGTTTGGACTGTTGGAGACTAGCTAGACATACCGCTATACATTCAACCCAGTATGATCATTCGAGGCGTTTGGTGCATCTTGTATGAATATGATATGCATAGAAATGGGTTGAATATCAAATTTTCAGTCCTAATTGTTTTTAAAATGTGTTCCTCCTTTAAATACGTCGGATTTTCCGATTTCATTTTCTAAAGACCCCTGATCAGTTTCTCAGTCAGTGTATGCATAGTAGAGTACGACTGACTATTACTATGCCCACATATGATATAAATTTTACCTATGTTACCGTACAGACTATGTTATTTGCCTCTTCGGGCATTTTAGAACGTCCGTTGCTTATGACACTAGTATAACGTATATGACGTCATCAAATGTTCGAGTATTGACACATGATATAATTCGCCACACAATTTTTAGATTTAGCTTTCATACGAGACTATGATTATCAATTTACTAACTGATTTGGCAAAGTTATGATCCTTCAACAAGTGGACATGTATTTTGAGAAACCCTGTATATATGCGTAATGATAATGTTATTGCAGCTGCTGTTCAGTTCCAGTTGTTTGTTCATTTTGTAGTTTCTTCTCGAGCCATTGTAATCTATGATCGTTCTTTTTCAAAATATGTTTGATTTCGCCTTTATTGCCCGGTGATTATAAACATTGAAGTACGTACTCCATGCTCCAACTCATACTCCAATCGTAGTATTTCATAGTTACAAAAACTGCTGTTCTATATTACGGAATGGAAACATAAACTGGGTTCATTTTCTTAGTTAGACCATTTGCTACAAGTTGGTGTTGGTTTTGATGCAAAACTCGATAAAAAGCAGTTTTCAAGTTTGAGAATGAGAATGGGAAATGTTAATAATCACCGGGCCTGTTTCATTCTGCTGGTTCATTACAAATTCGTCAGGTATTTGATTTGACGGTTTTAAAGTAAATCCCAAACGAATATATATATATAAGATTTTAAGTAAATTTTTGTACATGCACTCATAGACCTGCATGACAATCAACTTCCTTGCTGACATTACAGAGATCCAAACTCACCAGTTCAAGTTCCACATTCCATCTACTGGCCAGAATATCACGTGGACACCAAACATTACCTACATATTGCTGATACTGTGTCTGCCAGGTCAAATCTGTATGGTGCGAGAGAAGCGTTCTGGATGGACATTGAACCTCAACTACATCAGATGGCATCACAGCAACCTTCCAACATTGTTGGGTAATTTTGCAGAAGTTTTTTTTATAGACTTGGTGAGTTATGCAATTCTGAAATTAACAACTCTTATCACGGTTCCCTGTCTCTTTTCGAATCAGAATTGGACGCCTGTGAATTATCTACGACAATCACACTATGCTTTGGCTGCCTGCTAACAATAGGTACCCAAATTTTGTTATTTCACAAAGACACTCAATCCCCAGGTATCCAATTCTTGTCGCAAAGATAGGACCCACTGAATATAGTGTAATTATATGAATACAGGACATTACCTCCCTTATTTACCACTTACCTCCCTATGTTTGTACTACACTGGGTTTTTCTATATTATGACCATTATACAATACATGAATAAATATCATCTGGTGATGTATGTTTTTGTGCTATGACTATATACATGTAGTCCATATAATGGAGTAAGTTATGAAAGCAGTCAACTTTGTTCATAAAGTATTCAAGCCAGAATATCACCAATACACCAAGCAAGTTCACTTCTTATGTCCATTCAAAAATGTTCTCCCGTTTTGAGTTGGCTGTGGTGGGTGCATACTGATGATGACCAGCTACCCGAAGAAGTCATGAGCTCCAAATCTCAACTGTGGAGCTCATGGACCCTACTGTGGAGCTCCGGGGCCCGACTGTGGATCTCCTGAGCCCAACTGTTTATGAGTGAGTTATACCATTTGGTATATCCACAAACCAACATGTACGCAACAATATACTAGGGGCATGGCATACCTATAAACTGCAATTGGACTACATGGGGTAAAAGAAAGAAAAAGTAAGTCATTATTATAATTATCGAGATGTGTTTTATTGAAAAAGTATGGAGAAGTATTCATTGCCAGCACTACAAAGATGACGTACAACATGTTCCTGTTCTGCAACATCAACAAGGTCTAGTACCAGTTTAGTTAACAATCAGAGAAAATAGCAGTACGATTTAGTTACATTAATAATTTGGAAGAAAACATCAGCCAAAATAATCATCCTTGCACAAATGTTTACATTAATTGGAAGTTAGTAATCAATCAAAATGTTCATCCTTGAATTAATTAAGTGACATTTAACCCTATGGTCTTTAGAGTAAGGGTTAATGTCACTATACTGTGTTTTTTCCATATTGATTGAAATACGATATTTACGGTAGTAGTGGCATTAGTTTATTAACCTGTTATTGTAAGTTTGTGAATTTTGTAAAGAATTCTCCTTGTTGTCTACCCTGGTGTTGCTACAGCTCAGTTTGTAAAAAGGAGGTAAATTTCTTTGAAATAAAACCATAAGAGAAAAAAAACTATACAACATCAATATTCCGAACACAAATCAATCTTGAGAAAATTGTGACAAGCTGGCAAAAACATTGCATTGCCAGGAATTATCACCCTGCAGTATGGGTTTGAATCCTACTATAGGTGAAAACTATTTGCATGAGGCCAATATTTGTTTTTAATTGTACACTAATATTCTATTATTCCTTGGCAATTTACCAATGATCATTTTATAATTATATTGTACTGACAAGTTGTTCATGAAGTTATTAGCTAATGAAGATTTGATTTTCAAAATATGTCAGATGCTGGGTCACAGGGTCAACAAAATAAAGTTTCTAACATGGATCATTGCACATAAATAATTACCAGTTTAATGAATGTAAAATTTTGACTGCATACAAGTATCTGAAAATATTGCAAGTTGAATCATTAATCAATATCACAGATTGATTGATTGATTGATTGAGTTGGATTGATTGAGTTGGATTGATTGAGTTGGATTAATTGATTGATTGATTGATTGATTGATTGATAACATAGTATACCTCCATGTTGAAGTAACACTTCCAGACATTTGATACTATTGTTGGAGACGGCGGTATAGACGGGAGTTCTACCACATCTGTCCGGAGCGTTGATATTATGTCTCTCATCACCCTGGAGGATATCTTCCAAGGCATCATAACGATCGTATATAGCATATTGATGTAACCGCTGACCGGCCCATTCATCTCCCATCTTGACTACCTTATGGTTTCATACACGTGTTTATCTGCAATTTATAATGATGAAAATCTGTGCTGTTTTAAAAGCAAAAAACAGAATGAACGATATTAAGAAGTTTGAATCAATTTAACATTTGCTATAAATCTTTCATAAAGCAACAATCGGCAACTTTCTATTATATAAATATTTGGTTAGGTTGGACAAATATGCAATACCGAAATTTTAGCTCTATAATTCTTATGTGAAGCAGCAAGTCGGGTGAAATCGTTTCAGAAATGATCTAGTGCCAGGGCAAAATAAATCTAGCAGAGACCTCTGATGTCTGAATTAACAACATTATCAATTCGACAATTTTGCAAGTCATCTCAAGTTGAGTAGAAGCTTTTCAGTGCCCCGGCCTAGAATTGAACCAGAGACCTCATGATCTGTAGTCAAGAGCATTATATCGTTGTATATATATCCACTTGACCAATGTGCTACCCTTACTTTGTCTTTTGTTGTCGCTTTTAAGTCTTATGCACCAACCAGTTGCATCCATGGTCCCCCAACCCCGGGGATGGCCAGAGATTTTTCAAAACATGCGCCCTGCGGGAAACATCTGATACTGATAGCGCAAGTAAAATCTCTGGTATTTCCCCAGCCCCTGACAACTAAATATTGTCTCCAGGGTATTGGTTCGGAGAAAAATCTCCCACATTTCACCAGCAGTGCGGGGAAAAGCTAGAAGGTAAAAAGAGGGCCGTTTTCCCAGCTACCCACCACCCATCCCCGGGTGTGAGGGATGTGGATGCAACTGACTGGTGCATAAATCCTGACATACAAACTGTACAACACCTGTAAGACTTTTCACGTGGAGTACCTCTTCAATGCCTCCATAAACAATTAATGTCACTCAGTCTACAGCACTGCAGGGGCACTACCCAGGGATTTCCCTGATGCAGGTTTTCTGCATCCCTGACGCAACTTTGTGACTTGGGACCCTCATTTCTGCATTACTGTGCATCCTTGGGACCCCAATTAGGATCCCTTGAATATGCATTTTTATTTCAGCTAGAACATTTTTCTTTCTGCTATTTATTGCACTAAGTCTTGTGGTGCATGGAGCAATCTGAATTTGCTGTTTTATATATTTATAAATTTGACACTCACTAATAATGAGCTTGAAATACATTACCGTATAATGAAGGGACCCCCAAAATTTCTCAGGGACTCCCTAAATATAAATCTTAAGGGTCCTGGGACCCTCGTATGAAAAATTCTAGGGAAAACCCTGACTACCCATTAACCATTAACATTTTTGAACCTCAAAGCGTGTAATCAAAATGCAGTATCCACCCCTGGCTGTCAATGTCAGCAATTTTAAGTTTTATGCATCATTATCTGATTATGTATGTAACTGATCAGCCGATTGTCAACAAGTGGTAATATTATTTTAAGTAGTCATTTTGGAGTGATCATTAGTCACTTCAAGTAATTAAGATTCCTCTTTGAGATAACGTGCAGGGGTGGAGTCAATTAAGAGACAACAAAAATTGGATGCCAGAAATTTATCACAACAAAAATCGATTAAAATTCCAGACAGGATTGCGTTTATAACTATGTTTTGAGTGTATCCGATAATAATGGACATTATTTCCTTAGAAACAAAATGGTTCTTACCCTGTTTCAATAAGCTAATGCAATAAAACTAACATCTCCGTCGTAAAATGTAAAACACCCAATTTCTATTTTCGCTTCCAACTGGTTGACAATAAAGTCCGAAATTATCCAAATCCGTCAGTCCGGAGTAATCGTTCTTGTCACGTAGCAGTTACTTCCCTTAATGTTAAGACGCCGTTGCTTTAATTTTATAGGCCTACTTATTTTTAAGGTAACTTCCCGTGCTGAAATTGAACCCATCAGTGTGTAACCGTGTCAGAAAAGAATTAGATTTTTCAAGTCTGCAACAGCATTTATTACAAAATTTGTTATGCTAAATTAAAAGTATACATTTACATTTATGACATCTACATTATACGTAGTGCTAATGATAGACCCTGCGATTGCTTCACGGTATGCTACACTATGTTTCACAATCTAGGTGCTAAAAAGACGCTCTTAGATGTGCTTAGCTTTTTGCGACACGATTCTTTGTCGCTGTTTGGTGACCGATTTAGAGCATTTAAATTCAATATACAGTTAAAGCACACCACACATGCCTTCATAAATACCTTTCCTATCGTTCAATACCAATATTTGCAAGAACACTAACCTCACTGATGCACAAATTAATCCAGTTTCACTTCCACTGCCAAATTACTGAAATTTCCAGAATGTTGACAAACAACAATATGGCGAATTTTTATTAGACGAAAAAAGTGGCTAAAACCCGGTATCCGGAACATAAAATCCGGAACGATAATCAAGAACGACTACTCTGTACAGATTAATTATTTCGTCTAAGACACGTGCGTCTACAGTAGATAACCAAAATGGGGTCAACTGAAATTGATTCACGGCGGCTGTCAGAAAAACGTTTTATCTAATATTGGTTGTGTAAAGGTATATTTAATGATGTTTTTGTAGTTTATGAATGAAATAAGCGTTACTATGACCATGTTAGCTGTTAAATACAGAATAGGTGGTTTAGTTTGCAAATTACACTTTGCTATGGAGAGCTATTAATAGAGCTATAAAACTCAGTATAGGAGCATATTGATACCGCGAGTATCTGAGTTTTACTAGTAGAACTACATTATACGTTGTACTGTCAGACTTGACCACTATACAACGGTGCGCAAGAAAACAGAAAACAGAAAAACATGAAAGTGTAAGATAGAAGCGGTCCAGTAAAATGAGTGGTAATGCAAAAGAGAAAAGAAAGAAATACAAATAGGACCAACTACTGCACTCATGAAATTGATTTTAAAAAAAAAGAAATATTTTATAAAAAAGTGTTTTATCTACAATTGAAATTCGTCATTTTTTGTGTCAAAATCCTGTTAAAAGTACTCACTCGAAATCAATATAAAACACATTGTTGTGTTCTCCAATCTATTATCCAGGTGTTAGACTATTCCACTTATCAATTTAATTAATGACATGCACACATCGATTCAAAACGTTTGGTCACTTTATTACCAAATTTGTAAAATAACATTTACACATATCTGACTATTGTAAGTGTGTAAGTAGTGTGTATTCTTACAATAGATGACCGTCTAAATTCAATAGATTTGACCATGAGTTGTTTTGATAGCAACATAATCCCATGAATAGAAATGTTCTACACACTGGTCATCTTCAAATGTGTAATACAAATCTGATTTATAAATTTTACATGGTTAAATACGAGGGGTGTTTCATAAATAATGCAACTGCCCCGCATATGCGTGCTGTGTGTTGAATTAGACAGAATTGCTCATTGCATTCGAAAAAGCTATTCTTCATTGACATTCTCGCATAAAATCATCAAAATACGTTGATGTATAAAGTCTGGGGCAGCCTCTATTTAGGGTCCACTCGCACCCACTGTGCAAAATTTAGCAATGCAGAGATAGACAAATCATGACGTTGACCAGATTTGAAAGACCTTTAAGTGATATTTGCATCGTACGATTTTATTGAAACTAGCCATGTGTCTTGAGTAGTGTCTTATCCATACTATGCACTGCTTTTTCATGCAAAAGCGACCGATATTTTCAGGATAGCCTGCTTTTTCTAAGAAAAACAAAATCCACCGAAAAACAACCCATTTTTTGAAAAAGTACCTTTCGAAAAGACTGAATAAATGTTGAACATATTGGATTTTTTCTTTATTTTATACATATTAAGAAAGCTAAAAATATTTTCAACAACATTCTTAATCACTACATGCGTTATTTGCACGTACGACAACAATATTTCAACTATGAAAAGCTACACGGTAATTTTCATGGCTTAATTTTAACAATTTTAGCCCCATTGCGAATCTTTAATTAAGCAAATAAGTTTTTCTCGAGTACTTCAATACTTTACAATTGTTCTTGCTGAGAAAGCATATATTGGATTAGATTTTTGAAATTTAACATGTCACATAAAGCCCAAACTTGTTATTATATGTTACAAATAATGATAAGCCAATTGGGCATGTACAGTGGCTGTAACTGAGGTCTATAAACTGCACCATAACTACTTTAATATTTGATCGAAATGCCTGAAAATTTGCCAACTAACACCAGAAAGTTTGCTTAACACATACCAATTAACGAAACTACAACAATGGACCGCAAATAAATTTTACAACCAGAGTTGCATTATTTATGAAACACCCCTCGTATTTAGTGTTTTATGTACAAAATGTGATTAATATGCAATAATTCTATAGTCGATCACCTCGATAATGGATTGGAGAACATAGCAATGTGATTTATATTGAATTTGAGTGAGTACCATTTTCAGGATTTTGACACAAAAATTGGCAATTCTCAATGTGTTATAAAACACTTTTTACAAACTGCATTTTTATTTATTTTTACAAATAATCATTGTAGATGTAAATTTTTTCAATGTAGCATAATGATTTCAACTGAAAATTATATTGCAGTCTTGAAAAATCAAATTGTTTTCCGACATAATAACACACTCGTGACTTCAATTTCAGCTAATAAAATTACCTGAAGTGTTACTTCAATCATTTAAAACTATCGGATTTTAATTTATTTAAAACATATGATGAGTAGTAGGTGGATGTTCTTCGTTACTCCAAAAAGCAGAAAAACTCAATAATTAGACCATCTTGGAATACCGTCTTGAATTAGGAGTTGTTCTATAAATAGTATTGTAGTATAACTTCTACTTAAATTGACTTTGGATTGTTCTTACAAAGCAGCCAACGTATCCGGTTCATGGAGGTATATGTAACTCCTTGGTTTGTTGTAACACGTCATTTACTAGAAGAAGCAAATCCAATGTTGCAGATACAATACATAAATATAATATGATATAAGTAGTGCTGATCTTCTTGCATAGGTTAATGTCTACTATATATACTGACAATGGTGTTTCAATTAGAAAAACATTTGATAGTAGAGAATTGTTATTTAGCAATAGCATAATGCTTACTGATGACATGAGTTAACTTTGTAATACGAACTTGAAACCCACTAAGAGGTGTGTTTAGAAAAAACCCCAGTTATTTTAAAACCATATAGAATAAAATGTAATAAACATATATTGGACTCACGAAACTCTTGAAACCGCAATAGTGACAAAGACTTTGAACAATATTAACTTGAGTGTACTAATAACAAAAACCACAACCCTGGCCTCGTATATTCAAGTTCTAACCAAACAAGAAAATGCTTTAAGTTGAATTATATTAAAGTTATTTTGAAACTAATGTATGAACTCTACACCCTAGAGAAAAACTTGTACTCTTCAAACAAAATAAAGTAGACAGTGTCAGTGGTCTATGTAACGGAGCCAAAGAACGACGCGGGCCTATATCATTCTATATTGTTGTGTCTGCTCTACGGTGTTAGGGTACCAGTTTATGAGTGGCATCAAGTATGAACCAACTTGACAAGAAAGATAGTACAGAACAAGAGAATCAAAGCCTCATCATACGTGTCTTTAAAAACGGTGCAGGTTTCGTTAAGAAAGGCTACAAAAACTTACCAGAGGAAGAATATCAGGACAGATGCCCTGCTGGAGTTTTTTTTAACATACACGATGAGCTTAACATATACTGAAACAAACAGACTATCAATCTATACAAAGCACCGACTTTACGGCATTAATCTAACCGTCAATTGTGGGTCAATTTTAGTGATATAAAACTGTAATTGCGTACACAGTACTTATCACGGTAATCGTTTTATAGATACTGAATAACTCTCACCACTATCTAAATTATGGTTCCTGGTGTTGTCTTTAGAGGACGCAGTACAGAAAGATCGAATGTATACAATACATAACGTGCATTGAAAACGTTTCAATGCCAAAAAGAAAACGACACAACATGAATAAAATATAAAAGTTGTGTTGTAAGGAATTTTCACGAATGACCATATATAGACAGGAAAAACGCCACAATAAGTGGTCCATCATGATCTATACAGAATGAAGAAACGGAGAATCCGAGATAAGATGGAACATTCTGGAATTTAATCCGAAATGTCACAGCCGACCTTCACATTCTTATCAGAAACTTGTCCATGATAATCAGTATAAAATCAACCGTGTGTTCTGTTTGCTTGGTTCTTGGCAATCTCAACATTTTATACCATTGGTGACAAACATCATGTATCTAACAACAGTGATTGTTTCTGTTGTTGGTCTGTTTTGGATTAGTGGATGTTTTGCAGGAAGTGTTCCGGTTATTACGCGATATGGAGAGATATTCGGCACGCAGATAGAAACATCTTTTTATGGCAAAACTGGAAAAGTGAACAGATTCCTTGGCATTCCTTATGCTGAGCCGCCAATTGGGGATAGACGCTTTAAGAAGCCTGTGCCAAGAGTTAGTCTTCCGAATAATTTCAACGCTACGGATTTTGGACCAGCTTGTCCACAAGATTTATTCATGATGATGGGCTGGGTTCCAGGATTTCCATACGTGGACGAGGATTGTTTAAGCCTGAATATATTCACTCCACACCATGTGCGTGGAAACGTCCACAACGACAGTCACGCTGTAATGGTATGGATACACGGAGGGGCGTACGTCATTGGACAAAGTAAAATGTACTCTGCTGAAAATCTAACCATGATTGGCGACGTTATAGTTGTAACAATGAACTATAGAGTTTCTTCTCTTGGATTTCTGAGTACCGGAAGCGACAAGTATCCAGGCAACATGGGATTGTGGGACCAGCAACTCGCAATACAATGGGTCCATCACAACATTGCTTACTTTGGCGGGGATCCAAATCGTGTAACAATATTTGGAGAATCTGCTGGTGGGTCAAGTGTTGTCTTCCAAGCATTGTATCCCGGCAACAAGGGGTTGTTCCAGAGAGTTATTGCTGAAAGTGGAAGTCCTTTATGCCCCTGGGCGTACCAGAGCAATCCAAGGAAATACGCGAGAGCTTTGGCAGATAAGGTCAACTGTACAGACAATGATTTAGATAGTGCTATTGATTGTGTCCAAAAATTGGATGCTATGACTATCGTAAACAACAGTCGTGTAGGGTCTCAGATGGAAACTGTATTTAGAGCAGAATGGGTACCAAGTTTTGATAGCGATTTTGTTCCTAGAACGCAACAAGAGTTGTTGACTTCGGGTGTTGATTTATTTCAACATTTAGATTATATGGCGGGAGTCAACAGTAACGATGGCGCGTTCTTAACCTTAATCACCATACAACCATTGATGACGATGCAAAACAACAGAACGTATGAAAGTGGCATTCCAAAACAGTTTTTTGACAACTATTATATACCGTTGTTTTTGAAGGATTACCGTGGAAATAGCAGTGGTCTAGTACAAGACATGGTGAGCTTTTTGTATACAAACTGGCAAAATGTCAGTAATGACGAATTAACAAGAGAGAAGTTTTTAGAATTTTCCGGGGACTACAACTTCTTTGTCCCTATGTTCAAAACACTTCGAGCACATGTTCAACCCTCTGCTCCTGTGAAAGGGAAAACGTTTTTATACGAGTTTGCTTTACGACCGACATTCAACAGTGCCCCATCGTGGGTAACAGGAGCAAGTCATGGCGAGGAACTACCGTTCGTGTTTGGGTTTCCTGAGTTGATGGCGGATAGTATGAAATATCGGGACAATGTTCCACGTTATGAACAATCATTGTCTAACGAAATGATGATAATGTGGAGTAATTTCGCCAAGTCCGGGTAAGATTCAGTCTATCTTGTACCTTATAAACTCACGCCATTCAGCCTATATAAAATCTATAAGTAATTCTACTGTACCCCTTAAATTTGTGCGTGTTTTAGCGTAGGACTATACATTTGCTTGTGTCAAAATGTACGGAATTTTTATTTTGATTAATATGGAAAGTGTTAAATGCCTTCGTCTAATAACAAAATTAAACGATACAGTCTGTACCTGCACAGGTATCTGATGATAAGAGATATGAGACTTTTATATCTTATTTCTAATAGGTTACCTTTATTTTGGTATTTTGATTGAAACAATGCCTGGCTTCATATTATAATTGACGTTTTTGCTTGCCAATACTACATGCATATGCGTAATGATGATGTTAGTGCAGCTGCTCTTCAGTTTCAATTGTTAGTTCATTTTGATGTTTTTTCTTGAACCTTTGTAATCGGATTGTTCTTTTCAAAATATGTTTGTTTTCGCCTTTCATGCTCTACTATTTCTTTTGAGCACTGCTGATTCATTACAAATTCGTCAGGTATTTGATTCGGTGATTTGGTTGTTTTAAATTAAATCCCCAACGAATATTTAAGATTTTAAGTAAATTTTTGTACATGCACTCATCGATCTGTTACACTAGTTCCTTGTTGACATTACAGAGATCCAAACTCTCCAGTTCAAGTTCCACATTCCATCTACTGGCCAGAATATCATGTGGACACCAAACATTACCTACATATTTCTGATACTGTGTCTGCCAGGTCACATCTGTATGGTGCGAGAGAAGCGTTCTGGTTGGACATTGAACCTCAACTACATCAGATGGCATCTCAACAACCTTCCAACATTGTTGGTTAATTTTGCAGTTTTAATAGACTTTGTGAGTTATACCATTCTGAAGTTTACCACTCTTATCACAGTTCCCTGTCTCTTTTCGAATCAGAATTGGACGCCTGTGGATTCTCTACGACAATCACACCAAGATTTGGTTGCCTATTAACAATAGGTACCCAATTATTGTTGCTTCACGAAGACCCTCACTCCACAGGTACCCAATTTTTGTCGCCAAGAGGACCATTGACCTGCTGAAAATAGTGTAATTATATGAATACAGGACATTACCTCCCTTATTTACCACTTACCTCCTACACCGAGTTTTCTTATATTATGACCATTATGCAACACATGAGTAAATAAAATATATTCTGGTGCTGTATGTGTTGTGCTAAAACTTTATAATCCATATAATGAAGTAAGTTATAGAAGCAGTCAACTTTGTTCATAAAGTATTCAAGCCAGAATATCACCAATACACCAAGCAAGTTCACTTCTTATGTCCATTCAAAAATGTTCTCCCGTTTTGAGTTGGCTGTGGTGTGTGCATACTGATGATGGCCAGCTACCCGAAGAAGTCATGAGCTCCAAATCTCAACTGTGGAGCTCATGGACCCTACTGTGGAGCTCCTGTGCCCAACTGTGGATCTCCTGGGCCCAACTGTGGATCTCCTGGGCCCAACTGTGGACCTCCTGGGCCCAACTGTGGATCTCCTGTGCCCAACTGCGGACCTCCTGGGCCCAACTGTGGAGCTACTGTGCCCAACTGTTTATGAGTGAGTCAAACCATTTGGTATATCCACAGACCAACATGAACACATCAATATACTGGGGACATACCTATAAAACGCAAATGGACTACATGGGGTAAAAGAAAGAAAAAGTAAGTCAATATTATAATTATCGAGATGTGTTTTATTGAAAAAGTATGGAGAAGTATTCATTGCCAGCACTACAAAGATGACGTACAACATGTTCCTGTTCTGCAACATCAACAAGGTCTAGTACCAGTTTAGTTAACAATCAGAGAAAATAGCAGTAAGATTTACTTACATTAATAATTTGGAAGAATAAATCAGCCAAAATAATCATCCTTGTACAATTTTTTACATTAATTGGAGGTTAGTAATCAGCCAAAATGTTCATCCTTGAATTAATTAAGTGACATTTAACCCTAGGGTCTTTGGAGTAGAGGGCTAATGTCACTATAGTGTGTTTTTTCTCATTTTTCATATTGTTTGAAAAACGATATTTACAGTAGTAGTGGCATTAGCTTATTAACCTGTTATTGCAGGTTTGTGAATTTTGTAAAGAATTCTCCTTGTTGTCTACCCTGGTGTTGCTACAGCTCATGTCTACCCTGGTGTTGCTACAGCTCAGTCTATAAAAAGGAGGTAAATTTCTTTGAAATAAAACCATAAGAGAAAAAAAACTATACAACATCAATATTCCGAACACAAATCAATCTTGAGAAAATTGTGACAAGCTGGCAAAAAACATTATATTCTACAAATGTGTTACCTATGTGAACAGATTGATTGCCATCGATAAATACAGTCTGACCGAGGCTTAAGCTGGTAACGTCATATATACACACCAATGCCAGTTCAGAGCTAGTATTTTAAGAGTTAAAATACATATTCAGAGTAAATTATTAAACGTTAGAATAGCAAAGTTACTCAGTCATTTTGTCATGGATGTAGTTATTAACCAATTGATTGATAACGAAATTGATCAAGCTAATAATATATTTTAAATATAAATAGCAAAACAGACTTAAGAACATTATTATTGCCCAATTTATTTAAAGCAAAACTGATTTAATACGATGATTATTGGCTTAGTTAGTAGTAGCAAAATTGACCAGCAATGACATTATCAATTATAACCAAGGCCGACTGTATCTATGACGGAACAGTCTTGCAGTTACCATATTTAGGGAGCAAACAGTCAGAGATACTACGGGGGAACAGAACAGAACATACTGTTCAACAATTTACATATAGTTAAACTAGATACAGCTGGCTGAGAAAAATAAGAAAGATAAATTACATGCAATTGATGCTGTATAACCAATACCTGTATACACTACACATAGAAAACATTTACTGCACTGAACAAGGACATCAAGAACAATTAATGCACTATACAAAGATAGCAAATTTAAAAAAAATCATCTACATGTATTTTTATAACATTCATTTAATAAAATTCTCAAAATTCATATATTTTCCAAGTAATACAATAAAATTTTAACATTTATATGCAAAAATACGAAGAAAAATATAACCATGCATTGGAAATGTACTCCCCACGTCAACACACAACATTAAGGTAAAGTATATATTTATAATAACAAATGTTTAGGGTAACGGTCAAAGGCTCGTGCCACCATATACACACGTTCACATACCACAAACAATTAAGTAAATGATTGCAAAAAATAACTAAAAAATCATAATTTACACAAATACTTGAATTTAATGTGATATCCGATAAAAATGTGGAAAATTTGTTAACTCTTATAAAAACTGGACAATACACTGTAGAAATACATGTTTCATATTCCTGTAATTTATACTGCATTTCCTGCAGATTGAGGTAAATATTGCACTAAATAAGCTAAACAGCTCCAGGAATAATTCTGTTGTTTGTTCATTAACGGCCCATAGAAGAAACTATCAATAAATGCACAATAACAAATTTTCAAACCAATATGTGAACTGATAAGTTTTAGTTTCAGGTTGAAACTGAATTTTGTGCATGACTACATACCGGTATAAAACAATCAATTGGTATTAACCAGTACGCTGAATTCAATCTGTTGTCAATTAAAGATAAATTAAATGTCATGGAAAT
Source organism: Spisula subtruncata (assembly GCA_963678985.1). Lineage (NCBI taxonomy): Eukaryota > Metazoa > Mollusca > Bivalvia > Venerida > Mactridae > Spisula > Spisula subtruncata. Next base: position 63,176,370 of record OY787660.1, read on the forward strand.
GATGTTCTTATAAATGTAAGATTTGCGTTCAACAAAAATCTGTGCCACCATGTGCCATTTCTTCACATGTTTGGTAAACCTCTTCGGGCAAATCTTTCAGGAAATAGATTGAGGTAGAATCTTCGATATTTATTGCTCTTTTTTGAGAAATCATTTCAGTATTTAACGGACAGTCTGTGTATATTTTACCAGGTATATACAAATTTTAAAATACCCCCCCCAAAACCACACAATGTATTAATTCAATGCTAACTGAAACAATTTGCTAAGACTACAAGTATTCCCAAATACTAACTAACGGTAGGTACTAAATATTCTATAATATCATCATAAATGAGTAACCAAATATAAACATGACTCTAACACCATTTCCCCTAGCCTTTACCAACTCTCAATTTTATGAATAATCAAATAATTTGAATGCCATGGCAACCATTTCAAACAAAACATATCTGACACTAAGCCATATGAAGTTGCACCCTAAAACTTGGCATCTTGTCGTCAATCCAGTGTCACCGACGGTGTGTGATATGACACACAGGCCTATACTTCACATTGAAGTTTAGTCCTGTTACAAGCACAACCATGCAGTCCAAATCCTCAACATTCTCGATTTCAAAGCCAGAAATCCGGTTATTAACATTGATATACCAGGATTTCTCAACATTCATAATTATAATCAGGAAAACTGGCAAACATGACTGAACATTAGAAGAAGGGTGCTGTAAACCCAATTGATGAAATGCAATTGAATTGTGAAATTGATGCTAGCAGTGTTCGATACTATAGTCAATCCAAGAAAGATAGCATGATTGAACAATTAGTGTTCGGACATCATTTTGTAGATGCTTGCATTAGACAATTCTACATAAGTTGTTAAATAAAAACAGACAGACTTGAAGGCATGGCAGGACACTGAACGAGCAACAAACTACTGGGTAAAGGGTAACACAAAATGGAAACTGAATAAGTCGATGGTTTGTTATAAATACATTATGCATTGTGAAATAGCATACTATCTTTGGCTTACACATAATATGGCATTTTGCAGAGATCTAAAACCTTGCATATACTCATAAAGCTGATCAAAATGTTGAATATTTTGTTCATATTGTACATTAATATTTGAAAATATTTTGTATACAGAAATTGTTGATAAGTGACTACAGCTACAAGAAGCACTATGACCAGACAGTGAAAGTCCAGGTCAGTATTATGAAAACTGAATGTCATGTGTACTATAGAAGACATGATTTTTGACAATGAACTAATAACTTTAAGCATGTAACATTATTGCATTTGTTGGTTGCTTAAAATCATGGCAAAAAAGAATGTGAAACATAGAAAACAAAAAATAATATCATTGAAATTAAAGAGCAACAAACTAAATGGGACTTGTAGTGTTGCCATGGAAATAAAAATGAATTACTTAAATGCCATGGACCAATGAAAATGATGCATATTATGGCAATAATTTGTACAAATGATGCACGTACTTTAAAGTTTGAAATGATTTCATATTGTATAAGTTATGTCATATAGCGATAATACATTGTTTTTCAAAAACTAAGAAAGTCACCAAACTTAATAAAAATTTCTTAAGAATACCCAGTTAAATAGAATAAGTTTCAATGGTAAAAACATTATATCCGCAAACACAGCCAAGCTCCAATGTACACTGATCAGTCTTTTCTGTGAATTAACTGGTTTAACCAACAGAGTTGTGGCCCGGGGACTTAAGAAAGTAGGACCTTTGTAGTTTGATCTGATGCAATATCTTTGAAGAGTGAATGTAAAGGACTGCATGTAGTTCCCTAACTAGAAGTCAAAGTGTACAAGAATTTATGACATCTAAAAATATATTGACGCAAATTTAGTCAAATACACATGTGTCTTTGCTTGTAAAACATTTTCCCCTAGCAGTAAAGATTTTTGCATACATGTAACAAAACCTGACAGCAAGAAACCATAGCAACAAAAGGAATTGGGACAACATAGTGCAACATATACAGAAAGGGACAAGTAACAAAATACATCTCGAGTGTGAAATCAATGCCAATAATGATTATCAGCGTTTTTGAAAAATAAAATATATGTGGATAAATACTAAACAATATGTAACATATCTCTTGAATTCATACAATTTACAAGACAAAACTCCATATACAGCAATAATTTTAAAGAAAGGAGCTCACAAAAATTTACACTCAAACCCGTCTTAAGCACCCAACAAATGAGGCCTGCAAACAATAGGCTCAGCAAATGTGGCCTGCAATCAATAGGCACAGCAAATTTGACCAACCGACAATAGGTACAACAATAGACACGGTAAAGATTGTCAGTTAAACCAAGTTGCCATTCCTAACAGGTTCCCTATTAGTGAGCTGACCAAGCTTGAAGTGAATGGACTGCTTTAGACAGGTGGCTGTATATTTTGTGAAACAAGCACTAAGAAAGCAAATGCCATAAACCTTATAGTTGGCTTTGTTTAGAAAGTTAACCAGTGTAAGTCCTAAGTATAACTTTTGTTGACCATAGGCAGGCGGCATGTCACAGAAGGAAATGTGAACACTGTCAGTCAGCTTGATAATGTCACAGAGAGTTACCAGGTTATAATGCAGGTAGTATTTGTGAATTATGTAACTATTGACTACTAACATAAAATTTTCTACCAAAGGAATGTTGGAATCCTTCATATATCACACTACACCAAGCATGTGTTGTATTAAATATACTGACACATCACTCCATACATCTCCCAGCATTTTCCTGGGTTAGGAACCAGTAAGTCTTCTCTGAACATGCAAGTGGAGATATTGGTGACGGGCATGGCAGGGGGTGAACAAGCTTATCTTTGGAGTCAAAGATTGAGGTGACTTATATGTCTACGCCTTCCTTCCTTCATCCAGTGTTCAGAAATGCCACATTCTTACCAGTGTGTGTCACATAATAAACAGTGTTACACGAATCTACATACAGTAGATGTAATAAGCTGTCGCGCATACCATAGAGTGCATTTTTGTAGATGTACTGACCAGTCTGGCAGCGATGTTACCTTTGTACCTGGTACCATACAAAGTGCTGCAGTGACTCAAGTAAACTTCATCAAAACTAATACTAACTTCATACATGAACATTTCCAAAAATCTAACACAACAGATCTTTTAAATAAAATAATTTTATAAGTCATTTTCCCTATCAAATACTTGTATAGAATTAGCCAATATTTCAACAGAAATGTTGGATAGATAGCCAGTTCTGTAGAAATATTCAACACACATTCATAATACATTTCTGCATAATTGAAACAAGTACTAGCAGAAATGTCCTATCGGATCTAGAGCCATTCAAAATGACAGTGTGCTTTGTGGACACAGCATCCCCAGCATTATTGGTTTACTTACAGTAATGAAAAAAGACGCAGCCCAAGTCTTCCTTGCGAGTCTCTCAATGTTTAGTTCATTGTTTAATTTTTGTTTTAACCATAAAATCTGCACTTACTTGTCTTATACCACTGTATGAACACATGGCTGTTGTAACAATAAACTAACCCCGCTGCTGATACTCAAACATTTGAATGAGCTCATGATTACTTACAGGTAGCACAAACAGAACAAAAAACAATATTTGGCATGGAAAGCGAAAGAAAAAAATATCATATTGAATTTTGTCAAAAAAATATAAACAAGGTATGCAATATAATAAAAAGCTGAATATTGTAGATAATTATTATTCAATATAACATCTGATAATGCTAAATACATCACAAATATCAAAGGTTTTCATGTATACAAATATGATACACTTTCTTACACGACTAAATAAATGATTACACAAAGTGCAGACGTCATCTACAGGATAAGTATAATTACATATCAGATCTAAGGGAAAAAAATCAAAACTCTCCCCCAACCTTTTTTCTCTCATCTGAACGAATGATATGAAAACAAGCAACAACTGTTGCCAAAATGACGATAAAGAAGCATAAAAATCAAGACTCTCAGTGGCCGAGCCCTCTCTGATACAATCTAGGCATATGCCAGCACTTTCACTTCCAACCAACCATCAGCAGACATCAAAATGATGAATAATCCAACGAAACGCTCAAAATTTACTCCTCCATCTTAAATCACCCAAAAATATGCAAAGGGAGACAATCCCCATTTTTACATATTAACTTGTCAGTCAAATCACAGTCGTTTCCCTTTTCTATGCCATAAATCTGGAAGGAGAGAAAGCAGATCCATACTCGTATATGAGCAAACATTAATCAGAATAAAGAAAACTGCCCTAATAAAAGGCATGATTGGAAAAAAGTTGAAAATCAGTTGATGTTCTTGTGTACTTGGCTATTTATTGGGAGCAGATGGGCCTCCAGATCTGTGGAAATGAACGTTCTGCCACTTGCCGTCCTTCCTTTGCCAAACACGCGTCTCTTCACTCTGCTGAGTAGCTGGTAAACCATCCCTACAAAAATAACGGAAACATTCTTAAAGAAGCCACAACTATGTTTATGAGATATTGAAATATAAGACAAGACTCTAGTTAGAATTCTTGGTGCATGGAATCCCTTGTTTTGCAAGCAAACAGACTAGGAAATAATTCTGGTAAGTATAATTCTATCAACAGTGTACAACTTGCAGCTCAGTGGCCACATCATGCATCACAAAGGCACTTGCCTAAGCAAAAGTTTGAGAATTCACAAAGAGGGGAAAAATGCCTCAATTAGACCCTAGAAATTAAATATTTGCCCGACTTTGTATTCAACACAACCAACATGGTCAATTCCTCCAAATAATAGTAGGGTTGGTATTCAATACTGATCTTATTTGACTTAAGGATAAGTACAACCAATCAGATCACACCATATTTAACTTTTGGTCAATAGCAGGCTTTACGATCCTTATTCTCAAATTAAATAAGGTCAATATTGAATGATGACAATCCAGATATTTTGTACAATATTATAACCATGTGAACAAGTGTGAATAAATGGGGTTACCCAAATGGGTCCTCAAATGATCAGTCAATAGAGAAATGAAAAGTGTATAACCACAGGTAACAGTATCTTCGAAAACTTTTTGAAAATTTATATATTTTTTTTTTTTTTTTATGTTTTTCTTTCTTTTCTATAGAATTTTTTTTTTCTTTTCGTTTTCAACGATAGTTACCTGTGTTTAAGATAAGGAGGGTTACTTACTTGTCAATAAACTGAGTGAGCCTGACATAAGCTATACAAGCAGAATCGTCCCCTAATACATGAACTGTAGGGTTCAAGATACTTGTATTCACAGGTTTATTATTCTTGGATAACACTGAAAAAAATACAATATCACAAATGTTACTCAATATACATAAACTACTGTACAATCATTAATTTTCATGTGGGATTAAATTTCGTGGATTTGTGGTTCACTTTCAATCAAATCCCATCGAACAGTAACTTTGACCCTATTTATTAACATGCAAAATCCACAAATTAACGTCCAATTAAAATTGTCTTTTTTACAAGAACCACGAAATTAAATGACTTTAAAATATAACTGTTTATTATTTAATACCGCTGAAACAATATTTAGCCACTGAAATGGTTGTAACATGTTTGGACAATCCTAGGCTCTGATAAAAATCATTTTCCTGTTATATATGGTTGCAATATATATAAAGATAACTCCTTGGTTGCAATATTTATCAAGATAAATTCTTAGTTGCAATATATCAAGATAATTCCTAGGTTCCAATTTATATCAAGATAATTCCTTGGTTGCAATTTATGTCAAGATAAATCCTTGGTCGCCATGTACCAAGAAAATTCCTAGGTTGCAATATATATCAAGATAATTCCTAGGTTGCAATATATATCAAGATAATTCCTAGGTTGTAATATATATCAAGATAATTCCTAGGTTGCAATATATATCAAGATAATTCCTAGGTTGCAATATATATCAAGATAATTCCTAGGTTGTAATATATATCAAGATAATTCCTAGGTTGCAATATATATCAAGATAATTCCTAGGTTGTAATATATATCAAGATAATTCCTAGGTTGCAATATATATCAAGATAATTCCTTGGTTGCAATTTATGTCAAGATAATTCCTAGGTCGCCATGTACCAAGAAAATTCCTAGGTTGCAAAGTATCTACACAATTCCAAGTTGAAAATATATAAGATACATTCTAGGTTGCATTACAGATACTGTGCTAAATATTTTCAATTTTTATGCTTGTACATAACTTTTTTAAATTATATTAATTGATTTATATATTTCATCATAGGGTTGAAGGAGACCAAGTGTCTTACATCATTTGTGACATTGGACCCAACCTGAAGTTACCTTTTTACACTGATTACCAAACAATGGAGTCACCTTAATGGCAATGACCTGGTAATGTTGCGGTATATTTACATTAAAGCTTGTATATCTTAATTATATGCAAGCTGTTACCACTGTCAGATACTCATACATGGACGTGTAACAGGCAACATAATTATCAACGCCACACATAACATAATTATCCACGCCACAAGATACCAGTACATACATTTGAATATAACTATTAAGTTGTACTTCAATATAACAGAACATATTTACTTCTAATACGATACAACAACCAAAGCATACAACCAAACTGTGTGTTTCCCTTTCCCGTGTTTCACCTTAGAAACAGGCTACACAAATATATTTACTTCAAATAGGTTTGCAAGTGCATTGAAATACTCAGCAGCAGCCCTCACCCAAGTAAATAACACTCATAGAAAAGTTGTTTATACTTTCCATGCCACCCTATTGAGTGCAGCAAACTAAAGCTTCCAGTTCTTATGATTGGACATCATTTTGCTCATTGTGATGTGTACCCAAAGGTCATAGGAACTTGTACATCAAGGTCATCCAGATTTGGATTTTGAGGTTATTGTTGCTTGTATTTCAAGGTCATTGTTACTTGTACTTAAAGGTCACAGTGATTTGTATCTCAAGGTCAATATGACTTGTATCTCAAGGTCATGGTGACATGTACCTCAAGGTTACTGTGACTTGCATCTCAAGGTTATTGTGACTTGTACCTAAAGGTCACTGTGACTTATATCTCAAGATCATTGTTGCATATACCTAGGTCATTGTGACATGTACCTCAAGGTCATTGTGACTTGTATTTCAATGTCATTGTGACGTGTATCTCGAGACCATTGTAACTTGTACTTCCAAGTCATTGCGGCTTGTATCTCAAGGTCATTGCAACTTGTATCTCAAGGGTATTATGAGTTGTACCTCAAGATCATTGTGACTTGTATCTCAAGGTCATTGTGACTTGTACCTCAAGGTCATTGTGACTTGTATCTCAAGGTCATTGTGACTTGTATCTCAAGGTCATTGTGAATTGTATCTCAAGATCATTGTGACTTGTATCTCAAAGTCATTGTGACTTGTATCTCAGGTCTTAGTGACTTGCATCTTATGGTCATTGTGACCTGTATCTCAAAGACATTGTGTTCTAGCAATTAATTTCATAGTAATCTGTACATAAATGTTGTTTTAACATTTGACCTTTGACAAACTAAACTTTCAGATATTGGCAGAGATAATCAATTAACTATAGATGACCTAATAATAAGTTTGATATAAACAGTCCCAAGATGTAAGGACATGTGTTAAGATGTTGCTTTCAATCCTGAATATTTTCCTTGCAATCAACAGGGCATTGGAAAGCACATATCATATGAAACTGACACACCAAAAGCAGGAAACAATGTTGTAATTTAAAAGTTACTTAAGAATAGGTACATGTTGGAAGAACAATAAGGGCTACATAAATGATGAAAGCTAGTCTGAGTAATTTCCTTATAAAAATAATGATATTAAAATTGGTTTGAATGGAAAGCACACTAGTGATGTAAGCCTTGTTTATACATTACAATCACAATTACACGTTTGGTATACATTGTAATTATACATTGTAGTGAGACAGCGCCATAAAGAATTATGTAATTTTTCATTTTGCTAAAATCGGAGTCCAGTAAGATCATGATTAAGTTCTTATTGTGTGAAGGTAATAGTTGGCAAATTTACCAAACATCAAAATTAAGTCCTATGAAGAATTAGCATATTTTTTTCATGAACTTGTGCGGCAATTTACAACTTCAAGCCAATAGCACAACAAGCAAGAAATAGTATGAACTGAAAACAATATATACACCATTGTACAATATTGCCGGGGGGAGGGGAGATATAAAAGAAAAGAGTAAGAAAGCACATCAGCCAATTCTGTGTACGACACAATACATACCCTTACCATGATCAAAGTAGAACTTGTGGAAATCCATGCCAACTATTAAGTTGCCCATTGCTTCTGGCTCAAAGCATGTTATAGATGGGTCAACAAATTTCCTGGTGAATAAAGAATTAATATTGATATACAATATAAAGAGAATTATTAAGAAACATCACAGTTGCACAAAAACGTATTGTAAACAAATGATTCTGCTGAAACTGTGGCTCAGCAAAAACAAAGCCAAATGGTTCACAACTTCACACGCTGATAAAGAGAAACTTCATAGTTTTTGCTAGCAGCTAACGTTTTGACCCACTTTACCTCCTATTTTCCCTTGCAGTCATTTGTGTTATCAACCAGAGAAGTCCTTACTTCCTAATTCGAAGTTGAGGCTGGCCCTTACATTGTAATTAGACTTCAGTACTTGTTGGTAAAGGAAGACCCTTATGCACCAGTCATTAATATTCCCGCCTGGGGAATAGATACTGGTCATACTCTAAGACCCGGGAATTACTACATGATTATGTGCCCTGACACCGGGGATTTAGACAGTAAGCATCGTCTCAAGGGTGGGGATTTAGACATAGAAAATTTGAAAATGTCTAATAAACCCTAGTTTGCCCACCGCTCTGCCTGGCAGGCAAAATATTGACCAGTGCATTATTCACATTTATACAAAGTTTCCCTATGTATGGAATTGCAAGGTCATGTCATTTCATGTGTCATTTTAAGAAACAATCTCAACGTTCCCCATCTTTCACTACAATTACTAGTCACCAATTTAAATCATAACAATGTAAATACTTACGAGAAGGTATCATAGTCTCCACTCGTTATGGCAGCTATAAGTTGTTCTGTTAGTTTGATAACCTCTTGTTTCCTACCTAGAAAACATATTATACAATCATAAATACATACAATCACACCATACATACTATTACATACAACCATAAATGCATAAATACAACCTTTAATACATACATACATATACAATCATAAATACTTATAAACATACATGATCACTTATATGACAACAAAATAATCAAATGAAGAATCCAATTATTATCACAGCCAGTTTGAAGTGGACCCTGTACAATCATTTTTTCCCCTAAAAATGTAAAGAAAACGAAAAGTGTTAATGTTTTTCCAGTTATGTTGCTGTGCATGAAACAACTTACCATTCACGGTAGACATATTGTTTCACTATGAATGGTATAAATACTCCTCGTATTAACTTTTATCTTTAACTGTATCAAATTGATACAACAAGTGCTATCATCTTCAAACTTTTCAAGGGCCGACCATTAAGTTATCATGTCTTTTCAAGGGTTGATCAAAAACTTTTCAAATCTTTCTTAAGGGATGACTATAAAGTTTATGTGTCATGAATTCAGGAAGTACAACTTGTAGCTTCTTAGGATATGTTTATATTCCATCAACTCTATGTATACCTTGCCCCAATCTCCCAAAGCAGCTCAAACAGAAATCACATCTCAAATTGAGACTATGCCCACGGCCACAATTTGAGATTATTCTCATTTCTCTCAGTTAAGAACTAATCTGAGAGTGGAACGCTTTGGAATTTTGAAGTAATACACTGTGGTTGATGTTTCCTTTTATTATACCGATTATGATACCAACTCTCATTGAAATCAATCAATGATTCAGCTCCGATCATGACAATTAAATAGATTGGGCCAAGGTTTTTTAGATAAAGACAGCCCTTCAAATTACTTGAGACAACTTAATTTACTAAAAACATCAAACTTAACTACCATGAATATTTGGAAATTCAACCATCTTGATATAAAAACATTAGAATTTAAATGGATGACATGTATAGTCTTGATATCACCAGCCGATAGAATAATTACTGACTATACCATAAAAACTTTCTTAATTAAAAGGGCATACCATCATATAAAATAACAAGACATAACATATTTAAGTTAGAGCAATTTTTTCAGAGTCATTGTGTAAATGAACATCCCTCAAGTACAATTATATGATATAGATATACATGTAGTTAAACCGGTAACATGGATATATCGTGAGTGAGCATGATAATGTGTTCCAAATTCTATGAGGGAAAAAAATCTCGAATAACCAGACCTACAACACTGAATAATGAAATACAAACACTTGTAATAATCTCCAATACGAATAAAGTGATAACTAAGAAATGTAAAGTTTCCAAGAAAACCAGGTTTTCAAAGAAGGTGCACATCTTTGCAAATACAATTATACTTAAACACATATTTTCACATACAGATAGACATTTGTGCGACACAAAAAATTGACAACAATCCTCTTGACGAATCAGCCTATCTACTTAAATCAAGTTTAACTTCCAAATATTTTTTTCCCCAGATTTAGCGGAAATATTTAACATACTGAATCATATTTGGTGGGAACACCCGATGGGACAGAAAATATACTTTTCCAAAAGTAAGCCAATATTAACCATTTCTGCAAAGTTTAATAAATTTTGAGACACATGCAACAAAATATTGCTGATGCCGAGCTACCAGCACTCACAGTTAACTGTCCACAAAATTGGTCAACTAAATAAAAATGGCTACACGACAGACAAAGTTTTATCTTAGAAAACAGGGGCAATTTGAATAATTTTTAGTGTTATATTATTTTAAAACAGGGGCAATGAATACAGGGGTGTCTAATTAATGGAGTCAAATTAAAAATCAGGAAAATCATATGCGTTCAACCACTTTTGACAAACAAGAGGCCTTCAACCACTTTGTTTCCATATTAAACTCAGTTCTTGTTAGGAAAATCCTTCTAAACAGACTAAATTGACCATAACATTGCTATTTCTCAAGATATCTTCATCATATAAATTTTATTTTGGTCAGAAACCATTGCACTTTCATACTATGTAAATCAATTTGGAATTCAGGATTAATCATAAAGATTGACACCTTTGGGAATAGAAGATTGATATTTGTATTCACACACACATATATATGATTATGCATATGAAATTATTTGAACAGTATGTAAATCTATGCAAGGTCATGGTACCGGCTTAACCATAGTGGGGCATCATGAATGTTCGAGAACATCTTGGTTTGTTTGAGACTGACAATTTGTCATGTACACAATTAACAATAACAATGACAACAACAGCGTAAATGATGAACATTCTAAGCACAGTCATGTGATATACATACAGTGTATGAAGCAATAAATATAACTACAAAATGTACATTAAAATAAGCGAATGATGAAAATCATCGAATTGAACGACAAGTATAAAATACAAAGACATATATAACTACATGCATGCAACATACGGCATAGTCAGCTATCACATATAAATGTAATGATATTCATGAAAACATAGCTTAATGTCTTAATCCTTCCTTGACCATTTCTATACAGAACATCAAAATTGGGAGGCCTAGTATGCTGATATACTTGTGGACATAGTCTGGTATAGCATTGACCTTAATGAGAACCCAGACACTATATACTGATAAAGAGTTGAACACCAGCATGGCAGACATTAAATAACAAGGCCCAGAAACCCAACCAACACGCACATAAATTAGAAACACAGACATTACATTAACATAACATTTTTCAAACAAGGGCCACAACCCTGCTGAAACTTAATTCTGGCAAAACCAAACTTCAAGGCGAAGAACACGATACGATATGCATTCCTATAAAGTTGCATGACCATAGATACGTAAGTTTTCAATATATTTGAGACACAAACAATGTGGACAAAAGCCCTGCCCAACAAATTAACCAATCTAACTGTACATGGGTATATCTCTCACAAGAACGATGAATTAGAGTATACACTGACAAGCCCATTAGGGAAACAACTGCTTTTATTATTTACACTAGAAAGTCATTATGGGACAAGTCTATGATAGCAATAAGAATCAGTAAAGCTTACTTGACATTTGCATGTGATATAAGCTTAAAATGTATTTATTTAAAAAACCAGAATGATAAAAGCTGCTGGGTTTATATGGCTACCATGTTTCAAGTGTTTTGAATTTTGCTCTCATATCAACCATAAAGTCCAAATACCTATTCTAACCGAACACTTTGGAACTTAAGTTTGACACGCAACAAATTTAACCAAAATGTTGGGTCTCTGGTTTTTATATGATATTGCAATCTTCTAACAGTCTCAATCAAGCCCAGACACAAGAAAATTGGATGCCTCAGACGGGAGAATATGCCATAGCATTGGATGCCTCAGACGGGAGAATATGCCATAGCATTGGATGCCTCAGACGGGAGAATATGCAAAACCATTGGGTGCCTGACAGGCTGGAGAATATGCCATAGCAGTGACTCAAAAGGTATCCGATTCTTTGTAAGAACCCCCACAGGCATTCCATTTTCAAGTGACACCAAATGTAAACAGGCATTTAATTCTTGTGTGCCAAATATGGCTCCAGGAGACAGAAAACTTAATAGACAATGCAAATGACTCTTTAGATTGGTTATAAATTGTAAAAGCAAACTGAAGAGCATACAATCTCAGTAAATCTGTGAAAGCTGCAATCACGGTCCAGTGGTTAGAGCTGCAACCGTGCTTCAGTGGTTAGTGTGTTGAATTTGAAACCCAATCAAACAGAAGCAGTCTATCATACCCTTCCATAAAAATTTGACACAATGTTAATTTTCCTCCATATGTGGAGAACTTGCAGTTCTTTCTTGAAGGGCAAGTTAGTTGCAGTTTGTATACAATTGAGAAAAACTGGTTAGGGCAGTGAATCAACCACCATATTCAACTGAGATTTGTTGAGAACCTGCAGTATTAAAAAACCCAATGAAACATCCATGATTGCCATTTGATGTATGATATACAACAAGACAATAAGTAGCATGATGACAATGAAAGTATAACAAGAGGGTCCAAAGGGCCCTGGGTCGCTCACCTGTTTGGCCTAGTGACCTAGATTTTGGCCCAAATGACACAGTATCTAACTTGACCTAGATTTTATAGAGATAAACATTGTGACCAAGTTTCATAAAGATAGAGTCAAAATTGTGACCTCTAGTGTGTTCACAAGATTTTTCAATGATTTGGCCTCGTGACCTAGTTTTTGACCCCAGATGACCCAATATGGAACTTGACCTAAATTTTATAATGATGATCATTGTGATCAAGTTTCATACAGATAAGGTCAAAATTGTGACCTCTAGTGTGTTCACAAGCTTTTTCAATGATTTGGCCTCGTGACCTAGTTTTGACTCCGGATGACCCAATATCGAAGTTGACCAAAATTTTATAGTGATGATCATTGTGATCAAGTTTCATAAAGATTAGGCTCAAATTGTGACCTCTAGTGTGTTCACAAGCTTTTTCAATGATTTGGCCTTCAAAGGCTTGTGACCTAGTTTTTGACCCCGGATGACCCAATATCAAACTTGACTAAGATTTTATAGAGATGATGATTGTGATCAATTTTCATAAAGATTAGTCTCAAATTGTGACCTTTAGTGTGTTCACAAGCTTTTTCAATGATTTGGCCTTGTGACCTAGTTTTTGACCCCAGATGACCCAATATCGAACTTGACCTAGATTTTATAGAGATGATCATTGTGATCAATTTTCATAAAGATAAGTCACAAATTGTGACCTCTAATGTGTTCACAAGGTTTTTCAATGATTTGGCCTAGTGACCTAGTTTTTGACCCCAGATGACCCAATATCGAACTTGACCTAGATTTTTTTTCAGAGATGATCATTGTGATCAAGTTTCATAAAGATTAGTCTCAAATTGTGACCTCTAGTGTGTTCACAAGGTTTTCCTTTGATTTGACCTAGTGACCTAGTTTTTGACCCCAGATGACCCAATATCGAACTTGACCTAGATTTTATAGAGATGATCACTGTGATCAATTTTCATAAAGATAAGTCACAAATTGTGACCTCTAATGTGTTCACAAGGTTTTTCAATGATTTGGCCTAGTGACCTAGTTTTTGACCCCAGATGACCCAATATCGAACTTGACCTAGATTTTACAGAGATGATCATTGTGATCAAGTTTCATAAAGATTAGGCTCAAATTGTGACCTCTAATGTGTTCACAAGGTTTTCCTTTGATTTGACCTAGTGACCTAGTTTTTGACCCCAGATGACCCAATATCGAACTTGACCTAGATTTTGTTAAGATGATCATTGTGACCAAGTTTCATAAAGATTAGGCCAAAATTGTGACCGCTAGAGAGGACACAACCCAATTGTTGACGGACGGACAGACGGACGGACGGACGGACATTCTTACAGAACGGTTTTATGTGGCTACTTTACGCAATGAAGGTAGTTATGTGTCTAATTTTAGCCACATAAACCTTCATTTTAGCCACGTAAAACAATTTTCTACTTTCCTTTTAACTATTTTCAACCTGTTTGTCCATAAAAAGTAGCCACCTAAGTATTACTTTTTACGGGCGGACGGACGGACGACGGACGAAGAGTGATCACAAAAGCTCACTCTGTCACTTTGTGACAGGTGAGCTAAAAATGATTGACTGACAGATTATCTCACAGCAGGGGGTTTGTACATACTGAGAGAGGGGGGGTAATGATGGGGAGAGATATATACACAATCCAACACATCAACTTGCAGCTTACAATGAAATACGGGACAAACCTTATATAATGAATATGCTAGTGAAGTGGGTGGGGTACTTACTACTACTGCCAGACTCGATGGTCTCACTGAGCTGTAAACTTGTCAATGTGATAGCTCCTGTTTTGTAAAGAAAACTTCATGCATAAAGGCAATCACTTTGAATAAACAAGTGCAGAACAAAGTCTAGGAATGCTCACCTGAGTCAACATACAATTTTGCTATTATATTATTTTTTTGTGTTTGACAGACATTGAAGCAGTACCACTCAGGTTTTTGGAGAGTACTGCTGTGTAAACCATACAGACTCCTTACAAACTTGAAGTCTGACCTTTCTTATAATCCAGTAAGAGACTACTTGCATATTGATAGTGGCAGCTGAAAACAGGTGGTCATTAAATACAGTTGCAATCAACACAAAAAATGGCATGTGCGTGTGGAAATGACGGAAGTTTTAGGTAAATATTGCTTGAGCACTCAGGCAACCATAGAATACACACAATCTTTCCCAGTATACTTGGGTAATGAAAGACAAAGTGGATACTGAACAAAGTTTGATCACAATTCAAATTTTGTAAATAAGCAATTAGTTAGCACACAAGTAATATTGCAATAAAATGCAGACAGCTGGTAACAAAAGATGTCTAACAGACAATGTCAGCTCACCATAGGATACATCAATTCATGAATACCAAGGCATAGTATACAGCAATTCATGAATACCAAGGCATAGTATACAGCAATTCATGAATACCAAGGCATAGTCTACAGCAATTCATGAGTACCAAGGCATAGTATACAGTAATTCATGAATACCAAGGCATAGTATACAGCAATTCATGAGTACCAAGGCATAGTATACAGTAATTCATGAATACCAAGGCATAGTATACAGTAATTCATGAGTACCAAGGCATAGTATACAGTAATTCATGAATACCAAGGCATAGTATACAGTAATTCATGAATACCAAGGCATAGTATACAGTAATTCATGAGTACCAAGGCATAGTTTACAGTAATTCATGAATACCAAGGCATAGTATACAGTAATTCATGAGTACCAAGGCATAGTATACAGTAATTCATGAATACCAAGGCATAGTATACAGTAATTCATGAATACCAAGGCATAGTATACAGTAATTCATGAATACCAAGGCATAGTATACAGTAATTCATGAGTACCAAGGCATAGTTTACAGTAATTCATAAATACCAAGGCATAGTAGACAGTAATTCTAAGGCATAGTATACAGTAATTCATGAATACCAAGGCATAGTATACAGTAGTTCATGAATACCAAGGCAAAGTATACAGTAATTCATGAATACCAATGCATAGTATACAGTAATTCATGAATACCAAGGCATAGTATACAGTAATTCTAAGGCATAGTATACAGTAATTCATGAATACCAAGGCATAGTATACAGTAATTCATGAATACCTAGGCAAAGTATACAGTAATTCATGAATACCAAGGCATAGTATACAGCAATTCATGAATACCAATGCAAAGTATACAGTAATTCATGAATACCAAGGCATAGTATACAGCAATTCATGAATACCAATGCAAAGTATACAGTAATTCATGAATACCAAGGCATAGTATACAGCAATTCATGAATACCAAGGCATAGTATACAGTAATTCATAAATACCAAGGCATAGTATACAGTAATTCATGAATACCAAGGCATAGTCTACAGTAATTCATGAATACCAAGGCATAGTCTACAGTAATTCATGAATACCAAGACATAGTATACAGTAATTCATGAATACCAAGGCATAGTCTACAGTAATTCATGAATACCAAGGCATAGTCTACAGTAATTCATGAATACCAAGGCATAGTCTACAGTAATTCATGAATACCAAGGCATAGTCTACAGTAATTCATGAATACCAAGACATAGTATACATCTATTTATGAATACCAAGGCAGACAAACTTGAATTGCTTAAATGGTTTTACTGACTATAATCGAGGCCAGAAGTTCTGAGTATGCATAAAAGATCACTCAGTAAATTATAGTAAGCATTATTTAAATAATTAAGTCAAGCAGTGTGACCAATTGCCTGGAATGGAGCATAGTAAGAATGCTCTTTAAACTACAAATTCTAAATTTCACCATTACAAACGGACGGACACATAGTGATCACAATAACTCAATCCTGAGAAGCAGATTCCCCTTGGATGAGCACACAATACCAACTGTCATACAGACTTTAAAACTTTAGCAAAAATAACACGTTTTAGCGACAAAGCTTTTGTGGAATTCTTTCAGAAATGTCAAGAAACTAAGGTCAAGTGTCTATAACAAAATACAGAACAACAATATATAAAAGTGTAATTACAAAGAAAACACTATTTTAATCAAGTGCATAAATTATCATTTTTACAAGTGAGAAAAAAATGAAGAAGTTTCACACAATTGAAATTGATAGAAAAATAAACCAAAGTAATAAATGTGTTTCAAATTGAAGAAAGATAACAAAACTGTTCGATAGACTATAGAAAACACTTAACTAACAGTTTAAATGTGGCACCTTTCTAAAAGAATACCAAACATGCAAACATAGCCATGCATACACATAGGACAAAGTTCCCACGTCAAACATTACAACAATAATCGTGTTAGAACTCCCACATATAGAATTGTTTCAGTAACTTGACATTCAAAATATTCTAAAACATGGCTCACATCTCTTGTTTATCCAGTTTTAAAACAGGGCCCACAAATCTGCTTATCTGGTTTTAAAACCAGGGCCCAAAACTCTGCTAATCTGGTTTTAAAGCAAGGAGAACAACTCTGCTTATCAGGGTTTTATACAAGCGGAACAACTCGATAGAGCAGGTTTTTAAACAAGGGGAATTTAAAAACGCTGTACCTCAACAACACCCACAACTCTACTAGACAGGTCTTACTCAAGGGGAACAATTCTGGAACAAACCCCGGTTGCACACAACTTTACATACATGAATATTTCTAGCCAGTTTTACAGTCCAAAGCTATGTACTACATTTGGTGAAAGGCACCAAACGTTTCACAGGATTCTCAAGAGTGGTCTGATCTTATACATAGACAACCTTGGTTAAAAATCAATACATTAAGTTGGAAGTAAAGCCTTTTAATATGACAAGCAAATGCTTATATGTAACATCAGGCAAGCAAGGACTAATATGAAAAGATCGGTCTGAATATTCTGTGAGGAGTCACTGGTTATAATGTACAAGGAATCTTTATGAAACCTTTCTTTGACAAGATATGTCATTTCTGATTACATTTGCCAAGCAAATAGACACATGCAAGCATAATGTATGGTAAAGTACATTTTTGTATTAGCCTGGAAATAATGTTGCAATGATTACTTATATAATTGAATTATTAGATAAATATTTAACTCCCGAACCCCTTGATGTCGCTTTAAAAATGGCATTTTTTTCCAGAAAAGTTCAGTTTAATCCATTTACTTGGTATGTTATGTTTTTCATGTACAATTTTGCCATGGACACATGTATATCTGTTATTTTCCATGGATATAAATCACCATCAGCTATCGACATGCTATCTTCCATGGACATATTCTGGTATCTGCTTTCTTCCATTAAATGGTCCTGGTATCTGCTTTCTATGAAGAACATGACCTAATATATTATATCTTCCATTGACATGCAAAGGTTAACTTCCATTAAAACTTGTATATTTTGTTTGCTACTGTGAAAATAAACGATCCATAAATCTTCCACAAATGGATATGTCATCTTCGGACATGTACAGGTTATCTTCAGTGGACATGTTTTCTTTTGAGGACACACAGCAGTAAATGATCTTCCATGGTGAATGTTTCACACTTTGCAACCACTACAGAATTATGCCTGGGTGATATTCGAAACCTCTGGAGAAGCCAAATGTTGTGCTATAACAAACCTCTGGAGATAACAGTAGTAATAAGATTCCAAATCTTGAGGTAACAACGATAGTTATGGGATTCAAAAAGGATTTCAAAACTCCGGAAATACCAAAGTAGCAATGGGTTTCCAAACCTCTGGAGATACCAAAGTAGCAATGGGTTTCCAAACCTCTGGAGATACCAAAGTAGCAATAAGTTTCCAAACATCAGGAGATATCAAAGAAGCAGTGAGTTTTCAAACCTCTGGAGATACCAAAGTAGCAATGGGTTTCCAAACCTCTGGAGATACCAAAGTAGCAATGTGTTTCCAAACCTCTGGAGATACCAAGGTCACTATGTGTTTCCAAACCTCTGGAGATACCAAAGTAGCAATGTGTTTCCAAACCTCTGGAGATACCAAAGTCGCAATGTGATTCCATACCTCTGGAGATACCAGAGGTATAGTTGTGACATCCAAACCTCTGGAGATGCCACAAATAGTTATGAGATTTCAAACCTCTCGAGATTAAGGTGCAGAAGCTGGTGGAGTACAAACCTTTGGAGAAACCGAAGCAGTTATTTGATTCCAAACCTCTGGAGATAACAGAGGTATGGTTGTGAGATCCCAACAACTGGAGATGCCAAGTAGTCATTTGATTCCAAACCTCTGGAGATTTTACAGGGACACAGAGTGAAGGAAGTACAATACCAACAGTGAAGTGTCCAAATAAACTGGTGAAAACAGTTTAATATACTATCAACATTCAACATGCATTTATTAAACACTAGACGACAACATGCATGGTAAGTGATAGCTATCTAGTAGACTAGGGACCTTAGTTTCTGTTATTGGACTATCAAGATTCCAAAACAAAGAGCTGTCACAAATTCAAGATGTAGATCTGCTCATATGTATAATATTATGAAGGCTATGCATGTTTGTAAGTACTTTTACCAATACCATTTGTAAAGTGAATCCCTGTTTATAGCTCCCTCAGGTCAATACGGTTTTATACTAGACAATGATATACAGCCGGAATAGGTGACAACATACATCTGATAATGTGAGGGCATTTCAGCAGCAATATTTTACCATAAGTAGCAGTGTCTCTAAGCGGGCTTGAATGCCATTTCCTGGCAGTGCAAAATATCTTTATTCCCATTATATGGTTGCAGTGTAACATTTAGTGCCAAGACGTGTCTCTGAATACATGGTTTGCATTGGATTCAAGACAATTGTATTATTTTTTCCAATCTAAGATTGGGGGCGGGGGTTATGATAACAGTTGGAGACAGAACAAACAGAACTTCTTCATAAACAGACTTATGAATGTGAAAACATTATTCAATACAGAAACCAAAATAAGGAAGAAATAATTAACTAAGGACCAAAAACATTATTATCAAGGACACAGTCTCTAAGCATTTAGTAACCAAAAACATTATTATCAAGGACGCAGTCTCGAAGCATTTAGTAACCAAAAACATTATTATCAAGGACACATTTTCTAAGCATTTAGTAACCAAAAACATTATTATCAAGGACACAGTTTCTAAGCATTAAGTATAATGGAATGTATAAAACGATAATAAACACTTTGCATAGATCTCTCTGATTAACTACAACATCGTCAGTCACAGACAGGTAAACAAAACAGTGCTAAACTAAACAAAATATTTAATGCAGTGCTCTTTGACAACAACGAACACCTTAGGTCGTTCTATTTAGGAAAATATCTACATTGAAACACAAATAAACACACAAAGTAAACATGTTCACTAATTAAACTCATTCAGTGACAAAAAGTATTCCATCATTATTATAATACCACAAATAAAACCTGTTTTAAGTTGTCACCTCAATTAAGCAACCACCTGTTTCACACAAGTACACTATGTTTAAATCCAAATCAGTTGTTTTTAATAAAATATACCAGTGTTACACAGTTGCTGGGCAGAAAAGCATAGACCTAGCAAAACACAGGAGGAAATCCATGCCAACTTTATCTAATTGAAAGGGAATTGACTGAATAAAGGCACCCAGGTTTCAGCTATACAATTACTTGTTGAATTCTGTGTACTAGTATTTGATAAAACAGAGACAATCATGGAAACCAGGAACTATTTTCTATAAATACCTGAAACGATGCACTTTAAAAACTGCACAGAACTTTCAGCGTTAAAGAAACTCTTAAATGAAGAGGAACTATACATTTATGTATAAAGTATTCATATTTGGGCACATTGGTTGCAGTGCAATCTGAGTACAAAATACACTCACAAAATATATACATTGACTGTAGCAGGTAGGCAATATCTTGTATACAATAGCATGTGTCTGAATACACTGTATATAATATGTCCTCAATTTGTGATATGTGCATTGCGATCTACTACAATAAGGTATTCAGCGATAACTCTGCTGAAACTCGTTTCAAGGAAATAGAAAGAAATGCTCATGCACATTTTGGTAGCTTTTGTAGTTTCATAAGCTTGAATACTTTCGAATACACATAAGACAGAACTATTTGAAACTATACTGACAAGTACAAGCCAAATTTTGCTAATATATCTTTATAGGAAAACTTTGTTGAAAATTAACTCTGTTAACCTCATGTACAGAGATTTACCAGAATCAACAGTATTATAGAATAATAGGTAATTCATAAAGATGCCTTATTCTTAATACTTTAAGTGCTTATTTTGTAAAAGCTTTGGTACAACAAATGCCTATGCTAAGAACATTACTTATTCGTTCTTCGGTCCAGAAGGCCAAAGATGTAATATTGTATATAAATTAAGGAACTTTATAGGAGTGATGGTATTATCCATTTCTACTGGTATGAAAGTGTTGGATTGTTTTCTAACCATCATGAATTTAGGATTATTAACAACTGATTAATATCAATCAGAACACATGTTAGCAAACTTGCAATCCAAACTACAAGTTAACAATGCCAATGTTAAGTTTGGGAGATTTGTTTCCATAGTAACATTCCCACATGTTAAAATAAGGGTCATCAAAATACACACTACCTCGAGATCAAGCAGTTAATTTACAGTTTGACAAATTTGACCTGAGACCTATTAAAATTCTGAAAGGACTTTGTGGCTAACCATTGTCAGTTATATAAGACCTTATAATGTTTATTCAATTGAAAATAGGGGTCCTTATCAACAACTGGTAGTTTACAAAGGAAGGTCACAGAATATGCTAATTTATCCAGACACTTCCGGCAAAATCGGCCAAATAACAGGGTGCCTGATAAACTTTGCGATATCGCGTCAAGTGCCCATGTGACTATGTCTCAGGTCAAATCTGTCAAACTATGTATCTAAACACATCCGAGGCAATCAATATTTGCATAATCCATGTTCTTTGATATCTCCTTGAAAATAGCTTTTTTTTAAAGTTTTTTTGGGGGATAAAATCAAGTTTCGACAACAAATAAACGAGTGAAGTGTAACAATGGAGCATGCAGTGAGTGCTCTCCACAAAGAAGATAACAAAGTTACACAGAAAAATCAAATCTGATTGAAATGTAAATTAATAACCAAACAATTCAACTGTAACTAAATAAGTAGAAAACTAGGAAGCAGTGAGAAAATAAATGCAGTTGCCATGGTTACCAAATGCATACTCACTGTCCAATTCTGTCTTTCCTAGACAGGTGAGGGTACAAAAAGGTAGAGAACTCATTGTCAATTCATCTCGAGAAATTAAGTGTTAATTATACACAAGAAAATTTGCTTTTAAAACAGTTTCAAAATATTTAATTTTCATCTGACCCCTCCCCCCCCCCCCCCCCCCAATTTTTCACCCATCCAAACCCATTTTATAAAAGTACTGGCCACACTTTAATTTTCTTGCGTATACAACTGTGAAGTGAGCTGGACGGGAATAGAATCATTCCAGTTGTCAGCAATGACATATACACATTAAATACTTAACATTCAATGGTCCATTTGATATCTTTTTTTTCGCTGAAATAGATTAGTGTTTACAATACTACGTTACTGACAAGTACAAATAGTTCTAGGTACTTAACGCACACACAACATAATTGTTTTTTACAAAATTCTGTCAAGTAATAATTGTTACAAAGTTGCAACAAGATGGTAGAAAATTGTCACAAAATTGCAACAACACAGTATCAAATTATTACAAAATTGCAACAAATTTCTGTCAAGTAACCATTGTTTCAAAATTGCAACAAGATGATAGGAAATTGTTACAATATTGCAACAACATTGTATCAAATTGCATCAGCATTGTAACAAATATTTGCACATATTAAGTAACCTGTAAAGCAAAAGCAGCATAGCATCAAGGCGCATCAAATATGGACAAATCAAGATGTAAACAAACATGCCTGGATGATTTAATCGTGAACAAAAGTATCAGTAATATCACGTGAGAAGACCATCTCAAATTAAGAACAGAGATTAAGGGCTTATTTCACAGTGTTCTTTAATTAAAATTCTAACTTTCAAGGTTTCAAGGGTCTCTTAATACATATAATATTGAGTCATTGTGGCACAGGACTTTGTCATAATAGGACCTTAAACATCCAGTACAAGAATGTTCAGAATCATCGGCTAAAATGAACAAGTTAAAGAATATGGGCACATTCTGGGAAGAGAAGAGACAGGGTTTGTGAAGGTACAGCATCTATCATCCAGACATATTTGTACACAGATATTTCATATAAGCCACAATATATGGTAGTAGCAACTGGAATCTGCAATAAAAACATGTCATTGGTTACCATAGCAACAACACCATCACCATATAGAAGGCTCAACAAAGCCCACTATTATACAACCCAGCAATACTAGATGCCAGTACATTTTGCGAAGCAGTGACCATTTTTCATTTTCATGAGCTGTGGTAGGGGTTAATGGTTAAACCAGCATTTTTCAAGGTCGACTTAAATAGGAGAATAAACAGACAGTACCACATACTATAATATTCTCAAATACTAGAAACATGTATATTGATTAACCTAACAACAATGTAAAATACACAAGTATAGTTCAATAGCGGATAATTCTAGCCTTTGTCTACAAAAATTGGTAATATAAATATGACATGGTCAAATGCACCCCACTTTGTCCCTTTGGTGCAACAAGGTTGTGTTTCACCTTATACTGTATTGTGTAATACAAGCTTCTTGCACCAAAGGAACAACTTGTTTCAAGTACCATAAATAATTCAAGACAACATTAGAACAAAGTTACCGTAACAGTTTCTGCCCAAAATCTTTCAAAATCCCTTTAATCTCTCCGAACAACCTAGTTCATTTTACTTACACTGAAACGTTTCTGAACACCCCTTGTACATCATACTTAACATTGAAAAAATTTTGATGCCGTTTGGACAAGTTTAGTACAAACATGTGAAACTCCAGTGCCATATCCAGAGACAAAAAGCACGGAGGCAACACCTTTCTAGAGGATATTTTAGGCCATTTTTTCGTCAAAAAATCAAAACTTTCAACGAGGCACCAAGGACTCTGTGTGCCTCTGCATGGCTAGGGGCCTGAACTCTTTGTCTGGTAAAAGTGGAGACTGTTATATAGTACGTTTATATAACTGTTATACTACTGTATGGCTTTGTTCTATGAATGGCAAAGAGGTGTTGTCGAGCATCAGTAATACGATAACGCATGACATCAATACGTAGACATTTTGCATGAAAATAAAGCATATAGCAGTATAAAATTATGTAACCATAGAGACATGTTAACATGTCAATACTAGATTGTTACATATTACAGGTTAGGTGCATCAATGCCCCACCACCAAGGCTGCACAGTGAGTTGAGTGACCTTTGTATGATGTAACATGAACCTTTACATAACATCACCCCATACTATCAGGTGTCTGTTGCTACATAGTGCTTTCCAAGGGAGGTAATCATGCCTTCTATACTTAATTTAATAGAAAGTAACTGAATGAAAGTGCTCGGAAGCGCTTTGCTTAGGCAAGGGACTCAAGACTTAACACCTGAATCAAGGTAAGCATGAACCCCTAGTTATTTTATCCACACAGACAGCAGGAAGGACATGAAATCCTAACTAGTAATAACTAATGGTTTCAATCAACCCCAAACTTAAAATGCAAAAGAGCATTTTTTTAAAATGGCAATCTTCATGTACATTGCAAGTATATTAATTAAATAAAAACATTGAAATCTAACTTGATTTGGACAAAATAGAGGAATAAAAGGACTTTAAATTCAGTACAAATCCAGGCTCAAAGATATTTATACAGTAATTTGTGCATCCCGAACACCATGTGCTACTGTACTATAGCAATGAATTCATCAAGACAATGGCTGTCACAAGTTACTGTATTTCATATACAAAATATATCTTACTAGCAGACTTAATTAACGCATTACTCCATTATAATCCTAATCTATCAACTTACATAATCATATTTGGGTGAAGGATGGCACATGTATGTTCGTGTGAGGGGTGACACATGTATATTCGAGTGAGGGGCGAGGGATGATACATGTTGGTTAGGATGAGGGATGATACATGTTTGTTAGGATGAGGGATGATACATGTTTGTTAGGATGAGGAATGATACATGTTTGTTTGAGTGAGGGATGATACATGTTTGTTTGGATGAGGAATGATACATGTTTGTTTGGATGAGGAATGATACATGTTTGTTTGAGTGAGGGATGATACATGTTTGTTAGGATGAGGAATGATACATGTTTGTTTGAGTGAGGGATGATACATGTTTGTTAGGATGAGGAATGATACATGTTTGTTTGAGTGAGGGATGATACATGTTTGTTTGAGTGAGGGATGATAAATGTATGTTTGGGTGAGGGGTGATATATGTATGTTTGGATGAGGGATGATAAATGTATGTTAATGAGAGGGATGATAGATTTATGTTTGGGTAGGGATGATACATGTATGTTTGGGTGAGGAATGATAGATGAGATGTTTGGATGAGGGATGATATATGTATGTTTGGGTGAGGGATGATAGATGTATGCTTAGGTGAGGGATGATAGATGTATGTTTAGGTGAGGGATGATAGATGTAGGTTGAGGTGAGGGTTGATAGTTGTATGTTTAGGTGAGGGATGATAGATGTATGTTTGGGTAAGGGATGATACATGTATGTTTGTGTGAGGGATGGTAGATGTGTGTTTGGATGAGGGATGATGAGGGATGATTGATGACTAGGTGAAGGATGATAGATGTAGGTTGAGGTGAGGGTCGATACATTTATGTTTGGATGAGGGATGATACATGTAGGATGAGGGATGATAGATCTATGTCGAGGTGAAGGATGATAGATGTATGTTGAGGTGAGGGATGATAGATGAGGGATGATATGTTGTAGACTAGACATACCATCATCTTCTATGGTGTTGGTACTATCCGTAGATTCCTTTATACCATCATTCTTCTTTACCATTAAACTGCGGCCTGAAATTATACAACAACATACATACTGTAAGTTACAATTTCATTTAACATACCCCACCATGCTTTGGAATCATGAATGGTAGAGTAAAATTGTCTGATTTGTCATTGGTATACACAGGCAGTTAATCATTATTAGAAGTATATTTAACAAAAGTGATATGCATGCCTATCAAGGGGTAGGCTGCAAAACTGTTTTAGCCACAATGGTGTGACCAAAAGTCTGCAGGGGACCCCTTGATAAGCACAAGATATTATACTGTATGATGTTTGTTAAACATGTTTATATGTTTACAATGTACAAACACATAACAAATACCAGCCCTATTACACAATTGATTACAAGTATAAACATTAACAATATATCAAAGTAGCGCTGAAATAGCAGCAGATGCTGAAATAATAGCAGACGCTGAAATAAAAGTACAACAATATATTTAAGATATACTGATTCGTATAATTACATTCATGCTAAATAATTAGAATCAGCCAACATATATTTCAAAATTCAAAGAAAATATAAAACATGTTAATACTCAAACTATATAATAGTTAAAGTGTATAGAGCTATATCAGAAGAGATTTTTAAAACAAATGTTTCGAAAACTGAAATACAATTACGCTTTCATATCCATTAGATCATTTTTCGCTTCAGTTTTAGCAGTAACTCTCTCTGTGCTTTATTGGACATGCAAACTGTCCATTTTCATACGAAAGTATTCTAGAACACCATATGATACTATATAAGAATCGCCTATTTTTTGACGATTGAATCAAAGTACGCGGAACCCATCCAATGTTTTAATTTGCAATTAAGGTAGTCTGGTATCATACTTAACATGATGTAAGTAATTATTTTGACATTGAATGACTGTTAGAATATAGCTCTATACACTTTAAGACAACTTAAATATGTTTAACATAAAACAATTGGCTATTACACATAGTGGCTATTATATTGTCAATCATTTTAAGTAATCATCATTCTCTTTCAAATTTGATAAGTTACTTTTACAATTAATGTAAAATACAAAGTATAAATGATAGAACTTATAATGGTCATAAATTACTAATATTTTCAAAATCGATTATTTTCTGGGTATTTTAAAATCACCAAGATGTCATCATTATATATATATTTTTGGGATAAAATGTTCAATTCACAAACATTCTATACATATCATAAAATAACTATCAGGCAAATTACATGCATGTAAGAATAACTTATATGAATAATTTTAACAAATCTCAGGTCATTTCACAGCATCTATTACAATAAACATTACTTAAATTAACACATGCCTTGGAATAAATACGAATGAGGGGGTTTAGAAATTTCATTCCAAAATGCTCCTGTAATCAGCATTACTGGATTTATTGAACAACCCTGTTATAGCATTACGTAGTTGACAGGTCTTGTTCCATGAGACATACATGTATATACAACATACATACGTCATCTGACAAACAGCACCATCAGACATATATCTACAGACTTACATTTCATGATGCCACCTATTATACAGTACCATCTCAACATTACATATCACATCAGACTTACATTTCACGGTGCCACCTATTATACAGTACCATCTCAACATTACATATCACATTCAACTTATTTTTGAGCTGATCTCTGAGGTTGAAGAAAAGATATGTTTGTAAAACATTTATGCCCCCACGGCAGCCAAATAGTCGAAAATGCTAACGTTCACAGTGGCCTTGGCCATTGACTTACTGATCTCGAATCATCTACTGTTATTGACCCACCTCCTTGTTAAGTGTGAAAATCCTAAGACAAAGCGTTCTTGAGATATTGAATGGAAACCATTTGGTCGGAACCGACACACAGACATAAGCAAAGCAATTTACCCATAACCCACATCAAAGATAGGGGGCATAACAACAAAGCTATATCTGTCCCTCCCTCCTGAACAAATGGTGAAACCAGACTTGACAGCTGTCTTTAATACAAGGGTGGCCTAATAGAGAGGTTTAACTGAAATCCTTCATGAAAAACGCACACACTCTGAAGCCTTAATAACAACATACATGTATAGAATATATAGATTTTCTAAGCAGATCATATGACTCTCTTTAATTTATCACACTTGATTACTATCAATCTAATTACAGTACCATTTGTCAATATTATTTGCAATAGAGAGAGTATAATGAATACAGCTTCAGGCTTACTTATACCGTATAATGATGATGAAACACTGAAATTCAATCTGAACGATACATCACTCTTGTTCAATTCAATATAGTTACTAGCAAGCTGCTTCAAATGTTTGCTTATAACAAAACAGTAGCTCAATGGGTTTTGATGGAAAAGCATGGGTCATTTATACATATTCAGCTAAATGTGCCTCTGTAGCTAAGTGGTTATCATGCTAACTGCAAAATCTGAAGAACCGGGTTCAAATCCATGTGGAGGCACACATATGCCTGCCATATTCTACCAATAGTCAGGATACACATCAACAAGGAACATGAGAAAACTTCACAGCCATGAAATAATGGAATAATACAGTCATTTCAGAAAATTTAAACAGGAAAGCCATTTAGAAAGCAAGGGGAACATTTCAAGGGAACAAAATGTACCAAGCGTAGTAGACCAACGGACAGATGCATAGGTAATATCCATGCAGATATTAACACTATAATATTGCTGTCATATTAAGCCAAGAAAGGAACTGCATGGTAACTGCAAAATGGGAGAACAGCAACTATAAATCGGATGATCTTAGGAGTCATTAACTGATCAAACTTCTACTACAAATCTAGAATGTCCAGATCTACTAATACATCAACCAAATTGTTACAACGGCTACTGAAAAGGTAGGACCAAATGAGGTGTGAAAAGACAGGACCATGAAATTGGGCGTACAGCTGCAGGACCATAATGGGGTGTGCAAAGGCAGGACCATTATGTTGGGCATGAAACCGTAGGACCATAATGAGGTGTAAAAAGGCAGGACCATAAAGCTGGGCATGAAACCGTAGGACCATAATGAGGTGTAAAAAGGCAGGACCATAAAGCTGGGCATGAAACCGTAGGACCATAATGAGGTGTGAAAAGGCAGGACCATAAAATGGGGCATGAAACCACAGGACTATGAAATTGGGCATGAAATGTCAATGACCATAATGTGGTGTGTAAAGACAGGACCATAAAGCTGGGCATGAAACCGTAGGACCATAATGAGGTGTAAAAAGGCAGGACCATAAAGCTGGGCATGAAACCGTAGGACCATAATGAGGTGTAAAAAGGCAGGACCATAAAGCTGGGCATGAAACCGTAGGACCATAATGAGGTGTAAGAAGGCAGGACCATAAAGCTGGGCATGAAACCGTAGGACCATAATGAGGTGTAAAAAGGCAGGACCATAAAGCTGGGCATGAAACCGTAGGACCATAATGAGGTGTAAAAAGGCAGGACCATAAAGCTGGGCATGAAACCGTAGGACCATAATGAGGTGTAAGAAGGCAGGACCATAAAGCTGGGCATGAAACCGTAGGACCATAATGAGGTGTAAAAAGGCAGGACCATAAAGCTGGGCATGAAACCGTAGGACCATAATGAGGTGTGAAAAGGCAGGACCATAAAATGGGGCATGAAACCACAGGACTATGAAATTGGGCATGAAATGTCAATGACCATAATGTGGTGTGTAAAGACAGGACCATAAAATGGGTCATGAACCGAAGGATTAGAATGGGTCATGAAATCTCAGGACCATAATTGGGTGTGCAAAGACAGGTCCATAATGTAGGGCATTAAACAATAATGGAGTGTTAAAAGGCAGGACCATGAAAACACAGGACCATATTTGGGGCATGACAAACCGTGACAACGGTGTTGCATACAGACAGGACATGAATTAAGCTTGTAAAGAAGGGACCATTAGTTTGGAATGAAAACATGCATGACAATAGAGGAGCATGATTGGGACATGAAAGTGTGGTGCCATAAAGTGGGGCATTTAAAAGGCAGTACAAGAATAATCAGTGAAAATGGCACCTACCAGTAGAACATTTTTCATCCTCTATCGACTGATGATGACAGCACACTGACCGCAGCCACTCCATACGGTCATACTGAATTATTTCACATAATCTACTATCTTCACACTTAAATCTACATCCTTCCTCTAATACTTATATAATCTCTTATATTTATCACTTATACAATGTTTATATTTACACTACACTCAGCATGTTCTCTCATAAGCTACATTCCGTTCAAAGTTAAATGATAACGGTGATAAACATTACCTCTTCCGTCAAGTAAAACTTTGTAAAATATAAGTTTGAATCAACAGTAACACTTTTAACTTCCTACTCACCACTCACTGTATCTATACAGCTATTATACGCTAATATCCCCTATACTCATATTAACCTTCTAATCCAATCAATAAGGTCTCAATATCAGGTTCTCAACTTCTCAACTCACCGTTCACTAACAGATTTAATCAACAAATTAGAGAGCCAGAAAATGCAATCTTGATACGCTAAATACACATCTTGGTTCTGTCCTTTCAACGGAATTACATACCATAGGGCAAGCAATCCATCAAACTTGTCAACTAGCGAGCCACATATACAGTTAACCAATGCCTTACATGTAACCTAGGGTATCAATATTTCATCACATCAGACAACTAACAACAACAAACAGAACTTCACCTCTACAGAGAGTAAACAGTCAGTCAACAATAATAGTGTTCAAATAGATATCTACTTAATGCACTTCAAACTAATCATTAAAATAACTAAAACATTCAGATGGAAATATCAGGATAAATTGGTTTTCTTGCAGCCCTACAGAGGGTAAACAGTCCACAATTAACCATAATAACATTTAAATAGATTATCTGCTTAATCGTTAATGCACTTTTAAATCTGCTCTTAAAACTATCATCATTAAAGTAACTGACATCAAGAACCATGAAAATATCCCAATAACTAAATTTTCTCAAACAGCCTTTACGCTTGATTCCAGCCAAACAAATCTATAAACACCTATGAGTTTCATGACATGTAATAGGAATATATACAGCTTATAGGCAAGACCATCAGGATATTTAATACATTTGCACCATATACTGCCATTATTTCTCAGGCATTTCATCATGTTGGACTTGACTGACTTAATCAAGAGTATCAAATCAAGAATATAAGTATGTTCTTGCATGTTGACAAAGACTATTATGATTTTTTCTTTAACAATTTTACATAGGAGATGTACTAAAGTACTTAATAATTAAGTCAAAATTAATTTTTTGTTTCATCATATTACTTAAGAACATATAATAATGTAATTAATAATTAAGACAGGCTTAACAGACATGACAAGAAGAAGTTGACCTTGAGTACTTATATACCTGTAGCAAAGAAGGATATAGAAAAAAGGTGTGTTTTCATAGTTTATACTAAAATACTAATGGAAAACTAATAATCTACAAAAAACTACACTTATAATATCTCCTGAGATGATTTCAGATGACACACATACATTATAGAATCATTACAGTAATTTGGCTCCAAAGAGTAACCAGGAATCACCAATCTAACAAAATGCTTAAACCTGACAGTGCATGCTTTTTAAAGATCCTAAATTCACAACATATGAAAACCTTATCGTAAATTTACATGAAACTTATAATCACTGGCACTATCTAATGATCATCAACTAGTATATGAGTGACAGCATTTGAAAATCTATCCTGAATTTACATGAAACTTTTAGTCCCTGGCACTAGGATTCATAAAGTGCATTGCATGGTCAATACCTGACGTAAATAATCCAATGGCAGATGTATACACTTCCCGATCATACAGTTACACTTTATGTAATATGGCACCTGACTATTATAATATATGCATGACAACCATTAGCACTGTTATTGTCAGGATAAAATTTCTACAATTTAGTAATGAAACAGTAAAACCTTTATGATCCCAAATGACTTGATGAAAACCTGTCGGAATATATTTCATGGGAAAAATGTCACTCACCTGCAGAATCCATTGAAAATGCAGTATCTATATCACATGCTTGAATATAATTTGAACTGGTGACCTAGTTTTCAATCATGACCTAGATATGATGCAGACCAACATTCTGAATAAAATTCAACAAGAGGAAAAGGTCACTAGGTCGCTCACCTGTTGCACATTGGTCTTAATATCAGTACAACTTACATTCTAAATATATTTCATGAAGATTGGATTAAAACAGTGACCTCTGGAGTGAACACAATGATTTTTGTAAGATTTAACCTAGGGACCTAGTTTTTGACTCCACACAACCCAGTTTCCAACTTGACCTAGATTTTATGTATAACACCATTTTGACCAAGTTTCATGAAGATTGAAGCGAAACTGCGACCTCTGGAGTGAACACAATGATTTTTGTAAGATTTGACCTAGGGACCTAGTTTTTGATCCCACACAACACAGTTTCCAACTTGACCTAGATTTTATGTATAACACCATTTTGACCAAGTTTCATGAAGATTGGATCGAAACTGCGAACCTCTGGAGTGAACACAAATTTTTTCTAAGATTTCACCTAGTAACCTAGCCTTTGACCCACACATGACCCAGTTCGGTCAAGATTTCATGGAGAACAACATTTTGACCAAGTTTAATGAAGATTGAATTAAAACGGTGACCTCTGTAGTGAACACAAGGTTTTTCTAAGATTTGGCCTAGTGACCTTGTTTTTGACCCCACATGACCCAGTTTCGAACCTAGATTTCATGAAGAACAAAGTTCTGATCAAGTTTCATGAAGATTGGATCAAAACTGTGACCTCTGGAGTGCACACAAACACATTGTTGACGGGCGGACAACAGAGAGTAATCACAACAGCTCATATAGTGAAAAAGATACAGGGAACAATGCAGGCTGAAAAACATAATAGGGCTTTTCTATAATTTGACCTGGTGACCTAGTTATTTACTCATGTTTCGAATCAATTTAAATTTGGTTAAAATGCTGAAGATAATTATACAAAAATGTTGATGGCTACCACACTATCACAGTACATCCAACTATGATCACATTTTTGCTGATCAAAAGGACGAGGAATTTAGCAGAAACAAAACAAATATATAGGTATTAAACTTAACAATGTAGCTAATGAACCTTGCTGCCATGTTTCATGACCATAACTAAAATACTTATGAAGACATTTGCAAAGACATACGCCCAATTAACTGCCAATTGAACCCATCTAACAGTAAATATCCAGTAATTGTTTTGCCATTGGAAAATGGTCAATAACCAACGCATGCAGTCACATTGACTCCACTTTCCGTTTCACAATCTTAATTGATATCTTAATAATTCATAGAATTTAATAGAAAGTTCTCTTTTAAACTGAAGATAATTAACTCATGTAAGAGATCAGGTAGGTATAGATCTGATAATGATGGAGATAAGGTAGAGATTTTAGATAATAAGAAAACCCACCTATATATACAAGGAACTGACACAGATGGACACCATAATATACCTGTAACGCTACAGTCACAAGACATATAACAATCTAGAAGGGTTTTTGAAACAAAAAGGTTACATCTCCCATAAACGGCTATTTATACTCCAGCACAAATCATCAGACATGAATTTCATAAAAATATGCAAGACTGTGAGCTTAGACTAAGGCTTAGGTACAGTACCTAAGGTACCAAGTATTCTTGCAAAGTTTCATTGAAATCTGACAAGTGGTTATAAGAAGAACTTACCCTGACAAACTTCATGACATTTATCCAGACAGAAGTCTATCACAAAATCAGTATGTCTCCCCCTCTATATTTGGGAGCCATAATCATATAATAATCAATAAAAATCTAAAATCTAGACTACTGAATATACATATATTTCTAAAACACCATGCCTATGGTACTGAAAACGGAAGTACCAGAAATCATACCAACAAACTCAGCGGGATAAACCACATGCATTAACTACCAAAAACTCATAGCCCAACAAAACGGAAAACATATATATGTAAACGTAAAAATGTAATTGAAGCTAGCTCTTGATTCAGACTCAGATTAGGAAAGGTAAGGCCATCAGCCAACAGGCGCCTACAAGGGGGAGATCATTCGCAACACACCATGACCAACTTTACCTGGTGACTGCTGGTTTCTAGCTTGGGCATCCGCCTGTCCCTTCTTCAGGGCAGCAGTTAATGATGCAGCCCCAGCAGCAAAAGCTGCGGGTACAGACCCCGGAGGATTAGGGACCATTATGGTAGGATTGCCTGCCCCTGATTGGGCCTGATTTTGAGCTTGCTGAGCCTGTTGAGCTTGTTGGGCTTTTTGTTCCTGATTTTGAGCAGCAGCAATATTACCTACAGCAAGACAATAAACTAGTCACAAAAATCTGACATTAAGGTGAAATAATTAGGCTGAAACAGGTACAAGAATCTGACATTGAGGTGAGGTGTAATAATAATTTGGCTGAAAGGGTACGAAAGTCTCATATTAAGGTGTAATAATTAGGCTGAAATGGGAACAAAAATCTGACAAAAAGGTGTAATAATTAAGCTGAAATGGGTGCGAAAATCTGACATTGAGGCTTAAGTTTATGTCACACTGGACATCAGTATCTCATCCATTATGTAGCATTACTATAACTATGCTGAGAGTCGA
The DNA here is from genome assembly GCA_963678985.1 of Spisula subtruncata. Taxonomy (NCBI): domain Eukaryota; kingdom Metazoa; phylum Mollusca; class Bivalvia; order Venerida; family Mactridae; genus Spisula; species Spisula subtruncata. Next base: position 63,211,310 of record OY787660.1, read on the forward strand.
GCCATAGAGATTTCCCAGTATCATTTTTAAGGACGTTAATATGTGGCAGCCAGAGACTGGTTAGGCCTCTCACACTCAAAGAAGATGCCTAACACAATTAAGTTAGTTTCACACAGCCATACATTAAATCCTGATAACTTGACCTTGAAACTTTAACTCCTGTTTTTAGGACCCAAGATGTATTGGTATGTCAGCCACTAATTTTAGTTGCAGAAAAACCATGTTTCTTATCATGTTCCATAACTATGCACATTCTGATAATTATTATCCCCAGTCAAAATGTTGTGCCCATGCTGTCATTTCCCTTCAAAATCTGTTAAATCAACTGGACATATTGTTTTTATACAGACAAGACACTCATGTGCAATATAATTTCAGTTCAAAAACCAAATGTTTTGCAAAGAAAAGGGCCATTATACTAAATTTCTTTTACAAATATGAAACGAGCACATTTTACTAAATGCCCAGAACAAAATCCTTTCCACTTTTTGGCTCTCCGGGTATTATTTATATAAACTATTAAGGATTTCAGGTCAGACATACACACATGTGGATAATTAATCATAATTATAAAATTGATTATAACAAATCAAAACTTAACACCAATATTACGGAAAGCCTGCATGAAATAATCTGACATGAAACATCAATAACACCATGATAAGTACACAACAACAGTATGCTCATGCCACAGAGATGATAATCAGCTCATGTTTTATAATCAAAGGCTGCTTGATGTGAATGAAGCTTCACTACACAACATTATATCAAACAATTTACATCAAACTGAAATACATGTGTGTAAAAGTGATGTTGTTTTAATGCTTTAGCTAATCAAGTGCAACAGTATAATTATATCAGTAACTAAATCCCAAGAGTTCTTAAGTATTAATATTCATAATGCCGGTACCTGCGGAAATGTTTAAATTTGGTACCTGGTACCATATAGTGGTACTTAGTAGCTGCTGGTACCCGGTGGAAAGTAATACTGATACTTGTACTATTTACTGGTACCTAGTACTGCAATACTTAATTTCTCTGGATGCAGGTCCGTTATTTTATATTACACCTGGTGTCCATTGCCTAAGCAAAGCTCTACATAGCGCTTTCCAAGGGAGGTAACTCATGTCTGTATTTAATTGGAAGGGAGGTAACTGAATGAAAGCACTAGGTAGCGCTTGCTTAGGCAACGGCCACCTGAGCTATATAATAGTTACTCAACTTTAAACAACAGTATCACTTTTACAGCAATTTTATAACAACAATGTTTTACAACAACAGCATACTACACATAAACAAATATTATAACAAAGCTTTATTACCTGGTCAAACAGTTCACATTATACTATGCTGTAATACTTTTATTACTTTATATATTCTTAGAAATATACTTAATCTGCTGATTTGGTGGCACCCTCATTATAAATTCGCAACCATTAATACTATACAGGTATGGTTTGCAGCACAAGATAACTAAGTCTTGCAATTTAAGAAAAGAATCTAAGATCTTGGTCATGACGCCATATTAAATATCAAAATTCTATTTATGTACATAACAAGTAAGGAAAATTTTGTCAAGAAAACACAAAAGGAAAAGGGTTTAATGGAAAATCAATCTTTAGACTAAATATCTAAAAATATACATCAGAAGAAGAAATTTGGAGTAAGTAATAAGGGATGAGTAAAACGTAAAAGCACATGTAATTTTTATAAGAAAAACACAAACCACACTATCTACTGTTAGGTCATGAAATTGGGCCTTTTTTATGCATATCCATGCAGTGGTCACAATGTATTTGTGTCAATGTCGACTTCATTCCCAATTTTAAATTGCTGTCAATGCAAACCTAATGTCACAATTTTAAATTGGCTCAGTCAATGCATACCTCATTCACATTGTTAAATTGGCTCAGTCAATGCAAACGCATTCACAATTTGAAATTGGCTCAGTCAATGCAATCCTCATTCACAATTTGAAGTTGGCTCAGTCAATGCAATAGAGTCACAATTTGAAGTTGGCTCAGTCAATGCAATAGAGTCACAATTTGAAGTTGGCTCAGTCAATGCAATACCTTACTATTACACTTTGAAGTTGGCTCAGTCAATGCAATCCTCATTCACATTTTTAGATTGGCTCAGTCAATGCAAACGCATTCACAATTTGAAATTGGCTCAGTCAATGCAAACGCATTCACAATTTGAAATTGGCTCAGTCAATGCAAACGCATTCACAATTTGAAATTGGCTCAGTCAATGCAATCCTCATTCACATTTCTAAATTGGCTCAGTCAATGCAATAGAGTCACAATTTGAAGTTGGCTCAGTCAATGCAATACCTTACAATCACAATTTGAAGTTGGCTCAGTCAATGCAATCCTCATTCACATTTTTAAATTTGCTCAGTCAATGCAATAGAGTCACAATTTGAAGTTGGCTCAGTCAATGCAATATCTTACAATCACAATTTGAAGTTGGCTGAGTCAATGCAATACAGTCACAATTTGAAGCTGACCCAGTCAATGCAATACCTTACAGTCACAATTTGAAGTTGGCTCAGTCAATGCAAACCTTACAGTCACAATTTGAAGATGGCTCAGTCAATGCAAACCTTATTACAGTCACAATTTGAAGTTGGCTCAGTCAATGCAATACCTTACAGTCACAAATTGAAGTTGGCTCAGTCAATGCATTAATTACAGTCAGTATTTTTAATTGGCTCAGTCAATGCGATACCTTTCAGTCACAATTTTAAATTGGATCAGTCAATGCATACATTACAGTCAGTATTTTTAATTGGCTCAGTCAATGCGATACCTTGCAGTCACAATTTTTAATTGGCTCAGTCAATGCGATACCTTGCAGTCACAATTTTATATTGGCTCAGTCAATGCCAACTTTATTCACAATTTGAAGTTGGGTCATTGACTGCATGCTCTATAGTCACAGTTTGACGTTTGGAGCTCCGTGTATGAGTCGTCACAGTTAGAACTTTAATTTTGTCTAATCAACTCATGCATGCCCAAGTTCAAGGTATCCATCCATAAGGCTGAGACAAGAAAATCCTGGAGGTCAGTAAGGTCAGGCAAGGAAAACACCCAGGTATCACTTTTATTTCATTGTTTGTATATACTGTTTATAAGATAATGAAATTATATATAACACAGAAAAGAAGAAAGTATATTGTTCGCACGCTACATTAAGACAGAGTAATGACATACAGTTCTAAGCAAGTCTTGTATAAATCAAGTATAAATATAAGAAAAAAGAACAGGAATAAGTAAATAGAAATATAAATATATACTGAGAAAGAATAAAGAGTAAGAAAAAGAAGAATCTAAGATAAACAAATCTGGATATGTGTTTCAAAAAGAAGATTACACGTAAAGTAAATTAAAAAAAAAATGGCAGAGCACAGTATTAAAATGGGAACTCAGGGGTGAGAATATTAGTAAAACTTCATTTCAATCAGGACAAAGGAAATCATTTGCTCTGATAATATTTATTTGGGTTTAGATAATTACCAAGAGTAATGGTTGTATAGTCAAGGAGAAGTATTTAGTATTTATATATAGACTATTGTGTATTAGGAAGAGGGGAAAAACTAGAGATTGACTAAAACAACTTTCAAGAATGTCCAAGATCAAAATAAACTAAGAACCAATCAAATTAGTAAGTTACGAAAGTTTTCTACTTAGGTTTTTCAAATTTCTACTCCATTTTTTACCCATTCTATTAAGAAGTAAGAACCAACCAAATTAGTAAGTTTTCTACTTAGGATTTTCATTTTTTACCCATTCTACTTAAAATTTTCACATAATAACTATGGTGAAGAGTTCGACCAGGCATCAAGCAGAAATAAAAGTGACAAATGTGCAAGTTCTTACCTTTACTCACTGGACACACAAAGATGACAGCGACAAAAACAAATAGGTCAAACATTATAGCATGCCGGTTAGACCACAATGCATCACAACAGTGGCTTCTTATATCCGTAAATATCAGAGCAACAGGTCGTCAATACAGTATGTTGTCAAAATATATATCTGATGACCCATAATGCTCTCATTGACATAACGATACAATCAGAATTACATCACCATATTATCTAAATTTCTTGTTCAAATAATGTTGTTGTTGCAAATTTTAGGATTAAACATAGCACCGTTGATATCACTGCTTTAAATTAACAGATATATTACAATTTTCACATTTTCAAATTTCTCAAAATGTAAAACCAAAAGTAAGAATTTTTTTTCTTTCCATGGCAACCACTGGTATCATAGACGATTCCGATCTCATTCTGATTGTAACGTTATGATGTATATGCATGTACAACTATATACAGTAAGCCCAATGAAACTTAAAACAGTTACATAAAAGCTAAGAACAGCACAAAGACTGACTGTTGACTAAGTTGAAGAAATTGTTCCATCAGTAAAGAGCAAGATACATGACACCTTTAAACAGCAGGAAATTTATATCAGGAAATTTGTATAACTATGTTAACTCCCACAGCATTCCCGAAGAAACTAAGCGGAAATAAATTTTAAACTTAATACCTGCATTGTATTAACCCATTCTTCAATATGAAGAAAATTATTTAGTTTTCTTGACAAAAATCTCCCCCCATTATGTAATTTACATAAGGGCGGAGTCATGTATGTAAATTTTGTTTCATCATGCATTTTAGCATGAAACATTTGAAGAAGTGGAACTACAGGAATGTTTGCTGTACTCAGAATTAGCAGATAGATAGTCATGACAACAGTTTTATATAGTAAAGCCAAAACTCATCTAATGTCTTACAATATTGTCCAGTGTTCCAACTCAAAACATACCCCACCCATCTCCTTGATAAACAAATCGATACCCCATCAACAATGGTGACAGCTGCATAAAGATCCCCCACCCACCCATATCGGTGGCAGCTGCACAAAAATACCCCATCCACCCACATTGGTGGCAGCTCGAAGAAAAATTCCCCACCTACACTGGTTTCAGCTGCATAAAAATACCCCACCGACCCATATTGGTGGCAGCTGCACAAAAAATTCCCCCCACCAACACTGGTGGCAGCTGGAAGAAATTTCCCCATCCACATTGGTGGCAGCTGCACAAAAACTACATGGTTACATATCTTGAGCATATTGTTTTGTTGATGGAACACTGGTACACATACATGTTAGTGTTAGTATATATAGAATAATGTGATGCACAATATATCAATATACATGCTGACAGTATTATCCAGATATACTTGTACACTGTATATTTATACAATTCTTAAACAAGAGGACTATCACATCATCAGAACCATTAAAACATAATAAAAGGTTCAAATGTTCACTTCTCGTTTCTAAATTTTCTTTTTCTCTAATGTCAAGTTGACCTTACCCTATATCATTTCACATTACTAGAACATACATTTTATATTTTTACAAACATAACAAATACATACATGTATATATAGTCAGCCAATGAAAACCAGTTTTACAAACAACCAATGAAAACCAGTTTTACAAACAGCCAATGAAAACAAGTTTTACAAACAGCAAATGAAAACCAGTTTTACAGACAGCCAATGAAAACAAGTTTTACAAACAGCCAATGAAAACAAGTTTTATAAACAGTTGACCAATAGAAATACATGTTACAAAGCTCACCTGATTTCAAAGCATATATTAACAGATATATGCATCACATGTACTCGCTTTACCAAGACAACATAACAAGAAACATAAACACAAACATACAAATAATCAAAACAAATATAAACTTAAAAGCCAGAGAATCTGCTTTATAAATACCCCATATCTCTAAGATCGGTTCTATAATAATTCAAGTCTAATGTGCTACATGTACCACTAGTATTGGTCAAGTTATGTAGCAAATTTATATATGAAGCTTTTTTGGAAAGTAATTTATCCCTTGTGAAAGTTTGACCTAGTGGCCTATATAGCATCTCAGTTGACCAAGTTTAACACTGACCTTTTTATGGAATTAAACATTTTAACCAAGATTCCATTTACTGACAGATCATAGTTTGACCTCTGAAGAGTAATTACAAGCTATGATTGATGATTTGAGGGTATCAAAGAAGGCAGAAGTGACCATATAATAGTTGCCAAAGACAAGCATTTGACAAATCAAAGGCCATAACTCTAGGACTTAAAACATTAAATAAATTAATACAGTGAAGCATTTATGGCCATATAACAGAAACTGTATCCCAGGTAGAACATTCCTGTTGATCAGCTCAGTCTACACTTGGATAAATTTGGGAACTTCACTAACGAGTACGGGTTAAGATTGCTCATGGAACGTATTTGTAAAAATGAAACTTGAGTAGGATTACCTTTGTTTGACAGTCAACAATCCAAGTAGCTTATTATATGCAATTTATGCGCTCAGATCAGCTTAAATCATTTGAAGAGAAAATTTTTTGAAATTAATGAGAATTGAAAGCTAAATAATAAAGGGAAGTAACTTGCAGAACTCAAACACCAAACAAGCTTAGACAGAGTTGTCTTTCTTAACAAAACATAAAACTGCCAAATACTGCCACAAATCATAGTGCACCAAAAAGCATGACAAGCCCATATGTCCAGAAACATTTAAAACACAAGACAACAGAACAACAAACACGTCACATACACAGATTTACATAACAAAGACCAGAGCATAACAGATAAACAGAACTGCGGTAAAACTAAATGTGTGCAGTTAAAATACCCAAACACATAAACTAAAAGCAAAGAGTTCACATTGTATGCATAATATTTCAGAATTATTCATGATGACCAACTTTGCTTACTTTAATGCCTTTTTAAAAAAGTTTCCATGGCAAGATAAATGTTTCAGGAAATTGACGCCACAAATTCAAGAAATTATTCTACACAAACTAAGATTCTGTTTTCTAGTCTAATATTGAGAAATAAGTAGCTTAGCTATACTATGATTGTAGTAATTTTGTTAGTAACTGAGAACAAGCTGAGTAAAAATTAGTCCAACCTAATCCTCTCTGGGCTGGGTAGCCCCTAAGACCATTAAAATTAGAACTATGATTCTGATAAAAGCGTAAGGCCAAAATGCTAGAGACAGAGTGTCATTGGATAGTGTTGTATTCAATACATATCAATGGCTTAGAATGAGAAGGTCGTAACTACTACTTATCTGCTTCACTAGGCGCTTCTCATGAGCCTATTTTCATGATAATCTGAAATTGTCACGTTGACCAAAATGAAGTTTTAAAAACTTGTTTTCCCATAGGTAAAGAGTAAATTACAGATAGTTTTCTCTTTTTTTTCTCAATATATTGATATTGTTGTAACGACCTTCTCATTCTAAGCCAGCGATATACATAAACAATATTCAATGCATATGTCCTAACTTCCCATAATTAAAACAACACATTGAATAACTCACTACTGGGGGCATTTAAACAGGGTTATACAGTAACTACCCATTGAACACTGAGGTCATTTCTAGAAGCACCTGAGAGTATGGCCAGATTTCATGTTGTTACTTAGTAACACATTGCCAATACAGAATCAATTAGAATCCATGTTAACTCTCTCAGACATGTTTATACAGCTTTAATTCATAAACTCTAACATGTTAATTAATACAAGTAAAGTTGGAAAACATGAATCCGTACAGTATGTACAAAATGCAGACATACATCCTGGCACAGGCCTATAAATACATATTGCAGGCACTGATTCTGGCACATGGCATGAAGGCCTATCCCCCCATCCTTCCACCCAGTAGGCCTTGAGGTGACTTGTTTTAGGAGTAAGGTTTAAAAACATGAATAATTCTATACAATGTGTACCTATATTATACATAATGCAAGCTCGAATCCAGGCACTGGACATGAGGACCCATTCCCCCACCCCTTGTAGGCCGTAAGGTGACTTGTTTAAGAAATAAAGTTGGAAAGCATGAATAAATCTGTACAGCCTGTACCTATGTATATACAAAATGTAATTTTACTACAGTACACCAGTTGCTCGGACAACAATATGATGATACTCATGGACCTATAGTTACTCATGACACCGTCAGTAATTATTGTTGCTACTGTAAAATCATTAATATACGTGGGGTATAATTTTTTTTTGATTTCGTGGTTCATCTCAACCTCAAAATTTAATCCCATCTAATCAATTGTACATTGGTATTTATTGCCTGAAATGCATAATCCACGCATTTACTTCCAATCAAAATTAAATGATTTTACAGCATTATGTTTCATGAAATGCATTTGTTTCATTGCGTAACTGTATATAGTCTTAAGTAACAGTAAAAATTCCACGAAAACCAAAATTTAACCCCGGCACATGAATCCAGTGACGAAAATATAATATATCAGACAGGGAAAGCAGCACTCAACAGTAATAGCAGAAACTTGACCAGGTGGTGCAAATCCTTTGACATTGTTTTGGAGTTACATGTCATGTGCCTTCCAAACCAGTGCTTGGCAATCTTTAAATAAAGGGGACCCTTGCAAACCAAATGTATAAATAGGTATAACATTCTTTTGCTCCTGCATCAAGCAGTCAAATGCAAAATAATTATCTGATTGTGGTAGAGTAACTATATTTCCCATGACATAATTTCTAACATCTTAAATCGAAAGCAGACCAATGATGTGATATACATAAACATATATGTTTAAAAACCAAAACTCACTTGAAAAATTCCTTGTAGCCAGCATAGTGGTCAAGATGGCACCCTGGAGTATAAGAAATAAGTTTATGTTAGTTATACAATAACAAAATGCAGCCATAAAAGGGCCATAACTCTGCTCAAATTGTCAGGAAATTGAAAACCAGTCACATATCCTGATAAACATTTTTGCAAAGTTAAGACCAGAGTTATGACCAAATTGTTTTTTCACTCTTGGAAAATCTTGTTTCGAATTACAATATATATTTTACATTAAATATGTTGATTTCCCCAACATTTTTATGTCAGTAATTTTTATATCAATAATTAAACAGTGCCAATGTACTTGATGGTATTTGACACTTATACATTTTTGAAAGGTGAATTAATTCTCCATAGGAACTGAACAATCATATAATATAACATATTGTATTTAGTTTACTTGTTTGAAATGCTACATCTTAATTCAATAATTGAAAATATATGAAATTCAACTGAAATAGCATTTATAAAAGATCAAAGCATAAATTATACCCACCTGATGTTCCTTATTAACGTTAACCATTTACTCAATCCACTCACCTTTTATTTGCTCTCTAATTGGTGATCCCAACCAGCCCCTGATTGGACATACAAACCAGCCCATAATTGTTTATACAATGACCTTGAATGACCCTTCATTCCATGTAACACCATGTATTAAATAGCCCCCCTGATAGGGCTTACAAACCAGCCTCTGTTTGACCCTTTCCACTCACCTTATAACTGCCCCTGTTTGGGCTTTCGGGTCATCCATTAGTCTCTCAGGATAAGCATTCTAGGACGTAAAATTTTAATGTTGCAGCAGATCACCCTAGCTAGATGTCTCACCACAAACACAACAAGAGGGCCTTAGGTCGCTCACCTGTTGCACATTGGTCTAGGTCACAGTACAACCTACATTCTGACCATATAAATTTCATGAAGATTGGATCAAAACAGTGACCCCTGGAGTGAACACAATATTTTTCTAAGATTTGACCTAGTGACCTAGTTTTTGACTCCACATGACCAAGTTTCAAACCTGGCCTAGATTTCATAAAGAACAACATTCTGACAAAGTTTCATGATGATCAGATCAAAACCACGACCTCTGGAGTGAACACAAGGTTTTTCTAAGATTTGATCTATAGACCTAGTTTTTGACCCCACGTGACCCAGTTTCAAACTTGGTCTAGATTCCATAGAGAACAACATTCTGACCAAGTTTCATGAAGATACGATCAAAATTGTGACCTCTAGTGTGAACACTAGATTTTTCTAAGATTTGACCTAGTGACCTAGTTTTTGACCTCACATGACCCAGTTTTGAACTTGGCCTAGATTCCATAGAGAACAACATTCTGACCAAGTTTCATGAAGATTAGATCAAAACCACGACCTCTGGTGTGATCACTAGGTTTTTCTAAGATTTGACCTAGTGACCTAGTTTTTGACCCCACATGACCCTGTTTCAAACTTGGCCTAGATTTCATAGAGAACAACATTCTGACCAAGTTCCATGAAGATTGAATCAAATTGGTGACCTCTAGGGTGTACACAAGGTTTTTATAAGATTTGACCTAGTGACCTCGTTTTTGACCCCACATGACCCAGTTTCAAACTTGTCCTAGATTTCATGAAGAACATTCTGACCAAGTTTCATGAAGATTGGAACAAATTGGTGACATCTAGTGTGTACACAAGATTTTTCTAAGATTTGACCTAGTGACCTAGTTTTTGACCCCACATGACCCAGTTTCAAACTTGGCCTAGACTTCATGGAGAACAACATTCTGATCAAGTTTCATGAAGATTGGATCAAAACTGTTGCCTCTAGAGTGTACACAAGCCAATTGTTGACGGAGGACGGACGGACGGACGGACGACGGACAGACAGTGATCACAAAAGCTCACCTTGTCACAACAAACAATACAAGCAGTAACTTACCTTTCATCTTGTGTACCACACGGAGCAAATTGGTTCAAAACCATAAGCCGATTGCGATAACATGGATTTCATGGATCATCACATTCAAAGCGTATAAAGCGAGCGAACATGTTTTGTTATCGGATTAGAGCAAAATTGCATCATAGAGCAATCGTCCAAGAATAGTTCTAATATTAATCTTACACTGTCTGTCATAAACAAAACATGTCAGGATAGAATCAGACACTAGTACTATACAACAAGGATGAAGTGACCAGCAACATGCAACCATGTGCTCAATTTTTCCTTGCACAGACTACAATAGCATGAACATGGCTTTTTCTAGCAGTTTCTCTTGGTCCAATTCCAATGTTAATTAGTACAGGATCAACACCTATTTTCTATTTCGAAGTTTCCTAATTAAGAATAAATTGCAAAGAGATGCAAAAGAATCAAATGACCAATGTCCACAAGACACGATATCTGTTACTTACTTAATATTAATTTGCTACTCATCAATTGTGGACACTTTTTTCACAAAGAATTACCTATTTGACCACGGATACAACCCACTAGATTGACAATTTATGAACTGTTAACTGAATAGAAATACATTCAGTTAATAATTCCACCATTCTTTGGAAACTGACAAAAAGTAATACCAATTAAATCAAGGGTCATGTCCCAAAACCATGATAAAGTTAAAAAAAATTCACATGCTGTCAAAGAACCTTTTTCTTTCTTTTTTTCTTTTTTTTTATAATGTTTTATTAAAGATTCATCAATACTGTTTTTATCATTAATTGAGGGTAAATATCAAACTTCATAACAGGAAAAGTTTTCTAAAGTAAATTTTATTTTTAACATTTTTTTTTAACGTTTCGGGCCCACAAGGGTAAAAAAATCTTGACTTTCTCAATCGGTCAACTTAAAGTACATGATAAGTACTCTACAAGTTTACAAATCTGGCTATAATGGAAAATATATTAAGCAAGCCGTGATGTTCTGAATGTGTATCAGATTTGTGCCTGAGCATCAAACACCTACCCCACATACCAGTACTATCAGTCCATATCAACCAAGCCAATTAGTCAGGTGTCAATATTAATATTAACCATTACATAGATACAAACAGCAACTGGTCTTGGAATCATCACACATCAATAATCCTACATTCGATATCAACAACCACTCATAAAGTACAACCCTGCCTTGAATTATATCTCAGCTTTATGTTATAAGAACACCTCAAACAGGTAGATTTTTGTCACATAGGGTCCATAGACCACCTCAAATAAAAAGATTTTTGGTCACAAAGGGTCCATAGACCACCTCAAATAACTAGATTTTTTGTCAAATAGGTTCCATAGACCACCTCAAATATCGAGATTTTTGTCGTATAGGGTCCATAGACCACCTCAAATATCGAGATTTTTGTCATATAGGGTCCATAGACCACCTCAAATATCGAGATTTTTGTCGTATAGGGTCCATAGACCACCTCAAATATCGAGATTTTTGTCATATAGGGTCCATAGACCACCTCAAATATCGAGATTTTTGTCATATAGGGTCCATAGACCACCTCAAATATCGAGATTTTTGTCACATAGGGTCCATAGACCACCTCAAATATCGAGATTTTTGTCATATAGGGTCCATAATTCCAGCAATAAGCATCTGACCTAAAATTGCTGGCTGACAATACACACAACCGGACTGTGAATCAATTAATAATTTTTCATTCCTTTGAAGCTTCAAGTCTGACCAGTGATTAAGGATAACCAGGGAGGACTAATTATATGATATGTCAAATTTCTTCAGAAGGGAAAAACTTTACACTAAATCAAATAAAACTCCAGCAATTTCTGGAACATGTTTTAAATCCATCTGAACACGCACAAATCTATCATGCATCATTATAAGACCTAAGGATTCGGTCATACTAAACAAACATTCTACCTGAGATTCTGTGTTGCATCCAAAAAATGCATAATGAGGATCTATATCCAAGTCCTCACGTTCAATATCACATTGTAAACCAATCCAATCTCCTGTATCGTCCGATGGCACACCGAGCATATAACCATGTGTCGACACTGGTACTGTATGGTTATCATACCCTAGTTCTGTTATATCTGGTACCAATGTTGGTTCATAGTTTACATAACATGACGACATATCAACACCATTGGTCATTACACCTTTAACACTATAATCTCTATCCGGTTTAGTTGATGTCACAAGTTCATTCACTGAACCGTTTGAACACGAGGAGGACACGTCGATATCAGTTTGCATGATGGAACAGTCCCGTTAGATCCATGTATTTATCTATTGTACTCAGTCTTACTCAGTCATAGAGAGACTGTTAAGTTAAATGGCAACAGTTGAATGACTGAGCGAGCATGTTCTTGTGCCACCATAGTATCCATACTCCGAGTTATTGTACCCCAAGTAATGACAAGTGATCACTGATTGTCAGATTGATATTGTCACTCTGTTTTACAATAAGTCATACATTATCTACACCAACTGTAACAAGACTGGACATCAGACAAGCCAAGCCACCTTGTAGCCACCTTGTTGCATAGCGGGTTTTTGTTATGATAATACATAGCAACCAACTGATTTATACCGGTATACCAATAATGCAATGCATCATTATGCCAAAATAAAGCATAAAATACAGGCATAAGACAGAATGAGCAAGTGTTGAGATCAGGGTCGACCATTTAATATCGCTAAATGGAAGACAATGAAATGTCTATAGATGGTCACATCAGTAACAAAATGATAGAAGCAACAAAATGACACAGAAATAAATTCTTGTCAAAGCAAAATTGCAAAAACCAGCAAAAACGAACATTAAAATTTTGTCAAAGCAAAATTGCCAAAAAAACGGCAAACAGCGTAAAATTGCAACCATCCAGCAAATAACAAACAGTACACCAACAATAAATAATAAATGCTTGATATGTACTTATCTATTTGGAGAGACACCCATCAATTCCTCATTAGAATAAAGTATTTCTTACAAACGAAAACATAAAACAACTTAAAGTAAAATACTAAGATACAATCTGAAATTATCATAGTAAACCCATCAACAAATGATCTCAATTTGCATATGTATTGATGCCCAGACAATAAAATAGAAAATGAATAACAATGAATACTAATAAACTTGCCCAGTCCACAAGGTTACAGACAGAAATCCAACATAAAAATCAGTAACGATGAACATGTAGAGCATACAGGTTTGACCTTCAAGCTACTGCATTAAAAACAGGATTTTTTCATTAACCAATAAAATGGTGGGAGGTTTTTCTAATCTGTGAATGTAACAAACAGGAAGTCTATGATTGGACAAGCATTGAACTACTTTGGACAAGCATTGAACTACTTTTCCTTATTCCCAAAAAACATCTAACCCAATCAATGCAGGTGATTACAGGTATATGATCAATCACCTAATACAATATTATCATTTTACTGGATAGTATAAATATCACAATTTAATCTGATTTATTATGATATTAATCACCACTTCCAAAAAACCCATGTTTGTTAAAGAGCATTTACTACAAGGCATGCTTATGCCTGGTCTGCTCTTAATCTACAGGTTTAAGACATTATACCAAACCAGTCCTTACACTCATTGACATTTCCCCTTTCCGACAGGGCTGTTTTGCATAGCAAGTTATAGAACTTTCACTTATCATCGCCAATATTACAGTTGTAGGACAAAAGTAAAGTCCTTTCAAAGTTATATGATAATGGTTGTAAACATTGGCTCGTCCACATGGAAGACTACTTCAAGCTTCAAACGAGAACCAGACTTTAACCTGCTCAACAAAATAGCCAAATCAAAAAAGAATCTTTATGAACCTTATTAACAGATTAACTGAGATACCAATATTGGGGCCAAATAACAGACCTTATCACGATGTGTTATCTCATCACTTCGATGATTAATTCATGTTTTAAAAGAAAAAGTCCCTTAAAATCCTATCGTTATCTATAAACATGTCGGAACATCCTGTTTGAAAATACCTAAAGGGGTATATACTCAGGAAGTTCAGTGGACATTTGTAATAATCACAACTTTAATTTTACCAGTATTTGGTTTGCTGTATATACTGTTATATTGTATAAACAAGATGCACAAAGTATCAACAAAATTATTCAAGAAGTATTTGAATGAAAGTTTTATTGTTACATAATTTGACAGTGTAAAGTTGCTGGCAGTTGACCTTGTATACAGTTGTTGACAGTGTGTACCGTAGTTGACATCATATACAGTTGTTGACAGTGTATGCAGTTGTTGACAGTACATACAGTATCCAGTAGTTGACAGTGTAGTGTATACAGTGTACAGTAGTTGACAGTGTAGTGTATACAGTGTACAGTAGTTGACAGTGTAGTGTATACAGTGTACAGTAGTTGACAGTGTAGTGTATACAGTGTACAGTAGTTGACAGTGTATAAAGTAGTTGACACTGTATACAGTAGTTGACAGTGTAGTGTATACAGTTGTTGACAGTGTAGTGTATACAGCTGTTGACGGTGTAGTGTATACAGTGTACAGTTGTTGACAGTGTAGTGTATACAGCTGTTGACAGTGTAGTGTATACAGTTGTTGACAGTGTAGTGTATACAGCTGTTGACAGTGTAGTGTATACAGCTGTTGACAGTGTAGTGTATACAGTGTACAGTTGTTGACAGTGTAGTGTATACAGTGTACAGTAGTTGACAGTGTATAAAGTAGTTGACACTGTATACAGTAGTTGACAGTGTAGTGTATACAGTTGTTGACAGTGTAGTGTATACAGCTGTTGACGGTGTAGTGTATACAGTTGTTGACGGTGTAGTGTATACAGTTGTTGACGGTGTAGTGTATACAGCTGTTGAAAGTATAGTGTATACAGCTGTTGACAGTGTAGTGTATACAGTTGTTGACAGTGTAGTGTATGTAGTTGTTGACAGTGTAGTGTATACAGCCGTTGACAGTGTAGTGTATATACGAGGGGTGTACCAGAATTACGTAGACTTTTGTCATAATTTTTTTATTTATGCCTGTATGTTCACCAAATTTGCTGTATAAAAACTTCAAACTTATGCCAAGTGACCCTAAAAAATGACTTGCTTACATAATGTTAGAAAGTTATCTAATCAGTTGTCAGAGTAACAGATAGTCGACTAGGCGGGGCAGTGATTTTTAAAAACGTTTTTTACACAATTAAACTGCTAGTACCTCACATATGACAAGTCTAATTTTAACGCGGTTTTGTTAAATAAAAGTGCGATGTACTTGGAATGATCACTAGTAATTTCGACTTCATACAGGTTAGCGCAGTTGATTAATGCTATAAAACAAGTAACAGTTGCTGCGTGTCACTGGTGAAAATATGACGTCACCGGAATACCTCGCAAATGTCATCATCGTGAAGTTTTGTGTTAATCTCGGAAGGAAACCATAACAGACGCTTAAAATACTGGCCCCTGCTCGGACTAAGCATCCTCTACCCAGAGCTCTGGTTTTCAAATGGCACAATCGCACCAATGGTGGTTGATACAACATTAATCGACATGGGCCGACAGCGAAACCCAACGGAAATGCGACGTCACTTAACGGTGTCAGAGCAGACAAATCTTAATCTCCTACCATCTGGAAAAAGTGGTACAGAAAAGGTTGCTAGCAACTGTCAGAAATAGTATGGGTATGTGTCTTAACATCAGGTACGCATACATGTATTAAACAAGTTTTAGGACAGTTTCGGAAATTATATTGAATTTAGTTCAGTTAAAATATTAGACTTTGTAATGATTTACGTTTAGCAGACGACGTGACGTCGCGTTGACGTGCCCCGCATACCGTACACCTATCTATCTCCCGAGCCTACAGAATTCGATCCAAGTAAGATAGAGCCTTGAAATTTCATGCACCTATGGAATATATGTTGTTTTCATTCCTCACAAAAGTATTTCTTTGTATGACGCACAGTATGAAAGTTATGACAAAAGTCTACGTAATTCTGGTACACCCCTCGTAGTTGTTGTCAGTGTTTGCAGTTGTCGACATTGTTTGCAGTGTATACAGTCATTGAGAGTACATGTGGTTGCTGGCAGTTGACAGTGTATACAGTTGACAAAGCAATTAGTTTTAGAACGTTGCACACAAAACCAACATCTCGAAACTGAATCTCAGCAAAATTCATGACAAGTTGAATAATTGACCAATTATATTAGAGAAACCGTAGACATATACCATACCTCCCTTAAGACTTGATTTAAATCATAACCTCTTTAAGACAGAGATAGTTATCTATGATTTACATAGAAATCACATAAGTCATGACAAGGTGTTGGGGGAGTGATAATGTTTACAATTCTTCAATAAACGATAGGATAAAATACTGGGGGCGACTTCTACGGAAAATATAAGTTTGCCATCGACCTAGACAGACTTAAAAGCATGGTCATTTGTTTATTCCCCGCCTAATAAGCCAATGACCTTGGACGTACATAAGAAAGGGACAGTAGTGTGATACAAGGAACCCGGGTATGATGTCCTAGTTCTTTCTGAACAATTTCTTATTCGATGGGAAACACTGACAAGCTTTTCAAAAATAATATTTCCTTCTTTACAGATTACAAAAAATATGTGTCAAGTTAAATCATTTTTATAGGAAAATAGGTTAAACACTATAAACTCATAATCATGGTGCAAGTAGGAAAGTAGGTTGACATATTTGCATATCCAGACAAAAATGCACCAATTTTTAAAACGGATTGATAACAAAGGATTATCATTTAATCTCTTTCTTTTGGGTTTAATACATTTTCTCAACAATTTTTTTGATTAAATAATTTTTATAGTGACCAATTCATAACCAGTTTGCAAAGGAATGTATTATGAACAGTACTTCCTAGCACTTCAGCAACTTCTCCACATCGTGGAGGAAATTCAACATTATGGTCAAATGTTTATGGGAGGGTATTAGACCTGCCGTGACTGGGTACCAATCCAGGGATCTAACCACTGAACAATGGTTGTGCCTGGATGATAAAGAAAGGAGTCAATACCAACTTTACATATTGCACAGTGTTGAATTATCGTGTGGCTAGTTTCTTTTAAAGTAGTTAATATTTCTAGTATATCAACAGAAATTAGATATTAAGAAGAAGACAAGATTCTTGGCATTGGTTCTTGAAAGGGTGCTCTAGAGGTAGGTCTAACGCGTAGAGAGAGAGAGGGCATAGGTTTGGTCCAATGTCTGTGCCACAAGCAGAGATACCTTACTTCATATCAAAACTTAGTAAAAATACACAAACAGTCTTAAAAAATAAAATCGGGGTCCATCTAATGAAGTGCACCAGCTTCCCTATAAACTTTAAAAATCTATTCTCAATGTATTGATATGAAACAGCTCATCCTACATGTGAATAGCAATATCGAGGGCTCAGTGTAAAACTACTGTAACAACATCCATTTATAGAGGCATGTACCAGTGTTTTACACTGAACCCGCAATATACCCCTCATCATTTGATAGGGAGCGCAAGAAATAAAGATTTAGAATAAGGAATATACAGAGTACTTACAGTAAACATAAGCCCAATCTGAGACACACATGTATAAAACCCCGATAAAATTATAATGCCATGTAA
Organism: Spisula subtruncata; assembly: GCA_963678985.1. NCBI lineage: Eukaryota > Metazoa > Mollusca > Bivalvia > Venerida > Mactridae > Spisula > Spisula subtruncata. The sequence goes on from OY787660.1 coordinate 63,229,601, forward strand.
TACAAACAATATAACACATTAATTATTTCCTATAGATAAAAGTTCCGGTAGTTTCAATCAACAAGGAAAAAATACTCCATATAGACCACAGTACAGTAAAACTGCAAGAATATCAACCATTAACCATTTCCAATAATTATAAAATCAACATCGATATCAACCGTTTAAATAGATTATACTTTAATCGTAACAACCAACTTATCAACTAATAACATATACTGTTCAAATGCATGTACTGGAAAGAATGAAAGAAAAGAAACATTTATTTAATAGTACCCCGTCCAACGGTGATCTATACACAATTGCTTGAATCAATACCACTTTCAAGCATAGAGTGGACTTGTCAGATTTTTCGACAGAATTATAACCGGTAAATGACAGGGGAAAAACTAAGATGATTGGTAACAACTCAAATAAATCATCTACCAAATGGTCTCCATGGAGTAGAACATAATGAACACTTGGAATAAACCTCTCAACCAGTTCAACATTCATAGCTTTACATGCTAGAGTGGATCAAGGAATTTTTTTCTTAAGAAGAGAGGGTCCAACCAATTGCTTTGATTCAAGAAGGGGTCTGCTCAGCAATTTTGCCAGAAGCTATAATAATTATTTGTAGGGGTGTATCTGATCTCTATAAGGCCTGTCAAACTTACTAGTAAATATAAAGGAAAGCTTCATTTTTGCCTATATTTAAGGTGGGGGAGGTGTACTGAACCCCAGTCCCAACCTCTGGATCCACACATGATAAGCTTTGTTTTTGTAAGAGCCAGGAACAAGGAAAAGTAAACAATATAATAAAGTACAAAGCCATTATGTAACCTAACTGTAGACATTTGAACTTTGTTGCTAACTAGGAGAATATTAATGTTGTGCCTTATTATAGCTTGACCAGATTTAGTAGGCACTCATTAAACTTCGGAAGCGTGTATTGTTTTCCGCAAGCGTAGTCGGTACTTATCGGAAATATTTGTTTATTTTTGCACCGACTTTGTCCGAAATATGCACGGAATATGTCCGGAGTGCCTACTAAATCTGGTCAAGCTATATAAGTTATATTTAGTCTGACCCAAACAATCAATGTACTATTGTCTATAAATACATACAACAACAACCCATAAATATCATGGGTAGATCAAGAGGGGGTGGGCTCCCTGGAATTTGGGTAAAAATAATGGCATCTTATCAGTATATCTTTTAAACTCTGTAGAGCTACATGCAGCCATTAGGGCTGCATTGTTGCTGCAAATATAACTGTTATTTAGAGGTGGTTTCTCTACAGAGGTTAAATTTATTGTTTACTTCAGTTGAGAGAAATTTTGAAGCTGCTGTTAGAGAATGGTTGATGCTTAAAAGTGGGCTGATCTGAGAGGGTTGTTCTGTACATAGTAAGATGAATGTGACAGGGCTTTATATAATAGAGTCTGATCAGGACAAATTTGACTTCCTCTAAGCAAAATGATTGGCCAGACCCCTTTCTGAGAAAAATAATTTGTAAGAATCCCTGAAAAATGGTTGGATCCGAGAATGAAATATCCTGTTACAATTTCACTGAATTATAAACATTGCAAATCCACAATAACAAAGTTAATCCACAATTAATGCAAACTTTTTTTTATCACTGCATACTCATATTCAAACACTGCATATTACTCCAAAAATTTAACCAATAACTGCTAAAATCCTTATACACGAGTACACTACATGTAGCATTAAATCTTTTTTAACAATTAATGTAACAATTTTACGAAGGAACAAGAAGAAACTGGCCAAACAGGTAGAACAAGTCGAGAGTACCAAACCTGGGATTATTATATACAAGAGTGACAAGTGCAAAATCATCATCTTCATTTGTGGTTCTGCAGTTTTGAATTCCATGTCAACATATACCTTGCAGAACCTGTTTCTGACAACCCCATTCAGATACAGTCATACATGTACTATGTTCTCGCAAGTGGATATTTTGCAGGTCCAAAAATTTGCAAATTATGAATTTCTGCCAAAATATAAGAGATTTTTCTTTCTTTTGGTATTCTTTGTTGCCTGAAAATACTCTATAAATTTGCCAATATAAAAAAGTTGATAACTTCACAACTTTTTCAGAATGTTGTAACTATATGTAATAGATAACCACTATAAAGCACATCAAATACTACGATATTCGGTTATTAAGATATATAAGAATCTATCAACAGCCAAGAATAGTATGTGCAGTCATGTGCATTAAATCTAATATGGTCGGTAAAGAGGTCAGTATGTAAGACATCCTGGATAATACAAACATTGACAGACCCGGACCACAATGTCACCCACAATAGACAGACCCTGACCACAATGTCACCCACAATCTATGTATGTATATCACAGGATATATTCAAATCAAGGCAAACAAATTGGAAATAAAATTGTACAGAGGTATAGAAATATTCTATGTGATATTTTGATGCAGTCCAACAAAAGATTGAAGGCTAACTAAATAATGACCGACAGACAGAAAGAATTAGCATTAAGGGCACCTTTCATACTATAACAATAATTATGACTAATGGCATATCTTCTGTGGAGAGCATAATTGGCAAATAAAGTTTCAATACAGTTCAAACTTACACATTTCCGTTTCTGAAGTTTATTATTCAAATTGTTGACATGGACTTGGTATCAATTTGAGCTCAAATTTATTGTCATACAAAATATCAACACATAAAATGTATACTTAAGACATACCAAGAAAAGTAGAATAGCATTGGTAGAATTATATGAATTTTGAGTTTCTGAGTGTGTTATTTATTTCTTTTCTGAGAGGTGGGGTTAAAACATCTCTAACAGAACTTTAATTATGTTGCAGTCTGTCATTATGGGATAACCCAGTCAAAATTCCCCGAAACTGAAGCAACCAGTCCTTGATCTACCCTTATACTCTAAGCTCCAAGAAAAGGAGTCTTACCTATGCTATTCTTAAAAACTATGCAATTTGGCATGTTAGGCATGCAGGGATCAAACTCACAACCAGTAGTTCTCAAGCCACCAAGACCACCAGGCCATTGTAAACCACTTCATATGAATCTAGTATCAAACAGCTACAACTTCTCAAGTTTTTATAACCTAACTAAAATCTCCAATTCAAGTTTCACAACATTAAAACAAATAAAGGGAAGCAAAAACAGTATTCAAGTAAACAGTATTCGAATGAGTTACTGTTATTTGATGAGAAAAATGTTCATAAAGAAGCAAATACTAGTAGCCATCGAATAAATACACATTCAACCAAACAAACTGAGCTCAAATAGTACATTATGTTGGTGACACAAAAACTAGAGCCCTAAATTGGCGGACATCAAAAGAAGAAATTACCAAAAAGATCAAGATAAACATACTGGTTATAATAAGACTTACCTCGCTGGATTCAAGCAAACATCTTTAATTTCTCCTTAGAAGTTGAAGATCATTGTCAATCTGGCAGGAGACAATTTTCCATCTAGCTACACATTTACTGCAGTTCAAGTTGATCACAAACAAACAAATATCTACAATCTATGAACTAAGACACATGCATCCATGTTAACTTCCATGACAAAAGTGTTTGTCCCTTCAGTGTCCCATAATAAGCTGCAAACATCTATTTGAGTCCTGACAAACTTCTGTCAATATGTACCCAACATTTAAACTTCTTGTGTACAAGACTTTCATTTACATTAATAAGGGCACCTCCCTGTCCATCATGTCAGGGTCTTACCTGACGATGCATGCAAGGGTTCTTACAAGCCTGAACAACACATGTTTGGGTTCTTACCTTTAGACAAAAGACACCTTAACCTGACCAATGGGTCCAGCTTCTTATAGCCCAACTGATCTGGGGGTCTAGTCTAAACAATGTATGTCCGGATTCTTACCTTTTGTTAACAAGGACACCATTTACTTGACCAACCGGTCCGGGGTAGTACCTGACTAAGGATTATCTGATTCTCTTACCAGACCGACCAACCGGTCGGGAGTAGTACCTGACTAATGATTATCTATGCTCTTACCAGACCGACCAAATCCGGTGTCTTACCTAAACGACCCGTGTCTGGGTTTCTTACCTTAAGTTTTCTACGGGCATTGAATTTCTTTAAGCAATCCACAGTCTCTTGTCTGTGCACAGCAGCAGCAACACGCTCACGTTGCTGAAACGAGAAACAATATCATGTAAATACACGACGTAAATACACACCCGTGTAGCATGGCATAGTAACAACCAGTATCTATTGTTTAATGAAATGAGTTAAATAATTATGATCTATGGTATATTACATATATTCCAACTTTTCAAGTACATGTATGAAATTCTCATTTGATTACGTTCTACAATGAATGATTACATATTATAATACGATTTTAACAAGAATGAAACTGTGATAAGTACATAGGAAACGTGAATTAATGACTGAAAGACAAACTGTTAGCTAAAACATGACATTTTAGATGTTTAAACAGGTGAAAATACTTAAAGGTTATAAAACATGACATCATTAAAATGAAATATAAAAGTTGATTCAATTTTTTAATAGATATGTAATTTGCGTGTATCGAGAAAAATTGCATAGAAAATGTTTTAATAATTGTGCTGAGGAATAAAAAAATTATTACATAATATACGTTGCTATGGAAACAATGCATTCATATGAAAAAATATCTTGACCACAACAATACCCTCACAAATTGACAAGGGAATAGCAGGAAAGAAGCTTTCAATATACAGACAGTTTATTCACACAGGTTTATAATATTGAACTTATTTATACATTAAGTTTCATTATTTATTAATTAAAATATATACATTTACTATATTTTTAACAATAATTGTTCATTTTGTTTCATATAGATTATATTGTATGTCTTTTTTATGTTTTAACTGCTATTGGCTATAGACAGCAACTTGTAGTTATTACAGGACACTTGGATGACCTAAAACTAGTTTACTTTAAGCATATATTATTGTGTTTTTCATGTTATATTATGCCTGATTTCCTGCTAACAATTTGCTGTATCAAATTGATAGGGACAAACATTGACATTGAAACAATAGATTAAGTGACTGGTACTAAGTTGCTGCTCAATAACAATATATCTTATCACACTTCATTACCCATGATAACATGAAATAATCTTATTCAAAACATTTATTTTTTCAGGTGTGGGGGGTCATGACAAAACAGTGTTAAGACTATTTTTTATCAATCTTATAGTGTTAACATACCATTTTGTGGTTCATAATTGTAACATCAAATTCACCAACGATCAAATAATTTTGGTATGCTTACAGAAGCTGTATACTTAAATGTTTGTAAAACTAATTTAACTCATAGCCTTCAGTATATATATATAGGTATGCACTTTTATAAAAATATAGAGCATTACATTACCAATTGACTATGGGGTCTGAATTGAAAGAAATTTTAAATTTAGATGGCTTTCACCAATATTTACATATAATTTATATACCGAATAAATGAATAAATCTATTTTAGGAATATCGAGCGATCGGAATATCAATAAGACTTTCTTGTGTAATATAAAGATATAGGACAGGGGGTAAACTGACATTATCCAACAAAACTTGACGAAAAAAACCACTTTGTAATGAAAATAGGAAAATACAACTCTTAGTAAAATTATTGTTAAGCCTTAGCTTAATCAATAACATTCATTATACTTGTTGTAAATAAATAATTCATACTCAAAAGTTTGAAATTATAGAATGATTGGAAATATATATTAATTTATTACATGCCCATTATTCCCCCTTACTTACAGGCGTATTAGCGTAGAAAATTCACCAAGAGATTTCCCATCTATACCTTCTATACGAAATTATAAAGCAATAAATATACCATACATTTCAAATTTCAATAGAATTTCAATAACTTTTTTTCTATCAATGAAAATTAATTGGCCGTTATTGGAATTTTCAACTACCTGGGGATGAATATTTTTAACCTAAGAGTACTGCTGTGAATACATTCAAGGTACTTAAATTACAATGCAATTTGTATTACAAATACAGAAATATTATATTTTGACATTTAATAGCAGGCATAAACCACAAAGAATGAAGTTCAATCTATATGAAGTATATATATATAGGGCAGTGTCAAAAAAAAAGAAGGCAATTTATGCATATGGCCCTTTTAAAATAGACAGGACCCGAAAATCGTATTTTTGTTTTAATATTGTTTAACTTATTAGGTCAACACATTTTTCAGTTATATGGAGACTACCCAGTCACATTAACTAGCAATAACGTGGAACTTACTGCGGAGGGTCAAGTGAAAGAGAATCATAAACAGTTACAGTTTAACAATGTCGCCGACATATGTCGCAACCTGACCTATCAAACATGAAACAAACTTGCACTCAAAGCGGACACTCCGTCAACTTCTAGGCAATCAAGGTATACAAATGATGACAGTCTTGGTCATCAATTTTAACTGTTAATTAATTATTGTGGATTTTTTATACTAAACAATTAAAGTACAGTATTAAATAGTTCATCACTTACTCTAGATCAGATGTATTTCAATATTTGTCCCTGTTATATATTTTGAACTATTACCTCTTGGATTTTTTGGCACAAAAACTGACACCTGATAGGCCAGCCTGTCAGTACCTATTTGTATACTTACTGGGATAATTACAATGGTTCCCATAAAGCCACACTGTTCTACGCATAGTAATTATCCGAACAACACATCTCCTCACGTCCCAACACAATTATACACCACACTAATTTCACCCAATTTAAAAAATATTAAATTAAAATTTATTCCCTATACTTTTCAACACAATTTAAGTTTATTCCATACAAAATGTCACACTTGATTTTTCATATTTTCTCTGGTATAGTAAGTTTATATCTTCATCGTAACCCTTGTCAATGCGGGAGTTCTACTTGAATTTGTATATATAAGAGCACTCAAGCCAAAAAATGTAAACAGTCGCCGTACCGTACATACAAATATACCTCTTGTACTAATTTTTCAAAACACCGATTATTCAGTGTACACTACCCCAAAATTCTTCCTCGTATTTGTATAGAACAGTGTCTTGTGTAAACTGGAATATACTATATATATTAAAACGCACCTAACCACGACAAAAATGACCCGTTTCAATTTAGTTCAATCAATCATCTATTCCTACGACTTAATTGACTTCATCGTGAAATATAAATACTACTAACTTGTCGCAACAGATATATAAACTTTATAATGATAAACAGACTTATAGTCAGTAAGAAATAATGCTAATCAATAACTATTGAAAAATGATTAATTTATGAATCAACATAAATTATGCACTTCAACATGTGCCAATGTTTACAATAAGAGCTGCATACAGGAATGTTTATTTTAACGGCACCAACAGACTTTAATGAAATTGTTTGTAATGTTAAATAGGCTTCAAAATAGCGGTTACACTTATAATTTTTCACGAGTTATATAACTTAATAATGGGAATACCTGTAATATGGGTACACTAATTTATTGATTTAGATAATTGGAAGTTACATTGCTAGATACATATCTTAGAGATTCGAAATTTTTCGTGGGTAAGGGTTACTTAAATATAATTGATTACAGTATAATTTTAATTAACATGGGTGTGTTAATTTATAAATTTAAATAATTGGAAGCTACATTGCTTGAAACTTGACATTTTGGAGGTTACAATTTTTTACGGTAATAATAAAATAGTAATACTTATGTTTGTGTTAATTTATGGATTAATACAATGGAAGGTACATTATTGGGTAGATATATTCTGGAAGTGTAGGGATTTAACATTGTGGTCAAGGTCATTGTTTAAATCAATTAAAATGAATCTGCAATTAATACTAATATGCCTGCCATATTCAGCAGAAAGCTGACTGGCAAATAAATGATTTAACAGTATTGTTGCATTAATCAAGATACTAAGCAATGTTTAAATCAATAATTAGATTTTGGCTGCAGATTAAGTTATTAAATTAAAGACTTTAAAGAAAGTGTGAGGTTGACTTACGCACATTTAAGCATACTGCGCACAACATGTAACAGTTGATCATTCTTAAAGATAGAGGCATTACAAACAAGATAGGAAAATATAAGATTCAAGAAAGGCCAGTTTACAGATTTTGAAATGCATGCAATGACTTTATCAAGACAAGAAAGTGAACATTTTTCAGTACTGCTAATTGAATGCTCAGAATGCCTCATTATCTAGCTATTCTATATATAAATAATTTTGAATTAAACAAAACTTGTAAGCATTTTATATCAGTCTTACAATAATTTATTTTTATATATAAATTTGATTTTCACAATTAATTTACAATTTTGATTTTCACAATTAAAATCTTGATTTCACAATTATCCTAATATATTTTCAACTTCTTCCCTGCAAATCCTTTTTGTCAAGTTGGAATTATGAAATTAAGTACAACCAATCTACATAATCCTTTAAAATCCAAACCAAACCTAAATGTAGCAAAATTGAAAAAAAAAATCCCAAAAATTAAAAGTAACCAAGAAATAATATAAATGAGCACAAAAGATGTATAATGACAAAAAATAATTTATCATGTCAAATCAGTTTCAAATAATGTTCATCAACAAAAAAATCTGAAATAAAAAAGATAATTGATCTATAATAATGGCACGTCCAGTTTGATTATTACAATAAGTGATCATTCGGTTTAACAGATTTCATCCATTCTGAAACACCATGCATAATAGACGCTAAACTTTACCTAAACATTACCTCCGCCAGACCCTGATCTTACCGTGATGTAACTTAACGCTTATTCAACTTATCCTAGCAACTAAATCATATCGAGGGCTTCAGAACAAAACTATGGTACATGCCTCTGTCAAGGGATGTAGTTAACATAGTTTTGTACTGATGCCTTGATATACGCTTATATGGATGTTGATAAAATGTTGATGAATTTTTCAAGAAGGTTACAGGCCAAAGTTAAAAGAAGGTTTAGGTCTAGAAATCTAATTACTGTACAATAACCGGAGAAGTCAGGATATTAAACTAATATTTCTTCACCATGTGCAAACAAGTACCTCTTTGACCCTCCCCCACCCTAAACCATAGCCCATTGAATCTGATAATACTAAAATTGATGTGCATTGATGTGTAAAGCCATAATTATGGTGCCAGTAAATGTGGAGATATTTGCACACTGCACTGGATATTGATCCTGAATATTATGGGCCTTATATTTATGTTGCTGTTGCTCAGACACTCTGAAACTAGGGGTGCATAGTAATACCATGGAAGCAAGTTTCGTGTTCCCTGACCGTAACAATAGTTAGTGTAACCATCATAGTGGCAATAAGATTTCCCTGTCCATAACCACAGTATAACAGACACTGAGGCAAAGGTCAATTGCCCTGTCCATAACAACAGTATAACAGACACTGTGGCAAAGGTCAATTTCCCCGTTCATAACCACAGTATAACAGACACTGAGGCAAAGGTCAATTTCCCTGTCCATAACCACAGTATAACAAACACTGTGGCAAAGGTCAATTGCCCTGTCCATAAACACAGTATAACAAACACTGTGGCAAAGGTCAATTTCCCTGTCCATATCAACAGTATAACAAACACTGTGGCAAAGGTCAATTTCCCCGTTCATAACCACAGCATAACAGACACTGTGGCAAAGGTCAATTTCCCCATTTATAACCACAGCATAACAGACACTGTGGCAAAGATAAATTGCCCTGTCCATAACCACAGTATAACAAACACTGTGGCAAAGGTCAATTTCCCCGTTCATAACCACAGCATAACAGACACTGTGGCAAAGGTCAATTTCCCCGTTCATAACCACAGTATAACAAACACTGTGGCAAAGGTCAATTTCCCCATTCATAACCACAGCATAACAGACACTGTGGCAAAGGTCAATTTCCCTCTTCATAACCACAGCGTAACAGACACTGTGGCAAAGGTCAATTTCCCTATCCATAACCACAGTATAACAGACACTGTGGCAAAGGTCAATTTCCCCATTTATAACCACAGCATAACAGACACTGTGGCAAAGGTCAATTTCCCCATTTATAACCACAGCATAACACACACTGTGGCAAAGGACAATTTCCCCATTTATAACCACAGCATAACAGACACTGTGGCAAAGGTCAATTACCTGCCCATAACCACAGCATAACAGACACTGTGGCAAAGGTCAATTTCCCCATTTATAACCAGAGCATAACATATACTGTGGCAAAGGTCAATTTCCCCTTCCAAAACTTCAGCATAACAGACATTGTGGCTAGGTAAATTTCCCTGGCCATAACTTGAGCAAAACCCCTTCTGATTCAACCCATTCTGGCATACTTCAATTATCTAACCAATTACAAAGTTTTCTTAATAAGTTAGCAGAATGGTACTTATTTCATATTAGCAGCAGTTTAACTTACTGTAATTTACCACTTTAAAAAGCCTTTTGCATTCCTACATAATATTCATCGAAAAAAACTCAAAGCACCATATTGGATTGTTTAGGGATAGTGATGGTTGGGATAAAATGATAGAATATATAGGCTAGCAAACTGGCTAACTGGCATCCTGGCAATGTATCCTAGTCAATGCAAGCAGTAATTCCTTCACTCCAGACCTTTTAGCAATACGCTACACATGTCATATAATATATAGATATTAGGACAACATCAGTTAAAATGATCAAGGAGGCATTTTTTGTTACCTTTCCATGCACTAACAAAATATATCACAATGCCTAACTGTACATGTATATATAAATGCCTAACTTTCCATAAACCAAACCTCACAATGCCTAACTTTCTATATACCCGACTGAGAGAGTTTAAACTAGAATGACAAGATACCACATATCATGTATGTCTAATGAAGAGATAAATGACATAACTAGGTATATTTTGAGGCTTTCTTTGTGTTTCAAGCAAATATTAAACATCGCACATGAAACTCCAACCACCTATGGACACTAATGAGATTTTAATTAATTCCATATTTTTAGTTCTTAGAATTATCTCATTTTCGTGCTGACAACAAAGAAAAGTTTTTCAATAGTGGTTTCACCAGGACTAGTGCTAAACCTAAAGTTATATTGGGATAAATTTGCACTAGATTTTAACCACAATACCAAAAACCTGCATCATAATTCTGCAGGTTAAAATATGACTTTTTGAGTAAAATTTAGGGATCAAATTTCTTCACCACAATATACACAGGAAGCCTCAAAATATGCATGCCAGTAGGGAACAATTTAAATACATTAAGATCTCCTTTTTAAACTGTTCACATCAGTAAGTATTTCTAGACAATAAATACATGAGCATAATGATATTTGTAACATTCCATAAATGTCAAACTGGCGAATTGTATACTTATTTTCTACCAAATTAACACCATTTAACTAATCTCCATAATTATGAAGTCATATCACGAGGAAGTCACATCTAATATTTGATTAAGTTTTGTAAAGTTTTGGAGGTATTATATTCAATGCTAATTGAATGTGCATGGTGCTTGGGAATCAGAGATCACACTGGGTTTAAGTTTTCAAACATTGTATAGTTGGACAAGCATGTTGCTGTTGAAAAGTCAGTGCTATAGTAGAATATACTTGCTGTTGAGAGATGTACCTAATATATAAAGACAATGGAGCAGCGTCCCTAGTTCAGAGGTTAACACACTTGCCTTATCCGGCAACCTTGGTTCAAGTTTGGTAGGAGACATTAATATGTCTGCCATATTTCAGCAGGCAGCCAACTTGAAAATAAAGGCTATGTTCGGCATGCTCGGTAGCCAATAATTGCTAGTTATCAATTAAATGTCATCTGAACATTTTCATTGGGTTTTCTTGTTTGATAATATTTTTTCAGTCAGTGACCCAATGAACTTTAAAATTAATTCAAGAATCCCTTTGACTCAATACACGAACCTTAATCACATTACAAGTACCCAGAGAACATCAGGGAGAGAGCTTTTCTAACAGCAACATGTGTCAAACTTAACAACAAAAATGACAGGAGTAAGGACGAGTGCCAATCCACAAACTAATGTCCATCTCTGCACTTGTTCACTAACATGTGGACAATATATGGACATGTTTAAAATCATAACTGAGGTAGAGATTAAGTTTTTAAACAAAATCAAACTGAAAATCCGTCACCATACAAAGTAACAACAAATGGAGAACTCAGTTATTATTTCCAACAAATTGCTTTCAGTATAATTATGCTTGGGCAAAGGATTAAATAGTGATAAGGATCAGAAGATGTTTTTGTCAAAATATCAGGTACCCATATAAACTCATTAAAATAAACCAATCACGTTTCTGATAGGGGGTTTCTAACATCTAGAATTAACTGGTCACAGCTCTCTACCAAATAAAACACTACAAGAGGTATAATAGAATTAAACAAATGAAATATGTTTTGAATCAGCTGTTACTAATTTGTGTACTTTTGTACTGGCAACTGAGCTAAACATGGATATGAATTTTGAAATTTGATCCAAGGGAAGTAACTCTGACTTGTAATTGAGGAGTAAGCCATCATAACACCATAGTAAGGGAGAGAACTGCATGCACAATGACATATTTTGTAAGGTTAACTGTTAATTGTACAATGTTTAAAGCAGGGTATTTTTAACATTATCTAAACAATGATCAGGCATTCTAAACAGGTTTCAGTGACCGTAAAATGTTGAAGGACAAAATATATAATGTACCGGTATGTTATATACAGAGGAAATGGTTAAAAACTGAAAGCAGTTACATTTGTGTAATATTTTAAACTGTCAAGATATATACATGACATGTAGCGTTGAAGTTATCCAAAATAGGCGACAAAAATATGTAGAATAATTAAAGTAATTCCAGAGAACACATGCAGTCAAAGGTAAAGAAAATTATATAAATAAATCAATTAATAATTAAATTTCAAATTTCCCAATTATTTTGTTTAGAGATTATAAAATTTACAAAATTTTGGTTTAGAGATTATAAAATTTGAAATTAGATAATAAAAGTGCTGAGAAATTTACAAAAAAAATAAAACTTTGAAGATAAAATGTTTGGTACTTAAAGTAAATGTACAATATTGTCACAATTGAGTACTAAGCTAGTTGACAGTGATATGACACGGATACACACATGTAACAGGGACTTTAAAGAGAGCTTACAGCCAGTGAATAACTTAGGAGAAAAATATAAGCTCAATGAACTCATGAAAAAAAATGGTGAATGGTTATAGCAAAAAAATGGTAACATGAATTTCAGATTTTTAAAAACAACAACATATTGATTTAAACACCTCAGTTGTGTATGGTGTAATAGTGGCATACCTTTCTGTTCAGTGGGATAAACATATCATGAAAATAGCAGTAACGGTGTATTTCAATCTAAATTTTTCTAGGACAATTTGATTGGCAAAAGATGTTCAGCTTAAAATGAAATTCGTTATTTTTAGAGTTGCTGATTGTACCAAATAGATTAAAATGTTTCATATTCGTTGACCAGGTATCACTCATAATTGTCATAATTTTTCCAGGACAATTTGATTGGCAAAAGATGTTCAGCTTAAAATGAAATTCGTTATTTTTAGAGTTGCTGATTGTACCAAATAGATTAAAATTTTCATATTAGTTGACCAGGTTTCACTCATAATGATGCTTGGGAGAACTTTCTAAGTGTTCTTATACAGTCATTCAAATGCTTAAATGGAAGTATATTAATTGACCAGATACCAGATTTGTATAAATGTAGATCTAGAATTGAGTTGACCAATGAAAGAATTTTTTTTTTGTAAAGAGACAGGACATATCACACATGCTTGCATAATCTAATGGACTCTCCGGAATCCTTTAACAAAATCTTCCTAAAACAATTGGGTGGAGCATTCATTACACTGGTGACTGGTCAATTTTGACGTGAATGCCGGACAGGGTATGATTTGTGGCGGGGTGAGACACAATAACTACACCATACACAATGAGATGCTACAAATCTTGGCCACTGAAAGCGTCCTAATATGATATATATATAAATGTGGTTAAACGATGAGAATAATGTCACGTTATGTAGTATGTATATACGTTTATATGAGCATATCTAACCACCACTAGCAACCTTAAACTACCATAACAACAGGCATTCAAATTTGCAACAAAATACACGGCTCAACCTTAACGCTTATAATCAAAAGTCCCTATGCAATGATTTTTGATAATTAAACCTCTAGGCCAAAAAAAAATGCAAACATTTTTAAGCTTGCTGCTTAATGCATAATTAATAACTTGATTTTTTTACCTTTTTTATAATTAACTCGAACTGAATCAGCATATACATGAAACCAACGATACACTAGCTAAGACAAACAAAATCTACATATATTTAGGAGATATTGTCATTCATATGCAAACAATCCAAGGCAGTCATACTAAGAATCTCATCAGAAATAAGTAGCAACATAATGAAGCAAAGGCGAGCAAATTCTCTGAAATTTCGTATAAATTGAAGCGGAATAACAAATAATTTATTCATGCTGATAAAAACAACAATGTGCACTTTTTCACTAATGCCACAGTTCCAAAAAATATTGACTGGCAAAACTCAGCACCAGGCTGTAGCTATGTTTGAAATTCTTCAATATCAAAAAAATATCTTCCTCATGGAAGATTGGATTTTTTTTGTGCAATTTAACAAAGATTCTGGCAGTAAATTACAAATGACATTTGAAACCAATTAAGTTCAAAAAAAAAAATTTCAGAGAAAATTGCGTGAAAATAATTCATCCGATATTGATAAAAAGTTTCAAACATAATGGGAAAGGCAACAAAAAGATACTGGTTACTGTTGGCATAACAACAGGTTGCCAAGGAAACCATTCAAATTGCTATGCAACAGGATCATGACCTTGACACAATCTAATGAGTTTATATGGGGTAGTTCACCTACCTACGTACCAAAGTGTCCCAATCCTTCAGTAAAATAAGGAGCAGAGTATAAGAGTTTAGGTCGGAGAAAAATATATGACAACAAATAACTCTGCAAAGTGAACACTAAAACATTATATATCCATAATATAAAGCATATGTTTCATGTTTCATCCTAATTATAGAATATCATACCAATATGGTTAAGCAATAAACCTACATACAAGGTAAAATGTAAAAGCAGTTTTTAATCAGTAATAATAAAGTCATTTATCGTAATCTATATCGTTTCAGTACGAAAAAGAATACATATTTTTCTGACTTTAAAATGAGCACATATGGCAGTTATCTATAAAATCAGCACATCGCAAAGTTATTTGGTCATTTAAACACATACATGTGACACAAACAATAATCCACATAATGCATACATGACCTTTTTCTGCAGTGGGTAGGGGGACAGTTTTTATTCAAAACTGACTCATGTGCAAATTTGTGCAATTATGTCATTCATGCAACGGTGTTCACTATGACATCGGTAGGCTTCCAGCGCATTAAACTGGACGTCATACGTCCGAACAAACTACATATAGGTCAATATAATATGGGCAATGCCTGAATCAATTTGAAACAAGAAATATAAGATGAAATATTTAGTCACATTGCGAATGCCCTAAGAATGAAATACGCTAGTTTCAGACATTAAGTCTGGCAAAGTTTCATTGAAATTTACTAGTCTTGCTTAAAAATAAATTGTTTCAAAGTTACAGTTAATAAGCATTTCAAAATGAGAGACAACTTATCACTAACATATAGATGGACATTGGATTGTATAAATATTTGCCACCACAGGGGCAGGGACGTAGAATACATCAGTTTACCGCTTTCCAGCAGGGATAAAATATAGCACCTCGGTAAAATGCTGCTTAAACTTAAATAACTGATTTGTTGTGTTTATTTACAAATAATTTTGACCAATAATGACTTATTTTAAGATAAAATACAATAAGGTACGACCAAGTCATCATATTTTATACAGTTGGTAGTGCTCAACATTTAGACAAGAATAAAAGGGGGGAAAGTACTAAAAGCAAGTGCATGGAGTCAAACTGCCGGCAAAGTTTAACTTTTCACAATCATGTGACCTTGGCTACCACAATCATGTGACATTGACCCCGCCCCCCCTTAAAAAACGACCTTGACCCCCTTTGACCCCTTGTATGGTATGATTGAACCCTTAGCATTCCTATTCTTTAGCCACACAGCACTCGTACCAGTGAAACCAGACATGCTAAAATTGGTTCAAAACCAAATTTCTTGCAATGATAGGGAGGTGGGGTATCATAAAATGCTCAATTTTGCAAAACCGTATGTGCATAATAATGCAATGTCTAAACTGGGAGACAAAAAGGGAGAATATATCAGGAAGGGAAGGGGGGGATAAAGATATAAAATATGAGTCGGTATCATATAGCCTTTAAAATGTCCCCAAATTTTTTATAAAATAAAGCAGGCAAACTAACAACACAGGCACAGTAAAACAAGAGTAGTACGTCAGACAACACAGTACAGGAGTATCATCTTATAGTCGTCAAAAATAAACATTACTCGATTACATTCTAAGCTACGAGACATTAAAATACTGCAGTAAAGAACTTTCTGTTACGACTTTTAATTTCGGATGGAGTCCATATACGGTATACATATATTTTACAATAGCTTCACAGTCTAGTAAAAAAGTAACAACAATATAAAAAGAAAATACCTTAATGGAAGGCAAAAATAGCTCCATGATAGTATTTTTTCGTACTTTTAAGTCAGAAAACTGGATATCTAGGGACGGTTAGCTGATTATTTATGAAAATGTACACCATCTCGATAAAAAATGGATGACATAAATTCTTAAAATGATGATATGAATATTATACCTCGTAATGTTTAAGTCAGACATTTGGCTCAAATAAGAAATGTTTTTGTTCCATAAAATTGGCATCTTTTATCTATAAATTAGGAATCTCAATTTTTGTTACCAAAGTAACCGTAAAATATAAAATGTATAATAAATTACATTAATTTTTTATTCACTTTAGAGAGGTGTACATTATCAGCATTATTCAATATATAAATGTAAGCTGAATAAATGGCGATATGAACATATATAATTCCCAATGCTAAAATACGCAGTTTGATAAGAGAAAAAAGGATTCTGGGGGGCGGGGTTTATAAAACGTAGCATGCTGGGAGGACTTACACAGATCCAGGGATGTTTGAGCGCTTCCTGTGCTGTGATACGTTTCGAGGGATTGACGGCCAACATACTGTTGATGAGGTTCTTAGCTTCTGGTGTGACTGTATCCCACTCGGGTGATGGGTACTGTTATATATAACATACATATAGACCATAATGCATCAGTAGACAATATAATAATAATAATAATTTATATAATAATAATAACGACTTCATTTAAAGAGACAACACAGTTGGGCAAGCCCAGTCTTCCTTGTGAGTCTCATATATCCTATTTAAACCAAATATCAGTAAGTAGACCATATTGAAAAGCATTATTTATTGTCAAATGTGTCATCCACAATAAATAAATTCATTATTACTATTATAATAAGCCATAAGAAAAACTCACATTTTTTATGCATAATTATGCATCAATAATTATTTAAGCAAAATATTCACGTAACACATTAGCAGTAGTCAGGTAATTAACAGAATGTAATAATTTTTCTATCAAAGATATATCTACAGCAAATAATTTCAAGTGTTATTTGATATTTTCATTGTATGAAACATTTTATAAAATACAAAATTTAAAAACATGTTATTCAGGCAACAATATGTAACTTTCCAACAAGTCCCTTTTCTCCCGAAGCATCTTCGAAAAGAGTTTAATCTCATCTCAAATATTGTCATGACACAGTGTCAATTTCTGTAGGAGGTTTGACTTAAGATTGGCATCACAAAACAGAACCAGTCTAGTGAGTTTATAACTGTACAATTCCAGGAATGAGATCTTCTATTCTGATTTGTCTCAAATTCAATCTCAGTTTTGAGCAAAATCTATATTTGAGGCGAGATTTCTGTTTGAAAATGCTTCCGGAGATCGGGGACTTGTGCACATCCCCTATATTAGCAGTCATTTTGTAATTTATGACAAAAGACACTCACAATGACCTCAATTAATTTAAAAGCAGCAAGACATTTCTGTAGGGCATGACAAATGTTTGCTAAAGTAGACACAAGGCTTATATAGTGCGCCCAGGACAATGTGATGTTTATAAACATTGACCGGTTTAGCCTACAGAAGTAAAATTGAAAATTCTGTATTAAAATAACATTGATAAATCCTGCACATTTGAGAAATCGACCCTTTTCCTACTTTTCATAATATCCTGCGTACACAATACAAAGTCATGTAGATTAAATGGAAACAAAAACCAAATAGAGGGGCTAACCCAAATTTTAGCAAACACGGGAAATAGTCAATGAAAGACTGAAATTTTCACTGCATTACATTGTATATTCACATTTGCCATGCAAAGTTCATCTATTTATTTTAAGGTCATAAATAAGTTAATCACATAATTTTCACATTCCTATAAATTCAGTTTCTCCGTATGAAGAACTGCTAATAATTGATAACGGACAGCAACATGACATAGGCAATGGATCATCTTACCGTATGGTACTATACTTACGTCATAAGCTCCTACTTTAATCTGAGCATACAATCTGTGCTGATCCTCATCCCAGAAGGGAGGATAACCCACTAGTAGAATGTACAATATCACACCTACAAAAACAAGGGGAGAAGTCATTGTAAAACGAAACACAAGTTTTCAAACAAGGGTCGAAACTTCGTGTCCTTTGCCTAAGCAAAGCACTATCAATCACCTTCATTCAGTTACCTGGGTGGCACGGTGGTCGAGAGGACAGCCGCATGACTGCTGACCGAGAGGTTCCTGGTTCGATCCTCGGCCGAGACACTTGATCATTTCTGAAACACTTTTCAATGTTTCCCACCGAACAAGAGATGAACTGGTTGGTAGGGCTGTAACGGTACACCCACCTCACGATATGATACATACCGTCAATTTTTCTAACGGTTCGGTATATTTCGGTATGATACAATATTCTCTAACAGCAGCTTAAATACTACAAATTTTAAGTGACCATGAATTTGTTGATTCTATAACAGCAATTTTTATGTGGCTTTCAACTATTTTAAATGATTTTCGACAATATGAGGCATATCTTAATACAATGAAAACGAATGATGCGTGGTAATTATACATAATCAGAGGGCTTTCAGACATTTTCGTTCTCTGAATATTATTTTGCTAAATAAAAGCTTATACCGAACCGTACCGAAATTTGCAACTCTTGTACCGTGAACCGTGTGGGACTGAAGTCTTCGGACTTTCGTGTACCGCGGTATACCGTTACAGCCCTACTGGTTGGCAAACCAGAAGAAGTCTCTCTCGTGTATCGGTGCTGTACAGCGAGCATGACACTTAGTTCAAGCAACAACAGTGTTATTGGCTTATCAACCCATTAATGTAATTTTAATTGATGTTGGTTATATGTGCAACCTTTTTTATTGCATTGTTGAGATAGCTTAGTGATCTTACGCATTCATATTAAGCATTACTATGTGACGACAGTGTACAGTATGGGTTCAAATCCAAAGAGTGACTACAAAGTTTGTTTTAAGTCCTCCAAGTCAACAGTATTTCAGTCATGGAGACTATCCAGTCACATTGTCAGGGGTTTTACTATGGCATAATTCCCAATCCTGAAAATGAGTCCCAAATCGGTTTAAGGTGCCATAACAACACATCCAAACACCTTAATTAGGCTTCAAACAATGTATTATTG
This sequence comes from Spisula subtruncata, assembly GCA_963678985.1. Classification (NCBI taxonomy): domain Eukaryota; kingdom Metazoa; phylum Mollusca; class Bivalvia; order Venerida; family Mactridae; genus Spisula; species Spisula subtruncata. The sequence goes on from OY787660.1 coordinate 63,249,453, forward strand.
TTAAAATTTAGTTTATGGAACTTCAAATGACCGTAACTTTGTCATTTCAGAAAATATCATTCTGCCTTATGCAGTAAATCCGGATTATTCGTTAATTGTAGGACCCCATTATTGTCAAGCAATTAGCATACATGAAGTTCCAATACACATGATCAGGATGTCACAATGTACTCACCACAAGCCCAGACATCTACAGGCTTTCCATATGGATCTTTGCGTAAAACTTCTGGTGACAGATAACCCGGTGTACCAGCAAATCCTGAAAACACAAACAATATTCTATAATATACAAATTATTAGTATTTGCCGGTTTGTTTGTTTGTTTGGGTTTAATGCCATTTCTTTACATTTCTTAAGTTATATATTTGCTTCAAGGAATTAGCAACTTCTCCACATGTGTAGGAAAATCAACAGTGTAGTGAAATTTTCGTGGAAGATTATGCCCTGTGGTGACTGGGAATTAATTAAATTTAAACCACATTTAATAAGGATGCTAAATTAAGCCTTGTGATCATATTTATTTACAGAAAAGGACCCAAGTGCAACTATGATATTTCTGAAATTATAGGTGCAGGAAAGTAAATCAACAGCACACATGCATAAAATCAATTAAATACCAATTGGGCAATTCAATTAATTACCAATTAGGCAATTCAATTAATTACCAATTAGGCAATTACAGTAAAGTTCCGCTATTAAGACCACCACTGGGACCGACATAAAGTGGTCTTATTAGCGAGACCGACCAAAATAGCTGAGATATTGGACTCCTATACATGTACATGTATATATACCGACAACACTCTTGTTGACGTGCTTTAAATATTCATATGTACGTGTACCTTAGTGCATATTGTATTTCATTAATGATTGAGGATTATTAACTGTTAACTATTCATGTAAAAATGAAAACGGCATGTGATTCATATACATTAATTAAATGATAAATATATGTCACAGTTTTCATTTCTCCTGACCTATGACCTCTATGTACATGTACAATGCATATTGTAAAAATTTAAGCATGTATACCCATGGCCATTAAAAGCTGCAATACTTTTTTAATTATTTTAAAATTTATTAAGTTGCACTGTACAACCAATACAGCACAAATTTGACCGTTATATAACAAACTAGTTGATCTGTATGAAGACACGTACATACGTGGTCTTTATACTGGGTCTTTATGTAGATCAAATGGTTTGTCAAATGTTGTCTTATTTATAAAAATAACATGAAGTTATGATTTTGCAGCTGTGTAATTTGATGTACAAACGCCATAGGGTAATTAACAGTTACAAAAATTATTTACAAGAATTAACAACGACGTCCAAAATTACGCATCATCCGAAAACGTGCGACTACCAGCAATCGGTCTTTATTCTCCACAAATCTTTAATTATGGTTGAGTTAATTGTTGCCGATCGTTTCAATCGATCTATTGTCATTGATAAACAATAGAATTTCGTTTTAATCCCTGCGTATACACCAATAAGTGTCAATTTATCAGTTTACATGTTTATAGTGTTGACACCTCGCTGATTGCCGTAAACGAGAGTCCATGTCGTAAAATTAATTATACAAAATGACATGCGCGGTATGTGGTCTGTTTATCGAGACCTAAAACTGCAATAAATTGGTCGTTGGGACCAGAAATACTGGTCGTATTACGTAATATCGAGTCGGTCGCATTATCGGGACCGGCGACCATTGGAATATAGAGCAAAATATTCAGGATCACGAAAAAGTGGTCGTATTACGCGATAGGTCGGATTATCGGACCGTTCGTTAGACGAAACTTTACTGAATATAGAGAAGGACAACTTTTTTTTTTTTAAGGATAACTTACCAAACCATGCTTGTTGGTCCCCTTGTACTTCAATGGCAAGACCAAAATCTGCTAGTTTTACAGCCGCACCCTTTGCTTTACTTGCTAATAACAAATTCTCAGGCTGAAATATGAAATATACACAATACAAATTTACTGTAAGATCATTGAATTTCAATGGAGTAAATTTTGTGGTTATGGTGAACAAGACCATTTTGTTGGGACGTAATTTCAAGGATACTTTGTCCACTTAATCAAATACTATTATTAATATTAAATTATTAATATTTGTGGGAATTTAATTTTGTGGTTGAGATCATTCACGAAATTAATTCCACTTCAAATATTGATGCTTTTACAGTATGTAATATTGTAAGTATTGTTCTGTATGTAACATATCATATTCTCTGACAAATGTGACGATTATGTTTATTAGAAAGGGAGGCAACTGTTAGTCACAAGTTTCACATTTTATCTAAAGTTACCTCCCTTCTTCACAATGAAAACTGCATATTATGAAATACCCAAGTTACTGTGCCAAAAAGTAATCTGTTTGACATTTAAAACAATGATTAAAAGGGAGGGATTCAGCTACACACTACTCTGTTGTTACAAGCAGATGCTGAAAATACCAAATATCCAGACTTGAAAACGAGTCGCAAGTCTGTTTTGTGTACCATTAGCGCACATTCCTAAAACCTTTACTAGGTTTCAAACATCAGTTTATAGTTAAAATTTAGATAATGGAACTTCACATGGCCTTAACTCCGTCAATTCCGATAATTATAACTCTTATTTTGTGCAGAAAAGACAATTCTCCCTAATGCAGCCAATCCAAATTTCTGAATTATTCAGGAATTGTACAAACCTTGGACAATCAATGTAAGATATTAGGCAACACCTCTTTGCAATGAACAGCTGAAACAATTTCAGGTACTGTATGTAACAACAGCTATGTGCAGTCAAATATCCCAGTAATTGTTACAAGAACTTATTCCAATTAGCACTCATTTAGCTACAGGAAAGAATTTTGATTCTACACAGGGACATGTAATAGAAACCATAACAATCTAAAGCAAGCTGAATTCTTAAAACGTAGGTCACAGAATTAGTATCATTGATTTTTCTAACTGCATGTGTAATAATTTAAACCTTTCATTCAAGGAAAACCAAAAAAACCTATAAGCCAGAAATAACTAAGTGACCTGCCGAGAAACTAACCAGGGACCTCTCGATCAGCAGTCAAGCAGGCTATCTGCTCGACCACCAGGCCACCCTGCACTACTGCAATTAAGACAATGTCTTCTTCAAAACTAACTATATGACCTCTGACACTGATATAACCTCTGATACCATTGGACTTATGATCCCCTACTCTTGATACCCATATAACATTGAACTAATGGTCCCCTACTCTTGATACCCATATAACATTGAACTAATGGTCCCCTACTCTTGATACCCATATAACATTGAACTAATGGTCCCCTACTCTTGATACCCATATAACATTGAACTAATGGTCCCCTACTCTTGATACCCATATAACATTGAACTAATGGTCCCCTACTCTTGATACCCATATAACATTGAACTAATGGTCCCCTACTCTTGATACCCATATAACATTGAACTAACGGTCCCCTACTCTTGATACCCATATAACATTGAACTAACGGTCCCCTACTCTTGATACCCATATAACATTGAACTAACGGTCCCCTACTCTTGATACCCATATAACATTGAACTAACGGTCCCCTACTCTTGATACCCATATAACATTGAACTAACGGTCCCCTACTCTTGATACCCATATAACATTTAACTTATGATCCCCTACTCTTGATATCCATATAACATTGAACTAATGGTCCCCTACTCTTGATATCCATATAACATTGAACTTATGGTCCTCTACTCTTGATATCCATATAACATTGAACTTATGATCCCCTACACTTGATACCCATGTAACATTGAACTAACGGTCCCCTACACCTGATACCCATATAACATTGGACTAATGGTCCCCTACTCTTGATATCCATATAACATTGAACTAATGATCCCCTACTCTTGATACCCATATAACATTGAAGTAACGGTCCCCTACTCTTGATACCCATATAACATTTAACTTATGATCCCCTACTCTTGATATCCATATAACATTGAACTAACGGTCCCCTACTCTTGATATCCATATAACATTGAACTAACGGTCCCCTACTCTTGATACCCATATAACATCGAACTAATGGTCCCCTACTCTTGATATCCATATAACATTGAACTAACGGTCCCCTACTCTTGATATCCATATAACATTGAACTAATGGTCCCCTTCTCTTGATACGGGCCATATAACATTGAACTAATGGTCCCCTACTCTTGATACCCATATAACATTTAACTTATGATCCCCTACTCTTGATACCCATATAACATTGAACTAATGGTCCCCTACTCTTGATACCCATATAACATTGAACTAATGGTCCCCTACTCTTGATACCCATATAACATTGAACTAATGGTCCCCTACTCTTGATACCCATATAACATTGAACTAACGGTCCCCTACTCTTGATACCCATATAACATTGAACTAATGGTCCCCTACTCTTGATACCCATATAACATTGAACTAACGGTCCCCTACTCTTGATACCCATATAACATTGAACTAACGGTCCCCTACTCTTGATACCCATATAACATTGAACTAATGGTCCCCTACTCTTGATATCCATATAACATTGAACTAATGGTCCCCTACTCTTGATACCCATATAACATCGAACTAATGGTCCCCTACTCTTGATATCCATATAACATCGAACTAACGGTCCCCTACTCTTGATACCCATATAACATTGAACTAATGGTCCCCTACTCTTGATACCCATATAACATTGAACTTATGATCCCCTACACTTGATACCCATGTAACATTGAACTAATGGTCCCCTACTCTTGATACCCATATAACATTGAACTAACGGTCCCCTACTCTTGATACCCATATAACATTGAACTAACGGTCCCCTACTCTTGATACCCATATAACATTTAACTTATGATCCCCTACACTTGATACCCATGTTACATTGAACTAATGGTCCCCTACTCTTGATACCCATATAACATTGAACTAATGGTCCCCTTCTCTTGATACCCATATAACATTGAACTAATGGTCCCCTACTCTTGATACCCATATAACATTGAACTAATGGTCCCCTACTCTTGATACCCATATAACATTGAACTAATGGTCCCCTACTCTTGATACCCATATAACATTGAACTAATGGTCCCCTACTCTTGATACCCATATAACATTGAACTAATGGTCCCCTACTCTTGATACCCATATAACATTGAACTAATGGTCCCCTACTCTTGATACCCATATAACATTGAACTTATGGTCCGCTTCTCTTGATACCCATATAACATTGAACTTATGATCCCCTACTCTTGATACCCATATAACATTGAACTAATGGTCCCCTTCTCTTGATACCCATATAACATTGAACTAATGGTCCCCTACTCTTGATACCCATATAACATTGAACTAATGGTCCCCTACTCTTGATACCCATGTAACATTGAACTAACGGTCCCCTACTCTTGATACCCATATAACATTGAACTAATGGTCCCCTACTCTTGATACCCATATAACATTGAACTAACGGTCCCCTTCTCTTGATACCCATGTAACATTGAACTAATGGTCCCCTTCTCTTGATACCCATATAACATTGAACTAACGGTCCCCTACTCTTGATACCCATATAACATTGAACTAATGGTCCCCTTCTCTTGATACCCATATAACATTGAACTAATGGTCCCCTACTCTTGATACCCATGTAACATTGAACTAATGGTCCCCTTCTCTTGATACCCATATAACATTGAACTAATGGTCCCCTACTCTTGATACCCATATAACATTGAACTTAACTATCCTGTCGAAAGTAGTGTTACAGCACAAATTGCCTTATTATGCCTCATTGAATCATCTTTATTAATGAGACATTTGCTAGTAGTTCACACGTGTTCTTGCTGTATTCAATCAAGAGAAATAACTCTGTTCTTAAAATAAACTAGAGCTGCCGCCATTCAACTTAAAATAACGCACATAACTTATACCGTAATGACTGGTTGAACACTATGACAAAACTCATTACAATAATATTGCCATTAATAGGTAAAGCTATTAGGAAAATGTGAACAAGGGCTGCAAAACCCATTAATAAGACAATGTTTCAACTATAAAATAAGTAATAGAATGATTCATCTATGACCCTACATTATTCTTATAACATCTCCTATAATACGAAATATTATACAATTAGTTTCAGTGCTCCAAGAATAGTCTGAACATGCCGATGTTAGTTGTCATAATGAACAGCGTCAGTTAACTGACAGCTCTGCCAACTATAGGGCTCCAAGCAGTAAGAATATTACCGAAAAATCATCTTATTTCATTGGGACTAAATTTCGTTGTTTTTATTAAAAAGACCATTTTGTGGGGACGTATTTCAAGGATACATAACCCACAATAGCAAACACGATAGAATCATTAATATTAGTGAGGGATTAAATTTCCTGGTTGAAGTCATCCATGAAATCCATGGAATTAAATCCCCCACAAACATTAATGATTTTACAGTATTATATGTTACCTATGCACAAACAAATAGGTATATATACTACAGTAAGTGAATGACTGTATTTTTATATGATGGTTCAAGGTTATTATTTTAGTGTCATGGTTAACAGAATTTTTCTCTCTTTGATCTGCCAGCACTGAGGGAATTCCATCATTTCATGGGGAGAAGTAACACACACAGATTTTTACAACGATTCAAGAGAAGAGGTAACAGTGACTGTCACTAGCATATTACTAGAAATATTGATTTCTGTCATTTTTACAATTCCATAGACACTCAAATAATAAACAGCCCCGAAGACTTGAGAAAACTAACAATTTATCAGAGACTTTGAATGAAAGGCAATCGCATGTGGTGTACAGTATGCAGGTTGATTGAAAGATAAATGAAATAGCAGTCTTTGAGACAAGCTGCAATTCTTTGACACTATGACCAGACAAAGACACTAGCCCTGACTTTCGGGCCATATAGTGCCAGCTAATGACCACTGAATATTGTGAAAGCTACAAGCCCAAGAGTTCATACCATCATAAAAGTAATCAACTCATAAAGTATAGCACCTCTGCTTCCAATGGGGTGCAGTAAATGATCAAATATGCATGGCCTTGCAGTACATATCACATCCTCAAGATAGTCCAATTGCAAGATGCATTGCATGGGGAGCGGGGGCCTATAGAGGTTACAGTGCCCACGCTTCGGGATCAAGAGGTCCCGGGTTCAACCCATGTCTGGACCACTGGTTAATTTCTCTGAGCAAGACCCACATGCTCCACTCCACCAAGGTGTAAATTGGTACCTGTTAGGACAGTGTCTATTTCTGGGCACCGTTGATCGAGAAATAGTCTCCCATGGGAGACACGAGCATAGGTTTCCATAGGCAGCCCAATGACCAGGGTAGGTTAAAATGTCAAAGGGTGCTTGAGCCCAAGAAAATTGGTACACTTTATAATAAGCGACAGTGTAACAAATTCAATAAAAAAGGCAGAAATAATAAACAGTTTAAAATCCGACCATTTAATCCCTAACATATACATACAGACAAGCTGTACTAAACGTGGCAAAGGAAGCTACAAAATGAACAATACTATTTTACTTAACAGAGACTACCAAGAGCGAATAAAGAAAGCAATTAATGAAATTAAAGATTACAATAAAAACTCAAACCCTCAAATACTATGGGAACTTATTAAAGGAACAATTAGAAACGAAAGTATAAAATTCTCTATAAAAATGAAAAAACTACAATCGGAAGAAACTGATAAAATAAACTCAAACATAAAAGATCTGTTAGAAAAGCAACAAGACAAAAATGATCCAAACTTAGAGGAAGAATTAAATGTCGAGCGCGCTAAATTGGATGAATTATACCATAGAAAAGCAGAAGGGTATATTACTAGACTGAAATACAATCATTTAATAAATGAAGATAAAAACATAAAACTGCTTAAAGTGTTAGAGGAACACAAAGCAGAGAGCAAAACCATAAAAGTAATTAATGTAAATGATAAACAAATAACAAATCAAGAGGAAATTCTTGAAGAAACATTTAAATATTATAAAGGAATTTATACAAAAAGAATACTCGAAAAACAAACATTTGAACATTTAGAATTAAACAATATCCCAAAGTTGAATCAAGAAAGAAAGCAATACTGTGAAGGCATATTAACTATAGAAGAACTTGCACAAGCGGTGAAAAATATGAAAAATGGCAAAAGCCCAGGAACCGACGGAATAAATATAGAATTCTACAAACTGTTTTGGAATGATATTAAATCCGATCTTTTAAATGCTCTTAATTTCGCATTTCAAACAGGAAATTTATCAGAACTACAAAACCAAGGCCTTATTACTTTACTTCCAAAACCAAATAAAGATTTAACAAATTTAGGAAACTGGAGACCAATTAGTTTACTGAATGTAGATTACAAAATAGCCACTAAATCAATTGCGTCGAGAATTAAGGAAGTTTTAAATAATATAATTCATAAAAGTCAAACTGGTTTCGTAAAAAACAGATATATAGGAGAAAATATCAGACTTATTGGAGACATAATTGAAATTTCATACAACCAAAACACTCCAGGCATGCTTCTTTTCACGGATTTTGAAAAAGCTTTCGACAGCTTAAACCATGACTTTATGCACAAACTACTTGAATTTTTCAATTTTGGAAACGATCTTAGGCAATGGGTTAAATTATTCTACAAATCACCTACCTGTTCAATAACAAACAATGGTTTTAATACAGAATTCTTTAAAATAGAAAGAGGGGTCAGACAAGGGTGTCCATTAAGTCCATACATATTTACCATAAGTATTGAGCTACTATCACATGCTCTTAGAAACAGCACAAATATTAGAGGTATAACTATAAGCGGAAAAGAAATTAAAAATGCAATGTTTGCAGACGACACAACGGTTTTATTGGATGGCACACGGCAAAGTTTTGAAAGTACTTTGGAATTGTTTGAGGTATTTGGAGATATATCAGGTTTAAAATTAAACTTTCAAAAATGCATTGTTTTAAAGATAGGATCATTACGTAATGACCATGATTTAATGTATTCGCGAAAAAAAGACATTAATTGGAACAGTTCAGAAGCAAAATCTCTGGGAGTAATATTCCATGCAAATCCAATTAAGATGATCGAACTAAATTTTGAAAGAAAAATAAAAGATTTTTACTGTAATCTAAATAGATGGAAAACAAAAAAATTATCAACAATAGGTAATATAACTGTTTTAAAATCGCTTATTCTTCCAAAACTTACATACTTATTTTCGGTACTCCCAAACCCATCAATACAAACGATCAAAATACTAAAACAAAAAACCTTTGAATTCATATGGGGATGCAAACAAGAAAAGGTAAAAAGAAACATTGTCATTCAAGAATATAAAGATGGAGGTTTAAACATGGTAGATTTAGAAATATACATAAATTCATTAAAAGCAGCATGGGTACGAAAACTAATAGACCATAATAATCAAGGAGAATGGAAACATATCTATACAGAACAATTAAAACCATTTGGAAATACGAAAATATTTTTATCGAATCTAAGCAAAAATGATCTACAAAAGATACGCATAAAAAATAAATTCCTTAAAGATATATTAGAATCGTGGTGTAAATTAAATTACAAAAAAGAAAATACATTATATTCAAACACCGTTATCTGGAATAACAGTCACCTAAAATTTAAAAATGAAATTCTAAACAATATTACATGGATGAATAACGGAATTATGACACTTTCTGATTTATATGATATAGAAAATAGAAAATTTATAACGTTTACAACACTAAAAATAAGACATAATCTGACAGCAAACGATTTTATTTATCACCAAAAAGTAAAATACTTCATAAAAGACGTAATTAATAGACAGTACAGAATAATAAATGCTGATAATTATACATTACATCACAAAATAAACAATATAAAAGGAAGAAGCATAACCAAAATTCTATCAAAAACCCAAATAAAACATATACCTTGCCATAACGAGAAATACCAAATAAAGTGGGCAGAAAATCTTAATCCCGAAAATAACTTTGACTGGGAACAGATTAATATAACTCCTTTTAAATTGACGAAGGACAGCAAAATTCAAAACTTTCAATATAAATTTATTCATAGAAACATAGCTACAAATGCATATTTATTCAAATGTAACATGATTGAATCTAGCCTGTGCAACTTCTGCAATGCATCGATAGAAACAATGGATCATCTTTTTTGGGAATGCCATTATACACAAATTTTCTGGAACAAAATAAAAAAATACTGCGATACAAAGCACATAAATGGTGAGATAAATAAAACCAACGCTTTCATGTGTGTTTCAAGGAATCCTATCTTATCACACATCTATCTGTATGGAAAACAATTTATCTTTACAAGTAAATATAAAAAAGAATTACCTTCATTTACCTCTTTCAAAATTAAATTTGAGAGTAGATTAGAACTACAACGGAAACTAGCCCTAGATCAAGGAAACCTAGACAATTTTAATAAAACATGGGAACAATTTATGAACACCTGACGACTTCTGTGACATACAAATAATAACAAAACAAAACAATCAACATCTCTGACAACATTTTTTTTCTTCTCTTTACTCGTCACTCTTTGACGAAAAAGGTCCCAATCCCTTTTATTACCCCAAAATAGCAAATTTATGTAGATAAGTATATTCATTTATAGTATGATTTCTATATGCTCTGTTTGTTATATATATATAATATGCAAGGTTGTAAGGTTTGTGGGGGATGATTCTCCGACCCCCATAAAACCATTGGACGGGGAAAATAAATGGGGTTACCCTTCTGGGGCCCGAAAAAAAAAAAAAAAAAAAAAAAAAAAAAAAAAAAAAAAAAAAAAAAGAAAAGAAAATTGGTAACTTAACTTATTACCAGCAAAAACAAAATCCTGATATAATTGCATTTGACAGAGAAAGTCGTAACAGCATGGTTATTAAGTTTTACTCTTGCCCACAGGACCAATGATTTTGAGGGCAGAGACAGTAATTGTTGTGTGATAAACTGAAATACAACATGAATACAAGCCAGGCTACCAACCAATTCATCTCGTTGGGTAAAAAGTGTTTCAGAAATGACTAAACGGTACAGCTGAGAATCAAACCAGTAACCTCTCTGCAGCCAAGAATGTCAGCCACTTATATTACTATGCAACCTGTATCTTTTTCATGACTTTAGAAAATTGACAATATAGTTCCGGATTGAAGAAATATTTGCAGTATCTTTTCCCATATCAGGCAATTCATTTTTGCACTGAAAACCAAGTTTCAATATGCCAATAAAAACCAGCTAGGTTGCTTAGTGCAAGAGACAAGAATAAGTCATCTACCGGTATTTTCCTTCGTCTTATAGAGAAGGTACCAAGTACTGGTACAAGCTTGTATTTCACCGCGGATGTTTCAACTTTTAATGATTAATAGAAATTCTCTCCTAAAACAGCAACCGGAGGATGGATGTGCTAATATATTCATACAAGAATCTTACAAGGTGATGAAATAACAAAAGCTGATGTGAATAAATTCCCACATCGTGATCTATATGAATCAATGGCTGATTATGGTGTGAAAATATTGGCGGTGTGAAGACATTACCTAGAGCAAATTTCTTGTCTGATCAATTATTTGTTCACAACATTGATGGACTCAGGATAGAAAGACACAAATAACAACCAACAACTAAGTCTGAAAGTTGATTCCGTCACTTGATTTCCATTTTATTCATTACTCGGGTTTAACATTGTTTCTCAATATATTTTCAGTTATAAACAGTGGGTGGTGTTGATTTGCCAAGCCGGTTTTCCTGGAATGTATCTTAACTAGTACTAAATTGCTCTTCAACATGAAACGTCAACTTCTCAACAAATCCAGCAAACTAACAACTGGACAAAGACTTGGGGGTGGGGTGGGGGTGAGGGGGGGGGGCTGCATTGAAAGTCTTGATCTTGAACTAATACAAATACAACATATACAATCATAATATGCTAAGTTGACAGTTAACTCTAAATTTTTTGAACCCCATTATCATTATCAAGTGATGCGAGTGAATTTTATAAAATCGATGGAATACAGATATCCCCTTGTGTTTTTTCAGCCTCACGTTGTTAGTTTTGCATTGTTTTGCCGACAAGTCAATCTAAATCTGTTTTATACATCTGATTCAAGAAAAAGCATTTGCAAAGTTTCTAAGAGGCTCAAGTAAACCAAGTTTCTTTGTACAATATTTTCATTAATTTTACAAACAAAATAATATTTTTAATGGACACCTGCCTACACCTGGGGAGTTTCATGTATCATCTATCCTTACAATGTAGAACTACTGCATGATCGATACACAACAAATCTAATCATTTTTTTCAAGATAATTGAGACAAGGGAAACATAGAAAGTCATTTAAATCAGCTACCTACAGCTAGAAACATTCCTGGAGGAATTGCTAGCGGTGGAATGTATGTCAGTGTACTATATGTACTGATAACTTGTCTGACCGTATTAATCTTGCTTGCAAGAGGTAGGCAATGCAATTCTTATCAACAGAATAAAGTGTTCTTTCAAAATGTCTCCTACAAGGGATAGTTGGTGGAGTTGGAACCTGTACTGCACTGTGTATTGCCTAGCAATCAGCATTAATACTAAATAAACAACTCACCTTCAGATCTCGATGTACTATTCCATGCAAATGACAGTAGTTAACACTCTCTAATATCTGTTGCATGCAATGACTGAAAATATAGAAAATACAACAATTATAGATCATACTGTTATAATATTAATAATAATAATAAAAGACTTTATTTATAGAGGAAAAATAGTTAGGTGTTTGCCCAATCTTGCCTAAAAGCCTCGCATATACTGATTTACATAATTACAAACAAATGCATATGAAAAGATACACATGGAAATCCCATGAAAATCATATTTTTAAACAAGGGCCACAAATCTGATGAACCTTCAGCAAAAACACGACTCCAAGTGCATCATTTGAACGACTTCAGGACATGCATTCCTGTGTTACTATGTTCTTTATTAAAGTACATTTGGAGATCTGATAATCATCTATCTTTTATTTGAAAGCATGATGGAAACAAGCCACAGAAGAATTGCAAGCATATCCATATAAATTGAATACCAGCTTATTTTGCAAGAAACACGCACACAATAAAGGAATGCATGATGCATGTAAGAGTGCACGACACATGTAGGAGTGCACTTTGTACAACAGGGAAATCAAACATCCCCATATGTTCAGTTCAGTCACACCAAAAACATCCCCTTGTGCCCGATAGTTCAGTTCAGTCAGACAAGGGCAATGGCACAAGGATTGATAACGTATCAGAACAAATTACCCCGAAATTTCCCGGAAGGCATGCCACACTACTGCACAATGCTGTAATTTCAAGCTTAATTTACACCAAAAATGATATGCCTGACTATCTAAGTAATTACACTCAAACCAACGCATCTAAATTATCATACAATGATTAAGTCTGTTTTTCTGTGACAATAGCGAATGGAATGGAACGATTTCCCCAACGCACATTTTCTGCATCCTAAACATAATTTTCAGGTCAAAGACCCTCAAATGATGATGTACTGTAGAAATATGAGAGATTCTGAGTTCAAAGACACAGTGTTTGTATGATAGATTTACATGGTAGTATTTAGAACATTGAATTACATCAGGGAACCAAGTAGCAATATGATAGCATGATTGTGCTCCAAGATATTCCCAGATATATATCATATATCAACAGTGCCAAACCAAAAACACCGTAACTCAATTTTGGCGCGAAAACTTTTTTTGCAGCATCCGCATCTGCCAGATGTCCTGCGCATTTCTGTCTTGTCGCCATTTAAATAGTCAACCACGTTACTTAGATGACGACAAGATAGAAATGCGCGGGACGTCTAGCAGATGCGTATGCTACAAAAAAAGTTTTCGCGCCAAAATTGAGTTACGGGGTTTTGGTTTGGCACTGTCGATATATAGAAATATGACAACATACTGGTACAATTAACACTGTAGCTTTAATAATATCAGTAGTAATGGGAGCCATGAACAATGGTCAAGTCAGGTTAGTGAGCTGGACCTGTAGCCTGGCAATTTTCAGTAACAGCAGGCTATTTGTCCCTTTGGTGCAACAAGGTTGTATCTTATTACATAATCTATAGAAAGATAAGACCTTGTTGCACCAACGGAACATATTCCATGAAATTTGACACCAACATTAAATTTCCCTCCATGAGAGGAGAAGTTGCTGACCTCTGGGGGAAGGGTATGTTAGTACTGGTTAGAATACTGGCAACAACAAACTGAACAGTTGTTGAGAAACAACATTCAAGCCGACTCAGTAAACAAACAATAGTTGTGTCGTACTGATATTTGAGTATAGCTTGCCCACATTGACATGAGCCTGACCTATTGATTAGCATAATTTAACAGTCGATATATTGTCTACGTTTATAACACCAATTGTATGTTTTCATAATCGGGGAGTATCACGAAGACGCTGGACTTGTAATACAAACACAAATCTGAAATACCGGTATTGCACGATTTGCATGCGAAAATTGATATATTCAGCGCTCGAACCTTGTAATATATTCTTGCATAAAGGTCAGACTCAGGTAAAAATAGCCAAGCTATACATTGATATGATCTTACATAGAGGATAATTATAAGCCTGACAAACAGGATGGAGGAAGCTCTTAACTGATCAACAATAATTAGACTTAGTCAAATTGTTAGCCAGTCATTCAAGACCAGAGCAAATATAACCATTGCTATAATACTCATTAAAGATCGAGTTGATACAAAATTGATTGAGAATATTGCTCCATATAGTATATTGGTCATTGTTTGAGGCTCACATGTAAGACTGTCTTAGCCAACTGTGTTGCCTCTTTAAATAACGTCTTAATTATTATTATTAGTGTTTGTTAATTGTGATGATGTTCACAATGACTAACTAGCAGCAGCATCTGAGTCTGTTAACAACTTTTTTTAAGTAATTAAAAGCCTTTCAAATGTGCAGTTTAAACAATAAATATCCAAGTAGTCTGTGATCCCCCAAATGGAGCTAGAGCTCAATAAAATGCTGGCTCAACCTTTCTCTAGTCACCATAATTCCAGAGATACGTCAAATCAGGGCCGCCCCTGCGAAAAATGTTCCAGAACCTTGAGTAAGTTCTAGAACATTCAAGAACTTTCAAAGAACTTTAAGAACTGTTCTTGAACTAGTAACATCATTCTTGAACCACAGTTCCAGAACATTGTGAGTTCTTGAACTAGACCAACAGTTCTTGAACATTGGTTCTAGAATCTTAGATGCTCTTGAACTAGACCGACTGTTCTTGAACTATGGTTCTAGAACCCAAATGGTTCATGAACTGTTCCTGAACATGATTATGTGCACAATTATTGATGACATCACAGATTTTCAAAATGGCTGCCAGTATGACATGTGCTCAGATGTTTGAAACATTTAGTGGTTGTTTTCATCTAAATAAGCAATCTTATAACAGGTAAGTTGCATAGTTTAGCATGTTTAGTGTATAAGTATCTTGTGTGACTAATATCTTGCTCATAAGAATAGTGGTGCAAACTTAAAATATAGGAAAACAAATTAGTAAGTGGGTGGGGTATGTTTAAAATGAGGTTCCATGAATAATAGCTGAACTATTAAGCTAAGTTGACAGGCAAATTGATCATCCTTCAGCTATTTTCACTATTTGAAACCTCTGGGAACATGAACATAATATTATTCAATTCTACTTTGAAGCATCATGAGGCATTCATTATAAAGATAGTATATTTACTGTTCATACTTTCAACACATCTGTCTGTCTCAAGAACAGTTCTTGAAGACTTCGTGCCATAAGTGTTCAAGAACTGTTCTTGAAATAATCCTTGATTAAAACAGAATTGCTCTTAGCGGTAGTTGTAGAAAATGGAAATTTAAAGTTAATACATGGGAAATATGATACATTGACCGACTGTTTGTTTACATAAGTGATAAGAACTGATATTTGTACAGAAATATGACTGATAGAAAGTAGCTAAACCTGGTATTGTTTAAAACTTAATGAACATATTTAGTAGAGTCACTTTAAATTTTCTTGCAAGCATTTGTCATGTACTTGAACCAGTTTTCTGTCTCATATTTGTTCATTTCTTCACGTTTTTCAATTCAAACAGTAAATGCATACCACTATGCATGTTTTTGACTACAAAAAGTTCCTAAATTGTTGGTAGGAAACCATTTTGAACTTTTGTTGCTATGTATAGTAATGAACAGAAAAAAATAATTCTGGAACATGTTCTAGTAAAGTTCAAGAACAATGCCATCTTTTATTTGGTTTTAAAAGGATGTACATACATTTCTTTTCTTGAACTTAGTTCTGGAAATCTTGATTAAGAACAGCTATTTAATGTTCTTGACTGTTCTGGAACAAGTTCAAGAATTTAATCAAGAATCTCTAGAATGTGTTCTTGAACTTTTCTGGTACATGTTCCAGAATAATTTTTTCCTGTTCTTAAACAAGTTCTTGAACTGAGTTCTGGAAATCGTTATTCAAGAACGGCCATTTTCTGTTCTTGAATGTTCTGGAACAAGTTCAAGAATTTAATCAAGAATCTCTAGAATGTGTTCTTGAACTTTTCTGGTACATGTTCCAGAATAATTTTTTCCTGTTCTTGAACAAGTTCTTGAACTGAGTTCTGGAAATCGTTATTCAAGAATGGCCATTTTCTGTTCTTGAATGTTCTGGAACAAGTTCAAGAATTTAATCAAGAACAGTTCTTGAAGTTTTCGCAGGGGAGTTCTACAGAGGCATAATATTATGCCCAATCCTGAAAACAAAACGCTAGTCTGTTTCCAGTGCCATAAGCACACATGCCTACGCCTGAACTATGTTCTAAACATAGTTTATTGTGAAAATTAAGATTATGGAACTTCAAAAGACCAAAACTTCGTCAATTCTTGCAATTTTTTCACCAAATAATCTTTTCTTGTGTTCAGAAAAGATCATTCTTCCTTATGCAGCCATTCGGGAATTTTAAGACCCCTGTCAAATATTCAGATTACGGACTAACTGTTTCATACAACAATGCAGACACCATTTGAAAACAAATTTATATTGGTAAAGTACATGTCACCAGCGAGGGTCTTGCTAAAACTACACCATGCCCAAGAGAGATGAAATTATTCTAATTTTCCCAAGGAAGTTGTAGGCAAAGCTAATATTACAGACGACAAGTAAAATTTGCCTAAATAGATTTACTTTAAACCAACTCAAAATCCACACTACACATGACCTCTGGCCATCCTTAAGTTCAATCATTTAAGGCATAACATAGAGTCACAGACAGAACATTTAAGCATCACAAATGGACAAATGGAATAGCAAAACAGGAGTTGACTGAATTTAATCAAAGTACTGAAAGTACTGACAGGCTGGCGAACTGCTAAGGAACAATAGCTTTTCAAGTAATATAACATCAAGTGGTTTTCTAAGTCGAAAGAGAGGTAAGTGCTGGACTTAACAAAAAAAATAAAAAAATTTAAAAATATAAAAAATTTGGAGCGGCCGTGATTCGACCGCTGGACCTTAGCATCAGAAAATTAAAAAGCGAGTTGCTCAACCACTCGACAACCACTCGACCACGATCTCGTTGAAGAATGTTGACCTAAATAATTTATCATAATAAAATCATTGTTGCGCGCGCTATATCGCGTTAGTATATAACACATAGTAATAATTATCAACGCATTTAAACACCTATTCTTTTAATTTCATACAATTTCCATCCATTACAAGAAGAAACTAATATATTACAATCGAACAGAATAAATGAAACAAGGAAAGTTGAATGTTCTTATCTTGCAAATCTGACTAACGAGGAGGAACTATTTGCATCGAGTGTATAGATTCTGTGTTGTCAGTTTTGGGAGTAAATTCATCTTAGTGGATTTCATTTTTTAGGATTGTAATAGTCTGGCGCGAAATCGCCAGCCTAAAAACTGAATGACTTCTAGGTGAGAGTTGGTCTCTTTATAATGCAGTGATATATACTGTTATTCCTGTGAAAAAAGTTCTAATGTTTTCGAACTGTTCAAGAAATGTTCTAGAGCATTAAGGACAGTTATTGTTTCATTCTTGAACAACTTTTGGTGGCTGTTAAAGAACTGTTACACATGAACAGTGCATAAACACAGTCACAGCTCTACAGCAATTCTTGAAAAAATTTCAACAGAAAAAGAACTTTTCTTGAACTCATATTGCTAGAAATATATATAACACAGGGGTAGTGAGATGATAGTATATGATAATGTACAACTGAAGTGTACAGAAAACTCAATGCCACACAGTAACAACGGCAGCGCCTTAGCCACCCTCACAGGAATCAGACATAGAATAAACCAGCTATATCTCCCAAAAATGGATGTTTCAAGCAAGCCTATATACTCAACTTGCAATGTATGTTACACTGTAGACTTTGAATTTCATGTATAAATAGCCATTTTAAAAAGGGAGGTAATTATATTACGTTGAACTGTAGATGTTACTGTGACAGCAGGGTGTGAGTCAGGTAAGAATGGGCGGAGTTTGCTACAGTAGCTCAGCAATGAAGTACCTCTATATGACTAGTGCATCAATCAGACATCAGGCATATACTATAATAACTGGCTTTCATCTGTAATATAATAGATCATCAACATGCTATGATACTATTTGTGTGAACTATAAAGTCAAGATAATTGTACCAAATTAAAGTGTAAAGAAATACCTATCTCTGTTATAGATGTAATTGATTGACTTTCAGAAGAAAACTGCAGAGAGGCAAGACATTAAAATAAATATTCTCCCAAGAGGGGTACTTGAGAATTCCACCTTGTAAGTTAAGTATGCTTATCTGAATGATTTAATGTTGGCGGAGTCAAACAGAACTAGTAACTGTTCATTATGGAGATGTTGAGCCATGGTGTATAATGGATACATCAGGAAGAAAACTTGATGAGAACTATGGATTGTGTAATATTGTGTGGTGGGGTAATTATTGTATAATTGTGTGGTGGTGGGATAACAGTGGTATAATTGTATGGTGGTGGGCCACCAATGATATAATTGTGTGATGGATGGGTCAAAATGGTATAATTGTGTGGTGGATGGGTCACAATGGTATAATTGTGTGGTGGATGGGTCAAAATGGTATAATTGTGTGGTGGATGGGTCACAGTGGTATAATTGTGTGGTGGATGGGTCACAATGGTATAATTGTGTGGTTGATGGGTCAAAATTGTATAATTGTGTGGTGGATGGGTCACAATGGTATAATTGTGTGGTGGGGTAA
Organism: Spisula subtruncata; assembly: GCA_963678985.1. Lineage (NCBI taxonomy): Eukaryota > Metazoa > Mollusca > Bivalvia > Venerida > Mactridae > Spisula > Spisula subtruncata. The sequence goes on from OY787660.1 coordinate 63,268,873, forward strand.
CAGTGGTATAATTGTGTGGTGGATGGGTCACAATGGTATAATTGTGTGGTGGGGTAACAGTGATATAATTGTGTGGTGGGGTAACAATGGTATAATTGTGTGGTGGTGGGGTAACAATGGTATAATTGTGTGGTGGTGGGGTAACAATGGTATAATTGTGTGGTGGATGGGTCACAATGGTATAATTGTGTGGTGGGGTAACAGTGATATAATTGTGTGGTGGGGTAACAATGGTAGAATTGTGTGGTGGTGGGATAACAATGGTATAATTGTGTGGTGGGGTAACAATTGTATAATTGTGTGGTGGGGTAACAATGGTATAATTGTGTGGTGGTGGGGTAACACATGGTATAATTGTGTGGTGATGGGGTAACAATGGTATAATTGTGTGGTGGTGGGATAACTGTGGTATAATTGTGTGGTGGTGTGGCAACAATGGTGTAATTGTGTGGTGGGGTAACACATGGTGTAATTATGTGGTGGTGGGATAACTGTGGTATAATTGTGTGGTGGTGGGATAACTGTGGTATAATTGTGTGGTGGTGGGATAACTGTGGTATAATTGTGTGGTGGTGGGATAACTGTGGTATAATTGTGTGGTGGTGGGATAACTGTGGTATAATTGTGTGGTGGTGGGGTAACTGTGGTATAATTGTGTGGTGGTGGGATAACACATGGTATAATTGTGTGGTGGTGGGGTAACTGTGGTATAATTGTGTGGTGGTGGGATAACACATGGTATAATTGTGTGGTGGTGGGGTAACTGTGGTATAATTGTGTGGTGGTGGGATAACACATGGTATAATTGTGTGGTGGTGGGGTAACTGTGGTATAATTGTGTGGCGGTGGGGTAACACATGGTATAATTGTGTGGTGGTGGGATAATTGTGGTATAATTGTGTGGTGGTGGGATAACAATAGTATAATTGTGTGGTGGTGGGGTAACAATGGTATAATTGTGTGGTGGTGGGGTAACAATGGTATAATTGTGTGGTGGTGGGGTAACAATGGTAAAATTGTGTGGTGGTGGGGTAACAATGGTATAATTGTGTGGTGATGGGGTAACAATGGTATAATTGTGTGGTTGGGGGTAACAATGGTATACTTATGTGGTGGGGGGTAACAATGGTATAATTGTGTGGTGGGGTAACAATGGTATAATTGTGTGGTGATGGGGTAACAATGGTATAATTGTGTGGTGGTGGGGTAACAATGGTATAATTGTGTGGTGGGGTAACAATGGTATAATTGTGTGGTGGTGGGGTAACAATGGTATAATTGTGTGGTGGTGGGGTAACAATGGTAAAATTGTGTGGTGGTGGGGTAACAATGGTATAATTGTGTGGTGATGGGGTAACAATGGTATAATTGTGTGGTTGGGGGTAACAATGGTATACTTATGTGGTGGGGGGTAACAATGGTATAATTGTGTGGTGGGGTAACAATGGTATAATTGTGTGGTGATGGGGTAACAATGGTATAATTGTGTGGTGGTGGGGTAACAATGGTATAATTGTGTGGTGGGGTAACAATGGTATAATTGTGTGGTGGTGGGGTAACAATGGTATAATTGTGTGGTGATGGGGTAACAATGGTATAATTGTGTGGTGATGGGGTAACAATGGTATAAATATGTGGTGGGGGGGGTAACAATGGTATAATTGTGTGATGGGGTAACAATGGTATAATTGTGTGGTGGTGGGGTAACAATGGTATAATTATGTGGTAGGGTAACAATGGTATAATTGTGTGGTGGTGGGGTAACAATGGTATAATTGTGTGGTGGGGTAACTATGGTATAATTGTGTGGTGGTGGGGTAACAACAATGGTATAATTGTGTGGTGGTGGGGTTACAATGGTATAATTGTTTGGTGGTGGGGTAACAATGGTATAATTATGTGGTGGTGGTGTAACAATGGTATAATTGTGTGGTGGTGGGGTAACAATGGTATAATTGTGTGGTGGGTGGGTAACAATGGTATAATTGTGAGGTGGTGGGGTAACAATGGTATAATTGTGTGGTGGGGTAATAATGGTATAATTGTGTGGTGGGGTAACAATGGTATAATTGTGTGGTGGGGTAATAATGGTATAATTGTGTGGTGGTGTAACAATGGTATAATTGTGTGGTGGGGTAACAATGGTATAATTGTGTGGTGGTGGGGTAACAATGGTATAATTGTGTGGAGGGGTAACAATGGTATAATTGTGTGGTGGGGTAACTATGGTATAATTGTGTGGTGGGGTAACTATGGTATAATTGTGTGGTGGGGGTAACAATGGTATAATTGTGTGGTGGTGGGGTAACAATGGTGTAATTATGTGGTGGTGGGGTAACAATGGTATAATTGTGTGGTGGGGTAACAATGGTATAATTGTGTGGTGGTGGGGTAACAATGGTATAATTGTGTGGTGGGGTAACACATGGTATAATTATGTGGTGGGGTAACAATGGTGTAATTATGTGGTGGTGGGGTAACAATGGTATAATTGTGTGGTGGGGTAACAATGGTATAATTGTGTGGTGGGGTAACAATGGTATAATTGTGTGGTGGTGGGGTAACAATGGTATAATTGTGTGGTGGTGGTGTAACAATGGTATAATTGTGTGGTGGTGGGGTAACAATGGTATAATTGTGTGGTGGTGGGGTAACAATTGTATAATTGTGTGGTGGGGTAACAATGGTGTAATTGTGTGGTGGTGGGGTAACAATGGTATAATTGTGTGGTGGTGGGGTAACAATGGTATAATTGTGTGGTGGTGGGGTAACAATGGTATAATTGTTTGGTGGTGGGGTAACAATGGTATAATTGTGTGGTGGTGGGGTAACAATGGTATAATTGTGTGGTGGTGGGGTAACAATGGTATAATTGTGTGGTGGTGGGGTAACAATGGTATAATTGTGTGGTGGGGTAATAATGGTATAATTGTGTGGTGGTGGGTAACACATGGTATAATTGTGTGGTGGGGTAACAATGGTATAATTGTGTGGTGGTGGGGTTACAATGGTATTATTGTGTGGTGGTGGGATAACAATGGTATAATTGTGTGGTGGTGGGGTAACAATGGTATAATTGTGTGGTGGTGGGGTTACAATGGTATAATTGTGTGGTGGTGGGGTAACAATTGTATAATTGTGTGGTGGGGTAACAATGGTGTAATTGTGTGGTGGTGGGGTAACAATGGTATAATTGTGTGGTGGTGGGGTAACAATGGTATAATTGTGTGGTGGTGGGGTAACAATGGTATAATTGTGTGGTGGTGGGGTAACAATGGTATAATTGTGTGGTGGTGGGGTAACAATGGTATAATTGTGTGGTGGGGTAATAATGGTATAATTGTGTGGTGGTGGGTAACACATGGTATAATTGTGTGGTGGGGTAACAATGGTATAATTGTGTGGTGGTGGGGTTACAATGGTATTATTGTGTGGTGGTGGGATAACAATGGTATAATTGTGTGGTGGTGGGGTAACAATGGTATAATTGTGTGGTGGTGGGGTTACAATGGTATAATCGTGTGGTGGTGGGGTAACAATTGTATAATTGTGTGGTGGGGTAACAATGGTGTAATTGTGTGGTGGTGGGGTAACAATGGTATAATTGTGTGGTGGTGGGGTAACAATGGTATAATTGTGTGGTGGTGGGGTAACAATGGTATAATTGTGTGGTGGTGGGGTAACAATGGTATAATTGTTTGGTGGTGGGGTAACAATGGTATAATTGTGTGGTGGTGGGGTAACAATGGTATAATTGTGTGGTGGTGGGGTAACAATGGTATAATTGTGTGGTGGTGGGGTAACAATGGTATAATTGTGTGGTGGGGTAACAATGGTATAATTGTGTGGTGGTGGGGTAACAATGGTATAATTGTGTGGTGGTGGTGTAACAATGGTATAATTGTGTGGTGGTGGGGTAACAATGGTATAATTGTGTGGTGGGGTAACAATGGTATAATTGTGTGGTGGTGGGGTAACAATGGTATAATTGTGTGGTGGTGGGGTAACAATGGTATAATTGTGTGGTGGGGTAATAATGGTATAATTGTGTGGTGGGGTAACAATGGTATAATTGTGTGGTGGTGGGGTTACAATGGTATTATTGTGTGGTGGTGGGATAACAATGGTATAATTGTGTGGTGGTGGGGTAACAATGGTATAATTGTGTGGTGGTGGGGTTACAATGGTATTATTGTGTGGTGGTGGGGTAACAATGGTATAATTGTGCGATGGTGGGGTAACAATGGTATTATTGTGTGGTGGTGGGGTAACAAGGGTATAATTGTGTGGTGGGGTAACAATGGTATAATTGTGTGGTGGGGTAACAATGGTATAATTATGTGGTAGGGTAATAATGGTATAATTGTGTGGTGGTGGGGTAACAATGGTATAATTGTGTGGTGGTGGGGTAACAATGGTATAATTGTGTGGTTGTGGGGTGGTAACAATGGTATTATTGTGTGGTGGTGGGGTAACAAGGGTATAATTGTGTGGTGGGGTAACAATGGTATAATTGTGTGGTGGGGTAACAATGGTATAATTGTGTGGTGGGGTAACAAGGGTATAATTGTGTGGTGGGTGGGTAACAATGGTACAATTATGTGGTGGTGGGGTAACAATGGTATATATGTGTGGTGGTTTGGGTAACAATGGTATAATTATGTGGTAATGGGTATCACATGGTATAATTGTGTGGTGGGGTAACAAGTAGGGCTGTAACGGTACGCTCACCTCACGATATGATACGTACCGTCAATTTTTCTTACGGTTCAGTATATTTCGGTATGATACAATATTCTATAACTGCAGCTTAAAAACTACAATATTTTAGTGCCAATGAATCTGTTGATTCTATAACAGCAATTATAATGTTGCTATCCACCATTTTAAATGAATTTCAACAATATGAGGCATATATTAATTTGCTGAGCTTTATACAGTCCGGTAGGACTCCTGCTCTTTAATTGGAAGAAGAAGAAGAATACAATAAAAAGGAGTGAAGCATGGTAATTTTACATAATCAGAGGACTATCAGACATTTTTTTATCTCTGAATATTATTTAGCTCATGAAAAAGCTTATACCGAACCGTACCGAAATTCACAACTCTTGTATCGTGAACCGTGTTGAACTGAAGTACGCGGTCTTTCGTGTACCGCGGTATACCGTTACAGCCCTAGTAACAAGGGTATAATTGTGTGGTGAGGTAACAATGGTATAATTGTGTGGTGGTGGGGTAACAATGGTATAATTGTGTGGTGGGGTCACACATGGTATAATTGTGTGGTGGTGGGGTAACAATGGTATAATTGTGTGGTGGTGGGGTAACAATGGTATAATTGTGTGGTGGTGGGGTAACAATGGTATAATTGCGTGGTGGGGTAACAATGGTATAATTGTGTGGTGGGGTAACAATGGTATAATTGCGTGGTGGGGTAACAATGGTATAATTGTGTGGTGGGGTAACAATGGTATAATTGTGTGGTGGGGTAACAATGGTATAATTGCGTGGTGGGGTAACAATTGTATAATTGTGTGGTGGTGGGGTAACAATGGTATAATTGTGTGGTGGTGGGGTAACAATGGTATAATTGTGTGGTGGGGTAACAATGGTATAATTGCGTGGTGGGGTAACAATGGTATAATTGTGTGGTGGGGTAACAATGGTATAATTGTGTGGTGGGGTAACAATGGTATAATTGTGTGGTGGGGTAACAATGGTATAATTGTGTGGTGGTGGGGTAACAATGGTATAATTGTGTGGTGGGGTAACAATGGTATAATTGTGTGGTGGTGGGGTAACAATGGTATAATTGTGTGGTGGTGGGGTAACAATGGTATAATTGTGTGGTGGTGGGGTAACAATGGTATAATTGTGTGGTGGTGGGGTAACAATGGTATAATTGTGTGGTGGTGAGGTAACAATGGTATAATTGTGTGGTGGTTCAAGGTAACAATTGTATAATTGTGTGGTGGTGGGGTAACAATGGTATAATCGTGTGGTGATGGGGTAACAATGGTATAATTGTGTGGTGAGGTAACAATGGTATAATTGTGTGGTGGTTCAAGGTAACAATTGTATAATTGTGTGGTGGGGTAACAATGGTATTATTGTGTGGTGGTGGGGTAACAAGGGTATAATTGTGTGGTGGGGTAACAATGGTATAATTGTGTGGTGGGGTAACAATGGTATAATTGTGTGGTGGGGTAACTATGGTATAATGGTGTGTTGTGTAACAAATTGTATAATTGTTTGGTGGGGTAACACATGGTATAATTGTGTGTTGGCCATCAATGGTTTTGTCTGACAACTCAAAATTCTCAACAAGCCTGCTATCCTTACAATTATTTATCACTATAATGATTGAGAAATATGCTAATTTTACAAGTTCAAACTAATCTTTTGTTTAACTGGGTTAGCTCTGTGCCTGTTAACGTTTTGTCCAGCCCCTTAACTTAAAGGGCACCGACCAGCACCATCGTCATAACTGTTATTTCTAATTATCATCATGAAACCTACTGAGCTGTATAGAGCAACCTATTATCACAGACAGGACTGCAGAGAGTATTGAGAGACAAGTATTGTTACAGGCAATGCATTCCTCTACAAGATAAATCCCAGGAAATTACATTTGTTGCAAGGGTTAATTAAAGACTGTGAGGCATACAGTGAATGTCATACAGTCTGAAATATCATACTGATTCCATCTCCACAATCTCTCCACTTCTCTCCACAACTCAAACTGAGATCTACTAGAAAATCTGCATTCATCATATATTAGGGTTAATGATTCATGCAAGACTGTAGTAACTGCATGCTTAAATCAAGGGTAACATTGCCCGCCAGACTATAGCAACTGCATGCTTAATATCAAGGGTAACATTGTGGAAGCAACTTTCCCCCTACATTTTTTGTGTGAAATTGACAGTAAAATCCCCATAAATAATCACCCCCTCCATTGTGAGGTGTTTAAATCCATAAGTTGATCCCTAGTGACAAAATTGCCTTTATATAATATACTATATTTGTTTAATATATTTACATTATTTATATTAAGGTTGTGATCAGCATGATGTAGAGTATCAATGTTAAAACAAACACCCTCATTCATACATCTGATAGAGATTATAATCTACTACAATAATCTCACAGAATTCTTCCAGCAGATAACCTCCTAGTATAAATATTTTAATTCCTCATAGCTAATATCATATTCAATGAAGTTATTGCCAAGCAAACCACAGGGTGGGTTTTTGATATCATTGTGCACAATTGAATCCAAAAAATGCTGACTTGCTCAAGGACAACATTTCTAGACTTATAACGATAGCCAACAGCTATTAACTGCTAGACAGAAAACTACAGACTGTAAAAATGGGGATCGGAAGCAGATACAATAAAAATAGCAGACACAATTCTCACATCAATAAACTTTAATCAGCTTATAAACCTCTCGTGAAATCAGCAAATATAATAAAAGAAAAACACAGATAACATGAATTGTAGTATTTTAGTTATGAGTTCGGGATGCATTAGAACATGTTTCAGCGTTTACTATGCATTATTATACTGTAAACCAATTTATTTTCGCAAATACAAATTGGCGTATTCGCGACTACAAATTTTGGCATTTTCAAGTCACCAGCGATTTTTATGTTAATCATCACAGTTTTGAACACAGTCACTTTCAAGGCTACTTAATTCCATGAATTTCTACCACTTGCAAACTCTTCAAAATTAAATAACTCCAAATAATTTCTTGGTTCACAGTATACAGTTTCTCTCGGCTCATGTTAAACCCATCAAACTCTCATGGAATCAGATTATTTATGACAGTATATCATCTGCTGAATACAGGTATACAATTTTATAAGTTGCCTGTCAGACAAAAAGATAAACATGTTTACATCAAGTTTTGATAATGTTGGTATTTTATGAGGAATGTAAAATATATTTCTATCAAAAACTTTGAAATACTGTAGAATTATTAAAGTTTGATGGGACAAAAGTTTGTGGTTTTGGTAAATAAGGCCATTTTGATTAGGCCATTTCGATTAGACGCTAATTCATGGATTTAGCATAAATTTCAGGTACTAGTAATAAATACAAGGGTCAAAATTATTGTTTGATGGGATTTGATTTCGAGGTTGAAGGTGAACCAAGAAATCCTTGAAATTTAATTCCCCACGAAAATTAATGATTTTACAGTACAATGCAGCAGCCACTCATTCCCATTCTCACTGATCATCGAATTTTATTTTATGCAAAATACAAGTACTGGTAAACATTAGCAAACTGGGTAATTAAAGGTTTCATGCCATAAAGAATGTAAACAAGCAGATCAGTAACAAAATAGGCCATGAAAAGAGTTCAAACCTTAAGTAAATAAATATGATACCACCTTAATAGATAGTATCAAAGCTGATATTTACCAGGTTTAGAATCCTTGAACACTTAGAATAGAGCAAATTGTTATATGACTTATTATCATATACTGTAAAATCACTAATTTTCATGGGAATTAAATTTCGTGGAATTTGTGTTCACCATCTTCCACAAAATCAAATCCCATCGAACAATAATTTTGACCCATGTATTTATTACCTGAATTGCAAAATCCATGATTTAACGTCCCATTAAAATGGTATTTTTTTTACCACAAAACTTTGTCCCATCGAAATTAATCATTTTACAGTAGGTAGATAAAATATTGACCAATATACCCAGAAGGAGCTAGCTGCACTGAAATAACCCTTAAATGGCCTCATTAAGGTAACCTCTAGGGGTCAACAGGTGAGTACAGATCAATTAAAGCTTTCAACAAGAAATTTGTGTCATTCCTATACAACTGGGTGCATAAAGTTCATGATATAGCCATACCAGATTACACTGAGACTCCTTGCATAATTCGTAAACGTCTGGAGTATATGGTAAATTAACCCTACAAATCGAATACAACCGAGCATGGTCGGACCAGCTTTATGGACTTTGATGAGTGCAAATTAAATCTGGGTCCGAAATTACAACCAATACTTACACTCTGCACTCAGCACTCAAATATTGAAATTCCTTCTTTAGAGGTTCAAACCGACATTTTTTGAGAACGACAAGTTGAAGTTGTGTTTAATATGTGCTAAATATTATCATTTGCTTATTTCCAATTGAAATTAAGTGTATTTGTAAGCTATATGTGTAATTTATCAACCTGAGTGCAGAGTGTGGTACTCAGATTCAACTATTACATTTTTATCTCATTAAGAGTGATTATTCTAGAGTAACATAGATGGCAGATAACTCCCTACATATCATTTAATTTCAATGGGATAAAAATTTGTGGTTTTTGGTGAAAGGGACCATTCGTGAGGACATAATTTCAAGGATATCTTCTCCACTTTTATCATATTCATAGGGATTTTTATTTTTGTGGTTGATGTCACCCACAAAATCCCCAAAATTAAACCCCCAACAAATATTAATAAGTTTACAATTACACAATACAGAGTCAAGGTTATATATTACCCAAGCAGTGTGAAGTGTTGAAGAAACTGGTTGATTATTGTAAAGGTAAAATATCGCCAACATGAAATCAAAGATTACTTATTTCCCAAGTTTGAGGTCATTTGCTGCTCTGGCAGGAACAAACCAAAGGACCATTTACAAGTAAGTTGAAGTCTATCTCAGTAAGTGGGTAAAGAACAACCATGGGACAAACCAAATACTGAAAAATCATTAATTTTTTGTGGGGGATTAAAATTTGTGGATTGTGTGGTTCACAAATTTTAACCACAAAGGACATATCCTTTTGAACACTTACTTTGACCCATATGTTTATAACTTACATTTTACCAAAATTCATGAATTTACATCCCATCGAAATGGTATTTTTTACCAAAACCATGAAATTTCATCCCATCAAAATTAAATGATTTTACAGTTACCATTCACTTACAACTGTCTGAGTCGATAGCAAGCAAACTTACAAAGTAAAGCAGCTTATCAGAAATGTAGCCAGATTCAAATTGTGGCCATTCAACACACAAATAGTGGAAATTTTAAAAACAACTTTTCAAACAAGGAGCATAACTCAGCTTACTTCTGAAACTTGGAGTCAGAAAAGTCAACTTAACATGTTTATAAACATGCTTGTAAAGTTTTCATGACTACAGCTTTAATACTTCGCAGAGATATGAGCAAAAAGAAATGTGTACACCTAAGCATGGATATAGCTTTAAACAAGCACCCAACTTGCAAATTAAGACAGAACCTCATTAAACATGCACACGAAGTAATAAAAGCAAAGGTCAACACGTTATTGAAAGAGCTAAATTGCTAGCAGTACATGAGTTATCACAAGGTAGTTCCTGGAATAACAGACAATGTGCCCATCATTTTCACCATTAATTTAAAGAGTTAAGTCGAGAGCAGACTATTTTCACATGTGACTCAATATGGTATAAAAGTGGATAATATTGATTCTTACTAGAGCATCATTGGCTAAATCTGCCTTTTACTTGGCTACAGTGTGAAGAAATAGCAGGAAACATTCAACGGTGCTAAGCTTCGCCTTACAGGAAACCAACTATTCACAGACTAAAATCCATCAATTACCCTCCACATAAATAATGGACTTCATCCACTTACAGTTTCTGTAATATGTGAAACTTATTGTAACTATTGGAGACAAACCGAGTATCAGTAAATGTAATAGCAGCTAAGTCTTGTACAACAAAATAAATAAATGACAAAGACATGGACATTCCATGAACACCAGATTTTAATGTCAGCCAAGCATATTGTTTTCGTTTTGTAACACTGAGCCTTGACTCAACTCGCACCATATTCAATCCCAAGCTGTATTTACCCCATCTATCCTCACATCAACTTAAATATCTTATTCCAAGAAGGTACGTTATTGGTTGGATTCTTTTTTTCACATTTAGTATGGCAACTTGACCCCCATTGGCCCAACTTTCAATCCCTGACCCCCATTGGCCCAACTTTCAATCCCTGACCCCCATTGGCCCAACTTTCAATCCCTGACCCCCATTGGCCCAACTTTCAATCCCTGACCCCCATTGGCCCAACTTTCAATCACTGACCCCCATTGGCCCAACTTTCAATCCCTGACCCCCATTGGCCAAACTTTCAATCCCAAGTGTAGTCTTCAACCCACTTTAAGTCCCATTCAGCAGAATTTTTAAAACAAACTACCTTAACACAGCAATCAGAAAGTTGGGTCACTGTGGTATAAGGCCCAACTCAGAAATATACAAAGTTCATTATGGCTGTGTTTAGCACACATACCTACATCAAACATCTTTATTCAGGAGATGAAGTCTATATTAATTCTTGGTATTTTCATGGTGCAGTGCCTCAAGATTTCCAGACTATTCCATACTTGCATGACTAATCTGGCTACCCCACTAGATAATATATTTATCAATCAAATATTATAACCTTTTCTTCAATTTTAGCCAGATATTATTCTCTTGTTTATTATTGAAGTGCTTTATATAATGCTTCAAAACAATGAACAAAGTTAATAGTCTTAATTTTCATGTTTAGCTTATTCACTTTAGAAAATTGTGAGATTTGGAGGTAATTCAAAGCCTTTGTATGTGAATACCATCCCTTAGTATTAGATCTCCTTTACCACTTTGTACATTTAAAGTTCTTCTACTCAATGAAGGTGTTTGTAAGATAATCTTTGTGTTATAACAAGATAGTAAAACTGTTTAATAAATGAAAACTTAAGCTTTTGCAAACAGGACTGAAGGCTAATAACAATGACCCATGGCATCTGAAAAATACCAGGCAGAGCAGTCAGGACCAGTATATATAAAGCATCTTTGTGGAAAACGTAAATATTTTGACTTAAGTTCAAAATTTGTGTTTCAAATATTTCCAGAAAATTGGAAAATGATCCATGTTTGCAATTTTAATGACAATAATAACTATCTGCACAATGCTTAAATATATTGTACACAGTTAATAATATTGGTTGTCTTGTTTAACTGAGATACCCAAGTAAATTTCAATATTTTAAGGAAAAAATAAGTTTTTAACTAAGATGCTTTATAAATACTGGCCTTGCTCTTCAATTAAATCTGTGACAACACTTTGTTCTTAAAGCACTCCATCTCTGTACGAGAGTAAATTGAGTGTTATAATTCTACTGTATGCAAGATGAGAAATTTACAAGTCTGTTGATGTCAGATCTTGTGCCTTTATTTGTATATATTGATTATCACTTGCTTGCAAGTCTGATATGTTTCTGAAATAAATATAGTCACCCGGGAGTTAGGTCCTCCGTGAATGGAGAATACAACATTGACACTACAATGTCGCTTATATAGTCACCCGGGAGTTAGGTACAATGCCACATAATGTCGTACAATGCTGCACAATGTTGTACAATGCCGTACAATGCTGCACAATGTTGTACAATGTTGTACAATGTCGCTTACCTTGCATCTGCTTCACTATAAAATTCTCTGGCTACAATATCTTCAAATAATTCACCACCAGTTACTCTGAAAATATATAAAGACATTGTTCTGAATGAGATATATTTGAGTAAAACATTGAATGAGATATATTTGAGTAAAACATTGTTCAGAATGAGATATATTTGAGTAAAACATTGATCAGAATGAGATATATTTGAGTAAAACTTTGTTCTGAATGAGATATATTTGAGTAAAACATTGATCAGAATGAGATATATTTGAGTAAAACATTGATCAGAATGAGATATATTTGAGTAAAACTTTTAATGAGATATATTTGAGTAAAACATTGAATGAGATATATTTGAGTAAAATATTGAATGAGATATATTTGAGTAAAACATTGTTCTGAATGAGATATATTTGAGTAAAACATTGTTCTGAATGAGATATATTTGAGTAAAACATTGTTCTGAAGGAGATATATTTGAGTAAAACATTGATCAGAATGAGATTTATTTGAGTAAAACTTTGAATGAGATATATTTGAGTAAAACATTGATCAGAATGAGATATATTTGAGTAAAACTTTGTTCAGAATGAGATATATTTGAGTAAAACATTGATCAGAATGAGATATATTTGAGTAAAACTTTGTTCAGAATGAGATATATTTGAGTAAAACATTGATCAGAATGAGATATATTTGAGTAAAACATTGTTCTGAATGAGATATATTTGAGTAAAACATTGTTCTGAATGAGATATATTTGAGTAAAACATTGATCAGAATGAGATATATTTGAGTAAAACATTGATCAGAATGAGATATATTTGAGTAAAACTTTGTTCTGAATGAAATATGTCACTATAAAGTATTGTCATGAACATGATGCTGTGGTCTAGTGTAAAACATAGCTTAGAATGAGATATGCTCCAGTAACCCCTTCTGCAAAATGAGATGTGGAATTAGGTCATCCTGCATTTTTTCAGTGGGGACTTGGACTTTTAACTGTTTCTTTGGCTTATGTGTGTGGGCATTACTTAGTGTGGTAGTGTTGTGGTGTTTATAATTGCTGTGCTCAGCTGGTTAGGTTGAGTGCTGCCTTCACTGTCCAATTTCCTCATACCTGTTTTGTTATGGAAGTCCTTGTTCTAAACAAGGCAAGTTCTAGTAAACCCATTGTTCAAGGTATGAGTGAAGTTTTAGTACCTACTTGTAGTGAATGAAACCAAAGGTAACTGTATCATTGATAAAGACAATTTGAAAACAAAACAATTTTTTGGTAAAATTCATATTTTTCTACATAATTTTTTTTTTCGTATTCAGCGATACGGTTACCTGTGAATGAGACTAGTTCTAGTAAACAAAAAATGTTTTATTAAGTTCCATACAATAGACAGACAGGTTCAGTAACTGTACACTATGTATGCATGATATATATGGCTTGTTTTGATGAGATAACTGGATATCTCAGCTAGCATGCACAAGTCTGTGCATTCCTTGCAGAGGGATATGTTCATTCCAATAAGAGTCTTCCATGTAGTCTCAATGTATTGCATTTTTTATCGGCCAATTAATTCATAACAAATAAGTCTGGAATACAGTCTCAGAAAGGTCACCAGGCTCACAAACAAAGTAAAGGGTGAACTAGAGACAGAAAATTTGTGTGATACAAGCATGAAACACTAGTTCTTTCCAAACAGACTTCTTGGTTCTTCCAGGTTCTTATCGTTTCTCAGGTGTATAGGTCTGGGTTTTCAACCAGTTAATTAGTCTACTTAAAAGTGATTCTGAAATTTCCACTGCCCTGGCCGAGATTAAACCAGGGAGCTCCAGATTGGTAGTTGAGAGCACTAACCACTTGTCCACAGTTCCACTAGGTGGTTGTTAAATAGTGCCCGGCCGAGATACAAACCAGGGAGCTTCAGATTGGTAGTTGAGAGCACTAACCACTTAGCCACTACGTGTTTGTTAAATTGAGGTACCTTGATTAACACTGGTTTGACTATATAGATGTTGTTACAGGGAAACGTGAAGAGAATCAGGAAAGCACTTAGTTCCTGTATATTTGAGTCAGACAGAGGAAACCTAGTCCTATATTGATTATCTGCGCTGCTTAATTTCATGTCCATAATGCTGAATATGTCACAGAAAATTTGTCTACTGGCTGGCATCTGTTATCGTCTTCCTTATACCAGTAGTTATTCACGATCATTATTACCTATAAATGTCTGAGAGCTAAGGCAACAAAACACATTTAAGTCATTAAAAATACTGCTGAACACCCATAAAATGATCATACGGGGACGACTGTAAAATCTCTGCCTGTGACACTACATCAACTACATCAGTACTAAATCAACTTCATAGAAGGGTATAGCAATAAGTTGTCTCTCCATTGCTTAATGAACTTTAAGTTATGTTTCTGTAGAATGCTTTTAGGTCATACCTTGTACGTCCCATTAGCTAGCCTGACCTCGCCAAATAGAACAAATGTGTCCATGTAAAAGTCCGCCTAGGATAACGAGACAAGCGGGAAAATATAGAACAGGCTACATAGGTAGAGAAATCAAGCGTGCACGATTTATCAGTGTTACTTTAGCATACAATTGACCATCAGTGCTTATTTAAGTAATCAAATTTGCCACAGTAGACCAATCTGGTCAATGTTTGTGAACATCACATTATCCTGGGCAGACCATTTTTCAGATGGTCAGAGATTTTTTTCATCCCAAGCTTAGCCTGTTTAGCCAGTCAGCTTTCTGCTGAAATAGGGCTGAAATATGGCATCTGCAATCATATGATGCAGGAACAGTTGATCTGCAATGTCATGTTAGCTTACACGACAGCGTGAGTAAAAACAAGTTTAAACAAATGTTGCCAAGAAAGGATCGTTAAGAAACTACTAAAACAGACATAAAACATTAGAACTACTCATTAAAACCTTGACTTAGCTCAGCCTATTCTATTTGTATTTCAAGAAGTTATGTTTGATCTACCATAAAATGTGTCCAAGTATAATACTGCTATAAAGCCCACACTATAAATTGTGAATATCTTGAATGACATGCCATTCCATAACCTTAAACTCATTATTTATTATACCTGCCATTAGGCCATTCTTACTGAACTGTTTGTTTACCGTGATGGAAAAAGTGTCGATTCTGTACTCTGGATTTTAATTGTTTTCCATATTAATTATCCCATTAGTTACAGTACATGAGTACGGAGACAACAAATGTGGAATTTTCACAAAATCAGGTTATCAAGGGACACAACTCTGCTGATACAACGAGCATAGCTAAGATAAGATTGGTACGTTAAATTGTTGACACCCACCACCCACCCACCTAGTTCTGCCTGATGAATTCACTTAACAATCTAGTTAACCTTTTAAGTATTTAGACCGACTTGACCTTTATATGTACAGTAGATAACTAAATTGACAACAGCAAACAAGTAGTATGTTCAGAATTGCGCTTGTAAGTCAAGATGGATAAGAAATATTTATAATTTTTAATATTTATAGAATAATTCAATTCAATCACAGTGTATTTACTTAATACACCCATGTTAAATCTGACAATTTAACTTGTAACTCATTCACTATAAAATTTCATTCATTGTAGGATGATTAACGTTTTAAATATGAGAGTGGGTGTATATCATGTATACATGAGACTCACCGACTTATCTTTAACAGCCTACTCACTACCCTACATTTATAACTAAACTTAAAAGCCTTTCTTAGGGTGTAAAACTGCCCTGTCAATCAGCAACGTCATGCACAGGTCCAAAGCTTTTTCAAAGGGGGTTCAACCAGCTTTTTTTTCTCAGGAAGACCAGCTCTTTTGCTCCAGGAAGGTCCAAAAAGCTGTTTTTCTTATGAGTATTGTCCTGAGATCTGACACTAATAGCCGAGATTTAAAACCATGAGTATAAACAATAAGATTCTAAGGGAGGCCCACAGCCAACCTCTCAGCCTACTAAATCTATCCACTGCCAACCTCTCACATCACTAGATCGGCGGAGGTCCATGGCCAACCTCTCCCATCTACAAGATCTGCGGAGGTCCACTGCCAACCTCTCCACCTTATAGATCCATGGAGGTCCACTGCCAATCTCTCCCAACTACTAGACCCACGGAGGTCCACTGCCAACCTCTCTCATCTACAAGATCTGCGGAGGTCCACTGCCAACTTCTCCACCTTATAGATCCATGGAGGTCCACTGCCAACCTCTCCCACCTTATAGATCCATGGAGGTCCACTGCCAGTCCCTCCCAACTACTAGATCTGGGTAGGTCCACTGCCAACCTCTCCCACCTACTAGATCCGGGTATGTCCACTGCCAACCTCTCCCACCCTACTAGATTGGCGGAGGTCCAAAGCCAACCTCTCCCACCTACTAGATCTGCGGAGGTCCAAAGCCAACCTCTCCCACCCTGCTAGATCTGCGGAGGTCCACTGCCAACCTCTCCCACCCTACTAGATCTGCAGAGGTCCACTGCCAACCTCTCCCACCCTACTAGATCTACGGAGGTCCACTGCCAACCTCTCCCACCCTACTAGATCTGCGGAGGTACACTGCCAACCTCTCTCACCCTACTAGATCCGCAAAGGTACACTGCCAACCTCTCCCACCCTACTAGATCCGGGTAGGTCCACTGCCAACCTCTCCCACCCTACTAGATCCGGGGAGGTCCAAAGCCAACCTCTCCCACCCTACTAGATCCGGGTAGGTCCACTGCCAACCTCTCCCACCCTACTAGATCCGGGGAGGTCCAAAGCCAACCTCTCCCACCTACTAGATCCGCGCATGACAAGAAGTGTAAGTGCACAAGGGTCACAACATCTAACAATCTTACAATAACGCCACTTGATACCCCAGTTATATACTTCAAAGAAAAATAATTGACACAATTTTTCCCCAACCTTCTGTTATATGACACAGCACCACATGATTGCATTTCTCTAGTAATTTGAGTCAAATTTGTTCCATATATTTCCAGAGAAACAATTGACCTTTTCAGTAACAAATCTTGAGTGACATTACATGACAATATTAAAGCTTATATGGTAGTATTTCTTACTAAAGGAAGTTGTTGGTGAAAAAGTGCACAGTACTAGTGTTTCAGGATATATTGACAGGGATATATTCACAGACAAAATAGCATCCAGGCAAATATTTTCTTAAACCTACTTTTTATTTTGGTAACTTCTTAAATTTTGCCTCAGTGTGGCTACAGGCCCACGATGTGCCAATTATATATCAAAGTAATAAGTGTAAAGTAAGTAAGTAAAGTCTTTATTTTACGAGGCTAACATATTTACAATAATGCGATCTTCCATATGGGCCAAGTGTAAAAAAACAAAGGGTAGTAACTCACTTACATTTATCTGACCGACGTCCTCCGATGATATGCACAACTAGACTTGGTAGTCTGATCAGTCATGCAATGTTCTCATGAAATACCACAAATAATTACTGAGAAATAGCGAGGAAAAATTTATGAGTGCAAAAGACAAAGGGCCTTAACTCCCTTAAAATTTATCAGACCAATGTCAGCCGACGATATTCACAACTAGACTTGATACTGATCAGTCATACAAGGGCCTGGAAAATTTTCAGCTCACAAAGGTGTTTCCCTTTAGAGGTTGTACGGTTTTTATCAACACAACCAATCCAGTAACCCTTAAATAGACTCCCAATAATTGTTGACAAGATGATTCTCTATTTTCAGCAACTGTGAAAGTTATTAGCCAATTTATTGATCGCTTCTGATGATTTTTGTGTCTATATTAATAGACTGTACACCAAAAATAGCCCGGACAGAACAAATCCACAGGAAGCCTAATCAGAATAAGAAATGTCACGTAATTTATCACCGCGGTTACTTTGAAAGGTTGGATTACAAGGATTGTCCCATGATATAAGACAATGTCTCCGTGTGCACAGGTCCGAGGGAACATGTTACATAGAAATGGGGAGAAAGTTAATGGAACAGTCAGACTGTTTATTAAAAACAATCATTTTAAGGACCAGACAATTGTAGCAGACAGCAACCAGACAGTTGACCTGAATTTCCCAAAGCACATTTACTTCACATTCTTGTCCTTGAATACTAAAGGGTCAGACAATTTGACCAAGTAAATACCAACTTTTAAACAAAAATATTTAACTTCCTGATTCTTGTCCTTGAATTTGTTCAGGGTCAGCCAATATGACCAGACACCATTTTTCAAGCACATTTGGCTTCATGGCACTTGTTTCCTTCAATGCTAAAGGGTCAGCCAATATGATCAGACACCATTTTTCAAGCACATTTGGCTTCATGGCACTTGTTTCCTTCAATGCTAAAGGGTTAGCCGATATGACATGACAACATTTTTCAAGCACATTTTACTTTAAATACAATGTTGAATAAAACGAGACACCAAATTTTAAAGCTTGTTTTAGTTCCTAGCTTTTGTACATCCTTATAAACTTAAGGGCCAGATAATATGAGAGGACACCATTTTACAAGCACATTAAACTACATGGTTTTACAAAATGTCCTTGACAGCTTAAGCCCAAGACCATTTGACAAAGACAGCAATATTCAAAGCACATTTTACTTCATGATTCTACAGGTTGTTTCCATCAATGCTAGACTTTATTGGGTTATCTGGCAGATTCACCAAGAGACAGTATTCACCAAGAGACAGTATTCACCAAGAGACAGTATTCACCAAGAGACAGTATTCACCAAGAGACAGTATTCACCACCAAGAGACAGTATTCACCAAGAGACAGTATTCACCAAGAGACAGTATTCACCAGGAGACAGTATTCACCAAGAGACAGTATTCACCAAGAGACAGTATTCAACAGGAGACAGTATTCACCAGGAGACAGTATTCACCAAGAGACAGTATTCACCAAGAGACAGTATTCACCAAGAGACAGTATTCACCAGGAGACAGTATTCACCAAGAGACAGTGCCAGTATAGACCTATATAATTTCTGAATTCCTACATCTAACCTAACAGCCCCCAAGGAGTACACCTAACAGCACTAGGACATATGGGAGACAGTTGATTATAGAATTGTCATCAGGCTACAGTACTAGGAGTTGAGTTGGTGTTAATTTGGCAAACACATTCACAATAATGACGGCACAATCCAGCCTCTCTAACGAAGCTAATTAGCCAGGAAGTAGTTCAGTCTGAGAAATACCATTAAGAATAGGTTGGTTTGGTCAAATCCACTAATAAAGACTTCTTGATTTGTTCCTTAAGGAGTACTGAAGATTTTATACAGTACAATCACAGACATATAAGCTGTACTTGGTGAGGTAGGCGTTATTTTACAACCAGCATACATATCTACTATATATGGAACTGTACTATCAACAAGACAGACAATGGTGCTCTTATAAAGACTTGCAGTTTCAGCAAAATCCATAATATCTGTGATACTGTCTGGTGACATATTGTATAACTCCACATGACACAATTGTGAACTTGACCTACATTTTTAATACTGAGACACACATTGTCAAGACACATATTGTTGCCAGGTTTTATAATAAAGATCAGGTAAAAATGTGACCTCTAGTGTATTTTTCTTTCATATGGCCTGTTATAGAATTCTACTAGAACATCTTTTTCCAATCAATTATCATTAAACGATGGCCTTGACCAAATGAGCTTACAGAGCACTAGTGTATGTGCACTAATTATCCATAAGAATATTATTTGATCTGAATTTCAATCAATGAGAGATAGCAAAGACATACTCCCCGAATGAATACAACCCTGTCCTTGGCAAGCTTCTATAAACATCAAGATTGGTCCCATGTTAAATGACATCAATAAATAGATTTCTCTTGGTCTATTTAACTCAGCAAATAATAGTAGTAGTATTTGATCTATTGTCTAGTTCTAGGCCTAGCTTCGGTTTCCAGAAATATTTTCAAAACATTTGAACAGGGCATGACAGAGCTAAACAAATACATTGAACTAATTCAAGAAATGCATTTGATGCAAGCAAACATGAGCTCAATTGACTAATCAGTTTTGACCCCTGCCCTACAGACTATGCATAACTGGAGAAGCATATAGTAAAGTCTGTTAGTATTACAGTAACAAGTCCCATAATCCAGGGGTGGTATTCACAAAGCATCTTAAGTGAAAACTTAAATATTTTGACTTAAGTTAAAATATTGAGCTCTATATATTTCCCAAGAAACGAAGAATAACACATGTTTTCTATGTGATTACTGTAGCTCTTTACACAGTGCTTCTAAAGAAATTAATTAATTGTTAATTTTGATTTTGATGTAAATCTGATACACTTAAGGGAAATTTGAGATTTTTAGAAAATTCTAAGTTTTCACTTAAGTTTCTTTGTGAATACCACCCCAGACATATAGCCATTTAATCCTGGAACAATCCTTGCATCACGTACATTGAAATATGTACCGGTAATGACTGATGAGCTAAACATGTTGCATACATTATATATGTATGTTGTTTATACTTATCTGGCAATAAAATATGCTTAACCAAACTAAGATGACTTCCTAACAATAAAGATCAGCACTACATGTCTTGTGATGGACTACGTAATAGTGGATGCAATTGACATTACGTCAGAGCAGAGATCGCTCCTCCTGGTTGTTTGTCGAAGGGTGCTTGGTGAAGGTTTTCAAGTTAATCTAATGGACCACGTAATTATAATTTACCTTTAAAACTGATTTGAAGGGTATTGATTGACAACTTGCGTAATGTCAATTGTAGCACTTAGGAAGAGACTAAATATACTTACAAATCAAAAACTAAATAATGGAAACCTTCATCTTGTATACTGTCGTGTAATCGGACTGAAATAGAAAATAGAAAATGTTTATAGAAATGGTACAATCAAATGTCTCATAATTTTTCAAAGAAGAATGTAGGGTGAAAAAAGAAAGATACAGTAATTGGAGATTTAATGACCCATCCAACTGATCCGACTGAAGATTACAACTATCAAATTGACTAAAACGTAAACAAATCATTATGATACATGCATCAGTAGTTCGACTGTGCAATTAAATTTGAAAACATCACACATGTACATTAGGGCAATACAGCAAATGTTGAATCAAGGAGCAAATCCAACATGTATCATAAGCAATATCCATACACAGTAGGGGTGTAACGGTACGCTCACCTCACGATATGATACGTACCGTCAATTTTTCTAACGGTTCGGTATATTTCGGTATGATACAATATTCTATAACAGCTGCTTAAAAACTTCAAATTTTAAGTAATAATGCATTTGTTGCTTCTATAACAGCAATTATTATGTGCCTATCAACTATTCTAAGTGAATTTAGACAATATGAAGCATATCTCAATATAATTTTAACGAGTGGTACATGGTAATTATATATAATCAGAAGGCTGCCAGGTGCTTTCGTTGTCTGAATGTTATTTTGCTAATAAAAAAGCCTATACCGAACCGTACCGAAATATAGAAGTCTTGTATCGTGAACCGTGTGGGACTGAAGTCCGCGGTATTTCGTATACCGCGGTATACCGTTACAGCCCTAATACACAGGTATATAAGTGTATTCATTGATATTTATAATCAAGTATAAGTAAAATAATTAAGTTTCATGTCCTTACATTTTCAAATAATTTGGTTAAAAGTCATTCTGTGGGTTTGTAACTTTATGGATTACAATCATAAAATATTAAATTTATCATTATTAAAGGGATTGCACTCCTTGTTCATCTTCAAGCTTTAGAAGTGGAAAATGATAGAACACAGATGACCTAGTCAAGGGCCATAACTCTGCTAATAACTGATGGAATCTAACTCACATATCCAAGGGTGAGCAACTTTAAAACACAAATATTACAAATATTCCTCACAGTTTAAAACCTATAGCTCAATCACTTTTCAAGTTAGATACAACAAAACATTTTTAAAAAGATGGATGAAAGAGCAAACATTTGGGTGAATCAATATCCTCCCTATAACCTTGCATGGGGGTTTCTTATTGGGGGATGAACCCTCTATGACAAAGAATAGTAATCATACAACAATGCAGCTAATAATAATAATAAGTTTCCCCAAATGGGATTCCTAGGGGCTTTTTTCCGTCATACTAGGGACTATGTAGAGCAAAAAATCGAAGAGTTTGATAACATCTGATTTTTCCCCAAGATCAGCCCATTTTGGCCTTATTCTACTGGCCTATAATGATGTCTACAAGCTTTGAGGGGATAAAGGAACACTTGTTGAACATCAAAGACAAGTTAATATGATTGTAATACCCTATCTAGACTTTCCTGCTTACAGTAGCTTAGGTATTCCACTACCAACTATGTTAAGTGTTAATACAGGGTTTTGCCATCCTAGGCCGATTACTGTATGAATCAATACAAGACAGTCCAGTCCTGTTATAGCCTTTACAATGCAGCTTGTCTCAATGATGATGTCTGTTATGACAGTGTTTCAGAACATTTTTTTATTTTCTACATATTCCTCTGTTTCAGATTTTTTTTCCATACATATATTCCTCTGTATCAGAACATTTTTTGCTTTTCAGAACATGCTGTTGTGTTTCAGAACATAGTCTTGTGTTTTGAACATATTCTCCATATTCTTGTGCTTAAAACACAATCTTGAAATATGCGTTTCTGAACATATTTTTTGATATGACTGTTTCGGAACATATTTTGTGTTATTCGTTTCTGAACAAATACACCGACTTACCAGGAAAAGCATGCAACCATTCTTGACAAGCCTATAACAACACTTGTTTCCCTTAGCAACCTGTGTCACACATATCAAATAGTCTTTACAAAGCTTTGTGAGGGTCACTCAATGAGTTATTTCAGTTAGGTTGCGGTCATTTTAAATTACTTTGAGTTGTCAACATTTTTTATGTTAAGAAAGTAAAAATGCACCAAATGGTTAATGGTTATATAACACTGTACCTGTAAAGAATTGTACCATTGAAAACTTCCGGTAATATCTTGGTAATAAGTCTTGACACAAAAAGTCTCATTCATAAAGCCAGGAAGGTGAACATGATTACTATAGATCGGGTATGACATATGTCATTTACTCGGAACTTTACGAGATATTTTCTCATTATACTCAACAAGGTGTATGAGAATAGATCCAGTTCCTTATATATAGAACTTCAGAAGCCGACTTTGTTTCAACTATCTTAATAGGTTATTTTCTGATCATTTCAACCACATTATTTTAAATCAAGACCTCAGGTTTCAAGACTGATATTTTACATTGCATTGCCATGGAAACTACAGTTTAAGATGAATCAATTTTTAGGAGATTTTGAGAGAGCACTATGGAAGAAAACATTATTGTTTAATGAACAAGTTTGGAAAACTGGCTTCGGAGGAAATGGCATTTGTAGTGCTTGCTGCGGATGAAGAAGACAGATTTTAGCAGGAATCCTCACAAATGAAATAACTGTTGATGGGCCACAGAAATACCATCAGATCAAGACATGGATATTTGTTTCAGTAGGGCAGACATCAAATTGTCAGATTTCAGAATGGATGACGTCAACATTATGACAGATATGCTGCTGTTTATATTGGTGTGACGTCAGATTAAGGTATGCTTATTGGTGTTTATGAAACTACAATAATACAAACATACTGGTGTTTGTAAGTGTGACAGATATGCTGCTGTTTATATTGGTGTGACGTCAGATTAAGGTATGCTTATTGGTGTTTATGAAACTACAATAATACAAACATACTGGTGTTTGTAAGTGTGACAGATATGCTGCTGTTTATATTGGTGTGACGTCAGATTAAGGTATGCTTATTGGTGTTTATGAACTACAATAATACAAACATACTGATGTTTGTAGTGTGACATCAGATTAAGGTAGGTGCACCAGATTAAGGTAGATATACTGGTGTTTGTAGTGCACGTCAGATTAAGGTAGGTGTATCAGATTAAGGTAGATATACTGGTGTTTGTAGTGTGACGTCAGATTAAGGTAGGTGTATCAGATTAAGGTAGATATACTGGTGTTTGTAGTGTGACGTCAGATTAAGGTAGGTGCACCAGATTAAGGTAGATATACTGGTGTTTGTAAGAGTGACGTCAGATTAAGGTAGACATACTTGTGATTGTAAGTGTGACACCAGATTAAGGTAGACATACTGCTGTTTGTAAGTATGACATCATATTAAGGTAAACATACTGATGGTTGTAAGTGTGATGTCAGATTAAGGTAGACATACTGCTGTCTGTACATATGACATCATATTAAGGTACACATACTGATGGTTGTAAGTGTGGCATGATATTAAGGTAGACATACTGATGGTTGTAAGTGTGACATCAGATTAAGGTAGACATACTAGTGTTTGAAGGTTTAAGATTAAGTTAGGTGTACCAGATTTAAAGACAGGCGAGACTGGGTTTTTGTAGGTGTGAGATCAGTTCCAGACAGACACTGGCTAGTAGTTCATGGTAATGCCATCAGATGGCAGCTGATACATGGATTACAAGAATAATGTCATCAAATAGACACAGAGTCAGGTTCCGTATAGGAATTCTCTGTTTCAATGAAGACGGCAATCAGCGGACTTGGATTGCTGACTAGACAGATTTTAGTCAAGAAGGCATTGAAGTGAATATAAAAGGATAGCAAATTGATCGAGGATGGGAAGAACCCTTGAAATGCACTCCAGAGAGACTTAAAATACAGTAGAATGGAAAATAGAAAGTTTTAAGGAATCTGACAAAAACAAAAGTGATTTATTACCCTAGCAATGCAAGATAAAAGTCTGTTGCCTTACAGCCTACAAAATGTACTATAATAATGCTACTTTACTTTTGTCTGTAAATTGTATCAGATACCTAGAAAGTTGACAAAATGAGTCAAATGTTGTCTGCTTCACCTTATATTCTAAATGGCATTGTGAGAAAGTCTTTGAGCACAAGAAATTGTTAGAAATTGGCAAAATAAAATCTATGAAATTCTTCCCTAAGGCAATTAGCTTTTATGTAAGCAACCACAATGAATGCAAATGCATTAATCAATATATTCACAGGGACTTTCAACATATACTTGTATATCTACTGAATTCACCAAGAATCCAAGGGATACAGAAGAATACACTAAAAGTGCAAATTGAAAGCTCGGTGCAAAACTATGGTAACTACCTCAATTTAACAGGGGTTGTATTGAGGCATAATGCCCAATTCTAAACAAGGCTCGCAAGTCGGTTTCGAACGCCATTTGCACATATTCCTACACCTTAATTAAGTTTCATTATAGTATTATATATATGCATTGTTTTATAGTAAAAATTTCAGACTAATGGAGCTTCAAATGACCATAAATTTGCCAATTACTTGAATATTTTCATCAAATAATTTTAATTTTGGGCAGAAAGCAATTTCTTTCTACTGCAGCCAAATACTTCCGGAATTTTATGACCCCCGATTTATAAAGGCAAGTACCATAGTTTTTCACTGAACCCACGAAATTGAATTTACTTTCAAAGCATGCTTTCTGAAAGCAGTTTCTGAGATGCAATAATAATTACGAGAAACAAATTAACTAAAAATATTTGCGAAATAAGTTCTGTCTAAAAATTGTACCATAAATAAGACTTCTTATGCGGTTGAATAATAAAATACAAGAGGGGAAGAAGAATAAGCCGATGCCAATGAAGCACATAGCCTTTATTTGCCAGTCAGCTTTCTGCTAAAACAGTTGGCATATGTCAGTGCCTCAAACTTGAGTTTAACCCGGGTGACCAAATAAGGAGACAAGCGCACTAACCACCAAGATTCATGGACACCTAATCGAAACATACCAGTAGCTAGACTATAAGTCATATAAGTCATACAATTAACGACTTGACATTTTTTTTAGCAAGTTACATGACTAATATCATACAATGGTAGTATTGACAGAAAATTAGCACTGTATTTATTTAAAGCTTGGTGACTCAGTGTCTGTTTTGTTCTTTTATACCTATGTATTCCACATTGTCCATAAAAGGAGACATTTCATCGCAGATATTGGTTGCATTATTGGCTCGAAGGAAGAGATTTTTTTGAAGATTAAATTACAATTCCAGTATATGTTAGGCAGCATATCTTCAGTGCTTAAAAGCTATGGAATTCAATATATACATAAGGAAGACAGACTAGCAGAGAGAAGAGATACAGAGCATAGCTAGAAGGCTGTGGAAGAAATCAATGGCTATTAACATTTTCAGCCAATAATCAGCAATGTTAACACATCTCTGGCTTCCGTTAGCCTAATTTTCATCAGGAGCATTTAATACCAGACTCTAATACAATTTAAGTGTGGCAAGCTTTAAGCCTGTTCAAATACCATAGCCTAACAGTATAATCATTCAAATCATACAGAACAAGATGGCATTAAGGTCTCTAAGTCACTCATCTAAGAGTATCTACAAGGCAACACTGTTAATATTTCAACGGCCCCTATGTTTCCAAAATGGCCCCTGTTGCATAATCTATGGGCCCAAATGGCCCTTTGTCATTGTGAGCTTGATTGAACACTGAAGGGCTCTTAGAAGTCCCTCATTTCACAGTACTGTATAAGGCGTCACTCAGACCAATTACCTAGTTTTTAACCTAGATTACTCATTATATTCAAGCTTAAACTAGATTTCATCCAGACAAACACATGGGTAAAAGTTCAAAATTTCAAAATACAGAAAACTGCTTGTCAATATACTGAACGAGATGATTTTCCTCTAAATTACATAGTGCAATTGTTTTATAAAATACTGAAATCAGCATTTAGACTGATAACTTTTACACCTGCCAACATTCTGACCAACTTTCATTGAGAACTAGTGAACATACAGTCTTTGTATAGCATTCAAAAGGCTTAAATTTCTTAGATTTGATCATGTGATCCCTTGACACATATGTTCAAATATCAAACTAGACCCAGTTTGTAACCAGGCTAGGAAAACATGGTGAATTCTTTAATTTGCCAGATGCAATACTTGGAGCACACTTTTTTAACTTCAGTCAAAATATTTAAAATTAAAATATATTTAAGATGAGTTATGACTACAATGTAGCAGAGACCTCTGTGTTCAGAATTGTTGTATTGAGAACAATAAATTATTGTGTGTAACAAGTCATTTCTGTACATTACAGCCATCTAGTAATTGTACAAACATTAAAGCAGCACTCCATCACCTCTAACAAGAATTTCTCATAAGAAAATCGAGCTTAGCAAAGTCAGATAGTCAGATGTTGGATATAATGTAATCTAATTAGTGGACATTTATACAGTGTGTAAGTATATTGATTCCCCCACAGCCGTATCAATACTATATATATCTAGTCAATATGGCTTCCTATACATTAACCATCTGTCATTCTATCAGCCTGTAACACAAGCAAGTTGTGACATTAACAAATCTGTAGATAGATCTGAAGACAAAGGCACAAAAACTACATATTTCCCAGAATTTCTAGCTGAATTAATGCGTCAACTTGCTATATATACACACAAGAGGGAAGGAGATACGTCACTGAATTCATTAATGTACGGAACTTCTAAATGATGATATAAATCCTTTTTGGTTCGTAACTTTTGTCGAGACATTCAGTCTAAGAGATTCTTCATCAAAATGCATTTACGATGTAGGCATTAAAGGTCATATACGCAAAATTATTTTTTTGCTGTTTTAATAAGTTTATGGTATAAATATATGATTACATCAATCTCTACACTTCAGATATGATTATAACACACAATAAACGTCATCTCTTATTTCGATTATCTTATTTTGTGAATAAACTAACCCGAGTTACTTCCCTTAGCTTGTGACGTGTTTTTGGAACATCTGATTAACACAGAGGCTGTATACTATTAGTGTATATTCGCATAAATCTTGATCTCTATTGAATATGTTCGATTTAAATTCATAAAAGTTACATGAAATGCATGTGCTATTATGTAATAGTGGGTCAAGTATAAAGCACAATCATAAAATAATTCTCCACGGGGGTTATACATACATATACACAGCGTCGATCTACGAAGTGTCATACAGTTAATCTTGGTACATTATGCACATCACGGGGGGTTGTAACATGCCAAACACGAGATTATAATCAGCTGCTGACCGATTTGATGTTTAATTTAATTGTTTCTGTACGAAAATTCCTAAATCGGTATGTGTACATAGATTAAGTTTACGGTCAATGCAACTGGAGACGCGTGTACATTACGCGTGTTATAGGAAGATGTTGTAACGGGCCAAGTATTAATAATATATTTTTGTCAATCAAAATGCAAAAAGAACAGTGTATTAGACCAGATATAAAATGTTTATACTCGGTAAACGTTTCATTAATTTATTAATTTAGTATGGATCCATAAATTGCATTTTTCTAAAACGATATAGATCGATCATTGGCATTTGAATTCAACTGTGTGTAAACTAATGATTCTTCCTAGTATGAACCTAGATCCACGTATCCATCTCCCGTTATGTACCCCAACAAGAAAGTACATAACGGAAAAAATAGATACGCACAGTTGAAATCATATGCCTATGATATAGATTTTAAAAGTTTGTGTTTAAATTGTGTATCGTTTTGCTTTATGGGTAATTATTAAAAAAATACTGTCAGACTATCCGAAATAGAACGTTGGATATATATTATATAAAAAATAGAGCGGTATTAAAGATTTATTCTTTGTTTGTGTTGTTCTGCATGTTCTGCCCACTTCAATTGTAGAATACTGTATGGAACAACGCATGGGCTCGTAAACATGTACAGTATTGTTTATGTATATGTCAAAACGTGGCATGTCCTTACCCAGTGCGAGCATCGTGGATTTAACAAAATACAAACAACATACATGTATGTAGCGAACTCCACGGTTGGTAATCTGCTTCCTTAATATAACTAAATTCTTGTTACAAATCACAAAATAATACTTGTCTGAGAGTTCAAACACGTGCCTCATTTTCCAGAATTTCAACGCACGGTCAGATATTTTGATCCTACAATTTAGACCGGCTTGTACATTTAAAGACTAAACATCAGTAAAATGCCGACACATGTATGACACTGCACTATAGGCCGCCAAAAGCAGGCGGTCTTTTTTATGTTTTAATAATATATAGATCACATGGTATCCAGCTCTTGGTGTGATCGTTGGCCCTGCCTGGCCTGCCATAGGGCATGCAGGTGCAAGGGGGCGTGGCGAAATTATTACAAACCAATTTGTATTCGCCAATCAAAATAACGCCATGAATTGAAATGTAAGTATTAATTATGGTCAGTTGAGCAAGTGCGTAAAAATATCTTCAATGAATGTGCGTAATAAAAGTTTTTGTTTATCAATGTGAACCTTTTTGAAAATGACAAGCTTAGGATTCGTGTAAACTCTAATATGTTTTCTGGTGTAATGGAAAGCTTCAAAAAGGTAAAAAAATATGTTCTTAACTTCTGTGTAAGCATCGCACTATAATACTGTCACTTTTCAATGATACTGGATATAGTTAATAAATTTTACCATGAGGTGTCATTAAAAAAACATGCTTTTTATTACATGTGCATTGCAATTCCAACAATATTGAAAAGATCATAACGCCGATTATTGTGTTGGAAATGCGTGAGTTTACATTTCCAAATTACTTAATTTTCAGCACACTTGTTCTAACGTGTCATTGTTATGCACCTGTCAGTACTTAGCATCCACGGTACCCCACTCCTGGGGATGGGCTTATGGGTTGTCACCCCGCCTTCCACGGCCTGCGGGTGACAGCTAATGGGACAATCTCCGGTATTTCCCCGGTCCCTGACAACTAAATAGTGTCACTAGGGCATTGGTTCGCTAAAATAAATCCCAATATTTCACCGGCAATGCGGCGGAAAGCTTGAAGGTAAAAACACGACCGTCTATCCCCGAGGGTTTGGGGCGATGATGGAACTGACTGGTGCAGTATGTAATGTTGAAAAAAGTACCAATCGATTTAGTTAATGCTAACTCTCATTTGAATTTGTATCCATAATTGAAAATGATAAAATGGGATTAACTCGGCATCCAAGAACTATGGACAATGTCTCTAACTTTACCGGTTATCTACCGACTTTTTTTTCAAATTTTCCTTTTACAATTTTTCGTCAATAATTTCCTGTCTAGAATTATAATGTTCATTTCTCAATTTAGGAATTCAGTAACTCAATTATGGCTAATTTATAAATTCTTTACAATTAACGACAGAAACTGCCAACTACGCGTCATTTCGTGTGTACTACAAATCATGTATATGTATGTCTAATATACATGCGTGTACAAATACGCAGCTAAAGTCATTTCTTGCGAACATAATTTTTTCCTCATACGGAATGCTTTACTTATGGTCTGTTACAAAACCTAACACATAAATATACAAAATAGTGACAATCACCGATGTATACACACACGCGTCAAGTGTATAAACAGCATGATATTTATGCCCCCTGTAGCGCGCAGTTTGCACTGCTGCGTTTGTAATGTATAACACGCCCAGCAGTTGAAGTCAGTAATGTCCACATCAGTATGTGGTCGTTGTTTTGTTTCTTAAATATTGAAGGGAATTAAAACGTGATTGAAATGACAACACATACAATGCTTAGAACATACCACATTGTAGTAATTTCCGTCACTGATCATGAATTTAATCCGATAAAAAATCGACAGGACCCATTCAAATTTAGTTAAACTGAAGAGGAACAGTTCCACTTGTGTCCAAAATGACGTCACACAGTCTAAAAGTCAAGGGAGACAACCAGGTTGGGTTTATGTTGTAATTTTGTTATCGTCAATCTTATCGTTATAAACCATCTTAAATATTGCAATTATGTGGATTACAAGTACGCCATGTCATTTATATGATATATATCTATGGAAATGTGTTACTTTAGTTAAATTAAGAAATTCTATCGTATTTGACCTTTAAACTGTATACATTAAGAACAAATCATGATTTCAGACATAATGACATTCAGAAACTCACATAGCGCCATGATAGAAAACCAGACAAAGTGCATGCACCAGAATAATTATTCCCTTTTATGGTCTTGTCTTTAACATATACAGAACCAATGTTTGCAAGTTAAAGATCTTCAGAGTCGACTCTTTTTTCTAGAATTTATTCCCCTTCAAACATAGATAATTAAGCCTAAAATGAAATATAACTAAATAATGATACTTGAATGATAAAATATATTCCGCAGTCTGCCACTAAGCCCCGTGGAAACTATCGTTAAGACCGATGATTCACATCCCTGTGTCCGTACGGTGGTACAATCATACATGAATCAGGCATTCGATAGCATTAAAAATGGAAACTGCATGGAAACATTTTTTTTTCGGTACCCTTGAGTTGGATATTTTTTTCTTTTCTCATACCCTGGTTGCAATGGAATTATGATACCATAACATAATATAGCTTGGCGAATTTGACACGAACCTGACCTTTTGATTAGCATAATTTGTATGGATTTATAACATCCTATCATCATAATAATTTGACAAAGGAGACGAGTGATAAAAATCAGTGACAAAACTTGTTTTACAATTATTGTTATAATTATTATTACTGAGGAAATTAAAGATAGAAACCCCAAGAACAAACTAAAAATATCAAGTTTTACGCCAGAAATCTATGTGTGAAAATTCCTGTCTTTCTACGCATAATTGACAGTCTCCAGGACCAAGTACACCAATAAATTGATGCCATTTTATACAGAATCATTGGGTTAATACATTGCCGTATTTAGAACACAAGTTCATTGTATAATTTTATCATCTAATACGGACATCAGAGGGGATGTATCGGTGTATCTCATTTCCATAGGAATCAATTATGACAAATTTTCTTCAGGCTATTTCATCCTAGTAAGATGTGAGATTTAAGGCAGTTTCCGGACCATTGTCCCAGGAGTACACAGTCCAATAGATCCTGCACTATTAGAATTGATATCAGATGATGGAATATCGGAATGACAGAGCAGTCAATAATGTGAAGGAATAATTTCAAACACCCTAGGACAATTAAGCTTGAATAAATAAACATATAGACAGCTTTCATAAAATCATAACATTTTAGCATGTTTGTCCAATGCAATGAAGCAAAATCATAATCAGAATATCTTGAAAATGGAACAAATTCTATCTCAGTCTATCTTGAAAATATATCCATATAATATTATGAATGAAACTTGTTAGGTATGCCTATCGGGCCTCTGCGGCAGTCAAGTATTGCTCGGCCATAGTTTAATAATTGACATTCTACCGCGCATTTCTGATTTTTCAAAGAAAATAACTATTTTCACCTTTATGGCAAGTAGTGAGTCTTTCCAGTGCCAGAGTGAGTCACGTGTCACCGGACACCAAATCATATCTGTAGAACACTTTCTGTCCCAATATGATAGCAATCAAACTAAGCAGTTTTTTTAGGGAGAGCCAAAATATCAGGACATATCCTAATTCCTCTACACATTTTTATGCTAAACAGTCGGGAACCAGGTCAGCTTCAAACAAGAGAGTTGGGAACCAGATCAGCTTCAAACAAAATAGTTGGGACCCAGGTCAGCTTCAAACAGGATAGTTGGGAACCAGATCAGCTTCAAACAGTACAGTTGGGAACCAGATCAGTTTCAAACAGTACAGTTGGGAACCAGGTCAGCTTCAAACACAACAGTCAGAAATCAAGTGAGCTGCAAACAATACTATAGTAACCAGTATCAAGATTTTTATCGCAAAGTAATCAACTGTCTACCAACATAGGAAAGTAAAATGAAACACAAATTCTTTGAACATTATTTAATTTTGTAGATCTAGCCAATATACTTCACACATCTTGATTCAACCAACACAAGCTTTGTCTTAACACATAATTGGCAGAAGAATGCAATACAAATTGTCTTTTTTCAGGAAATTTATTGCTTGAATGTTTTAATTAAGACTTTTAATGAACACAAAACACGCAGAACCTGATCAGGATTTAACAAGAACATTAATATACCCACATTATATAGTACAACATGCAGCTTTCATCTTATAGTAAAATATAAACAGCTTTTATAAACTATGTTCCTGCACAAAAACATACATTCTAGAACAAACTGTCTGTTGTAAACCTAATTTGTAAAATGATACATTATTTCTTTAATTCTATAACTTCCTGAATAACAGGATATGGCTGTCGAGGCAAAACTTAATTGTCATTGATTTCAGCAATCTGTGTTTCTTGCTACAAATATCTGATTCAAATTGTTATTCAACAGTGGAACTTTGTATAATGCCTACAGCTAGCTGTACTGGCACATTAAGCTTAGATTCAGACAATATTCGCCATATTTCAAATTGGCATCAAACCAGGTAACACTGGTACTTTAATAAAGTAATCAGCAAAATTCATTTATAACGGTGTCGTCTCAACTGAAGGTGCCAATCATACTCAGGCATCAAAATACTTAAAAAACATTAAGTGCTAAGATATGTCTTAATAGTTTGGGGATTTGGGGTAGCACTTTATGCCTAAGTATCCACATGCATTAATTAATGCATCAGTTTGATATTGTGATATAATGCATTGATACACCAGTTATATAACAACACCTGGTGCAGCCTCACACCATGCCTACACTTGTTTAACAAGTAAGTAATTAGGAATTGCAAGCAATACTGAAGACCCCTACCTGGTTTCAAGGTTATCAATGTTTCTGTTGCCATGGTAACCACATTTTTTGTTCAAATCATACATTAATTAACCATGCATAATCTCATCATTGGTTCCTATCACCATCCAAGTTTCATAAACCTAGCTTGAAAACTGCTTCAGTTATGGCAGGATCCAGATTCTCTTGACAGACGGACTGCTTTACAAGGATGCTTAATTGGTCAGTTTTGTGACATTTTCATAGGGCCCAAAAGGAAGTAAGTTTTGATGTATATATCTTGACCTATAAGTCAAGATGTTCTTTGTAGTTAGGTGAAGTACGCCTCTGTACGAGCCTCTGTCGTACATTTTCCCAAGTTGTTAACAAGTGGTATGAGGGAAATGTATGAGTCTGATGTACACATGGCAAAGCATACATCCTCGACTTGTGTACGTGTGTACGCACCTTAAGACATCATTAAGGACACAGAAACAATTAGGAAGTATCTGCTACAGAAACATTACCAGCTAATCAAAACAATGCAGTAAAAAGAGCAATTCAACTTAAGAACCATTGAAATTATATGAAACCTTATTTAGGCCAAAGGTGCTTTCTTAAATACCCAAACTTGAGTCCCACCAACACTGTAAAGCAAAAACCCAAGTGCACTAACTTCACATGCAGATATATTTTACATGCCTGTCAATTGTCACGATCATAACTAAGACACTTGCTGATACGGGCAACACAAGTAATGTTGACGCTGATCCACAACCCACCCACCTATTTGCCCGCAGATTTCAGCAAATCTAGGAGACTGCAGGAAAACCTGGATATGCGCCTCAGATTTTCAACATCAAACCAGTGTCATATTTAAAATGTCATAAGAATTGTGAATTTCATGTACAATGTACTGTTTTATAGATTACCTTGCAATGGACTTTATCATTAAAGAAGGACAGCTAAATTGTATAAAAGTATCATCCAAAAGTGATGGAAATTGTTCCTTCTTGTACTACCTGTATTTTATTATATACCAGTCCACAAAGAGACATTTAGTCTAGAACTTATTCTCAGTATGTTCATTTACCAACTCAAATTTCACATCAACAAAAGCCAATAACCTCCTCTCAGGCAATATTAGTCCACAAAATTAAATTAAGCAGGCAGAACAAATCAGTGAATATAAGAGAAATAGACCTATCTGGTTAGTTAGACATGATGTATATAGAATAGTTTTGAATAGATTATAAGCACCATTTCAAAGGAATTCTAGTGACACTCATCTTCTATAGTAAGGTTACAAGAGGTACATTAAGTCTTGCGAACATGAGATTCCAGAAAATCAGGCTAGAGGACTTGTTTATTGCTGTAGACACATGGGAATCACAGTCTAATGACCTTAGAATATATGGACAACATCTATATAAGGCCACAGTTTTTTTAAGTTTATAGTTTTTTCTGTTGTTGACAATTTTACTGTTTGGATTAGGGAGAACGGATAGGCTTCTGGGTCACAAGTGACCTGCCATCAAGCCTCCTCCAAGTGCCTGCTTGTTATCATTCCATTCCCTCGTCCCAGCTACATTAGGGTTCTTCATGTCATCTTTATTTTAGTTTCACATTAATATAATTCTGCCTGAGGTGTAATAAAGTTATGTGGATGGAGACCTGAATCCTGTACCCCCCCCCAGTCCACTCTGTGATGAGGATCGAAAAACTACAGCCTTAGAACCCTACAACAGACTGTATTCTCCATAGAACATTTTCAACGACAAATCACACATAGGCAAATCACACATAGGCAACTCTAGAGACATCAATAAATAAATTGGACAGACGGTGACCCAGGAGGAATGACCTAATTTAACCAACCACCAGTACTAGTATGTTAATTTCAAGAGATTCATCAATAATCAAATAACAATAACTCAATTCCAAGCTGCCTACCATATATTTGCAGAGAGTTCATGTACATTAATGCAGCACTAATCTATCAGACTGAATATCGTAGAAAATTGAGCCATATTTAGCGACTGAAAAGGCAGTCGGAGCGCCAAACATGGAAACTTGCCATGTCGCAGTAACTTGAATTGCTTTTACCCGCAGCGTTATCTACATAACACACAAATCATTTTGAGATCGAGAGTCAACAAATATAAATATATATCATCTAGATGAAGCAATAATTGATTACATCAAGATGAACTTTGAGCACTGACATTGACTGTACTCTCATGTAGCCAGTCAGTCAGCCGTCCAGAATGAATATATATTGATATACTGAATAAAGCCAGGCTAACTAAGCACCGATATGGGAGAGATCGGCTATTATACCCAAGGTAACTATTTCAATAATGTCTAGGCTACTATACAAAATTAATCATGCAGAGTGGTAAGTCTCCTATGGGACATTTGGGACTATCACACAATAGTTCTCATACAGATCAATACCAACAGTCCTTAAGAATTATGCAAAATGTACACAATTTATGCATCAATTTTCTTCAAGCTCAGAAAATGTGGCATTGTGGCATTCCGATGCTAAACAACTTTATACTAAAAAACTATAATGCTGGAATTCACTGCAAGTACTTTGACAACGACATTAAACTAAAAAGATGCGACAAAAGATCAATTTCTCTATACAAGCACCATATTCCTATTGATTTTGTCCTTCCTCCTAGCCGAGCAAATGCAGCAGGAAATTTTGAAATTTTCTACTTAATCATTATTCGTCAGCACATATTGTCAAGTTATATGTTTCATCGCATACATTCAATTCCGCCATACTATCTGGAGAAATGTAAAATTATGCAAGCAAGAAGCGGTAATAAAATTCAATAATTCATCATGGTTCTATAGAAACTGCAGTAACAAACAGTCAACAATTTCGGAAAAGATTCCAAGTCTGACAAGCTTCTAGGAAACCATGATCATCAGACAAGCTTCCGGGAAACCGTGATCAAAGTTTCTTTCATATAATATGTGGACTGTCTGGGAAAAACAGGCTTTTAATGAAGATCATTGAATCAATGAAATGGCTCAACATTTCGGTCATCTTTTCTATTGCTGTACTCAACAATGTCATGTCAACAGTGTCTCTGTATAAATTTTAAACAAGAGCACCGCCTATGAGTGCTAGACGCTCAACTTTCTCGTTCTTGACGGTACACTTATTGTAAGATTAACAAGGGCAGATAACTCACGAAATGTAGGTCACAGGGTTATCAGCCTGGTCAATATGGACTCCCCTTGTGATTGTGAATAACTATGTTGAGTTTCATTAGTGGATACGTTCGACTCTTGCAATGACCTTAACCAGTACACGCACATGATCTCGTCACAGACAATTATAGCTTGACTTTTTTCCCCTCGAAATCGACGAAAAATCTTGCTAAAAATCTCAGCAAGAACAATAGCTACTGACATGTTAGCATGAATTACTGGGTGGTTAAGAATCAAATCAATACTAAAGTGACTTTTAACTTTATGTCTTTTATTGATCAAACTGGAATGGGTGATTAATAATGTAAGTTGTCATACATGTTGTACCTTGCATCAGACTCTCAGAGAAACCACCAAGAATATTATGCTAACATATGCATAGATGTTTGATTCTGAATGATACTGTAAAATTATTTAATTTCGATGGAGAGAATTTTGTGGTTTTGGTAAAGAGACCATTTCAATGGGACGTTAATTCGTGGATTTTGCGTTTCATGTAATAAATACAAGGGTAAAAATTACTGTTTGATGGGATTTAATTTCCTGGTTAAAGGCAAACCACGAAAACCACAAAATTTAACACCTCACAAAATTAATGATTTTACAGCATATTATAGACAGCCAACTTTTAAACCATTTATATATTATTATAGGGACAGAACACGAAGAATGATCAGCAAGGTGCCAACAGTCATTGGAATAATGCATAAATGTTACTTCCAATTCCAAACCATTCAGAAACTATAGATCTATTAAACAGCAATGAGATTTCTTCCATTAATTGCAATTTTTCACTCAGCCTATAGCTGCATACATTGATACATGATTTTCCCATTCATTCCAATACAGTAACTCAATGGCAGACACACAACCTACATAACAATGGCTCCAGGCTTCACAAAACACCAGAACAATACACCTCCTCCGTTACAAGTAAAACTACAATTGGCAATTACGTTTGACGTTTCCGTGAACATATAAAACTCATTTTTTTGGCCACAAACTATTTTAGAGAACACGTTGAAGACAGCTTGATTGCTCCTCGGAGTAAATCTTTACAGACAATAACATTATAAAGAGCTTCATAAATTTGATGCAAAGCCTGTCAGTCATTTGTTAAAGTTACAATAAAATACAGACAAAATTGCACTTAAAACGATTATATTAAAATATCAGAGTTTCCCACACAAGAGATTCCGGATTGTTCTAGTGATATCAATGGTTATTCTATATATAGCATTTCTCTAACATGGTTTCTATGCCCAACAATAAATGAACAAATAAAATGAACTATAAAGCAATTCTTGACGCCAGCTTCCCACATTGGGTAGTGCCAGCATCCCACATAGGGTAGTAGGGAAAGAGAATGAACAATACCATTGCAACAATTAATAAGAATAGAAATATCACAGAAAAGGAAGGAGAATGGATGGACACATCAGGTCGTGGAGGGTTGGAGGGGAGGGGGTGTACATGGAGCTTGTATGCAATTTAATTCATTAAATCTAAAGCGCCAACAGCAGTTCCACACTGCAGCCCAGAAATAGTAGCATTATTGCCTTTGAGCTTTTGTTGGCTGAAAATTGTGTTTTTTTGTTTTGCCCTGAATTAATACACAGAATTAATTTTGAATCAATTCCTGTGTATTTCAATCAGACTGACTAAATATATCCTTGACGTAACAGATAGAAATGTTGTTTTCCAGAAATGTTTTCCAACAGCAAAAGCATGTCTCATAAATTTGTTATAATCAGGCTTGTTAAAAACCTATAAATGTAATGATTCCTAAAATATACTTTAATCAACACCTTACTGAATGCAAGCAGTGATAAGAACTTTATATCATTAGCGAATATACCAAGAAATGAGCTACATAATTCGCAGGAATGTGTTAATCACAAAATCAGACAAAAAATCTGTCATTAGCAGTTTTCATATTGATTTTATTTGTTAGAATGAAGTCACTAGATGATATTTTATAGAAGGCTTGGCGGAAAACTATTGCAACTACAATATCCCAAAGAGTAACTTACAATAAAGCATAGAAATGTTACATTTTAACAAGTAATTAGGAATTGTAAGCAATACAGAAGTCCCCTTCCTGGTTTCCAGTTTGTCAATGTTTTGGTTGGCATGGTAACCACATTTTTTTGATCAAATAATAATTAGACGTGCATAATCTCTTTATTAGTCCCTATCCACATACCATGTTTCATAAACCTAGCTTGAAAAGTGTTTGATTTATCAGGATCCTGATTTTCTTGACAGACAGACTAATTGACTGACTGACGGACTCAGAGGGCAAACCAAAAGCCCCCTCCGGTTGAAAACCTGTAGGGGCTAAACAAGTCTTTTAAGGCACACAGAATAACCATGGGTATGTCTTTGATGATGCAAAACTCATGGATGAAGACAAAGCTATGACAAACACTATGTGAAAGTTAAACACATGGCAAATGATGAAGACAAGTCAAATGGCAAAGACATGACAAACTGTTAGGACAAGGCAAATGGCAAACTGTTAGGACAAGGCAAATGGCAAAGACATGACAAACTGTTAGGACTAGGCAACTGGCAAAGACATGACAAACTGTTTGGACGAGGGAAATGGCAAAGACATGACAAACTGTTTGGACGAGGGAAATGGCTAAGATATGACAAACAGTTGGGACAAGTAAAATGGCACAAACATGGCAAACTTTTAAGACAAGACAAAATGGTGAAGACATGACCAACTATCGAGACGGGGGAAATGGCAAACTGTTAGGTTGAGGAAAATGTCGAAGACATGGCAAAACTCTTTTAAGACAAGGCAAATGATGATTGAAGACAAACCCAATAAAGTTACTGTGTTCTAATAAATGCTGGTAAATATCGATGATTCAATGGCAAATATGCTTAAAGACCAGAAAGATATCTGAATACAAAACAGGTGCTCGCCTGTGTTGGTACATGGCAGCAAAAGAGTTAAGGTCCCGCAATGATCTTCATCAACTGACAGACTCAACAGATTATTTGAGGAATGCCGTCAAAGGTCATTGGTCAAGCTGGCAGAGAAAAACAGAATGACTTTATACTATGCACTTACTAACTGAGGGCCTCTACAGTCAAAAGCAAACAAACAACTGGGGGATTCGCCTTGTTGTATATTTTTGTATGATCTGTTTGTAAATAACTTACCTATATTAGGATGCTTTAACAATCTACATATTCTGGCTTCTCTTTCTAACTTTTGATGATCTGAAAAGATAAAACATACAGACTTATAAAGACAAAAGATATATTAATAGAACCATACAAATGATCAAAAACTTTATTGGCAAAATTGGCACGCATATAATACCTCAAAACTGTCAACCCAGATCAGGAAAATCATAAGCCATCATCAGACCCATGTAACATAACAGAGTGAGGCAACAAAGTTCTACATCAACATGTTTTAAAGCAAGGGCTATTTCTCAGTAGAAACTTGTTGGATCAACCAGCGAAGGTGTAGAACTTCACATATTGTAGCTAGACCAGTCACTTCTCGACAAAACGCAATGGCTTAATATCAATGGGAGTGTTACAGAATTGGAAACTGGTATGAAAGATAAATATCATGATGCAATATTGCACGGTGTGTATAAATACGCCTAACAAGTATCATGAAAAGTTAAATTGCAGCAATCTGTCCATGTGATAAGGCTACCATATTTGGTGGTTTAATACTCCCACATAAAGGTACTCATAAAACTAGGTGACCAGTACAAACCAGATCATCTTCAGGTTACACTAGGGACACCTTGAGAACTAAAGAGTATGATGGAAGAGTATACATACAGGTAGTTTAGCAATTTCATAATTTACTTTAGGACTCAATTTACTCAAATAAAATTATTTTGGTATAAAGCTGCTGTTTGACTATTGATACTAAACTTAACACATTTTAGTAAAAACTGTGACAGCTAATTTTTTTGGTAGTTTAATGTCGTGACAT
This sequence comes from Spisula subtruncata, assembly GCA_963678985.1. NCBI lineage: Eukaryota > Metazoa > Mollusca > Bivalvia > Venerida > Mactridae > Spisula > Spisula subtruncata. Next base: position 63,310,236 of record OY787660.1, read on the forward strand.
AATACATACTATAATCAAGAATACAAGAAAACCCAGTAATATTACATCACAAGAAATCTTATTCCAATATCCAAAGACCAATAATGACCAAATGGGAATTTCTTTTTGATCTTGTAGTTCTATTAGATGATTTATTGACAGCAATAAAAGCCCCCCCCCCCCTCTGCTAAAAATAATCTCTGCCATTGATTTAAACTGTGATTTAAACTCCTGTAATGAGCTATAGCTAAGGACAATATGAAGACTCAAAATTTCCTGACATTTTTAAAGTTAATAAATTATTGTAAAATAGGCAACTTCCCATACACTGGCATGGACATCAGCTAAATTGACCAACCCTAACCAACCGTTGTACCAGCTGTGAAATTATGCTAATTAAAAGGTCAGGATTGTGTTAAATTCTTCAAGCTATACTATGAAGCAGTAATTCACACTGCCAAAACATAATTTATACACAATCCTGTACAATACTCTTCTTCTTGTATTTTATAAAACCACAGCCAGGGATGCATTAAATTACACACACTTCAACTATCTTGCCAGGGACACATTCCCTCCCCCACAATATCAACACATCAGAGGCAATTTAATCAGGCAAAAAAGTGAATGGTGATACTTAAACTTGACATCCAATGTCAAAATGCCCATCCAAATATTCACTGATAACAAACAATTTACTATACCATCTCCAACCCACATAATTTTATATTAAAATATATATACACCAAGGTACTGTGTTATCAAAGCACTGATGGAAATCGTAAAATTAGGTTCAAATTTAAATCCTTAAATGATTCTTTAAAGGTTGCATATTAGGGACATACATGGTTTGTATGAGTATGAGCCATTATTGAACAGAACAGAACAAAAACTTTATTTGCATTTCACAGATTACAAAGTAATGACATGTGAATAATAGTTTTACAATGGTATCGGTATTGAACGTCCCTTTGCCTCAATTTGTAGTTTTTAAGAATGATAAACCAGACTGTAAACACTTATGCCCCTGTGGAAGCCTTGTCAATAACAAATAGTCAATTCAGGGGCCATAATTCTGTTGAAATGTTGGATTATAGTGATACATGGCTTTGATAATGTTTTGTCTTGATAATGGTAAACAAGTATGCCAAGTTTGAAAGGAATGCTTTGATGGACTTCAAAGTATTTGAGTTTCAACATTTTGAATTGGACAAACAAATTGACAGGTGCATCGCTATATGTCTCGGCATCTACTGATGCCCGGGCATAAAAATTCAATTAAATACTTCCGTAAGTGCTTTGATAAAACAGTACCCAGGTATGAAGCGCTTAAGATTCATCAATCAGCATTAGGGAAAACACTCTACCAAGATTACATGAGACATTATGACAGTAAGACCTTGACAGCATTCCACTCATCAATATCAAGCCAGTGACAACTTCACAAAATACCGTAAACTATTTCATATTCGGCAGCATTCCAGCCATCCATATCAATCTAGTACCATAAACTTAGGTACCATAAAATAGTTTGTATTTGATAGAAATTAAATTTTGTGAATTTCGGCAAAAAGGCAAGTGAGGAGTTGTGAATTTGTGGGTCCAAAAAAGGGGAGGGAAATGCTTTTTACATGTTCTGAGGTCTGAGGTCTGATTTATCACAGAGATTTAATTTTTTGTCAAGTAAAAGAAAACAAAATGAAAAAAATTAACATTCACATATAAATAGTGACATTACAGTTCTCTTGACTCAGTGTTTTATCACTACTATAACTGATGATATTTTTTCTTACTAGAGGCATTAATGATAAAATAGATACTGAACAGTTATAAATTATGCATAATGTTGCTTTTACTTGGCCAGTGATGTATAGGATGAAGTAAGCTAAGGTGATATGTTACTGATGTAATGTAAGGTATATATATATATAGACATGTACGTATATGAGTAAATTATTTTAGATTCAGATATTTAACGGTTTCGAACGAGTATTTTAGTTATGCACATGTTCAACAACGTATCAACCTAATCACTTTATAACTTATTGGGACTTTTGGGAGACTATATTCGTACATATACATATTCGTATATTCATCATCATCATCATCATTCGTACAATTTGGATGTATAATGTATCAATACATTCAAATTGTATGACTTATTGCAAGCCAAACCATCTGTAATTTTCAGTCACCGTATGACTAAATTAAATACTAGGAGACTATAAAATTTAAAATGCGTACTGTATGCCTTATTGTGGTGACAACAGGAAGTTGACTGGTTTATACTCATGTATAGTGGACAGTTGCAGACCTTACGTCAAGTGAGTGATAGAAAACACTGGGTTTCAACACAAAACTTAGGCAGCACCTAAGTAGCAGGAACCTTAAATGACTGTACTCATACTCAGGGCATTAGCACCAAGTTAAAACAGATATCAGATATTTCAACTTAAGCATTTTAGATTAAACAATGAAGTTTTATTCTAGTATATTCCGACAACATATAAAACATTAATTTACCATCATCAGATATGAGCGGATCAATAGGGAGGTAGCAGATTTACCTCAAAAATAGAACAAATGCTTCCATTAATGCATCGTTACATTAACACATTTCTATTATACTACATGTAAATTTCTATCATACATTGAGGACACAATCTAATACTGTAATATCATTCATTTTCATGGGGTATAAAATGTTGTGGATTTCGTGGTTCACCTTCAACCACAAAAAATCAAATCCCATCGAACAATAATTTTGACTTTTGTATTTATTACCTGAAATTCAAAATCCACAAATTAACATCCGATCAAAATTGTCTTTTTTACCAAAACCATGAAATTTTGTTCCATCGAAATTAAATGATTTTACAGTATATATAGAGAACATAATATAATGTACATGTAAGGTCAGAATTAATGGATCTCCAGACTATTGTAGCAATTAACAATAAATCTAGCACCATCATCACAGCCACCAATGCCAACTGGAAAGTATTCTGTGTCAGTGAAACTATAGCTAGAAATTTCAGTTGGTATCAAATTTCATGGATTTTGATGGTGAAATGGTCACAACTTTAATATTCAGAAGTGCTCATTAATATGAAATTAAAACACTAAAACAACTAGAAATGTGTCCATGGGAACACAAGTCGCTACACGAATTGGGGTATACAGGTAAAGTAAAAGTAACAAAGGGCTGTAGCTATGGTCACAATTGACACACCAAAAGTCCTCCTTTACATTCAACTACACATTAAGGTTGTTCATCTGTGAAAGTTTGAAGAAATTCCGCACAATGGTTTGTGAGGAGTTCAACACACAAAAATTTGCGTTACCTACAGACATAGTCGTACAGACAGCACCAATGCTATAATGCCCCCACTAATAAATAAGGTAGGGGACACAAAAACAGCTTTCAACTTATTTCGTACAATGATTTAAATCATGTGGATTTCATCATAGATTTTCATCAACAAAATTTCGTCCACCAAATCAATAAAATTTAATTCCTTCATGAATATTTATGATTTTACAGTATCAAGGGAATCCCTTCTTATATCATCACAGTATGAATGGGATTTTGTTCAATATCTATTCATCTAGAAGCTAAGATCTTTTAAATTCCCCAAGGACATCATTTAAATATTAACCCAAGTTAATCCATATATGCCCTATGCTTTTCTGTTAAAGGAGAGAGCCAAGACGTGTAAACATCATGTATGCTGCTTTTTTAAGCAAATATCACGAATGATCTCCCTTGATGGTGTTCAGGTAAGTCCAATTGCAGCAACAGCAATTATCTACCCTTCATATTCATGCAGCTAGAGTATATACATGTCTGTAAAGGACTGTTCGTATAAATCAAAGGCCATAACTCTGGATCTAATTTCTGGCCTTGATGATTATTATACCCCATGCAGAACTTGAGTTGCATATTTTTCTGACCATGATTGCTCTGGTTTGACCTTGTTGCTTTTTTTCAACCATGGTTCCATATTCTTTACCATGGTTACTTGGCTTTGACCATTGTTGCTTATTTTCAACAATGGTTTTTAAACCATGGTCAGCCATACTAAACTTTCCAAATTTTCAGTCCAGTCAAACCTCAGGTTTGACATCTTGTTTAACCATTGTTTAACCATGGTCAATTTGTCAAGGATTACGGCCATCATTTAAAACTATGTTCATGTTCATGTTTCAGATTCAGATTATATAAGAAATAAAATATGGATTGTATGATTGAATAATATTCAATGATGATTGTGGGACATCTAAATAACCATAGGACAACAGACCTGGCAGTCACAAGCAAATTATCATTACGCCAGAGCAGAGATCGCTCCACCTGATTGTTTGTTGAATGTTGCTTGTCGAAGGTTTTAAAGGGGATTGATTGACAACTGGCGTAATATCAATTGCATTGAGTAAGGTAAAACTAACAAACATATTCAAAATGAGGGTACAGCATCACTAATAATAGGAAAGCACAATGTAGTGAGAACAGACCACCACCCATAAAATACATCACCATATTAGTAGAAGTCAAGTATCTCAGAGAAGCAGCAAAACCTGACGCAGCCACATAGGTGTTAATACATGACTAGCCATGTGTTAATACATGGCCACACCTGAAGACAACATTGAAGATGATTCACTTTATAAACAAGGAACAGCAATTAGTACTTTCAAAGATGCTAATGGACTTGTGAACAGTGGATTGGTCTGCACGGATATAAATAGAATAGGGGTTATAATGTTAACAGGTGAGTCATCCTAGAATATGTTGGCAACAATTTTTGTTGCACTTTTAAACTGAGTACTTTAAACAAGCAACACTTAAAATACTTTCAAAGATGCTAATGATTTGGCATAATGAGTCTGCGGTGATATAAATAGTATATGGGGTTCAAATGTTATTAGAGTCAGCAATCATATTGCAAAGTATTATAAGCAATTATAAGCAAGGAGCAAAGATGCTACGAAATTATTTGGTCAAATGTGAAATTTGGCTTGAGCTGCACCAACATAAATACTATGGAGCATTTCAAATATTTTCAGGTGAGTCATCCTAAATATCAGCAACAGGTTGTACTTTACTGAGTATTACAATAACAGAATACCAACTGATCAACAGTGTAACCATCCCTTCAGTGCCTATTAACCATTTTTCTTGCTTATATCCATATAAGGTAATAATCATAGTATTTCTCAGTGCATACCTGCAAGCGGAGAAATGAGATAGTTCAATCTTCTTTTACCGCCCTGTACTTCCTTTCACTTTTAACACTTGTAGTACTACCAGAAACCACCGGCCTTAGCAGCCCCTATTATAACATCATGTCATTTATACGGGACAGGTAACATCTGCTAAATTCCGGAGTGAAAGATCCCTCTGGTTTATCAAGTTAGGTGGTGCCACTTCCATCATTTCTGAGATACTTTTCAGTGTTTCCCACCCAACTATTGAACCATAAAGGTAGTCTCACATGTATATTAGTGCTTTAGATTGAGCATGTTAATTTGAACCATGGAGTCTATTCATGAAGAGCTGGAGTCACTGCACAAGGCCCCAGATTTCTTGTATCTAACAACTATCTTGTCCCTCAAAGTCAGGTCATTGGCAAATTTGGCAAGGAAAAAGAATGTCCATATGCACTTATGGCTGTCAACATTAAATACAAACAAACAAAAATACATTGAATTTTTTATAATACACCTGTATTAAACGGCCATCTGCTTTAAGTACAGTTGGTTTTTGAAAAATGGCTGGCCTAATTAGGCAGGATGGACTGCATCTAGATCTACAAGTAAAAACAAGCAGTTGCTGTATAATATCACGTACAGTATTTGTACAAACTTGCAATCTGAATCATCGAGATGGTGAGAATAAAGTCGTGATATACATTTAACTAAAATAGAGTGAATCTGTACTTAACTAGAAATTTGACGAGACTTTAACTTGACAGGCATTGTCTTAAAGAATTGCAAAAACTTGAAATTACAAAAACCCACAAGCAGAATGAAACTGAATCTATCGTCAACAACTTGCTGAAATCTGAAATCTTCGAAACTGCAAATTTCTTCCAGGAGAGATTGCCGTACAAGTCTGTTGCCAATACATAAAGACATGACGGAGGCAATTCAGACAAGAAATAATCAATGGATGTCAGTTTGCCCCCAGAAGGAGGTCCTTGAAATTCTTGGCAGGGAAGGATAGAATATGGTAAGACGCTTACTGTCAATAGTTAGCAAAACCTGTCATGCATATTTGATAAACTAACCATTATTAGTTTCATTTCCTATGATAGTAGCAATCAGTAATATGATTACCCCGGTCATTCATATCAACGTTCTATACCATATTATAACCTCAGAACGTAGAATAATTTACTGTATCCGTTCTATACCATATTATAACCATAGAGCGGAGAATAATTTACTGTATCCTAAGGGTTTAAGCTATCGATTCATTCAACAGTGTCATTTTAAAATTCCGTAGATACCAGTCTAAACCTAATTCGATGCTAGCCAGGGGACTGTTGTCTACAAAAAGTGCTTTGTGGCACTTTCCAAGGAAGGCCACCCATGCCATTTTTGTTTAACTGAACAGGATGCTATATCAATATGAAGCCATACATAGTGTTTGTAGTCAGGCAAAATTTGGGCTCAAGAGGTGTTGTCTACAAAAAGTGCTTTTTGGCACTTTCCAAGGGACTGGTTATCCACGCCTTATTTGTTCAATTAAACAGGATGTAACATCAATAAAGTCAATACATAGCGCTTGGGATGTAGTATTTAAGTCAAAGTGCTTCAGGTTTTAACTTTTTATGCTTTGATTATAATGGTTATGACATACATGTATCTTTCCATTTGATGGACAATTTGTTTAATTTGGCGCCTATTACACCTGTTTGACAATTTTTTTTTTAAGTCATTCTGAACAACATTTTGGTTATAAATGGCTTTAGGTAAATAACCACTAAATGCCTATGCGGACCAAATTCAGATACAGTCAAATAGTCCGTTAAAAAACTTTAAAGCGACTGGAAATGGGGGTATGTCTTGACAAATCAGCATCAGAATCATGAAATTGGTGTCAAATGCTTTGTATGCATGTATGTGATGTAGTGAAATGGTTTTATTCAGAAATATTTTGTATTCTGGCTGAAATATGAAAGTGAAAGTAAGGTTGGGGCTAACGGACAGTGAGTAAATCCGTACATGTGAGAAAATCTGTTCACCGCGTTTGACGAACCAAATTTTTCTTATATGATACATGACCCCCTGCTTTTTTTTCATTTTCTTCAAGCTGGATGCTATTTCTATTGATTAAAAGATTTTGAGAGGGCCCCATGGACAAAAAGTTGACTTTTTTTTGGCTGACCTAGGTCACTTTACATTGAGTTAAAGAACAACTCTATTTGGTGGTTTGTGACCTTTAGACCTAACTTACCAGTTTTCCTGAACAGTATCTTTAATAACTAAGAGTACTACTAGCCTTTCTACCAGGAACTAGCAACAACTCCACATATGGAGAAAAATCAACATTTGATGCCAAATTTTCATAGAAGGGTAAATGACCTTTCGAGCATTGAGAAAAACAAAGGCTCTTAGTTATATGATTATAGTCACAGAGGTGTGACTGCAAGTCCTGTAAATAATGGTTCCATCACAACATTGTGACAGAATTTCAGAGAAAATAATCCTAAGATTTATGAAGGTAATTAGGGACAAAGATTCTTTATGTAGAAAACTTGACTTACTTAAGCAGTTCAATACTAACCTAGACCCTTAAAAACAGTGTAACCTCTGTAGAGCAACACACTTTGGAAGCTGCAAATATTGGCCATTGCTTACAGGTTATTGTTCTACAGAGGTTAAACTTCAGTCAAAATTGGCTTATGGAAATTTTGAAGGTGCAGTTAGAGAAACCTGGTCTTTGCTCTAGCAGAGGGCAGCTATGAAGAGACTGCACTGTATGTATATGATTAAGGAGGGACATATGGCCCAGTTCTGGCAGACCCCATGGCGTCACAAGCTATCATGCTGAGTAAGGGGAGACAATTTATAACTGCAGCTAAATCAGCTTAAAATTGTTAGCATTAACTCCTTACTCCATACAACCCAAACATACATTTACTGTAACCATGGAGTACTATGAATGTGTGGCCTCCGTATTGAAAAATGGCGCCAAAACTCAAACACACCCACTTCATTCATAATTACACATTTTATTGTTTTATTTTTCATTTAAAATAAAAGAGAAGGCTCTGGTTTGTCTGAGAGGTACATTAAGTATAAATTTAAAATCTCAACCCCGGTAATTTTGTTTTGTCACCCCATTTCTCATAATAAGCTGACACTCGGATAAATCTTTCGTTCTAAAAGGTTATATGTTTAACAATAGTCCTGAAATACAGTCATTAAACTTCGACCCTTTCCTCAGTTTATGCATTTTGAGGGAGAGGTAATATGCTACTGTGCGCTTTGTGATCAAGAGGTCCCGGATTTGATTCATGTCTGTCCCATTGCTTCATTCACAATGAGCATGGTACTACTAATTTAAAACTAGGTCCTTACATATCGCGATTTAATATAGTTCATAAACCATGTAAATGTTGGTTAGTATAACAAAACGATACAATACTATGAGAGCAACCACACATACAGACACATCAACACCTAATATCATGTATCACCTATTGATCTATCAATCCTTCGTTCACTACTATATGGTATAATACAGCAGTCGTGGCACACAAAGGATTAGACCAATATCAGAAATTAACAGTCTAGTATTGAGAGAACTTAATATAAAACATCATTAAACATTCAGTAGTACCATCATAGAGGCATCAGGCAAAATTTTCCCTTCCCAATCAGAAACCATTAAGGCCATTCAGCTTTAGGTGATGCTATAGTGCAGACTGATTTAGTACAGTAAACAAATTTAAAGATAATATCAGTCCTGCAATAGTAATCTTGACCTTAATTTAATTCCACTCAACTCATGGGCAAAATGACTATTGTTTCTGGAAATAAACCATTAATTACCTAACATAATTCAACGGTTGACCACATGACTAAAATTTTGGCTCTCTGTATACTATAAGCACTAAGTAAAATTATGACAATGTCCAAACACCCATTAACAAACACTACAGACCAGGGTGGGCCAGGAGAGGGTTTATATAGCTCAGGAAAAACCCTCTCCCAGCCCACCCAGGTCCATAGTGTTTGTTAATGCATTCATGATTGGTTACTTTTCCTAGTGCAAAAATATAGTTCAAAATTCACAGGAGGGCTCATAGAAAATCCTAAATCTATGTGCTAGAAATTTCAATGCAAACCCTGAAACAAGTCATGTACACTATATCACCATCCCTCAGAGAAGCTTAGGACAAGTAAATATATCATGAATGCATTGATGGCTACAGCATGACATGTCCCACAACCCTCCCAATATACGGTAGGCAAGTGTACATCAGTAAATATAAGTCTATAGATCAGAGAAAAACGGAGATATCCACGAGAAAAACGAAGCAATCCACGATCGAAACATCAGTATTCACATATTGTTGATACTTGGCAAATGGATCATTTATATCCTTGCTGAACAAGTGGATCTAGCACAAGAGATCAATAACTAGAATATGCATTAATTTCCCTATTCACTCATAAAACTGCATAACATTAAAACCTGTGAGTCTACGTCCTATAAATGTGTCAGATAATTCACTTGCAAAAACCATGATATCTAACACAGGCTCTCTGATACAAGCTTATTTAACAACACTAAACCATTTTTATTAGTTTTCACATTTTTTCTATGTGCGTGCAGTTAATATTAATCACTCTCTGTGGCTAGTTTCCTGTGAATTACATGCTTAGATCTTTTGTGTTTTATAACTTCTTGGTCATCTTTTTCGAATTGATTCCTTGGCTCTTTAACAAGCCTGATGTACAACACTAATACACACTTGGCTGTTTCTAGGTTTCCATCCAGTTCATCTCAAACTCTAGTTGAGTGGGAAACACTAAAGAGTGTTTCAGGAAAGACCAAGTGCTTGGGCCGAGGATCAAACCAGAGCAATCTTTCGATCAGTAGTCCAGTGACCACCCTGCCACCCAATAAACCAAAATGAACCTACAATTTTACCTTTGAATCGAGTGCCTGCATGGTGTTATATTTCATATGCACCTTTTGTTTTTGGCTTGGATCTTGTTTGTAGTGAAATTTCATCATGTCTTCACCTTAGTCAGTGGTCCAGAGATAAGACAAATTTATGTCATAAAGTAAAAGAAGGAAGTTTTGCAGGATTACTAGAATACTGAGAAGAAAATCCACTGTTTCCTGGAAATGGGGAACCAGGAACACTGGACATTTTATGTCTCTTTGAAATACGATGACTGGGATTTTAAGAAGCTGGTGAAAGGCTGAGCATAAAGGGCTTTATTCTGGAATGAGAGATATATGTATAAACTGTACAATCATTAATTTTTTTGGGGATTTAATTTCGTAGATTTCGTGGTTCACTTTCAACCATGAAATCAAATCCCATCGAACAATAATTTTGACACTTGTATTCATTACCTGAAATGCCAAATCCATGTCCAAAAATGGTCATTTACCAAAACCACGAAATTTCGTCCCATCGGAATTAATGAATCTTACAGTATATCAATTTCATGGAGGCCTTCCAATCATTCAGCAGGCACTTGGATATATTTAACTATACAATAAAAGAACACACGTTTATTATGATAATAACGATGAATAGATGATGATAAACAATATAACATCAACAAGAATATGCAACGACCCTCATCAACATGACACACCACAAGTATTACATAATAATTAATCCAGCAGTTGGTCCATTCAGTCTCATAGAATACATTATGTGCGATCAACATAACATATAATCCATGGGAGTAGGTCATTCAGTCTAATAATTTAACCGCCATTATAATGACAATTATCTGTCAAGCTAACACAGGATGTCCACACTGATGGCTCACTGTTGAAATAAAACCATACAATTATATGCTATTAGGATGCACCTAGCAACCTTAATTGGTAGGCCACAAATTATGTAAACTCCATCTTGTTAGATATTTATGCATTATTTTTAAACAATTGAGTTCAAATGAGTATTTGTCAGCTCAATGTAAGGCATGGCAAATGTAACAAATGAAGTAAATTATCAGGGGAGGGGGGGGGGCTTACTATGAAGCCAGATCTGACCCAATAGCCAAAATAGTCTATCTGGAGAGTGATAGCAGGGTTGCCATTAGGAGGTGGCAGGAGGCCAATTTGACTGCCTCAAATATTATTTGGGCCGCCTAAAATTTATCCCCAGCTGCCTTTCACCTTCAGCGCTCATGCACCTTGGCCTCCTTAAATGAACAAAAATCCTCAAAGTGAAAACCCTGGACAATCTAACACACCTATACAACATAACACTGATAGCTATTACAGCTATAATTACACCTTTTTAAAAATAATGGTGACTCCCATATGAATTACAACTGAAAGTTATGATAGAGACATCAAAAGCAACTATCTATTTTTCCTTCCTGCAATGGCTGTAGCAACAATAAAATACACGGCAGGCCTAATGAATACAGTAGTTCTAGTGAAATCTAACCTGCAGATAATATGTGACAGGTTTGTCAATAATTGACATATTTGCAATGCAAATTTCATCAATTTGATGAATAGGGATTACAAGGCCGCTTTATCCAATACTGATATTTAATCCCTCGAGAATATCAAATATCTGTAAGCTTCATTGGAGCCGTCTTGCTCTCCGTGTTTTAATGTATTGTTTTTAATTTCAATTTTTTAATGAATCAATTCCACAGAGCTTTAACTTACTATTGTTGCCAATGTTTTTGGAAAACCACTACATTGAATAAATTGGTAAACCTGGGATTCATACCTGAATTGCCAATGTCCAGCTTATAATTTCCCTCAACTAGTTGGGCTTGCCAGGTGATGAAAGGTAACAACAGACAATCGACAAAATTAATGCTGCCTCAGGTTACACAATATGAAACCTGGAGCCCATTGCTACGCTATAGCTATGGAAATGACTTGCTTCATAAATGAGCTACATCGGAGAAGCAGCCGCTTGCATAAGAAAGCGCGTTGTAGCACTTGCTTAGTGGCGCTTGCCTAGTAGCAAAGTTTTAGGAAACGGAATACTATCGGAGAACACACTTGCTGGTAGCATGTCGTTGCATAGATGTAGTAAAGCCCAACCAAAAAGCGGTCAACAGCGCCTTATAGGCTATAATGGACTTGGCTCCTGGTCTTACACTCATTTATTGTCAGTTATTGTCAGACATAATGCAGTTAGGTGGATGATGATATACTTTAAATACACCAGAAACATGGCAGATCAACCTGTATTTGAGCATGCAACCAGCGATTTTTAAATCCACAAGGTGCTACCAAAATAAGAACAAGTGCTCCCTACTTTTAAGAGGCTAACTGACCAAAATGGTTTATTAACTATACCATGGTGACTTATCGACTAACTTTATCCAAACCAATCTAGCAACCTCGATCCTATAAATGTAGGGTTGACGCATGCTTTTTCGGGCTATTACATCTGCAGAGTCCCGAGGGACGGTTGGTGCCCAAGCCCTGACCGAGGGCACCAACACTCCCGAGGGACTCTGCAGATTTAATAGCATGAAAAAGCATGCGTAAACGCTATTATAGCATAAAAACAAAACTCTATTAGTATGTTTTTCAAAATTATGACATTTTGGTGGGACATTCTGAGCGACGTCGGGAAATCAAACGCGACGTCGCTTAGCAAACTTTACGTCACACACAAGTTTTTGTTATGAGCTTCGACTTCCGGTATCGGCAAGTACCAAGAAAACAGTGATATTGGGGGTTTGTTTACGTTTATTATTATACTATTATAGAACATTGATTAGTAGTTACAATTAGAGTTCATATATAACGATGTAAATCATTTATTTTTGTCAGCTGGGTCCTGAAATGAGCATACTTAAAACTGAACACCAACAGCGCGTGCCCGCGAGAATCTTTACAATAACGTACCTTTTTTCCCCGTTTAAGTATGAGCAAAATCACCGTTTTTATGCTATAATATAACATAATCAGACAAAAAAACAATAATTATGTTACTAATATTAGGTGATCAATATAGGCAATCATTACCAAGCACTCAGATGTGGGAGAAGGTGATATAACCTAGTATATGGACACACTGTTACAAGGGTGTAGAATTTCAATTTTACATAAATTTTCCAATGTAATTATTGGATCATAAAACATGAACATCTGGCAATTAAGGAAACAAATAATCTCCTATCTGTAACATTTTCACTACATATACACACGGTATCCAGGTTTTTGGTGCAATGCCATTGATATAAAGGTGGAAAATGATACTATTATGCAAAATAATGCGCAATTATGTTTTTATAGTATTTTGACAATAACCCTGCTGTTGTATGTAACCAACAATCTGCCGCCACAAACTCAATGTAAATTTGTTATTATGAACGTTATGGACAAAATTGTTACAATCTAGCATTATATGGATTTAAAACCATTTTTAATAAAATGAACAGGACTGCAGCTGACCGTTGCTATTCAATCAAGCAGGTTGACTAAATGGCCCAAATACTAGGTTGACACATTAATAATTAGGTTTGCGACACCAAGTTCATCATGCGGCGCTAAAATGTGGAATGGCAGTCACCTATTTATCCATCAGCTGTCCAACGAAACTATTTCCCCCAAAAAGCTGCCTCAAAAAGTGATCTTAGACAGGTGTAGGGATGTTGCAAGGGCGATCACCATCAGACTTTAGGCAGCTTATTACATCCAAGCTAATTGGCATCACAGAATTAAGTATCAGGGTATTATATCATATCAAAACATACCATTTACAAATGATATCTAGGAATAGTGTCTCAGTTTGTCGGATAATATTTTTATTATTTATAGAATTAATAACTGAGGGGTCATCTCAGCATGTTACCAGTATAATAATAATGAAGCACAGCTGATACACTCAGTCTCTCTATATAGCTACTGGTAAGCTCCATAATACCAATATCTATACTCCTATACTCCAGTTACCCTTGGTTAGGTTTCATACGTATTGATTATACTTAAGAAGAAATGCACATCATAGCTCAATATAAATTAAGTTACGATTATAGTGTTCTCCATATAATACCACCAGTATTAAGTTAATAAAACAATCAGAAATCCATTACAATTGGCGCAATTTCCAGTATTCCACTCAATATGTGTCACTGTGATACAATGTACACTTTTAATATTCATATGCTTGGGTCATAATTTCAGCACAAAATTCTAATTCTGGCAATTTTGTAGGGCTGGCAAACAGTTGGTGCATTTTTTAACATTATAGGCACCAATCAATTAAGCCATTTCATGTAAAGCGCACCAATTAGTCAAATGCACCAACAAATGCACCAATCAGTGACTTCAAGAAAAATGTAAAAGTGTGACCTTGACCTTGTTAATGGTGACATGCATATTCTGGGGCTGGGAATATACACATGAGCTACCTATCTATACAGATTAGGAGATTCCTAAATAATATTCTAAGTGGGTTAATGAAAATTAGTTTCAGAGCAAATGATACTTGAGTGTGCAAGCACTGTTTATATCTGTAAGGGTATCAAACCACAGGAAAGCAGTGAATTTGAAGCGGACACCTTTGGGATTATAGCATCATTAACATTATTATTTTCCCTCATAAAATAGACCAATTAATTAATATCAGGTGGAATATCACCTGTAAGTCAAGTGAATCAACCACTTCCTTACATCCTGATAGAACAAAGCCTATATCATAACCCAGTTCAATGGCCTACAGTTCTTTCACTGCTATAATGTCAATGACATTATTCCTGGATTTTGCTCAATTAGATTCTGGTATCATAACAGCCTAGTGGAAACATAACTCAAATTCAGACATGCGACGTGTTGACAAGTTGCATGCTTGTTATGATTTAATAGGAGACCAAGAGAAGTCAACACTCGGGATTTTTGTTTTTGTCTAGTGTTATCAACTTGGGATTTTCCTTGGATAGACAAGACTTTCACTCTATTCTGGACTTAAAGTAGTGCTTTTAATTTCCCGGACCATATAAATAATAATCCATAATCGTGGAGATAAGCCAGTCACAGCACCTTCAATCATAACCTGTCCTGGAGATATCCTTAAGCACCAAGCAAAGGAGCTCAACACAGGCACATTTTTAATGAATCTTGAGATGATCAAGGCTAGGGTCAATCTATTATACCTCTTCTGATGGGGGGGGGCTTTTCAGCTGGCAGACCAACCGACCGAACACTAAAAATCATCAAATTTACATATTTTATAGTTGAACACAATGTATAAATATAGGGAACTAACAACTATAACAACGGATGGGGATCTTTTATAGTTATAAAATATGATAACTTGACATAAAATTGAAGCATTTCTATACGGATTCACATAGCAAATATTAATTATTGCACAGCAGAAAAAGCATTCACCTTAAACTACCCTAAAAATTTTCGATGCCGAAATTAAAACAGTAGAAACTAAAAGTGTCACAAAAGAAACATGATTTTTAAGGCAACTTGGGTGATAAATGATATTTTCATAACAAAACGAACCAACCAAATAACATGTTCAGTATGTTATTTATGCCGTTGGTAACAATCTTAGTGCAATAGATTATAGTAATTACAACTATAATATTGTATAAGTACTCCATGGTAATTAACTATAGCCCAGGTAAATGTGAGTATGTTGTATTCCCAATTAGTTATTGTAACAAACCATCACGCAAATTCCAATCTAATGACCCAAGGTTACATGTATTAGGGTATCCACACTCAGAGTGAAAAGCTTGTTTTTTATCCGACTCTATCCGTCATCTTACATTTAATATAACTGTAGGTCTCACATTATTGAGTATTTGCAATGTTCAGGGGTCCTACTGAACCACCATGACCAATCCTGAAAATAAGATGCAAGTCTGAGTCAAGTCCTGTATAAAAGCCACACATCCCTACACTAAACCTATGTTTCAAACACTAAACCTATGTTTCAAACATTATTATTAGTTTTATTGTCATTAAATTCAGCTGATGAAATTTCAAATGACCATAACTTAGACAATTCTTGAAAATAAATTATTAAACAACTATTGTTTTTGTGCTGAAAAGTGCATTATTTCCATTGCGACAGATCCCGATTTCCCAAACTCAAGAACCCCTGAATGTTTTAATTTTCCATTTTATCATCAATCTTATATTGTCACATCAATTTTGAAGAAGGTGGAGAACTACTTGTTCATACACTGACTTTTAATACTTCAGTAAATTTACCTTGTTTTACACCCACTGCTCTCTGCTCACTGCACCAAATCGAGTTCAATTTTCTGGAAACAGGTTCATGCAGCATGATCGATGGGGGAAGATTTTGATCTCATCCTATTGTGTGGTGAATGAATGATGTTTGTGGACTGATCAAGCAATACTGTGACTCCCAGTCCTCCCCAAGAAATGTTTAAAGGGCAGGGCTTTTTTCAACAGTAGTGGAAGAGGCCTTTTCTTTAAATTTGGGGGGGGGGGAAACAGATATTTTTTGCAATAGGGAAGTAAAAACCCCTGTAAATTGGATTTAAGGCGAAAACTAAAAGAATTTTTCTGCTAAAGAAGGAGAAAAAGCCCAGAGGGCACTGGGGCAATGCTGGGTTTGTACTTTAGGGGAATCTCTAAGACAAGTTCTAGAAAGCAGAATAGAAAACGCGATTTTTAAGGCTTAGGCACATTTTTACAAAACACAAATAACTTAGGTAAAGGTCCAAAACATAAACCTGTTAATTGTATAATAAAGATATCATATTTGGATTCAAGATGCTGAATGAAAGCAGTTTCCTGCCTGCCATATATCAGTAGAAATAAAGCAAATAAAGGCTATGTAAAAGCTTATAATGCTCGGCAGACCAGTATTATCGGAAGGAACGCAGTTTCAGGTTTTCTTAGGTGCTGTAGCCCAGGTCCGTGCCTTTATTCTGCCTATGGGGAAAGGTCTGAGTAAAGCCATTCTGCATTCTTCATGACACTTCACAGTGAACTTCTTAATCTACCCAGCAAAAATGAAATGTATCTTTATTTCTCTCCAAATCAAACCATAGATCAATGGAAAGTCTGGCAGAAGAAAATCTGAATGACCACACACCTATGACTATCTCTGGCGACAACAACATCATATCAGCTATCAATACAAAGTTCTGACCAATCATAATGTTGGATGAAAAAAGTCGGTCAGTACTATTCTCAAGGTGTATTCCAGCTACATGCACCAGCCAGCACTGAACTAGACAGTTACATACTTACCACACTAGATAACAATATTCTAGCCTTAAAATGTTCCAACATGGAGGTGATTAGATGCATTTAGGAACCAATCCAATCTTTAAGGATAAGAATATTTAAAATGCTTTAAAAGACTTTACTACAAGCAAGAGAAAATTCAGCTATTAGAATTATGCCAAAATGCATAAGTTAAAAAGTTGATAATTTTTTTTTATGAATTTGATGATGAACAAATTAAGTATAACCTCTGCAGAGTAGCCCTCTGTATAGCAACAACCTCTCTATAACAACACCTTCAAAATTTCTCTAAAGCCTGTAATTATTTACTATAAATTTAACCTCTACAGAGTAAATCCTCTAACCAAAACAGCAAATATTTGCACTTTCACAGGTCCCTAAAACTTTTGAAAAGGTGTTACTTGACAGATTTGCACAATACTTCTTGAGCAACCTTTGTGTACTATACTCATGCACAAATACAAGGTATATAATAGTACATACATTGTCTACATTATTGGCAACTACACACTAGATTTATGATTTATGAATGGAGAGACAGTGAGTTTACTCTTCAATCATGAAGGTAAGAACATGTGTTACATATCTAACATGCTAAATGAGTAACAAGTTCATGGGAACAAGGACGAAATTCTGATCATAGACAAAATTCTGATCATAGTCTATTAATAGTCTCAGTATCATTGAAACAAAACATTGGTATTCCTAGCAGGCAGTATGAGGATATAACTTACACATGAATGGACATAAAATAGTTAAAACAGAGTTTTTTATAAGGGGCTAAATATCAAGTGGTTCATTTTGATGATTTTATACAAAATCAATTAACTGATTTTGTTCAAAATATTAACATAAAGGCTTAAGACAGAATCCAAAGGATCAGAATGAGACTTTTCGGAAATTTTAGGGTCGAAAGTGTAAATTTAAGGTTAAACAGGTCCTAAATTTTACTAAAAATATTGAATTTATATATAAAGACTTAAAGTCACCGAGGCTCTGTTTTAGGAGGCTTTTCCTACAATATAATTGGTGAATAACTGATTGATGAGTATTTTTCGTCTATTGTGTATTCCAAGAATACATAGAGTATTCCAAGAACACTAGTAATCATTGCCATTAAGTGACAAACTATCACCCACAAACAATGCAACATCCTCAATCACGCAGTCATGACCATGTATCGGTATATATCAATAAACCAGTATAACTATAATACACACAACAAGTGTAATATTTGCTATGAGTATTACATTCCTGAAGCTTTCAATCATATTCAAAGCAACCAGTTTTCCCATGATATGACTTCACTCTATTGTACCGACTCCCCTTTGTTCGACAGATGGCAGGCTGAATTCATCTGTATCAAAATTTCTATATTCTATATGATACTCTCCTAATCAAATTTCTAATAGAAATTCTAAGGGCCTTGGGATATGTACAGAAGTATTTTTTCTAATAGTACCGCCATGCCGCTCTAATACAGTATTGATCAAAATGTTCAATGCATTGGTTTCCTATAACTGTAAAATCTCACAATGTCATTGATTATATTATACAGTCGGCTGAAGGGATACCAAACAATCTCCCCACTACACCTTTTCCATTACAATGAGATTTCAGTAACAAATACCATACTGGAATGAACTAAGAATGCATGACAGCATACATAGCCGACTTACATATATATACTGGATTTCATAATGGAAAATTTATCAATGCATACATTCAAAACCTTAAGTCCTGGGTAACTACTGCAGTTCATTCTAACAGGGCCCTCATTAGACCATTTCTCTCCTAAATGAAAATACATTTTACCCCTATTTCCAGAAAAAATTCTCCCAAAAAAAACCTACTCTTTTTTGGAAGTCAATGAAGAGCCTCAACAGTTGTAAATGCTGTTCTATAGGTGCTGCAGATGTTTGTTTATACCTTTGATTTGGCTTTTGGTTTTCATGCAGTAAATATGTGACAATATTGATATTTAAAAAAGACAATTTTCCCCTTTTTCTTCAAAACGATGCAAAATTTTCCTGCCTGAGGTACCCTGATCCCAGTCCCCAAAGTCTAGTTAGGGCCCTGTTTAATTTCTTTCTAGTACAGCTGATTAGTAGGAGTACTAGGGTCCCTTCCATTTCCGTAAAAATTGAAACATAATAACATACCTCTGGCTGATAATTTTTTTGTGTTGATTATTTTTGCTGCAAATTCTAGGCCTGTGGATTTTTGAACACATCTTCTAACTATTGAAAAAGCACCCCTGAAAAAAATAACATAATTGGTACAGCACAATTAAGTGATTTAACGAGATTAATGGGAAACTGGGGTAAAAAAAACATTCAAGACTTTTGGTACCTAAATCATGTTGCAAATAAGCTGTTGTAAACACATCAAGTACTTAGCTACACATAAAACAATCAAACATGTTCTGCAATAAACATTCCCAGAAATGTCAGTTCTAAATAAATTGCTGTACAAGGAGTTAACTTAGTGAAGTAGAAATATTGAATTTACAATTTTTTGTTGAAAATAACAAAAATTTGCCAACATTTTGCTCTAAGAGTATGGTAATTTTTCTGCTACTACAAAGAAAGAAAATATTCATAATATTTCTGCAAACTCAATTTCAGATTCTCTAAATTTGCTAATTTTTCAACCTATGGAAACATTGTCTTTTACAATATTTACCTGGTTGAAGTAGAGTAGCTGTTTTAAAAGAGCTAGACAGTACTAGCCCTGAGCTTTTACACTACTAAATTTTAATTAATACAAAGTATAATTTAATTTGCAGTGCAGTGCAGTTAGTTATTTTCCCTTTTGAAGTTAATGAGACAGAGGCCCACTAAAATATTATAGTTGTAAGTGTAGAAAATCAAAGGTTGGGTAAAAAAAGCTGATCATAAAAAGTATAGAAAATAGCACAAAACATGATGCATTCATTGATATGTGCAGCAGAGAACTTGCCGTTCATCATGAATATTGAACAAGAAAATGTATCCAGATACTTGAATGAAACTGCATTTTGACACCTGATAATTTTTGTCAAATTTTGAGAAAATTTTGCTATATGCTTATTATAATTTTTACAGATTGTGGCAACACTGCTTAGTTTTCAAGAGTCATTTTGCCTACTGTAAAATCATTTATTTTGGTGGGGGATTAAATTTCGTGGATTTCATGGTTCACCTTTAACCACAAAATAAAATCCCATCTAACAATAATTTTGACCCTTGTATTTATTACCTGAAATGCAAAATTAACGTCCCATCGAATTTAAATGATTTTACAGTATTCATTTTTGGAGGCTACATGCAGTAAAAGCATTAGTACTGCTGGTATCATAATTTTATTTTATATTTAAAATAGAAACATCCAGAGAACCATTGGAACCTTCCAGAAATGAACAGCTGCCATATACAACCAGACGTTCTGTCATACCAGCTGTATAAATACCACCAATATGTCATGTATGTTACTGATACAGCTAGATAATACAGCTGTGGAAGCTGTTGACCCCCCCCCCCATCACCTATTTACATATCCAGCTTCAGTGCATGTAAGATATGTGGGTTATTTTACCTAAAAACCTCAAACCATCATGCACAGGGACAAAACAAATAACCATGCACTTACAACTGACTCAGTCAATCCCAAACAAGTGTGCTTAATATGCAGGCATGTCGCTAGCCAGGAGTGTGACTGTCTAATTTTGGAAAGAAGAAAAAATGGTGCAATCTGGTGCATTGTTGGTACTCTGGGGGGCTTTATTAGCCAGTTTTTAGTGTCATAAACTTGACAGATTTGTTTCAGAAATAAAGCTCAATGAGGACTTTTATTGTACATGCAGAGGGGGTACTAAAGGGCTATTTAGTACAAAAGTGTCCAGAATTTTTCCCATATGACAAGTGTGCCCCATTGAGGAACTTGGGTATATAGTAAAAGTAACAAAGGGCTATATCTGGTAAAATTGACAAAGCAAAACTTCCATCCATTAATGACATCTATACATTAAGGTTGTTAATCTGTGGTTTGGGAGCAGCTCAACACACAAGACGTGTGTTACGTATATATGTATGGACAGACGGACAGACAGCACCAATGCTATATACCCCCCACTAAAAAGTGACTCAAAAATAAGTAAGGGGGGCACAACAACAGACTGTAGTATGTGGTGTTACATTGTTGTCAGAATCCTATATATTCTGTCCTACTTGCATACATGTAACATGCAGCTACACGTCTGACAGGCATGAAAAAGCTGATAATTTTAACAAGAGGGCCATGATGGCCCAATATCGCTCACCTGATTATAAACCCTGCACAATTTTCACCCAAAGGAATAATTTGAACATCTTGGTAGAAAACCACAAGATGATGCTACATACCAATTATCAAAACTCTAGGCAGTCTAGTTTTAGGCAAGAAGATATTAATATGTTTTCCCTATATAAGTCTATGTAAAACGGTGACCCCCCGAGTGGGGCCAATTTTGACCCCAGGGGCATAATTTGAAAAATCTTGGTAGAGGACCACTAGATGATGCTACATACCAAATATCAAAGCTCTATGCAGTGTAGTTTTAGACAAGAAGATTTTTATATGTTTTCCCTATATAAGTCTATGTAAGACGGTGACCCCCGGGGATGGGCCAATTTTGACCCCAGGGGCATAATTTGCACAATCTTGGTAGGGCCACCACTAGATGATGCTACATACCAAATATCAAAGCTCTTAGGCATTGTAGTTTAAGACAAGAAGATTTTTATATGTTTTCCCTATATAAGTCTAAGTAAAATGGTGACCCCCAGGGTGGGGCCAATTTTGACCCGAGGGGAATAATTTGAACAATCTTTGAAGAGGACCTCTAGCTGAGTCTACATACCAAATATGAAAGCCCTGGGCCAAGCAATTTCGGAGAAGAAGATTTTTTAAAGTTTTCTCTATATAACTCTATGTAAAACTAAGGGCCCCCGGGGCGGGGCCAATTTTGACCCCAGGGGCATAATTTGAACAATCTTTGTAGAGGACCTCTAGCTGAGTCTACATACCAAATATGAAAGCCCTGGGCCAAGCGGTTTCTGAGAAGAAGATTTTTAAAGGTTTCCCCTATATAACTCTATGTAAAATTAAGGGCCCCCGGGGCGGGGCCAATTTTGACCCCAGGGACATAATTTGAACAATCTTTGTAGAGGACCTCTAGCTGAGTCTACATACCAAATATGAAAGCCCTGGGCCAAGCAATTTCGGAGAAGAAGATTTTTTAAAGTTTTCTCTATATAACTCTATGTAAAACTAAGGGCCCCCGGGGCGGGGCCAATTTTGACCCCAGGGGCATAATTTGAACAATCTTTGTAGAGGACCTCTAGCTGAGTCTACATACCAAATATGAAAGCCCTGGGCCAAGCGGTTTCGGAGGAGAAGATTTTTAAAGGTTTCCCCTATATAACTCTATGTAAAACTAAGGGCCCCCGGGGCGGGGCCAATTTTGACCCCAGGGACATAATTTTAACAATCTTAGTAGAGGACCCCAAGGTGATGCTATGTACCAAATATGAAATCTCTAGGCCTTACGGTTTCAGAGAAGAAGATTTTTGAAGTTTCCTTTTTGAAAATCTATTTTTAGCCTGTGTGACCTAGTTATGCGACGGACTGGATTTTTTTTAACAACTTTGGTAGAGGTCCACCCAAGGAACATTCCTGTTAAGTTTTATCAAATTTGGCCAAGCGGTTTAGGAGGAGAAGTCGTTTGAAGAAATTGTTGACGGACGCACGACGCACAACGCACGCCGCACGCCGCACGACGGACGACGGACGACGGACATCTCGGTATGACAAAACCTCACCATGACCACATTGTGGTCAGGTGAGCTAAAAATATGTCATTATTTCAATTCAATTGATTCTAGATTAATATATAAATATGTCATATATTCAACATTACGTTTGATCAATGGTTTTATCATGTAAAAATGTAGATAACAGGTAAAACAATTATGATGATTAAAGCTGGTATTTAGTTTATCTGTTACTTTATTGTTCAACGTTACCCTATCTTGTTGTGCTAATAAATTGAAGAGCATTTGCCATGACATTTTTAGAATCAAAATGATCAATATATAGCTATGTTTTGTAAGAATGAAACACTTGCACTCGTTGAGATGCTGACATGAAATAATTTGTGATACTCATGATTTTAAAATTCCTACGCACTTGTGATTTAATTAATACTACGCAATGCATTCAAATACAGAGTACACATCCGATCACTTGCCTGTGTTTTATTCTGCAACAAAGCACAGCCATATAATGATATATTCATTATTCCTTTAATTTAAAGCGCAAATTACATAGCTTTCCCTTATACCCTTCACAGAGGTACTGCAGAAGTCATCTTTCCGAATGGGTCATCAAATTATTGATTCGGAAGTCATATTTTGCAGACTTCAGGGTTCGACACTAACACTGGTCTCTTGAAAATCAAGAAAGACCATGAACCTGTTTTGTTTGTAATAACTAACAAATGTTACATAAATTTATTTTCTGGGGGACCAGTGATTAAATAAGTTAGTGTGAAGCCCTGATTTCTGACTGGTGAAATTAGATGAATAAAGTACTAAAATAGTATAAATTTATTAATTAAAAATTATGTAATCTAACAAACAAGGACTATGATTAATGTATGAACTTATTTACATATTTATTTACATCAAGATCGTAACCTGAAGTGAAGTAACATATCACAAAATGAGTATTAAATTAATATTTTTACTGTCGCCATCATGTTTATACACCAAGTACACTCATTTATCAAATATCTCTCAAAATAGACAATTAGAAAGTATATTTATAATAAATAAAAGATGCTTTGTAAAAATGTAATCAGTAATTAAGTGACCTTGAACATTTCATATAAGAAAGTGATGACAAATTGACATGACATTGAGTGACAGTTCAACCCGTCTTTATGACTGGAAACTTTTGAGCAATATTTTTATGCATGATTATGATCTACTCATAAGCATTTTTGATACAAAAAGCTTTGTAATTTTCTTTTCATATATGAGGTGAGATAAATAAATGTTTGACTTTCTATCTAGCAATTCTGTTTCATCAGCTTGAAGGCTCAAAAGCAAATTATAAAAGATCAGACATTCAGAGCAGAACCTTTCTGACTGAATGCACTTATAAATACATGTACACTGGCCAATGGGTACACTGTCTATTTTTAGAACTGGAAAAAACGTTACTTGGGACGGATGATTTTCAGTTTGGATGAGGTAAATAGATTGAAAATCACCTGTCCTAAAATCGACGATGTACCCAGTGTTATAACACCTTATTATTCATGCAAGGGACGTGTCAACAGGGCCGAGTTTAAAATCAGGAAAATCGATGCAGTCAAACATTTTTGACAAGCGAGGGACCTACAGCGAAATCATTTCCACAATTAGTTAAGTTTGCTTTAAAGAAAATCTTTTGAGAAAATTAAATTCACCATATTAAACTTAGCCATATACTGAGATATTTTCTGAATTTTTCACCAAATAACTTCTATTTTTGTATTTTAGTATTTTTTCTAAACATGTGAGTCTTTAAAATTGCTAACTCAAAATGCCAAAACAACACTTGATGCAGGTCAATTTTCAAGCAATACAGATTTGTTAGATTTTAACAAATCTGTCAGTCCAACACCAATTCGCATAGTTACATTGAAAGTCCTGCAGCATTGAACAGAGTTTAGAATTTCAATGACATTAGTTTCGCAGCACTTAGAACTCCAAGAGATATATGTGCCAGAACATTAAACATAGTATTTGGTCCCAAAATAAGTATACTGATTTTTATTAATTAATAAACTTTTACACTTGTTACATATTAGGTATTTATTGATTTATTTTGACAGAGGAACTTTATTATGTTGTCTCCCGTTTCCTGACATCTAAGGACAACTGATTTTAAAAATGTTTTAAAATAATTTTTGAATAATTCAAATAAGAGGAAAGTATGACTTAGCCATTTATGAAAATCATGTAATCACGAAAACACAAATATTAACTTTTATGGTCTAATTCTAGCATCATATCATGTGACCTCCATGATCTAAATTGACAAGGAATTTCTCCTATTCCCAGTTGTTTTCCTATTATTTATTGAATGGTATTCTTACAAACATCATACATGGGGCCCAATTTTTAGTTTTACCCTTCAGTCACATGATGACATTATCATTTATGGTTGCAAACCAGTCAAAGTAAAAGTTTGAGCAAGGAGAAAAGGAGTCACTTCCCTTCCTTAAAAGTCCACTAATTTTTTTCTCGATTTTTTGGTGGGGGGTGCCCAAATTTGATTTGATTTATGGAAATCAACTAATATCTGTTAAATCTATCAAAATACTCCAAAACAATAACTTATAAGTAACGTTTTGTTGTGTGCCCAGAGCAACTGATAACCAGCATATTTGCGTAAATACCCAATTAAAATTGATTCATACCCAATTAAAAATATTAAGAAGCGTACAAAAAAGCATTTAAAAACTCATGTTAACAGTTCAGCAAAAAACATGTCAATCATGCGTAAAGTTTACACATTTCGCGGAGGTGAGCCGCAGTTATGACTTTCCATAAACGTTGAAATTAAGCATCTATTAACCACGCCAAAATGGTGTCAAGGGGAAGAAAAATTGACAGTGTCAAAATATTTGAAATATGTCAACTTTTCAACATAATAAATGCTCCATTTTTAATGATAATCAGATAATTATCCATCATTTTAACCTTTCTCCATATAAAGGGCAGTTAAAATTTTATCAAATCATCAAGAATACACTGGATGTCACCATTACACATTCTGACAATCACTGAATGACTGATTGACTGAGTGAGTTAAGGTACCAATTAGGCTCCCAGGGTCTGACAGTCAGGATAATCAGTCCTTAACTCACAGATTAACTCAAATTCTGCAAACATAACACTAAATGACAATAAAATTCAGCCTACTTTCAGTAAATATAAGTTACTGAGCGAATCTGTCAAAAACATTTTCACTGAATCCAAAATTAAGATTCCACATTTAATGGGTGAGAAATTTACTTCAGCGCCGTCTGTGAGCTGTCAGGAATCAGGAAATGAGTAGTTTCACATAAATGCGCGTTATCAAGTAAATTCCGTCGATGAAAACAAGTAGATACACAAAATACAATTAAATATCACAATACCGATCCAACTTACTTTCCTAATTCCTCTTTTAATTCGTAATTATCATTAAATTTTGATGTACTGTTTTGTACGGCCATGTTGAATCATAAATGGCCTTCTCGCACAGTCTCGTCATATCTCGTGTCAATAACGGGATCGATACACAAGTTACAAACATTATGCGACCAATGAAGCGAGTAATGCAAGATAAAACCGCGTCAATTAACGGGGCACGTGTGGCCAGATGGTTGTTAACTGAATTTACCATATGACCAAAGTGTGATATGACAATATAATATGATTTAACACGCAATCCACAAAATAACGCCAAGAGAAAGTATACCCACTCTTGAAAGTGAAAGTGAAAGGCAGTTCTTGTGGAAGGGAAGCAAGCGAAATGCACAGACAAGAAATTTAAACAACTAGCTCATATCGATATAGACTTTTCAACTAATTGTTGTGTGTTATGTAATATAACTCATTAGTCAAAGCAGGAACAGGTTAGAATTACATAGTTCCTGGTCAAAGTATTTGGTACAAATAAATACACATACTGTGCAGAGTGTTTCATAATTTATGTCCCAATTACAAACGACTGTCCTGCATGGTCTCATCTGATATCTTCATATAGCCACCATTTTAAAATTTTACTTAGCATCTAACTATGTAACAGTCAATGCAAAACACGAATTTAAAAGATTCCTGAAAAAAGACATTGGAAGTATTACTATGTACACAGTGACACGCATGTATATCCCCGATACACGATGTACAAGATAATATATACTTATTATTATTTTACTATTAACAAAGGCCTTTGCTATATAATATGTCAATGTACGAGTGAAGACATATACAGTTTGTTTCAAACAAATTACTCGAAGTCGACGTCAAGTGTTCACTGTTGTCATAGTAACCCACAATAACTTATATTTTCTCATTTAAAGTTAAACTATGAAGCAATAAACTTTCACATTTTCTTATGACTTTACAAATGTCAAAATATGCGCATGAGTCAATTGGTGCTTTCAGTCGTTTGTCTTAATGACTTACGAGGGTGAAATGCCATTTTCTAATATGGCACATCCCATTCACTCGTGCTTCCGGTTGAGAAGACGTCGGTAAACCATGCAGAATATGCTGAACAACCCAATGAACGATAACCTTCTCTTTGATTAGTTCCCTCACTAAATACATAATGAATTATGTTTCCATAGCAACAAGCTTAAATAGTGTAAATGTAAGAAATTTAACTGATACTCTAGAATTGCTTAGAAACCCAAAACGTGATAAATATCATGTTTCAGATATTAATTTCGGATTATGATTAAACTATTCTAGCATTTACATGCATATCAATTTCATTCTCGGTATATAACGCACATGTGTATTTTAATTTCAACCTCATTATGGTAACAAATAGTCCATTTAAGGATTGCTCATTTTAGCGGTGTTTTGGTCAACTTGGAAAACGTACAATTTTTCGTACATAAACCTGCTAAAGCCAAACTTTATGCAATTTAGCTAAATTTTATGTTTAATCAACAAGTTCAAGTTCAACGTTAATTTGTTGGTGGTTTTACACTCAAATATAGTTGTACATGTAATTGTTATTTTACAGTAAAATATGTCAAATGTTCCCCCTTTTTATTGAGAAAATACATACGATTTTCGATTGGGAATGTAGCCCATAAACGGCTAATACATCGACCAAAAACACGTTCGGTACATAATGTATTGATAAGGTACCAAATTATTTTTTATATTAAATCCAGTATCTATCGAAACCAGTCAAGTTTAAAATAGCGTCTCTAAAAGAATGACAAAACATAAAGATCTAAATCTTTTGAAATTTATGATGAAATTGCAAAAACAATTTAAAAATTGTCCCACTTCGAATCGAAAATAAAACAATTTCTATGTAATAGGTGAGTCAATTCTCAAACACTTCAAATATTCAATTCCATTGCTTCAATTATAGAACGATTAATATAGCGCATTTGAATTTGAGCGTAGACCGGCACATGGTGAAGGTTTTTATATGATGAATGACATTGCTTGCAAGTAGCTATCAAAACCCAGATTATCCTTTTAAAATCGCCGATTTCAATTTTGTTGCATCTCCTTCACTGAACAAGCTTTTGCAAAAAAAGTATGAGAAAATCCGACAGGGAAGGTAGCACTCAACCTAACCAGCCGAGCACAGAAATCAGAAACACCACGACACAACTACCCTGAGCAGTGCCAATTAACACAAACCCATGCCAAAACAGCGACCAAACCACTTTCTGAAATCGCTATCTATCGTCAACATCAAATATATCTACTTATATCGTTCGTTCATTTTTAAAAAAGACAGTTATATTCCTTTTGCATTTAATCCGATTAGTGTGCGATTTTTGGGGTTGAGGGTCGTTTTTTTTGTTACTAGTAGATTCATTTGTGTGTTGTAAAATCGTCATCAAAATTAATTGTTGTGTTGTATGCACACTAACTTACACATTAAAAAAACTTAACAAAATGCGTTTAGATTATTATTGATTCTTTTGGTGCTTTCCCCATCTATATTTGTCAAGGACAACTCCAGAACAACAAGCAGGGCAGCTTGATTATCAGAGACCCTGTCCGTGAAAGACATTTATGTAGAAACGTTTTTTTTCTGAAGACACATTTGCGGTGGTGTATTTGTGGTAACATTCACTTGTCCTTTTCGCCTCTTGGATATTATACCGACCACTCACCAGACTGAAGTTTCTGACACCGACCAGTACACTTAAATGTTACCATTCCCTATGGCACCAGACTGTGTGAATAGATCGAAACGTTGCCATAGCTGACACACATATGGCGAGGTCAGTGAAAATTTTAGGACGGTACGGTAGAAAGGACAACGTTTGTTGTTTTGTGTCGTTTTAAAAAAAGGATGAAAAATCCGACAGGGAAGGTAGCACTCAACCTAACCAGCCGAGCACAGAAATCAGAAACACCACGACATAACTACCCTGAGCAATGGTCACACAAACCCATGCCAAAACGGCGACCAAATGAGGCACATTAAACCACGTTAATATGCACACCGATATATTAATCTACATAAAGTTGGATTTTGTTGAATATCTAGAAAAAGGATAATTAAATTAATTTGTATGTTATAAATGCAGCATACTTGGTATAATTTATATCATATATTTAATGTGTTTATTAACAGTTTCCATAAAAATACCATAACAACTACTTCATAAAATGATCCTGCTTTGTAAAATTCGAGAAAAGTAATCGTTTGTCTCTCAAGAATGTTGACATTGCAAAGCTATTAGGTGGAATAAATATACTGGACACGATTCTATGCGATACTACAAGTCCGAAGTTTAATTTTTTTCTGATGGATTTTTGTCATAAGCCATGTTACGTTAAAAACAAATGTTGTTATTGTACTATTGTTAAAGTTTAAACACGATTAAAATTATTTGCCTTTAGGAAGAACTTTACTTTAGTCGAATATTAACGACATAAATATATAAAGTGCACGTCCATGTCCTTGTAATTAAAATAGATGGTACGTCACGGCACAAGGGCGAATTAAGTATTACGAAATGCTTCGGGACGAAAATAGTTCTTTCAATGCAATGCGCATGCGTAATTGGGATTTCCTGTGTTTCTAGCAACTCGTAAAATTGAGTTTGGAGGTATTTTATTGTTTGTTTGTTGTTACCTGTTTCGATGATGACTCAATCTTGATATTTCTGCATGATTTTCTTTGTATTATATGTTCATGTATTTTCACAACTTTCAATTAAAGCGTGTGTCGACTGAATTTCATAATAAACACGGTCTGTTTATAAAATTGCTAGGGATCCCAACAAGGAAAAGTCAGTTTCACTTTCACTGTAAGGGCTATTTTATGTATTTGACGTCATGCCAATGCTTCCATTTTGTTTGTGTGCATTCTATCTCGTTATTGATACAGACATGATAAATATCAACTCATCGATGGTTTAGACTATCTCATTTTAAACATACCCTCGAGTCAACATTTACAGTCGGAATTGACTCCTGACCTAAATACGGAAGACGACGATGGAGATGGTTCTCCAATGCCTATTTTCCTAGTTCCAGTTAAAGATCAGCCCTTCAGGAGCCCTAATTGTAGTTCTACTAGTAAAACTCAGATATCCGTCGCGGTATGAATATGTTCCAGTACTGAGTTTTATCGCTCTATTAATAGCTCTCCATAGCCAAGTGTAATTTGCAAACTAAACCACCTTTTCTGTATTTAACAGCTAACATGGTCATAGTAACGCTTATTTCATTCATAATCTACAAAAACATCATTAAATATACCTTTACACATCCAATATTAGATAAAACGCTTTTCTGACAGCCGCCGTGAATCAATTTCAGTTGACCCCATATTGGTTATCTAAAGTAGACGCACGTGTAATTAATCTGTACAGAGTAGTCGTTCTTGATTATCGTTCCGGATTTTATGTTCCGGATACCGGGTTTTAGCCACGTTTTTCGTCTAATAAAAATTCGCCATATTGTTGATTGTCAACATTCTGGAAATTTCAGTAATTTGGCAGTGGAAGTGAAACTGGATTAATTTGTGCATCAGTGAGGTTAGTGTTCTTGCAAATATTGGTATTGAACGATAGGAAAGGTATTTGTGAAGGCATGTGTGGTGTGCTTTAACTGTATATTGAATTTAAATGCTCTAAATCGGTCACCAAACAGCGACAAAGAATCGTGTCGCAAAAAGCTATGCACATCTAAGAGCCGCCATTTAGCACCCTAGTTTGTGAAACATAGTGTAGCATACCGTGAAGCAAACGCAGGGTCTATCATTAGCTCTACCCTAATTGATGCACCTGTCAGTTGCATCCTCGGCCCCAAACTGGCCACAACCCCTGGGTGGAAGAAGAAGAGATTCAAACTTTTAACTTATTTGTAGGACCCACTGAAGATTGAGCATTATCGTCTTTTGCCACTTTCCAGAGATGTCCTCTTTGTGATGCATCAGCCTCCAGGGGTTTTAGTTGTGCATAGCTATTAGTGACAAACTTTGCTGCGCACCTTTGCACTTGTTCAAGGGTTCTTGATGTTGTTCTTGGCAGTGGGATTCCATAAAGCTGCAGAATTCCAATGTGGGCCTAGCTATTGTTTTGTAAGGGCCTAAGGGGCTATCTTGACTTCTGGTGTACACTCTCGTAGCTTTCCATGCAGGAATCCCTCAGTCTGGTTGCCATTTATAAAATGTTGGGAACAAGCGTATCCCAGCTTCACAACTGAGTTAACTTTTAATCCAGTTTTTATCCCCTTGAAAGTATGCATTCGCTTTTGTGTGACATTGCTCCAGTGGAGCCATTTACAGTTCTGAAGGAGTGAAGAATCATTTAGGAGAAAAAAGTCTGCCCACATGGGCCTCGCATCCACAACACGTTGTATTTCTTGTTTGTAGCTCTGGCACCCGTTGTTAGTCTGTCTTTGCGATCACTACGCTATTTTGTATTTTACACATTGGGTAGATTCCTAAGCTAATCTCACCCGAAACCATTCAGAGTTTCAGACCAGTGACCACTTCCGCTTTAAAGTAACTTTTTAGGAGGAAGTGCTCTCAATATGGGACATGAAATGAAATAGAGAGGTCTTACATTTACAAATTGTAATGGCCGTAACATTGTAATTTATAGCGGAGCATTCAACGAAAGACAAATATTGTGTTTTTCAAAGGTAAATGTAGTGTTGTGATGAAATAATAATTACCTGTGTTTTAAATCCAAAATGTTGGTAATGCACAAGTATGTATCCATAATTATCAATAAAATAACACAAATTAATTGTTATGCTTATAGAAAAATAAATACAAATTTATTTTCAGAAACTTGCACTCCTCGATGGATAGACAGATGAGTGCCCCGGCAGGGACCGGGAGAAGGCCAACACAACAGCCCTCCAAGATGAAGAAAATTGGAAGGTAAGTGTGGACTAGAGTCACTGGAGTGGTGTTGGTATTAAAGATGTCGAGTTAACTTTCATTGGTTAAACTTGGTTCACATACTAGTAATACTAATAATTTTGTTTGTGTTAAATGCTTGAATTCTAAATGAACAAAATTCAGGGTATTTGTGTAGGGCATATGGTTATAATGTGTATGGTTCACCACATTTTACTGTTGTAATTCATTGTGCATTACCATGAATTCATGCTTAAATTTTACAGCTTGTTGTAAATGAATTAAATCTGATGGTCTTTCTGTGGACTGCCATGTTCAAATAGTATTGAATAGTTCATGATCATTCTATATAATAATCAACCAAATTTCACTCAAATCGTAAATGCAAATTTGAATAGTAAATTAAGTAATTGCCATGGAGATACGGAGCTTTTAAATTTTCTTAATTGTAATGTCACATCATTGATATAAATATTTGATTGGAAATTTTCAAGAAATCAATATGAATGATTTTGATTGAATGATTGTCACTAAGTACTATTATATTGTTTAACAATAAACAATGCATGTATTGATTATACTAAGGATGGTCCCCGTGTCTGTTTAACTTTAAGTGTAATTGTTTATTGTTTCACATTTCCTGTTGACAGTTTCAGTATAAATTGGTCTCGGGCTGATTCATATAGGTAATCGTTCTTGCATAATGATATACATGCATGCACAGTTCAATGGTTATGATAGGATGATAGTTCTACCGTTTTTCAAAAGAACACTTGTTTCTAGCAGATTCTTCTGCATAGCGATGTATGCTGTTTAACTGGTTGCTTTACTGTATAC
Organism: Spisula subtruncata; assembly: GCA_963678985.1. Classification (NCBI taxonomy): domain Eukaryota; kingdom Metazoa; phylum Mollusca; class Bivalvia; order Venerida; family Mactridae; genus Spisula; species Spisula subtruncata. The sequence goes on from OY787660.1 coordinate 63,343,627, forward strand.
ATCTCTGTTTACATGTTGACATGCATAAATAAAGTATAACTATAACTTGTAGTCTATTATTGTTATCGAACTTTCAACTTCATAGACTTGCTGTTCAATTTAAATTCGGTCTTATTAGGGCCCTGCAAATTTTTGCAGGTGCCCTATAGTAATCACCCTGTCCGTCTGTCTGTCTGTCCGTCCACATTTTTCAAGTTTTTTCTTAATAACTTGCAAACCGTTACAGGTATCGACTTCAAACTTTAAACATAAGGTCACAGCAACAATACACTACACTATTGTATGCCAAGTTATGTTACTCCAGGTACAATATTGTAAGAATTATGGCCCTTTGTAAAATTACAATTTTCCTCATTTTTCATCTTTTTTTCTACATTACTTCAAAACCGTTTCAGATATTCAAATGAAACTTGCTATACATATTGACAGTGACAATACGCACATGTGTAGCAAAGGGCAACAACTCTAACTTTAATCAATTTTGGCTTGTGCCCCTTTTTCGACTTCAAAACTTTAACATTGGCCATAGTTCAAAAACCTTTTCAAGATATTCAAATGAAACTTGCAATACTTATTGACAATGATAACGACAGGGCCCTGATCACGACAGTGATGGTTCTAGTTTTGATTATTTGTTAATTTTCTTTCAGTTTGTTTAATTATTACAATAGTAATTTAAATGTTTGTAAGGCCACAACAAATTGATCATGCGTTCGTCGGGAGCGCCCGCTCCTGATTTTTCCAAAATGAAAAATAAATATTTAAATTTAAATTATTGCGCCCGCACCTGAGAAAACCACGCGCATGTGATTTTTTTCCTACATTTTTTTTTTATTATTTTGCCGCTAGCATCAATATTCACAAATTACGAAAAATAAAGCCAACTTGTTTATAATTTTTCACTGTTACTACAGAATATGTTCTGGGAAAGCGCGCTCTGCTGAGGATGTTAGTTACTCGATTAATTTTAGCAGTAAATTGTTGCACACAAAAATCGTGTAACTTTTTACGATGCGAGCGTCTGGTGAAATGATTCCTGATTCTGTCCTTTACAAAAAACACGCATAAGTGTATACACGTAGTAAAATGGGAAGAATTGCGATTGCGGAATGAACCAACGAGCGTATCTAGATATGTTTGTATTCATTATTATTACTAGTATTCCGTACTACCGACGAAATCATGAATTGTCACCCATTTTCGCGACAATGACGTCTCGTTAGTACATGGTCCGTGGTATGTGATATTAACAGTTTTATGCGTCCCGGACACGCAACGCACCTGTTAATAAGTTTCTATACTGTATCCTACATAATTTCATCAGGGATTTTAGATACTGGACATAGAGAAACCTTCAGAAGGTCCTACTTTCATCAAAGAGTTCAAAATATTTGATAAAACATAGTTTGCTCTAATTATTGCACCAAACGCTGTACTTTTCAGTCACTTGCTAAAACTCCAGCTAGATCTATTACAACTGGATAAATCACAGCTTATGTAAGATTACATGCTGCAGTTCTCAACAACCGTCATAACATTTTACCAAGGTGGTCGAGTGGTATTTAAAGATGCTTTACTCCTGATCGAGAGGTCGCGGGTTTGATTCTCGGCCGTGACACTTGGTCATTTTTAGAAACGCTTTTTAGTGTTTCCCAACCAGCTAGAGATGATCCTGGTTGGAAACCCAGAGGTAGTCTTGTCTGTATCGGTGCTTTACACCGGGCACGTTAAAGAACCAAGGAAATTATTCGAAACGAGCTATTATAATTTGCGATAATGCCCCAGAGTGGGCCCTGCAAATTACATGGAAGAAAGAAAGGACCTTGTTTATCCCTAAGGGAAGTGTCCTTAATGTGGGGCTAGATCCTATGACGGTAACCTTGCATAGCATTATGCATCACAGTGCTTAATAAACAGCCGTCTGAGCATGATGTATCACTTCAAGAACAAAACTGTACATGGTGATCATTGACTAGCTTGATGCTTAGTTGATTTGAATCTTTAACCACTAGTCACTCAGTGCATTTGTGTTCATTATAATTTATATGTATGTGACAATGTCTGCTCACAATTACCTTGAATACATGTATTGTGGTAAAATAATTTGATAAATCCTACACAACATAACAAGAAATGTATAACAGTCATTTATTTGGCCTAATTTCTTTTTAAAGCTATTGTAATAGACACTATTTCCTAAAAATGGGTGCATCAGAAATGAATAGGGCACTTTTGCTCCTTCACGAGCTTTCAAAAATGGCATTTTCAAAAATAAATTTATAAAATTTTATTTCGCTCCTTCGCTCGCTCTCAATTACGGGTTTTTCAAAAATAAATATTTAAATTTATATTTCGCTCGCTCGCCCCTAATTTTTCCCAAAAAAATCCGTAGAACCAAAAATTAATTTGGTGTGGCCTAAGTGGTTGATTTCATTTGTTTTTCGCTTACTAAAGGAATAAAAAGTCTGTCATTTCTTTGTTTGTCTGAAAGTCTGTGAGAGACTGAGAGTCTATCCTCACTGTCTATTTGAGTGTGAGTGATACATTTAAGTTGGCATCAATATTGAGGGGATTTGGGTTTTTATAGGAGGAGCTCATTTTTAAGTTCATATTATTATATGAATCTCGTCAAAAACCTGTTCATGAGCTTATTTGCATCATAATTTAAACATTCTTGAGTATACCTTTTGTCAGAGACTGACAGTCAATCAGTCACTAGCCAGCCAGCAACCACCAAAATGAATTGGATAAAACTAATAGGGCAGACTCATTGTCATACACACCTATCTACATTATTATCTGTATTGGTAGCTTCTCATTAGTTCAAACTCCAAGAATATCTCACTCAGCATGCCTTGTTTCTAAATTCTATTCCTATTCAGTTTTAATCTATTGCATGCATTTACTGCCTTAGATGCAATGGATTTCTCATCAGTAACCTTTGTCAATACTAAAGTCTGCTTTGATTGTATATATTTTAAGTAAAATATTAAAGTTATATAATCTGTTATACATTTTTTATTTGTAATTTAATAATTTCCCAAATGATCATAGTGTCGGTTAATTTATTTATTTTCCAACTAATATGTTATTGGTCATAATTGATTACATGTAAACTCCCTTATGAAAACCATACTGATGGTTTTATTTATTCACTGGTCTTATACGTGTATTAAGTTAAATTTATAAATAATTATGAGTTAGTTGGGTGGGAACAGACCTTTGGATTGAAATATTTACCTGCTTGAACATGTTACAAGCTTCTTGCATAAATATATATCTTGATGATCTTAAGGTATTCTTTTTTGAAAGTCATCCCCTACAGGTCATTCAAATAAGTATTTATAATATATACAATGTACCTTGTAAATATTTGTAATACTCCACGCTTATGAATAAGAAAACAAAGTCTTAAAGTAAACATAGACAAGAAATCAACTGTTAATGTTAAATTATGCTAATTGAACCATTATTGAGGCTTACAGGACCAGGCTTATGAGTTATCCTTAACATATATTGTCAATTACCAGGGTTTTTTATCCCGGAAATTCCGGATTAGCTGATTTAAATTTTAATAATAAAACAATGTTTGGACTTCGGAGCCTTGTTAAGGTGTTGGGATGTGTTCTTATTGCACCCAAAATCGATTTGCAACTCGTTTTCAGGATTGGGAATAGTGCCATAGTACAACCCCAGCAATTGCATTTAATTTTAATGAACTAAAGCTGCTACCAAAGCCCAAACTACTTGAACTTTTTTTCATTTTATATATCGGCTATTTGTTGTCTTACATGTAGATGAACACTATCGAAATGTTTATATTCAAATAGAACTTTAAGTTGTTACTGTATATCTAATAAACCCTCCACTAATTTATCAGGGCTGTTAAGCACAGCGTGGCTGACTTCTTCGGTGTGGGTGACGAGGATTGTCAACAATCAGCTAAATGGCAAAATCGACATATGAGATACTATAGAGGCAAAGTTAAAGATGGCTACCTGCATAAAACCACTGACTTTGATGAACTGGATTCTTCTGTTAGATACATTCATGATCCACTTAAAGGTAGGTTGACTGTGTTATCAGTAGCTCGTACAACTTTCCTTGAGTGCAAATTTTCTCTTACTCTTATAAATATTTACCCATAGCTAGATGATGAGTTTTAAATTTTAATGATGTTGTTCCGCCTTTTTATATTGACATCGTCCATAGATATTTTGTATGTTATCATTCATAGATCACTTTAATAATTTTGTAGCAATTTTAATGAAGGATAGTCAATGACCTAATGTTCTTAATTTACAACACATCTTGTTCAGCTTACATGGTTTCGGAATTAAACGCACTAGATTTACTGCCCGATGAAGTGGGTACTTTTCCCTTTTGTGGCCAGTGATACACATGTATGAATATTGGACCTTATCCTCATAAGTTGTGAAGCTGCTGGTTACATGTGGAAGGGTAAGTTAGTACTGATAAGGAAAACTGGTTTTAAGAGTGAACTGGGATTATATAACTGAAAAAATTGGGTGAAACGACCCTTTAAACCTGAATAAAGAAATCATAAATACACTGAGATATTACATTAGTTATGTTGATATTGCAGCCCCAGGTGCACGCTACAGTTCAGGAGGGGCAGGTTACTCTAGACGTACCACACCTCTGTCAAGTACCAGTACATATACACCGAGTACACGAGGAGGATTTCCTGCTAAAAGAACACGTAAAGACTCGGTACTGAAGATGACATGGAAGGGAATGCAGACTATAACCGTACGTTTGATTCTTTATACATTGACATCAGGGGCCTTATTCACCAACGTTGTAAGTCTAAAACTTAAGCTAAAAATATTGCCAAATGTTCTATTTGCTCTCATGTTCTCATAAAGGTACCGTTTTTGATATTAATTGGAATACATGTTCAGTGGGTAAAACCAAATAGTCAGACAAAATTTCACATGGTTAAATCTAATTTAAAAAAAATTGTAGCAATTATGAATAATAACAAATTTAAGTCTAAGTCTGATTTTGAGACTTACAACGTTGATGAATAAGGCTCCAGGCCTGTGATTGCTCCAAAAGCAAACAATGCTAAAGTACTCTACTCCACCCATTGCAGGTCTGATAAAACATGTACTTAATAAGTTGTAAAAGAGCATTTGAAGCCCAGAGGTAGAGTGATTGCTTTTTGTTGGGAGGTCCAAAGTTTACTCTGTGGCTGTGTCATATGGAAGACGAGAAAAAATTGTACCAGTGTCCCAATGCTTGACACTCGGCACAAATAGCAAAACTGGCAGGGGGCTTATTCACCAACGTTGTAAGTCTCCAACTCAGACTTCGACTTTAAATTGACAACATTTGAAATCACTGCCATTTCTTTGCAATTAGATTTAACCATGTGAAATTTTGTCTGATTATTCGTTGTCACCCACGGAACATGTATGCCAATTTATATCAAAATCAGTACATTTATAAGATTATGAGAGCGAATAGAACATTTGGCAATTTAAAGCCTAAGTCTGAATTTTAGACTTACAACGTTGGTGAATAAGGCCCCAGTTCTTTTCTACCCTTTTAATGATGGAATACATCTGGAATGAGGATTAATCATTTTAAGTTGAACTTCTTTGACATTCAACTTTAAGTATAAAACAGACTAATTTTTTTCAATTTCATGATCATGTATTTAATTGTTATTGCTCTCTAGAATTTTAGTTACCCCTATGCCCATAGTTAGAATGACAACTAGCAAAGTTAAAGGTGCAGCAAAACCTCTTTAATAGCCCATTGCATCAAAATTGATATCACAATTTATAAGTCTATTTTCAGCACCTGTGACTTTCATGAAATTTCTTTATCATTTTGATAAGAAAATGGTGCTCAAGAGTGACACTGTGCAGGGCTTTCATTAGGCTCCAAAAGTGAAGATTCAAAATGACGCATGACTTCAGTTTTGAAGACTCATCAAAATATGATGAAAATATGTATTTTGTATTTAAAGTATAGTAAGTTTGTTCTTAAATTTTCAAGAGTTAAAATATGCACTTTAGTCAAATTCATGACTCAAAATGAAGTTTCAAAATTCAAATGAAAGTCTTGTGCTGGGTAATCTCATAAATAACATTTGTGGTGTAAAAACTAAGTGATGAAGCTTGTTATTTACCGATGATTTATTTTCCAGGGTACTAGGAAGAAGTTAAGAACAAAGGCAAGTGTGAGAAGTTATGCACCGGCTAGTTTGGCTGGTGATATGGGAGATGCTAGAAGTGATCTCGGTGATAGTTACGCTGTAAGTATTCATGTACCAATGGGGTTTATATAATAGTATGGTAGGTCTTCATGTACCACTCAATTTTATGTAATAAAATACCTTTGAGGGGTAAATTTCATAGAAATGGTGACTTCTGCATCCATAGATCAGTGGTTAGTGTGCTTGTTGTCTAATCGAGCGACCAGGTTCAAAACCAGGTTGAGGCACATATTTATGCCTACCATATTTTAGCAGAAAGCCAACTGGCAAATAAAGGTTATGCTTGGCATGCTCAGAGACTTAAAGAGGAAGTAAACTTCAATAATCTTTAAGAGAATGTGTATGGATTGAAGTTAGTCAAATTGTCCTTTAGCCCTTGTTCATTTTCACATAATGTTAATATCATGCTACTTTTGTCGAGCTTGTTCCATCAGATTGATAATTATTGTGGCAACTGGGCTGCCCTGGTGGCATACATGTTTTACAAACATTTCTGGTCATCATCTGTCAAATAGAATCGTATTATCTTGTTATATCAGTTTCAGCCACAGGAGGATCAGTTAAGCCTGGTAGATGATGTGTTCTATGATGAACCTGCTGCTGGCGTACCAGAGAAACAACTCGCTAAAATACGAGAGGAAACTAGCGCTGATTTCGCTGAAGCTGTACCAAGAACGTAAGTAATGACTCACCTTTAAACTTTGCCTTGTTGCTTTGATGTTTATCTGCCTCGGTAGCCTTGTGGTAGCATGTCAAATTCAAGTACGAGTTGTCTCAGATTTAATCTCAGGCCGGGAGATATACCAATGCCGCGAGAAATAGCCCTAGTATATTTCCCTGGCTTGATGCAAGTTAGTTTCAGTAATGTGTATGCTGGTTTGCCTGGGGTATTGGCATGAAATGTTGTTGACCTGTGGGACTTTAAAGCTATTTGTTTGATTTATGTTAATGACACTTCACTTCTTTCATTTGTGTTCCAAGTTGAATTTGTGTTGGAATAAAGTTGTAATATTACTTTATTAGGCTGAATAGAAATTAGAATGTCTCGATGGTTTCTATCAATAAAATTTTATCTTAATATGAAGTAGAATGTAGAGGTTTATACTTTTACAGGACTGCCCCAGCACCTGGTTGGAGGCGCGGTGCTCAACCCAGACCAGCTCCCGGTACACCAGACCCTGGTCTAGATATGCCTGACTTTGGTATGAGAAGGATCACACGTGAGGTCGTGAACTCAATGACTGAACGAGACAAAAGACATCTTGGTATGGGGTTTGTTGGTCGACTGTTTGAGCGGCGATATCGACCTGACAGGATGAATTCTTACGTGAAGAAACAAATTGACGAGTTTGATGATCACAGGTAATTAAAATACATTCATTAAATCATTCTTCATTGCTTTATATCAAAGCAACCAATTATTTACCAATTAGTCTGTCCAACTCTCATCTATCTTGTTTGTTTTCAGTTTTATTTAAGGACTGTATCTTCATTAGAACTTTTGTTGATGTTTCATTTGATAAGGTTGTGTTATTTGCAAACAGTTTTCATTATTTTAAAACATATTGGCAATTTAATGTTACTGACTATTATACTGGAATTCTTATAGATGTTTAAATATGGAAAAAATCTGATGTAAAACTGTGCATCATATTGAATATCGATATGACAGTCAGTCAGTTGGTCGGTAGGTTGGTCAGTCAGGCTAGAAATTTAGGTTGTATGATTGTTCAAAATTGCCATAGAAGTGGCACTTTGTTGGTCAAAAATAGAAATCAATATTTTTCAAGATTGATGAATTAGTTTGTTTGAGATTGTTCGTTATTGTGATAAAGTCCATTCTATGAATATTTTACATTGCTGTATATGTGTTCACTTTCAGACCATTTTTCACATATTGGGTAACGTTTGTTCAGGTGGTTGTGTTTATAGTGTCTGTAGCAGTGTACGGTATTGCACCAATTGGATCCTCGGAAACTGTCTACTCAGAATCGGTGAGTAATTCCTTAACTTACACTTTTCCCTTATTATTTAAACTGATAAGTCTGCCTGATAATGTTGTGGTAGAGTATCCGCTCTAATTGCTAGAAGTTTTGGATTGAGGCATGCCTAAGTCATTTAAACTGGTACGGATATATCTCCTTTGCTTAACGCTGAGCATACTGTAAAATCTTTTGATATTGATTGGACAAAAGGTAACAAAGACCATTTCGATGGGACTTTGATTTTTCATTTCAGGTGACTACTACAAGAGTCAACATAATTGTTCAATGGGATTTGATTTCATAGTTGAAGGTGAACCATGAAATCCTCGAAATTTAATACCCCACGAAAATTAATGATTTGACAGTAGTCAGTATTTTCAGCTGCTTACTGCTGGCTCAACTTGTCCGCATAATATGACCCTGTGTGATACATGTCTTTGTTGCTTTAAACAAATAAAAAAAGAGAATATAAAAACATTTTTCTGAAATGTAAACAAATGACCAATTCTATCTTTGTATCTTCTATTGTTTCAGATTATGAAACCTAATTTAGCGTATGAAAGTACCAGATTTACAGAAGCTGACAATTTATGGATTGGACCAAGACAGGTATGTTAAGAGATAATATTAAATTGGACAGGGAAGGCAGCACCGAATAGCAATAGGGGAGTACTTAATGCACACAAAAAATGCACAAAAAAGAAAGTTCACAGGTTACAAGTGTGAGTCTCAAGGACTAACATAAAAATTGACAAAAAAGAGATGAAATTGAAAGTTGAAGAAATTGAAGAGCTACTAAATCATGTCACCAAATTCCAATCTGGTTGGGTTGAAAACATGGTCTACATTGAATTTTGCACAGTTCATGTGTGCTAAATCTGTTCTGTATTTCAGGCGGATTTGATACATCTAGGTGCGAAGTATTCTCCGTGCATGAGACGAGATCAGGGTATCGAGAAAGGGTTAGATAAAGATCGTGCTGAAGAGAGGGATTCTGCGTGTTGTGTCAGGGATGATGGTTCAGGATGTGCTCAAATGGTGGAATCTAAATGTACTGTAAGTACTACACGGGCCTTATTCACCAACGTTGTAAGTCTAAAACATAGACTTAGACTTAACATTGTCAAATGTTCTATTCACTCTCATGTTGTTATAAATGTACCGAATTTGATATAAATTTGTATAGATGTGTAATGGGTAACACCAAACAAAATTTCACATGGTTAAATTTGATTTCAAAGAAATGTCAGTGATTATAAATAAAGATATTTTTAAGTCTAAGTCTGATTTTTAGACTTACAACGTTGGTGATTAAGGCCCCAGGGCTCCGACAATTCCGGATTATTTCCAGAAATCTGGATTGACTGCATCAGAAAGAATGATCTTTTCTGTACAAAATAATAGTTATTTGATGAAAAAAATCAAGGAATTGGCAAAGTTATTTTTAACAATGAACGAATGTTTGAAACCTAGTATAGAGATGTTTGGTTATGGCATCTGAAGCTGGCTTGTTTTCAGGATTGTGCATTATGCCTCAGTAGAACCCCTGTAAGTATTGGTGTGTTACTGTGTTAACGAGTAGGACCAACATTTCTTTACAAGTGGTAACCTTAATGACGTAAAAATATTTGCCAATTTCGCTGTAGTTGCAAAATATGTTAATATTTCTTATAGTGTAAGTTTTAGCTGAAACAGAAATCTACCAAACCAGAGAAAAATTTATTTCTAAACAAATTGTCCGAAATTCATAATATGCTAACTTAATTATTTATTTAGAGTAAAAAAGAAGTCATGACATCATTTCTTGTTTACCGACAGTGATGTTGTGCCAATTTGTTTTGCTATTTCTAAACAAGCATGATGTAGTAAAAGAAGATTCTGAAAGAGCCTGGAAAAAGCAAAATGTTAAATTGTTTTCCTGGTTTTCCCGATTGTTCGGGAATTAAGTTCTTTGGAATTTCTTTAATCCATGTAAATATATTTTCATGAAAACTAACCCTAAAACCTTGAATTTACAAATCTGTGAAATATGTCTGTTACCAAAATTTGTCATAGGGATATAGTAATTTTCAGTATAGAATTTGTTTTTTGTAGAAGACGTTAAACACTTGGTACGATTGGAACAGCACTAATAAGGGACACAATAAATGGACATCAGGCTCTGTATGTGGCCAAGATCCCAGGTCAGTTTTGATACTTGTCAAACTATTCGAACATTGGAAAGTTTTATGCGTGTAAGTGGTATGTAGTACAGATAATGAATAGCCAGTGTTTTGTGTGTCAGATTTTAACATGTCAATCATAGCTAGATTCCTGGCAGGAGCGATCATACCGGTAACCCTTTCATGACAATTTGATAAAAATGTTGATTTCCTCCACATGTGTATAAGGGTAAGCTAGTGGAAGGGTAAGCTAGTGGGAGGGTAAGCTAGTGGAAGGGTAAGGTAGTGGAAGGGTAAGCTAGTTCTGGTCAGGATACAGACCATGAAAACTAGTTGGGTAAATTGGCTACCATATATGACTAAAATGAAAAGACGTTAAACATGAACAAACAAACCTTGCAAACATACCCTACAAAAACATATTGAAGTATTGAAATGAAAATATTCCAAGTGGCATATTATGATGACTGAGTGTTATGTTGCTTATTACACTGATTTGTACTGATGTTTCCTAGACATTGTGTTACGTTTACACCTTCGTTTCAGTTATTGTAAGAATCCTGCTTCCTCTCCACCATTCACTTGGGACCTGGACATCACAAAATGGCCGGTACGTTACAGATTCACTCTACAATTGTGTCATATTGACAAAAATCAATGTATATTTTGCATTAGTTAAAGCTTAGAAGTGTCAGCTTAGTATGGATTATTGTTGTAGAACTCTTACAGATCAAAATATTAGTTGGTATTTCCATGGGAATCAATTTTCTGATATAACAGGAATTCCGGATTAATCATTGTTGAAAGAGAAATGACTTCTTATCAAAATAAAAAAGTTATTAGATGAAAATATCTGAGAAATGGCAGTGTTTTGGTAAAATTAATCTGCTGAGAAGGATTATTTTCAATACAAACCCAAGTTAAATGTAAAAAAATAGTGTCTTTGAAGTTCTCTTGTATGGTTAAAAAGTTTGTTCCGTTTTTAATGCTGATTTTTCATTGGCCCCGTTGACACACCTATACTTCCAAACTTTGGTATTTTTATTGTCAACTACACGTGCAAACATGCTAGCCAATAGTTTGTTTCGCTATGTGTACAAATACTGCTATAATTGAAAAAAATGAAGTTTGTAAATTCGACTCTGGTACTTTCCATTTCAGCTATGTGAGGAGACCAATAAACCCAACACGTCTGACAGGGTGGATCGACATATGTCGTGTAAGATATCTGGTCGTCCTTGTTGCCATGGTATCCAGGGAGAATGTATGATCACTACAAGAGAACATTGTGACTTTGTGAAAGGTTACTTCCATGAAGATGCTTTCCTGTGTTCACAGGTATAATCTGGTTAAATTTACTTTAGAATTGTGGTGGTAAAAAACTACTAAGAATGTCAGCCAATAAAAACTTACTTTACAAATGATTGACCAATAAAAACATGTCTTACAAAAAGTAATGAACCAATTGACATTAGGTTCACAAACAGAACCTTGTAGACAAATTGTAAGATTGTGAGCCAATGAAAACATGTTTTACAAACAGTTGACCAATAGATATTGAGTGCACGCTACATGATATCCTGGATGTGATAATCCATTTTTTGACCTGGTTATTGTTACCCAATTTTAACATGATTTTATGTTATATATGCTGCAGGTACCATGCATGAAGCAGATCTGTGGTATGATACCATTTGCTCAAGATGAATATCCTGATCAGTTCTACAGGCTCTGGACATCACTATTCTTACATGGAGGGTGAGTAAAATACCAATTTTTATGAAAGCTATTATGGTCACCATTTTTTGAGGGGGTATATTGCTTTGCACAATCCGTTGGTTGGTTTTTTCGTTGGCAGACCAAATGGTTTCCATTCAATAAATCAAGAACTCTTTGCCCTAAGATCTTCAAACTAATTTTGGAGGTGTGCCAGCAACAGAAGATGACCCCTTTTGATTTGGAGGTCTGTAGGTGAAAAGTCCAGGACACAGTGACCTTTACCAATTCTGACTATTGGGCTGCCATGGGGGCATACATGTTTTTTTTAACATTTGTTGTTCTTCAATATAATACCAAAAATAATGTCTGAAAGAAAATAAAAATAAAAAAAAGTTAAAAACAAAAACTGACTAGAAATCATATAGTGCTAAGGGGAGGTAATACTGGCCATATTGTAGAAATTTCATGTAAAATTACCTTCTCACAATTCTAACTTTCAGATTGTTCCATCTGGTGATAACTCTGGGATTTCAAATTCTAATTATGAGGGATATGGAGAAGCTGACTGGTGCTATCAGAATGGCTATCATATATGTAGGAGCTGGTATTGCTGGTAACCTGGCTAGCTGTATCTTTGTACCATACCATGTGGAGGTAAGATTTACTGTTAAACAAGGCATTTTCACTGTGGCTTAATCAATTTTTACTGTTTTCGTAAGTTATTAAATTCACAAACACATCTTAGATATCTCTTAAAATGCAGGTTTTTCTGAAGAAAACATTTACAAGCAAATTACGTGATATTTTCAAATATTTCCACCTCCATAACTTAAATACAGTCGTTTACCATCCTTTGGTTAGAAATTTAATGTCTACATTTAGAATAATTAGAATAAGAAGTACTACTTACAATCTTATATGACTGATACATGTAAAATCAGTATCACAAGGTGCTTCTTATTACCCATTTTCATTAAAATAGGAACTTGTTATGTTGACCAAACGGAAGTTGAATCAGCTTGTTTTACCATAAATAAAGAGTAACTTTCTGGCTTGTTTTGTTTTCTCAAATTTCGATTTTGTACTTACAACCTTATCATTCTAAACCAGAGATTTATACTGCGGGGCAAGTTATATTTAATATCAGTGTGCTTGGGTATGGGATATACAATCATCCATACCAAAATTAAGTAAATATTAAACAATTTTATATTATTTTTACAATAAGCCTAAACGTGACGCAGTCCCTTTAAAGTTCTGCAAAATTTCATTTTCCCTGTTTTTTGTTTTCAGGTTGGTCCGGCTGGTTCACAGTTTGGTATCCTGGCGTGTCTACTGGTAGAAGTTCTACAATCCTGGCAGATGTTAGAACGTCCAAGTATCGCTCTACTTAAAGTCACTGTACCTATTGTTGTTCTATTTATGCTAGGTTTATTACCTTGGATAGACAACTGGGCTCACGTCAGTGGATTCCTGTTTGGTTTCTTGCTGGCGTTTTCTATATTACCCTACGTTTCATTCGGTCAGTTTGACCGACGGCGTAAGATTATTGGTATATTGCTATCCCTGGGCGGGGCCATCATGCTGTTTGTACTACTGGTGATATTATTCTATGTACTACCTTTGTATGATTGTCCGGGCTGTCAGTATTTTAACTGTATACCTTTCACTCCAGATTTCTGTAAAAACATGGAGATTGACATTAATCGTAATGCTACTTATAGTAATGTATAGACTCAATTATTTTAGTGTGTAGCTGTGTGAAAAGGCTTTTTATGAATTTATTTTTTATGCTGCTCAAATAGATATTTGTGCAAAGTTACGTATCTTATCAAATGTAAAACCCCTTATCTTCACTGAACACAGATCACTGGCAAATTTGGCTTGTTTTATGTGAACACATTAAAACTTGTCGTATTGGTATTCGGCTATATCGGACTTGATTCTTGGATTCAGCAAGCTATGTAGTTTGCTTGCTTCCTGGAAAACTGGTTATTTCAACTGCTTGCTGTGTCACTCACAAAATATACCGGTGAAAGGAAATTGTTTCACATCATCAACGAGTGACTTTGTACACATTTTGTTAGGTTCAGTACTTCTTCTTGCCTCACATACAAGTAATGCCGTAGATCTGATACTGTTACAAAATACTCATATATATGAATTGTTCTAACAAATACAAGAATTAACATTTTTTTGTTGCATAAATATTTTGTAAGTGACGTAAGAGTGAAATTGATGGAATTCTGGATTTACATATCCAGACAGAGCCATGATTTTTTGAGAAAAGGCAAAGTTATCGTCAATTTAATCTGTTTTGGAGGAATTTCTTAATAAAAACTGATTTAGATATGGGAAAAATGTTGTTGAAATTCAAAATCTGATGTCAGAAAGATGTTTTCAGTGCCAAATTTCTATGAATTGTACATTTTTTTACATGATTTCTGAACACTATTGTTTGTTGTGATAAGTGCCAGGCTTCCTCAAATATAGCCATTATATATTGATACTGCTTATATTTTATTCCTACTTAAATAGTGTGATGCACAATAGACATTATAAAATTAGTGCTGTTGTGTGCTCATAAGAAGTATATGGTTTTTAAACCTTCACTCCATAGGTCTGTGGTTATCTTACATATTCTATTCTTATGAAATATTGTAGTTAATTGTGTACACCATTTTCTAATGCTACGGTCACAATACTCATACTATGTCCGTACAGATTTACCAACTTGTAAGAGTCTGAAATATTTTAATCCTAACGGTATTTGTACGTTCTTAGCATCTGGTCACAGCTCGTACGGGTCTCGTATATGTATAGTTTTCACCAGATCACCGAGTCCTCTACAAGTTGTGAAAATCTGAACGATGCTCGTACAAGTCTCGATATCCGTACAGGCTCCGTACTAATGTCATGCGAGTTCAGAAAAACCAACTCGTACGGAGCTCGTAGGGCAAATGTGACTAAGGTATTCCTCAAATATTACTCTGAATATTTTAAGATAAAATGGCAAGAAACTGTTGACAGTCTTTCTGTATAGTTAACTATCATGAATATCAATTGAGTAAGTTGTTAATTTATACCCTATTTATCTGTATCTGTAACAATTAGCACTATATTGAAATTATCTTGTAACTTGGGTCAATACATAAATTAATTACTAAATTTTCATCCAAATTTTTTATAAAAAAGGATCGGGAAGGATTTTATCTTCATAAACTTCATAGGTTTGTTTGTGTTTCCTAATTTGATTTTAGGCTGAATCTGCTCTTTAATTCCTATTGGAGTTTTGTATCATTACTGCTTTATCAATTTTGTATAAAAATTAAATATCTTGTGACATCGCGAAAAAGGACCGACAGAAATGGATGATAATTCAGGAATTAATTTATTCTGACCCATTTGGATGTATTAAATGTATACTCTGATATGACTATCTGCATAATATCTTTTAATTTTATACAAATAGATCTATATGCTTCTATACAATCTTAAATGTGCAAATAAACAGCAATCAAAAATCTGATACAGGGTAAACAACTTGTACTAGTAATTCAATGCACTAGTTACTTCCCTTTACTTATATGGCAATTTTATGTTTTAATCATTTTTTGTTTTTAACATAATTAGGAATCTAGTTTAGAAAATGATTTGTTACAAAATCACTTTTTTGGTTTATTTTTTAAAAATAATCTTAACAGGGTAAAAATGTAGAATTATTTTGTTTTATGCTTAGTTTAGTATGTCAAGTGGTTAAAGAAATACTGTTGTGTCTGTATATGAGACTGAGTCTTGAATCAAGTAGATATGTATTTCTTTCATCGCTTATGTAAAATGAAACTTTCATTATATCACATAGCCAGTCAAAGGATAATTAAAAGTGGCCTTTAAAAATAGGTGGCTGTTATTAGAAGATGAATTCAACATAAGACTTTGTTCACTGAGATTGATTCAGTTTGCCTGTTTAGGCAGGTGGTTGCTTAATTGAGGTGACCATTTTACAGGTTAAGCTGTATACAAGAAAATGTCATCCAGGTACTGAATGAAACATACAAGATAACCATTTATAATGGTTGTTCATTCATTGAAATCTGCACTTCAGGTTATTTCCACCCATGATTGGACCAATTACATAAATTATGTCATTTTCAATTACTGAAACAACTGTTACTATTAAGATTGTTTGATCAGTTTTACATTAATTATGCAAATGAGATTCTACGCATTAAGTATTGCTCTATCTCTCACATCTGTTGTAACGTTACTATGGCAACTACTTTATTATGCTAACTTGGAAAAATCACCAATATATAATTTTATTGCATGCTTATTTTATCCATTACAAAACATTTATCCATGTTCAGTTGTGTACATACTATAACAGAGAATTTTATATAATTTATTTGTACATATAAATGCATACATTATTAAGGGACATTATATTTATGTTATAAATGTCATATTTCATCATTTCTTACAATTGTACTTTGCTTTGAACAATTTGCTTGATTATCAACTCTCTCTCCCTTGTGACAATCATTCGAATATACTCTATCTGATTAAAATAGATGTTAGAAATATTTACTTGTATACATGATAATCATCTTAATCTTTATTCTCGTAGAGTTGTGCAATGATTTCTGAACATTCCAAGAAATGCAAGAAGTTGTTTGATACTGGTTATAATGATGACATCAGGAATGAGGTGTCGATAGCGATTAATCTATGTTAACAAAACTTAATGCACAGTCGATTTACAATAAATTGTGTTGTATAAGCCATGATTTATGCCCAAAATAAAAGTTATTTGTTGAAAATATCTTGAGAAATGACTAAGTTACGGTCAATTCAATCTGTTTTGAAGGAATTTTGTGATGAAAACTGATTTAAATATGGAAACAATGTTGTTGAAGGTCTCAAGTTTGTCAAAAATCGTTGATTTTCCTGATTTTAAATTTGGCTCTGTTGACACCCCTGTGCTATATAATAAGACAGAAATACAGTTGAAAACTTGGAACGTATCGAACTGACTCCTACTAATAGTCTTCTAGTTCCATTTGATTTTGTCTATTTTGATTTGTTGTGTATTTATTGTAGGTAGATTAGGGTTATTTTTTATTTTAAGTTGATTTTGATTTCCAAATATTGCATTTAGTTGAAGTTATCGATTTTTGTAAATTTTTCCAATGTTATTTCAATAAGTGTGTTATATTTTATAAATGTGTTACAGCCGATATATGACTCAACGGTGGGGGAGCAAACTGTTAAGTGTGTTTATTGTGAGCTGAACGGACGCATGTCTGAAAATTGACTGTAACTTGGTACTTTACCTTTATATGTATCATGCTCAGTGAGTTTTTCGAGTTCAAAATTTGTGTTAATTACTTTCTTATATAATTAAAAGTGATTATACTACATGTATTCAGATTTAGTATATAATCAATATTCTTTAAATAGAGTGTTTTAATTATATTTTTGTATAATTGAAGATTATTACAATTTTGCTAAACTAAGTTGATTTTCTACTTATCCCACAAGTTAAAATGATGACCACCGTTAAATACTGTAACATAAAAATTATTTAAGTTTGATAACTTAATTACTTTATACTGTAGCCTGTTTTTACAGTTTTGCTTTTTTTGTCCGAACAGATGGCAGATTTTTGTATGCCCTTACAAATTAAGGGCATAAAGATGTTATTATTTTGATTGTAAAAAGTGTTTTTGTATTTATCTAGACTTTATAAATATATTATAGTTACTGTGATAGGTATATATGTATATGTTAAAAGCTGTCATATATTGTTAGTTTATATTTTCTATTGTACCAAGTGTCCTTTTTACGCTATATCTATACAAATATTCTATGTCTTTCGGTAGGTACACAGTCAATATTATAATAGTTTTTTATAAATATTTTACACATTTTGTTCAAATCAGTTTTAATGTTTTTACCTGATCTTCCAATGGAACAATTTTAGATTGACAACTTCAGGTTACCTGATCTTCTAATGGAACAAATTTAGATTGACAACTTCAGGTTACCTGATCTTTTATGGAACAATTTTAGATTGACAACTTCAGGTTACCTGATCTTCCAATGGAACAATTTTAGATTGACAACTTCAGGTTACCTGATCTTTTATGGAACAATTTTAGATTGACAACTTCAGGTTATCTGAGCTTCCAATGGAACAATTTTAGATTGACAACTTCATGTTATCTGATCTTCCAATGGAACAATTTTAGATTGACAACTTCAGGTTACCTGATCTTCCAATGGAACAATTTTAGATTGACAACTTCAGGTTACCTGATCTTCCAATGGAACAATTTTAGATTGACAACTTCAGGTTACCTGATCTTCCAATGGAACAATTTTAGATTGACAACTTCATGTTATCTGATCTTCCAATGGAACAATTTTAGATTGACAACTTCAGGTTACCTGATCTTCCAATGGAACAATTTTAGATTGACAACTTCATGTTATCTGATTCTCCAATGGAAAAAATTTAGATTGACAACTTCAGGTTACCTTATCTTTTATGGAACAATTTTAGATTGGTAACATCAGGTTATTCAGTGAGTCATTGATATTACACCAGAGAAGAGATCGCTCAACCTTGTTGTTTGTCAAAGTTTTTTGTTGAAGGTTTTCATGTTAATCCATTGGACCATGTGGTGATGGTTTACCTTTAAGATTGATTTAAAGGTTTTGTACCAAATTTCAACATGTTTTTATACATGTCTTAGATTTAACGGCATAATTTTGTCTTAGAATTATCTGGACATCTCTTGTTTGTACTATTTTATGCTATGTGCCTGTTGTCCACTATAAGCCTTAAACCACCAGCCTTTAGTTTGTACTACCGGTATCTTTATATTGTTTCAAAATGTGCTATTAATTCTTTTTTCACTTATTGCAATAATGTTTAAATTCAGATCAGGAAAGTAGAGTTTTAGGACAACCTATGCACTTATATACACCAAACTATTTTTGTACGAACCACCAATTTTTATTGAATGCAAAATATGGAATTGTTTGAATGCACCAAATTTTTGCAAGAGTAACTACCTTTGTTTCCAAGGTTATTGCAACAGTTCTGTGCGTAGAGAAGTCAATGAAGCATAATGGTAGAATAGTTGGGCTGGAATTTTTCTGTACCTGTGATATTAATATTAAATTGCATATGTACATATTGCACTGTTAATGATTTCTCCGTTTCTGACCGAGAATAGAGCAAATAAATTAACATGGTCCTTAATTTTTTCTATATGAGCATAATTTAAATGTTAATTTTTATGTATACATTAATTTTGGGATTTGTTTTCAATATGTAGAGAATAAGCAAATACACCAAAGTGTACTACAAACACTCAAATCACACCCAAGTGGCAATGTTTTGTGATAAATTGTGATTATTCTGGGCAAGAAGTTTGTAATTCATATATTCATGCATCAAGGCTGATGACTAGGTTACATTGTTTGAACTATTCTTGGTCTGTAATTGATGTCAATGTTATGTTTCAACAAGGTGCTGTGTTGAAATATGTCCTTACGTTTTCACTGTTAATTTGCTCAATTGAGTGCATTTTGTTGTTCGTTTACATGGTGTTTGAATGGGGAGAGTTTAAATATCGATGCTTCTATCAATTCCATATACTGTGCTTGTATGTGGGAGTTTCTGGGTTCTAAAATATGTTTACTAAAACCTCAATTGTATTTATTATAGTGTAGGCGTTTTCAATAAGTTTCCTTGCAGCCATGTTTAATGTTGGATTAACAGCACTTAAGCATGTTGATGAAATCAAACCGTTGAGAAATTATTGACAAATAAACTAACCTCACTGAGAAAATTTAATAATATCTTTTGAATTTTGGAATGCAGTTCTATAAAGGTTGACAAATTTAACATTAAGCTATTCTATGACTACCTCCCTTAAATACTGCGTTGTAATGTTTATATATAAATAACTATTTACATTAATAGATATGTTACTCATTTATATTATGCAAAACTATTTTTGAATCATGTGCCGGTCAAATTACATTTGATTCCTGGAATTATGTCTAATTACATTGAAATTGTATATCTAAACTCTACAAAGCAACATTTGTGTTTCACATACAATGTATGTGGTTTCATTTCGAAACTTCTCAAATATCTGGGCATATGAAATGGAATTTGAAGCGCCTTTTATTTCAAGGTTTTATTGTTTCTCTGTTGACTTGGTAATGTTTCTTCTGTTTAGTTCAAGCAATAAAAAATTACATATAAACATGTTCTCTTATTTATGGGTGACCATTTATAAACCTGTCTGTGTTTGTAATGGTACTTTGGTAAATGGCCCGGGGGTAACCGTGGCAGATGGGTAAGTGCTCTCAACTAACAATATGGAGGTACCTGGTTCGAATCTCAGCCGGTGCTCTGGAAATTTCTTAAACGTTTCCAAATCAACTTGACATAAACTGGTTGGAGATATTTTGCAGAAATTTGTGCCGCATGTATCGATAATATATGCACCATACACTGGAACCAAGATGGGTCTATTCGGAATGAGCTAAGGCAGCCCATCCGGATTATTTACATCACACAAACATTCTGTCTATAACATAGAAGCCGGATTAAACCCAATCACCACGAACTACGAAACACAATGCCAATTGGACAGGAATAAAATACAATGTCCACACACTGCAAAATAAATTTTCAAACGAGTCGCAATGAATAACTGCGCAAAGTTTAAAAAATTTCAGCTTCCATAATTACTGTTTCTATGGACAACCAGACTCCAATAGGACAGTATTGTAAATGTCAACGATATTTGTTAAACATGAATAGGAGAAATCCTGTAGGAAATCACCGTATATAAATACTTATTACCAGAACAGTGTAAACTGTGATATGTCTGTCATGGATATCAGCCACACACGCTGTGACAATTCTCTTATCAACAAACTTATTCCCTTTCCAGACTAATAGTCTGTTGTTGGTTATAAGTACTGTAAGGATCGTTTATTGTGGCTGGTTTATGCCATGCTGTGTTTTCGCTTTTTTTTTGCTAAAACAAAAATGCAATAATAAGACTTAAGTGTTTTCGCATTCTTACGATATCGAGGCAAAAAGGGAGGATACGGCAGAAGAATGGGTACAGTATGACACGAAAATAACGTCCTGTCATCGCATAATCACCAGACAAGGAAATGCAACAAAGTACCATCAATCCATTGTAATATCTGGAAGAATTTATGGTTTCAACCTTCTGTATCCATACAAGGTATAGTTAATCCTAGACATATTGTTTATGGCGTGGTAGTTGATTATTTGAGCATCCCATATCGTCGTAATGTGCTGACTTTATGACAACACTCTAGTGTTATGTTGTCAGACAGTAAATCAAAGTTAGCATATTGTAGGATTTTTTCACTGGTATGAAAATACCACCAGTGTTGATGACAGTGTGTAAGAACTCCCGAGACAGTTTATCACAGAAAATGACAACATTCGACATATATTTCAATGTGCAGTGATGTATTGAGACTTTTCTCACAAAACTGACAATACATTCTGGTATGTGATGTTATGTATATGCTGGAAAACGGTTTTACATTTTTATGGTGAATGCACCTCTGACTGCAGATGGGTTTATTTGGTACTTCCAGTATCCTAGTCTGAAGTTATCCCCTTGATCTATATGTAGTTTGTATACTGTAAAATCTCCATTTGGAGCTTTCAATTTCTTGGATTTTAGTCGAAATTTAATTTCTTGGCGCCGTACATATTTGATAACAAAACGATGAAAGGGGAACCTTTTCTTAGTATTCAGTAGATTGACTATACAGTGCAATTAAAAAACATAGGGATTCGACTTCTTAGTCAAGTTCAACCTAAAAATTGAACCCCACGAAAAATGCTGATTTTAATGATAATATTACCATTAAGCTAGTTTTGCCTACCTCCGTTTTATTAAACACTGCGTTGTAATGTATGTATAGAAATAAATTTTTACATTTATATTTATTTATCTCATTTATATTATCGAAAATATTTTTGAATCATCTGCTCGTCAAATTACATTTTTTTCAATTAATTTCATTGAAATTGTATATTTAAACTATACCAAGCAACTTTTGTGTTTCTCATACAAAACATATTGTTTCATTTCGAAAATATTTCCTGGTCATACTAAATGGTATTTGAAGAGCCTTCGATTTCAAGGTTAAAATATTGTTTCTCTGTTGACTTGGTAATAGTTCTTCTGTTTAGTTCAAGCAATGGAAATTTACATAATAAACATGTTCTCTTACTTGTGGTTGACCATTCGTGAACCTTTCTGTGTGTGTTATAGTATTTTATTAAATGGAAGGGTGTAACCATTGCCAACTTGCAATCTAGAGGTAGCTGGTTCGAATCTTGGCCGGGCACTGGACATTTCAGGAACGTTTTTCAAACATTTTGACATGCACTGGTTGAAGACTAGGTGAAAATACTAGGTTGAGTTTAGTGTCGCGTGTATCGGTGCTATACGCAACATACTTGAATAAAATTGGTCTTTTCAGAATGAGCTAAGGCAGCTTATCCGAATTCTTTACATCACAAAAACGTTAAAAGATGTCTATATCAACGAGGCCGGAAGTCATTTGTCAATTTGACAGGAATAATACCCAAATGACCACCACGCACTACACACAAATTGTCAAACGTGTCTCAATTAATAACCTCACACAGTATTGCAGGCCCGGTTCCAGAAATTTCTGAGTGGGGGGGGGGCACAAGGTATGTACGGGATTCCGGGGGTGGGGGCATTTGCTTAATATGTGTGTGAAAATGCACAGGAAGGGGTACATTTGTAGATGTGGGAGAATCCATAGTTATCTTTTTTAAATTATCAGCGTCAACATGTACAATGTGTATGTTCGTGCATACAGGGATTCTATATAAATATATAGAAGATCCTGGTGCATATTAGTAAATGTTTAGATACAGTGTTTGTTTATACCAGGTTTCATCCTTTTGGCCATTGGAATATTATAACATAAGTAGGGGGGTCCGGGGGAGCATACTCCCCCGGGATAATTTTCAAAGCAATGTATGAGTCTAGTGCATTCTAAGCCTATCTGGGAGCCCTGAAATATCTTTTTATTTCCTTAATTCTGAGAGTTAACCTTAATGGTTTAGTAATGATTATTTAACAGTCAAAAGGAAATATAATGAGCTAGGGCAAATTTCTCTTGTAATTGATTTCTGTGATGCAACAGCTACGTATTAACGTATACAAGTATATTAAAAATATTGTGCGAGCGAAGCGAGCACGAAAAATGTCCATCTTACAAATACTTTTCTATCTAGAACATAAGAAAAAATACCCATATTATTTATAGAAGTGTAAGACTAGTTTAGGCCGAACATTATACATTTGATCTGAATTATTGAGGAGGCAAAACTCTGTATGACTCCTTGTTCTGACATCGGGGACCTGACCCCTGCAGGTCCCATGACTCCTACACCTATGAATTGTGAACTTCAGAAGCATTTTTCGTATATTTTAAGTGCTCATTCGCTTAGTCAAAATAGTCAATAAGTTTATTGCTTTTTCTGGTGAAATATTTTACAAGATATATTATATATTTACAGTATAAGTTTTGTAGACATACTGTCAGCTAGTTAACCCACATAATACGATAGAACAATGGTACCTATGCTGTTCTATGTACATGTACATATTTCTTTCAGACGTAATTATATCAGTTCAGTTTTTAGAAACGTTGTTTTTATCGCCCCAGTCATAGCACGGAATAAAAACACATTTCAAACAATAGTAATTGTTGTACACCTATAAAGTCTGTGGCAGTCGCTTTCAACACAATATTCTTTGGGTTTTTTGGGCCCCCGTGAATCAGTGTAACGGCAATAATAAACAATCTGGGCTCGTCGTAAGAAGTACCATTCGCAAAATTGATTAAGGTGGGAATATGGCGTATTAATTACTTCATTTTCTGTAGGATAGTCGTAATATTTATTTAAAGTTATTTTCTTTCATTACATTCAGGAACAAAATAAAGTGTGTCTTTTCAATATCTGTTTTATTATTTATTCAAAGTTTTGAAAAAATCTCAGCCAACTGGGGGGCACGGGCCCTCGTGCCCACTGCCTGGATCCGTGCCTGGTATTGTGTCAAGAAGCGAGGGAACGACAGAAGAATGGCGACAATACGACAATAAAATTACGTCCTGTTTTCGCATAATCTCCAGATAAGGAAACACAACAAAGAACCATCAATCCACTGTAATGCCTCATAGAAGTTATGGTTGATCCATACAAGGTATATTAAAGCATAGACAGATTGTTTATGTGTGCGGTAGTTGATGATTTGAGCAGCCAATGTCGTCGTAATGTGCTGACTTCATGACAGCATTTCTAGTGTTATGTTGACAGGCTGTAAATCAAAGTAAACATATTGTAGGATTGATTCACTGGTACTATAATACCACCAGTGTTGATTACAGTGTGTAAGAACTCTCGAGACAGTTTTTCACAGAAAATGACAACATTTGGTGTTTCCTTGTCACATAAAATACGGTAACACAAGATACTTTTCTTTATTCAATTTTAAATGTTCTTGCATTAACGTTTTCTAATTTATTAATTATTTTTGATCAGTCATTGGTTTTAGTGCCAACGACTACATCTTATTCATATACACAAAAAGCCTTATACCACTAGTTTTTATGTTCCGTTTCTGCTGTCTCAAAATGTGCTATTTATTTATTTTTCACTGAACACAACTACGTGTTTATTCAAGTAGAGTTTTAGGATGCCTATGTTCATATTCACACTAAAGCCATATTTTCTCTAAAATAGTCTTGTATGGACCATCAATTTCGAAAGAATCGAAAATATCGAATTGTTTGCGTACTCCAATTTTTTGAAAGAGTAATTGCCCTTGTTTCAAAGGTGATTACAACAGTTCATTGTGTTGAAAAGTGAATGAAGCATAATGGTAGTGTAGTTACAGCAGAGGTCATTTGGTAGTTATTACAATTTCCTTATTACAATTTCCGTCAATAGTGGAGAACATGTTTGCATCAGTAGTCTGTATTATATAAACTTTAGGATGTCCAAACCAGGTACATGCATATGAGTAATTGGGAAACGTTTCGACATTTATTTCAATGTTAGTTATTTGATGAGACTTTCCTCACAGAACTGAAAATAAATACTCGTAGTGGATGTTATTTATGTTCTGCATAATGGTTTTACATATCCCAATTTCTGGCCATACTACGTGGAATTTGAAGAGCCTTCGATTTCAAGGTTTTATTGTTTCTCTGTTGATTTGGTAATGTTTCTTCTGTTTAGTTGTTCAAGCAATAAAAATGACACATCCCCATGTTTCCTTAATTTAGAGATGACGATTTATAAGCCTTTCTTTGTTTGTAGTGGTAATTTAGTAAATGGTCAGTGGGTTAATCAATGCCGATTGGTTAGTGCTGTACACTACCATTCTGAGGGTACCTGATTTGAATCTCAGCCGTGGCACTGGAAATTTCAGAAACGTTTCCCAATCAACTTTACATGAACTGGTTGTACACACTTGACAGAGGTAGTGTCGCATGTATCGGTGCTATTAGTCCAGCAATAATGGTATTTTAGTAAATGGCTGGTTGTAAACAATTGGCGGAGGTAGTGTCGCGTGTATTGGTGCTATGCACCAGACACTTGAACCAAGGTGGTCAGAAAGAACTTGGACAGGTCATTAGGATTCCTTGCATCGAACAAACATTCTGTCTATATCATCGATGCCGGAGATCTTTTGCCAATTTGACAGGAAAAACACAATGACAACGCACTACAAACAAATTGTCAAACGTGTCTCAAAGAATAACCACAAAAGTTCAAAGAATTCAAGCTTCCATAATTACTGTTTCTATGGACAACCAGACTGTAATGGGTCAATACTGTAAATGTCAACAACATTTGTTAAAAAGGAATAGGAGAACTCCTGTAGGAAATCAGTGTATATAAATAATAAATAACAGAACCGTGTAAACTGTGACATGTCGGTCATGGATATCAGTATTTTTGGCCTACCGCATCTCAGAAGGAAACCCTATAAACGAAGGTAAACTAGCATCACCCATTGTAATATCTCATAGGAATTCTTCTTGTATCACTCTTCAATATCCATACACGGTAAAGAACATCCTAGACATATTGTTGTGCGTGATAGTTGATGATTTGAACATCCCATGTCGTCGTTATGTGCAGACTTTATGACTTCACTCCAAAGTGATGTTGTGAGGCTGTAAATCAAAGTAAACATATTGTAGAATATATACTCTGGTATGAAAATAATACCACCAGTGTTGATGACAGTGTGTGTGACTCTCGAGACAGTTTGTCACAGACAATGACAGCATTCAGTGTTTTCGTTCGATGAAAATTGATGATGATTGGCATGCTGTTACGGGAACAACAAAACTGAGCTGTATATTTGAGCTGCATAAGTGATTCTGACACTTGTCACTTCTACACCGTCTTTTGAAATAACGAGTATTGCTATAAATGCCTTTGATATTTACTTTAAGATTTTACTACAAGAATTTAATTTAATTTTAAAGTTCATTGGTAGATAATGCCACGCCAACCCATCCAGAACAAAACAACTATGGTACTATCCACACATATTCAGAATCAAAATCATTGAAAGACGGTTCTGACCTATCCTCTCATGAATGAATTCTATTGGTAGATGACCGGATCCTAACATCCTTGTGCATTGGTATATCTAACCTGATGATGTAAACTGTTATTTCATCATCTAAAGCTGCATACATGGTCAAACCTATGTTGGATATTATTATAAAAACTATCGTGTCTCAAAATAAAAATAATAAAAATGTATTTGTTATTTATAGTTTTAGCATTTGCAATGAGCTCTCTTGATGCCTAGTTCAATCGAAATTAATGTAAAAAACAAACTCAAGAAATTGACCAATGGTATTTGTAGCGGTGACTGACTTATTACTTTTGACAAGTTGTTAATTGAATAATTTTAATGGATTTGTTTAGTTTAATTCATCACTAAAATATCCATGTTATTGTAATATTGGCCAGCCTTGATTGGGACTGGTCATATGGTTTGTATTGGGTTGTATTCATGATAAAGCCTAGCAAGAGACACTAATATTGTTAATTTAGCTGAATTATTGTTTCACTAAGATCAGGTTATAGTTTGATACGTTTGTGTCAATATTGGAGAATATGTATGCATCACTAGTCTATATTATGTGAAACTTATGATATGATATTTTCGAAATAAACTATCTACAAGACTTATGTTGTACAAACTGGGTGTTCGAGATATCGAGAAACTATTCGACATTTATTTCATTGTGCAGTGATGTATTGAGACTTTCCTCACAGAGCTGACAATAAATTCTGGTATTTGATGTTATTTATGTTATGCATAATGGTTTAACATTCTTATGGTGAATACACCACTGGCTGCAAATGGGTTCATTTGATACTTTCAGTATCCTAGTATGAAGTTTTCCCCTCGATGGACATAAATCCTGTATATTGTAAAATCTACATTTCTGTGGGTTGTAAAGTTGTGGAATACAAAATATGGGAGGGGCAACACTTACTTAATATGCAGGTCATGAATTCGAAATAATCGGGATAAAATTGTGGTAAAGTATACTTAAAAATTAACAGAAATTTAGCCCCGCACAATATAATTATTTTTAATGAACTCCAAATGTGTGGAAAATGCGAAATTGGTCAATTTGTATGCAAACTATTTAGAATTATTCTGTAGAAAAACTTAGAAATAATTGATTCTTAAGTAGGCAAAGATTGGTGTGCTTGTCATTCAAATGAGTTAACAGTTTTAATGTTTATAACAAAAACTAACCTGAGTGAGAAAATCTAATTCAACCAACCTGGTATTTATTAATTCTTTGAACACAATGCTGCAAAATTTATCATGAAGCTATTCTTTGGCTGCCTCTCTTTAATTGAACACGTCGTTGTAATGTTTGTATATAAATAACCATGTACATTTATAGTTATGTAAACTCATTCATATTATGCAAACATATTTTTGAATCATGTGTTCGTCAAATAACATGTTTTCTAGAATAATTTCTTATTAATTACATTGAAAGTGTCTAAACTATACAAAGCAACATTTGTGTTTCACATACAATGTAGGTGGTTTCATTTGGATAATGCTTAATATTTTCTGGGCATATTACATGTCATTTGAAGAACATTTCATTTCAAGGTTTTATTGGTTCTCTAGTTATTAGTTTATTTAGTTCAAGCTATACAATTCACAATACAATGAAAATTCTAAAACGTTTCTCAAACTACTTGATATGAACTGGTTGAAAAAACTTGGTGGAGTTTAGTGTCGCGTGTATCGTTGCTATACAACATAAACTTGGACAAAAGTGGTCTTTTCAGAATGAGCTAGGGCAGCCCATCCGGATTCTTTGCATTACACAAACGTTAAAAGATGACTATATCATCGAAGTCGGAGGTCAATTTGCCAATTTGAGAGGAATAGCAACCACCGACTACCACGCACTACACACAAATTTGCAAACGTGTACCAATGAATAACCACTCGAAGTTAAAAGAATTCCAGCTTTCATAATTACTGTTACTATGGACAAACCAGACTGTAATAGAACAATACTGTTAATGTCAACAACATTTGTTAAAAAGGAATAGGAGAACTCTTGTAGGAAATCAGCGTATATAAATGATAAATAAAAAAAACAGTGTAAACAGTGACATGTCTGTCATTGATATCATCTGGGCACGCTGTGACAATTATGTTGTCAACAAACAAAATAATTCTCTTACCAGACTAATGGTCTGTGGTTGGTAATAAGTACTGTAAGGATCGTTTTTTGTGGCTGGGTTATGTCATGTTGTGTTTTCGCTTTTTTTTCAAAACAAAAATGCAATAATATGACTAAATGTTTTCTCATTCTTACAATATCAAGGCAAAAAGCGAGAAAACGACAGAACAATGGCAACAGGATGACACGAAAATTGCGTCCTGTTTTCCCATAATCATCAGACAAGGAAACACAAGAAAGTACCATCAATCCACAGTAATATCTGGAAGAATTTATGGCATCAATTGTCTCAAGTTATGTATGCATACAAGGTATAGTAAATCATAGACATATTGTTTATGTGCGTGGTAGTTGATGATTTGAGCAGCCAATGTCGTTTTAATTTGCTGACTTTATGACAGCACTCTGGTGTTATGTTGTCATACTGTAAATCAAAGTAAACATAATGTAGGATTTATTCACTAGTATGAAACTACCACCAGTGTTGATTACAGCGTGTAAGAACTCTCGAGACAGTTTGTCACAGACAATGACAACATTCAGCGTTTCCTTGATATTAAAATTGATGGTAATTGGTATTCTGTTACAGAAGCAACAAATACAAGCGACACTCTGACGCCTGTCACATAAAATACGGTGACTCAAGATACTTTTCTGTATTCAATTTTGAATGTTCAGGCATTATTTTTGTCTAATTTATAAATTAAATTCGATCAGACATTGCCTTCAGTGTCAACGTTTACATATAACTTACATATACACAAAAAGCCCTATACCGCTAGTTTTTATGTTCCATTTCTGCTGTCTCAAAATGTGCTATTTATTTATTTTTCACTGAACACAACTACGTGTTTATTCAGGTTAGGAGGATGCCTATGTACATATTTATACTTAAGCCATATTTTCTCTAAAATAGTCTAGTATGGAACATCAATTTCGAAAGTATCGAAAATACCGAATTGTTTGCGTTCTCCAAATGTTTGAAAGAGTAATTGCCCTTGTTTCGAAGGTGATTACAACAGTTCATTGTGTTGAAAAGTGAATGAAGCGTAATGGTAGTGTAGTTAGAGCAGAGATCACTTGGTAGTTATTACAATTTCTGTCAATAGTGGAGAGCATGTTTAAATCAGTAGTCTGTATTATATAATCTTTAAGATGTCCAAACTAGGTACAAGTATATGAGTTATTGGGAAACTATTCGATATCTATTTCAATGTATAGGGATACATTGAGACTTTCCTCACAGAACTGACAATAAATTCTCGTATTGGATGTTATTTATGTTCTGCATAATGGTTCAACATATCCCAATTTTAGGCCATACTACGTGGAATTTGAAGAGCCTTCGATTTCAAGGTTTTATTGTTTCTCTGTTGATTTGGTAATGTTTCTTCTGTTTAGTTGTTCAAGCAATAAACATGACATATCCCTATTTCATTAATTTAGAGATGACGATTTATAAGCCTTTCTTTGTTTGTAATGGTAATTTCAGAAACGTTTCCCCATCAACTTGACATGAACTGGCTGTAAACAATTGGTAGAGGTAGTGTCGCATGTATCGGTGCTATTAGTCTATATGCACTTGACCCTTGAACCAAGGTGGTCAGAAAGAACTAGCACAGCCCATTCGGATGCTTTGCATCACACAAACTTTCTGTCAATATCATCGATGCCGGAGGTCTTTTGCCAATTTGTCAGGAAAAAACACAATGACCACGCACTACAAACAAATTGTTAAACGTTTCTCAATATATAACCACACAAAGTTTAAAGAATGCCAGCTTCCATAATTACTGTTTCTATGGACAACCAGACTGCAAAACGACAATACTGTAAATGTCAACAACATTTGTTAAATAGGAATAGGAGAACTCCTGTAGGAAATCAGCGTATATAAATAATAAATAACCGAACCGTGTAAACTGTGACATGTCTGTCATGGATATTAGCTGAACACGCTGTGACAATTACTAGTATGTTATCAACAAACTAATTCCCTTACCAGACTAAATGGTCTGTGGTTGGTTATAAATTGTTGGCCTACCGCATCTCAGAAGGAAACCCTACAAACAAAGGTAAACTAGCATCACCCATTGTGATATCTCATAGGAATTCTTCTTGTATCATTCTTCTATATCCATACACGGTTAAGTACATCCTAGGCATATTGTTTATGTGCGTGATAGTTGATGATTTGAACATCTCATGTCATCGTAATGTGTAGACTTTATGACAGCACTCCAGTGTGATGTTGTGAGGATGTAAATCAAAGTAAACATATTGAAGGATATATTCACTGGTATGGAATTAACACCACTAGTGTTGATGACAGTGTGTGTGACTCTCGA
Source organism: Spisula subtruncata (assembly GCA_963678985.1). Taxonomy (NCBI): domain Eukaryota; kingdom Metazoa; phylum Mollusca; class Bivalvia; order Venerida; family Mactridae; genus Spisula; species Spisula subtruncata. The sequence goes on from OY787660.1 coordinate 63,374,975, forward strand.
GACAGTTTGTCACAGACAATGACAACATTCGGTGTTTTCGTTTAATGAAAATTGGTGATTGGTATTCTGTTACGGGAACAGCAAAATTAAGATGCGTATTTGAGCTGCATAAGTTATTGTGACACTTGTCACTTCTACAACGTATTTTGGAATAACGAGTATTGATATAAATGCCTTTGATATTTACTTTCAGATTTTACTATAAGAGTTAAATTCAATTTTAAAGTTCATTGGTAGATTATGCCACGCCAACCCATCTAGAACAAACAAAAAAAATATTGAACTATCTACACATACAACGAATGAAAATGATTGAAAAACAGTGCTGATCAATCCTCTCTTGAACGAATTCTTTTGGTAGATGACCGGATCCTAACATCCGTGTGCATTTGTATATCTAACCTGATGATGTAAACCTATTTTGGATATCATTATAAAAACTATCGTGTCTCAAAACAACAATGATATAATGTATTTGTTACTTATAGTTTTAGCATTTTCAATGAGCTCGCTTGCTGCCTAGTTCAATCGAAATTAATGTAAATAACAAACTCATGAAATTGACCAATGGTATTTGAAGCTATGCCTGAATGATTACTTTCGACACGTTGACAAGTTGTTAATTGGATACTTTCAATGGATTTGTTTAATTTATCACTAAAATATGTACTACTGGCCAACCTAGATTGTCAAATAGATTGTATTAGGTTGTTTTCATGATAAAGCCTAGCAAGAGACACTAGTATTGTTTATTTAGCTGAATTCTTGTTCCACTTAGATCATTTTATAGTTTGTTTCATTTTCTGTCAATATTGGAGAACATGTATGCATTACTAGTTTATTTTATATGAAACTTATGATATGGTATTTTCGAAATAAACTATCTATAAGATTTATGTTGTACAAACTGGGTGTTCAAAAGATTCAGAAATTATTCGTCATTTATTTCAATGTGCAGTGATGTATTGGGACTTACCTCACATAACTGACAATAAATTCTGGCATTTGATGTTATTTATGTACTGGATAATGGTTTAACCTTTGTTTGTTTGTATTGGTGGGTTAGTAAATGGCCAGTGGTGATACCTGGTTTGAATCTCAGCCGTTACATAGGAAATTGCAGAAACGTTTCCCAATCAACTTGACATGAACTGGTTGTAAACACTTGGTAGAGGTAGTGTCGCGTGTTTCGGTGCTATATACCACACACTTGAACCATGGTGGTCGAATCAGAAAGAACTAGGGCAGCCCATCCGGATTCCTTGCATCACACAAACATTCTGTCTGAATCATCGATGCCGGAGCTCTTTTGCCAATTTGACAGGAAAAACACACAATGATCACGCACTACAAACACATTGTCGAACGTGTCTCAATGAATAACCACACAAAGTTTAAAGAATTCCAGCTTTCCATAATAACTGTTTCTGTGGACAACCAGACTGCAAAACGACAATACTATAAATGTCAACAACATTTGTGAAATAGGAATAGGAGAACTCCGGTAGGAAATCAGCGTACATAAATAATAAATAACCGAACCGTGTAAACTGTGACATGTCTGTCATTGATATCATCTGAACACGCTGTGACAATTATGTTATCAACAAACTAATTCCCTTACCAGACTAAATGGTCTGCTGTTGGTTATAAGTACTGTAAGGATTGTTTATTGTGGCTGGTTTATGCCATGTTGTATTTTCGTTTTTTTGTCACACCAGAGATTCAAGAATATGACAGAGTTTTCACATTCTTACAATATTGTGGCTAGAAGCGAGAAAACGACAGAAGACAAAAATTACGTCCTGTTTTTGCATAATCACCAGACAAGGAATCACAACAAAGTACCATCAATCCACTGTAATATCTGGAAGAATTTGTGGTTTCAATCGTCTCAAGTTCTGTATGCATACAATGTATAGTAAATCCTAGACATATTGTTTATGTGCGTGATAGTTGATGATTCATATGTCGTCGTAATTTGCAGACTTTATGACAGCACTCTAGTGTGGTGTTGTCAGACTGTAAATCAAAGTAAACATATTGAAGGATATATTCACTGGTCATATCAACAGTGTCGATTACAGTGTGTAAGAACTCTCGAGACAGTTTATCACAGACAATGACAACATTCAGTGTTTCCTTGATATGAAAATTGATGATGATTGGTATTCTGTTACAGAAGCAACAAATTCTAGCGACACTTCGACGCTTGTCACATAAAATACGGTGACACAAGATACTTTTCTGTATTCAATTTCAAATGTTCTCGCATTAATTTTTTATAATTTAAAAATCAAATTCTATCAGGCATTGGCTTTAGTGCCGACGTTACATATAATTTTCATATACACAAACAGCCTTATACCACTAGTTTTTATATTCCGTTTCTGCTGTCTCAAAATGTGCTATTTATTTATTTTTCACTGAACACAACTACGTGTTTATTCAGTTTAGGAAAAGTAGAGTTTTAGAATGCCTATGTACATATTCATACTAAAGCCATATTTTCTCTAAAATAGTGTTGTATCGACCATCAATTTCGAAAGAATCGAAAATATCGAATTGTTTGCGTACTCCAATTTTTTGAAAGAGTAATTGCCCTTGTTTCGAAGGTGGTTACAACAGTTCATTGTGTTGAAAAGTCAATGAAGCGTAATGGTAGTGTAGTGAGAGCAGAGGCCATTTGATGGTTGGTGGTTATTAGAATAGTGGAGAACATGTTTGCATCAGTACTTAGTCTGTTTTATATAAACTTTAAGATGTCCAAACTAGGTACACGTATATGAGTTATTGGGAAACTATTCGACATCTATTTCAATGTATAGGGATATATTGAGACTTTCCTCACAGAACTAAAAATAACTACTCGTATTGGATGTTATTTATGTTCTGCATAATGGTTTTACATATCCCAATTTCTGGCCATACTACGTGGAATTTGAAGAGCCTTCGATTTCAAGGTTTTATTGTTTCTCTGTTGATTTGGTAATGTTTCTTCTGTTTAGTTGTTCGAGCAATAAAAATGACATATCCCCATGTTTCCTTAATTTAGAGATGACGATTTATAAGCCTTTCTTTGTTTGTAGTGGTAATTTAGTAAATGGTCAGTGGGTTAATCAATGCCGATTGGTTAGTGCTGTACACTACCATTCTGAGGGTACCTGATTTGAATCTCAGCCGTGGCACTGGAAATTTCAGAAACGTTTCCCAATCAACTTTACATGAACTGGTTGTACACACTTGACAGAGGTAGTGTCGCATGTATCGGTGCTATTAGTCCAGCAATAATGGTATTTTAGTAAATGGCTGGTTGTAAACAATTGGCGGAGGTAGTGTCGCGTGTATTGGTGCTATGCACCAGACACTTGAACCAAGGTGGTCAGAAAGAACTTGGACAGGTCATTAGGATTCCTTGCATCGAACAAACATTCTGTCTATATCATCGATGCCGGAGATCTTTTGCCAATTTGACAGGAAAAACACAATGACAACACACTACAAACAAATTGTCAAACGTGTCTCAAAGAATAACCACAAAAGTTCAAAGAATTCAAGCTTCCATAATTACTGTTTCTATGGACAACCAGACTGTAATGGGTCAATACTGTAAATGTCAACAACATTTGTTAAAAAGGAATAAGAGAACTCCAGTAGGAAATCAGTGTATATAAATAATGAATAACAGAACCGTGTAAACTGTGACATGTCGGTCATGGATATCAGTATTTTTGGCCTACCGCATCTCAGAAGGAAACCCTATAAACGAAGGTAAACTAGCATCACCCATTGTAATATCTCATAGGAATTCTTCTTGTATCAATCTTCAATATCCATACACGGTAAAGAACATCCTAGACATATTGTTGTGCGTGATAGTTGATGATTTGAACATCCCATGTCGTCGTTATGTGCAGACTTTATGACTTCACTCCAAAGTGATTTTGTGAGGCTGTAAATCAAAGTAAACATATTGTAGAATATATACTCTGGTATGAAAATAATACCACCAGTGTTGATGACAGTGTGTGTGACTTTCTAGACAGTTTGTCACAGACAATCACATCATCCAGTGTTTTCGTGATATGAAAATTGATGGTGATTGGTATTCTGTTACGGGAACAACAAAATTTGAGCTGCATACTTGAGCTGCATAAGTGATTCTGACACTTGTCACTTCTACACCGTCTTTTGAAATAACGAGTATTGATATAAATGCCTTTAATATTTACTTTAAGATTTTACTACAAGAATTTAATTTAATTTTAAAGTTGATTGGTAGATAATGCCACGCCAACCCATCCATAACAAAACAACTATGGTACTATCCACACATATTCAGAATCAAAATCATTGAAAGACCGTGTTGATCGAACCTCACAAGAACGAATTCTATTGGTATATGACCGGATCCTAACATCCTTGTGCATTTGTATAACTATCCTGATGATGTTAACTGTTATTTCATCATCTAAAGCTACATAAATGGTCAAACCTATTTTGGATATTATTATTAAAACTATCGTGTCTCAAAACAACCAACAATAATAAAATGTATTTATTATTTATAGTTTTACCATTTGCAATGAGATCTCTTACTGCCTTATTTAATCGAAATTAACGTAAATAAAAAAAACCTTATGAAATTGACCAATGGTATTTGTAGCGGTGACTGACTTATTACTTTTGACAAGTTGTTAATTGAATACTTTTAATGGATTTGTTTAATTCAATTTATCACTAAAATATACATGTTATTGTAATATTAGCCAGCCTTGATACGGACTGGTCACATGGTTTGTATCGGGTTATATTCATGATAAAGCCTAGCAAGAGACAGTAATATTATTTATTTAGCTGAATTTTTGTTTCACTAAGATCAGGTTATAGTTTGTTACATTTTTTCAATATTGGAGAACATGTATGCTTCACTACTAGTCAGTGTTATATAAAACTTATCATATGATATTTTCGAAATAAACTATCTATAAGACTTATGTTGTACAAACTGGGTTTTTGCGATATTGAGAAAATATTCGACATTTATTTCAATGTGCAGTGATGTATTGAGACTTTCCTCACAGAACTGACAATAAATTCTGGTATTTGATGTTATTTATGTTCTGGATAATGTTTAGCATTCGTATGGTGAATGCACTTCTAACTGCAGATGTGTTTATTTGGTACTTTCAGTATCCTAGTCTGAAGTTATCCCCTCGATGGACATATATTTTCTGTATGCTGTAAAATCTACATTTCTATGGGTTGTAAAGTTGTGGAATACAAAATATGCCAGGGACAACACTTACTTAATATACAGGTCATGAATTCGAAATAATAGGGATAAAATGTGGTAAAGTTAACTTAAAACTCAACATAAATTTAGCCCTTGTAATATATTTATTGTAAAGACCTCCAAATTTTCTATGCACAAGAGAATTGAAAATGCACAATTGGTCAATTTGTATGCAAACTATTTAGAATTATTCTGTAGAAAAACTTAGAAATAATTGATTCTTAAGTAGGCAAAGATTGGTGTGCTAGTCATTCAAATGAGTTTACAGTTTTAATCTTCGTAACAAAAAAACTAACCTGGGTGAGAAAGTCTAATTCAACCCACTTGGTACATTTTTTTGTATTTATTAATTCTTTGAACACAATGCTGCAAATTTTATCATTCAACTATTCTTTGCCTACCTCCTTTTAATAAAACACGTCGTTGTAAAGTTTATATAGAAATAACCATTTACATTTATAGTTATGTAACTCATTTATATTATGCACACATATTTTTGAATCATGTGCACGCCAAATAACATTTGTGTTTCACCTACAATGCAAGTGGTTTCATTTGGAGAATTCTCAAAATTTTCTGGGCATATTACATGGAATTTGAAGAACATTTGATTTCAAGGTTTTATTGGTTGTCTATTTAATAGTTTATTTAGTTCAAGCAATAAAAATTACATATACATGGTTCGAACCTTGTCCGGGTACTGGACATTTCAGAAACGTTCCTCAAACAAATTGACAAGCATGTTTGATCAGTAGTCTGTATTATATAAACTTTAAGATATCCACCATTCGTGAACCTTTCTGTGTTTGTAATGGTATTTTATTAAATGGAAGGGGGTAACTATTGCCAACTTGCAATCTAGAGGTAGCTGGTTCGAATCTTGGCCGGGTACTGGACATTTCAGAAAAGATTCTCAAACAACTTGACATGCAATGGTTGAAAAAACTAGGTGGAGTTTAGTGTCCTGTGTATCGGTGCTATACACCATATACTTGAACCAAAGTGGCCTTTTTAGAATGAGCTAAGGCAGCCCATCCGAATTATTTGCATCACACAAACGTTAAAAGATGTCTTTATCATCGAAGCCGGAGGGCGTTTGCCAATGTGACAGGAAAACCAAATACTGACCACCATACACTGCACACAAATTGTCAAACGTGTCTCAATGATTAACCACACAAAGTTTAAAGAATTTCAGCTTCCAAAATTACTGTCACCATGAGCTACCAGACTGTAATATGACACTACTGTAAATGTCAACAAAAATTGTTAAATAGGAGATTTCCTGTAGGATATCAGCGTATATAAATAATAAATAACAGAACCGTGTAAACGGCGATGCGTCTGTCATGGATATCAACCAAACACGCTGTGACAATTATGTTATCTTCAAACTAATTCTCTTACCAGACTAATGGTCTGTTGTTGGTTATAAGTACTGTAAGGATTGTTTATACCATGTTGTGTTTTCGCTTTTTTGCCACACCAGAAATGCGATAATATGACAGTTTTTTGCATTCGTACAATATTGTGGCTAGAAGTGAGAAAACGACAGAAGAATGGCGGCAATACGACACAAAAATTACGTCATGTTTTCGCATAATCACCGGATAAGGAAACACAACAAAGTACCATCAATCCATTGTAATATCTCATAGAATTAATGGTTTTAATCTTTTGTATCCATGCACGGTATATTAAAGCATAGACAGAATGTTATGTGTGTGGTAGTTGATGATTTGAACATCCCATCGTCGTAATGTGCTGACATTATGACAGCACTCTGGTGTGATGTCAGACTGTAAATCAAAGTTAGCATTTTGTAGAATTTATTCACTGGTATGAAAATACCACCAGTGTGTAAGAAATCTCGAGGCAGTTTGTCACAGACAATGACAACATTCGGTGTTTCCGTGAAATGAAAATTGATGGTGATTGGTATTCTGTTACAGAAACAACAAATTCAAGCGACACTCTGACGCCTGTCACATAAATACAGTAACTCAATAAACTATTTTGTATTCAATTTTAGTTGTTCTTGCACTTTTCCAATTGAGTCTAATCGTTCAGTGAGTGGATCGAGACGGCTGACAACACGTGTGGAGACGGCTATATACCGATAGAATCACAAACAGAAGTAATAAATTCGATTGTTATTTTGCAATTGAACATCTAGCCGATGAAGATATGGCCCAGGATGATCTCTAAAAAAGTTTCTTAGAACACTCGCGTCAAATGCGCTAGAATCAGCGATTTGTGCGTACGTTCAACATTCAACGAACATGACAAAACCCACATTTTGGCTAAATGATTTGCCATGTATGCTTCATATATATGGAACAAATGTAAATGCTTTAACGTCAATGTTGTGTAAACTTTTTAACAAATTATTTGATACTGGATTTTTTCCTGACAAGTGGTCAGAGGGTTATGTTGTGCCATTGCACAAAAGGGTGATGTAATGATACAAACAATTACAGAAATTACTTTACTGAGTACACTAGGGAAATTATTTACTAAAATTTTAAATGATAGACTTACATGTTGGGCAGAAGATTACCATGTATATATTGAAGCTCAAGCTGGGTTCAGGCAAAATATGGGTACTGTTGATAATATTTTTGTACTGCATAATCTTATCAATCATTTAGTAAACAGTCATAAGAAATTTTATACAACATTTGTAGATTTTACTAAAGCCTTTGATTATATAGTGCGAGACATAGCATGGTTTAAGCTTATCAAACTAGGCATAAGGGGAAAGATGATGAATATTATTCGATCAATGTATTTAAATGTTAAACCGAGGGTAAACTATGAAAATGATTTAAGTGATAGCTTCACATGTTTGTTAGGTGTACGACAGGGGGAATCGTTATCACCATTTTTATTTTCAATGTATTTAAACGATATCGAGGAACATTTTATAACAAATAATTATCAGGGTATAGATTTAGACTCATTTAAAATATTTTTATTGTTGTATGCAGATGATATTGTGTTATTTTCAGAAACTGAAAATGATTTACAGTATGGTTTATTGCTAAATAATAATAATAATAATAATATTTATTTGGTATAAAGTAACATATAACATGGCAAATCACAGAATATAAATAAAATATTTATCTTTAAACACTATTACAAAAATAAAATATCAATTTTAAAAATTTACATATATAAAAAAAGGCCATGTCAAACACACCCACACCAAGGATAACGCAAAAAAGAGGGGACCTCTTATTTCCATTGCGGTCCATTGCTACTTGAAGAATACTGTGATAGGTGGAAATTAACGGTTAATTCACAAAAAACTAAGATAATGATTTTTAGGAAAGGGGGAAGATTGAGAAGAAATTTACAATTTTTGTATAAAGGTCAATGTCTCGGAATAGTGTTTACAACTGGTGGCTCTTTTAACACACCATTTGACAGTTTATCAGGTCAGGCCATGAAAGCAATTTTTAAAATGAGACAATGTTTGTCAAAATTTCCACATTATCTATAAAACATAGATTAGATATTTTCGATAAATTGATATATCCAATATTAAGTTACGGATCTGAGGTGTGGGGTCTTTTTAAATGTAACCAACTAGAGAAAGTGCACTTAAATTTTTGTAAAGAAGTATTAGGAGTAAGAAAGCAAACATCGAATAACTTTATTTATGGTGAACTTGGTAGAACGACATTGTCATGTAGGCACTCAGTAAATGTAATTAGATATTGGTTAAACATAACGACAATGCAACCTGTTAAATATGTAAGAATTGCTTATGATAGAATCTTCTTAGAATTAGAAAGAAATCAAAATAACAAATCGTGGATCTTTATGGTTAGACATTAACTACAAAGTTGTGGATTTAATGATGTATGGTTAAATCAAGGTGTTGGAAATTGTGAATTATATTTATGTATGTTTAAACAGCGAGTATCAGATATGTTTATACAAAACTCGAAATCTGAATTGGAAGATTCAAATAGAGCTAGGATATATGTTTTAACATCAGAATTAAGTTTTCATGCTTACCTAAATAATGTTAATATAGACAAGTATAGAATCGCTTTGACAAGATTACGACTATCTGCCCATAGACCGATGGTAGAAACTGGCAGATGGCACAAACCAATAGCTACCCCTTTTAATGAAAGAAAGTGTCATTTGTGTAAAACTCTTGAAGATGAGTATCATTTTGTTCTGGAATGTAGTCTCTATAGTGATATCAGAAAGTTATATGTTAATAAATATTTTTATTTGCGTCCAAATATGGTAAAATTTATAGAATTGTTAACCTCTCAGAATGTTAATATTAATAGACGATTATCTATGTATGTTTTTAAAGCTTTTGAAATTAGAAATCAGTATTATATGTACTATGGATAAAGTATTTTGTTGGTACCTCTCCCGTTGTATGTAAAATATTGACTGGTATAGTTTATAATTTATGAATAAGTTCACCAAAATTAGTAATCATTATATATTTTTGACCGCTGACTATATTTATGTTTGGAGATATACATAATACACTGTGTAAACTCGTGTGATATTCTGATATACTACGGGTTTCTACTGTTTATTATATAAGCAATATATTTATTGTTGACCATGTAATATTTATGTAATTATGTTTTCCTGTACATATTGTATGTATATTTGTATACTCATGGGCATAATGCCTAATGTATTTCGAAATAAACTGTAAACTGTATATAAATATTCCCACGTGTCCCGTAACTTTTCACAAAGTTGAAATAGTCAACCTTGTGCATAAGTACTGCATTACCGACAAGGCGTGATTTTCTGGCTGAAATTGATAAATTTAGGTTAAGTATCTTGCAATAGTTTCAAGGTCAAAGAGCAAGGAGCAGATAACTATGCTTGAGTTATTTTTGGTCTGTTACTGATGTTAATGTCTTGTATCAAGAAGGTGTTGTGTTGGAATATTTTCTTTTTAAATGTTGATTGGCTCACTTGAGTGTATTTGTTGTTAGTTAATGTATACAGTGTACCTGGAGAACTAAAATGTTGATTCCTTTACCATTTCCAAATACTGTCTGTATGTTTGTATACTTGTGTCAATGATGTACACTTAAACGAATTTCTAATTGGCCACTCAATGAAATATTATATAATGCGATGTATTCAAACAATATTTCTAAAATTTAGGTTATTTTCATTCCATGCACTTATCTATCGATTTCAAGAAATAAATTACGCATGCATGTATAAAATCATCCATGCGTAACGGTTAGTGCAAAATGCCTTACGTGCACGTGGATCACGTACCCGACATGTTTAATTTTTGAAATTAGTCAAAATGTATTCTCTGTCGATTGGCTTAATGAAAATCATTGATACTGGCGAGAATAAGTTATATGGGGAGCGCTGAGGCCGTTAGAATGACGAGTACCAGCACCAAAATCCAGACATTTACGTCAAAACGTCATTTGAAAAAAGCGATATTTATAGTTACGTGAGGTTGAGCTCGAATTACTGAAAGAAACATATTTTCTAACAATAAAATTGGACAGTATCGGTGTTTCGATTGTTTGTATTCTTCTAAAAGCATTTTTTAAAACTAATTTGTAAAAAACACGTTGCCAATCAGAAATTCGTTCAATGTATGCATGCATCTGACGTCATGAGCGCGTTCCACATGGCTCGTTTTCACAAATTATAGCGTTTAAAGAAAAGTCAATCAACAGGGAACAAATACATAACAAATACGATACTATTCCAAGCTGTTCACGAGGCCAACGTGCAAAAAAGCAAATGCGCACCAACCGTTACGCATGGATGATTTTGTACATGAATACGCCATTTCTTTCCGGAAATCGATAGATTAGTGCGTGGAATGAACAAATAGCACAGCCTAAGATTTATTGATATAATATAACAGATGATATAATATTTTTTAGGGTGGCCAATTAGAAATTCGTTTAAGTGTATAAAACTGCTTTTATAATATATAGACTAGTCTAGCAGAAGTTGCAGAAATTGTTACAACAACATAGAATCTTATGATAATTACATTTTTTGGAATAATGCAACACTGTAAAATATGTTTAGGACAGTAATCAAGCTGATGTAGCTCAATTCTTGTTTCACAAAGGTCGATTGATAGTTATTACAACATCGGTCAATATTCGGAGAACATGTTTGCATCACTAGTCTGCATTATATCAACTTTAAGATGTCTTATCTAGGTATATGTACATGGACACGTATATGAATTATTGGGAAACTTTTCGACAGTTACATGGTGTCTCAAAATACATGTCCGCTTGTTGAAGGGTCATAACTTTGCCAAATGAGTTAGTAAATTGATAATCATAGTCTCGTATGAAAGTTTAATTTAAGAGGTGATTTATATTATTTGTCAATACTCGAATAGTTGATGACGTCATGTACGTTATACTAACGTCATTAGCTAAGGACATTCTAAAATGTCCGAAGAGGCAGATAACATAGTTTGTACGTAAACATGGGTAAAATTTATATCATGTGTGGGCATAGTAATGGTCAGTTATACCCTACTATGCACACTCTGACTGAGAAACTGATCAGGGCTCATTAGAAAATGAAAATGGAAAATCGGACGTATTTAAGGGAGGAACACATTTTAAAAATAATCAGGACTAAAAAATTGATATTCACAAATTTCTAGGAATTTCATATCCATAAATTAAAGATTCACCAATCGCCTCGAATGAACATAATGGGTTGAATGTATAGCATTATGTCTAGCTTATCTCCAACAGTCCAGAAATAGTCATATAATGTAACTTGAAAGTATAAAATAGTACTTAATGAAGTATCAATCACCAAAAACTGCCTAGGTAGGAGAATGAATTTGGTTATTCTACTTTTATGAAATCAGGAAAAAGTAACCAAAACATCCTTAATATTTATTTCTTCTTATACTATTTGAAAGTTAGATTATACAGTTCAAGATATGTAACTTCATCGAAACTCAAAATATCAATTTGTGGAGAAGTGGAGAAGTGGAGAAAATGGAAACATCACATCCGACTCAAAGGTATATGACGTCATTAAAATCGTCAAACGACGTCAAACACAGGGTTTTACCGAATTGGGGTTAGCTATTCAAAATGCATTATATGGGTTTCGTATGCATTTTTTTGATAATTGTTTCGTAATTTCTACTTTGATTTAAATGCCCTTTGATCATACATATAAATCAGATATATAAAGCAATTCATTACGGAGTTATACGTCCTCAACAAGCAGACATGAATTTTGAGACACCTTATATTTCAATGTGCAGTGATGTATTGAGACTTTACTCACAAAACTGACAATATATTCTGTTATATCAGGTTATTTATGTTCTACATAATGGGTTAACATTCCTATGGTGAATACACCTCTGACTGCAAATGGATTTATTTGGTACTTGCAGTATCCTTATCTGAAGTTATCCCCTCGATGGATATATATTCCGTATACTGTATAATCTGCATTTCTATGGGTCGTAAAGTTATGGAATACCAAATATGCGAGGATAAACCCTTACTTAATATGCAGTTCATGAATTTGAAATAATAGGCATACAAATTGTTGTAAAGTTAAACTTAAAAATCAACAAAAAGTTTACCTTCGCAGAATATTTATTTAATGACCTCCAAATATTCTATGCACAAGAGAAAGGAAAATGCAAAATCGGTCAATTTGTATGCAAAATATTTAGAATTATTCTGTAGAAAAACTTAGAAATTATATTCTTAGCGGGTAACCATTGTCAACTAGCAATCTAGAGGTACCTGGTTTGAATCTCGGCCGGGCACTGGACATTTCAGAAACGTTTCTCAAACAACTTGACATGTTCTGTTTAAACAAAACTTAGTAGAGTTTTGAGTGTATCAGTGCTATGCACCACGCAATTGAACCAAGGTGGTTTATTTAGAAATAACTAGGGGCAGCAGCCGATCTGGATTATTTGCATCACCCAAACTTTCTGACTATATCATCGAAGTCGGAGGTCATTTGTCACTTTGACAGGAATAGCAACCACTGACCACGCACTGCAAACAAATTGCCAAAAGTGTCTCAATGAATAACCACACAAAGTTTAAAGAATTCCAGCTTCCAAAATTACTGTCACCATGAGCAGCCAAACTGAAAATAGGACAACTCTGTAAATGTCAACATTTGTTGAATAGGAATAGGAGAACTCCGGTTGGAAATCAGCGTACATAAATGATAAATAACAGAGCCGTGTTAACTGTGACATCTCTGTCATGGATATCAGCTGAATACACTGTGGCAATTATGTTATCAAAACATTTATTCCCTTATCAGACTTATGGTCTGTTGTTGGTTATAAGTATGGTTTGCCTATCACACCAGACAAGGAAAAGCTAACAAACTCACATCCATTATCATACCTCCCAGAATGTATGGTATCAATCTTCTATATCCATACAAGGCATAGTAAATCCGGGAGAGATTGTTTATGTGCGTGATAGTTGATGATTGGACCATCCAATGTCGTCGTAATTTGCAGACTTTATGACATCACTCTGGTGTGATATTGTCAGGCAGTAAATCAAAGTGACCATATTGTAGGATTTATTCACTGATATGAAAATATCAGTAGCGTTGATGACAGTGTGTAAGAATTCTCAAGACAGTTTGTCACAGACAATACAACCATCCGGTTTTTCCGTGAAATAAAAAATGATGGTGATTGACTTTCTGTTATGGAACAACAAATTTTAGCTACAGCCTTGATTTTGATGCTTATCACTGCTTCAACATATTTTGGAACATACGATTACTGATAAATAACCTTTAATATTTACTTTATCTAGGTATGATTTTAACTTTGGCATAAACATATCGAAACCTTTCTTGACAAAATCCATAAGTAGATAACCCCATTCAACTTCAGAACAAAGTTCATTGAAAGATTTTGCCACGCAAAGCCATTAAACACACTCCGAGATGGCAATATACTGGATTTTCTTGAACTAAGTCCATTAGAAGATGGTACTTTTCAAACCTTTTCAACTAGAAACGAGTTGAATTTCCCCCAATCAGATTGTTTTAAGCTTAAACTAAAGTCTTTGGCCTTTTGACATCTGGAATTATCGATTTTTGACAGCTGATTTCATTGCTCGACTGTTTTAGTTGAGTACTGCCTTCCCTGCTGGATTGTCTATTTTCGTTTTCAGTAAGCATCATGCTGTTTGAACATGTGTTCAGTATGGCAGTGATGTATTCTCTGGAAATGTATTAATGTTAGTAGCTGTCATGTTTCTACTTGAATATTTCTTCAACAGCCAAAGTCATATAAAAACATGAAAATGGGAAACATTATTGATGAATAATATATCGAATATTGTTTCAATACAAACCAGATACCCGTCATAGACAGAGAAATCAGACAAAGGAATAAGATAATGCTATGATACATTCTCAGAAGATATACGCACAACATTACAAAGCATGCTTTGAACTGAAACCCACAAGGTAGCAGGAAGAGAGGCAGACAAACCACGACACGGAGTAGAACCCTCAACACAAAGCTTCAAATATCTATGTTGTCGTTAAGAAAGACAAACTAGACTGCACAAGCTCATTTCCAATGGCGAGCTTTGGTAGCGGCGCACTGTACCCGCCATTTAGATTTCTTTGAAAAGCAATAACTGTACTTTGATACAAATAATGTTTTTGTACTTACTCGCTACATGGCAAGTTGAAGAAAGCTAATTTGGTATGATAACACTTTAGCAAAACGATCACATTTCGGAACGCAACACAGTTATTTCGTTTATTTCGTGGTGTCAGCGTATTTACTCATTTGTGAATAGTTTTACCCACTTTTAATTCAAACGAGTATAATTATGCATATCGGCATTGCAAAATTCCTTTCTAAATGCTTTTGGAATATTCCCATACCTGTAATTCGACAATATACCGGTAGTTACAATCGACCTACAACATGAACGTAACAATGGTGCAATCATTATGTATCTTATATTTGTTTAATGCAATAAAAGTGATCATGTTTGCAAGCAGTTTCCGGTAATTTACTCTTAACGTCTTGTAAGGCCATTATACACTCATGATAAATTGCGTCTGGTAACATCGCTATTGGTGGTAAACAAACTGATTTACTAGGAACTAGACAGAACGTCAAGCGTTGAACGACTTTTTATGCAGACTTGTTATTGCTAAATTGCCTGCAGAAACATAGTTCCCGATACCGTAACTAAATGATTTGCTTAATTATTAGGTGGCGAATTGTAATGGTCATCAAATGAGCGTCACAATATTTTCGACATATGCAATATATTGAAGTTAAACCATACTAACAACCACTAAAAATGAAAAATTATTGTAAGCTGATGTAAAGAAGTCCAGGCTCAATAATAACTGTTACTTTGGACAACCAGATTGAAATGGGACAATACTGTAAATGTCAACAACATTTGTAAAACAGGAATAAGAGAACTCCTGTAGGAAATCAGTGTATATAAATGATAAATAACGGAACAGTGTTAACTGTAATATGTCTGTCATAGATATCAGCTGAACACGCTATGTCAATCATATTATCAAAACATTTATTCCCTTATCAGACTAATGATCTGTTGTTGGTTATAAGTATGCTTTGTCTATCAAACCAGACAAGGAAAAGCTTACAAACTCACATCCATTATCATACCTCCCAGAATGTATGGTATCAATCTTCTATATACAAACAAGGCATAGTAAATCCTGGACAGATTGTTTATGTGTGTGATAGTTGATGATTGGACCATCCAATGTCGTCGTAATTTGCAGACTTTATGACATCACTCTAGTGTTATGTTGTCAGACTGTAAATCAAAGTAAACATATTGTAGGATATATTTCCTGATATGAAAACACTACCAGTGTGGATGACAGTGTGTAAGAACTCCCGAGACAGTATATCACATGTAATGACAACATTCAGAGTTTCCTGTGGAATGAAAATTGATGATGGTACAGGAACAACACATTCGAAGGACATTCTTCTAGAATTGAAGCCACATTATCCTTTTATGGACTAAATTATGTATAAATTTTGTATAAGTTATGTTCCTTGCGACTAGCTGCTTCTTTTGAATAGTTCATTGACGTAGTATATAGTGTAACAGCTGAAGTGATTTTGGATTCATTTCCAGATTGGAAATATAATGTTCTCCTTGCATTGACTACTGCAGCATCCTCTACATTTAAATATGTCGTCAGTTTCTTCGGGAAAATTGCTGGTTGATAATAAATTCCACAAACTTAATGGGTAACAACGGGAACACGCATTTCGCATATTAAAATCGAGAAAAACTGTCGCCATGTGCATTATCATGAGTTTGGTAGTAGACATATCCATCTTTCTGCAAATCAAAACATATGTCCTGCCAAACACTTCGTTTTTCTATTTCGGAGACTAGACTGGTGAATAATACATAACTTGGAAGCAATAAAGATAATACATACCGTATATATTGTGTAACGTCGATTACTTTATATGCTTCATATTTGAGTATACCATTGCCAACTTATAATCAGGACATTTGTGTCGATCTAAAGTTAATAGTACATCAACAGACAGTAACATTGCAAACACAGTTTCCGGAAGGTGAAAACTTTAAACAAACAATACGTCATCGTTATGTAAGCATAGTTACATGGAGCAGAACGGTGTAAGATCATGCGTATGGCAATGAGCGATATAATATAATAATACAAATTAAAACGTTATATAGTAATCTGAAAGTGAATGTGTTAAGGGGTTTCATACAATGAAGAAGTTAATAGAAAATAGGCTTTCGTCCCTTGATTTGAAGTTAACAATATGTTCTCAGTCAATAAGTAATTGCATTTCTAATATTGATCTGTTTTATTTGGGAATTGATAAAGTAACCGTGTTTAACTCAAATATTCCCTCGAGTGATGGTTCATGTTCAAGCAGACATGGTCTCACAGATTTTGTTCCAATGTTGGCCGAACATGCCATTACATGGTTTGGATTATTTGCTGCTAATTGTTTCATTATTGCTCAGGATAGTTGTGTTGTGGTGTTTCTGATTTCTGTGCTCGGCTGGTTAGAGTAGGTGCTACCTTCCCTGTCTGATTTCCTTATACCTTTTTTATTACCAGCTATTGTATCTCCCATTACCCTAAAACAATGTTGCTAAACGCTCCATAACGTTGTGTTGTTTCATTGCAGATATTGGTATAGCTAATTGTTTGGAAATAGACAAAATTATACTTTGATTTAACTTTGTGTATCATTACAGCTTAGATTATCGTACGCATCGATATGGGTTTTGGGTTTTAATTTCTAAGTAAATTATTTCTACATGTATACTCGAGGTCTCTAAATGTCCCATTGCATCAATTTTGAGCACTAGTCTAATGTACTATCCTTAATATCTGTTGTTTTTTTTAAATCCAGAATTATGCCAAGAGTTTGCGATAGTTCTACATTTCATTCAGTAAAGCATCACTATAATAGTTTGTAGTCGATACAATAGCTAATTGCTTGAATATTGTTTTATCGACTCAGGTATGAGCAATCAAAACGTCATTTGGAATTTCAGGCGTATTCAAACGTCTCAAAATAAGTTTAAATGTGTGTGTCTAAAATTGTTTTCGAACGTCGTATGAGAGCATTATGTCATTTGCTCAGACTAATTCGTAGAAATGCAATGAGGGATTTGTAATGTTGCTAGTACATGTACATATAATATTAATTTCCTTGATTGGTGTGAATGATAAAATGTATTTTTCGAGACTTCATCTAGTTATTGTTTCAATATTCTGCTATCAGACAACGTAAATTGATATTTTTGTGTCGCTGGTGTAATGCTGTATATTGACGTATCTTATCACATATATCATACACTAATCAATATTCTTATTGAAATAATTTGATTATGTCGTTCTTTTAGAAAGCAATACCTTCGAGCCAAAGCTATACACGCACACTTACTCAATACTTCAAATGAATGTTTCTTTCGAAACACGTATGTTATTTGTACGGGAAGATCAAACGAAAGAAAACGTTTACATTTGGAATTATTTAAAAACATTTTCTTGACAATTTTACGCAACACAAATGAATAAACAAATATAACAAGAGCATGTACTTTTTGAAACATACTACGTTAGAAAAAATGCTGTATATGACATGATAAATTATGCTCAGAATGTTATGTATATGACATCCAACAATAGAACATGTTTAACTACATTTAAATTTGTATGTACCATGATAAATATATTCAGAGAATGTTCTGTTACTAAATATCGAATGTGACGTCAAAGTGATCATATGACATAGAATGAAATGTACGTGGAGACATAGATAAATAAATACAACCTTTAAAATACAGTGAATCGTGAGCTAGGGACGAACTTTCGTCGAATGCATGAACTCATCTTTAATTGGGTCTTTGGATAAAGTTGAATCATAATTCAGTTCTCGACAATTTCTCTCATTACTTTATCGTTTTACCCTAAAATTAAATACGTACAACTAATTATCCACCCTTTTCAATAAATCACGAAAATAAATAATTTTGAAGCATATCTAGTATTCATGTTATTCTTGATACATTTTCTAAATCGATTCACACCTGATTTCAATGCTTGGACATAGCATTCTCATGAATCAGTGTATAGTCAAGTCCCTAGACTATACTCTGATACAAGACCCCTTATATCGTTCGCATATCTAAAAATAGCTCTATTTCGTCACTAGTGTATACCCGCTATTGTCCAATCAGAACGCGCGTTACGACAGCCGCGGGAATATTTCTATAAACAAACACTATTGTGAACATGGATTATGTAATTAGCGAACGGTGATTGAAATTAAATGCTGAGTAGTTTGTTGAAACATATTGAATCGAATTCGGCGTATAAAAAGTATGAAGAATAAGAGAATAACCTGATATCGGTTCTCAAATGGAAATGTAGATCTACCGGTGATTCGAAAAATATTTATCGGAAATAAAATTTCAAAAAAACGGCGAGTCGAGTGGAGTGCTGACGTTAAAGGTAAATTCTGTTTTTGTATGACGAACTACCGCTAGTTTCAATTCAAATAACAAATTATGTCGTGCAATGATAGTAAAATCTTCTTTTGATCATCAATGCAAAAATATCACAATATTTTTTTTTCATACGTCGATTTAATAGTCGGAAATGAAATTCAAAGTCTGTCGGTTTATATTCTGTATGTAACGTCGATTTTGATTGGACGATTGACGAGGGATCTTTGGAAAACACCCGTGACGAAATTTATTCAATTGCCTTATAAGGAAATGAACGAAATGGATTTGATTGGTTGAGACGTTCGTTCACCACGCTGAGATTGGTTAGTTTTACACCAGAGTGTATTACGGAGGAAAAACACGCCGGTTAAACGAGAATGGGACATAGGAGATTTGTATATAATTATCTGTATTACATTGTATGATTTATATATTAACGTCAAAACGAAATAGTGCACAACCGTATTTCATTGCCTTGCATTATGGAAGTCAATATCTTTTCTATGCGACTGTTGACAAGGTAAAGTAAACATCACTTCAATATGACCTCAATAGTAATTAAGTAAACCGACAATTCAGTTGTCCGCTGCTTAAGCAAAGCGCTACCGAGCTCCTTCATTCAGTTACCTCCTGTTCAATTAAATATAAAAGGCATGTTTAACCTCCCGTTGAAAATCGCTACGTAGCCCTTTGCTTAGACAACGAACACTTGATGATTCCGTCGATTTTTATTGTTTTGCAGTTCATTCAACCTTGATTTTAACAGTCATTATTCCATAGATCCCTCATTCTGGTAGATTTTGTACACTTTTCAATAAAGGGAAATCCGAAGTTTAGATCCGGGTAATGAGATAAAACTCAAAGAATGTTTTAACTAATTATCTTATTATTGCTGGTTATGGTGAGGTTTCCCTGTGTTGGTATATATGTATTATCACTCGTGATCATATCTTGCACACATAGTACACGCTACGTCATTTGTTTGGCTAGTGAATGTCCGTACTTGTCCATACACAATGTCTTGCCGATATCCAAGTTATACTGACATGTAGTATATCCCAGGTTGTAATTCATGCTGCACGTAAAGGCAAAGCCACATCGAGTTTTCTTGTTACATGGTTTTGGTGGCATACATATACCTTTCTCACACGTACCATCTGGGCAACCATACGTACATACAATCTTGGGGTAACATATCAAATGGTAAGCACAATACTCCTCGGGACAACATCCTTCTGAGCAGTAACGATACTGAAACACATAAGTATGTAACATCTAACGTTATGTAATATATACGACAAGAACAACTCGCATACAAAATATATAAGCATGCATGTTTGCAATAAGAACAATACCCCTGTCTCCTTGTTCTACGCATTGTCGGTAATTTCTAACCCCAGCATCCATATAATTAAGTTATTCACTGATATGGTTGAAATGCTTTAATAACTTATGGTCCATTCAATGTGTACACTGTCTCTTTCGTGCTCTGCATTTTCTGTTGAGCAATGTTTTCCCGTCAGATTTTGTATTACCTGTTCGTATAACTTGCGTTTAGGCACAAATACATTTTACATATAGTTGCTAAAGGCCATTTTCCCAAATGACAGTGTTCAATTATCGACACCTTTAAATCACTTGACAACATGCTGATTACATACTAGTGATTGATTAGACACTGCATATAACACAGAGAACCAATTAGGTGTAAAAACAAGACAAGACAATTTGTAATGCAGAAAACCAATTTGATAAATAATAATTGGAGTTGGCAATTACGATGATGAGCAAAATTTGCTTGTAAGAAAACAAAGTGTAATCTGTTGACGTTACGAACAATGCAATTATTTATTTATTACACATGTGTGGTTATTGAATCCAAGTAATACGGTTTGATTTTTATAAAATGGAGCATGGGTTATCTAAACTAATTTAATTAGGCTTCTATAAAACCTGTTCGCGAGTATTTATGCAACAATTTATGAACTGAAAATTGCGTAGTTAAAATGAGTGATGAATAATTGTTATTATCAATCTGATCACTTCGACTTGTTGAATAGCAATATATCCCTGGCATAACTGTAGGAGCCGTATTAAATTATTTTCAGTCACATGATTTCTACATTGTCCCCCTGTCACCAGTGCCTCTACGCTAATCATTTTGCCAAAACTTTATTGAGAGACACGTGAATGCTTAAAACTAGGCTACCTTCCCTGTCTGATTTCAAAATATCTTTTTTGAAACAATGTTATTGAATCAACGGTCAAATGCTCTCAGTTGAAGCTAGATGTGTGTTAAATGGAAATGACTCGTGGAACCATTATTTCTCTATACAAAAACACAAAACATTTTATGGATGAAAACAAAATTGCAAACTAGGAAAGCAGACCCACTTGCCGTTATGGGATTTTAAAAAAGTAATGCGTTCAAACAAAAAACATCATGCCAGCGAATTGTTGAATTTTTTCCATTCTTATGAACACAATTATTATAACAGCTTCTCAAAACACAAGAGACCACGAGAGTTTAAACAGGGTTCACAGACATTCTAAATGACATAGCATAATGTCTCATCATTTCACATAGACTCTTTGAAGATCGACATTGATTGTATTTAAAATTATTCAATAAAAATAACAAACCATTAGTAATAATCACACGTAATACCACGGAAAATAACTAAAACACAACTGTAGGAAATAACAGCAAAAGGAAATATCAGTACTACTATATTCAGTGACAAGAAAAGTGACAGACGCTCCCTGGACATTTAACAACATTAAAAATACACACTTTTATACGTGATTAGCTATTCATTTAATAGAACGGTTTGTTGCTGCCAACTCTACAAAATGTTACAAGGTTACAAACCACTAAATGCCTCCGCGAACCAAAATAGGATACACTCAAATAGTCCCTAAATAAACTTGTGATTGTGTTTAAATGGTAGTATGCTTTGACAAGGTGGAACTGGAATCATCTAATTGGGTTTACAGGCTTTGTATACATGTATGTGATGTATTAAAACTGTTTTATTTTACATATTTTGAGATTTTGGCCAAAATACCAAAGCGAAAGTAGGGTAGGGTAAAACCCGGATTTGGTCGGTCCGCGCGCCTGTAAAAATATGTTCACCGCGTTGGACGGACAAAATTTTTCTTATATGATACGTGACCCCCTGTTTTTTTGGTATTTTCTTAAAGCTGGTAGCCCCTTCTTTTCATTGATATATGTCTGCCACCTGGCCATAGACTTTAACATGTATCAACCTGGGACTGACTATTGTAACTTTACATTGAGCTAAAGAACAAATTTATTTAGTGGTTTGTGACCTACAACGGTTATATTTACAAGCAAATGTTTGTGTTTGAGGATTATTTTAATATTTTTCTCCATTGACTTTTCTATTTGACTGTGCAAATTCTGCACCCAAGTTATTTGTAAGCCATACATGTGAGTGTAATCTTTTGGGCGGTGAATATTTCACTTTGTTTTTCGGAAATTTATCTAGAACCAAAATTATTTTCATTTTCATGATTTATTACAAGAAATAAGAGAAAACAAATTTCGATTATTTTTTCTGTTCAAAATAGTGTTGTTTTAATAAACTTCTCTCATCCCCAGAATGATACTGCCAGTTTGTCGTTAGAAATGATTGTCTTGTTTTAAGTATCCTCACATAGACGTGTACACATTTTATATTTTATTTAACATCAATTTGTTGAATGCATTTGTGTTATTTATTTCAACCCTTGACAACTGCGGCTATGCTAAATTTAAATACAGAAGACCGATCCCTGTGATTTGTTTGTTAGATTAAATGAACATCTGTATGGTGTTTGTTTTGATTTTATAATGATTGAATAATTCTTTATCGTCACTAGTAAAATCTCACGGGAGGTAAGCCTTTCTTATCATTTCTTAATTTCAATACAGCAGTAAACAATTAAAATTGAATTAACTTACTCTTTTACATTTTCCAATATGAATCTGTTCGGCAATAACAAAAACTAGAATCCATAAAATCTTCACTCTTTTATATACACCTAACATCATTGCCTTCAAGATTCATTACATCACAGGCAATCCATTATTCACTAATCCAAGGTTTGTATTATCTCCGACTATACAAATAAATCCCAACAAAGTAATGGAACTTGTACACGTGACATCCACTACGCATGTTGATGTAACCAATGGAATCACAATCTCTCCGTATTTGTTCATTTAATTGTCCTACGTCCGATGTTGTCAATAGAGAGAAATTGGAAATATTTGCACTGAATGGTTTGTTTATCGATGTCAACATTAGATAGCTTTCATACTCCTGTCTTCTCTTATAGTTATTGGTTCTCTAGACAACGTCGCACAGGACATTCTCGCGGCTTTGTAATAGATTCGTTCAAGAAATTGATACAACTAATAGATAAAGATATACAAAAATAAAAAGTGGCATAAAGCTTATGCTTAGTTTCAATAATGTTGAGATACAAGGCACGTTCATATTATCACACCTATATCGGTATTTATAATTAATAAGACACCTGTCAATATAAAAGATTAAATGTTAATTCTAAAAAAACAGTCTTGACTATGAGTTCTCTTTTGTCCTCCTATGATTTGAGATTATTGTTTGAATTGCCTGTCTATTAATATTATACTGTAATGCAAAGTCAATTTAAACCATACTGAATCAGTGGCAATCATCGTCATCTTGCCATCAGTATCGGCCAAACCACCAAACCGATACACTGACCCCTAGAGTAATGGCTTTTGAAATGAGTATTCATTTTCAGATAACCCAAAATGGAGATTAACCTGTTGTCTCCTATTTCCGGGCATCTAATGATAAAACTGATTTTAAAAAAGTTTTAAAAAACTTTTTGAATAATTTAAATTGAAGGAAAGTATGGCTTAACCATTAATGCAAAACATGCAATCAACGAAAACACAAAAATCAAACGTCCATGGTCTATTTTTAGCATCACGTCACGTGACTACCATGATCAGAATTTTCAAGCACTTTCTCGTATTTCCGGTCTTTTTCGTAATTTTCAATGACTGGTATTCCTACAAACTTCACATTTGGTCCAATTTGTAGTTTTATTCGTCCGTCACATGTTGAAATGTTGATTAATGGTTGCAAACCAGTCTAAGTAAGAGTCTGAGAAAGGAGAGGAGTTGTTTCCCTTTTCTAAAAATACGTCGATTTTTTTTGTTTTTCGAAAATTTTCGTTTTTTGCCCAAATGTGGTGCATTTTTTTGTGGAAATCGACTATGATCGGTTAAATCTATCAAATTACTCCAAAACAATAATTCATTAATGCAGCTTTATGTGTGCCGGAAATATAGGATAGTCTTCGCTGGTGCGTTGGGTATTTTATAAACAAAGTGGCTATTTTATTTGCGCCCCTTTCCATCCGAGGTCACTTGTTTAGTTTTCCCTGTGTAGAAATGTATAAACATGTATACGAGTTGTTCAATGAAGTATACGTGATTGTATTGATGAACACATTTTCCTTGTTATTTCATATATTGTGCCCTTGTACCTTTTACGAGGAACAAAACTAATCCCTGCATATGGTCTGTACTTGCAATCGTAACATTCCCTATTTAAGAGCGTTATGTTCCTCCTTTTAAATCCTAGTACTCTTTAATACTATGAAATCAAGTTTCTATTTAACACGACATTACCCTGTCTGAAACCTGCACCCTTGTACCTCATCAGAAGTATAGCTCTGATGTCTCTTTGTGATATGTATGTTGAGTCGGAACATTCTATATTAATACCTTTTAATATACCATTGGAATTAGTTTCTATTTTAGACGACAATACCCTGTCTGAGATCTGACAGTAATTCTGTTTTACGATGGTATTTATCGAGTAAACGACCTGTCAGCTATTAAACGTATCGTTTATTGGTGCTGACTAGATTAACTCCAAATCTGGAACCAGGAACATGTTGTCTAGGTGAAATTAATGTCTCAGAAAATAACAACTGGAAATTCATTTATATGTGGAATTTTATCCGATATTTATTGGTTGTCATTAAAGTGACAAATCGAATAATCTTCAAGAGTTAATAGAACAATGACATTTCTGCCACTCTCCCCTTTCGTCGTTATTTTATTTCAATCCTTGCACACATCACGTGTATATTTTAAACATAAAAGTCCAACATAAGGTTCTGTTATTATACAATGCTATGTACACTAATTCCGATTTATGCTGTTTTAATGACTGGCTCTTTTGTTGTCCGAATCATTCCTTGTTGTCTGCTGGTTGACTTATATTCCGGTTGTATTAGTGTGTTTAAGGTGACAGGTCGTAAAAGCAGTTGTCGCGATTGTGTAACAGATCAGTTTAATATTTTTCTTGTTCTTTTTTTATGTTTGTCTTGGTGACTTTTCGTACCTGAAGTATGTGGCTAAATGTAAGTCTAATATGTTCTGTTTGTGACTTTTTGTACCTGAAGTATGTGACTTAATGTAAGTCTAATATGTTCTGTTTGTGACTTTTCGTACCTGAAGTATGTGACTTAATGTAAGTCTAATATGTTCTGTTTGTGACTTTTTGTACCTGAAGTATGTGACTTAATGTAAGTCTAATATGTTCTGTTTGTGACTTTTTGTACCTGAAGTATGTGGCTAAATGTAAGTCTAATATGTTCTGTTTGTGACTTTTTGTACCTGAAGTATGTGGCTAAATGTAAGTCTAATATGTTCTGTTTGTGACTTTTTGTACCTGAAGTATGTGACTTAATGTAAGTCTAATATGTTCTGTTTGTGACTTTTCGTACCTGAAGTATGTGGCTAAATGTAAGTCTAATATGTTCTGTTTGTGACTTTTCGTACCTGAAGTATGTGACTTAATGTAAGTCTAATATGTTCTGTTTGTGACTTTTCGTACCTGAAGTATGTGGCTAAATGTAAGTCTAATATGTTCTGTTTGTGACTTTTCGTACCTGAAGTATGTGGCTAAATGTAAGTCTAATATGTTCTGTTTGTGACTTTTTGTACCTGAAGTATGTGACTTAATGTAAGTCTAATATGTTCTGTTTGTGACTTTTCGTACCTGAAGTATGTGACTTAATGTAAGTCTAATATGTTCTGTTTGTGACTTTTTGTACCTGAAGTATGTGACTTAATGTAAGTCTAATATGTTCTGTTTGTGACTTTTCGTACCTGAAGTATGTGGCTAAATGTAAGTCTAATATGTTCTGATTGTGACTTTTCGTACCTGAAGTATGTGGCTAAATGTAAGTCTAATATGTTCTGTTTGTGACTTTTTGTACCTGAAGTATGTGGCTAAATGTAAGTCTAATATGTTCTGTTTGTGACTTTTTGTACCTGAAGTATGTGGCTAAATGTAAGTCTAATATGTTCTGTTTTTGACTTTTTGTACCTGAAGTATGTGGCTAAATGTAAGTCTAATATGTTCTGTTTGTGACTTTTCGTATTCGATTGTTTATGTTGACATCTGACTTCCTTAATACATCTGTTATTCTATTTCTTTAATGATCAGCCCAATGCTGTATTGCACTCTCCAACTGCTGACACCTATTCAAGAAATACTAGATATAGAAGAATATCGTCTGGTAACATAAATACCTTCTAAGTGACTCGTGAAGATAACAATATCTCGACTAACAAAGATGTGTCAGCCAGGTTTGTCACTTAACTGCAGCATATTTCAAATAACTTCACTTAACCTGATTATTTAATTTATCCTACCACTAGGCTTTTATCCTGCCAAAATCACCCCGTCGTGTAAAGTATTGAATTTATTTTGGTTTGTCAGCTTTACATGCAATCGGCGCTTTTCGAACAACCCTGGAATTCCTTATCTAGTCTTCAGATTTATCTAGATTTATATTTTTTCTGGACTTAATGGCATATTAGTTTTATGCATAGTTCTGATCGTACTAAATTTAATTGATTTAGTGCACTTCGAATGCAATAGTTGTATAACTGCTTAACTAACTCCCTCACAATACAGTATAACATATAATTATTATTGATGAAAATCGCCTGGATACATAAATGTCATTTAGGTTTGAAGAAGATAAGCTGAATACGATTATTACGATATAATTGTTTTGCGAAGAAAGACTATCGGCTGTTAGTTGTTCATCAACATGTGTATATGTGTGCTTGATGTCAGGTGATCCATCCATCGCCGTAGAACATGTAACAGCTTTGTTAAATTGTTCCTCTTCACTTGTATTAAACACACCCGTAATGTGATATACTTAGACCTCCATATGTCAATATGTCTGTGATGTGAGGGATAATTCTTGATTGCCTGCTAATCGGAACATCTCGTATAACTCTATTATATAAGTAATTTTTAGGGAAACGACAGTACAGATGGCAACCGTATCACAGACAACGAGGTGAATAATCTGGAAAATGTTGTTTTAACGTATCAATGAGCCTATTACTGTCTGGATCTATATAGGAACGTCACCACCAGACATTTTTGTTTATATTAATGACATAAAAGTTCAACGAGAAGACTATGAGCATGAATAAAAACATTGAAAGAAGAACATTTTTATAACTTTCTAGATATTTAACAATAACTCCAACCACTAAAAGGTTGTTCTATGTGTCAAGTATATGACAATAATATTTAGGAGGACCATATGATGCTTAAATAGTCTATATTTTACCGAAACCAATGTAGTTTACTCATTTCTTGATACGCGTAGGAGAACAAATTATAAATATCTAATTAAAACTTATATTGAAAGTATGGTTCGATATTACGCCAATAACTCAAAAGATATTATAAAAGAATGTCGGGCTTGGATAACATATGTGGCAATAGACTAAATAGTCGGTCTACTACATGTACTGTAGTATATTTCAATAATAATGCCCGATAACGTCTGTTATCAAGGAAGAACTTTCGTCAAACTGGCTTCAATATTTTGCTGTGAATTTATGATTTGGAATCATATCGCATGGCAATAGTATTCGCTTCAATAAAATGTTAGACAGAATATGGTATAACGGTAACACCTAGATGGGAAGATAACTCGGTGACAAATTGGTACGAATATGTACATCAATATATCAAATTAGGATATATAACATGTCCCTATCTGCATTAGCACATGCGTGTTTGTAGACATATCCATCAATATACCATAAATCGACACAAACTTATGCCCCGGTTGATGTTATAGTAGGCTATTCCAAGAACGTCGGAAACTAGACTGACGAATTATACACATGATCAACTAGCAAACCATGCAGGAGCTTTAGTGCTTAAAAGCAAATGCACTGTATGCACATATCACAATGTTGTCTTATTTAATACCTTTTATGCTTCATTAATAAATACATATTGAATCTAAATACGGTTTGTCTTTTCAATGTTAAAAACAACACAAGCATGTACGATAAAATGTCGTAGACAGTTTGAGCATGGAGAAACAATTCAGCATTACGATAGTCAGTATGATACAAGATAATACTCATCAACGAGTACGAATACTGTTAAGAACCGTTATCTGATAATACAAATGTATGAACACACATGCACTTTACGTCCTGGTCTTAAGGTGTTTCAATGCTTTTGAGTTTGGCGGAAGTTTAAAAATCACAGTCACTTAGGTGTATTGTTAGCGTCTGACAACCGAGATCAAATAATACAAAATCCTTAATATTGACTTTTCAGCATCTGCCCATGTCTTATAATCGCGATTGTAATTAATAGTAAATACGATTTTATACTTTCAATGAAAATACAGAAACACCCTTAGCTCCATCCATACGGATGATTTATTCCAAATGATATTAAACACCTACTCTAGCAAATTTGTTACAACGTATTTAAAACGTAGTTCTATGCGCCCATATAAAAATATTCAATATTTTTAACAGTATCCCAAATACTTTAGAGGACGGTTCTTTTGCATTTACTCCTGAAGAATAGAAAACTAATACAAAATGTACATCGCAAAGAACCCGAATTTAAACTGTAAGCACCTTGAATAATTCACTATGTTTTTAAAAATATACTGATCTTGAAATCTGAATACAATGGATGCAAAACGTTGATTAATTTTGTAACCTCCCCAGTTTTCCCAGTTTTCAGCATTTCTGAAATCAATAAAAGTGCAATCAAAATAAACTAGCTGTGCAATTGTCATGAAATTTTGCATGAAACTTCAATATTTGTCACTCTACTTATTGCATGCATGAAAACAGCATGTTGTTCAACGGTTTTTCACCTTAAAGTCAGAAACGAAAAATTACACATTTTAGATATTATTTAAAACATCAAATAACTTGCACAGTATATTATAAAATTTACTGTTTGATTCCTTCTATACAAAATTTCATGTATACCAAATTTAATGAGGATTAAAGCAAAACTTTTTCGGCAAATTACAATTAACAGTTTTTTGGGGTTGTCCCCAAAATCCAAGAATATCTTAAAAACTAGCCGAGCAAAACTGTTGAGATTTTCCGGAATGATTGTCGTTAATGTGTTCTTTCTAAAAGTAACAGGTTTTATATACATTGTACAGAATAATTCAACACCGGTTAAACACCTTAAAAGTGGATCTTGTTCCGCAGAGGTTTATATAATACTGTTAGTTTGCTGGGCCCATAATATATGTCACTATAAATCCGATATAATTTTATATATTTATTTTCACTATAACTATACAAGTTGCATATATGTCTATATAAACTATTTATTCCAACTTTTTATTTCTATTAACGATTAACTATTAATGTATATATTTTCGATGTGGTTCGTTTGTCTGTCTATACTATACTGACTGATTAACTGTAAACTCACTCTATCAAGGATGGAAGTGTTGAGTTACATACATGTATAAATAAACATAAACAAATAGAGAAGAAGCAATTATCTCCCGTACATTTCCCCCCTCTTTGGAAAAACAAAGTTTTTACAATGAACATTTTTTAATGATAAGTCTATGACGTTGTTCATTTATCAAGTCTATTTTCAACATTTTCCGCATTGTCTCTTGATCACTATAATTGTCGATAACAGTTCTATGATTTCGAATACAGTCAATTTATTTCGCACTATTCCGTGTTTGTCTCGAAAGTCGATGTCCGATTGATATAACATTGTTTATACGAATAAAGAAAACAAAATGTCAATATTGCGAATACATAATAAGATATAATAAACACCTCACTTCATATCTATGATTGTTGTTTTCTCTTCTTTTTTTTGACTAAGAACACTACTATTTACAGATTGGGGATTATTATGCCCCTTAACACTATGCTTCTTTAAACAAACTTATTATTTACTTGAATTTACACTTGTGGTACAGCACAGTGCTCAAGGAAGCACAATCTTGAGATTGGTCGTTTCATCACGTTGGACCCGACCCTCACGTTCACCACTCTCACATGACCATCTTTACCAGGGAATATTTCCGTTACTCTGCCAAGAGGCCATTGTCCTCTTGGTGATCCCGGGTCGATAACGATGACGACATCACCTGGTTTGAAGTCCCGTTGCGTTTTGAACCATTTCTTTCTTGCACTGAGTGTTGGCAAAAACTCTTGCATCCAACGGCGCCAAACATGTTTTACTAGTTCTTGTACGTATCTCCATCGTTTTCTTGGATCAAATGGAGTGGAATCTATTGCATTTGGAGCGAATTGTCCACCAAGCTGTCCATGGAGAAAGTGATTTGGTGTTAGCACTACGTCATCATTTGGGTTTGATGATTGGTACGTCAATGGTCTACTATTCAAAAGTCCTTCAGCGCCAACAAATGCAGTCGAAAGTTCTTCATCCGTGACGTCTGCATTGCCGAGTATTTTATATATTGCACGTTTTGCAGATTTAATCATTGCTTCGTGTACCCCGCCGAAATGTGGAGCACTAGGAGGATTGAACTCCCACTGAATTTTCTTGTCCGACGTTTGTCTCTGTATTTGATCAGTATCTAGTTCATTCACAAGTTCTTTCAATTCTCGATCTGCGCCTACGAAATTTGTCCCATTGTCCGAGTTCATTTTTACAGGTACACCTCGTCGACATGTGAAACGATAGAACGCGTTTAAGAATAAACTTGTGTCAAGTGCATACGCCATTTCCAAATGTACTGCTCGACTTGCTAAACACGTAAATAAACACAAGTATCTCTTTTCACGACGTTTACCACGACCCTGTTTCGTAATATATGGACCTGCATAGTCCACAGCTGTATGCGCAAAAGCTCTCATTGGCATGTCTAAACGAATGTCTGGTAACGGTGCCATTATTTGTGTTGCAGATTTTATCTTATTGCGTTTGCAGTAACTACATTCTCTTTCCCAGTCCCAATTTCTTCGCGAGCTGCCTCAATCCAATATCTTGTTGACAATGATGACATAACTTGATTCGTACCACCATGATTATTTCGTTCATGATGATGTTTCACTATCAACTTTGTAATTCGATGCTTTCGTGGCAAGATAATTGGGAATCTTGCATCATACGACAGATATTTTGCAAATTTCAGTCTAGTATCACAACGTAATAATCCGTCATCATCTAGCTTAGGATTAAGTTGAATCAGTTTGCTCTGTCTTGGTAGTTGGACTTTCTTTGTAATGCACTTAAACTCATTAGGAAATCCCTCATGTTGTGCTTTTCTCAATAACACTATTTCAGCGTCATTCATCTCGTCTGCTTTTAATTCACCTTGTTGACGCTTGTTACTAGTGCTCGAAATGTTCGATACAAAACGCAGTATCCATGCTAACACACGAACCATTTTGTGCCAGCTGGAATATTTTACAGGATCTATTACGTCCTGATTTACATCTGTAACAATAAGAAATGTATTCATATTGTTCTGTACTAGCTTTTGTCTTCGTATTTCCGATTCACTTTCTTTTTGCTGTTCGATATCATTCTTAGGCCAGTTGTCTGGTGTACTCCAAAGAAATAGTGGTCCTGTCCACCACAAGTCACAGTTTACTAAATCTCTAGCCGACATTCCTCGAGACGCTATATCGGCTGGATTCTGTTTTGACGGCACGTGTCTCCACTGATTAGGTATGCTCTTGTCGTGGATTTCACTTACTCGATTTGCTACAAAAGGTTTGAATAAACGGCTTTCTCTGTGAATCCACCATAGTACATTCATGCTGTCCGACCAGTAGACAACGTCACGCATTTGTATTTGAAGTGTACGAATAACATTGTACGCTAATCGTACTCCCAGTACTGCGGCCATTAGTTCCAAACGCGGGATACTTGTTGCTTTCAATGGTGCAACCTTCGTTTTCGAACACACAAAACGAACATCGATGCTTGTATCTTTCATTTCATGTCTAACGAATATTGTCACAGCATATGCGAGCTCTGAAGCATCAACAAACACGTGTACTACTGACGATTCACTGAAATTCAACGATATTCCAACTTTAATATCATTCAGCTCAGACAAACCATGAAACCATTGTCCGATTTCATTTCCCAAGTGTTCATTTATTGTATCATCCAAATCGTAACCATGACACCATAATTTCTGAATGAGTATTTTGCCTTGTACTATAAATGGCGACAACAGTCCTAATGGGTCGAATAGTCTAGCTATAACACGTAACACAAATCGCTTTGTGCACTTTTCACTATATACCTCAGTGTTTGATTTGAAAGTAAACTTATCCGCGTCTGCTTGCCATAAAATGCCTAGTGTTTTCTTTGTTGGTAACGATCCAGATTCTAAGTCTATTTCAGTTGCGCGATCTTCTTCTGGTACCGATTGAAGAACTTTTGTCGAATTGGATAACCACTTTTTCGCAAACATACCCGCCTTCTTCCATAGAGCTGACAATTCATGGTACATCTGTATGCCTATATCATCAGTCAATACTGAATCCATGCTGTCGTCCATGTATGTTGACTTAAGAACTGTCTCTGCGGCTAGTGGATAGTCAGCCTGATATCTTTCTGCATTCTTTCTCGAAACTAACATTGCTAGAAACGGCGAAGCATTTACACCGAATACGACACGATTGAACTCATATACATCAGGCAAATTAGTTCCCGAGTTCCAAAGGAAACTATGATACGGTCGATCTTCTGGTTTCAATCCAATTTGTAGGTACATTTCACTGATGTCACATACTATTGCGACTGGATGTTTTCTAAAGCGGAGAAGAACGTCGATAAGCTCATTTTGTAGTTTGGGACCCTCGCTGATGCAGTCATTTAGACTTACATTTTCACATTTTGCTGATGCGTCGAAAACTATGCGAACTTTTGTCGTATCTTTATCTAATCGAACGACCGGAAAGTGAGGCAAATACCACCTTTGGGCTTTTTCTTTTTCTTCGATGTTCACTTTTGTAATGTAACCTTTTTCTTCGTATTTCTGTATTGTTTCATTGTAAACGGCTTTTATGGATGGCATTTTGCTTAGCTTCTTTTCTGTGTTTTCTAACCTACTTTTAGCCATGTTGTAGCTATTCTTGGACGGCTTAGTTATCCATGGAATTCCTACCTCGTACCGACCATTTTTATATGTCATCGATGTTTCTGTTTCTACCAGAACTTGTTTGTCTTTTAGAGCTATTAATGAGTCTTGCGACGTCTCTGCTGGTACATGTTTTATCTCCCAGAAGTTCTTTAACATGTTGCCAAGATCGTCGTTTACGAAGTATGTCATGTATGAGTTTTCGCCCTTGGAATCAAAAGGTTTTCCTATACATGTCCATCCAAGAGGACCTAACCTTGCAAACGGTTCTCCAACACGCCCGTAAACTTCTTTAATTGACCTATGCATCTCTGGATGGTCAAGTCCGATCAAAACATCAACAATCTTACGAGATGAACTTACTGCAGGGAACTCAATATTTCTAAGATGTGGAAATTGGTTCGATTGTTTACTCCAATCTATAACTTCCATGTTTCCGGTTACTCGATTGGTAGTGAATGCGTTTACTTCGAATGATGTACTTTTGTTTACACTTTGAACGTCGAATGTAACGGGCATTGTATTAAATGTATTGACTTGTCCATCAAGAACGTTTACCATTACTTCCTTTATTTCTCCTCTTAGCCCGAGCTCGCTTGCAATGTCTGCGTTGATGTATGTTTTAGTGCTGCCATCGTCCAGCATAGCATTTACTCGAACATTTTTACCATTTGCTTTAAGTATCACTGGAACTGTTCTGAGTGCTATATAGGCACTAGTCGTTACATGACTCGTTATGTTATCTGGTTGATACGGTGTGGCCCTTGTGTTTAAGCTTCCCGTCTCTGCTTTTTGGTCGACGTGTAAAAGTCTGTCGTGCGATTTCTGACAGCCATTGACTCCACATTTTCGGAAGTTCTTGCAATCATTACCTCTATGGTTGTCCTTTAAACAACGAAAACACAACTTTAACTCCTTTGCTTGTGTCCATCGATCATAAACAGACATTCCTTTGAACTTTTCACAGTTCCACGGACCGTGACTGCCTGAACACATTTTGCAAATTCTCGATGGCTTGCCTTGTTCTGTTGTGTAAAATGAACGGTTGTTTCCCTGCTTGGTCTGCTTCGATGTCACCGATGCTCCGATACCGTGTTTTGTTTCCTGAGCTATGATATGGTATTCGGCTTCTTGAATTACGTAATCTCGCAGTACTTCGACTGACTCTATTTTGCCATTTTCGACGATCCAACGATGATAACTTGTCAGCATTTGTTCCGGTAACTTCTTTTGTAATGCTAGATACATCATTCCTGTACCGAGTTCCGAATCTAAGCCTGCCTCTTTGATATTTATAACAGCTATGTCTAGCAAATCGGCAAAACTGTCCAAATTCTTAGCGTTCTTTTGGTTCATTGGCGGAAACCTTTCGATGTCTTCCATATATTTTCCTACTCTTCTACGCTCGCCACCATATTTTCTATCTAAACGTTGTTTGGCTGCATCATAAGCAGTTCCCGAATGGCCTAAATCTTCAATAGCTTTAAGTGCGCTGCCTTTCAAATATTGCCGAAGCTGTTACAACTTGTATGGTTTTGTAGCTGGGGCGCTGTCCACACAAGCCATGAAAGCGCTCTTCCATGTTTCATAATTTTTAGTTTCCCCATCGAACGTAGGTATGGAAACCCGCTGTAACTGCTTCCATAGGTCCTTGCCAAGGTCAGCTTTTTCGCTATCATTATTTTCACTTTTGACATCGCTTTGCAATTCATGATATTGCTTCATAACCTTTTCGTATTCTTTTTCTATTTCCTCAACTTCGGATAACGTAGTTAGCATTTCATTCGTTTTTTCTTGCTCTTTATATTCTTTGCACACATTCTCTATCGATTGCACACCCTCGTCCATCACGATTTCTAGTTTTTCGATTAGTTCTACCAAAAGTTCATCATTTTCTTCTTCATCGTTTATTGCATTCAAAACTTTATTTTTTGTTCGTGTAAACGCGGCCTTACATCGTGACTTTTTCATTTTTAACTCAACTATTCTAGCACCAGCTTCATGTTCTTTCTTAGTTTGGTCAGTCATTTTTAATTATAATGATGAACTCTATAACGTATGATAATTGTGTCCAAAATATAATTGTACAAGTCCATGTACAATAATGCACGAAACTAATGTTGATCAATTCTAATGGCAATTAACTGCTTCCCTACTTTCTTTTCAATTAAGTACTAAAATAAACATAAACCACTTTGTACAGAGTGTTGTTTTCATAAACTGCTCTTATCTATGTTCATTATAAACAATTGCTTGGTAATTGCTGTCCAGTGTTTCAGCTGCAGATAACACTTAACTTTATCTCTGTGAATGTGAGAGTTTTACTCCAAGTGAGAGCAACTTATACTACACTGTCCAGGTAGAATAAATCCAGGTTAAAACTTAGAATTATTTTTAAACTTCTCTGCAGCAAAATGCACTTTTATAGAAAATCCTTCTCTTGTCACTGGTAGAAAGTAATTCTTGAATTAGTATTTATGTCTATGAATCCGAATTTTAATAAAACCTCGCACTGCTACCACAATGTTCCGCAGAGGTTTATATAATACTGTTAGTTTGCTGGGCCCATAATATATGTCACTATAATTCCGATATAATTTTATATATTTATTTTCACTATAACTATACAAGTTGCATATATGTCTATATAAACTATTTATTCCAACTTTTTATTTCTATTATCGATTAACTATTAATGTATATATTTTCGATGTGGTTCGTTTGTCTGTCTATACTATACTGACTGATTAACTGTAAACTCACTCTATCAAGGATGGAAGTGTTGAGTTACATACATGTATAAATAAACATAAACAAATAGAGAAGAAGCAATTATCTCCCGTACAGATCTGTTTTAGTTTATATGCATGTAATGAAGACGAAATAGAATGAATGATTTCATCAAGAAATATTCTGTTGGCCTTAAGCCCCCTTCCCAATACTTTCATTACTGATATTGAATGTTTTTAAATGTTGGTTCTTTGTGTTATATTACTTGATTAAACAAGATTTCTGTGTATCAATGAATAGTTTAGATTCTCGCAATGATTAAATGTTATTGCAGTAAAGGTGGTTATAGCTTAATTCAAATATTTCCTAGAGGTATAGTTCCTTCACAAACTGCTATTGTTTCATCCATAATATTACAACAATGTTGCCGAACGCTCCATTGTGTTGTTTTGTTTAATTGCTGATGTGTGTTTCATCGGAGTTATTATTATTTATTATTATTATTATACCATATTTATATAGCCCTTTTTTCATGTATACACACGTTCAAAAGTGCTGTACAGTCCCGACTAATACATGTTTAAAACAATATAAAATGTACATAAAATATACAAAAACATTTTTATCAACGCTATTTAGTCTCCCATCAGTATCATATTGCCGAAACGAAATGCAACATAAAACTTAGGAGACATGGTATATAGAAATACTTTGCTACAATAAGATAGTGGCGTACAACGATTTGATTATCTGTAGGGGTATTAACTGAATGTAAACCTCAACTAGGACAAGGATAACGTCAAGTACCATTACCACATGTCCTTAACCCTTAAAGGAATAGTGATACTTCCTTTAAAAGGGGGATGACTCACAGATGACATAAAGTTACTATCATCATATGAGTTACAAAGGTCGAAGAAATAACATTCTTTCTTCTAGACCTTACCATAAAGGTCGAAGAAATAACATACTTTCTTCTAGACCTTACCATAAAGGTCGAAGAAATAACATACTTTTTTCTAAACCTTACCACACTTAGAAACGGGGCTCTACTTAACCCAGTAGACGGGCGTCTACTTAACCATGAACTTCAGCATGAATAAGCTATAGTAAAATAATGCGTTTTCAGGGCTTTCTTGAAGGACGGGAGTGTTTTACTGTCTCTGAGTGCTGTTGGCAGTGCATTCCAGAGTTTCGGAGTTATGTTGTGATAGAATAATCAGTAAAGCATCGATGTATTATTAATGAGTCGATAGCATAAGTTTGAATAGAATTTTGATCCACGTATACATAAGCAATTAAAACATTATTTTGAATTCCAATCGTTGTCAAACTTCTCTATGCAAGTAAAATAACACTGACTCTTTTAAAATAGTGAATGTTATTTTAACTATTATTCCCTTTCCTATTAAGAGAGAAGCTTATATTTATATATTCTCAATGCAAGTTATGATTCTTAATTCTGTCTACAATTGTTATCACGTCGAATGATTTTTGTTGTCTGCTCCATGTAATTTTGTTATTGAAAATCGAAATCTGACATTACCATAACGCCATATGTATATCATGCAATTCACTCTGACAAATTTGTAGAAATGCAATGAGAGATTTGAAATGTTGATAATGTACATAATCTGAACTTCCGTGATTGATAGAAATGATAAAATGCACCTTTAGATACTTCATCTAAAGTATGCATCTAGTTATTGTTTCAATATTCAGCTATCAGACAAAGGGACTTGATATTCTCTGTGTCTCTGATCTAATGTATACACGTTATCTCAAATTTTATACACTAATCAACACTCCGTGGTTAGGATATTGTCATGCCAATAAATAAATAATTCGATTATGTCGTCCTTTAAGAAGGCAATACATTCGAATCATAACCAAACACAAACAGGCACTCAAGTGCGCACGCTAAAACACTCTCGATTCTGGATCCGTTACCGTATTCATTTATCCAGTGGTAGAGCGTGGTTTGTATCAGCCCTCGGGCGTACGGTCGAAGGTTCGAATAATTGCAGAGACCTGATCTAAGACGTTCAATTGGTAAGCCATTTACCGAGTTGTCAATGAAGGTGTACGTTATAAATGTAACTGATTTAAAATATGTACATTTTTGCCATGTTAAATATATCTTTGCCAGATAAATATGAGAACATAGTACACATCATTTTTAATATGCATATTGATTAGACTGATGCAAATATTAATTAAAATATGTATATTAAACGTCAACATAGTAGCATTACTTCGTGTCATATTGAATGCAGAAACCTTAATTTTTTTCTTCCTGCGAAACGTACATGAAGTCAAAACAAATGAGCACGAGAACATTCGGAATTCAGGCTGAAACCAATTTAAGACAAATTGACGGAGCGCAATCGAGTTTTCTCAATTTCCCAATGAAACTGTTCAATTATCGACTCGTTGAAGTCACGTGAGAACAAGCTTACATACTGGAAATGGAAAAGATATT
Source organism: Spisula subtruncata (assembly GCA_963678985.1). Classification (NCBI taxonomy): domain Eukaryota; kingdom Metazoa; phylum Mollusca; class Bivalvia; order Venerida; family Mactridae; genus Spisula; species Spisula subtruncata. The sequence goes on from OY787660.1 coordinate 63,414,018, forward strand.
GCATTTTAGATGAAAAAAATAAGGTTTAAGATAAAATATTATGCAATGAGCCATATTAAACTTTACAATTACATTGTTACAAAATGTCCGTCCCTGTCACCATTTTAAGTAAGAAGAATGTGACTCCATTACACAGGATTTGTAAACACTTGATCTTACAGAATGCTTCATAGTTCAAATTAATCTAAATGACACGCCAAACTTGTTTCTACACATACTGGATTTCGAACCAGGAAATGCATTTGTAATATAAAACATTCATCCCATCATAAGATTTATTCATTCTGAAATATTTTAAGCGGAAAGCTTGGTTTTTATGTTCACTATTTAGTGTGTCATTTGTTTATTTTATATAATTCAACAAATTGTTTCCTTATAACATGCTACAAAACAGTTTTGATACAAATGTTCACTGTACAGTACAGAAACCTACATGTTATTGAAGAAGCACAGTTATCCAGAAAAGCAGAATCAGAAGGAGTTTTATTACTTTTAAACAACAGTTAACCAAAAACCTCATGGCAGCTAATTGCTACATTTTTTTCCATTCGAGTGAACACAATGTGTGAGTAGCAACTTTTCGAAAACGCACGAGACCCCGAGAGTTTAAACAAAGTTCATAGACACCATAAAGTACATGATATAATGCATCATTATTTCATTTTTGTTCAGCAATAACGAAAACTAGAATCCATAAAATCTCCATTCTTTTATATACACCTAACACAATTGCCTTCAAGATTCATAATACCGCAGGCAATCCACCGTTACATGTAACTAAGCCAAGATTTGCAAACCTCGACTTTACAAATAGATCCTTACAAAGTAATGGAACTTTTACTCGTGACATCCACTACAAATGTTAATGTAACCTTACCTTTTTATACATACCTTGTGCATAAATGTGAACCAATAGTTTTTCTTCTAGACGAATAAGTCCAGATTCGTATATACGTTAATGTAATAAGTCGGTCCAGTCAAAACAATGCGATTTTAAAATAACTTTTTATAAATTTTGCAATTTACCAACTGGAGTTGAGTCCCTAAAAAGTATATGATTATGATTGAATTGATAAGCACACTTTTCTTGTTTCCACTTTTCCAAAAATCCGTGCCATTGTACGTTCTCAGAGGTACAACATTGATGCATGTATGTGGTCTGTATTTGGGTGGGCATTGCTCGTTGTGGTTGTGTTGTGGTGTTTCTGATTTCTGTGCTTGGCTGGTTAGGTTGAGTGCTAACTTCCCTGTCTGATTTCATCGTCCCTTTTTATTATATTAATGAGTAATATGTTCCTCCTTAATACTCTTTAATACCATTGAAATTAGTTTCTCTTTTAGACGACAATAACCTGTTTGAGATCTGACAGTAATACTTTATTTACGATGGTATTTTTCGAGGAAATAATTTGTCTGCTATTTAACGTATCGTTTATTGGTTCTGACTAGATTAACTCCAAATCTGGAACCAGGAACAAGTTGTCTTGGTGACATTAATGTCTCAGAAAATAACAACTAGAATGTCAGTTATATCGGGAATTTGTTAGAAATGAATTGGTTGTAGTTATGTGACAAATCGTATAATCTTCAACGGTTAAAAAACGTTGTCTATTTTCTATCATTGTGTTCCATCGTTTATTGTAAATTGTTCATTTCAAGACTTAAGATATAACGTTAGAGAAACAGGGTATTTACAATCACTTGGGAGGTCTGACGGTAGTTCCACTCTTTATTGTACTGATTATAACATTCCTGGATAATACAGATCTACGGCAATATACACGCCACAATATCATCACGTGGTGATAATTATATTATATTGATGATCGTATTAAAAGTCTTCACATTGCGAAGTGAACTAAATATGTCTCACCCATCACAACTTTATTCCGACAATTCATGTAAGAGAATTCTTTAAAAAAGATTGATTAAATTATTAAAAAATTGGGACACTGGATCGTTAATGCACGAATGTCATAATTCACAAGACTAATATGCATAGTAAGAAACATGATGGGCCGCTTGAGATTGAACGAAAATGATAAGTCAATAGGGAGAATACATATATCTTACCGGGGACATCATGTTACAATATATATTCTCATTATCTCTACTGAAGGCGAACATACTGACAATTTGCTTCACTGCAAGAAAAAATATAGACATAATTTACAACAGTTTTTTAGTCATCAGCGAATAGTTGTGTCATATTTCATGAGTCTGGAAGCGTAAGTGAATTCAATGGATAGCAGTTTAGGTTGATTTAACAATGGCACCATTTATAAATCAAAGCGCCGATAGCGCTGAAAGAACAGGGTTTGTTCTAGGGGTCAAACAACTATATTTCCATAGTGGCTACAGTTGCAAAGCCTGTAGTACGCCCGCCACATTTATTGCAGTATTCAAGCATTATTTTCCATCCCCTCATCATGTTTTCGATCTTAACAGGGACTATCAACGCTATTTATAGACAAGCCGAAACTCACTTTGTACAATTGTATGTAAATGTTTCTGCAATCAGTTAATATATCCCCACTATACCAATAGTAGTATTTATAAGCTGACTATTCACATGATGTAATCTTTGTTACTCGCTGGATGGTAACCTTGCTTACGTATTATAATTACAATCGTCTTTGTCCTTCGATAATTGTATACTGCACTAATCTAGGTTTAGTAACGCTATCCTGTCATAGAAAAGTGCCAATGTTTAATTAACTGACATGATTATACGAGTCGCTTCCTTTGGATTTAGAAAGTGACACTGCAGTTTAAACAAACTGACCGCGGAATAAATTTTGCCTATTTATAACATTGCTTTGGATGACAACGAACTTAATAATAGTACTTTCTTATAAAAATGGAACCTTTTTAATACTTTATTGTTTGTAATTATGTTTTTTCTCATATAGAACAATGTGTGGCGGTAATAATATTAACTGTGCTATAAATAGAACATGGACCTGTGAAAGGCACAGTGTAGTAATATTTATAATTATAAGCATTATGATTCGAATAACTCCAATAATTATGATTACTCGTAATATAGATAGAGTTAATTTTGGTTTTATTTTAAGTTCCGATCTACAGGGAAATGTGCAAGAAACACTATAGCGGAACTATTTCTTCACGAGTATGAATTGTGGAAGTCGTTAAGCGGTAAATGACATTCGTTACTATTTATAGCTGAAATCCGATGCCTGAGTTGAAATGCCACTTATAGCTCTGAACTAGGGTTTTGCAACCGTGTTCAAAAAAGTATGTTCAACCTATAAGTTCAATTAGTTGAGCGTTAGCCATGGAATCGTCGAATGTACTGAATGTGTTGATATGAATGACAAAATATCGATAAAAATGTAGCAGTAGCAACTAAGTGGCTAGTGTTGTAGAACCGGTATTTGGTGTTGTGTTCAATTTCAGGCTTATGCCATGCCCTCCAAGACAGGATTTTTATTGGCATAGCAGCTGCACCTTCATCCACATCCGGTATGTGCTTTTCATGGTAAGCTTTTATTCTTAAAGTTATGTCTAACGCCATATTCATGTCGAATGCATTTGAATCTATTTCATGTCTTTTTTTTCTTGGAATAAGATCCCGACGTTCATATAGCGACAAATGAGAAAATTATGTTGCTCCGCTGACTAACTTATTCATAGAAATGCAATGAAAAAAAACGTGAAATTTAATCTACATATCCAATGAATTTCCTGGTATCATGTTAATGATATATAAAGTACTTTAGATATTTCTTCTGAAAAATGCAAACTATACGTCTGGTTCTGTTTCAATATTCTGATATTACTCTGCTATCCTACATTCACGTTATCACACGTCTTATACAATAATCAACACTTCGTGGTTAGCAAATTGTCATGACAATATTGAAATAATTTGATTATGTCGTGCTTTTGGAAGACTATTCTCTTGAGTGGAATGAAGCACGCACATGCGTACAAGCACACGCTTTATTCAGATCAATTACCTTATATATATATCATCAGTAATTATGTGTTTTAGCATGGTGACACATGATCGAATGTCAGAAGAGACCAAATCTGATGGGTCTAGATCCTTACCTATTTTCAGTGAGTTTATTTCATTAATGAAACAGTCTATCTATTATAAAAAACTGTTTAAGACATGTGTATTATTTTACTGTGTTATTGAATTTAGTCAGTTGAATGTTTTTATAAAGTGTATTACACTTATATAGATATATAAAAAGTTGTAAGAAAAACCAGTTTAAATGAAACTCTCCAAAATATCGACATACTGAGGTAAGCTACGTAAGAAATTGCATAAACAATTCAAGTAAATATTGAATACAAGAGTTGCAAGACGATACTACTTATAAATATTGGTTCAAATGCAGAAAACTGCTTTGATTCGCAGCAAATGAAGAAAACGACAGACATATCAATGATTGACATCACTATTTACGATGATATGCAAAATATGCGTATAATGTGTATGGAAATATAGTGTAAGTGTATTCAAACCGGACAATTCATCACTGTACAAAACTTCGTTCGATTACACACTACTAAACGAGAACTTCTACGTTCTAAATATTTTCTTTCTTATTTCTTCTTTCATTCGATAGACTATAATTCCGAATTTGAATACAGACGTTCGCAATAAAAGATAACACAAACATTTCAGGGGAGGAAAATCTTTCATCCAGAAAATTCAGAATGACAAAAACATATTGACAGCTTACCATGCAAGTGATGTGTGCAACCAATAAATCGTATTGTCATCTTATTGTTGGAGTTGCTTTTTACATTCGTTGTAACATATTTCAAAACAGACCGATAGTGTAAGCAGAGTTCAATCTTGGAATTTCGTCCATCGTATCAGGACTCACAATTTCCCCGATATTAGTCAATTACTGATTGGGTTTCAATTGATTAAAAACTTTATTGATGTCCCCTTAAAATATTCATATTAAAACTGCACCATGCTGAAAAACATGTAATTTGCTGGAAGATTAAGAGATAAAAGCATCACGAAAGAAAAAATCGTTAGTTTTCATTAACAAGAAAGCTGACAGACTTTACGGCGACGTTTGATTGAAATGACAATGGGAAAAAATTAGCTCTTGAAATTAATTTACACTTTTTTTTAGCCTGCCAAGTAAGCCAGTTGAAGACTCGGCAAGGGTTAATATATTAGTAGCAGCACAGTCATTTTTTAGATTATGAAAGTACGAGGGGTGATCAATATATTCGAGAACTTTTAATCTAGCAATTTCATATTGACAGCAAGTCTCTAAGCCATTTAACATCATTCGAAGTAAGATGTCTCTGACCGAATGCACTAATAAAATTATTTGATACAAGGGGCGCTTGCTGTTGCACGTCACGCGACGTCCTTCCAAGCGTCACCGTCGGAGTAGCACATAGCTCCTTTCTGGACTGATACCCGGTCCCATGTATGAGACTGGTTTTCTTTTACTACTGAAATAAGTAGTTAATATTCAATTCTGGAATATGAGATGGAAGAAAAAGAGTATCGATGCGTTATGGGAAACATAACTGGAGATCTGTGCGTCTTATTTCGCAGGATTTAACGGAAAGTGTCCCTATCGCGGTGTTATGTGTGCTGTTTATCCTTATTTTATCGACTCAACCGTTTGAAAGAGACCCAACAATCACATAAACAACGGAATCATATGAAAATGGCCAATTGGGAGCCCACAGAATCCATGCAAAATTTAGTCAAGTCATTTTGGAGATATCGCGAGGATTTTACAAGTTTCGTGTTAATTTTCTAAGCATGTCGTTTTTCAGAATATGCTCGACGGTGCGTGCTTCACCATGGTTATAAAAAATGACGTCATCAAGTAAATAATGACCTTATCATAAAGTAAATTAAAGAAATCGCGAGATAATTGATTGATCTACATCAGCTTGTAATTTCATTACTCTAGTTCCAATATTTCAAAATTGAGAAATGAAGTCCTCGAATATATTGATCACCCCTCGTATATGTGCTGAGAAAGAGGCAGTATCATAGCTAAGTTTACATTTACATGGTTGATAGCACCAAGACGAGGACCAAGTATATATTCCGCATTTAATTGGCAAATTAACTAGTAAAACGAAGTAACAGACATTTGTTCATTTGGGAGATTTTATCCGTTTTTGTGTAACTCTGGTTGATTTATTTCATCAGAAAAAATGATAGATATTTTAAGTGTCCACGTACATTCCAAATGTAATATAGGAAGAACCAAATGAAGTGTACTTATTCTATTTATCTTATTCAGAGACATGTCTCCAACTTTAGAAGTCTTTGCATAACAAGCAAAGATCGTAAATGTCGAGAAAATCAGTCTCGACATCCCAAGTTTCGGCAACACAATAACACAAAACGTATGCAAGAAGTTTATAATGTCGCTCGAAGAGGTTTTATTCCTCAAACCTTTAATGTTCCATGAGATAAATTTGATGGTAGGCCTATGTTGCGATGATGGGCTTCGGATTATTTCCTATTGGGTATTATTAGGTATGTTCATCGGTTGGGCAGTTGTATGTACATCGTCCATCGCCACATGTTGCTCGTTATCACGGGCAGCAGTCTTGCGTACATCGTATTTAAATGCTCGTGAATCATTATTGTTATCCGAACTCTTGTGGTATAATTTATCACCTTTAAAGCAGCACTTGTGACCACGCCGATTCAGCTCCTTACGTTGCTGACGTTGCAGATAGGATATATCGTTTGCTACAAGGATATCCTTTGAACGGAGCTGGTCACGATATGCAACTTGAAGCTATTCTCATCCGACTCACTTTAAAGTAGCCCCAAAACACGTAGGGAACATTTCAACTGTTCTGATTGCTTAAAACTATCATGGTTATCGTCCTCGTGGATTGATATAGTTTTTACACTCATCAGTTCATTGTTTAGGTATTGAAGCTCAGATTTTACTTGTTTCATTTCTTGTTTGATTTGCGCAACATCCTCTTTCACATGGACTTTAGCACATAAAATTAATTGGGTATCTTCCATAGACTCTGGATTGAGTTATACATCTGCTAACAATAACAACAACATTGAGTAGTAGAATGTATATTGTCCGCCATGTAAAGTAGTGCATGTGAAAGGATGACCATTCATGGCGTGTGTTTGTAGTCCATGGTATAGATTGCTCCGTGTTGCGCGAACCATGTGGCCCAGTAGAACCATGTACACAGACGAACAGACAAACAATCCAATAGCACAAACGGCAAATATTCTTAGGTTAAATGTCCGATCCTTTGCATGTTGGACTGTATTTACCAAATTTCTGCTGCTTTGGTCTGAACTTACAGCTAAGAGCAAATAAGCCAATTCGCGCACGATATAGCTCTGTGTTAATACGCATATTTAGTATTGGTAAATTACTCAAGCTTATAGGACTAGCTGTACAATAATCTATAGTGACCCGTGAAAAGGTAGTAAAATTGTACTATATACAGTTACTTAATTCTGGTTTCTGGTATCTAAACATTACAATTAAGAACCCGGTTTTGATTTAAGGCATGTGTGTAGTAGTTACGTATGAATTGGACATAAACATACCAAAACCTGTCTTGTACAAAACCCATATTAGTACATAACCACATTCCACTTCAGAACAAAGTTCATTGGTAGATTACGCCATACAAACCCATTAAACACACTTGGAAATAGTACTATACTGTATTTTACTGAACCAAGACCATTATAAGATAGTACTTTTCAAACCTTTTCAGCTAGAAAAGAGTTGAACTTCCCCCAATCCGATTGTTGTTAACTTTAACTAAAGTCTTTGGCCTTTTGACATCTAAAACTATCGATTTTTGACAGCTGATTTCATTGCTAGACTCTTTTAGTTGAGTAATGCCTTCCCTGTTTGATCGTCTATTTTCGTTATCAATAAACACCATGCTTTTTGAACATGTGTTCAGTATTGCAGTGATGTATTCCCTGGAAATGTTTTAATGTTAGTAGCTACCATGTTTCTACTTGAATATTTCTTCAACAGGCAAAGCCATATAAACACATGAAAATGAGAAACATTATTGATGAATATAATATCGAATATTGTTTCTATACAAACCAGATACCCTTCATAGACAAAGAAATCAGACAAAGGAATTAGAGAATGCTATGATACAAACTCAGAAGATATACGCACAACATTACAAAGCATGCTTTGAACTGAAACCCACAAGGTAGCAGGAAGAGAGGCAGACAAACCATGACATGGAGTAGTACCCTCAACACAAACCTTCAAATATCTATGATGTCGTTAAGAAAGACAAACTAGACTGCACAAGCTCATTTCCAATGGCGAGCTTTGGTAGCGGCGCACTGTACCCACCATTTAGACTTTTTTGAAAAGCAATAACTGTACTTTGATACAAATAATGTTTTTGTTCTTACTCGCTACATGGCAAGTTGAAGAAAGCTAATTTGGTATGGTAACACTTTAGCAAAACGATTACATTTCTGAACGCAACACAGTTATTTCGTTTATTTCGTGGTGTCAGCGTATTTACTCATTTGTGAATAGTTTTGCCCACTTTTAATTCAAACGAGTATAACTATGCATATCGGCATTGCAAGATTCCTTTCTAAATGCTTTTGGAATATTCCCATACCTATAACATTCGACAAGAAACACCTAATAGGCAATCGACCGACAACATGTATGGCACAATGGTGCAATCATTATGTATCTTATATTCGTAGAATGCAATAAAAGTAAAGATGTTTGCAAGCAGTTTCCGATAATTTTCTCTTTACGTCTTGTAAGGCCATTATACATTATGATAAATTGCGTCTGATAACATCGCAACTGGTGGTAAACAAACTGATTTACAAGGAACTAGACAGAACGCCATGCGTTGAACGACTTTTTATGCAGACTCGTTATTGTTAAATTGCCTGCAGAAACATAGTTCCGATACCGTAACTAAATGTTTTGTTGAATTAATAGGTTACGTTATGAATTGTAATGGTCATCAAATGAGCCTAACAATATTTTCAACATAACGTAATTGATTTGTATATTGAAGTTAAACCATACCAACAGGCACTAAAATGAACATCGTTCCGCTTCTTCAATTTATTTGATGAGATATGACTGATTTTATTGTAAGCTGATGTAAAGAAGTCCAGTCTCTATAATTACTGTTACTATGGACAACCAGACTGTAATATGACACTACTGTAAATGTCAACAGGATTTAGAGAACTCCAGTAGGAAATCAGCGTATATAAATAATAAATAACAGAATCGTGTTAAGTGTGATATGTCTGTCATGGATATCAGTTGAACACGCTGTGACAATTATGTTATTATCAAACTAATTCCCTTATCAGACTAATGGTCTGTGGTTGATTATAAGAAACGTTTATATTGACTGATTTATGCCCTGTTGTATTTTCGCTTTTTCGCCACAACCAGTCAAAAAGGCCAAACTATGACAACGTTTGTTTTCTCGCATTTTCTTTTGATTTCGCATTTTAGATCGTTGACAGAAAGAGAGCGCCAATACAGCACTAAAATGTGTCGCGTATTGCATTATCATAATTGTCTTACAACACAAGACAAGGAAACACAACATAGTACAACCAAACCATTGTTATACCTCCTTGAATGTATCTATACAAGGTATTATATAGTAAATAGTAGACATACTGTTTATGTGCATGATAGTTGATGATTGGACCATCACATGTCGTCGTAATGGAAAACACTCCAGTCTGAAGTTGTCCGATGTTACATTTTTTGTAAATCAAAGTAAACATATTGTAGGCTATAATGGCTATGCCAATGTGTAAGAACATTCGAGGCAGTATGTCCCAGATAATGACAACGTTCCGTGTTTCTTGTTAAATGAAAATTGATGCTGATTGGTATCCTATTAAAGAAACAACATATTGGAGCGACATTCCAGATTCTGACGTTGTCAATGAATGCAGCATGGTCTACATTTGTCAAAGGAATTTGATATACAAACGTATTTTCAATTTAGAGCTTAAATTTATTTGTCATTATTTTAGGTTACTGATTAAAATACTAGCTAACTTTCGTTGCTCTGGTCATTCCTTGATGGTTGGGGTTGGGCGGAATCAAACTATTAATACTACAGAGACTACAAGTATAGACATTGAACCTTCTGTTTGAAGAACAAAGACTGAAAATCAAAGTAAAACATGTAGGATATATTGCCTGATATGACTATAATACACTTAAACGAATTTCTAATTGGCCACCCTAAAAAATATTATATCATCTGATAAATTATATCGATAAATCTTAGGCTGTGTTATTTGTTCATTCGACGCACTTACTTATCTATTTCTGGAAAGAAATGGCGTATTCATATACAAAATCATCCATGCGTAACGGTTGGTGCGAAATTGCTTTTTTGCACGTTGGCCTCGTGCGCAGCTTGGAATAGTATCGTATTTGGTATAAATTTGTTCCCTGTAGATCGACTTTTCTTTAAACACTATAATTTGTGAAAATGAGCCATGTGGAACGCGCTCATGACGTCAGATGCATGCATACATTGAACGAATTTCTGATTTGCCACGAGTTTTTATAAATTAGTTTTAAAAAATGCTTTTAGAAAGATATAAATAATCGAAACCCCGATGCTGTCCAATTGTATTGATAGAAAATATGTTTCTCGCAGTAATTCGAGCTAAACCCCACGTTATTATAAATATAAAAAAATATAAAAAAGACGTTTTGACGTACATGTCTGGATTTATGGTGCTGGTACTCGTCATTCTAACGGCCTCAGCGCGCCCCGTTTTACTTATTCTCGCCAGTATTAACAACTTTCATTAAGTCAATCGACAGAGAATACATTTTGGCTGATTTCAAACATCAAACATGTCGGGCACGTGAACCACGTGCACGTAAGCCATTTTGCACTAACTGTTCCGCATGGATGATTTCATACATGCATGCGTAATTTATTTCTTGAAATCGATAGATAAGTACATGGAATGAAAATAACCACACTTTTAGAAATATTGACTGAATATATCGCATAATATAATATTTCATTGGGTGGCCAATTAGAAAATCGTTTAAGTGTACTACCAGTGTCGTTGACAGTGTGTATAAGAACTTTCGAGACAGTTTACCCCTGGTCATTGGAATTGAAATGAAAATTGATAATGATTGGTGTTCTGTTATAGAAACAACACATTTTAGCTGCATTTTTATTATGACTTGTATTACTTACTACAACGTAATCATACTATTTTTTTATATGATTTTAAATTTTTTATCAAATCATGATTCCAATTTCCAATTAGGAAAGTATTTTCGCCAGGCTTTATTAGCAGTGCCAAAGCTACAGAATCTCATGTACACGAAACACTGTCATTTTTGTGACAGTTCTTGATCCAAATGTCGAAATAACAAAATGCATCGGTAGTAGGTTCTACTTAATCCTCCTTAGATCAAAATCCATTGATAACTGGTACTCTCCAAACCTTACAGCATAACATTCCATTTGTAGATTATAATCTTCAAACCTCTCTCCAATACAAAACCCATTGGTAAAGTATCGTTGTTTAATTTTTTGTACATACATGTGATACATTTTGCCCCAAGAAAATCCATCGATATAGTGAATGCTGCCATACTTTGTACATGTAACTCTTATTTATCGCAGTAATGAAATTCATTTTTCAATTTGTGTGTCGATTAACACTCGCGCAATTAATGTAATTAACCAAGGAAGTCACATGTGGTCTTACCAGCACATTTTCCTATTTAGGTTCAGAATGGGCATCAAGGGTATTTTCAAATGATTCAAAGTTCTATATGCTATAGAAAGTTGTCAAAATCTTACTTTAATGATTTTGAGAAAGTTCAGATATTATCTATTTTAAAGGTTTGTGTTATTGACAAATTTAGTGAAATTTTATAGCGTTCTATCTAGACTACATCGCCTTGAAGAAATATACAATTGATACTTTGAATATATTACTGTAAAAATGCAAAAGTAAATATGATCTTTGCGCAATTGTCAGACTGCAGATAGAAGACGAAATGTCGTCTGGTGACAAGAACGGAGAAATGGTGCAGTAGTTGTGTTTCTGATATTTTACAATGCTCTAAAAGTGAGGTTGCTTGCAAGCAGCATCCGGTGACGTTATCTTTACTTCGTATAAACCCATTATATACAAATTATGTCTGATTACAATGCAATTTTGTGTTTATACATTGATTTACATCAATAAGCACCAGACAGAAAGTTGCATTGAACGGCATTTTCCGTAGACGGGATATTGTTAAATGTCGGCAGAAGCCTAGTTGCAGTTACTCTGACTAAATAGTATTTTATCTTTTATTCGATGCCGCCAGGAGGCGGCATCGAGTATGAAAGGGTGCAAGCAGATGTCCCAGGAGGATACAAGATTTGATTGGTTATAACGCTGTTGGACTCGCCCGTCAGGGGTAAAATAGGATGATAAATGTTCGGTAGGTACTAAAGTCCAAGTCCCAGGAGGATACAAGATTTGATTGGTTATAACGCTGTTGGACTCGCCCGTCAGGGGTAAAATAGGATGATAAATGTTCGGTAGGTACTAAAGTCCAAATCAGTTCGGAACGGGTGTTTATATAACGGCTACATATGTTGCAATTTGCGGGTCTTAGCAGGGGCTATTAAAAAGTAAAAAAAAACTATTTGCGCGGAGCGGCGATTTTCCTTTCGAACTTTTATGGAACATGTTAAATACTTTCATGTCTGTCAGATATTTTTTAGTTATGATTTTCGATTTTTTCCAGTTCTTAGGTTTTGTCTTAATCTAAATTTGATAAATGCAAGTGTTTTTTTAATCTCTATGTTTCTTTATTTATGTATGTCAGAATAGTTTGTTTTGCCAAAATTTAAACGGGTAAATATAGCTTGCCAACATTGAACTGACACTTCTTATTTACAAAATATTCATATGCGCTCCTATACTCCTGCCAAATGGAACTAGTTCTATGCATATTTTAAACTATGTTGAACGTATTAATTCGCAATAAATTTACTTATCAAGCTCACAAACCACGAAATAACAATGTCCTTTAGTGTCAGTTTCACGTTGTCAGGCTATACCACGTTATTGGAATACACTTTGTTATTTTATGAAACATGCTAAATGCCATCTGTGAAGCATTAATCAATATTATAATGGTGCTCATATTTCTAAAACATGTTATGTTCATTTGAATAAATATTTCAATAGAAAATAGAATGTTTTCATGTTTTCTATTCTTTCCTGGTGTTTCACTGCCTTCAAGTTTTTAACCAGGTTTTCCAAAGGAAAACTCTGGTTATTAGATTGCTGAATGTCGGCGGGCCTTAACAATTTCTTCTGTGCACAACTCCTCCTACATTTCTTCATAGATTTCAACCAAACTTTCAGAGAATGATTGTCATCATGTGACCTGGTGCATATTATCAGGGTTTTATGATTCAACCAATTTTGACGGAGTTATGGCCCTTGAAACAGAAAAAATTGGCCGCTTTCCTTATGTCGCACGGTACTCAAAGTACACGACATAGAGTCATGAAACCTTCACAGAAATGGTCAGGATGTTTTCTCTACACCTGGGGTTTCACTCCCCTTTTCGTTTAGTACATCCAGAGTTATTAGCCATTGAAATGGTGTAAAATAGCCATTTTTGACTTGTTTCACATGCTACTCAAAAAGTATTTGACCTAGGATCATGAAACCTTTATAGAAATGTTTGACAGCATGTACTCTAGTGCACCTGGGGTTTCACTCCCCTTTCAATTTAGTACAACCAGAGTTATTGCCCTTGAATTAGTGAAAAATACCCATTTTCAGCAATCTTAAGTTTTTGCAGCGTACACTCAACACATGAGAATAACTTCCCTTGTGCATCACACATCACGCCGGAATTTTAGTTTGTTTACAAGTTTCTACCAATACCTTTTACTAAATAAAAAGATTTACTTAAAAAGAACTAGCGGCATCTTTGATGCCCAGCATCAACATTTCACTTGTTTCTACTGACATCGACCTTTGTATGTATGAAATGTAATGCTCGCCGTCGGAAAAGACATTTGGCTTCAGGAGTAGTAATCATAAACTTCCAATGGAAAAAAGGGCGCTCTATAAATTTAGACCATAATTTGAGATAGTGTATACTATGTTCCTTTGTTTAAAATGTTGTATTGATTGTTTATGCTGATGCCCATATGGGCCTAGCTTTGAAATAAATCTTAAACTTTAAGCTTACTGAGAATATCAACAGCTTCGACAAACAGTGCTATGTAAAATGAAGGTGGAATTAAGTAAAAGGCACACAAATGTAAACATATCATACGGGTAGTATACTACAATGAACCCTTGTAAAAGAAATTCATTTTCAGTGCACCATGGTGATCATCCAGGGTCTGTTGGTGTCATCAACAATTCGTCAGGGAACATCTGAAACAACTTGGCTGATTATTTTAAATAACCAAGAGTGATATATTATAACGATATGGTAAATTCAATTTTCTTTTCAATTCCAGGCCCGGTGATTATAAACATTGGAAAGCGTACTCCATGCTCCTTCAAATCATGCTCCGTACTCAAGTTGGAGCACTTATTAGTTACAAATACTGCTGTAACTTCCTTATTTCAGACTGGAAACATATGGAATTAGATCATTTGCTACAAGTAGGTGTTTTTTTTATGCAAAATTGTATAAATTAATTTAATGCGCACAAAAACAAAGGTGCATTTAAAAACGCTATGAACTATTCCCCTGGCTCCGCGGACTCGAAGCGAATAAAAGAAAAGTATGGTATGAAATGCAGGTATAAGCCTTTGAAAAACGTTTATAAAAGGAATAAAATACCACAGTGGCAAACGTCACACGTAAAATATGCAGTAACAGTACGAAGGGAAACTAAATATTCATTATTATTCATTGCCCACCGTACAATGTTATTTCGTCAGATCGTAGAGTTCCGTAAAATGAATGATAGCATTTTGACCAACAGCCCGGATATGATTGTCTTGAACAAATGGTCAGAAAATTATTTGCCGCGCGTGGTTTGTTTTTGAGGTTTATTTCAAAGTAAGTTTAAGCATATTTCTTGGAAGTGTAAATTCATGTTACGTATACTTCCATTGTTTATCATGCAGGTGAACAGTCTGACCATTTGTTTCAGTACAAGTAGGTATATAGACATATTTCACACAATTTGGTCATATGCGAATAATTTGGTCATATTTTATGAGCCTAGAAGCGTTAGTGAACTCCATAGATAGCAATTTAGATGCCAATTCGAATTCAAGAACGCATTTTACGCTACACATACATATCATATATCGTAATGCAGTCTTTAGTTCCAAAGCATTGAACGATTACGATAATATACGCGTTTTGTTAATGATATTTTGTATGTGGCGTTATATTCTATTTTGTATTTTGTATGTTATGCCCTCCCGCGACTATCTTCCATTAATGCCAAACCCCTCGCGGGGACGTACACTGTAAATTTATGCATCTAAAAATATGTTATGTTATTACCCACTGCCTTTCTTCCTTGGGTCACTGTCCTTGGTGTTTTAAACTAAGTCACGGGTTGTTTATTATTCATTTGGTCGCCACTTTGGCATGTGTTTGTGTAACTGGGTCGTCCTGCAGCGGGTACTTGTGGAACTTGGTTCGGTTTTGGCTGTGTTTCATGTAATCACCGCTATTCTATAATTGTTTGGTATAATTGAGTCATCCTGAATTTTTGGGCGGAGACGTGGACATTTGATTTTTTTTATGGATTATGCGTGTGCATTGCTCAGTGTAGTTGTGTTGTGGTGTTGCTGACATGATGTCTGTGCTCAGCTGGTTAGGTTGAGTGTTGCCTTCCCTGTCGGATATCCTCATATCTTTGCGTGCAAATGTCTGTTTGTTGACACATGGCGCATCCATCGTCGTAGAGCAAGTAGCAACTTGAATTGTTCGTCTTCACTTGTGTTTAATATATACGTACGAAATGTGCAATATTTACATCACCATATGTTAAGGTGTCTGTGCTGTGAGGAATATTTCTTGATTGGCTGCTAATCGGAATTATTTTATTTCCTGTATGCACTTGTACGGGAAACAATACCCCAGATGGGAATAGAGTGACAGACACCGAGGTGAACAATATACAAACTGTTGTTTGTAAGGTCTGATCAGCTGGATCTAGATACATACGGGAATGTTACCGCTAAGCATTGTAATTTATACCAATGACACAAAACGTCGATACTTTGGCCAGCAAGAAGGTATATGAGCATAATTATAATAATAACATTAAATAAATCACCGAAAGAAATATACATCTTTCTAGAACAAAATAGAAGAAATGTTTTCTGGTAACAATAACGGGGCAATGATGCAGTCGTTGTGTTTCTGATATTTCATAATGCTCTAAAAGTGAGGCTGTATACGATGACGTTCTCTTTACATCGTTTTAACCCATTATATACAAATGATGAATTGCGTCTGATTACATCATTAACATGGCAATTTTGTGTTTATAAATTGATTTACATCAATAAGCACCAGACAGAAAGTCAGTTGCATCGAACGACATTTTCCGTAGACGCGATATTGTTAAATGCCCGCTAAAGCCTAGTTCTGGTTGCTCTGAATAAATAGTATTTTATTACTACAGACATCGACCTTTTTATGTATGAACTGTAATGTGTAATGCTCGCCGTTGGAAAATACCTCTGGCTTACTGAGAATATCAACAGCTTCGAGAAACTGTGCTATGTACAATAAAGGTGGGATTAAGTAGGAGACACATACATGTAAACATGTCATACGGGTAATATACTACAACGAGCCCTTGTAAACGAATTTTTTTCAGTGCACCATGGTGATCATCCAGGGTCTGTTGGTGTCATCAACAATTCGTCAGGGAACATCTGAAACAACTTGGCTGATTATTCTAAATAACCAAGAGTGATATATTATAACGGTATGGTTAATTCAATTTTCTTTACAATTTCAGACCCGGTGATTATAAACATTGGAAAGCGTACTCCATGCTCCTTCAATTCATACTCCGTACTCAAGTTGGAGCAATTATTAGTTACAAATACTGCTGTAACTTCCTTAATTCAGACTGGAAACATATGGAATTAGATCATTTGCTACAAGTAGGTGTTTGTTTTGATGCAAAATTCTATAATTTAATTTAATGCACACAAAAATAAAGGCGCATTTAAAAACGCTATGAACTATTCCCATGGCTTCGCGGACTCGAAAAGAATAAAAGGAAAGTAAGGTATGAAAAGCAGGTTTAAGCCTTTGAAAAACGTCTCTAAAAGGAATAAAATACCACTGTGGCAAACGTTACACGTAGGGAAGGGAAACTAAATATTCATTATTATTCATTGCCCACCGTACAATGTTATTTCGTCAGATCGTAGAGTTCCGTAAAATGAATGATAGCATTTTGACCAACAGCCCGGATATGATTGTCTTGAACAAATTTTCAGAAAATTTATTAGCCGCGCGTGGTTTGGTTTTGAGGCCGAGTTTATCGAAGAAAAGTCGTTTACAATATAGATTTATTTCAAAGTAAGTTTAAGCATATTTCTTGGAAGTGTAAATTCATGTTACGTATACTCCATTGTTTATCCTGCAGGTGAACAGTCTGACCATTTGTTTCAGTACAAGTAGGTATATAGACATATTTCACACAATTTGGCCATAAGCGAATAATTCGGTAATATTTTATGAGCCTAGAAGCGTTAGTGAATTCCATAGATAGCAATTTAGATGCCAATTCGAATTCAAGAACGCATTTTACGTTACACATACGCATATATATCATATATCGTAATGCAGTCTTTAGGTCCAAAGCATTGAACGATTACGATAATATACGTGTTTTGTTAATGATATTTAGTATGTGGCATTATATTCTATTTTGTATGTTATGCTCTCCCGCTCTTCCATTAATGCCAAACCCCTCGCGGGGACGTACACTGTAAATTTATGCATCTAAAAATATGTAATGTTATTACCCTCTACCTTTCTTCTTTGGATTACTGTCCTTGGTGTTTTAAACTAGGTAACGGGTTGTTTAGGCTTCATTTGGTCGAAACTTTGGCATGTACGAGGGTTGTACCAGAATTACGTAGACTTTTGTCATACGTTCCATACCATTCATCATACAAACAAATAATTTTGTGTGGAGTGCCAATCATATTCACTGCGTAAGTACGTAAAATTTTAAAGCCGTATCTTATTTGGATCAAATTCTGCAGCTTCCGGTGATATATAGGGGTACGGTATGCGGGGCACGTCAACGGAACGTCACGACGTCGGCGGAACTTCAAGGATAAGTGAAGCTCCTAACTGTGTACATTGTAGCTATAAATATGGGCATAACCGTACACAAAACTTACGAATGTTTATTTACTACCTTTAATCGTGATAAAGGTTCAAATATATTACCAGAAAGGTCGCATATAACCCTTATAATAGAGCCTTGATCAAGGTCTATGTGGTCATAGAAAACGCTTGGTGACGCCGCATTCGCCGTTTGTTTTCGCCGTCGGTCCAAGTCGTTTTATTCGATTTCGACCACCATTGATGCGCTAGTGTTGTTTGAAAATCAGGTAACTCGATACAAAATATTAAGAGTTAGCAGGTTCCAACATTTAAAGCGTTTGTTCTGGCGTCTTCACAAGGTTCACACAAAACTTCATGTTGATGCGATTTCCAGCGTATTTCGCTAACGTCATATATTTTCACTGGTGACGCGCAGCAGCTGTTGCTTGTTTTGTACTATATATCAACAACGGTCACCTTCATAAAGTCGAAATTTACGGCGTACGTTCCAATGATATTGTGCTGGTATGTCACGAAATCGCGTTAAAATTAGACTTGATATCAGTGAGGTATAAGCAGTTGAATAATGCTAAAAATGTTTTTAAAATTCGCTGCCCCGCCTACCCAACTATTGGTTACTATGGAGACAGATTAAATGGCTTTCTAACATCCTGTAAGAAAATATTTTTACCGATACTTTTGAAAAGGGTTTGACGTTTTTCTACGGCAAATTTGGTGATAATACATGCCTAAATAAAAAAGTTATGACAAAAGTCTACGTAATTCTGGTACACCCCTCTTATTTGTGTAACTGGGTCGTTCTGCAGCGCGTTCTTGTGGAGCTTGGTTGGGTATTGGCTGTGTTTCATTCTGTCTCGTGGAATCACCGGACATTTGATTGTTTTTATGGATAATGAGTGTCTTAGACTTCTGCTGGGTGATTTTGTAAAAAACAACATTGGGAAATACCGGTATTTAGTTCCTATGAAAATACGAAAGAATAAGAATACTCTCCAGTAATAACAAATCTAATGGTGGGTCGATAACTCGTGACAAATGGGTAAGTATTGGAACATGTATTTAATTTATCAAAATGAGAGAGCACATGCGTGTTTGTAGACACATCCATCATTATTAAGCCATCACTCGATACAAATATAAGCGCTGTCTGATGCAACATAATAATATACTGAGAACGTCAGAAACCAGACTGACGAATTAATACACGTCATTTTGTTATATAGATGGAAGATTAAGTGCTTAAAACAAAATGCATTTTATGCAGACATCTCTATGTTCACAAATATATCATCCATTACTTTCTATGTTACATGCACGTTTTATTCAGGGAATAAATTATTTTCAAATGTTACATCTTATTTTCTCAGCACATGTGTGAAGCGTTTTCCTTAATTCTGAAAACTGCCAAAATCAGCAGCAAATTACCTATTAATTCCTTGCATTCTAGCCATTGATACTTCCAATTTTACGTTGAATTATAGTTTTCAAATCAAATTAATAAAAACTGGATTTGTATTATAAATTTCTTCCTTCAGGCGGTCACATGATCAGAAATGAAAACGGTTAAAGTCTGGTGAGTGTAGGGGGCAAATGTAAATGCTGTCCTCAGCAAAATGATCATAGATCACACAATTTCCCGGAATGACTGAAAATGTACAGTTTAACTAATGACGTTATTGACATTAAGTTCACGTAGCATGCATTTGTTATCCACATCTTATAAAAACTTGGGGTTCATTAGCTTTGAAATAAGGGCAAACCACTTCTCTATCATTAAACCTGACAAAGTTATTAAAGATATTTATGTTACCATATATAAATGATCACCCTGTATGTTATGAAGCAAAAAATGAATACATTCTTTCATCAAGAAATATTTGGTTTGCCTACAGGTCCATAAATATTTTCATTACTGATATTGAATGTTTTTATATTTTATCCACTATAATAATATATTACTTGATTAAACAAGAGTTCGGTGTAACAATGCGTAGGTTTGATTCTCGCAATGATTAAATTTAATTGCAGTGAAGGTGGTTGCATTTTAATTCAAATATTCCCCAGAGGTATCGTTCCGTTACAAGCAGCTAGTGTCTCATTCATTCTCGTTGAACAATATTTCCAAACGTTCAATTACGTTGTTTTGTTTAATTGCTGATGTTTGTTTCATAAACTGCTTGGATTTCGTTGTTATGTTTAACTGCTGATGTTTGTTTCATAAACTGCTTGGATTTCGTTGTTATGTTTAACAGCTGATGTTTGTTTCATAAACTGCTTGGATTTCGTTGTTATGTTTAACTGCTGATGTTTGTTTCATAAACTGCTTGGATTTCGTTGTTATGTTTAACAGCTGATGTTTGTTTCATAAACTGCTTGGATTTCGTTGTTATGTTTAACAGCTGATGTTTGTTTCATAAACTGCTTGGATTTCGTTGTTATGTTTAACAGCTGATGTTTGTTTCATAAACTGCTTGGATTTCGTTGTTATGTTTAACAGCTGATGTTTGTTTCATAAATTGCTTGGATTTCGTTGTTATGTTTAACTGCTGATGTTTGTTTCATAAACTGCTTGGATTTCGTTGTTATGTTTAACTGCTGATGTTTGTTTCATAAACTGCTTGGATTTCGTTGTTATGTTTAACAGGTGATGTTTGTTTCATAAATTGCTTGGAAACTATCGAAGTCAAAGTGTCTCAAAGTTTCTATTGTAACAATTGGTATAATGCTGTACATCGATATGGGGTTTCGTTTTCTTAACAGAGCATCTTAATACTTTATATGATACTAGTATATTGTATGGTACGACATTGCTAGGTGTACTCTTTCCGGAAGACACATATTACATACTCGATGTATTCAAAACCCGCCTCGGTGCAATAAAAGACCAATACAGACGTGGTTATTTCATTTGTTGAGATACAGTACTTACAGTTTAAACAAGCATTCCCTAGAGCTATAATTCCTTTATGGACAGCCATTGTCTCATTCATTCTCTGAAAACAATGTTGTCAAACGCTCCATTACGTTGTTTAGTTTAATTGCTGAAGTTTGTTTAACCTATACACAACCATGCTGTGATTTAACTGTTGATACCATAGCAACTTAGAGTATCATGGGCGTAGGAGCGTTTTCAACATTACATTGGGGGGGGGGGACATTTGGCAATGGGAGTAAAAAATGTTTTTACTCGCTTCGCTCGCAAACTTACTCCATTATGTCGACATATGTCGGCACACATTATTTCCGCCAAAAATACCCTCATCCATAAATTGTACTCTGAAACGTCCACAACCCTCCCATATATATATAATAACTTTGAGTTTATTGTTCTGCGGTAATTTGGTTTAGTAATAACGTGCTTACGTGCTAACAAGATGTTAAGTAGTTCAAGTATAAGGGGGTCCGGGGGCATCCCCCCTGGAAAATTTCATCAACAATGGATCAATCTTGTGCATTCGAGGTGTTCTGAGATACCTTATTTGGTATTAAAAAAGGACTGAAATACAGAGAAATTAAGTTCTTAAATTAAACCCAATCAAGTGCTTGCACAAGATGTAAATTGCTCGATTATGGAGATTGTAGCTGAATGTGAAAGCGTTTATTTCAAAGGCTTTATATATAATTGACAACATCTCATTTAACCATATAGGAGATATGGGGATGTTTACAGTACAATGTATGTCACTAGTGTATTTTTTGCAAAGAACGGGTGTTGACATATCTTTATGTAAAGAAGTTATTTTGCGAGCGGAGCGAGGCTATTTTTTTATACGTTTTTACCAAGAACTGGAGACTAATTGCATATAACGATATATATTAGGTCTAAAATGATACTTTTCGTCTGAATTATTGGGGGGGGGGGAAAGATATGTTGCCCCCTGCTCCTACGCCCTTGAGTATGGTACAAATCGATTTGGGTTTCACCTTCGTTGCAAAGCATTTATTTATTTATTTAAAAAACATGTACTTAATTACATGATGCCTGAGGGCCATGTTCGTTGGATGCTCTCAGACATACGAGAGGTGCCCCACTTATATTTGAACAGTGTTGAACATGACATATTTTCATGGAAATATGGTATTAATCAAATATTTCTTTTGTACTGTGTAAACATATGTGTTAGGTAACATTTACACTAACTGGTTGGTTTGTTTGATAAATAGAATGAACCAAAAACAACACTTTCATAGAGGGTATGGTGTTCTGCGTTTTGAAGGTCAGCCACTGCCAAAAAACCCTTAAAAGTTGTTGATTGAGCATGGATATTCCATTTTTGTGAAGAAAATATGCAAGTTTTGTTACAGGAAGGATGTTTTACGCTTTCTTGTTGTTTTTTACGAAATTGCGCAAAATATTAAAAACTGACAAAAAGTGATGATACCTACCAAAATCTTAAACTTTAGTTATTTGATAAGTAAAGCATATCCAAAAACCAAAATAGGGACATCAGCGACGTTAAGAGTACCCATTGGAACTTTCGATTTGTTCATTTAGAGAATTTTACATGCCGGAATCGGGATAAAATCGGTGTTTACATGTGCAATATCACATAAACAACATAAGGGAGACAAATGTCTTTAAAGCTGTTTATGCTTCAACGGAACCATAAATGCCACAACTTTGTCACCTCTGTATAGGCAATGCTTTATCGTTGAGAAATATACCATGAACGGCAGCCTACTATATGATAAATGTTGATAAGGCTACCTATAAGTTGACATTCGTTAAGCTTCACATGTTCCCCAACGTTTGCATAACGTATGCTGTTGTTTGCTATACTGGCTTAATGGAACATATATGTTTTACTAAAAAGTCAAAGGTGAATGCACATTGCTGTGTACACTAGATTCCAAATCATACTTGTTCAAAATGTTTGCAAAACAACTTTCCTAGGGACCATATGGGGAGCATGGTGTTTTGTCAACACGGAGCTTCAACTCCCTCCACAAAAACACCATTCTGTACCTTAAGAACACACAATTGAAGTATATTACGCTTAAAGTCTAATGAACATATACCCACAAACCCTTTAGTCTATGGAATATTGCTGCGTTTATTACAGACGGGAAATGCAAACAGCATCGATCGAATTATTCGGTCCTAAAAAAGCCAAACACCATACCCCCTACAAAATTGTAGATTTGAGTGCAAACTAAGAAATAAAGTAATAATCAATAGTTGTATGTGTTTCACAACACGTTATTTTGCACGATGATAATAAGCATCGGACTATTTGATATTCAATACTGTGCAAATATAAGTTGGTCACCTCTCGTACTGTACACACATAATATATAGTATCGAGGTCTGTATGTGTCCTTTTGCAACTAACTTAAAAGTTCGTTGACTACAAAATATGGAAATAAATCTTATGAGCGCCAAACTAATGAATTCTACTTAATAATCGTACTTCAGTCAGTACAAATAACAAACGTATGTAAAGGGTTTGTGATTCATTTCATTTAGTAAAACATCGATGTATTATTGTGGAGTCGATAGTTAAGGTTTGATCATACATCGCCGTTTTTTCGGGGGACTTGGATTTTTAATTGTTTCTTCGGCTTATGTGTGGACATTGCTCAGTGTAGTTGCTGGAAATATGTAATGTTATTTCCCACCCCATTCCTACCTTGCCCGTTATTTTAAACTAGGTGAAGTCGTAGCTGTGCCTCTTTAGGTCGTATAATGTTAGATCACTGTCCTTAGTGTTTTAAACTAGGTCTCGCCCCGGGGTTGTTGTGCCTCATTTGGTCGCCGCTTTTGGCATGGGTTTGGGCTGTTGACGCCGTGCAGCGGGGCCTTGGGGAACCTGACTGAGTCTTGGCTGCGTTTTGTTTGGTCTAATGCAATAACCGTTATTCTATAATTTCTTTGTGAAATTGGGTCACCCTGCATTATTTCGGCGGGACTTGGATTTTTTATTGTTTCTTTGGCTTATATGTGGGCATTGTTCAGGCAGTTGTGTTGTGGTGTTTCTGATTAATGTGTTCGGCTGATTAGGTTGAGTGCTACCTTCACTATCGACCTAACATGAGCAACAAAATGCACATATTATAAAATAATCAACAATACGTGGTTAGGATATTGTCACGCCAATATTGAAATAACTTGGTTATGTCGTGCTTTTAGAAAGCTATACCTTCAAGTCAAAACTAAACAGACATATGCACTCAAGTACGCACGCTAACACATGCTTAATTTTGGATTGTCTATCGTTTTATTTTCTCCGGTTGTTGAGTGTGGCTTCTATCAACCTTTAGACGTTTGATCGAAGGTTCAAATGCTGACAGGGACTCGACCTCAGGTGACCGGTTAGTGCATCAATAAACTACAGCTCCTACTTCTACGTCGGTACTCGTCAAAATCCGCTTGGTAGACATAAACTACAACTGTCTATTTAGTTTACGTAATAAATGTATCTTATTTAAATTATTGTTATTTTAGTGCGGATAGGATATACATGTATATGTTTCTGAAAAATATGTGAACAAAATATACTGTCTATTAAAGTGATGTAACTGATTAAACGTATTGGTATTCTATTGCAATTCAAGAAACGTATACAATTTGTGAGTGTTGCTGAAATACATGTGAACAAAATATAGTTTTTAATATGAATATTGCTTACAATGTTGCAAATATTAATGAATAACCATGTAATATAAAAGTAAAGTAGTAGCACAACTACATGTAATATGACATAGAGAGGCATCAATCAGAGCTATACTACATTCAAATACTTAACACTGATATAGGATCTGACTACTCTCTGTATGGGGTCATGTTCATGTGAACTTTACATCATCCAATCAGATCGAAACTTTCACAAATGTGAAAGTACCGATCAGTGAGAGTATTTAAACCCTACAGTTTTACCTAGTGGAGATTTAAGCTAGAATAACTTCAATGTATATTCTATATACATACACACTGTAAAATGCACTGTAGAGGTCGTTTGAACGTGACCTCTTACGGAATGTGCCAGCTTCATAACAGCACAAAGAAATAAATCAAATTTTAGGAACTGATTTTAATGAGAATGGAGACGCTTTACATTAGTACTTGAAATAGTTCAAAAGAAAGACAAAGACGAGTAAAAAATGAGATTCATCCTTATTATGACAGTTGAACGAAGCACAAATGAATACAAAAATAATGTGAGCATGTAATTTACGAGAAATAATATGGTGACAAATGCTACGTTTCATGATAGTGCACATAATGTAATATGGTGGTATCAAACAATAAGTTACGAAGAAATACATTTAAATTCATATGTGATATTATACGACTGATAATGTATACTATATATCAGATAATTCTGTATGATACGTTAAAGTGATAGTATGACAGAGAATGTAACGGCATAGAAGAATGAATACAACCTTTAAAGTACTATAAAACATTATTTGAGGACATGTTTCCTTTTTCTTCAATACCAGAAACCATATTTAATTTACTCTTTGTTTTCGTGGATAAAGGTGAATCATTATTCATAATATGGACGATGTTTTAATTTCCTTTATATCATTTTACACTTAAATGTTAGAATAGAACGCAATTTTGTCTCCTTTTTCATAAAGCATAGACGTACATGTTCAAACTATTCTTACTATATTTTGTAAGTCTAAACATATCAGTTCAGACATACGATATTCGTGTATATAAATATTATGATTAACAATAACGTCAAAAAATACCATATGTCATCATGAAAAGTAATGCTTTTCTATGATATTGAAAAGATAAACAATACTTTTTAGCGACCTCAATGGTAACCCCACAATTCAGATGACTGCGTCCATTTTGATTGTTTTGCTCTGCATTCAATCTTGGTATTAAACGTTCCTTATTTCCTACACCCATAATCCTGATAGAACGTGTACACTTTTTCCATTGTTTTAACAGAGGAATAGAGATGTACACACCTAGACGGATGTGAGGTTTATATCATTTAACGGTACATGTACTAGCGATTTTCTCAAAGGTATGTATGACTACAACTAGTACAATGGGTTAATTTACAATCAATATACATGATGCAATTCGTCTGCTTTATATTAAATCCAATTTCATTTGAGCCAATCCGTCGGTTTAAACGCTTAAAATGTACAGATGTCCATATAGGTCAAGGTATGCACATCTCTAGTACAAAGTTAAGATCCGGATAATTGGTTAAAACTGAATGAATGTAACTTTATACATGTAGTTTTACAATGTACTTCTTCGTCTAATTACTGATGGATATGGTGAGGTTTCATGTATTGGTATATAAATTATGTGTAATCACTCGTGATCATATATTGCACACATTGTAGACGCTACGTCAGCTGTTTGACCAGTGAATGTCCGTACTTGTCCATACACAATGTCTTGCCGATATCCAAGTTATACTGACACGTTGTATATCCCAGGTTGTAATTCATGCTACACGTAAAGGCAAAGCCACATCTAGTTGTCTTATTGCATGGTTTTGGTGGCATACATATACCTTTCTCACACGTACCATCTGGACAGCCATACGTACACACAATCTTGGGGTAACATATCAAATGGTAAGCACAATACTCCTCTGGACAACATCCTTCGGAGCAGTAACGATACTGAAACATATAATATTGATACCTTTAAGTCACTTGAGAACATGCTGATTACATACTAGATTAGACACTGAATATAAGACAGAGAACAAATAAGGTATAAAAACAAGACAAGACAATTTGTAACGCAGAAAACCAATCGGATTCTTAACAGACTTAAATAATAGAGTTAGCAATAACGATGATGAGCAAAATCTGCTTGTAAGAAAACAAAGTGAAATCTGTTGACGTTACGAACAATGAACTTATTTATTTATTATACATGTGTGGTTATGGAATCCAAGTAATACGGTTTGATTTTCATAAATTGGAGCAGGGGGTATCTAAACTAATTTAATTAGGATTCTAGATTCGGGAGCATTTAAGCGACAATTTATAATTTGAAAAATTGCGTAGTTGAAAATGAGTGATTAATAATTGTTATTTTCATTCTGATCACTTCGACTTGATGAAAAGCAACATATCTCGGTCATAACTGTAAGAACCATATTAATTTATTTTCAATCGTATGATTTCAGAATCGACTCCCCTGTCACCATAACCTCAAATGCCAATATGAAATCAATTTGCCAACACTTTATTAAGAGACACGTGACTGCATAAAACTAGGCTACATTCCCTGTCTGATTTCAACATATCTTTTTTGAAACAATGTTATTGATTCAATGGTCAAATGCATTCAGTTGAATGCTAGATGTGTGTTAAATCTAATTGACTCGCGGAAACATTATTTCACTATACAAAAACACAAACATTTTAAGGAAGGAAACAACATTGCAATCTAGGAAAGCAGAACCACTTGCTGTTATGGGATTTTAAAAACAGCAGGCTATGATGCAAGTAATGTGTTCAAACAAAAGCATCATGCCAGCGCACAGCAAATTGTTCGATTATTTTTTCCATTCGTGCGAACACAATTATTGAATATAACAACTTGTCAAAACGCAAGAGACCACGAGAGTTTAAACAGGGTTCAAAGACATCCTAAAATACATAATACTTCATAAATTCACAGTGACTCTTTGAAGATCGAAATTGATTGTAATTAAAATTATTAAATTAAAATAACAAACCATTAGTAATAATCAAACGTAATTTTACGGAATAACTAAAACTAAAAATCAACACGAAGAAATAACAGCGACAGGAAATATTATTACTACATTATTCACTGTATTAAACAGCATTAAAAGAGCACACCTTTATACGCGATTAGCAATTCGTTGGAACGGTTTGTCGCTACTAACTCTAGACAATGTTACAACGTTAAAATGTACTAGCACAAGTTTGTGTTTGAGCATTAATTTAATATTTTTCCCCATTGGCATTGCTATTCAAAACTGTGCACATTTTGGTGTAACGATTAGATATTTGATGCAAATAGTGTCGGGAACAAAGTGTATTTGTAAGCCACGTGAGTGTAATCTGTTGTGCGGTGATTTTCTTATTTTCTATCAATATATCTAGAACCAAGTTCTTTTCATTTTTCATGATTTATTACAAGTAATAAGAGAAAACAAATTTCAATTATTTTTTTCTGTTCAAAATTGTGTTGTTTTAATGAACATCTCTCATCCCCAAAAATGATACTGACGGTTTGTTGTTAGAAATGTATGGCTTGTTTTAAGTATCCCCACATACACGTATACACATTTTGTATGTTACAGAATGTTGGTTTTTTACATATTTTGGCAAACATTATGATTATGCTGTAAGACGTTCGTATTTTATGGACATTAGTTATAAATAAAACAGTATTCTTTTAACATCAATTTGTTGTATAAATAATGCATGTGCGTAATTTATTTCAACCCTTGACAACTGAGGCTAGGAGCATGTTGTACATGCTAAATTTAAATACAGAAGACCGATCCCTGTGATTTGTTGTTAGATTATATGATCATTTGTATGGTGTGAGTTTTGAATTTAATATATGATTGAATAATTCTTAATCGTCACTAGTAAAATCACACGGGAGGTAAGCCTTTCTTATCATTTCTTAATTTCAATACAGCAGCAAACAATTAAAATTGAATTTACTTACTCTTTTACATTTTCCGATATGAATCTGTTCGGCAATAACAAAAACTAGAATCCATAAAAGTCCCACTCTTTTTTTTACACCTAACATCATTGCCTTCAAGATTCATAATATCACAGGCAATCCACCATTCACTAATCCAAGATTTGAATTATTTCCGACTATACAAATAAATCCTAACAACGTAATGGAACTTGTACACGTGACATCCACTACAAATGTTGATGTAACCAATGGAATCACAATCTCTCCGTGTTCGTTCATTTAATTGTCCTACGTCCGATGTTGTATATAGAGAGAAATTGGAAATATTTGCACTGAATGGTTTGTTTATCGATGCCAACATTAGATAGCTTTCATACTCCTGCCTTCTCTGTCACCGTTAGGCAGCTTTAATACTCCTATCTTCTCTAATAGATATTGGTTCTCTAGACAACGCGGCTTTGTAATAGATTCGTTCAAGAAATTGATACAGCTTTTCGATGAAGATATACAAAAATAAAAGAATTGCAAATAACTTATGCTTAGTTTCAATAATGTTGAGATACAAGGCATGTTCATATTATCACACATATATCGGTAACTATAATTTATATGACACCAGTCAATATAAAACTGTAAATGTTATTTCTCACAACCATTGAATATGAATCCCCGTCTGTATCTCTACGATTTGAGATAAGTTTTTGAATTTCCAGTCTATTAATATTACACTGTAATACAAACTCAATTTAAACCATACTGAATCAGTGGCAATTCTAGTTACCATTGCCATTAGTATCAGCCAAACCACATATACACTGACCCCTAGATTCATGGCTTTTTGAGTATTCATTTTCAGACAACCCAAATGGATATTAGTTTTCGCTGGTTTGTCGGGTATTTTATAAAAAAGTCGCTATTTTATTTGCGCCCGTTTCCATCCGAGGTCACTTGTTTAGTTTTCCCTGTGTAGAAATGTATACACATGTATACGAGTTGTGCCATGAAGTATGTGATTGAATTGATGAACACACTTTCCTTGTTATTTCATACACTGTGCCCTTGTATATTTTAAGAGGAACAAAACTTATACCTGCATATGGTCTGTACTTGCAATCGTAACATTCCCTATTTCAGAGCGTTATGTTCCTCCATAATACTCTAAAACCTTGCTTCTATTTAACACGACAATACCCTTTCTGAAACTTGCGCCCTTGTACCTCACCAGAGGTACAGATCTGATGTCTCTGTATGATCTGTATGTTGAGTCGGAACATTCTCTAGTAATACCTTTTAATATGCCATTGGAATTAGTTTCTATTTTAGACGACAATACCCTGTCTGAGATCTGACAGTAATTCTATTTTACGATGGTATTTATCGAGTAAATGACCTGTCTGCTATTAAACGTATCGTTTATTGGTGCTGACTAGATTAACTCCAAATCTGGAACCAGGAACATGTTGTCTAGGTGAAATTAATGTCTCAGAAAATAACAACTTGAAAGTCATTTATATGTGGAATTTTGTCCGATACTTATTGGTTGTCATTAATGAGACAAATCGAATAATCTTCAAGAGTTAATAGAACAATGACATTTCTGCCACTCTCCCCTTTCGTCGTTATTTTATTTCAATCCTTGTACACATTACGTGTATATTTTTAATATGAAAGTCCAACATAAGGTTCTGTTATCATAAAGTGAATCAAAAAGTTCGTAGAAAAATATCATAACTCACAAACCACAGCTTCAAATATTTACAAATTTTAATATAACGTGACCATAAGTATAACAAAACAATTTGTCAAATTTCATTGAATTAGTCAAAACTACATTTAATTCCTTTTTACACCGAATCGCGCACATACTGTATCACTAATTCCGATTGATGCTGTTTTAAGGACTGGCTCTTTTGTTGTCCTGATAGTTCTTTGTTGTCTGCTGGTTGACTTTTATTCCGGTTGGATTTAAGGTGACAGGTCGTAGAAACAGTTTTCGAGATTGTGTAACAGATCAGTTTAATATTTATCTTGTTCTTTTTTATGTTTGTCCTGGTTACTTTTCGTACCTGAAGTATGTGGCTAAATGTAAGTCTAATATGTTCTGTTTGTGACTTTTCGTACCTGAAGTATGTGGCTAAATGTAAGTCTAATATGTTCTGTTTGTGACTTTTCGTATTCGATTTTTTATGTCGACATCTGACTTTCTTATTTTATCTGTTATTCTATTTCTTTAATAATCAGCCCTATACTGAATTGTACTCTCCAAATGCTGACATATATAGAAGAAAATCGGCTTGGTACATAAATACTCACTTAGTGACTCGTGAAGATAACAATAACTCGATTAACAAAGATGTGTCAGCCAGGTTTGTCACTTAACTGCAGCATATTTCAAATAACTTCACTTAACCTGATTATTTAATTTATCCTACCACTAGGCGTTAATCCTGCCAAAATCACCCCGTCGTGTAAAATATTGCATTTCTAGGGTTTGTCAGCTTTACATGCAATCGGCGCATTACTTTTCGAACACCCCTGGTATTCCTTATCTAGTCTTCAGATTTATCTACATTTTTATTTTTCTGCACTTAATGGCATATTCGTTTTAAGCATGGTTCTGATCGTACTACGTTAGTTTATTTAGTGCTCTACGAATGCCATAGTTGTATAACTGCTTAACTATCACCATCACAATATTCAGTTTAAGCGCACTAAGCGATTAAACTTCTTACCAATCAATAATGACGCTAGCTCCGTCCATTTCCACTTGAACACGTGACTAGCACCTATATAAGCATTTAATTCCCAGAGTGCAAATTCTTTTCGAATCGGATAGGATGCCAGCGGAGAGGTACATGTACATGGTGTACTCTTTTTCAAATCTAAGCTTAAAACAATTTCATAGAAACAAACACCCACCCTATACCCTTTTCTGGTGTTTTGTTTTATATTTTCAGGATGTTTAACAATCGTCGTGGCTGGACAATATCTGAACTAGACGTGGTTTCATCTATTGATGACGACTACCACTCAAAGTTTATTTAAATATACCATGTTGACAGGACAGGATCGGACAATTTTTGTTGGCATAGGTATCATTCAAACTTGCAACCGTTGACGGGGCAGTTTAAAACAATGATATAAAATGATACCGTGTGTAAATATGTTCTCAGTAAAATAATAGATCCAGCCATGACAAATTTCATGCCAAACATATATAAATAAATGTTAGTAAACCAACTTGTATTTAGTCATTATTTGCTGGGTAATACATGATAATGTATAACTATTATTGATGAAAATCGTCGGGATACAAACATATCTTAATGTTTCGCGTAGATAACAATAACTCGATTAAAAAAGCTTTGTCAGCTAAACATGTCACTTACCTGCAACATATGCCCCTATATCGCTGGCTAACATTGAGAAAGACGTAACTACAAAATTGATATTTTAAGAAAAACAAAAAAATAACTGTCTGATAATTACTCTTTACGTCTGGTAAAACTAGATGTTTAAACTTTATTTTGGTCTACATGACGAGTTCCGATTTTCATGAAAATGGGCTGAAAAGAACCACCTTGTGATGCTGATTTTAATTATGTATTAGTCTTATAAGGTCGTAAGTAATAATTACGACCTTCACAATCTAAGCCAGCGATATCTTTGTTTTGTAGCTTGGAGGGTACTCTTGAACGTTAGCAATGCATTTTTCTCGAAATACTGCTAGACATTACACCGGTTATGTCTTGTTGCTGTTTTATGCATACTAATATCGTTATTTTTGTACAAATCAGGATTATGTTTTCAGCCTCAGGCGACTATATAACACCATATAGCAGAGTTTTAAAGGAAATACAGGTTTGTTTTATGTTTTTTTATCATGATTTATGTTTTCAAACTTCTTTGTTTTTAGTCTTATACAAGTACGTTATATAATGTTTTGAAAAACACGAATGCTATACAAGAAGATTATTTCAAACATAAAACTCCCTCGATAGATAACTAGCACAAGCCTTAAAGCAAAAGTTGGTTCTCATTTGTAAGGTTTAAACATTATAGTTACGAACGTTGATATATATACCGGTAGTGACAACTTGCATCACGACCAGATTGAATTAAATTTAATTTAATGAAGAATTCCCTTGTTTTTTTTGTATGAAATCCCCTAGGCGTATTGTCACAAAATACAATATCAGCGACGTTCCTTACTTGTTATATTTAAAACATTCTATAATCTATCACTGTATTTGTAATTTCAGATACTTCCGTATAAATATATCTTATGTTTGTTTTAGATTACATTTACATGCTCAGATGGGGATGATCAGTTATACAGCGTCCGTTAAGTCTTAAGAAAATAAACAGAATACATTTGTTTATTTCATTTGTTATAACTCTAACGCGGTATTGGGACATGTGCAACTTAATGTACACAGGTAAACCAGGTATAAAACGCAAGAATATTGGAAAAGGGATTATCTTTTCAATGCATACTGTTATTTGAATTAACTTGGTGAATAAAAGTGATCATCCATTTCGTCTGATAAAATAGCTCAGTGATTAACGATGAGAAATGTATATTTTTAGACAAAACTGTTACGAGTTCGAGCCTTGCATGCGTAAAAAAATTTTCATATCGAAAATTAAATGTAAGGTCACCACTCGTTAGTGTAATGTTTAATTATCACTATCTTAAATTATTATTTTCACATCAAGCAAGTACTAATACTAATTCATTTTATAAGATGAGCATATCATGCTAAATGTGACCACATCACAGCCTTGTCAATAATTTATAGAATAAAACATGGTTTAATCTCCCGTCTGCAAACACTACTGATTGTGTAATAAGTAATTAAATTATCACGTAGAAGGTCCTGAGAAAAAGGAATAAACTTAAATAAAAAATATAAAATGAAAAGGCGAAGGATCGAACTCGGACCGCAAGATTGGTAGTCGATCATCTATTCCATTAAGCCAAGACTTAATAATTACTAGCAAATTTGGTAAAAATGTTTAAATAGATAAAACAAACGTCTGCTCTCCCTAAATCGATGTAATGGTCAGTGATTTCTGTTTATATTGACATTGCAGATTATCGCGTTAGAGTTATACCTCCTATACTATAGTATAACTCTAACGCGGTATTGGGACCTGTGCCACATAAAGTAAACAGGTCAATTAGGTAAAACAACATAAGGATATTGGTGAAGTGATTATCTTTTCAATGTGTACCGTAATTTTAATTTACTTGGTGAATAAAAGTGAGCAGGTAAAATAAACTTCTGCTCTCCCTAAATCGATGTAATGGTCAGTGATTTATGTTTATATTGACATTGCAGAATATCGTGTTAGAGTTATAATACATTTGTAAAGTAATTGTAGGTGTAAAATATAAATCTCTTTTCAAGATGAAATAAATCAACCAGAGTTACATAATAACCGATAAAAGCTCTCAACTAAACAGACCTGGGTAATTTTGTTCGATAACACTATTACGATATAATTTTTTTGCGAAGATAGACT
This sequence comes from Spisula subtruncata, assembly GCA_963678985.1. NCBI lineage: Eukaryota > Metazoa > Mollusca > Bivalvia > Venerida > Mactridae > Spisula > Spisula subtruncata. Next base: position 63,448,548 of record OY787660.1, read on the forward strand.
ATAACGGTTGTAAGTTGTTCATCAACATGTGTATACGTGTGTTTGATGGCACGTGATACATCCATCGCCATAAAACATGTCACAACTTTGTTAATTGTGCGTCTTCCCTTGTGTAATACACATCCGTAATGTGAAATACTTACTTAGACATTCATCTATCAATATGTCTGTGATGTATGTGAGGGATAAATCCTGATCGGCTGCTAAACCGAAAATCTAGTATAAGTCTATTATATCACATATGTTTTTTTTCAGGGAAACGACAGTACAAATGGCAACCATACGATAGACACCGAGGTGAATAATCTGGAAAATGTTTTAACGTGTCAATGAGTCGGATACTGTCTGGATATCTATAGGAACGTCGCCTGCAGACATATTTGTTTATACTAATTGTATAAATGTTCAGCGAGAAGACTATAAACATAAATAAATCATATAAAGAAGTAAATATTTATAACTTTCTAGATACTTTACGGTAACTCAATCCACTAAAACGTTGTTCTATGAGTACTAGTATATAAAACATTTAGGAGGACCATAATACAAAAGCAAATGTAATGCTTAAAATAGTCCATTTTGTGCCGAAACCAATGGAGCTTACTCATTTCTTGATACGCATAGGAGAGCAAATTATAATGGTCTAGTTAATATATATATTGAAAGAAAGTACAATGATTGGATATTACGCCAATAACTCAAAAGATAATATAAAGAATGTCGGGCTTGGATGACATATGTGGCGATAGACTAATTATTCAGTCTACTAGTATATTTCAATAATAATGACTGATAGCGTCTCTTATCAAATAAGAACATTCGTCAATCTGGCTTCTATATTTTCCTGTATATGATTTGGAAAAAATCCCATGGCGAAATTGTTCGGTTCAATCAAATGTTGGATACAATATGATATAATGGTAACATCCAGATGTGAAGATAACTCGGTGACAAATTGGTACGAATATGTACATCAATTTATCAAAATAGGATAAATAACATGCCACTATCTGCATTAGCACATGCGTGTTTGTAGACATATCCGTCAATATACCATTAACCGACACAAACATATGCCCTGTATGATATTAAAGTAGGCTATTCCAAGAACGTCGGATACTAGACTGACGAATTATGCACATGATCAACTAGCAAACTATGAAAGGGGATTTAGTGCTTGAAAGAAAATGCATATAGTATGCATACATCACAATGTTCACAAATATATATTACTTTTTAAGCTTCATTAATAGATATATATTGGGGTGAATCTTTATATTTCTTGTCTATTCAAAATAAAAAACACACAAGCATGTACGGTAAAATGCCGTAGACATTTTGAGCAGGGAGAGAAAAATGAGCACTGCGTTAGTCAGTTTGATACAAGATAATACTCATCAACGAGTACGAATAATGTATATACGTGTATAGAGCATTAAATGTCAACATGATTACTTGCATCGTTTATAGTATGATACTAGCCTACCTTAATTGCAACTTAAAACTTTGGATTGGTTCCGTGTACTTTGATTCAATGGTCGAAAAAAAGACAATTCTTATGATTTCATATGGTGTTCTAGACAATTCGCATGGCCAATAAATCACAGAGAGAGTTTCTGTTAAAGCTGAAGCGAAAATAATCTAATGGATATCAATGCATAATTATTTTGCAGTTTTTGATATTATTTAAAAACATATCGTCAGATATAGCTCTATATACTTTAAGAACCGTCATCTGAAAATTCAAATGTATGAACACAAATTCACTTTAAGTATTGGTCTTAAAAATGGAACTGTTTTATTTCATACGCATGCAATGCAAACGAAAATAGAATACATGATTTCATCAAGAAATATTCTGTTGGCCTACAGCCACACGAATGCTTCCATTACTAATATTGAATGCTTTTATATTTTGGTTCTTCATATTATATTACTTGATTAAACAAGATATCTGTCTAACAATGAGTAGTTTAGATTCTCGCAATGATTAAATGTAATTGCAGTAAAGGTGGTTATAGTTTAATTCAAATATTCCCTAGAGATATAGTTCCTTCACAAACTGCTATTGTTTCACCCATTATGTTAAAACAATGTTGCCGAACGCTCCATTGTGTTGTTTTGTTTAATTGCTGATGTGTGTTTCATCGGAGTTATGTTGTGATATAAATACCTCTATTATCACAGTTGATTTAATGCTACATCGATATGGTGTTTCTGTCCGGAGCACCTCGATACTTTATTATCGTATTTATCACCCAGTTCGGTGCATTCTCTCCGCTGGACACATATACTATACTCGATGTATTAAAATACCACATTGTTGCTCTGAAAGTCAAACATAGACTTTGCTTTTTCATATGTCCGGTAACGGTGCTTACAGTTAATTCATGCATAGTAGTAGTTCATTTTCAAGGACTTGTTGACTCACTTATCCTCTTATAGCAATGTTACCAATCCCTGCTTAACGTTGTTTTATTTAATGGCGGGATTTTTGTTTACTTAATTGTTGGGACATAAAATATTACTGTGATTTAACTGTTTGTATTAAAGCAAATTATGTGATACACAAATTGATATTGAGTTTTGCTTTATTATATGGCAGTTTAAGACACAGTTTAGTGCATTTTCTCCGACTGACTCACATAATATACTCGATGTATGTAAATGTTTCATTGTAACATAATCGACCATGTTAACTCGTTTACTGAAAAGTATTGTAGTATGAACATTAATCTAAAGAATGATCTTTAATGTCCTTACATAAGTTTTTAAAAGCTCGAAAATTATTAAAGAGTTTACGATATATTTCATTCAGTATTTAAAGCATCGATATACTATTTATGAGTCGATAACATAAGTTCGAATATAATTTTTTATCCACGTATCCAATCGTTGTCAAACTTCTCTATACAAGAGTGAGTATTATTTTTAATTATTATATCCTTTCCTATCAAGAGAGAAGCATTATTTATATATTCTCAATGCAAGTTATTATTCTTAATTCTGTCTATTGTATTCACACCGAATGCTTTGGTGTCTGCTCTATGTAATTTTGTTAAGGAAAATCAAAATCTATGACGTTACCATAACGTCATATGTAATGTTATTCATGCAGTTCACTCTGACAAATCAGTAGAAATGCAATTAGAGATTTTAAATGTTGATAATGTGCATACTCCGTGAATGATAGAAATGATAATAATGATAAAATGAACTTTTCAAGACTTCATCTAAAGTATGCATGTAAAAATTGTTTCAATATTCTGCTATCAGCCAAAGGGAATTGATATGATCCGTGTCTCTGATCTAATGCATTCACGTGATCTCAAATTTTATACTCTAATCAACACTGCGTGGCTAGGATATTATCATGCCAATATATGAATAATTCGATTATGTCGTCCTTTTAGAAAGCAATACATTCCAGTCAAAACCAAACACGAACATGCACTCAAGTGCGCACGTTTATATCCAGTGGTTGAGCGTGGTTTGTAACAGTCCTTCGGGCGTACGGTCGATGGTTCGCATACTCACAGAGACCTAATCTAAGACGTACGATTGGTCAGCTGTTTACCGATTTGTCAATGAAGGTTTATGTTGTAAATATGTACATTTTTACCATTTAAAATATATCTTTGCCAGATAAATATGAGAACAAAGTAAACATCATTTTTAATATGCATATTGATTAGACTGATGCAAATATTAATTTAAATATGTATATTAAACATCAACATAGTAGCATTACTTCGTGTCGTATTGAATGCAGAAACCTTGAATTTATTTTTTCTTCTTTCGAAACGTACATGAAGTTCAAACAAATGAGCACGAGAACGTTTGGAATTCAGGTTAAAACCAATTTTAAGACAAATTAAAGAAGCACAAATGAGTTTTCTTAATTTCCTAATGAAACAGTCCAATTATCGACACGTTGAAGTCACATAAGAACAAGCTTACATACTGGAAATTGAAAAGATATTGCATATAAGATGAAGAACTGATAAGGTATATGATAAACTATTATGCAAGGAGCCATATTAAACTTTACAATTACATTATTACAAAATGTCCGTCCTTGTCACCAGTAAGAAGGAAGTAAGAAGAAAGTGACTCCATAACACAGGATTTGTAAACAATTGATCTTACAGAATGCTTCCTAGTTTAAATTAATCTAAATAAAACGCCAAACTTGTTTCGACAAATAACGGATTTCGAACCAGGAAATGCATTTGTTACTGTAAATCCGGTATTATTCGCGGTGGTTTAATTTTCGCTTATATTCGCGATTGACCCCAATCGCGAATTCATCATTTCGCGTAAATAACATTTCACAACATAAGATGTATCAGGAAAAAATAAAAATCGGGCAGGTTCGAACGTTTAATTAATCACATGTAATTACTTTTTTGGACGAAGCTATTGTGTCGGCATATAGTATACTATAGCCAATTTGCATGCTTTGCTTTCAGATTCTACAATTTCATGTCAACATTTAAATTTAAGTCCATTGTTTGTAAAATAATGTTGTAGTTTTTTTTTCGAAATATGGGACAATAATCTTCTCAACAAACTTGAATTGTTACACAGCATGATGACTGAGTAGATAACAAGATACCCTATCGACAAACACAAGTACCTGTGAAAACACGATTAACTAATTATAAGGTGTGATGCATTTATCAAACTACACTGATCACTACATATAAAAGTGTGATATATCTGTTAATTATCGGTATCAAAGTAGAATTAAAGGCCATATTGTTGCATGTTTAACGCAGTTATGTTTAATACTGACTGTACTTCTCGAATAGGTTTTTTAAGTTTTGATATTCTCGCGAATTTAAGCTTTAGGGACCCTCGATCGCGAATTCATCAATTCGCGAAATAAGTACAAAACTGAAAATCGCGAAATAAAGCTCACGCGAATATAAAGTGATTTACAGTATATAAAACATTCATCCCATCATAAGATTTATTCCTTTGAAAATATTTTAAGCGGAAAGGTTAGTTTTTATGTTCACTGTTTAGTGTGTCATTTCATTATTTTAGAATAATTCTACAAATTGTTTCCTAACAATCTACAAAACAGTTTTGATACAAATGTTCACTGTAACGAAACCAACAAGTAATGGAAGAAGCTTAGTTATACAGAAAAGCAGAATCATAAGCAATTTTATTACTTTTAAACAACAGATAACCAAAAACAGCATGGCAGCTAATTGCTAAATTTTTTCCCATTCGTGTGAACACAATTATTGAATTTAGTAACTTTTCGAAAACGCACGAGACCACGAGAGTTTAAACAGAGTTCATAGACACCATAAAGTACATGCTATAATGCATCATTATTTCATTTTTGTTCAGCAATAACGAAAACTAGATTCCATAAAATCTCCATTCTTTTATATACACCTAACACCATTGCCTTCAATATTCATAATATAGCAGACAATCAACCGTTACATGTAACTAATCCAAGATTTGCAAATCCTCGACTTTACAAATAAATCCTAACAAAGTAATGGAACTTTTACTCGTGACATCCACTACAAATGTTGATGTAACCTTACCTTTTTATACATACATTGTACCTTGTGCATAAATGTGAACCAATAGTTTTTCTTCTAGACGAATAAGTCCAGATTCGTATATACGTTAATGTATTAAGTCGGTCCAGTCAAAACAATGCGATTTTAGAATAGCTTTTTTATAAATTTTGCAATTTACCAACTGGAGTTGAAACCCTTTAAAGTATATAATTACGATTGAATTGATAAGCACACTTTTCTTGTTTCCACTATTCCAAAAATCCGTGCCCTTGTACGTTCTCAGAGGTACAACATTGATGCATGTATGTGGACTCTATTTTGGTGGGCATTGCTCGTTGTGGTTGTGTTGTGTTGTGGTGTTTCTGATTTCTGTGCTTTGCTGGTTAGGTTGAGTGCTAACTTCCCTGCCTGATTTCCTCGTCCCTTTTTATTATATAAATGAGTAATATGTTCCTCCCTAATACTCTTTTATACCATTGAAATTAGTTTCTATTTTAGACGACAATAACCTGTCTGAGATCTGACAGTAATTCTTTATTTACGATGGTATTTTTCGAGGAAATGATTTGTCTGCTATTTAACGTATCGTTTATTGGTTCTGACTAGATTAACTCCAAATCTGGAACCAGGAACTAGTTGTCTTGGTGAAATTAATGTCTCAGAAAATAACAACTAGAATGTCAGTTATATCTGGAATTTTGTTAGAAATGAATTGGTTGTAGTTATTGTGACAAATCGTATAATATTCTACATTTAAAAAAACCTAGTCTATTTTCTATCATTGTGTTCCATCGTTTATTGTAAATTGTTTATTTCAAGACTTACCTTGTTACTTGCACTTATATATAACGTTAGAATAACAGGCTATTTACAATCACTTGGGAGGCCTGACGGTACTTCCGCTCTTTATTGTACTGAGTATAATATTACTTGATACCGATCTACGGCGAATATTCAGGAACAATGCACACGTCACAATATCATCACGTAAGGATAAATTATATTTTATTTATGATCGTATTAAAATTCTTCACATTGTGAAGTGAACAAAATATGTCTCACCCATCACAACTTTATTCCGAAAATTCATGTAACACAATTCTTTAAAATAGATTGATTAAAGTACTACAAAATTGGGACAGTGGATCGTAAATGCACGAAAGTCATAATTCACAAGACTAATATGCATGTATAATACTGACAATTTGTTTCTCTGCAAGAAGAAATACAGACATAATTTACGAGTCTAGAAGCGTAAATGAATTCAATGGTTCTGTTCTGTTCTGGATAGCAGTTTAGGTGAATTTAACATTGAAACTATTTATAAATGAAAGCGCCGATAGCGCTGAATGAACAGGGTTTGTTCTAGTGGTCAAACAATTGTATTTCCCGTTGCAAAGCCTGTAGCACGCCCGCCACATTTATTTATTATTTTCCATCCCAACATCATGCTTTCGGTCTTAACAGGGACTATCAATACTATTTACAGACAAGCCGAAACTCGCTATGTACAAATGTATGTAAATGATTCTGCAGTCAGTTAATATATCCCCACTATACCAATCATAGTATTTATAAGCTGACCATTCACATGATGTAATCTTTGTTACTCGCTGGATCGTAACCTTGCTTACGTAACATGATTACAATCGTCTGTTTCCTTTGATAATAGTATACTTCACTAATTTAGGTTAAGTAACGCTATCCTGTCATAGACTAGTGCCAATGTTAAATAAACTGACATGATTATGCGAGTTGCTTCCCTTGAATGTAGAAAGTGACACTGCAGTTTAAACAAACCGGCCACCGGAAAAACATTGTTTTTGGTGAAAGCGAACTCAATAAGAATACTTTCTTATAAAAATGAAACCTTTTTAATACTTTATTGTTTGCAATTCTTAAGTTCTCCTATAGAACAATATGTGGCGTTAATAATATTAACTGTACTAGAAATAGAACATTGAACAGTGAACAGGCACAGTGTAGTAATTTTTATAATTATAAGCATAATGTTTTGAATAACCCCAATAAATATGATTAATTCTTATACAGATATAGTTAATTTTGGTTTTATTTTGACTTCCCATCTGCAGGGAAATGTGCAAAGAAACACTATAGCGAAACTATTTCTTCACGAGTATGTATTTTGATAGTCGTTAAGCGGTAAATGACATTCGTTACTATTTATAGCTGAAATTCGATGCCTGAGTTGAAATGCCACTTATAGCTCTGAACTAAGGTTTTGCCACCCTGTTCGAAAAAGTATGTTCAACCGGTTAAATCAGTTGGTAGAGCGTTAGCCATGGGATCGTTGAATGTTTTGAATGTGTTGATAAGAATGACAAATTGTATATAAAAATGTAGCAGTAGCAACTAAGTGGCTAGTGTTGTATAACCGGTATTTTGTGTTATGTTGGATTTTAGGCTTATTTTATGCCCCCCAAGACAGGTTTTTTTTATTGGCATAACAGCTGCACCTTCATTCACAACTGGTATGTGCTTTTCAGGGTAAGCTTTCAAATCTTAAATTTCTGTCTAACACCATATGCATGTCTAGTGCATTTGAATCTATTTTACGTATTTATTCTTGGAATAAGAACCCGACGTTCATATACTAAAGTAGTGACAAATGATACACATTATGTTGTTTCCGCTGACAAACTTATTCCTAGAAATGCAATGAAAAAACGTGAAATTTAATCTACATATCAAATGAATTTCCTGGTATCATATTAATGCTATATATGGTATTTTAGAAATTTCTTCTGAAATATGTAAACTTTGCATATATTTGTTGTTTCAATACTCTGTTACATTATGTGCTATCCTACATTTCAGCTAGCACACACAGTAAACATTAATCAACACTTCGTGGTTAGGATATTGTCATGCCAATATTTAAATACTTTGATTATGTCGTGCTTTTGGAAGTCAATACCCTTGAGATGAAATGAAACATGCACATGCACACAAACACACACATTATTCAGATCAAATACCTTATAGCTATCCTCAGTAATTCTTTAATTTAGCATGGGGACTCACGCGCGAATGTCTAAGGAGACGCAATCTGACGTGTCCGTTTCCTTAACTCTTTTCTGTGAGTTTAAATGAAACGGAGAGTGCACTTCATATATAAAACATTTTGTCAGCTTTATGTGTTCACAAAGTACGACAGATAAAACGGTTGGAAGAAAGTTGTAAGAAAAACGATTTGTTTTAGTTTTTAAATGAAACTTTTTAATTATCGACGAATTTAGGCCACGTAAGAAATTTCATGCGTTACTAGTAAATAATGCATACACGATAAAGAACCGGTTGGGTAGATGACTTGATAATACGATTTATATTTTCATGGTATTAGGAAAACTAATTTGAATCGCAGCAAATTTATGAAACTGCATCCACATCAATGATTAACATCACCAGTTACGATGATATGCAAAATATGCAAATTATGTGTATGGAAACAAAATGTAAATGAAATCGAACAGGAATATTTTTCTCCGTATGAAGCATTCGTTTTAGCAAGATTTCAGATTTGCCAACAACCAAACGAGGAATTTGTGTTTTCCTTGTTTGATGCTATGAAATATTATACCGGATTTGAATACATTTACGTTCACAATAAAAACAACACAAACATTTCAAGGAACAGAACATCTTTCATCCAGCTAATCTGAATGACAAAAAGTCATAGACATATTACCATGCAATTGATGTGTACAACCAATAAATCGTATTGCCAGCTTAGCGTTGGAGTAGCTATTCCATTCACTGTAACATATTCCACAAACAGACCGATCGTGTAAGCAGAGTTCAGTCTTTTAGTTTTGTCTCATCGTATCAGGATTCACTATGTACCTGAAATTAGTCGATTATCGGTATTGATTGTGATTTAATTGATAAAAAGTAATATAAATGTCCCCTTAAAATATTCCTGTTAAAACTGTCCTATTCAGGAAAACTTGTCATTTCTTGGAAGAAAAAGATTCAAAAGCATCACGATACAACATATCGTTGTTACTAATATTCACTAACACGAACGTTAGCAGTCATTGAGGCGACGTGACTTTTGAATAAAACTGCGTAAATAATAGCTCTTGAAATTAATTTACTCTAAACTATTTGAAAACAGGACAAGGGAATTAAGTAGCATCATATGTATTATATTAGAGTATGAAAGTAAATGTAGTGGAAAATTAGGATTCTTATAACTCAGAAATAGTTTTGTTTTATTAACATGGCTAAAGGCACTAAAACCAGGACCAAGTATTAAGTCCGTATTTAGTTTGCCAATTCGCTAGACGAACGAAGTTATAGGCATTAGTTTAGTTGAGAGAATTTAACTGGCATTATGTACCTCTGGTTGATTTATTTCATCAGAAAAAAGATTGATATTTTAAACGTCCACTTACTTTCCAAATATAATTAAGATTAATTCATCTATGCATTAATCTAATTTATTACGGCGGAATTTCACGGGATCTCCGGGTATTATATACACATGGTGCGTTTATCGCTACCCGGCGACGCTATCGTTTCCATGGTAATTCTCGCGAGAATACGATATTCACTGAGCGTGAACTCACATGATTGCCACGTCGGCTCACTTGCTTGTTCGGCAGCAAACGACGAACTTTAAAGAAAATTAATTAAAACTTTGGCTATCTAGCAATACTTTATGATGCCGGGTCGAGGACAAGGTGCAAAGAGAAGGCGCGGTGCAGAAGCAACGGGGCCGAGGACTAGGGCCAGTGCTAAGCGAGCTAGACCGGCGTTGGATGACGGGACGGAGCCAGCGAGAGGTATAAATCATAACGTTATAGATTTTAATGAAATTATTTGTGAGGCTCAGGTTTATGCGGAACAAGACCAGGTTAATGCTAGTTCGAACAGTAGCATCACTAATACTAGTCCCGTGGAGACCCGTATTTTGTCCAACGCCGGTAATGCTCAGCCCCTGCCTCTAGGAAATTTAGATGTAGGGGCGTTGCCATATAACGGTACATGTTTGCCGCCTGTAATGCAACCCAGTGCTAATATGTTCACGTTTAATGAAACACAAAATGTTGAAAACATGCTTTTTGAAGGTCACGAGCTGACACGTGTCGCCCAAGACGATATTACGTTACATGTACCGCCTACTCTAAAACAAAAAATCTGTAAAGGCGAGTACGTCAATCTTTCTTTGCTCATAAAGGGTGCGGTGGAACTGGCCGAGCTATATTCCGGTAGTACGCTCTAATTAAATACCGACGGTACGATTGCCGTCCGGCCCACGGTATGTAAAGATGATATCGGAACTATTGAACGCTGGACAGACGCGTTTATTGTCTATATGTCTATCTATTTGTCCACACACCCCTCAAAGATACATGAAATGTTGCACTATTTTTATGTTATACGAGAATGTGCGTCCCGCCAGGGGGGACAATTTTGGAAAATATACGACCAGCAGTTTCGCCTTCGTCAGGCCACCACACCGTCGTCGTGGTCGGTGATTAATCAAGGCTTGTGGTCTAGGTGTTTGCCTTCAATGCAAGATACATATAGGTATAAACAATTTGGGGTCGAGTCGCGGAAGCATGATCAATCGCAGAACATATGTGTAGCTTTTAATAAAGGCTCATGTAGCTGGCCGAGTTGTAAATATAACCACGCATGTATTAATTGTGGCGGCACGCATAACATAATGAACTGTCACACAGGTACTCAGTCAGGTCCTTCACGTTTCGGGTACCAACAGGGTACTTACGGTCAATCGCAAACATATAATGCGGGTCATAATACCCAACAAGGTTTTACTGGAAATCCCTTTCGAGGCCGCCGCCCATACAGAGGGCGGGGATATAACCAGTACCGTGGTCAACGCGGTTCATATAGTAAATAATAACATACCGTCGCTTATGAATAATCCGACGAAATTAGCTCCTTCACCTATTAATATCCAATCTTTAAACCACTGGTTGTCTGATTACAAATCTCGTGATGCACTAATACTATTAGAAGGTTTTACACACGGCTTTCGTTTAAATTATACTGGTCCACGTGGGACACGCTTTTCAAAGAATTTGGTGTCGGCTAGACAATTCCCCGAGATTGTCCTACAAAAAGTACAAAAAGAAATCGATGCCGGTCGTGCGGCTGGCCCGTTTACCGTTAGTCCGATGAAAAACATTCAAATATCTCCGATCGGCGTGGTACCAAAGAAAACACCCGGGGAGTTTAGGCTGATACATCATCTTTCTTACCCAGAGGGGTCATCGATCAACGATTTCATTGACCCGAAATTATGTTCGGTTAAATACACAGAATTCGACCAAGCAATTCATATCATTCAGGAACTGGGAAAAAATTGTTACTTGTTTAAATCGGATATAAAAAATGCATTCCGTTTGCTACCAATTAACCCACAGGATTTCGAACTATTGGGATTTATGGTGGAGGATAAAATTTTCTTCGATAAGGCTCTTCCATTCGGCTGTAGTATTTCCCCGAGTTTATTTGAAATTTTTTCAACCTTCCTTGAGTTCTGCGTTAAAACCAAAATGAAATCGGGCCACCTAATACATTATCTAGACGATTTCCTAGGGGGCGAAAAAACGTACAAGTCTTGTAAAGAGTTGATGGTGTTATTCAAATCAATTATGGACAACTTGGGCGTTCCGCTAGCGGACGAGAAAACAGCAGGCCCGACTCAAATTATTATTTTCTTAAGTTTAGAGCTAGATTCAATAAAAATGGAGGTTCGGATACCTCTCGATAAAATAACGGAAGTCGTTCAAAAAATCGAGTTCGTTCTGTCGCAAAAGAAGGTTTGTTTGAGGGTCATACAGTCACTTATAGGGTCTTTGAACTTCTGTTGTCGGGCAATTCCTATAGGTAGGCCATTTTGTAGGCGCCTTATAAATGCCACATGCGGCGTAAAACATATGTTTCATTACGTGCGTGTTAATAAGGAAATGAAATCTGATCTCAAAATGTGGATGCGTTTTTTCAGTGGACATAATGGTGTCTCAGGCCCGTATTCACATGTCGTTCCTCCACTCCAACTCGACTTACCCTAACCTAAGGGAGCCTCAAGTGTAGCTGGAGTGACGGTCGAGTTAGTGAAGCTCGAGTGGAGATTTGGTATTCACATACATTTATCGACCTCCACTTTCTCGAGTGGGTGACCGTTATAATACATGGTAGGATAGTAAACTGTGTAAACAATCCATGATAAATTATTGAATAGGTTTTTTTAGTTTCGGTGCAATTTCCTGATATAAACAAAGCCGAATTCTAATGTTGATGACGTTTATGTTATATGAGATGAATACATATTTGAACTCACAAAAATAAGACCTTAGTTTGAATACACAATAATAATAATAAGATTATAAAAAAAGTTGGACCCATTTACATAAAACTTAGATGTTATTACATATAGCGTTAATTAAACGCATACCTACTAAAATGTTGCCAATAATAATAATAAACATCAAATTAAATGTTTTAAATGATACCGTGTCATAATCCAGCATTGTTGTGGAAGCAGGCCCAATAATATCTTATCAATATGAATTCCACAAACCGTTGGGCAGGAAATTTCAGATTAACAATTTAGAAATCATATGACATAAAATCGGTTACTCTTTTTATCAATAGCTCACTCTCCTGTGCCATTTGTTGGGCAACTTACTACAGATACAACGCAGGAAAGCCAGGTCACTTGAACGCCAATACTTCATAGAATGTCATTTTTAAGAGCGACAATGATGTATATAAATAATAAATTAAATACATATCAAGTGTACATCTAGATTATGCATGTACTAATTTATTTAAAGTTGAATGCGAAACATTTTTTACAATTCATTTCGATCATTCTCGACACACAATTTTTAATTATGTTCATCGTCTAAATTGTATCAATGAACAAAAAGAGAAGAGCTCCAAGTTTTTGCCTATTATACTGAACGTCTTGTGAGGGCATATTTCTCATATTGGCATGTTAATGTGCATTAAGAAAGACTGAAAGAGGTGTTCTGTCCGGCAATATGTATGTTTAATCTTCTTGATATGGGATCGAACCCGTATCCCAACACTCGACACGGGCACTCTACAGGCAAAATTCTTGCACATTAGTGATTGCAACGGAAACCACCTACTTGTGTTACAAGTGACCACGTTTTTATTTTAATGAAAATATTTTAGTTATCTTCACGGGATTAAAAGCAATCAAAGGCAATGATTAAATATTCATGTATGCATTTTTGTACTCATGTTCCTTATATTATACAAATGAATACAATACACCATGTTATTTATTAACATCGCACTAAAAGTACTAAATTTAAATTCCACATATTTCAGACATGTTCTGCAACTGAACTTCATATGGTTAAAAAAATATACTTAAGTATCACAAAATATTACAAAATTTATATTACAAATATGTATTTAAGGTTCGTTGGTTTATTTATCTTGAAAATACAATAACTTTATTAGTCAAACATTCGTGTTCTAAATCGGTATTCACATAACCCTACTTGAGTGTAGCTGGAGTCACTGTCAAGTGACCGTTTCGGCCACTCGAGAATTCCCCACTCAGTCGAGTGAACTCCAGCGACACTAACCGTTGTGAATACCAATTTCTAGTTAGGTCGAATGCCCACTCAAGCGCACGGACGAAACGATCATTAAAATCGGATTATCTTAGTGAGTGAGAGTGGAGGGACGGTCGAGTAGAGGATGTGAATATGGCCCTCAGTCTTTCACGACCGTTTTTGGGTGTCTAATGATGACGAGCAATTTCATACAGATAGCGCGGGTGCTATAGGGTTTGGTATTTGGTTTAAGGGGCATTGGTGTAACGCGAAATGGCCGGACGTGTGGCATGAAAATGGCTTTACCAAAGACATTACAGTGCTTGAACAGTTTCCTATTGTCGCGGCAATTTTTATTTGGGGTAATGAGCTACGTAACAAGAAAATTCGTTTCTACTGCGATAATCAGGCAGTAGTCCATATATTAAATACCATGACCTCTAAATCACCCGCAGTCATGATGTTAATGAGGGTATTTACGTTACAATGTTTGCATTATAATTGTTGGGTAAAAGCTTCACACATCAGCGGGGCAAAAAACGAAATAAGTGATTCACTATCCCGTTTTCAGTTCTCACGGTTCAGGAAGCTAGCTCAAGAGGCGGATCTATATCCATCGGTAATACCGAACTTTCTTTGGAACATCTTCGAAGCAGATCTAAATACTTGGCCAGTGCAGGAATAGCGGAAAATACCGCTTCGACCTATTCTACGGCAAGGAACAAGTTTCAGTCATTCAGGGGCTCGTATAACTTACCAAATAACTGGCCACTCCCTTTAAACGAGGTGGTTTTGTTCATTACGTATTGTTTTGAAAAGGCCTTGTCAGCTAGAACAATAACAACATATATTTCTGGTCTGGCTTTCTTTCATAAAATTAATAATTGGCCAGATTTTTCTCAAGCCTTTATTGCCAAAAAGCTATTGGAGGGTTGCCATAGATCACGCCGCACATTCGATACGAGAGCCCCGATCACTATGGATATGTTAAAGGAAGTATGTAAGCTTCTTCCCACGATTTGTCATGATGCTTACGAATATCAGTTATTTAAGGCTATGTTTTGCCTGGCATATTTTGGCCTATTTCGCGTAGGAGAATTAGTCTCTACCAAGGGTCAAGTTAACATGTTACAATCAAGAGACGTAACTCTTGATATACCAAACAAACATGTTTTGTTTTCCATGAGTAGGTTTAAAACAAATCAACGTGGTAATCCGGTGATTTTAAAGTTACCGTGTGAGCGGGATGGAAGCATATGTCCTGTTCATTCGTTACAGAAATATCTTTTTTATAAATCGAGTCAA
This sequence comes from Spisula subtruncata, assembly GCA_963678985.1. Taxonomy (NCBI): domain Eukaryota; kingdom Metazoa; phylum Mollusca; class Bivalvia; order Venerida; family Mactridae; genus Spisula; species Spisula subtruncata. The sequence goes on from OY787660.1 coordinate 63,463,999, forward strand.
ACCGGTCCGCTGTTCATTCATAGTAACGGGGCAGTAGCCACCAGATATCAATTTGCAGCAGTGCTGAAAAAATGTATTGACCGTTCTCAATATAACCACTCAAATGTTAAAACCCATAGTTTTCGCATAGGCAGGGCTACGCAATTAGCTTTAATGGGACTGTCGGAGTCAGCCATTATGAAACTGGGAAGGTGGCACTCCCCCGCCTATAACACATACATACGGGTTTAACCGTACTTTAGGCCAGGTTTGTCTAGCGGGTGATTATATTCATGGTATTATATATATACAATTATCATGCACGGTATAGCTAGTGTCGCTATGGTGATAGGACTATCGTAACTGACAGGCTTTAATAATGTCTTTACAGACGTATGGTTTATCGGGGATTCAATTCCATATTGGGCTGGGGTGCGAGCCGCCGAAAGAGGAATGCCGAATTTGAAGTTGCCGGACAACCTTACCATGGCTTGGTGGTGTAAGCGGGGTATGAGTTTGGACGATTTAATTAGCTCCTTGCAAATTCCCGTCCTGTTTAGGAGTTGTCCTAAAGTTATATTGTTCCATCTAGGTGGCAATGATCTTACAAAACATTCCTTAAAATGTATTTTTAAGATAATAATAGAGGCTGTTACTTATGTTCATCAAGCATTTCCAGAAGTAAAAATAATATGGGTTGACATTCTCCCCAGAGTTACCTGGGGAGAACACGCCTGTAGTTTGAAAGCCATAGAGAAAAAGCGTAAACGGGTGAACCAGATGGGCCGAAAACAATCCAACGGGCATATTACGGTCGACATCGACGTTCTTACACTCGGTTTCTTCCGCGATGACGGTATACACTTGTCCGACGTTGGTTTGGAATTCTATAATGACGCCATTCGCGAAGGCATTTTAAGTTATATATTATAAGAATTTTGGGGAAATAAAAAATAGATAAATAAGAAATAGGGATATCGAAGCTTAATTATATATTTTTCATTTTGTGGCGTAAAATTCTGTAGTGGGGATGCAACCGAGGGCATATCTATTATTTTTATTAAAAATGAATCAATACAAAACATATATTTTGCATTTCCATGGGTTTTCTCTCGGTTTCGACAGCTGTTACCAGTCGAGACTGACGTTCCTGTGGTTACAAAATTCAGTCACTTGACTGTAGTTTTTTATGAGCGTTTAAGACTTGTCCGAGCGTTGACTCAACTAGAAAAATGGCATCTCTTAAAAGGTCTCATCTGTTTAGATAAGTCACATTTGGTTAAAATACATACTTACTGTAGACATGGTTCTTTATATGGTGCCTGGAGCGTACCTGGTTTTATTACGGGGTACCTGGAGCGTACGTCCCGGTATTTATGGGTACTCGGAGTGTACTCGGTATTTTATGAGTACCTGTAGCGTACTCGGTCTCTTTTATGGGTACTCGGAGTGTACTCGGTATTTTATGAGTACCTGTAGCGTACTCGGTCTTTTTTATGGGTACTCGGAGTGTACTCGGTATTTTTATGAGTACCTGTAGCGTACTCGGTCTCTTTTATGGGTACTCGGAGTGTACTCGGTATTTTATGAGTACCTGTAGCGTACTCGGTCTCTTTTATGGGTACTCGGAGTGTACTCGGTATTTTTTTATGAGTACCTGGAGCGTATTCGGTTTCTATGTGTAATCGGAGTGTACTCGGTTTCTTGTTACAGTAAATTAATGTTAAAGTTTGATAATAAATCTTATATGCCCTCGGTTGCTACCTTGCGTAAGGCGTTTTTCACCTCTAACAGCGTTACCTGTTAGAGTACAAGTCAACATGGCCATTCTTCGCCACTTTAATTTAATTCATAATCGCAATAAGGCAAGCCTATATATATTACATGTATTATAAACAATATTCGCTAGTCATTTTGTATATAAAGATAATTATAAAATTAAATTGTTATTACTGCTGCCAGTTGTTGTTTTGAAATTTTATCTTGGAATAATAAAGATTAATTCATCTATGCATTAATCTAATTTATTACGGCGGAATTTCACGGGATCTCCGGGTATTATATACACATGGTGCGTTTATCGCTACCCGGCGACGCTATCGTTTCCATGGTAATTCTCGCGAGAATACGATATTCACTGAGCGTGAACTCACATGATTGCCACGTCGGCTCACTTGCTTGTTCGGCAGCAAACGACGAACTTTAAACCCACCCTACCGCACCCTTCAGGCAATATCAGTCATTATTATTAATTATCAATGTTAATAGTCTAACTATGTTTAATGGCAAATAGCAGTTACTATTATTATGCTGTATGAGTCATTTTTCTGCCGATCCGTTTGTTGTTATTTCAGTTTGATATTGAGAGAGTCAGTAACATTGGCATACGTATGTTGGCCAGAACAGACACATGGTCACGTTGAGGTTGTACTGGAAGTAAACTACACAATATACGACACAAGATGGTTCAATATGGTAACTATGAGGACAGATCCGGCATCAGATAGCATCCAGTCTTCATGGAATTCACGTATAGGAACTCTTCGTGTGCAAGGTGATTCTTACGTATGGGAATAATGCTGATAATGTGTTTTTGTGTTGTGATTACCATGGTTTCAGTGTTAATTATGATAATATTAGTGTTTAATATGATGTTTTAGTGTCGTGAATGTGTATATATTAGATGCTGAAAAGGAAAAGACATGAAGCCTATAATGTGAAGTTCGGAAAGTACATTTGTAGCAAAGGACGTGATAGTAGTCGTTCTACCAGTGACCAGAACTGTGTCTTAACGGTGATTTAATAGCCAATAAACAATTAATAACCATATCTAGATATAGCACTTGACTTACTCATGCATTTATCTAATTATAGTAGATATTTTATCATTTATTACATACATTGTCATGTTGGCGTAAAATTCTGTAGTGGGGATGCAACCGAGGGCATATCTATTATTTTTATTAAAAATGAATCAATACAAAACATATATTTTGCATTTCCATGGGTTTTCTCTCGGTTTCGACAGCTGTTACCAGTCGAGACTGAGGTTCCTGTGGTTACAAAATTCAGTCACTTGACTGTAGTTTTTTATGAGCGTTTAAGACTTGTCCGAGCGTTGACTCAACTAGAAAAATGGCATCTCTTAAAAGGTATCATCTGTTTAGATAAGTCACATTTGGTTAAAATACATACTTACTGTAGACATGGTTCTTTATATGGTGCCTGGAGCGTACCTGGTTTTATTACGGGGTACCTGGAGCGTACGTCCCGGTATTTTATGGGTACTCGGAGTGTACTCGGTATTTTATGAGTACCTGTAGCGTACTCGGTCTCTTTTATGGGTACTCGGAGTGTACTCGGTATTTTATGAGTACCTGTAGCGTACTCGGTCTTTTTTATGGGTACTCGGAGTGTACTCGGTATTTTTATGAGTACCTGTAGCGTACTCGGTCTCTTTTATGGGTACTCGGAGTGTACTCGGTATTTTATGAGTACCTGTAGCGTACTCGGTCTCTTTTATGGGTACTCGGAGTGTACTCGGTATTTTTTTATGAGTACCTGGAGCGTATTCGGTTTCTATGTGTAATCGGAGTGTACTCGGTTTCTTGTTACAGTAAATTAATGTTAAAGTTTGATAATAAATCTTATATGCCCTCGGTTGCTACCTTGCGTAAGGCGTTTTTCACCTCTAACAGCGTTACCTGTTAGAGTACAAGTCAACATGGCCATTCTTCGCCACTTTAATTTAATTCATAATCGCAATAAGGCAAGCCTATATATATTACATGTATTATAAACAATATTCGCTAGTCATTTTGTATATAAAGATAATTATAAAATTAAATTGTTATTACTGCTGCCAGTTGTTGTTTTGAAATTTTATCTTGGAATAATATAGGAGGAACCAAATGAAGTGTTCTAATTCTATTAATCTACTTCAGACTTAATTGACGATATTATATCCGACCGTAAATTTCATCCAAATCTGATCATGTTAATGTCATCACAATAAACATATGATATACTTACTTTTACAAAATGAAGTGATGATAAAATAAAGTTATAGAATGTTATAAAGATCACAAGTATGGAATTTCACTCATAATACTTATGTTACTATATATAGTAACAAAAATGCCTTTGAAAAAAAGTTTTATCAGCCTTTCAAAAGTTTAATCAGCTTTTTTAGGCCCTACTCGCGCCTGCACAGCAATTATCATTTTTTTATATTTGCCCTTGATCTCTGTTGACTTGGTAATGCGTCTTCTGTTTAGCCATAAAAATACACACCTGATTCTTGAACCAAGGGGGTCTATTCGGAACAAACTATGGCACCCCATCCTAATTGTTTACATGACACAAACTTTCTGACTATGTAATCGACAAAGGAGGTCCTTGGAATAAAACCAAATGACCACACACTACGAAACAAACTGCCAAACGTGTCTCAAAGAATAACCACATAAATATTAAATAATTCCAGCTTCCATAATTACTGTTACTATGGACAACCAGACTGAAATAGGACAATACTGTAAATGTCAACAAAATTTTTAAAACAGGAATAAGAGAACTCCAGTAGGAAATCAGTGTATATAAATGATAAATAACGGAACAGTGTTAACTGTAATATGTCTGTCATAGATATCAGCTGAACACGCTATGTCAATCATGTTATCAAAACATTTATTCCCTTATCAGACTAATGATCTGTTGTTGGTTATAAGAATGGTTTGTCTATCAAACAAGACAAGGAAAAGCTAACAAACTCACATCCATTATCATACCTCCCAGAATGTATGGTATCAATCTTCTATATCCATACAAGGCAAATTAAATCCGGGACAGATTGTTTATGTGCGTGATAGTTGATGATTGGATCATCCAATGTCGTCGTAATTTGCAGACTTTATGACAGCACTCTAGTGTTATGTTGTCAGACTGTAAATCAAAGTGAACATATTGTAGGATATATTTCCTATATGAAAACACTACTAATGTGGATGACAGTGTGTAAGAACTCCCGAGACAGTATATCACATGTAATGACAACATTCAGAGTTTCCTGTAGAATGAAAATTGATAATGGTTCAGGAACAACACATTCGAAGGACATTCTTCTAGAATGTAAGCCACATTATCCTTTTATGGTTTGAAACTAAAGACTAAATTATGTATAAATTTTGTATAAGTTATGTTCCTTACGACTAGCTGCTTGTTTTGAATAGTTCATTGACGTAGTATATAGTGTAACAGCTGAAGTGACAAACACTATGTTTTGGATTTATTTCCAGATTGGAAATATTATGTTCTCCTTGCATTGACTACTGCAGAATCCTCTACATTTAAACATGTCGTCAGTTTCTTCGGGAAAATTGCTGGTTGATAATAAATTCCACAAACTTTATTAGTAACAACGGGAACACGTTTTTCGCATATTAAAATCGAGAAAAGCTGTCGCTATGTCATTATCATGAGCTTGGTAGTAGACATATCCATCTTTCTGCAAATCAAAACATATGTCCTACCAAACACTTCGTTTTTCTATTTCGAAGACTAGACTGGTGAATTATACACAACTTGCAAACAATAAAGATAATGCATACCTTATATATTGTGTAACGTCGATTACTTTATATGCTTCATATTTGAGTATACCAGTGTCAACTTAATATCAGGACATTTGTGTCTATTTAAGGTTAATAGTACACCAACAGACAGAAACATTGCAAACACAGTTTCCGGAAGTAATCTGAAAGTGAATGTGTTTCGGGGTTTCATACAATGAAGAAGTTAATAGAAACTAGGCTTTCGTCCCTGGATTTGAAGTTAACACTATGTTCTCAGTCAATAAGTAATTTCATTTCTGATATTGAAATGTTTTATTTGGGAATTGATAATGTAACCGTGTTTAACTCAAATACTCCCTCGAGTTATGGTTCATGTTCAAGCAGACATGGTCTCACAGATTTTTTCCAACAATGTTGGCCGAACTTGTCATTACATGGTTAGGTTTATTTGCTGATAATTGTTTCATGATTGCTCGGTGAAGTTGTGTTATGGTGTTTCTGATTTCTGTGCTCGGCTGGTAAGGGGGAGTGCTACCTTCCCTGTCTGATTTCTCCATATTTTTTATTACCAGCTATGGTATCTCCCATTACCCTAAAACAATGTTGCTAAACGCTCCATAACATTGTGCTGTTTCATTGCAGATATTGGTTTAGTTAATTGTTGAAATAATACTTTGATTTAACTGTGTGTATTTTGTATCATAACAGCTTAGATTATGGTACGCATCGATATGGGTTTTGGGTTTTGATTCTTTGTAAATTATTACTACATGTATACTCGAGGTTTCTAAATGTCCCATTGCATCAAATGTCAGAAATCGAACTTGTAATTTAATTTACAACAAAATATGAGCACTAGTCTAATGGACTAAACTTAATATCTGTTGTTTTTTCCCGATAGTTCTACATTTCATTCAGTAAAGCATCACTATAATAGTTTGTAGTCGATACAATAGCTAATAGCTTGAATATTGTTTTATCGACTAAGATATGAGCAATCAAAACGTCATTTGGAATTTCAGGCGTATTCAAACGTTGCAAAATAAGTTCAAATGTGTGTGTCTAAAATTGTTTTCGAGCTGAACGTCTTTGCGTCTGCTCTAGAAGCGTCATATGAGAGCATTATATAATTCGCTCAGACTAATTCGTAGAAATGCAATGAGGGATTTGAAATGTTGCTAGTACATGTACAGATAATTTGAATTTCCTTGATTGGTGTGAATGATAAAATGTATTTTTCGAGACTTCATCTAGTTATTGTTTCAATATTCTGCTATCAGACAAAGTAAATTGATATTTTGTGTTTCGCTGGTGTCATACTGTATATTGACGTTTTCACACATATTATACACTAATCAATATTCTTATCGAAATAATTTGATTATGTCGTTCTTTTAGAAAGCAATACCTTCGAGCCAAAGCTATACACACACACTTACTCAATACTTCAAATGAATTTTTCTTTCGAAACTCGTATGTTATTTGTACGGGAAGATCAAACGAAAGAAAACGTTTACATTTGGAATTATTTTAAAACATTTTCAGGACAATTTTACGCAACACAAATGAATAAACAAATATAACAAGAGCATGTACTTTTTGAAACATACTACGTTAGAAAAAATGCTGTATATGACATGATAAATTATGCTCAGAATGTTATGTACATGGCATCCAACAATAGAACATGTTTAACTACATTTAAATTCGTATGTACCATGATACGTATATTCAGAGAATGTTATGTTACTAAATATCGCATGTGACGTCAAAGTGATCATATGACATAGAATGAAATGTACGTGAAGACATAGATGAATAAATACAACCTTTAAAATACATTGAATCATGAGCTAGGAACGAACTTACGTCAAATGCATGAACTCATCTTTAATTGAGTATTTGAATAAAGTTGAATCATAATTCAGTTCTCGACAATTTCTAACATTGGTTTATCGTTTTAACCTAAAATTAAATACGTACAACCAAGTATCCACCCTTTTCAATAAATCACGAAAATAAATAATTTTGAAGCATGTCTAGTATTCATGTTATTGTTGATACATTTTCTAAATCGATACACACCTGATTTCAATGTTTGGACATTGGAGATTTGTATATAATTATCTGTATTACATTGTATGATTTATAATAAGGTCAAAACGAAATAGAGCACAACCGTATTTCATTGCCTTGCATTATGGGAGTATTTTCTATGCGACTGTTGGCAAGGTAAAGTAAACATCACTTCAATATGACCTCAATGGTTATTAAGTAAACCGACAATTCAGTTGTCACCTGCTTAAGCAAAGCGCTACCGAGCTCCTTCATTCAGTTACCTCCTGTTCAATTAAATATAAAAGGCATGTATTACATCCCGTTGAAAATCGCTACGTAGCCCTTTGCTTAGGCAACGAACACTTGATGATTCCGTCGATTTTTTACATGTTTTGCAGTTCATTCAACCTTGATTTTAACAGTCATTATTCCATAGATCCCTCACTCTGATAGATTTTGTACACTTTTCAATAAAGGGGAATCCGAAGTTTAGATCCGGGTAATGAGATACAACTCAAAGAATGTTTTAACTAATTATCTTATTATTGCTGGTTATGGTAAGGTTTCCCTGCATTAGTATATATGTATTATCACTCGTGATCTTGCACACATAGTACACGCTACGTCATTTGTTTGGCTAGTGAATGTCCGTACTTGTCCATACACAATGTCTTGCCGATATCCAAGTTATACTGACATGAAGTATATCCCAGGTTGTAATTCATGCTGCACGTAAAGGCAAAGCCACATCGAGTTTTCTTGTTACATGGTTTTGGTGGCATACATATACCTTTCTCACAAGTACCATCTGGGCAACCATACGTACATACAATCTTGGGGTAACATATCAAATGGTAAGCACAATACTCCTCGGGACAACATCCTTCTGAGCAGTAACGATACTGAAACACATAAGTATGAAACATCTAACATGATGTAATATATACGATAAGAACAACTCGCATACAAAATATATAAGCATGCATGTTTGCAATAAGAACAATACCCCTGTCTCATTGTTCTACGTATTGTAGGTAATTTCTAACCCCGGCATCCATATAATTAAGTTATTCACTGATATGGTTGAAATGCTTTAATAACTTATGGTCCATTCAATGTGTACACTGTCTCTTTCGTGCTCTGCATTTTCTATTGAGCGAGGTTTTTCCCGTCAGATTTTGTATTACCTGTTCGTATAACTTGCGTTTAGGCACAAATACATTTTACATATAGTTGCTAAAGGCCATTTTCCCATTGGCAGTGTTCAATTATCGACACCTTTAAATCACGTGAGAACATGCTGATTACATACTAGTAATTAATTAGACACTGCATATAAGCCAGAGAACCAATTAGATGTAAAAACAAGACAAGACAATTTGTAATGCAGAAAACCAATTTGATAAATAATAATTGGAGTAAGCAATTACGATGATGAGCAAAATCTGCTTGTAAGAAGACAAAGTGTAATCTGTTGACGTTACGAACAATGCAATTATTTATTTATTACACATGTGTGGTTTTGGAATCCAAGTAATACGGTTTCATTTTTATAAAATGGAGCATGGGGTATCTAAACTAATTTACTTACGCTTCTATAAAACCTGTTCGCGATCATTTATGCAACAATTTATGAACTGAAAATTGCGTAGTTCAAATGAGTGATTAATAATTGTTATAATCAATCTGATCACTTCGACTCGTTGAATAGCAATATATCCCTGGCATAACTGTAGGAGCCATATTAAATTATTTTCAGTCACATGATTTCTAAATTGTACCCCTGTCACCAGTGCCACTACGCTAATATGAAATCATTTTGCCAAAACTTTATTGAGAGACACGTGAATGCTTAAAACTAGGCTACCTTCCCTGTCTGATTTCAAAATATCTTTTTTGAAACAATGTTATTAAATCAACGGTCAAATGCTCTCAGTTGAATGCTAGATGTGTGTTAAATATAAATGACTCGTGGAACCATTAGTTCACTATACAAAAACACAAAACATTTTATGGAGGAAAACAAAATTGCAAACTAAGAAAGCAGAACCACTATGGGATTTTAAAACAGCATGCTATGATGCAAGTAATGTGTTCAAACAAAAAACATCATGCCAGCGAATTGTTGGATTTTTTCCATTCGCGTGAACACAATTATTATAACAGCTTCTCAAAACGTAAGAGACCACGTGAGTTTAAACAGGGTTCATAGACATCCTAAATGACATAGCATAATGTCTCATTATTTCACAGAGACTCTTTGAAGATCGACATTGATTGTATTTAAAATTATTAAATAAAAATAACAAACCATTAGTAATAATCACACGTAATACCACGGAAAATAAATAAAACACAACAGTAGGAAATAACACTAAAAGGAAATATCATAACTACTTTATTCAGAGACAAGAAATGTGACAGACGCTCCCTGGACATTTAACAACATTAAAAGAACACACTTTTATACGTGATTAGCTATTCATTTAATAGAACGGTTTGTTGCTGCCAACTCTAGAAAATGTTACAACGGTTATATTTACAAGCAAATGTTTGTGTTTGAGGATTATTTTAATATTTTTCTCCATTGACTTTGCTATTTGACTGTGCAAATTCTGCACGTAGTATCAGAAACCAAGTTATTTGTAAGCCATACATGTGAGTGTAATCTTTTGAGCGGTGAATATTTCACTTTATTTTTCGGAAATTTATCTAGAACCAACATTATTTTCACTTTTCACGATTTATTACAAGAAATAAGAGAAAACAAATTTCGATTATTTTTTTCTGTTCGAAAAAGTGTTGTTTTAATAAACTTCTCTCATCCCCCTAGAATGATACTGCCAGTTTGTCGTTAGAAATGATTGTCTTGTTTTAAGTATCCTTACATACACGTGTACACATTTTGTATGTTACAGAATGTTTTTTTTACATATTTTGTCAAACATTATAATTATGTTGTAAGACTTCGGTATTTTAATGGACATTAGTTATAAATAAAACTCCTAACACAGGTGCAACCTTACATTTAAATTTACAAAAAGCCGACCCATATCTAAATGGCATGCTCATGTTACAGTATTTTATTTAACATCTATTTGTTGAATGCATGTGTGTAATTTATTTCAACCCTTGGCAACTGCGGCTATGCTAAATTTAAATACAGAAGACCGATCCCTGTGATTTGTTTGTTAGATTAAATGAACATTTGTATGGTGTTTGTTTTAGTTTTAATTTATGATTGAATACATCTTAATCGTCACTAGTAAAATCTCACGGGAGGTAAGCCTTTCTTATCATTTCTTAATTTCAATACAGCAGTAAACAATTAAAATGAATTAACTTACTCTTTTACATTTTCCAATATGAATCTGTTCGGCAATAACAAAAACTAGAATCCATAAAATCTCCGCTCTTTTATATACACCTAACATCATTGCCTTCAAGATTCATTACATCACAGGCAATCCACCATTCACTAATCCAAGGTTTGTATTATTTCCAACTATACAAATAAATCCCAACAAAGTAATGGAACTTGTACACGTGACATCCACTACAAATGTTGATGTAACCAATGAAATCAGAATCTCTCCGTATTTGTTCATTTAATTGTTCTACGTCCGATGTTGTCAATAGAGAGAAATTGGAAATGTTTGCAGTGAATGGTTTGTTTATCGATGTCAACATTATATAGCTTTCATACTCCTGTCTTCTCTGTCACCGTTAGGCAGCTTTCATACTCCTGTCTTCTCTGTCACCGTTAGACAGCTTTCATACTCGTGTCTTCTCTGTCACCGTTAGGCAGCTTTCATACTCCTGTCTTCTCTGTCACCGTTAGACAGCTTTCATACTCGTGTCTTCTCTGTCACCGTTAGGCAGCTTTCATACTCCTGTCTTCTCTGTCACCGTTAGGCAGCTTTCATACTCCTGTCTTCTCTGTCACCGTTAGGCAGCTTTCATACTCGTGTCTTCTCTGTCACCGTTAGGCAGCTTTCATACTCCTGTCTTCTCTGTCACCGTTAGGCAGCTTTCATACTCGTGTCTTCTCTGTCACCGTTAGGCAGCTTTCATACTCCTGTCTTCTCTGTCACCGTTAGGCAGCTTTCATACTCCTGCCTTCTCTTATAGATATTGGTTCTCTCGGCAACTTCGCACAGGACATTCTCGCGGCTTTGTAATAGATTCGTTCAAGAAATTGATACAACAAATAGATAAAGATATACACAAATAAAAAATGGCATAAAACTTAAGCTTGGTTTCAATAATGTTGTGATACAAGTCACGTTCATATTATCACACCTATATCGGTATTTATAATTAATATGACACCCGTCAATATAAAAGAGTAAATGTTATTTCGAACAACCCAGTCTTAACTATGAGTTCCCTTTTGTCCTTCTACGATTTGAGATTAGTGTTTGAATTGCCTGTCTATTAATATTATACTGTAACACAAAGTCAATTTAAACCATACTGAATCAGTGGCAATCCTAGTCATCATTGCCATCAGTATCAGCCCAACCACCAAGCCGATACACTGAACCCTAGATTAATGGCTTTTGGAATGAGTATTCATTTTCAGATAACCCAAATGGAGATTAGTCTTCGCTGGTGCGTTGAGTATTTTATAAACAAAGTGACTATTTTATTTGCGCCCCTTTCTATCCGAGGCTTCTTGCTTAGTTTTCCCTGTGTATAAATGTATACACATGTATACGAGTTGTGCCATGAAGTATGTGATTGAATTGATGAACACACTTTCCTTGTTAGTTCTTACACCATGCCCTTGTACCGTTTAAGAGGAACAAAACTAATACCTGCGTATGGTCCGTACTTGCAATCGTAACATTCCCTATTCAAGAGCGTTATGTTCCTCCTTTTAAATACTCTTTAATACTATGTAAACTAGTTTCTATTTAACACGACATTACCCTGTCTGAAACCTGCGCCCTTGTACCTCATCAGACGTACAGATCTGATGTCTCTTTGTGATATGTATGTTGAGTCGGAACATTCTCTAGTAATACCTTTTAATATGCAATTGGAATTAGTTTCTATTTTAGACGACAATATCCTGTCTGAGATCTGGCAGTAATTCTATTTTACGATTGTATTTATCGAGTAAATGACCTGTCTGCTATTAAACGTATCGTTTATTGGTGCTGACTAGATTAACTACAAATCTGGAACCAGGAACATGTTGTCTAGGTGAAATTAATGTCTCAGAAATCTAGAAAATAACAACTGGAAAGTCATTTATATGTGGAATTTCGTCCGATATTTATTGGTTGTCATTAAAGTGACAAATCGAATAATCTTCAAGAGTTAATAGAACAATGACATTTCTGCCACTCTCCCCTTTCGTCGTTATTTTATTTCAATCCTTGCGCACATTACGTGTATATTTTAAACATGAAAGTCCAACATAAGGTTCTCTTATTATACAATGCTATGTACACTAATTCAAATTGATGCAGTTTTAATGACTGACTCTTTTGTTGTCCTGATAGTTCTTTGTTGTCTGCTGGTTGACTTTTGTGCCGGTTGTATTAATGTATTTAAGGTGAAAGGTCGTAGAAACAGTTTTCGAGATTGTGTAACAGATCAGTTTAATCTTTTTCTTGTTCTTTTTTATGTTTGTCTTGGTGACTTCTCGTACTTGAAGTATGTGGCTAAATGTAAGTCTAATATGTTCTGTTTGTGACTTTTCGTACCTGAAGTATGTGGCTAAATGTAAGTCTAATATGTTCTGTTTGTGACTTTTCGTACCTGAAGTATGTGGCTAAATGTAAGTCTAATATGTTCTGTTTGTGACTTTTCGTACCTGAAGTATGTGACTTAATGTAAGTCTAATATGTTCTGTTTGTGACTTTTCGTACCTGAAGTATGTGACTTAATGTAAGTCTAATATGTTCCGTTTGTGACTTTTCGTACCTGAAGTATGTGACTTAATGTAAGTCTAATATGTTCCGTTTGTGACTTTTCGTACCTGAAGTATGTGGCTAAATGTAAGTCTAATATGTTCTGTTTGTGACTTTTCGTACCTGAAGTATGTGGCTAAATGTAAGTCTAATATGTTCCGTTTGTGACTTTTCGTACCTGAAGTATGTGACTTAATGTTAGTCTAATATGTTCCGTTTGTGACTTTTCGTACCTGAAGTATGTGGCTAAATGTAAGTCTAATATGTTCTGTTTGTGACTTTTCGTACCTGAAGTATGTGACTTAATGTAAGTCTAATATGTTCCGTTTGTGACTTTTCGTACCTGAAGTATGTGGCTAAATGTAAGTCTAATATGTTCTGTTTGTGACTTTTCGTACCTGAAGTATGTGGCTAAATGTAAGTCTAATATGTTCCGTTTGTGACTTTTCGTACCTGAAGTATGTGACTTAATGTAAGTCTAATATGTTCCGTTTGTGACTTTTCGTACCTGAAGTATGTGGCTAAATGTAAGTCTAATATGTTCTGTTTGTGACTTTTCGTACCTGAAGTATGTGGCTAAATGTAAGTCTAATATGTTCTGTTTGTGACTTTTCGTACCTGAAGTATGTGGCTAAATGTAAGTCTAATATGTTCTGTTTGTGACTTTTCGTACCTGAAGTATGTGGCTAAATGTAAGTCTAATATGTTCTGTTTGTGACTTTTCGTACCTGAAGTATGTGGCTAAATGTAAGTCTAATATGTTCCGTTTGTGACTTTTCGTACCTGAAGTATGTGGCTAAATGTAAGTCTAATATGTTCTGTTTGTGACTTTTCGTACCTGAAGTATGTGGCTAAATGTAAGTCTAATATGTTCTGTTTGTGACTTTTCGTACCTGAAGTATGTGGCTAAATGTAAGTCTAATATGTTCAGTTAGTGACTTTTCGTATCTGAAGTATGTGGCTAAATGTAAGTCTAATATGTTCTGTTTGTGACTTTTCGTATCTGAAGTATGTGGCTAAATGTAAGTCTAATATGTTCAGTTTGTGACTTTTTGTAATTGGTTGTTTATGTTGACATATGACTCCCTTAATACATCTGTTATTCTATTTCTTTAATGATCAGCCCAATGCTGCATTGCACTCTCCAACTGCTGACACCTATTAAAGAAATAATATATATAGAAGAATATCGTCTGGTAACATAAATACCTTCTAAGTGACTCGTGAAGATAACAATAACTCGACTAACAAAGATGTGTCAGCCAGGTTTGTCACTTAACTGCAGCATATTTCAAATAACTTCACTTCACCTGATTATTTAATTTATCCTACCACTAGGCTTTTATCCTGCCAAAATCACCCCGTCGTGTAAAGTATTGATTTTTTTGGGTTTGTCAGCTTTACATGCAATCGGCGCTTTTCGAACAACCCTGGAATTCCTTATCTAGTCTTCAGATTTATCTAGATTTATATTTTTCTGGACTTAATGGCATATAAGTTTTATGCATAGTTCTGATCGTACTAAATTGAATTGATTTAGTACACTTCAAATGCAATAGTTTTATAACTGCTTAACTAACTCCCTCACAATACAGTATAATATATAATTATTATTGATGAAAATCGCCTATGAAGAAGATAAGCTAAATACGATTGTTTCGATATAATTGTTTTGCGAAGAAAGACTATCGGCTGTAAGTTGTTCATCAATATGTGTATATGTGTGCTTGATGACATGTGATCCTTCTATCGCCGTAGAACATGTAACAACTTTGTTCAATTGTTCGTCTTCACTGGTGTTATACACACCCGTAATGTGATATACTTATACCTCCATATGTCAATATGTCTGTAATGTGACGGATAATTCTTGATTGCCTGCTAATCGGAACATCTCGTATAACTCTATTATATCACATATGTATTTTTAGGGAAACGACAGTACAGATGGCAACCGTATCACAAACACAGAGGTGAATAATATGGAAATGTTGGTTAACGTATGAATGAGTCTAATACTGTCTGGATCTATATAGGAACGTCACCACCAGATAGTTTTGTTTATATTTATGACATAAAAGTTCCAGGAGAAGACTATAAGCATAAATAAAAACATTGAAAGAAGTACATTTTTATAACTTTCTAGATATTTAACAGTAAGTCCAACCACTTTCAAGATTCATACATATTTAGAATAAGCATCACAAGCCGCTTCTTACGAGCCCATTTTCAGACAGTTTTCTCTTCTTTTCTCAATATATCGATTTGATAGTTACGACCTTCTAATTCTAAGCCATCGATATGACAATAATATCTAGGAGGACCATATGATGCTTATTTTAGTCTATTTTGTGCTGAAACCAGTGTAGTTTACTCATTTCTTGATACGCATACGAGAGCAAATTATAAATATCAAATTAAAACATATCTTGAAAGTATGGTTGGATATTACGCCAATAACTCAAAAGATATTATAAAAGAATGTTGGACTTGGATGACATATAAAAAAAAAGTTAAGTTACCAATTTTCTAGGGCTCTTTTCAGCTGTTAGGCCGCTCAAGCACCCTTTGACATTTTAACTCCCCTGGTCATTGGGCTACATATGGAAACCTACACTCGTGTCTCCCTAGGGAGACTATTTCTCTCCTGTGGTGTGGCAGCCAACATCGATCTGCGGCGCCCAGGAATAGACACTGCCCTCACAGGTAATATTTTACACCATGGTGGAGTGGAGCTGTGGGTCTTATAAAAAATATCACACGTGTTCGCTTCAATAAAATGTTAGATAAAATATCGTATAATTGTAACACCCAGATGGGAAGATAACACGGTAACAAATTGGTAAGAATAAGTACATCAATATATCAAAATAGGATATATAACATGTCACTATCTGCATTAGCACATGAGTGTTTGTAGACATTATCCATCATTAAACCATTAATCGACACAAACATATGCCCTGTCTGATATTATAGTAGGCCATTCCAAGAACGTCGGATACTAGACTGACGAATTATACACATGATCAACTAGCAAACTATGAAAGGGGATTTAGTATTTAGCATAGTATGCACACATCACAATGTTCACAAATATACGAGGGGTGTTCCAGAAATAATAGGACTTTTCACATAACGTTTTACTCCACGCTTACATTTTAATGAAATTTGTCTCTAATGCTTAGCGATGTATGCTCTATATACTGGTAGCAACAGAAATTCATTGTTGCTGATAATGCTCAAACAAAGCGCTGTCATAGAAACCATGTAACGCAAAGGCGGGTCACACTATTATATGTCATTACCATCTTTACTAAAATTGAGAATATCTCGATAACCACTTGATAAATATTAACGCCTAATTGTATGTCATTACGTGGATGACTTTGATATGCGCATGCAAACTTTCGAAGAAATTGACCTGTGTTTGTAACCATCAGTCAGTAATCATGGCTATGTATCTAAGCGCATCATGTATGAAAATGACGTCAATGTCAATAAACAGAAACTGTACCTTTGTCAAATAATGGTGTACATTTGGAAAACCAACTGTGCTAACCAATGAAATAATGAAATGCATGCAATGTTGTGGCATTAAGCAGCCACTTGTGTTCTGTTGGCTCAAATTGTTTACAGATCGCAGATTAATAAACTTACAAATAAGCACAGGTGGGGTCATTGAAAATTAAGTTGACATTAATAGCACTGTTGGTACCCTGATGGACGCTCCAAGGTTTGAGTCATTTCTAACACCATTGCAAGAAATTTTTGTGAACAGGGGTATGGAAACACATTTAAACAATCCGAAAAGTGGTATTAGATTAGTTTAGAAAGTCAGGATGAGTATAAATAAAATTATTAAATGTTTCTTTATGTTACAATACTGTGCTTGAAATGCGACGTCATAATAACGTCACAGTGCGACCCGCCTCCTTGATACACAGCATATTTAATGTTTAAAATATTTCTTATTTTTCATTCAATTCCTTTGATGTTTCGCATGTTTGTCAGTGAAAGATCAAAATTTAATTATATAAAATTAGTTTTCTTAATTTCTGATTTGCCTTGCTGCTATGAAAAAAGTCCTATTAATTGTGGAACAGCCCACGTATATATTACTTATTAAGCTTCATGAATAAATATACGTTGGGGTGAATCTTTATATTTCTTGTCTATTCAAAGTAAAAATCCACACAAGCATGTATGGTAAAATGCCGTATATAGTTTGGTCAGGGTGAGAAAAATAAGCATTGCGTTAGTCAGTATGATACAAGATAATACTCATCAACGAGTACGAATAATGTATATACGTGAAAAGAGCTATATCTTACGGTCATTAAATGTCAACATGATTACTGTCATCGTTTATAGTATGATACTAGACTACCTAAATTGCAAATTAAAACTTTTGATTGGTTCCGTGTACTTTGATTCAATGGTCGAAAAAAGACAATTCTTATGATTTTATAGGATGTTCTAGACAATTCGCATGGCCAATAAATCACAGAGAGAGTTTCTGTTAAAACTGAAGCGAAAAAACTCTAATGGATATGAATGCATAATTATTTTGCAGTTTTTGATATTATTAAAAAAATATCGCCACATATAGCTCTAAACCGTCACCTGAAAATTCAAATGTATGAACACAAATTCACTTTAAGTATTGGTCTTAAAAATGGAACTGTTTATTTCATACGCATGCAACGCAAACGAAAATAGAATACATGATTTCATCAAGAAATATTCGGTTGGCCTACAGCCACACGAATGCTTCCATTACTGATATTGAATGCTTTTACATTTTGGTTCTTCATATTATATTACTTGATTAAACAAGATATCTGTCTAACAATGAGTATTTTAGATTTTCGCATTGATTAAATGTAATTGCAGTAAAGGTGGTTATAGTTTAATTCAAATTTTCCCTAGTGGTATAGTTCCTTCACAAGCAGCCATTGTTTCATCCATTATCTTACAACAAAGTTGCCGAACGCTCCATTGTGTTGTTTTGTTTAATTGCTGATGTGTGTTTCATCGGAGTTATGTTGTGATATAAATATCTCTATTATCACAATTGATATAATGATACATCGATATGGTGTTTCTGTCCGGAGCCCTCGATACTTTATTATGGTATTTATGACCGTGTTCGCTGCATTCTCTCCGACAGACATACATACTATACTCGATGTATTCAAAAGCACCTTGTTGCAATGAAAGTCAAACATAGACTTTGCTTTTTTATATGTCCGGTAACGGTGCTTACAGTTAATTCATGCATACAAGTAGTTAATTTGCACGGACTTATTGACTCACTTATCCTCTTAAAGCAATGTTTCCAATCGCTCTCCTTAAAGTTGTTTTATTTAATTGCTGACATTTGTTTAATTAATTGATTGTTGGAACATAGACAAACATAATCTTACTGTGATTTAACATTTTACATTATAACAATGTACGGGACAAATAGATATTGAGTTCCGCTTTCGTTATACACGGTGCACAATCACGTGGTTTGTGACGTCACATTTTGGTATCGCGAACAGCAATTTTGGTAAATAAACGCTCGACTCAACCAAGAAAAATCGTCGTAAGTATCTATTTACGCATATTTGGAAATTATCATGTGTATGTTGCAAGTCCTTATATCAATACATACCGCCGACAACCACGAATATGTCCCTGTCTGGTCTAGTTTGAACGGAGTTACGGCCAAACTGATCCAAAATCTCAAAATTGGTGTTGGTATTGCTGACAGCAGATTCAAGAACATCATAAAACCCGGTTTTCCTTGCTGGAGTATTCGAAAAGCATCATCTGTTGGTACTTTATGTCTCCAAACAGCTAGTGATATATTGTTTTGTACATTAAAGCAGATATTTCCAACGTAAAATGGGAATTAAAATAATGCTATTGCGGCACGTTATAAAAGTTAAATGCTATTGCAACCAGCGGAAAAGTATGCTCCAATATATTAAGTCAGTTCCTTTATCATCAGTTTTCATAAGAAAAAGTTAATTGCTGTCTTACATGGAAACAATATTCTAGACTCAAACTCAGACATAGTCTTTAAATTGACGACATTTATAACAACTGTCATTTCGTTGCAATTTGATTCAATCATGTGTAATGTAATCTGAATCACAGAACATGTATACTCAATTACATTAAAATCGGTACATTGATAACGACATGAGAGCGTAAAACAGTTGACAATGTAAAGTCCAAGTCTGCGTTTTAGACTTATAATGTTTTTGAATAAGGCCCCTGTTTTGTCGAAACATTTCAAATGGTCGACGAAAAGTGTTAATTCGTCATCAAGTCTTTCTGAACCAAGTCCTATTATAGCCAAATAGGCATCCGTAATGTGGTCATTTCCATAAAAACAAATTAACGATGCCTTTACTATCAGTACATTATACTTAAACTTGAATTTCGATTCTTACAGGACCACGAATTCGATCTCCATGAGCAAACCCAGTTGCATGCAGGAAGAAGGTCGCTACCATAACCATTGACAGGAATGCGATAACAAGGGTTCCGGGTTCCCTTGGTGTTCGATAGGACAACAGTGCCCGGCGAAATGAAAGCAAAATCCTCCCGACGCTGAGAATGGGACTTTGGCGACTGATGGCGCTACGATTAATACACAACACATGTGCGTCTACATGAACACTATAACATTACAGTTTCTCAATACAGCCAATTTAAAATTGCCTGCGGAGCGACTATGAAACGCCCATGTTGGGTATTTCTTGTGTTAGCAACGGGCCTATCAATACCGACGTGGGATTTAAGAATTACTTAGTCTCTGTGACAGGCAAAATATGAATAATGATTAAAGTTACAAAAACTGATTATATTGTATTTTGTCCACCGCTCATTTATCTAGTTATATCATAAGCATGTAAGCCTAAATAACAGTGCTCTTAATTATGGTGCATATCGTGTGACTTATTTTGGTATTGCGTCAACCACAGCTTTAGCAAGTGCTTTAATAACCCCAGACATTTCATAGTTCGTTAACTAATACCTAGCTGATTTTAAGATGGTACAATCGGAGTTGTAAAGATTTGTTCTACTTAACGACCTTTATCTTTAAATGTACAATTCCCCTAAAAGCTCGTTTATTTTCTGACCGACATTTTACAAAAGACTTATACCTCAAATAAACACCCAACTCGAAATTTAAAAGTACCAAAATATATTTCAATTCCTTTTAAAAATACAAATGTGTACAGTCCAGTAAGGATGAAAAATCAGTGACGCAGTGGAACAATCCACTAGTACGGTGTAAAAAACAAGTATAAAGGATTATACTAACAGTTCAATACAAAACTTAACTCTACCTATTTCATCAATGATTTTAATCTTTTGGGTACACGTAAATGATGACGTCACTGTCACCATATCCTAACTGGACTGTATATATAAACAATATCTTTAGTAGAATGAAAGTATGTGTAAACAACTATTTTCAATCAAGCCTGTGCCGTTGACTAATGTGCCTATTAAGTGTAGATATGTGCTTGCACTTGGCACAAAAGTCGACAGGTCATACTGCGATCTTCTTCATGACTATGAATATGTTCATTCAGTTCAAGACGTGTAAGTGCGTGGTGGTTACAAATACAACAACATAATGTCCGCTGACTGTTCTCTCTTATCTCATGGGCCTTTAAGTCGGAGTCAATGGAAACGTCTTACCACAGGTCGGACAGACGTGCATTTGTGTTGCAGCATGTTCATTGCACCTGAAAGATAAAGGAATTAATGCAGATGTTTATAACAAGTATTATCATAATTATGCACATATACGGGATCATGCCGAACATGCTTTTAGCAATTTCAGAATTTATATATTCACCACACCAGGTATAATGCAGTCCCTCTAAACAATAAATTTATAGTGTCATTCAGTGAATATGAAAAGGAAACCGAATTATTTTGTACAGTAAAGCAGTTCTAACCGTTTTGAACCACAATTACTATACTCGTATACGGTATATCCAAATCAACAATTATTGTTTTAATTAATGTATTAAATCACTGTTTATACTACCGCCTGATGTTATCCATCACCACGAGGGTATGAAAGAAGAGAAGTCAGTTTCCCGTATATGCTGAGTGTTCTTCAGCTAACTATTTGAGATAATATATATAAGAAAGCATACGTTTCCGCTGTTTGCAATAGCATTTAACTTTCATAACGCGCCGCAATAGCATTATTTTAATTCCCATTTTACGTTGTTAACAGCGGCTTTAATGTACAAAACAGTCAACCTATAACTGTTTGGAGGCATAAAGTACTGACAGATGATGCATTTCGAAGACACCAGCAAGGAAAACCGGGTTTTTATGGTATTCTTGAACCTGCTGTCAGCGATACCAACACCAATTGTGAGATTTTGGATCAGTTTGGCCGCAACTCCAGTCAAACTAGAGCAGACAGGGGCATATTGGTGGTTGTCGGAGGTATGCAATGCTAAAAGGACTTGCAACATACAAAAGATAATTTTCAAATATGCGTAAATCAATACTTACGACGATTTTTCTTGCTTCAATCGAGCGTTTATTTACGAAATTTGCTGTGCGCGATACCAAAATGTGACGTCACAGACCACGTGATTGTGCACCGTGTTATAAAGGATTTAAACATACCTACTTTATTTTATGACAGTTTAGGATCATGTTTGATGAATTTTCTCCGACAGATTCACATACAATACTCGAGGTCTGTAAATGTTCCATTGCAACAAAATCGACCCTGTAAACCCATATAATGCAAAATTGTGTAGTATGAGCATTAATCGAAAGAATGAACCTTAATGTCCTTACTTTTGTTTTTTAAAAAACTCGAAAATTATTAAAGAGTTTACGATATATTTCATTCAGTAAAGCATCGATGTATGATTTATGAGTCGATAGAATACGTTTGAATAGAATGTTTATCCACGTATCCGAGGTGTTGTCCCAATAAATTAATCAGGCAGTCTTTAAAGCCGACGTGAAAATTATACGCAATTACTCATTGAAAATATGAGAATGACAACTTTATTGAACATACATTGAATGAATCACGGTGCTTTTTATGGCTTGCACCGCATTTGTGTACATGGAGTTAGTTAATCACCTCTTATATGCATCAAACACATATCAGTTGACTTGGTCTACTTGATTAAGATTAACAATGAATTCATAAAGTTAACTTCAAAAAATCATAATCAAGTGCCGCAAAATAAGAAAATTATTAGCAAAGTACACGATTTACTGGGACAACCTCAGTACATGAGGAATTAAAACATTATTTTGAATTCCAATCGTTGCCAAACTTCTCTATTCAAGTTGAAATAACACCGATTTTTTTCAACTACAAAAACTGTGTTATATCCATCCCTATTGAGATAGAATCATTATTTATATATTGTCAATGCAAGTTGTGATTCTTAATTCTGTCTACAATTGTATTCACGTCGAATGTTTTTGGTATCTGCTCTATGTAATTTTGTAAATGAAAATCAAACTCAGACTTTACCATAACGCCATATGTAATTCATGCAATTCACTCTGAGGAATTTGTAGAAATGCAATGAGAGATTTCGAATGTTGATAATGCATATGATCTGAATTTCTGTGGATGATAGAAAATGCACTTTTCGAGACTTCATCTAAAGCTGCATCTAGCATAAAGTTATTGTTTCAATATTCTGCTATCAGCCAAAGGGAATTGATATTCTCTGTGTCTCTGATCTAATGTATTCACGTTATCTCAAATTTTATACACTAATTAACACTCCGTGGTTAGGATAGTGTCATGCCAATAAAGAAATAATTCGATATTTTTCGTCCTTTTAGAAGGCAAGACATTCGAGTCAAAACCAAACACGAACATGCACTCAAGTGCGCACGCTAAAACACTCTCTATTCTGGACCCGTTACCGCATTCATTTTATCCAGTGGTTGAGCGTGGTTTGGATCAGCCCTCGGGCGTTCGGTCGTAGGTTCGAATACTTGAAAGGACATGATCCAAGACGTCCGTTTGGTCAGCCATTTACCGAGTTGTCAATGAAGGTGTATGTTATAAAATTGCAAATATTAATTAAAATATGAATATTAAACGTCAACATAGTAGCATTACTTCGTGTCATATTGAATGCAGAAGCCTTAAATTTTTTCTTCCTTCGAAACGTACATGAAGTCAAAACAAATGAGCACGAGAACATTCGGAATTCAGGCTAAAACCAATTTAAGACAAATTGACGAAGCGCAATCGAGTTTTCTTAATTTCCCAATGCAACTGTCCAATTATCGACACGTTGATGTCACATGAGAACAAGCTTACATACTGGAAATTGAAAAGATATTGCATATAATATGATGAACTGATAAGGTATAAGATATTATATTATGCAAGGAGCCATATTAAACTTTACAATTACATTATTACAAAATGACCGTCCTTGTCACCAGTAAGAAGGAAGTAAGAAGAAAGTGACTCCATAACACAGGATTTGTAAACAATTGATCTTACAGAATGCTTCTTAGTTCAAATTAATCTAAATGACTCGCGAAACTTGTGTCTACAAATAATGGATTTCGAACCAGGAAATGCGTTTGTTATATAAAATATTTATCCCATCATGAGATTTATTCATTTGAAAATATTTTAAGCGGAAAGGTTAGTTTTTATGTTCACTATTTAGTGTGTCATTTATTTATTTTATATAATTCAACAAATTGTTTCCTTATAACGTTCTACAAAACAGTTTACAAATGTTCACTGTACAGTACAGAAACCAACATGTTATTGAAGAAGCACAGTTAAATCAGAAGCAGTTTTATTACTTTTAAACAACAGATAGCCAAAAACAGCATGGCAGCTAATTGCTAGATTTTTTCCATTCGTGTGAACACAATGTGTGAATAGCAACTTTTCGAGAACGCACGAGACCCGAGAGTTTAAACAAAGTTCATAGACACCATAAAGTACATGATATAATGCATCATTATTTCATTTTTGTTCAGCAATAACGAAAACTAGAATCCATAAAATCTCCATTCTTTTATATACACCTAACACCATTGCCTTCAAGATTCATAATATAGCAGACAATCCACCGTTACATGTAACTAAGCCAAGCTTTGCAAATCCTCGACTTTACAAATGAATCCTAACAAAGTAATGGAACTTTTACACGTGACATCCACTACAAATGTTGATATAACCTTACCTTTTTATACATACATTGTACCTTGTGCATAAATGTGAACCAATAGTTTTTCTTCTAGACGAATAAGTCCAGATTCGTATATACGTTAATGTATTATGTCAATCCAGTCAAAACAATGCGATTTTAAAATAACTTTTTCATAAATTTTGCAATTTACCAACTGGAGTTGAGTCCCTTTAAAGTATATAATTATGATTGAATTGATAAGCACACTTTTCTTGTTTCCACTATTCAAAAATCCGTGCCCTTGTACGTTCTCAGAGGAACAACATTGATGCGTGTACGTGGTCTGTATTTGGGTGGGCATTGCTCGTTGTGGTTGTGTTGTGGTGTTTCTGATTCCTGTGCTCGGCTGGTTAGGTTGAGTGCTAACTTCCCTGTCTGATTTCCTCGTCCCTTTTTATTAGTAAAGTTTTTTATTAATATATGATCCTCCTTAATACTATTTAATACCATTGAAATTAGTTTCTATTTTAGACGACAATAACCTGTCTGAGATCTGACAGTAATTCTTTATTTACGATGGTATTTTTCGAGGAAATGATTAGTCTGCTATTGAACGTATCGTTTATTGGTTCTGACTAGATTCACTCCAAATCTGGAACCAGGAACCAATTGTCTTGGTGAAATTAATGTCTCAGAAAATAACAACTAGAATGTCAGTTATATCTGGAATTTTGTTAGAAAGGAATTGGTTGTAGTTATTGTGACAAATCGTATAATATTCAACAGTTAAAAGAACGTAGTCTATTTTCTATCATTGTGTTCCATAGTTCCTTGTAAATTGTTCAAATTAAGACTAACCCTTGTTACATGCACTTATATATAACGGTAGAATAACAGTCTATTTACAATCACTTGGGAGGCCTGACGGTAGTTCCGCTCTTTATTGTACTGAGTATAACATTCCTGGATAATACAGATCTACGGCAAATATTCAGGAACAATATACACGCCACAATAGCATCACGTGGTGATAAATTATATAACATTTATGATCATATTAAAATTCTTCACATTGCGAATGGAACTGAATATGTCTCACCCATCACAACTTTATTCCGACAATTCATGTAAGAGAATTCTTTAAAATAGATTGATTAAAGTACTACAAAATTGGGACACTGGATCGTAAATGCAAGAATATCATAATTCACAAGACTAATATGCATAGTAAGAAACATGATGGGCCGCTTGAGATTGAAGTCATTCACAGTGAACGAAAATAATAAGTCAATAGGGAGAATACATATATCTTGCAGGGGAAATCATGTTACAATTTATATTCTCATTATCTCTACTGAAGGCGAACATACTGACAATTTGTTTCTCTGCAAGAAGAAATATAGACATAATTTACAACAGTTTTTTAGTCATCATCGAATAATTTTGTCATATTTCACGAGTCTGATAGCGTAGGTGAATTCAATGGATAGCAAGTGAGTTTAACAATGGCACTATTTATAAATGAAAGCGCTGATAGCGCTGAAAGAACAGGGTTTGTTCTAGAGGTCAAACAATTGTATTTCCAGTTGCAAAGCCTGTAGCCCGCCCGCCATACTTATTGCAGTATTCAAGTATTTTTTTCCATCCCCAAATCATGCTTTCAATCTTTACAGGGACTATCAATACTATTTATAGACAAGCCGAAACTCACTATGTACAAATATATGTACATTTTAAATGTTCCTGCAATCAGTTAAGATATTCCCACTTTACCAATCGTAGTATTTATAAGCTGACCATTCACATGATGTAATCTTTGTTACTCGCTGGATGGTAACCTTGTTTACGTAACATTATTACAATCGTCTTTGTCCTTCGATAATTGTATACTGCACTAATTTAGGTTTAGTAACGCTATCCTGTCATAAAATAGTGCCAATGTTTAATAAACTAACATGATTATACGAGTTGCTTCCCTTGGATTTAGAAAGTGACACTGCAGTTTAAACAAACTGACCGCCGAATAAACTTTTGCCAATTTAAAACATTGCTTTGGGTGACAACGAACTTAATAATAATACTTTCTTCTAAAAATGAAACCTTTTTAATACTTTATTGTTTGTAATTATGTTTTTCTCATATAGAACAATGTGTGGTGGTAATAATATTAACTGTGCTATAAATAGAACATGGAACTGTGAAAAGCACCGTGTAGTAATATTTATAATTATAAGCATAATGTTTCGAATAACTCCAATAAATATGATTACTCGTAATACAGATAGAGTTAATTTTGGTTTTATTTTAAGTTCCGAGCTTCAGGGAAATGTGCAAGAAACACTATAGCGGAACTATTTCTTCACGAGTATGAATTGCGGTAGTCGTTAAGCGGTAAATGACATTCGTTACTATTTATAGATGAAATCCGATGCCTGAGTTGAAATGCCACTTATAGCTCTGAACGAGGGTTTTGCAACCCTGTTGTTCAACCGGTTAAATCAGTTGTAAGAGCGTTAGCCATGGGATCGTTGAATGTTTTGAATGTGTGGATATGAATGACAAAGTGTATATAAAAATGTAGCAGTAGCAACTAGGTGGCTAGTGTTGTAGAACCGGTATTTGGTGTTATGTTCGATTTCAGGCTTATTTCATGCCCCCCCCCAAGACAGGTTTTTTATTGGCATTGCAGCTGCACCTTCATTCACAATATTTGCTTTTCAGGCTAAGCTTTTAAATCTTAAATTTCTGTCTAAAATCATATGCATGTCTAGTGCATTTGAATCTATTTTATTTATTTGTTCTTGGAATAAAAACCCGACGTTCATATAGTGACAAATGATACAATTATGTTGTTTCCGCTGACAAACTTATTCCTAGAAATTCAATGAAAAAAACGTGAAATTTAATCTACATATCAAATGAATTTTCTGGTATCATATTAATGCTTTATATGGTATTTTAGAAATTTCTTCTGAAATATGTAAACTTTGCATCTATTTGTTGTTTCAATACTCTGTTACATTATGTGCTATCCTACATTTCAGCTAGCACACATAGTAAACTTTAGTCAACATTTCGTGGTCAGGATATTGAGATGCCAATATTTAAATACTTTGAGTATGTCGTGCTATTGGAAGTCAATACCCTTGAGAGGAAATGAAACATACACATGCACACAAACACACACATTATTCAGATCAAATACCTTATAGCTTTCCTCAGTAATTCTTTAATTTAGCATGGGGACTCACGCGCGAATGTCTAAGGAGACGCAATCTGACGTGTCCGTTTTCTTAACTATTTTCTGTGAGTTTAAATGAAATGGAGAGTGCACTTCATATATAAAACATTTTGTCAGCTTAGTGTGTTCACAAAGTACGACAGATAAAACGATTGAAAGTTGTAAGAAAAACGATTTTTTTTAGTTTTCCTAATGACACTTTTTAATTATCGACGAATTTAGGCCACGTAAGAAATTCCATGCGTATTACTAGTAAATAATGCATACAGGATAAAGAACCGGTTGGGTAGATGACTTGATAATACGATTTATATTTGCATGGAATGCAGAAAACTAATTTGAATCGCAGCAAATTTATGAAACTGCATCCACATCAATGATTTACATCACCAGTTACGATGATATGCAAAATATGCAAATTATGTGTATGGAAACAAAATGTAAATGAAATCGAACAGGAATATTTTTCTCCGTATGAAGCATTCGTTTTAGCAAGATTTCAGATTTGCCAACAACCAAACGCGGAATTTGTGTTTTCCTTGTTTGGTGCTATGAAATATTATACCGGATTTGAATACATTTACGTTCACAATAAAAACAACACAAACATTTCAAGGAACAGAACATCTTTCATCCAGCAAATCTGAACGACAAAAAGTTATAGACATATTACCATGCAATTGATGTGTGCAACCAATAAATCGTATTGTCAGCTTATTGTTGGAGTAGCTATTCCATTCGTTGTAACATATTCCACAAACAGACCGATCGTGTAAGCAGAGTTCAGTTTTTTAGTTTTGTCTCATCGTATCAGGATTCACTATGTACCTGAAATTAGTCGATTATCGGTACTGATTGTGATTTAATTGATAAAAAGCAATAAAAATGTCCCCTTAAAATATTCATGTTAAAACTGTCCTATTCAGGAAAACTTGTCATTTCTTGGAAGAAAAAGATTCAAAAGAAGCATCGCGATACAACATATCGTTGTTACTAATATTCACAAACACGAACGTTAGCAGTCATTGATGCGATGTGAGTTTTGAATAAAACTGCGTAAATAATAGCTCTTGAAATTAATTTACTCTAAACCATTTGAAAACAGGACAAGGGATTTAAGTAGCATCATATGTATTATATTAGAGTATGCAAGTAAATGTAGTGGAAAATTAGAATTCATATAATTCAGAAATAGTTTTGTTATATTTACATGGTTAAAGGCACTAAAACCAGGACCAAGTAATAAGTCCGTATTTAGTTTGGAAATAACTGAATTTACAAAATGAAGTGATGATAAAATAAAGTTATAGAATGTTATAAAGATCACAAGTATGGAATTTCACTCACAATACTTATGTTACTATATATAGTAATAAAGATGCCATTGAAAAATAGTTTTATCAGCCTTTCAAAAGTTTTATCAGCTTTTTAGGCCCACTTCGCGCCTGCACAGCAGTTACCATTTTTTGATATTTGCCCTTGATCTCTTTTGACTTGGTAATGAGTCTTCTGTTTAGCAATAAAAATGTACATATCACCATGTTTTTTTTATTTATTGGGAATCATTTATGAACCTTTCTGTGTTTGTAATCTTACTTTAGTAAATGACCCAAGGGGGTTACCCGAGGCCGATCGGTAAATGCCCTCAACTACCATTCTGGAGCAATATTGTTTGAATCTCAGCCGTAACACTGGAAATTTCAGAAACGTTTCCCATCAACTTGACATGAACTGGTTGGAAACATAAAGCTAGTGTCGCGTGTATCGGTGATTCACATCTGATTCTTGAACCAATGTGGTCTATTCAGAACAAACTATGGCATCCCACCCGGATTATTTACATGACACAAACTTTCTGACTATGTAATCGACACAGGATGTCCTTTGAATAAAACCAAATGACCACACACTACAATACAAACTGCCAAACGTGTCTCAAAGAATAACCACACAAATATTAAATAATTCCAGCTTCCATAATTACTGTTACTATGGACAATCAGACTGTAATAGGACACTACTGTAAATGTCAACATTATTTGTAAAACAGGAATAAGAGAACTCCTGTAGGTAAATAACCACTAAATGCCTACGCGGACCAAATTCAGATACAGTCAAATAGTCCGTTTAAAAACTTTAAAGCGACTGGAAATGGGGGTATGTCTTGACAAATCAGCATCAGAATCATGAAATTGGTGTTAAATGCTTTGTATGCATGTATGTGATGTAGTGAAATGGTTTTATTCAGAAATATTTTGTATTCTGGCTTAAATATGAAAGTGAAAGTAAGGTTGGGGCTAACGGACAGTGAGTAAATCCGTACATGTGAGAAAATCTGTTCACCGCGTTTGACGAACCAAATTTTTCTTATATAATACATGACCCCCTAATTTTTTTCATTTTCTTCAAGCTGGATGCTATTTCTATTGATTAAAAGATTTTGAGAGGGCCCCATGGACAAAAAGTTGACATTTTTTTGGCTGACCAAGGTCACTTTACATTGAGTTAAAGAACAACTCTATTTGGTGGTTTGTGACCTAAAGACATGCAAAATTCCTTCAAAATCATGTTTTCAATTTTTTGCATTTAAATGAATGGAAATGCACTCAAGATGGGATTTTAACCATTTTTAACTGTGTAAAATGTCTAAAAAAGTGAAAATTTAGATTTTTATCATGAAAAATCCAGAAAAGTTCAGATTTATTTTTTCTTAAATTGACATTTTTATGTGAATGTTGCCCTTATTTTAGTATCAGACATGGATAATTGTGATTAAATATGAAGAACAAACATATTATTAGGCATCTAAAGCAAAATTAGGGTTCAGAATACCATTTTAGCACAAACACAACCCCATTCCATGTCACTATTCATACCATTTGACAGGCGCTGACCAAATTTCTCCTTAAAGGCGCATATGCGGGTTTGTAATTTTTTCTGGATTTCATGCCCAATTTGTCTAGAATTGATTGTTTTGTGCTGCATATATATAGTAGCATTGAAAAAAGTGCAAAAAACACTTAAACAACCCAAAAAGGGTTGCCTTAAGGTAAATAACCACTAAATGCCTACGCGGACCAAATTCAGATACAGTCAAATAGTCCGTTTAAAAAACTTTAAAGCGACTGGACATGGGGGTATGTCTTGACAAATCAGCATCAGAATCATGAAATTGGTGTTAAATGCTTTGTATGCATGTATGTGATGTAGTGAAATGGTTTTATTCAGAAATATTTTGTATTCTGGCTTAAATATGAAAGTGAAAGTAAGGTTGGGGCTAACGGACAGTGAGTAAATCCGTACATGTGAGAAAATCTGTTCACCGCGTTTGACGAACCAAATTTTTCTTATATAATACATGACCCCCTACTTTTTTTTCATTTTCTTCAAGCTGGATGCTATTTCTATTGATTAAAAGATTTTGAGAGGGCCCCATGGACAAAAAGTTGACATTTTTTTTGGCTGACCAAGGTCACTTTACATTGAGTTAAAGAACAACTCTATTTGGTGGTTTGTGACCTGTAGGAAATCAGCGTATATAAATGATAAATAACGGAACAGTGTTAACGGTGATATGTCTGTCATTGATATCAGCTGAACACGCTATGCCAATCATATTATCAAAACATTTATTCCCTTATTAGACTAATGATCTGTTGTTGGTTATAAGTATGGTTTGTCTATCAAACCAGACAAGGAAAAGCAAACAAACTCACATCCATTATCATACCTCCCAGAATGTATGGTATCAATCTTTTATATACATACAAGGCATAGTAAATCCTGGACATATTGTTTATGTGCATGATAGTTGATGATTGGACCATCCAATGTCGTCGTAATTTGCAGACTTTATGACAGCACTCTGGTGTGATGTTGTCAGGCAGTAAATCAAAGTGACCATATTGTAGGATTTATTCACTGATATAAAAATAATACCATTAGTGTTGATGACAGTGTGTGTGACTCTCGAGACAGTTTGTCACAGACAATGACAGCATCCAGTGTTTCGGTGAAATAAAAATTGACGATGATTGATATTCTGTTACGAGAGCAACACATCTGAGCTGCAGCCTAGATTCTGATGCTTGTCACCTCTACACCATCTTTTGGAATATACGATTAAGTACCGATAAATAGCTTTTGATATTTACTTTATCTACGTATGAATTTGACATAAACATACCAAAACCTCTCTTGAACAAAACTCAATAGTACATAACCACAGTTCACTTCAGAACAAAGTTCATTGGTAGATTATGCCACGCAAACCCATTAAACACACTCGGAAATGGTAATATACTGGATTTTCCTGAACCAAGTCCAATAGAAGATGGTACTTTTCAAACCTTTAAACGAGTTGAACTTCCCCCAACAAGATTGTGTTTTTAGCTTAAACTAAAATCTTTGGCATTTTGACATCTGGAACTTTCGACTTTTTGACAGTAGTTTTTTTCTGTGCTCGACAATTTGAGTTGAGTACTGCCTTGACTGTTTGTCGATTTTCTTTTTCAATGAGCACCATGCTGTTTGAACGTGTGTTCAGTACTGCAGTGATGTATTCCCTGGAAATGTATTAATGTTAGTAGCTACAATGTTTCTACTTGAATATTTCTTCAACAGGCAAAGCCATATAAACACATGAAAATGGGATTAATAATGAATATAATATCGAATATTGTTTCTATACAAACCAGATACCCGTCATAGACAAAGAAATCAGACAGAGGAATTAGAGAATGCTATGATACCTTCTCAGAAGAGATACGCACAACATTACAAAGCATGCTTTGAACTGAAACCCACAAGGCAGCAGGAAGAGAGGCAGACCAACCATGACATAGAGTAGAACCCTCAACACAAAGCTTCAAATATCTATGATGTCATTAAGAAAGACAAACTAGACTGCACAAGTTCGTTTCCAATGGCGAGCTTTGGTAGCGGCCCACTGTACCCGCCGTATAGATTTTTTTGAAAAGCAACAACTGTACTTTGATACAAATAATGTTTTTTTTCTAACTCGCTGCATGGCAAGTTGAAAAAGCTAATTTGGTATTGTAACACTTAAGCAAAAGGATCACATTTCTGAACGCTACACAATTGTTTCGTGGTGTCAGCGTATTTACTCATTTATGAATAGTATCACACTCTTTTAATTCAAACTAGTATAATTATGCATATCGGCATTGCAAAATTCCTTTCTAAATGATTTTGGAATATTCCCATACCTATGTAATTCGACAAGAAACACCTAATAGGCACAACCGACCGATAACATGTATGGCACAAAGTGCAATCATTATGAATCTTATATTCGTAGAATGCAATAAAAGTGATGATGTTTGCAAGCAGTTCCGATAATTTTCTCTTTACGTCTTGTAAGGCCATTATACATTATGATAAATTGCGTCTGATAACATCGCAACTGGTGGTAAACAAACTGATTTACAAGGAACTAGACAGAACGCCATGCGTTGAACGACTTTTTATGTAGACTCGTTATTGCTAAATTGCCTGCAGAAACATAGTTCCGATACCGTAACTAAATGTTTTGTTGAATTAATAGGTTACGTTATGAATTGTAATGGTCATCAAATGAGCCTCACAATATTTTCAACATAATGCAACTGATTTGTATATTGAAGTTCACTTAAATGAACATTGTTCCGCTTCTTCAATTCATTTGATGAGATATGACTGATTTTGTTAGTAAGCTGATTTGTTAGAATTTTGGCTTTCATTATTACTGTCACCGCGAGCGACCATTAAATGTCAACACCATTTGTAAAAAATGAACAAGGGAACTCCTGTAGGAAATCAGCGTATATAAATAATAAATGCTCGAACCGTGTAAACGGTGACATGGCTGTCATAGATATCAACTGAACACGCTGTGACAATTATGTTATTATCAAACTGATTCCCTTACCAGACTAATGGTCGGTGGTTGATCATAAGTAACGTTTATAGTGACTGATTTATGCCCTGTTGTATTTTCGCTTTTTCGCCACACCAGTCAAAACGGCGAAACTATGACAAAGTTTGTTTTCTTTTTTTCGCATTTTACATGGTTGACAGAAAGAGGGCGCCAATACAGCACCAAAATGTGTCGCGTTTTTGCATAATCATAATTGTCTTACATAACAAGACGAGGAAACGCAACAAAGTACCACCAAACCATTGTTATACCTCCTAGAATACAAGGTATGATATAGTAAATCGTAGACATATTGTTTATGTGCGTGATAGTTGATGATTGGACCATCCCATGTCGTCGTAATTGACGGCACTCCAGTGTGAAGTTGTCCCATCGTACATTTTTTTGTAAATCAAAGTAAACATATTGTAGGTTATTATGGCGATACCAATGTGTAAGAACATTCGAAACAGTATATCCCAGATAATGACAACGTTCCGTGTTTCTTGTTAAATGAAAATTGATGCTGATTGGTATTCTGTTAGGAAACAAAACATTGTAGCATCATTCCAGATTCTGGCGCTTTCAATTAATGCAGCATGGTCTACATTTTTCAAAGGAATTTGATATTCAAACGTATTTTCAATTTAGAACTTAAATTTATCTGTCATTGTTATAAGTTACAGTTCACATAAATGTTAGCTACTTTCGTTGCTCTGGTCAATCCTTGACGGTTTAGGTAGGGCGGAATCAAAATAGTAATACTGTTGAGACTATAGACATTGAACCTTCTGTTTGAAGAACAACAAAGACTGGAAATCAAAGTAGAAATGTAGGATTTATTGCCTGGTATGAAAATAACACCAGTGTTGATGACAGTGTGTATATAAGAACTCCCGAGACAGTATACCCCTGGTCATGAGAGCACCAAGAGGTTCCGTAAAATGAAACTTGATAATGATTGGTGTTCTGTTCTAGAACAACACATTTTAGCTGCATTTTTTATTCTGACTTGTATAACTTACTACACCATAATCGTACTATATTTTAATATGATTTAAAATTTTCTATCAAAACATGCTTCCAATTTCCAATTAAGAAATTATATTTTACTAGGCTTTATTAGCAGTGCCAAAGCTACAGACTCTCATGGGCCTGAAATACCGTCATTTCTTGTGACATTTTTTTATCCAAATCCAATAACAAAACGCATCGGTAGCAGGTTCTAGTCAATCCTCCCTAGATCAAAATCCATTGGTAGCTGATACTCTCAAAACCTTACCACATAACATTCCATTTGTAGATTTTTATCTTCAAACCTTTCGCCAATACAAAGCCCATTGGTTAAGTGTCGTATTTTCATATTTTTTACATACATTTGACAAATCTACCCTAGAAAATCCATCGATAAAGAGAATGCTGCCATGCTTTGTAACTCTTATGCATTATTCATCGCAGTAATGAAATTTATTTTTCAATTTGTGTGTCGATTAACACTTGCGCAATTAAACTTGAAGTAATAATCAAGGAAGTCACATGTGGTCTAACCAGCACAATTTCCTATTTATATTGCGGAATGGGCATCAAGGGTATGTTCAAATGACTCAAAGTTCTATATGCTTCAGAAAGTTGTTAAAATCCTACTTTAACGATTTTGAGAAAGTTCAGACATTTCCAAGGTTTGTTTTATTGAAAAATTTAGTGAAATATTATAGCGTTCTATCGAGACCACATTTCCTTGAAGAAATACACAATTGATGCTTAGAGTATATTACTGTAAAATGCAAAAGTAAATATGATCTTTGTGCAATTGTCAGACTGCAGATAGAAGACGAAATGTCGTCTGGTGACAAGAACGGAGAAATGGTGCAGTAGTTGTGTTTCTGATATTTTACAATGCTCGAAAAGTGAGGTTGCTTGCAAGCAGCATCCGGTGACGTTCTCTTAACATCGTATAAACCCATTATAAACAAATGATGAATTGTGTCTGATTACATCATAAACATGGCAATTTTGTGTTTATACATTGATTTACATCAATAAGCACCAGACAGAAAGTCAGTTGCATCGAACGGCATTTTCCGTAGACGGGATATTATTAAATGCCTGCTGAAGCCTAGTTCTGGCTAAATAGTATTTTATTTCTACAGACATCGACCTCTTTATGTATGAACTGTAATGTGTAATGCTCGCCGTTAGAAAAGACCTCTGGCTTACTGAGAATATCAACAGATTCGAGAAACGGTGCTATGTACAATAAAGGTGGAATTAGGAGAAGTAGGAAGTAGGAGACACATACATGTAAACATATCATACGCGTAATATACTACAATGAACCCTTGTAAACGAAATTCATTTTCAGTGCACCATTGTGATCAACCAGGGTCTGTTGGTGTCATCAACAATTCGGGAAGGAACATCTGAGACATCTTCGCTGATTATTTTAATTAACCAAGAGTGATATATTATAACAGTATGGTTAATTCAATTTTCTTTTCAATTTCCGGCCCGGTGATTATAAACATTGAAAAGCGTACTACATGCTCTTCCAACTCATACTCCGTACTCAAGTTGGAGCATTTATTAGTTACAAATACTGCTGTAACTTCCTTATTTCAGACTGGAAACATATGGAATTCAATTATTTGCTACAAGTAGGTGTTTGTTTTGATGCAAAATTCTATAATTTAATTTAATGCGCACAAAAATAAAGGCGCATTTAAAAACGCTATGAACTATTCCCCTGGTTTCGCGGACGCGAAGAGAATAAAAGAAAAGTATGGTATGAAAAGCAGGTATAAGCCTTTGAAAAACTTTCTAAAAGGAATAAAATACAACTGTGGCAAACGTTACACGTAAAATATACAGTAAATATTCATTATTATTCATTGCCCACCGTACAATGTTATTTCGTCAGATCGTAGAGTTCCGTAAAATGAATGATAGCATTTTGACCAACAGCCCGGATATGATTGTCTTGAACGAATTTTCAGAAAATTTATTAGCCGCGCGTGGTTTGGTTTTGAGGCCGAGTTTATCGAAGAAAAGTCGTTTACAATATATATTTATTTCAAAGTAAGTTTAAGCATATTTCTTGTAAATTCATGTTACGTATACTTCCATTGTTTATCCTGCAGGTCAACAGTCTGACCATTTGTTTCAGTACAAGTAGGTATATAGACATATTTCACACAATTTGGTCATAAGCAAATTATTCGGTAATATTTTATGAGCCTAGTAGCGTAAGTGAATTCCATAGATAGCAATTTAGATGCCAATTCGAATTCAAGAACACATTTAACGTTACACATACGCATTTATATCATATATCGTAATGCAGTCTTTAGTTCCAAAGCATTGAACGATTACGATAATATACGCGTTTTGTTAATGATATTTAGTATGTGGCGTTATATTCTATTTTGTATTGTGTATGTTATGCCCTTCCGCGACTATCCTCCATTAATGCCAAACCCCTCGCGGGGACATACACTGTACATTTATGCATCTAGAAATAACTAATGTTATTACCCACTACCTTTCTTCCGTGGGTCACTGTCCTTGGTGTTTTAAACTAGGTCACGGGTTGTTTAGGCTTCATTTTGTCGAAACTTTGGCATGTATTTGTGTAACTGGGTCGTCCTGCAGCGCGTTCTTGTGGAGCTTGGTTGGGTATTGGCTGTGTTTCATTCGGTCTCACGGAATCACCGGACATTTGATTGTTTTTTATGGATAATGAGTGTCTTAGACTTCTGCTGAGTGATTTTGTAAAAAACAACATTGGGAAATACCGGTATTTAGTTCCTAAGAAAATACGAAAGAATAAGAATACTCTCCAGTAATAACAAATCTAATGGTGGGTCGATAACTCGTGACAAATGGGTAAGTATTGGAGCATGTATTTAATTTATCAAAATGAGAGAACACATGCGTGTTTGTAGACACATCCATTATTATTAAGCCATCACTCGGCACAAATATATGCGCTTTCTGATGCAACATAATAATATACTGAGAACGTCAGAAACCAGACTGACGAATTAATACACGTCATTTTGTTATATAGATGGAAGATTAAGTGCTTAAAACAAAATGCATTTTATGCAGACATCTGCATGTTCACAGATATATCATCCATTACTTTCTATGTTACATGCACGTTTTATTCAGGGAATAAATTATTTTCAAATGTTACATCTTATTTTCTCAGCACATGTGTGAAGCGTTTTCCTTAATTCTGAAAACTGCCAAAATCAGCAGCAAATTACCTTTTAATTCCTTGCATTCTAGCCATTGATACTTCCAATTTCACGTTGAATTATAGTTTTCAAATCAAATTGATGTATACTGGATTTGTATTATAAATTTCTTCCTTCAGGCGTTCACATGATCAGAAATGAAAACGGTAAAAGACTGGTGAGTGTAGGGGACAAATGTAAATGCTGTCCTCAGCAAAATGATCATAGATCACACAATTTCCCGGAATGACTGAAAATGTACAGTTAAACTAATGACTTATTGGCATTAAGTTCACGTAGCATGCATTTGTTATCCACATCTTATAAAAACTTGGGGTTCATTAGCTTTGAAATAAGGGTAAACTACTTCTCTATCATTAAACCTGACAAAGCTATTAAAGATATTTATGTTACCATATATAAATGATCACCCTGTATGTTATGAAGGAAAAAAATGAATACATTCTTTCATCAAGAAATATTTGGTTTGCCTACAGGTCCATACATACTTTTTACTGATATTGAATGTTTTTATATTTTATCCACTATAATAATATATTGCTTGATTAAACAAGAGTTCGGTGTAACAATGCGTAGGCTTGATTCTCGCAATGATTAAATGTAATTGCAGTGAAGGTGGTTGCATTTTAATTCAAATATTCCCCAGAGGTATCGTTCCGTTACAAGCAGCTAGTGTCTCATTCATTCTCGTTTAACAATATTTCCAAACGTTCAATTACGTTGTTTTGTTTATCTGCTGATGTTTGTTTCATAAACTGCTTGGATTTCGTTGTTATGTTTGACAGCTGATGTTTGTTTTATAAAGTGCTTGGATTTCGTTGTTATGTTCAACTGCTGATGTTTGTTTCATAAACTGCTTGGATTTCGTTGTTATGTTTAACTGCTGATGTTTGTTTCATAAACTGCTTGGATTTCGTTGTTATGTTTAACAGCTGATGTTTGTTTCATAAATTGCTTGGAAACTATCGAAGTCAAAGTGTCTCAAAGTTTCTATTGTAACAATTGGTGTAATGCTATACATCGATATGGGGTTTCGTTTTCTTAACAGAGCATCTTAATACTTTATATGGTACTAGTATATTGTATGGTACGACATTGCAAGGTGTACTCTTTCCGGAAGACACATATTACATACTCGATGTATTCAAAACCCGCCTCGGTGCAATAAAAGACAAATACAGGCGTGGTTATTTCATTTGTTGAGATACAGTGCTTACTGTTTAAACAAGCATTCCCTAGAGCTATATTTCCTTTATGGCCAGCCATTGTCTCATACATTCTCTTACAACAATGTTGTCAAACGCTCCATTACGTTGTTTAGTTAAATTGATGATGTTTGTTTAACCAAATGGTGGGAACTATACAAAACCACGCTGTGTTTTAACTGTTGGTACCATAGCAACTTACAGTATGGTAAAAATCGATTTGGGGGTTCACCTTCGTTGCAAAGCACTTTTTAAAATACATGTACTTTATTATGTGACACTTTAGGACCACGTTCGTTCAATTCTCTCAGACATACACACATAATAATAGCGAGGTCTGTAAATGACCTATTGCAACTAAAAGACAGAAATCTACCTTAAAATTTCGTTTACTACAAAATATTAAATTAAATATTATGAGCGCCAATCTAATGAATAATACCTCATAATCTTACTTACTGTAATAAATAGAAATAACACACATATGTATAGAGTTTGCGATTCATTTTTTGAACATTCAGTAAACATCGATGCATTATTGTGGATTTTGAATATCTATTTATCGACTAACACATAAGCAACCAATACGTCAATTTAAATTTCTACCGTATTTGAACTTCTCAATGCAGGTATTTTTCCTATATGTGCTACTACAATTGCATTCACGTCGAATGTCTTTGTGACTGCTCTATATAACATAGTTATTGAAAATCCAAATCTGAAATATTATAATGCAATTATGCAATTCGCTCTGACAAATTCGTAGAAATACAATGAGTCTTCATCTAAAGCATGCATCTAGTTATTGTTTCAACATTCAGCTATGGTGTCTCTGGTCTAATACATTCACATTATCACACGTATTATAAAATAATCAACACTCCGTGGTTAGGATATTGTCACGCCAATATAGCAATAATTTGATTATGTCGTGCTTGTAGAAAGCTAAACCTTCAAGTCAAAACTAAACAGACATATGCACTCAAGTACGCACGCTAACACATACTTAATTTTTGATTCGCTAGCGTTCTATTTTCGCCGATGGTTGAGCATGGTTTCTGGCAGCCCTTAGACGTTTGATCGAAGGTTCAAATACTGACAGGGACCCGACCTCAGGCGACCGGTTAGTGCTGCATCAAAGCTGTCTATTAGGTTTATGTTATAAATGTAACTTATTTAAATTATGGCTATTTTATTATCGTTAGGATATATACGAAAAATAAAAAATAGGTGAACAAAATATACTGTCTATTAACGTGATGTAACTGACTAAACGTATTGGTATTCTAATGCAATTTAAGAAACGTATACAATTTGTGAGTGTTGCTGAAATATATGTGAACAAAATATACTTTTTAATATGAACATTGCTTACAATATTGCAAATATGAATGAATAACCATAATAACCATGTACGAGGGTATATCCAAAAGTAATGTCACTCCTCCCGTGGTTTATTTGTTTATAGGCCGATATGCATAACTATGATATCAAAATGTTCAGCAATTCAATTCTGATTAATAAATTACGTGCTCCATTATTCCATTTTCATAATTGTATTATATTTACATTTTGAAACATACCTATGACGTCATATCGCCGCACACGAAAATTACGATATTTTTTCATTATCATAACGACTTTCTTTAATGCGTTTTTATAAGAAAAAAATTCTCGAAAGCAGACGATACTTTCGTGACGTGATGAAACCAATGTGTTGCGCCTGCTGCTAAAAATTCATTGACGTCATTCTATTTTGAAACTCGCAATATATTTTCAACGCACTGATTACTTAGTGAATCACGGCAGATTTGTGACAGAAAGAAGCTGCGCGTCATAATGCACTTTTCCTAAAAGTTATGAAAGTCACCTACGGAAACTTTAGTTACACACGGCGGCAACATAGTCTCGTGTACTTGTAGTATAAGCTTTTAAGGTGGCATGGATCAACAAATCATTATCAATAGAGAGTCATATGAACGGTTTGTAGTAGATCCGAAACGAACACCAAGAGTATTTTTAACGCCGTCCAGTCAATTCGACATTCGAAACTGCGATCATTATGTGGTGAGTTTCTTTTTTTGCTGTGGGACTGTCTAGAGGACACTTAACAATAATTTAACTTCGCAGAGAGTAATTGTCGGGTGGGTTGCACATTTTTTATGGTCGTGGAAATGACTGTATGGTTTATGAGTCGTTAGAAATTACCAGGGATGAACTTCTGCTGGATGAGTAGGTGTCAACAAGTGACGTCATTCTGACGTCGTTGACGTCGGACTTGCGGCGATGTTCGTAAGTATGTCTCATATAAATATTCATATCTCAAGAACTTTTTTGTGCATTGTTGTGAAATTTGGTCATCATATTCATAGTAGACTGAAGTTACGGTGTGAAAAATTTCGTGGTTTTACTGGCATTATACACGATCTTACCGCATCAGTGACATTACTTTTGGATATACCCACGTATATGTACTATAAAAATCAAAATAGTAGCACAACTACATGTAGTATGACGTAGAGACTGATCAATCTAATTAAATCAGACCAATACTATATTCCACTACTTTACACTGATTATAGGATCTGACCACTCTCCGTATGGGGCCATGTTCATGTGAACTTTACATCATCCAATCTGATCGCAACTTTCACAAATTTGAAAGTACCGATCAGTGAGAGTATTTAAACCCTACAGTTTTACCCAGTGGAGATTTAAGCTAGAATAACTTCAATGTATATTCTATATACATACACACTGTAAAATGCACTGTAGAGGTCATTTGAACGTGACCTCTTATGGAATGTTGTCAGCTTCATAACAGCACAAAGAAATAGACCAAATTTTAGGATCTGATTTTAATGAGAATGGAGACGCTTTACATTAGTACTTACTTCCAAAACACCTAATCTTATTTCAGGTACAAATAGTTCAAAAGAAAGACAAACACGAGTTAAAAATGAGATTCATCCTTATTATGACAGTTGAACGAAGCACAAATGAATACAAAAATAATGTGAGCATGTAATTTACGAGAAATAATATGGTGACAAATGCTACGTTACATGATAGTGCACATAATGTAATATGGTGGTATCAAACAATAAGTTACGAAGAAATACATTTAAATTCATATCATATGTGATATTATACGACTGATAATGTATACTATATATCAGATAATACTGTATGATACGTTAAAGTGATAGTATGACAGAGAACGTAACGGCATAGAAGAATGAATACAACCTTTAAAGTACTATAAAACATTATTTGAGGACATGTTTCCTTTTTCTTCAAAAACCAGAAGCCATATTTAATTTACTCTTTGTTTTCGTGGATAAAGGTGAATCATAATTCATAATATGGACGATGTTTTAATTTCCTTTATATCATGTTACACTTAAATGTTAGAATAGAACGCAATTTTGTCTCCTTTTTCATAAAGCATAGACGTAAATGTTCAAACTATTCTTACTATATTTTGTAAGTCTAAACATATCTGTTCAGACATACGATATTCGTGTATATAAATATTATGATTAACAATAACGTCAAAAAATACCATATTTCATCATCATGAAAGTTAATGATTTTCTATGATATTGAAAAGATAAACAATACTTTTAGCGACCTCAATGGTAACCCCACAATTCAGATGACTGCGTCCATTTGGATTGTTTTGCTCTGCATTCAATCTTGGTATTAAACGTTCCTCATTTCCTATACCCATAATCCTGATAGACCGTGTACATTTTTCCCATTGTTTTAACAGAGGAATAGAGATGTACACACCTACACGGATGTGAGGTTTTATATCATTTAACGGTACATGTACTAGCGATTTTCTCAAAGGTATGTATGACTACAACTAGTACAATGGGTTAATTTACCATCAATATACATGATGCAATTCGTCTGCTTTATATTAAATCCAATTTCATTTGAGCCAATCCCTCGGTTTTAACGCTTAAAATGTACAAATGTCCATATAGGTCAAGGTATGCACATCTCTAGTACAAAGTTAAGATCCGGATAATTGGTTAAAACTGAATGAATGTAACGTTATACATGTAGTTTTACAATTTACATCTTCGTCTAATTACTGATGGTTCATGAATGGTTCATGTATTGGTATATAAATTATGTGCAATCACTCGTGATCATATATTGCACACACTGTAGACGCTACGTCATCTGTTTCACCAGTGAATGTCCGTACTTGTCCAACACAATGTCTTGCCCATATCCAAGTTATACTGACATGTAGTATATCGTCACATTCATGTAGACACTACGTCAGCTGTTTGACCAGTGAATGTCCGTACTTGTCCATACACAATGTCTTGCCGATATCCAAGTTATACTGACATGTAGTATATCCCAGGTTGTAATTCATGCTGCACGTAAAGGCAAAGCCACATCGAGTTTTCTTGTTGCATGGTTGTGGTGGCATACATATACCTTTCTCACACGTACCATCTGGGCAACCATACGTACACACAATCTTTGGGTAACATATCAAATGGTAAGCACAATACTCCTCAGGACAACATCCTTCTGAGCAGTAACGATAC
Organism: Spisula subtruncata; assembly: GCA_963678985.1. Lineage (NCBI taxonomy): Eukaryota > Metazoa > Mollusca > Bivalvia > Venerida > Mactridae > Spisula > Spisula subtruncata. The sequence goes on from OY787660.1 coordinate 63,507,912, forward strand.
TGAAACATATAATATTGATACCTTTAAGTCACTTGAGAACATGCTGATTACATACTAGTAATTGATTAGACACTGAATATAAGACAGAGAGCCAATTAGGTATAAAAACAAGACAAGGCAATTTGTAACGCAGAAAACCAATCGGATTCGTAACAGACTTAAATAATAGAGATAGCAATTACGATGATGAGCAAAATCTGCTTGTAAGAAAACAAAGTGAAATCTGTTGACGTTACAAACAACGAAATTATTTATTTATTATACATGTGTGGTTATGGAATCGAAGTAATAAGGTTTGATTTTCCTAAAGTGGAACAGGGGGTATCTAAACTAATTTAATAAGGATTCTATATATAAAACCTGTTCGGGAGCATTTAAGCAACAATTTATGAATTGAAAAATGAGTGATTTATAGTTGTTATTATCATTCTGGTCACTTCGACTTGATGAAAAGCAACATATCTCGGTGATAACTGTAAGAACCATATTAATTTATGTTCAGTCATATAATTTCAGAATCGACTCCCCTGTCACCATAACCTCAAATGCCAATATGTAATCAATTTGCCAACACTTTATTAAGAGACATGTGACTACATAAAACAAGGCTACATTCCCTGCCTGATTTCCAATTATCTTTTTTGAAACAATGTTATTGAATCAACGGTCAAATGCATTCAGTTGAATGCTAAATGTGTGTTAAATCTAATTGACTCGCGGAAACATTATTTCTCTATACAAAAAAAGGACACAACATTGCAAACTAGGAAAGCAGAACCACTTCCTGTTATGGGATTTCAAAACAGTAGGCTATGATGCAAGTAATCTGTTCAAACAAAAACATCATGCCAGCGAATTGTTGGATTTTTACCATTCGTGTGAACACAATTATTGAATATAACAGCTTCTCAAAACGCACGAGACCACGAGAGTTTAAACAGGGTTCATAGACATCCTAAAGTACATAGCATAATGTCTCATTATTTCACCGAGAATGTTTGAAGATCGACATTGATTGTAATTAAAATCATTCAATAAAAATAACAAACCATTAGTAATAATCGAACGTAATTCTACGGAATAACTAAAACTAAAAATCAACACGAAGAAATAACAGCGACAGGAATTATTATTACTACATTATTCACTGACAAGAAATGTGACAGATGTTCCCTACATATTAAACTGCAGTAAAAGAGCACACTTTTATACGTGATTAGCAATTCGTTGGAACGGTTTGTCGCTACTAACTCTAGAAAATGTTACAGCGTTAAAATGTACTAGCACACGTGAGCATTATTTAAATATTTTTCTCCATTGCCATTGCTATTCAAAACTTTGCACATTTTGGTGTAACGATTAGATATTTGATGCACATAGTGTGGGGGACAAAGTGTATTCGTAAGCCACGTGAGTGTAATTTGTTGTACGGTGATTTTCTATCAATATATCTAGAACCAAGTTCTTTTCGTTTTTCATGATTTATTACAAGTAATAAGAGAAACAAATTTAAAACAAATCTGTTCAAAATAATGTTGTTTTAATAAACTTCTCTCATCCCCCAAAATGATACTGCAAGTTTGTCGTTAGAAATGTATGTCTTGTTTTAAATATCCCCACATACACGTATACACCTTTTGTACGTTACATCATGTTGGTTTTTTTACATATTTTCTCAAACATTATAGTTATGTTGTAAGACTTTCGTATTATATGTACATAAGTTGTCAATAAAACAGATTTTTTTAAACGTCAATTTGTTGTATAAATAATGCATGTGCGTAATTTATTTCTACCCTTTACAACTGCGGCTAGTTAAATACAGAAGACCGATCCCTGTTATTTGTTTGTTAGATTATATGAACATTTGTATGGTGTGAATTTTGATTTTAATATATGATTGAATAATTCTTAATCGTCACTAGTAAAATCTCACGGGAGGTAAGCCTTTCTTATGATTTCTTAATTTCAATACAGCAGTAAACAATTAAAATTGAATTAACTTACTCTTTTACATTTTCCAATATGAATCTGTTCGGCAATAACGAAAACTAAAATCCATAAAATCTCCACCCTTTTATATACACCTAACATCATCGCATTCAAGATTCATAATATTGCAGTCAACCAACAATTCACTAATCCTACATTTGTATTATCTCCGACTATACAAATAAATCCCAACAAACTAATGGAACTTGTACACGTGACATCCACTATAAATGTTGATGTAACCAATGGAATCACAATCTCTCCGTATTTGTTCATTTAATTGTCCTACGTCCGATGTTGTCAATAGAGAGAAATTGGAAATATTTGCACTGAATGGTTTGATTATCGATGTCAACCTTAGATAGCTTTCATACTCCTGTCTTCTCTTATAGATATTGGTTCTCGGGACAACGTCGCTCGGTACATGTTCGCTGCATTGTAATAGATCCGTTTAAGAAGTTGATACAGCTTATTGAAGAAGAAAATAAAACAATGCCATAAAACGGATTCTTGGTTTCAGAAATGTTTGAATACAATATACAAGTCATGTTCTTATATGTACATATCGGTATCTATAACTAATAAGAGACCAGTCAATATAAAAGAATATACGTTATTTTGTACAACCCACTATTGAACAAGAGTCCCCTGTTGTATTTCTGTGATTTGATATTATTTGTTTAATTGTTTGCCTTTTAATAAAACACTTAACATTATACACAGTAAATTCAAAACCATACTGAATCAGCCGCATTCCTAGTCACTAGTGCGAGTGAAAGACACTCATGCCATCAATATCAACCAAAACACCAAGCCGGTACATCGATCCCTAGATTGATTACACACGCATGACTTTTGAAATGAGCATATTTTCATTAAGGGCACATACAAGTATTCATTAATACTATATATAGTAACAAAAATGAGCTAATTTCAGGCTCATTATGACAATCACGTGATTGATTATCGCCTTTCAGCCCGGTCCGCAATCTCATAATCGTAATCGGCCCGCTGAACGTGTGCACGTTACGTTATCCAAGTTATTATGACGGAGCTAAAATGACGTCACTTTGTAGCTAAATGACGTTACGTTACACAAAGGTACAATGTATTTGACAATTTTGAGAATGTATAAGATTTTCAGCATAAATGCACTTAACATCTCTACGGCATGAATAATCACCCGCGGGCTAAAGCCCTCGCGGTGATTATTACTTTTCCGGTCCGATTATCGCCTTCCGGTCCGGCTGTGTCGTGTATTAACCTCTAATTATCAGATAATTCAACTGATGATACACACGGTTAGTTATTTAAAAATAAAGTTGTAATGTAATTTACGTCCCTTTTCTTCTACGTTACCTGTTTATATATATTTACCTTGTGCAGAAATGTAAATCACTAGTTGTTCCTTAAACAATACAGGGTCATAATAAATGTCCCCATTACAAATAAAGCCATGAGCATATGCATGATCTCATCTGAGATTTTCATATTCCAATGGAAAGCCACCATATCAAAGTTTTATTCATCATATTATAGCGTGACAATGTTACTGTTAAGTATAAAGCAACAAAGAAATCAAGATTCCTGATTAGAACATGCTAGTACTCATGGCATTCGTTTGTAATTGGGACAGATATTATAAAACACCCTGGCCAGGTGATTATAAACATTGGAGTACGTACTCCTTGTTCCAACTCATAAGGAGTATTTTTTAGTTACAAAAACTGCTGTAACTTCTTTATTACTGAATGGAAACATATGAAATGGGGCGATAGCTTAAAATTATATGGCATCAGCGGTGCCTTCCAAGGGTCTAAACGCATCAGGCGATGCGCTTGCTTATATACGCCAGCGGCGTTTGCATAAATTATATACGCCAGCGGCGTTTGCATAAATTATATACACCAGCGGCGTTTGCATAAATTATATACGCCAGCGGCGTTTGCATAAATCATATACGCCAGCGGCGTTTGCAGAAATTATATACGCCAGCGGCGTTTGCAATATGGCTACATAGTCGAAATAGTGCAACTGGGAGGGTGATTTTCGGGTTATGTTCATGTTTGCTCCTGGTCGCTCCTTCTCATGTCTGGTCGGCAGTAAATTTAACTCCACTCTGGCGTTTAACCATTGGAGTTTCCTCCTCTGCTGTCATGGCCGTATCCGCCAACTTCTTAATAAATTACCTCTGAGAAAGAATTACACTTACATTTATTGAATATATGTATATTGATATAGAATACTTTTCGTAAGAATATGAGATATTAGATTATCAAACTCAAACAGCTTTTGTTGTGTTGTCAGGACTGAGTCCTAAAATAATAAGGATTAATTTTTAATATTAATCTAGGTTATTTTGCTCAGTCAATTAGTGTCTCGGATCGGGTAAATTGTCGGTGGTTAACATCGACCATTTTATCCATGCTAGCCTGTATTTACAAATTACTCAACCGGTGATTCGGTGACGTAGCAATGATAGGCTATATAAGGAATCGTTCGGGTCTCGTCCCGTGTCGTTAAATTTATAACACAGCAAAAGCCCACCCACCGCTCCCTATTGGTAATTAAGTTTATTTTTGCACGTTGTATTTAATAACATTACTGCCGTGTCTAACGTTATATTTTTGCAGTTGGTTATCATATATGTGTACGAATTGGCATCCTCAATGATACATGGTTTACAAACATCGTCATACGACATGGAACAAAGTACGTGACAGAGTTGTCAACAACCCTCCTTCAAAGAGAAATGAACAACAACGGTTGCAGAGGTACATTCGTTCTACGTTAACTGATCATCGTACAAGATATTCATTATAAATCAACGAAGTGTAGTGAGTGATCCTTGTGATAAGTGAACGTTGGAATTCATATGGAATGTTGTGCCTAAACTGTAGATTCTACGACGGGAGGATTGTAGTGCATGTACGGCAGTCGTCGATGTAAATTTGTGACTATTTGTACATTCAGCTGTGTACCTTTTATAAGGTTTGACTCGTAAACCTGTGACTTTTCATATATTTATGATAAGGGATGCATTTTATTATAATGTTTAACATGTAAAATTGTGATTATAGTTAACGAATTTGTCGTGACAGCAGTTTGTATTAGAGCTAGGAGTGACCAGGGGTACTGAAGCGTTAGGATTTATCCTTATAAAAACGGGGTAATGATGATGTTAAAGATATAAAATATGGCAGCCTGTGATCGTTTACCGCTACCTGTTTTAACTGTCGGTCTACGATTATAGGCTTGCTTCCAAAAATATTATTTGGGTTAAATGAGCGGTTACTGATGTGCTCGATAGATTAGCGTCTTAGGCGGTCTCTAATTAGCTCACACTTTTAGTTAGGATCTTGTTTAATTAAGCTGTATAATACATAATGTTGCACTGGTAGTGGAATAATTAGGTACAGCGTACCATGCGGACTTATTGTCGCCATGCGGCGATAGCTTAAAATTATATGGCATCAGCGGTGCCTTCCCAGGGTCTTAACGCATCAGGCGATGCGCTTGCTTATATACGCCAGCGGCGTTTGCATAAATTATATACGCCAGCGGCGTTTGCATAAATTATATACACCAGCGGCGTTTGCATAAATCATATACGCCAGCGGCGTTTGCAGAAATTATATACGCCAGCGGCGTTTGCAATAATTATATACGCCAGCGGCGTTTGCAATATGGCTACATAGTCGAAATAGTGCAACTGGGAGGGTGATTTTCGGGTTATGTTCATGTTTGCTCCTGGTCGCTCCTTCTCATGTCTGGTCGGCAGTAAATTTAACTCCACTCTGGCGTTTAACCATTGGAGTTTCCTCCTCTGCTGTCATGGCCGTATCCGCCAACTCCTTAATAAATTACCTCTGAGAAAGAATTACACTTACATTTATTGAATATATGTATATTGATATAGAATACTTTTCGTAAGAATATGAGATATTAGATTATCAAACTCAAACAGCTTTTGTTGTGTTGTCAGGACTGAGTCCTAAAATAATATATTATATTTATAAACACAAACGCGCGTTACATTGTGGGACTGTTTAGTTCATATGTACGAGTATGTTATGAAAAAAAAATAGAATACATGCTTTCATCAAGAAATATTTGGTTTGCCTATAGGTCCATGACTACTTTCATTACTGATATTGAATGTTTTTATATTTAATCGACTATAATTATATATTACCTGATTAAACAAGAAGTCGGTGTAACAATGCGTAGGTTTGATTCTCGCAAATGATTAAATGTCATTGCAGTAAAGGTGGTTACATTTTAATTCAAATATTCCTCCAGATGTATCGTTTCGTTACAAGCAACAAGTGTCTGATTCAATCTTTTAGGACAATGTTTTGTGTAACTGCTGATGCTTGTTTCATAAACTGCTCGGAAACTATCGAAGTCAAAGGGTGATATAAATGTTTCTATTGTAACAATTGGGGTAATGCTGTATATGGGGTTTCGTTTTCTTAACATAACATCTAAATACTTTATATGGTATAGTATATGCTATTTAGGACAATATTCTGGAACTCTTTCCGGTATACATACATTACAGACACTCTGTGTATTCAACCCGCCTCGTTGCAATAAACGACCGATACAGACGTGGTTATTTCATTTGTTGAACAACGATGCTTACAGTTTAAACAAGCATTCCCTAGAGCTATAAATCCTTTATAAGCAGCAATTGTCTCATTCATTCTCTGAAAACAATGTTGTCAAACGCTCCATTACGTTGTTTAGTTTAATTGCTGATGTTTGTTTAACCTATACACAACCATGCTGTGATTTAACTGTTGGTACCATAGCGACTTAGAGTATCATGGGCGTAGGAGCGTTTTCAACATGGGGGGGGGCAAACATTTGGCAATGGGAGTAAAAAATGTTTTTGCTCGCTTCGCTCGCAAACTTACTCCATTATGTCGACATATGTCGGCACACGTTATATCCGCAAAAATACACTCATTCATAAATTGTGCTCTGAAACGTCCACAACCCTCCCATATATAGAATAACTTTGAGTTTATTGTTCTGCGGTAATTTGGTTTAGTAATTACGTGCTTACGTCCTAACAAGATGTTAAGTAGTTTAAGTATAAGGGGGTCCGGGGCACCTCCCCCCTGGAAAATTTCATAAATAATGGATCAATCTAGTGCATTCGAGGCGTTGTGAGATATCTTATCTGGTATTAAAAAAGGACTGATATACAGAGAATTTAAGTTCTTGAATTAAACCCAATTAAGTGCTTGCACAAAATGTAAATTGCTCGATTTTGGAGATTGTAGCTGAAGGTGAAAACGTTTATTTCAAAGGCTTTATATATAATTGACAACATCTCATTTAACCATATAGGAGATATGGGAATGTTAACAGTACAATGTATGTCACTAGTGTATTTTTTGCAAAGAACGGGTGTTGACATATTTTTATGTAAAGAAGTTATTTTGCGAGCGGAGCGAGCCAAATTTTTTTTATTCGTTTTCACCAAGAACTGAAGACTTATTGCATATAACGATATATATTAGGTCTAAAATGATACTTTTCATCTGAATTATTGGGGGGGGGGGAGATATGTTGCCCCCCCCTGTTCAGACATTGGGGGTGGCCCCTGGACCCCCTGCTCCTACGCCCATGAGTATGGTACAAATCCATTTGGGTTTCACCTTCGTTGCAAAGCATTTATTTATTTAAAAAACATGTACTTAATTACATGATGCTTGAGGGCCATGTTCGTTGGATGCTCTCAGACATACAGGGTGTCCAAAAAGAAAGTATACACATAATAGTATCGAGGTCTGTATGTGTCCTTTTGCAACTAACTTAAAAGTTCGTTGACTACAAAATATTAAAATAAATCTTATGAGCGCCAAACTAATGAATTCTACTTAATAATCTTACTTCAGTCAGTACAATAACAAACGTATGTAAAGGGTTTGTGATTCATTTCATTTAGTAAAACATCGATGTATTATTGTGGAGTCGATAGTTAAGGTTTGATTATACATCGCCGTTTTTTCGGGGGACTTGGATTTTTAATTGTTTCTTCGGCTTGCTCAGTGTAGTTGCTAGAAATATGTAATGTTATTTCCCACCCCATTCCTACCTTGCCCATTATTTTAAACTAGGTCAAGTCGTAGCTGTGCCTCTTTAGGTCGCAAAATGTTAGATCACTGTCCTTAGTGTTTTAAACTAGGTCTCGCCCCGGGGTTGTTGTGCCTCATTTGGTAGCCGTTTTTGGCATGGGTTTGGGCTGTTGACGCTGTGCAGCGGGGCCTTGGGGAACCTGACTGAGTCTTGGCTGCGTTTTGTTTGGTCTAGTGCAATAACCGTTATTCTATAATTTCGTTGTGAAATTGGGTCACCCTGCATTATTTGGGCGGGACTTGGATTTTTTTATTGTTTCTTTGGCTTATTTGTGGGCATTGCTCAGGCAGTTGTGTTGTGGTGTTTCTGATTTCTGTGCTCGGCTGATTAGGTTGAGTGCTACCTTCCCTCTCGGATTTTCTCATACCTAACATGAGCAACAAAAATGCACATATTATAAAATAATCAACAATACGTGGTTAGGATATTGTCACGCCAATATTGAAATAACTTGATTATGTCGTGCTTTTAGAAAGCTATACCTTCAAGTCAAAACTAAACAGACATATGCACTCAAGTACGCACGCTAACACATACTTAATTTTGGAATGTCTATCATTTATTTTCTCCGGTTGTTGAGCGTGGTTTCTATCAACCTATAGACGTTTGATCGAAGGTTCAAATGCTGACAGGGACTCGATCTCAGGTGACAGGTAAGTGCAGTAATAAACTACAGCTCCTACTTCTACGTCGGTACTCGTCAAAATCCGCTTGGTAGACATAAACTACAACTGTCTATTAAGTTTACGTAATAAATGTATCTTATTTAAATGATTGTTATTTTATTGCGGATAGGATATACATGTATATGTTCCTGAAAAATATGTGAACAAAATATACTGTCTATTAAAGTGATGTAACTGACTAAACGTATTGGTATTCTATTGCATTTGAGAAACGTATACAATTTGTGAGTGTTGCTGAAATATATGTGAACAAAATATACTTTTTAATATGAATATTGCTTACAATTTTGCAAATACTAATGAATAACCATAATAACCATGTATATGTACTATAAAAATCAAAATAGTAGCACAACTACATGTAGTATGACGTAGAGACTGATCAATCTAATTAAATCAGACCAATACTATATTCCACTACTTTACACTGATTATAGGATCTGACCACTCTCCGTATGGGGCCATGTTCATGTGAACTTTACATCATACAATCAAATCGCAGCGTGCACAAATGTGAAAGTACTGAGGTATTTAAACCCTATAAGTTTTACCTTGGAGAGATTTAAGCTAGACTGACTTCAATGTACATTCTCTATACCGTGTATAGAATCACGTGATCAAATCGATTGAAATTAATGCGGTTTTACGCTCAAAACTATTGCGATTTCATCTGCTAACGGTGAGTTTTTTCTTGATTATAACGATCGTGCATTTAATATGGTTATATTATACAGCCTAAAGTACTTTCCATATACGTAAAAATACCTGGCAAGTAACGAGTTCGCTCTATCTTTAGCTGTTTTTAATTGATGCTTGACCAAATGCAGTTTCCAACCGAGTGTAATAATTTGGTCGAGTATCAATTAAAAACAGCTAAAGAAACAGCGAACTCGGTACTTGCAGAGTATTCTTACATATACGGAAAGGACTTTAGGCTATATAATATAACCATATTAAATGCTCGATCGTTATAATCAAGAAAAAACTCACCGTTAGCAGTCGAAATCGCTTTGAGCGTAAAACCACATTCATTTGATCCCGTGATTCTACACACTGCTATACATACACACAGTAAACATGCAGTGAAGACGTCATTTGAACGTGGCCTCTTACAGAATGTTGTCAGCTTCATAAAGGCACAAAGAAATAGAGCAAATGTTAGGATCTAATTTTAATGAGATTGGAAACGCCTAACATTAATAACATGGTACATACAGTTCAACAGAAAGACGAGAACACATTGGAATTCATGTTAAATCCTTATTAAGGACAGTTTAACGAAGCACAAATGAATACAAAAATAATGTGAGCATGTAATCTACGAGAAATAATATGGTGACAAATGCTACGTTACATGATAGTGCACATAATGTAATATGGTGGTATCAAACAATAGATTACGAAGAAATACATTTAAATTCGTATGTGATATTATACGACTGATAATGTATACTATATATCAGATAATACTGTATGATACGTTAAAGTGATAGTATGACAGAGAATGTAACGGCATAGAAGAATGAAAACAACCTTTAAAGTACTATAAAACATTATTTGAGGACATGTTTCCTTTTTCTTCCAATACCAGAAGCCATATTTAATTTACTCTTTGTTTTCGTGGATAAAGGTGAATCATAATTCATAATATCGACGACGTTTTTTAATTTCCTTTATATCATTTTACACTTAAATGTTAGAATAGAACGCAATTTTGTCTCCTTTTTCATAAAGCATAGACGTAAATGTTCAAACTATTCTTACTATATTTTGTAAGTCTAAACATATCTGTTCAGACATACGATATTCGTGTATATAAATATTATGATTAACAATAACGTCAAAAAATACCATATTTCATCATCATGAAAGTTAATGATTTTCTATGATATTGAAAAGATAAACAATACTTTTAGCGACCTCAATGGTAACCCCACAATTCAGATGACTGCGTCCATTTGGATTGTTTTGCTCTGCATTCAATCTTGGTATTAAACGTTCCTCATTTCCTATACCCATAATCCTGATAGAACGTGTACACTTTTTCCATTGTTTTAACAGAGGAATAGAGATGTACACACCTACACGGATGTGAGGTTTTATATCATTTAACGGTATATGAACTAGCGATTTTCTCAAAGGTATGTATGACTACAACTAGTACAACGGGTTAATTTACCATCAATATACATGATGCAATTCGTCTGCTTTATATTAAATCCAATTTTATTTGAGCCAATCCCTCGGTTTTAACGCTTAAAATGTACAGATGTCCATATAGGTCAAGGTATGCACATCTCTAGTACAAAGTTAAGATCCGGATAATTGGTTAAAACTGAATGAATGTAACTTTATACATGTAGCTTTACAATTTACTTCTTCGTCTAATTACTGATGGTTATGGTGAGGTTTCATGTATTGGTATATAAATTATGCGTAATCACTCGTGATCATATATTGCACACATTGTAGACGCTACGTTATCTGTTTGGCCAGTGAATGTCCGTACTTGTCCATACACAATGTCTTGCCGATATCCAAGTTATACTGACACGTTGTATATCCCAGGTTGTAATTCATGCTACACGTAAAGGCAAAGCCACATCAAGTTGTCTTGGTGCATGGTTTTGGTGGCATACATATACCTTTCTCACACATACCATCTGGACAACCATACGTACACACAATCTTAGGGTAACATATCAAATGGTAAGCACAATACTCCTCAGGACAACATCCTTCTGAGCAGTAACGATACTGAAACATATAATATTGATACCTTTCAGTCACTTGAGAACATGCTGATTACATACTAGTAATTGATTAGACACTGAATATAAGACAGAGAACCAATTAGGTATAAAAACAAGACAAGACAATTTGTAACGCAGAAAACCAATCGGATTCTTACGCAGAAAACCAATCGGATTCTTAACAGACTTAAATAATAGAGTTAGCAATTACGATGATAAGCAAAATCTGCTTGTAAGAAAACAAAGTGAAATCTGTTGACGTTACGAACAATGAAATTATTTATTTATTATACATGTGTGGTTATGGAATCCAAGTAATACGGTTTGATTTTCATAAAGTGGAGCAGGGAGTATCTAAACTAATTTAATTAGGATTCTATAAAACATGTTCGGGAGCATTTAAGCAACAATTTATGAATTGAAAAATTGCGTAGTTAAAAATGAGTGATTAACAGTTGTTATTATCATTCTGGTCACTTCGACTTGATGAAAAGCAACATATCTCGGTCATAACTGTAAGAACCATATTAATTTATTTTCAGTCATATGATTTCAGAATCGACTCCCCTGTCACCATAACCTCAATGCCAATATGAAATCAATTTGCCAACACTATTAAGAGACACGTGACTGCATAAAACTAGGCTACATTCCCTGTCTGATTTCAACATATCTTTTTTGAAACAATGTTATTGATTCAATGGTCAAATGCATTCAGTTGAATGCTAGATGTGTGTTAAATCTAATTGACTCGCGGAAACAATATTTCACTATACAAAAACACAAACATTTTAAGGAAGGAAACAACATTGCAATCTAGGAAAGCAGAACCACTTGCTGTTATGGGATTTTAAAAACAGCAGGCTATGATGCAAGTAATGTGTTCAAACCAAAAACATCATGCCAGCGCACAGCAAATTGTTCGATTATTTTTTTCCATTCGTGGGAACACAATTATTGAATATAACAACTTGTCAAACGCAAGAGACCACGAGAGTTTAAACAGGGTTCAAAGACATCCTAAAATACATAATACTTCATAAATTCACAGTGACTCTTTGAAGATCGAAATTGATTGTAATAAAAATTATTAAATCAAAATAACAAACCATTAGTAATAATCACACGTACCTCCACGGAATAACTAAAACACAACAGTAGGAAATAACAGCAAAAGGAAATATTATTACTACATTATTCACTGTATTAAACAGCATTTAAAGGTCAAATACGAAAGAATTTCATAATTTAACTATAGTAACACATTTACATAGATATATATCATATTAAAGACATGGCGTACTTATAATCCACACAATTGCAATATTTTAGATGGTTTATAACGATAAAGTTGACGATAACAAAATTACCAGGTAAATCCAACCTGGTTGTCTCCCTTGATTTTTAGACCGTGTGACGTCATTTTGGACATATGTGGAACTGTTCCTCTTCAGTTTAACTAAATTTGAATGGGTCCTGTCGAGTTTTAATCTGATTAAATTCATGAACAGTGACGGAAATTACTATAATGTGGTATGTTCTAAGCATTGTATGTGTTGTCATTGCAATCACATTTTAATTCCCTTCAATATTTAAGAAACAAAACAACGACCACATACCGATGTGGACATTACTGACTTCCACTGCTGGGCGTGTTATACATTACAAACGCAGCAGTGCAAACTGCGCGCTACAGGGGGTATACATATCACGCTGTTTATACACGTGACACGTGTACATCGGTGATTGATTTTGAATATATATATATATATATATATATATATATATATATATATAGCTGTCACTATTTTGTTTATTTATGTGTTAGGTTTTGTAACAGACCATAAGTAAAGCATTCCGTATGAGGAAAAAAATTATGTTCGCAAGAAATGGCGTTAGCTGCGTATTTGTAGTACACACGAAATCGACGCGTAGTTGGCAGTTTCTGTCGTTAATTGTAAAGAATTTATAAATTAACCATAATTAAGTTACTGAATTCCTAAATTGAGAAATGAACATTATAATTCAAGACAGGAAATTATTGACGAAAAATTGTAAAAGGAAAATTTGAAAAAAAGTCTGTAGATAACCGGTAAAGTTAGAGACATTGTCCAAAATTCTTGGATGCCGAGTTAATCCCTTCATTTTCAATTATGGATAAAAATCAAACGAGAGTTAGCATTAACTAAATCGTTTGGTATTTTTTTCAACATTACATACTGCACCAGTCAGTTCCATCATCGCCCTAAACCCTCGGGGAGAGACGGTCGTGTTTTTACCTTCCCGCTTTCCGCTGCATGGCCGGTGAAATGTTGGGATTTTTTCATCGAACCAATACCCTTGGCCTAGGGACGCTATTTAGTTGTCAGGGACCGGGAAAATACCGGAGATTTTCCCATCAGCTGTCACCTGCAGGCCGAGGAAGGCGGGTGACGACCCCGGGAGTGGGGTACCGTCGATGCTACTCGTTAGAACAAGTGCGCCGAAAATTAAATAATTTGGAAAGGTAAACTCCGCATTTCCAACACAATAATCGGCGTAATGATCTTTTCAATATTGTTGGTATGTATATGTAATAAAAGCATGGTTTCTTTGAATGACACCTCGTTCATGGTAAAATTTATTAACTATATCCAGTATCATTGTAAAGTGACAGTATTATAGTGCGATACTTAAACAGAAGTTTGAGCATATTTTTTTTTAACTTTTTGAAGCTTTCCATTAATACACCAGAAAACATAATAGAGTTTACACGAATCCTTGTCATTTTCAAAAAGTTTCACATTGATAAACAAAAACTTTGTTTATTACGCACATTCATTGAAGATATTTTTACGCACTTGCTCAACTGACCATAATTAATACTTACATTTCAATTCGTGGCGTAATTCTGATTGGCTAATACAAATTGGTTTGTAATAAACTCGCCACGCCCCCTTGCACCTGCATGACCTATGACAGGCCAGACAGGACCAACGATCACACCAAGAGCTTGATACCGTGTGATCTATAAAATAGACCGCCTGCTTTTGGCGGCCTATAGTGCAGTGTCATATATGTGTCGGCCTTTTACTGATGGTTCGTCTTTAAATGTAAGCCGGTCTAAATTGTAGGATCGTGCGTTGATATTCTGGAAAATTAGGCACGTGTTTGAACTCTCAGACAAGTATTATTTTGTGATTTGTAAAAAGAATTCAGTTATATTACGAAGCAGATTACCAAAAGTGGAGTTCGCTACCTACATGTATCTTGTTTGTATTTTGTGAAATCCACGATGCTCGCACTGGGTAAGGACACGCCACGTTTTGACATATTTTTAAAAATAGTTTAAACAATACGTGTATACGAGCCCATGCGTTGTTCCATACAGTATTCTACACAACAACATACAAAGAATAAATCTTTAATATCGCACTATATTTTTATATAATATATACCCTGCGTTCTATTTCGGATAGTCTGACGGTATTTTTTAATAATTACCCATAAAGCAAAACGATACACAATTTAAACACGAATTTTTAAAATCTATATCATAGGCATATGATTTCAACTGTGCGTTACTATTTTTTCCGTTATGTATTTTCGTGTTAGGGTGCGTAACGGGAGATGGATATGTTGATCTAGGTTCTTGCTAGGAAGAATCATTAGTTTACACACAGTTGAATTCAAATGCCAATGATCTATATCGTTTTAGAAAAATGCAATTTATCGTTCCATACTAAATTAATGAAACGTTTACCGAGTTATAAACATTTTATATCTGGCATAATACACTATTCTTTTTTGCATTTTGATTGACAAAAATATATTATAAATACTTGGCCCGTTACAACACGCGTAATGTACACGCGTCTCCAGGGTACTGTTTTATCAACGGACTTACGGAAATCGTAAACTAACGTTCATATTTAAATTCATTAACTGATATTGATTGTATTGTAGCTCCATTCATCACGCGTTATAGTTGTAAAAGTATTACAAAACATTAAAATTTGACCGTAAGTTTAAGGTTTGCGTAAATGCTTTGATAAAACAGTGCCCAGTTGCATTGACCGTAAACTTATCTATGTACACATACCGATTTTGAAATTTTCTATGTGTATACCCAATAATACGTACAGAAACAACTAAATTAAACATCAAATGGGTCAGATAAATTTAGACAGCAGCTGCTTATAATCACGTTTTTGGCATGTTACAACCCCCCGTGATGTGCATAATGTACCAAGATTAACTGTATGACACGTCGTAGATCGACGCTGTGTATATAAATGTATAACCCCCGTGGAGAATTCTTTTATGATTGTGCTTGATATTTGACCCACTATTACATAATAGCACATGTATTTCATGTAACTTTAATGCATTTAAACCAAACATATTCAATAGAGATCAAGATTTATGCGAATATACACTAATAGTATATAGCCTCTGTGTTAATCAGATGTTCCAAAAACACGTCACAAGCTAAGGGAAGTAACTCGGGTTAGTTTATTATCAAAATAAGATTATCGAAATAAGATATGACGTTTATTGTGTGTTATAATCATATTTGAAGTGTAGAGATTGATGTTATCCTATCTTTATATAGTGCGTTAGCGACTAAGCTGGACCCCCATAAACCTTAAATATCTTTAAAAATAATTCTGCAATTTTATTGAAATTTGGCATAGTTCATTAAATTACCTTTACCAACTCTGTGTTTAAATTGCAGATTTTTTTACTATCTAATTAATGTTTTCCCAATTGGCTATAATGTATTATTTTTGGTATTTTTATCAACAAATAGCAAGGGAGTAAAATAAGCTATTACGATCAGCTAGTTAGCATAATGCTATTGTATTGTGTAACAACTATAACGGGATTATTGTATAACTTCGACCAAAATTTGTCTGGTCGTCAATGTGTATATAGTTGAGGCCCATCTTCTGATTGTAATGATCATTTGTACAAACATGATATACGATGTTTTAATTGCAAATATTTGTACAAAGTTGCTCCAGTTGTACAGGCTAAGATAAACGTTCATGTATGGGCCTCATTATATATTTTCATCAGTCACTGGTGTGTGACTTAATGTACAGTTATACTGGACCAAATTGTTGACCTTTGCTGTTCCGGTCACGTCTATCACCCATACGTATTTCCCCTGTTTTAGACTTAAAATTTTGCATTAGGCGTCTATGCAAAGTACACTTTTCTGCGGACTGAAAATTCTGTTTTATTTTATGAGAGTTGGTAAGGGTGTTTTACGAAGATATACCAATTTTTGTTCTCATCAGCATTGTACTTTTTAAGATATTTAAGGTTTATGGGGGTCCAGCTTAGTCGCTAACGCACTATACCATAAACTTATTAAAACGGCAAAAAAATAATATTGCGTATATGAACTTTAAAGAGCACACTTTTATACCCGATTAGCAATTCGTTGGAACGGTTTGTCGCTACTAACTCTAGAAAATGTAACAACGTTAAAATGTACTAGCACAAGTTTGTGTTTGAGCATTAATTTAATATTTTTCCCCATTGGCATTGCTATTCAAAACTGTGCACATTTTGGTGTAACGATTAGATATTTGATGCACATAGTGTCGGAAACAAAGTGTATTTGTAAGCCATGTGAGTGTAATCTGTTGTGTGGTGTTTTCTTATTTTCTATCAATACATCTAAAACCAAGTTCTTTTCATTTTTCATGATTTATTACAAGGTATAAGAGAAAACAAATTACAATTATTTTTCTATTAAAAAAGTGTTGTTTTAATAAACTTCTCCCATCCCCCCAAATGATACTGCCAGTTTGTCGTTAGAAATGTATGTCTTGTTTTAAGTATCCCCATATACACGTTTACACTTCTTGTATGTACAGAATGTTTTTTTATATATTTTGTCAAACAATATAATTATGTTGTAAGACTTCCATATATATGGACATTAGCTATAAATAAAACTCCTAACAGAGGTGCAACCCCACATTTAAATTTACAAAAAGCAGACGCATGTCTAAATGGCAAGATTACAGTATTTTTTCAACATCAATTTGTTGCATGTGCATAATTTATTTCACCCTTGCCACTGTGCTTAGGAGCATGTTGTACAGACTTAATTCAAATACAGAAGACCGACCTTTGTGATTGGTTTGTGTTTTTCTCCGTTATATTTTAGTTATATTTTAGTTATGTAGTGTTAGTTTCTAAATGTGTAAAAGGTTAAGATTCCAATCATTATTAATAAATGTCTTTCCGAAATGCTTAAATTATACGAACATTTGCATGCTGTGAGTTTTGATTTTAATATATGATTGAAGAATTCTTAATCGTCACTATTAAAATCTCACGGGAGGTAAGCCTTTCTTGTCATTTCTTAATTTCAATACAGCAGTAAACAATTAAAATTGAATTAACTTACTCTTTTACATTTTCCAATATGAATCTGTTCGGCAATAACAAAAACTAGAATCCATACAATTTCCACTCTTTTATATACACCTAACATCATTGCCTTCAAGATTCATAATATCGCGGACAATCCGCCATTCACTAATCCAAGATTGTATTATCTCCGACTATACAAATAAATCCAAACAAAGTAATGGAACTTGTACACGTGACATCCACTAAAAATGTTGATGTAACCAATGTAATCAGAATCTCTCCGTATTCGTTCATTTAATTGTCCTACGTCCGATGTTGTCATTAGAGAGAAATTGGAAATAGATGCACTGAATGGTTTGTTTATCGATGTCACTAATAGACAGCTTTCATACTCCTGTCTTCTCTGTCACCAATAGACAGCTTTCATACTCATGTCTTCTCTAATAGATATTGGTTCTCTGGGCAACGTCGCACCGTACATTTTCGCGGATTTGTAATAGATCCGTTCAAGAAATTGATACAGCTCATCGATGAAGATATACAAAAATAAAAACTGACATAAAACGGATGCTCAGTTCAGATAATGTTCAGATACAAGGCATGTTCATATTAGCACACCTATATCGGTATTTATAATTAATTAGACACCAGTCGATATAATAGTCCATGTGACAGACCGAAATCCATTACCAAAATGGTGAACAAATCCAACAATGATTTTCGGTTAGCTTGATATCTAAGCTGTCCGAAATCAGTTGATGGACTTGCTGGACATTTTGCCAAATGACCTTTTGGCGGCCATCTTTAAAGATGGCCGTCGTTATTTTAAGCAATCAGAGGGTTTAGGAAAACTTCGATTATCCCTCACCCACAAGGGCTATCGTCTTGTGATTTGTTTTAAAATGTTCGCAATTGAAATGTGCATATAGCAATATATTAATATAAATAATATAAAGTGGTTATTACTTAATGATTATTGATTTTTTAAGAAAATTATGATATTTTTCGATTTTTGTCGTTAATTTTTCTCTTCCAAATCGGATCTGAGTGTGTATTTGACCATTTGTTGATTGTTATATGCAGAGGAGGGTTCTAGGCGTCCATAATAAACATTAAATTGACAGATTTTGGTTTAAAAATCCTTCATGAGCCCGGAATATTGGAAAACCTTAAAGTTTAATAATAGTCCTGTCTATAAATGGGATAGTTAGGTTAGACCCAACATTGGATTGTACAGTAAATATTTTTTGGTTTTCTGTTAGAGAATTTGTTGCTATTGAAGAATCTGAATGATGACCAGCTGTCATCATTGAGCATTTTGTAAAAATCAAAATGGCGTCCAAAATGGCCGCCAAAATCTGAAAAACAATCAGAGATGCCAGAAATTAGTTACAAATTTCTTTTTTGCCGATTGGTTGTAGTTAAAATGTTTTTAACACATGTATTTATATTATATCTATTGTTATTCGTCGATTAAAATATTGTGGGATGGCATCCATGTCGGCTGAAATCAAAATGGCGGTTACAACGGCCGCAATAATTGACATATTGATATATTCTATTAAAACATTTATTTAAATGATTTTTGTTGATATCGGAATTAAAGTAGTTAACTAACATTCAAATAAAAGTTCAATTCGATTCAATTTACCCGTTGCCTTATTCAAAATGGCGTCCAAGATGGCCGCCAAAATCAGGAAATATGTCGGTGGTGCAAGCGATTAGTTACATAAATTACTATTGTTGCTAATTGGCAGTTGTGTAGATGTTAAACATAGTATCTATTCAAGCAAAGCATTATTTATTGTTTGAAATTATTTAAGATAGCATACTAAGAAATCAACTACCGGCTGTAATGGCTATCATAATTGCTGAATAAGCATATTTTATTAAAATCGTATAGTATGTTCAAATAGTTTTTATTTGTATTAAACATTATATTTATCAGACGTGCATTATGGTTTAACTTCAAAACGGCAGCAAAGATGGCCACTTAACATTACATAAGTGGTAAATAAATTGCAGATTATTCTTCTTTCTGTATAGTATATATGGTCGTCCTCTTGGGCATTATCGTGCCATTGATATTCAATTACAAGAGCGGCGATTTATTTTTGTTAAAAAACAAATAATCATGATTATCCACTATAAATAAGACCCCTCGAGAAGGCATAATCGCTGTCGACAATGCTCATGAATCTGGTTCTACAGTTTCCAACCAAAATCACCAATGATCTGCCTGATGTTGCTTGTTGTGCTAAAGTACCGTTTGACGAATTGCGTCCAATATGCTGAACTGCCTCCAGCTGACAAATATTTGCCCTGGTTGACCCTTTGCCGAATTTGCGTATTCAAGGATTGATTTGACAGGTGTCTGGTAGCATCGTACCCTAATCTGTTTCGATAGTAGGTCAAGTTTGTCCAGAAGAAGGCGATGCTGTTGTTAGCTTTCCTCACAATGGTAGCAACATTGTTACTCAAGGAGACCTCATCTATGTATACCCCGATGTACTTATCTCTGCCACAACTTGTAACGTGTCATGCTGTTGTGGATGAAAAACGGAGTCTCAACACGAGTGCTCTTCCTAGTGATGCGGGTGACCATATACTTGTAAAAAAGGATTAAATGACATGAACCATGGACCCTCCCATTCATTGTTGTAGTCTGTCAATGTCATCTTGTTAGCCTTAAGCATTTTCTTTAGTAATTACCATGTTCAAGAGGTTGTTGTCAGCAAGCAGATGGTAAGTAGATGTTGCATGAATTAGAAGGTGGTAGATATACAACAGAAAAAGTTGTCCAATGGCTGATGACTGGTGCTGTGTTGGTGGACTGTTTTCCGACCAGTACATGTTGGGTTCTGATTGCAAGAATTATGCTAGTACTTATCCTGCCCAGCAGGTTCCACTGATATTGTAATAATTCAGTTTGCTGGCTTGCCTCTCCTCTCCTTAGACCGAAGGCTTTGTTGAAGTCCCGAATCACGGGCTACTCTGATCTCAACCATCTAGGTAACAGTTGTAGTTGGTTATGGAATGCAGCTGATTCTCAGTGGATATCTTTCTGAACCTTGTTGTTAGTCAGCTAGTATCTAAAACGTGTCAAGAAGGGCCATGTTCTGGCTTTGAAGTAACGGTGTGAGCTCGACCAGTTCACTTCACGCAGACTAGATTGAGATGGACCAGTAGTTGCTTGGTCGCTATACATTGGTCTCTAGTTTTGATGATGGGTGTGACGCTCTAGTCTGAAGGGAGTATAGTATTCCAAAAACTTGTGTGGATGTTGTTTGGAATATTTGCTTCATGCGTACCGTGACCAGTTATATTCTTTCTCACATCCAGTTTGTCCTCACCTCAGTCGTTCGTCTTACACTATCATCCCAGTGTCTGCGATGAACTTTCTGGTCTTCCGCAGATCATCAGTGTCTCCATAGAGCTTCTCTTGGAGAGTTGTGTCTGTGGGCCACGTTGCAGTTCGATCCTGGTTGTGTCCTCTGCATCTTTGGAGGACATGATCGACAGTTTGTTCTTCGTCCCCACATGGACAGATCGGAGACGGCACCAATTTGTACTTCCGGTACATGTGATGGTTCAGTCTGTTGTGTCCTGAGCGTATTCGTACCATAATCGCTTGTTCTGACATGTTAAGACCAGCATCTTTATATCTCTTTATCTCTTTATATCTCACATGTACTGGCGGTTGTGCTGATTGTGCTCCCAGTTTTGCCAATTTATCTGCTGTTTCATTTCCAGGCATTCCACAGTGGGCAGGAATCCACTGTAGGGCTAGTTTGCAGTGAGTACTTAGGTTATGTAGTATTTTGGCTAGTTCTGGTGTTTTGTTGTCATCAGTATAGACATGGGTCCATATCTCAGGAGGGTATTCTTGGCGTATCAAGTTTTCATGGCTAGTGTCAGGCTCCTTCGAACACATTCATCATCTTGCTTGCCTGGCTCGAGTTGAGGGACTTGGAGTCTCACAGTTACTGCAGACATATCATTTGCTAATGGGTTGACTATATCATCCCTGACAAGAGTTGTACTTGCTATGGTCAAATCAGGTGCAAATTCTTTGTCTAACTTCTTGGTTTCATGTACAAAGCTGCTTCGCTTGATCCGATTTTTTGGTAAATCCAGCCAATCTTGTTGCCATTTGGTGGTTCGGTATTGATATGAACTTCTCCGCTTGAAGCATGCCTTTGGCTTGCCTTCGTTTATATAATGGCTGGATACCAGTGAACCTTTCCATGAATTCAATCGGTGTAGACTTCGAAGCACCAGTCATTATGCGCAACGCTTAGTTCAGGACCTTGTCGAGTGCTTGGCTGTTGGTATCCAGTTTGTCTATACTGAAGTTATGTGGAATGCCCACTTCTTCATCATAGACGTTTGACTTTTCTGATTACTACTAACAATGGTTGGAAATACCTGGGATCGTTTATGGGTTTGTAATTTTATATGGTACGTTGGCATAGTCTCTGAAATAACATTCATAATGTGTCAATATCAGTGGTATGAGAAAAGTGCTAGGCAAGGTCAATGCTGACGCCCTGGACCATGCTTATGATGTTAATATC
Source organism: Spisula subtruncata (assembly GCA_963678985.1). NCBI lineage: Eukaryota > Metazoa > Mollusca > Bivalvia > Venerida > Mactridae > Spisula > Spisula subtruncata. The sequence goes on from OY787660.1 coordinate 63,530,448, forward strand.
AGCCTTCTTCCACAAAAGTGTCGTTCTTGCCGGGATATTCCATCTTGCCGCTGTGGTCCTCGCCACTATGAATTCAGTGCTATGGTCGCTAACCCAAGATAGTGCTGTACTGGTTATACAGAGGATACGTTTGTTGTTTACCCCTATCGTGAAGATGAAAAATTGTTCTGAGCTTGTTTCTGTGACCGTGTCTATAAATATTAAGCAAGTATGGCGATGGTAGGTGTTGTCTGTAATCATGCCAGTTTCCAAGTCGATATCTGGTAAGTTGATGCAGCCTGTAAGCCATTTTGTCGATGTTGTGTAGGCAGGGTGGAGGTGGTTGACTTCATAAAAAGCTTGGTTGCTGCTGGGTGATCTGTAGATTAGTGTAATGGCGAGCGGATCGCTTCCGTGGCATATGAATGGTGCTACTGTGAACTCGTTGTATGCGTAGAGTTTGATGTATGTGCAGATGATCTATTCTTTGACGGCAATGTGTAAATAAAACCTGTATAACTATGTATAAAAAATATCTTATGCATATACCGTACCACGTTACCAACCGAACACAAATTAGACAATCAGTACCGGTGGTTCACAATATTGATGGTACTTGACTTAAGGATAAGGACAGCCAACCAGATAACACCATAGTCAACACTTGGTCAGTTACAAGCGATGTGACTATGTGGCTATCCTTATTCTCCAAAACTATTAGATAAGATCAGTATTGAATACCACTCCTATTTGAACATACAAGGTTGGCAACCATCTTAGAAGTCATATCAAATATATTGCACATAAAGTGTTCTAATGGTACAGTAGATCTATATTTTTAACCTATAGCAGTATTCACATCAATACATTCCATTACGATACATGTTTTAATGCACTTTTTGAGTTTGACATACCTGTATGCGGTGGCCATATTGTCACAATTATGATTTCAGCCTTCATTGATACCATTTTAAACGGGATAGGTCGATCACCAAATAGATATAATGTTATATTTTATACAGGGTATTTAAGTTGTAATTATGTTTGCAAAACTTACACTGCTATCGATCACAAAAGTATCAATTTGTAACTTCTTTGGACCACTAACACAATATGTAATTGATTTTGGAAGCCATTTTGGAAGCCATTTTGAATCAGCTAATGGTTCAATGCTTAAAACTCAAAGATTTCTTTGAGCATGTATTACATATTACAGTTCAATCATTTATTATACACCACTTCAACTTAAATTGTGATAAAAACAAATTATTTTCCCAACAGCTTGTCATTTTAGCCACCATGTTGGTTCCAGCCATCACGGATGCCTTTTTACATTCACTAACTCAATCAATAATATTGAATATAAATAAATAAGTATGTTTAAAACATTTAAACTACAACCAATCTGCAAAAAGGCGATTTGATCATAATTTCTGGCACTTCTGATTGTTTTTCTGAATTTTGGCGGCCATCTTGGACGCCATCTTGATTTTCACAAAATGCTCAATGATGCCAGCTGGGCATTATTCATATTCTTCAATTACAATAAATTCCCTTACAGAAAACCAAAAAATATTTACTATTCAATCCAATGTTGTGTCAAACCTAAATATCCCATTTATAGACAGGACTATTATTAAACTTTAAGGTATCAAATATTTCGGGCTCATGAAGGACTTTTAAATGAAGATCTGTCAATGTAATGCTTATTATGGACGCCTCCTCTGCATATAACAATCAACAAATGGTCAAATACACACTCAGATCCGATTTGAAAGAGAAAAATTAACAACAAAAATCGATAAAATATCATAATTCCCTTAAAAAATCAATAATCATTAATTAATAACCACATTATATTATTTATATTTATATATTCCTATATGCACATTTCAATTGCAAACATTTGAAGACAAATCACAAGACGATAGCCCTTGTGAGTGAGGAATAATCGATGTTTTTCTAAACCCTATGATTGCTTAAAATAACGACGGCCATCTTTAAAGATGGCCGCCAAAAGGTCATTTGGCAAAATGTCCCGCAAGTCTATCAACTGATTTCGGACAGCTTAGATATCAAGCTAACCGAAAATCATTGTTGGATCTGTTCACCTCTTTGGTAATGGATCTTCAATTTTCAAGACCTGGGACATGGACTATAAAACAGAAGATGCTTTATCTCACAACCCAGTCTTGACTATGATTTCCCCGTTTGTCATCCTACGAATTGAGATTAGTGTTTAAATTGCCTGTCTATTAATATTATACTGTAATACAAAGTCAATTAAAACCATACAGAATCAGTGACAATCCTCGTCATCATTGCCATCAGTATCGGCCAAACCACCAAGCCGATACACTGTCCCCTAGATTAATGATTTTTGAAATGAGCATTCATTTTCAGATAACCCAAATGGAGATTAGTCTTCGCTGGTGCGTTGTGTATTCTATAAACAAAGTGGCTATTTTATTTGCGTCAATTTCCTCCGAGGTCACTTGTTTCGATTTACCCTGTGTAGAAATGTTTACACATGTATGCGAGTTGTTCCACGAAGTAGATGTGACTGAATTGATGAATCCACTTTCATTGTTATTCCATACACTGTGCCCTTGTACCTTTTAAGAGGAACACATCTGATGTCTGTATATTGTATGTACATGCAATCGTTACTTTCCATATTTAAGAGCGTTATGTTCCTCCTCAATCCTCTTTAATACTATGAAAACTATTTTCTATTTAACACGACATTACCCTTTCTGAAACCTGCGCTTTTGTACCTCATCAGAAGTACAGATCTGATGTCTCTTTGTGATCTGTATGTTGAGTCGGAACATTCTCTATTAATTACTTTTAATATGCCATTGGAACTAGTTTCTATTTTAGACGACAATATCCTGTCTGAGATCTGACAATAATTCTATTTTACGATGGTATTTATCGAGTAAATGACCTGTCTGCTATTAAACGTATCGTTTATTGGTGCTGACTAGATTAACTCCAAATCTGGAACCAGGAACATGTTGTCTAGGTGAAATTAATGTCTCAGAAAATAACTGGAAAGTCATTTATATGGGGAATTTTGTCCGATATTTATTGGTTGTCATTAAAGTGACAAATCGAATAATCGTCAAGAGTTAATAGAACAGTGACATTTCTGCCACTCTCTCCTTTCGTCGTTATTTTATTTCAATCCTTGCACACATTACGTGTATATTTTTAATATGAAAGTCCAACATAAGGCTCTGTTATTATACAATGCTATGTACAGTAATTCCGATTGGTGCTGTTTTAAGGACTGGCTCTTTTGTTGTCCTGATAATTCTTTGTTGTCTTCTGGTTGACTTTTGTGCCGGTTGTATTAATGTATTTAAGGTTACAGGTCGTAGAAACAGTTTTCGAGATTGTGTAACAGATCAGTTTTATCTTTTCCTTGTTCTTTTTTATGTTTGTCCTGGTGACTTCTCATACCTGAAGTATGTGGCTAAATGTAAGTCTAATATGTTCTGTTTGTGACTTTTCGTATTTGGTTGTTTATGTTTACATATGACTTCCTTAATACATCTGTTATTCTATTTCTTTAATGATCAGCCCAATGCTGTATTGCACTCTCCAACTGCTGACACCTATTAAAGAAATAATAGATATAGAAGAATATCGTCTGGTAACATAAATACCTTCTAAGTGACTCGTGAAGATAACAATAACTCGACTAACAAATATGTGTCAGCTAGGTTTGTCACTTACCTGCAGCATATTTCAAATAACTTCACTTAACCTGATTATTTAATTTATCCTACCACTAGGCTTTTATAGGTGTAAAGTATTGAATTTTTTTTGGTTTTCGAACAACCCTGGAATTCCTTATCTAGTCTTCAGAATTATCTAGATATATATTTTTCTGGACTTAATGGCATATTAGTTTTATGCATAGTTCTGATCGTACTAAATGTTATTGATTTAGTGCACTTCGAATTCAATAGTTGTATAACTGCTTAACTTACTCCTTCACAATACAGTATAATATATAAATATTATTGATGAAAATCGCCTAGAAATATAAATGTCATTTAGGTTTGAAGAAATTAAGCTGAATACGATTATTACGATATAGCCTTGAACCTCATGTCACCGGTGCATCAAACGAAATTGACAAAATAAATATAAATCACTAACTCCTCGACACATATTTTGTTGAAAACTGCTAAAATGACCTTTAATCTTTAATAAAACTGCAAAATCACATCAAAATGACCTTAGGAATCGGAAAAAATACATGTAAACAAACACCATGTAAAATTTCAGGAAAGGGAAATAACCCCGTCTATCCGGTGCAACAATAACTTTTTCCAAGTAAATTTGGTCCTGTTTGTTGACAAGTTGATTTTTTCCCGCCAAAAGTTGCACACGACCCTTTTTATCAATGGATGACGTCATAGCTGTCAAAATTATGTTTGATAAATAAACAAGCGAGCATTGAATACAAGCATGTCAAACATGGCCGATTAAATAAGGATTTACTCGTAGTGAAGGCATGGTGTAAGTTTTTGTTGTGATTTCATTCAGAAATTGGTCCATTTCGTATTTATTTATTTAATTTACTCGTCAGTTATTGTGAACAACACTGCAGGCATTGTCACGAGAAAAAAATCTACAATTTCATGAGAAAATTACATACACCGGTACCGTGGATACACCGGCTTCATGGGGTTTCACTATAATTGTTTTGTGAAGAAAGACTATCGGCTGTAAGTTATTCATCAACATGTATTATGTATTATTATGTGTGCTTGGTGACAGGTGATCCTTTCATCGCCGTAGAACATGTAACAACTTTGTTCAATTGTTCGTCTTCACTGGTGTTATACACACCCGTAATGTGAAATACTTAGGCCTCCATATGTCAATATGTCTGTGATGTGAGGGATAATTTTTGATTGCCTGCTAATCGGAACATCTCGTATAACTCTATTATATCACATATGTATGTTTTAGGGAAACGACAGTACAGATGACAACTGTACGTAGAGGTGAATAATCTGGAAATGTTGTTTAACGTATAAATGAGTCTAATACTTTCTGGATCTATATAGGAACGTCACCACCAGACTATTTTGTTTATATACTTAACAACTTTTCTAAGTCCTCATTTTCATTTATCCATATTTTTTTTTTGTTATATACAGCGAAGTGGCAAAATTTCTTATGTGAAGTTGGTACATCGAATTTATAATAATCCAGGTAACTAATTGGTCGTAAGTCACGTGGTTTGTTCGTCACGAGATTGACGTGCAGTTCATGCTTTTTTGACGTCACGCGTTTATATATTCATGGAATGTGTTTCAAATACCATCACTTTATGTCCAATGACTCATCGTGTATGAAAAACAGTTTTAAAATGATTTAGTTTTCACAGTCATGCGTCAAATGATGTCAGAAAATATTAAGTGGCGTCAGTACGTAACATTTTTTGTCGAAAATCAAGAATAATAATCTTAGATTCCACGCCTGATTGCTTTTCAACGTGTAAATGTCTAAGGGTGTTTAATTCAAGGTAAACGTATAGTTTGCTTGTCGTATTATGCTGATTGCGAGAGCGTTTAGTATTAACTGTTACGTTATTGTTACGTTATGACGTAAAAACGCTCTACGCCGAATACGAACGCCAGCTTTGAGTTCAGACGGTAAAGTTCAATGAGTCTCTTTGTTCAGCAATGCTTCGAACTCGCGTCCTTGACTGTCTATAGAAACGTCCGACTACATGGTGGTCATCCAACATTTCAAAATCTCTATTTGCGAATATTACTTTCTTTTGTTCTTATGTTAAATGCGTGTTCATGCCATACATTTTAATCAAACTCGACTTTTTGTGGTTCAATTCTACAAACCTATAACACACGCAAGTTATCGCCAAATTTCATTTGATTACAAGCGAGTTTGACAAAATTAACTTCAACAATATAAGTGTGGACTTAGAAAAGTTGCTAAGTATATTTATATTAATGACATTAAAACGTGATGACTATGAGCATAAATAAAAACATTGACAGAAGTACATTTTTATAGCTTTCTAGATATTTAACAGTAAGTCAAACCACTTAAAAGTTGTTCTAATAGTCGAGTATATCGATGGCTTAGAATTAGAAGGTCGTAAGTGCCACTTACGATCTTTTAAGATTCATACATATTTAGAATAAGCATCACAAGCCGCTTCTTATGAGCCCATTTTCATAAAAATCTGAAATTGTCATGTTGACCAAAATGAAGTTTTGAAAACTTGTTTTCCCATAGGTAAAGATTAAATTACAGACACTTTTCTCTTCTTTTCTGAATATATCGATTTGGTAGTTACGACCTTCTAATTCTAAGCCATCGATATGACAATAATATTTAGGAGGACCATATGATGCTTAAAATAGTCTATTTTGTGCTGAAACCAGTGTAGTTTACTCATTTCTTGATACGCACAGGAGAGCAAATTATAAATATCAAATTAAAACATATATTGAAAGTATGGTTGGATATTACGCCAATAACTCAAAAGATATTATAAAAGAATGTCGGGCTTGGATGACATACGTATGTGGCGATAGACTAATTATTCAGTCTACTACTGTAGTATATTACAATAATAGTGTCCGATAACGTCTGTTATCAAAGAAGAACTTTCATCCAACTGGTTTCGATATTTTGCTGTGTATGATTTTGAAAAATATCACACGTGTTCGCTTCAATAAAATGTTAGATAAAATATGGTATAATTGTAACACCCAGATGGGAAGCTAACTCAGTGACAGATTGGTAAGAATATGTACATCAATATATCAAAAAAGGATATATAATCTGTCACTATCTGCATTAACACATGCGTGTTTGTAGACATATCCATCATTAAACCATAAATCGACCCAAACCTATGCCCTGTCTGATATTATAGTAGGCCATTCGAAGAACGTCGGATACTAGACTGACGAATTATACCAATGATCAACTAGCAAACTATGAATGGGGATTTAGTGCTTAAAAGAAAATGCATAGTATGCACACATCACAATGTTCACAAATATATATTACTTTTTAAGCTTCATTAATAAATATATATTGGGGTGAATCTTAAATGTTTTGTCTATTCAAAGTAAAAAACACGCAAGCATGTTCGTTGAAATGCCGTAGACAGTTTGAGCAAGGAGAGAAAAATGAGCATTGCGTTAGTCAGTATGATACAAGATAATACCCATCAACGAGTACCAATAATGTATATACGTGTATAGAGCTATATCTAACGGTCATTTAATGTCAAAATGATTACTTGCATCGTTTTAAGTATGATACTAGACTACCTTAATTGCAAATTAAAACTTTGGATTGGTTTCGTGTACTTCGATTCAATGGTCGAAAAAAGAAATTCTTATAATTGCAAAGGATGTTCTAGAACACTTTCGTATGAAAACGAACAATTCGCATGGCCAATAAATCACACATAGAGTTTCTGTTAAGGCTGAAGCGAACAATAATCTAATGGATATGAAAGCATAATTTTTTTTCTCAGTTTTTGATATTCTTGTAAAACATATCGTCAGATATAGCTCTTTACACTTAAAGAACCGTCATCTGATAATACAAATGTATGAACACAAATGCATTTTACGTCTTTGTCTTAAAAATGGAACTGTTTTATTTCATACGCAAGCAATGCAAACGAAAATAGAAAACATGATTTCATCAAGAAATATTATGTTGGCCTATAGCCGTACGAATACTTTCATTACTGATATTGAATATTTTGATATGTTGGTTCTTTATATTATATTACTTGATTAAACAAGATTTCTGTGTAACAATAAATAATTAAGATTCTTGCAATGATTAAATGTCATTGCAGTAAAGGTGGTAATAGTTTAATAAAAATATTCCCTCGAGGTATAGTTCCTTCACAAGCAGCTATTGTTTCACCCATTATGTTAGAGCAATGTTGCCGAACGCTCCATTGTGTTGTTTTGTTTAATTGCTGATATGTGTTTCATCGGAGTTATGTTGTGATATAAATATCTCATACAATGATACATCGATTTGGGGTGACCCAGTTATGTGCCTTCTCTCTGACAGACACACATAATACGCACGATGTATTCAAAAACCACCTTGGTGCAATGAAAGTCAGACGAAGACTTTGCTCAGTAACGGCGCTTACAGTTAATTCAAGCATACAAGTATGTATAGTTCAGTTGCAATGAAGTTTTGGCTCACTTATCCTCTTAAAGCAATATTGCCAATCGCTCCTTAACGTTTTTTTTATTTTGAATTGCTGACTTTGGTTAACTTAATTGTTGGGACATAGACAAAATATTACTGTGATTAAACTGTTTGTATTATAAAAATGTACATGTATGACACAAATCGATATTGAGTTAAAGCATTTGCACATACCTACTTTATTATATGACAGTTTAGGGCCATGTTTGGTGCATTTTCTCCGAAAGACTCACATATTATACTCGAGTTCTGTAAATATTCCATTGCAACAAAATCGACCATGTAAACCCACTTACTGCAAAATGTTATAGTATGAGCATTAATCAAAAGAATGAACCTTAATGTCCTTACTTTAGTTTTTAAAACCTTTAAAATCATTAAGGAGTTTACGATATATTTCATTCAGTAAAGCATCGATGTATGATTTATGAGTCGATAGCATAAGTTTGAATAGAATGTTTATCCACGTATACGAGGTGTTGTCCCAATAAATTAAACAGACAGTCCTTAAAGCCGATGTGAAAATTATACGCAATTACTCATTGAAATTATTAGAATGACAACTTTATTGAACATACATTGAATGAATCACGGTGCGTTTTATGGCTTGCACCGTATTTGCGTACATGGGGTTGGTTAATCACCTCTTATATGCATCATACACATATCTGTTGACATGGTCTACTTGATTTACATCAACAATGAATCCATAAAGATAACAACAAAAAGTCGTAATCAAGTGGTGCCTTATAAGAAAATTATAAGCAAAGTACACGATTTACTGGGACAACCTCAGTACATGAGGAATTAAAACATTATTTGAATAGTTGATATCCGGAACTCTATGAAAGGTGGTTTTCCCCTTAATTTACATTTAGGTACAAACAAATCTGTCCTAGTTATGCTGGTTTTGTATTCATATGCAAACACAACTGAACCCCACTCTATTGTCCAGATATGAATATTCAAGACTCAAAAGGATTATAACGGTAAAACTTTATGTGTACCTACAGATTAGTGGAGATCCGGAGTAGGTCTATTCCAATCGTTGCCAAATTTCTCTATTCAAGTTGAAATAACACCGATTTTTTTAAACTACAAAAACTGTATTATATCCATCCCTATTGAGAAAGAATCATTATTTATATATTGTCAATGCAAGTTGTGATTCTTTATTCTGTCTACAATTGTATTCACGTCGAATGTTTTTGGTGTCTGCTCTATGTAATTCTGTTATTGAAAATAAAATTCAGACTTTACCATAACGCCATATGTAATTCATGCAATTCACTATGAGGAATTTGTAGAAATGCAATGAGAGATTTGGAATGTTGATAATGCATATGATCTGAATTTCTGTGGATGATAGAAAATGCACTTTTCGAGACTTCATCTAAAGCTGCATCTAGCATAAGGTTATTGTTTCAATATTCTGCTATCAGCCAAAGGGAATTGATATTCTCTGTGTCTCTGATCTAATGTATTCACGTTATCTCAAATTTTATACACTAATCAACACTCCGTGGTTAGGATATTGTCATGCCAATAAATAAATAATTCGATTATGTCGTCCTTTAAGAAGGCAATACATTCGAATCATAACCAAACACGAACATGCACTCAAGTGCGCACGCTAAAACACTCTCTATTCTGGATCCGTTACCGTATTCATTTATCCAGTGGTTAAGCTTGGTTTGTATCAGCCCTCGGGCGTACGGTCGAAGGTTCGAATAATTGCAGAGACCTGATCTAAGACGTCCAATTGGTAAGCCATTTACCGAGTTGTCAATGAAGGTGTACGTTATAAATGTAACTGATTTAAAATATGTGCATTTTTGTCATGTTAAATATATCTTTGCCAGATAAATATGAAAACATAGTAAACATCATTTTTAATATGCATATTGATTAGACTGATGCAAATATTAATTAAAATATGAATATTAAACGTCAACATAGTAGCATTACTTCGTGTCATATTGAATGCAGAAACCTTGAATGTATTCTTCTTTCAAAACGTACAGGAAGTCCAAACATATGAGCACGAGAACATTTGGAATTCAGGTTAAAACAAATTTTAAGACAAATTAACAAAGCACAAACGAGTTTTCTTAATTTCCCAATGAAACTGTCCAATTATCGACACGTTGAACTCACATGAGAACAAGCTTACATACTGGAAATTGAAAAGATATTGCATATAATATGATGAACTGATAAGGTATAAGATAATTTATTATGCAAGGAGCCATATTAAACTTTACAATTACATTATTACAAAATGTCCGGCCCTGTCACTATTTTAAGTAAGAAGAATGTGACTCCATAACACAGGATTTGTAAACAATTGATCTTACAGAATGCTTCTTAGTTCAAATTAATCTAAATGACACGCGAAACTTGTTTCCACAAATAATGGATTTCGAACCAGGAAATGCATTTGATATATAAAACATTCATCCCATCATAAGATTTATTCATTTGGAAATATTTTAAGCGGAAAGGTTAGTTTTTATGTTCACTATTTAGTGTGTCGTTTATTGATTTTATATAATTCAACAAAATGTTCCCTTATAACATTCTACAAAACAGTTTTGATACCAATATTCACTGTACAGTACAGAAACCAACATGTTATTGAAGAAGCACAATTATCCAGAAAAGCAGAATCAGAATTAGCAGTTTTATTACTTTTAAACAACAGTTAACCAAAAACAGCATGACAGCTAATTGCTAGATTTTTTCCATTCGTGTGAACACAATTATTGAATATAGCAACTTTTCGAAAACGCACGACACCACGAGAGTTCAAAGACATCATAAAGTACATGATATAATACATCATTATTTCATTTTTGATCAGCAATAAGTAAGTAAGTAAGTAAGTAAGTAAGTAAGTAAGTAAGTAAGTAAGTAAGTAAGTAAGTAAGTAAGTAAGTAAGTAAGTAAGTAAGTAAGTAAGTAAGTAAGTAAGTAAGTAAGTAAGTAAGTAAGTAAGTAAGTAAGTAAGTAAGTAAGTAAGTAAGTAAGTAAGTAAGTAAGTAAGTAAGTAAGTAAGTAAGTAAGTAAGTAAGTAAGTAAGTAAGTAAGTAAGTAAGTAAGTAAGTAAGTAAGTAAGTAAGTAAGTAAGTAAGTAAGTAAGTAAGTAAGTAAAGTCTTTATTTTACGAGGCTAACATATTTACAATAATGCAATCTTCCATATGGGCCTCAACATATATACATTAAATATAAAGGGTACATAACATGAAAAATAAGTATACAAATATAATCAACAAAGTAATTAATAGTTACAAAGGTTAGATATATTAACAGGATGAGTCGTGTGTTGTGTCAATGTTGGTTTATAGGTATTGCCATTTAATGTATGCATTTTGGAATTTATTTCTTGTGTCTGATTTTCGTACTGCTTTTGGTATTTCATTCCATATTTTTGGTCCTGAGTAGGCAAGTGATTTTCTGGAGAATTCTAAATTTGGTGATGGTACATATAGTTCTTCATTGGTTATGGATCTGAGATTACATGAATAAACTTGGTTTAGTTTTGTGAATTTTTGTTGCATGTATGTTGGAAATTGGTTGTCAATGAGTGATTTGTACACGAGAATTGATTTTTTATATTCAATTCTTTTGTCAAATTTCATCCACTGAAGTTTATTGAACAAAACGTCAGAGGGAGTGTCAAAGTCTTGTACATCAAGAATAACACGTGCTGCCCGTTTTTGGAATTTAATTATTTCGTTCATTATCTTTTTGTCTGTATTACCCCAAATTGAACAGCAATAATCTAGGTGCGGGAGAATGTAAGCATTAAAAAATAATTTTCTTGTTGGAACATCTAAGTATTGTTTGATTCGCATGAGTAGGAAGAGTTGTGTATTGCATTTTTTTATGGTTTTGTCAATATGAGTTTTCCATTTTAGTGTATTATCTATATTGATTCCAAGAAGTCTTTCACTTTCTGAAAGTTCTATATCATGGTTCTGTAATTTCAATTTGATGTCTGGGATGTTCGGTTTGTTTGTTTGTCTTGTTATATACATATGTTTTGTTTTTTGTGTATTGATTATCATGGAGTTTTGTGCGCACCATGAATCTACAATGTCAAGATCAGATTGAAGGATCTGATGGATGTCTTGAATTGTAACACCTGATGCTGAAAGTGTTGTGTCGTCAGCAAAGATGTCTGTTGTAGAAGACTTAATATGATATGGTAAGTCATTTATATAAATCAGAAATAACAGGGGTCCCAAAACTGAGCCTTGTGGAACACCTGAAACTATATCTGCGGGGTCTGAAAGTTTTGCAGAAACGCATAGTTTCTGTGTTCTGTTTGATAGATAGGAATTAATCCAAGCTGTGCTGTCTGATGACAAATGGTAAAATTTGAGCTTGTCTATAAGAATCTTGTGATTGACAAGGTCAAATGCTTTGGAAAAATCCAGAAGCAATGTACCAACAAATTGTCCGTCATTGATAGCACTAATCCAGTTATCTACTATATTTGTAAGTGCAGTTTCGCAAGAGTGTTTGGCTCTAAAGCCTGACTGTGATGTGTACAGCAGGGAGTGCCTTTCAAGAAAACCTTTGAGTTCATCAGAGACGTGTTTCTCAAACAGTTTTGAGATGACTGGCAGAATTGAGATAGGACGATAATTACTTTTATCAGATTTTTTACCCTTTTTGAATATTGGAATCACTTTTGATTGCTTAAGTAATGTTGGAAATTTATTTGCAATTATGCTCATGTTAATGATAGAGGCCAGAGGTTTTGCTATTATTGGAGATGCTGTTTTCAGGAATTTTGCGCTTATATTATCCAGACCAGTTGATTTTGTAATGTCTAATTTGTCTAATTGCTCTTTTACATATTTTTCTGTAACATGGTGTATAACAAATGTTGGGGTGTCTCTGGGTATTTTGTCTAGTGTCGTCTTCTTAAGGATAGATGAGGTTGTATCATTGAAATCCTGTGGGTTAGTGACTGTCTGGAAAATATTGGTGAAGTATGTATTGAATGCTTCTGCTGATTCGCTAGGGTCTGTGATTGGAATACCGTTATCATCATTTATGTAATGTGTTTGGTGGCTTTCGGTTTTGCCAGATATATCTTTTAGATTTTTCCATAGTTTCTTTGGTTGTTTGCTGTTATTTTGAATTTCAGTATGAAAGAAATCTTTTTTGGCATTGTGTGAAAGTGATTTTACTGTTGATCTCCATTTTTTAAAGTTAGATACATTGTTAGTTCTTTTTGCATAGTCTCTGTTGTGTATTGCTTCTAAAATTTCATCATTGAACGAAAACTAGAATCCATAAAATATCCATTCTTCTATATACACCTAACACCATTGCCTTCAAGATTCATAATATAGCAGACAATCCAGCGTTACATGTAACTAAGTCAAGATTTGCAAATCCTCGACTTTACAAATAAATCCTAACAAAGTAATGGAACTTTTACTCGTGACATCCACTACAAATGTTAATGTAACCTTACCTTTTTATACATACATTGTACCTTGTGCATAAATGTGAACCAATAGTTTTTCTTCTAGACGAATAAGTCCCGATTCGTATATACGTTAATGTATTAAGTCGGTCCAGTCAAAACAATGCGATTTTAAAATAACTTTTAACTACCAACTGGAGAGTTGAGTCCCTTTAAAGTGTATGATTATGATTGAATTGATAAGCACACTTTTCTTGTTTCCATTATTCCAAAAATCCGCGCCCTTGTACGTTCTCAGAGGTACAACATTGATGCATGTATGTGGTCTGTATTTGGGTGGGCATTGCTCGTTGTGGTTGTGTTGTGGTGTTTCTGATTTCTGTGCTTAGCTGAGTTAGGTTGAGTGCTAACTTCCCTGTCTGATTTCCTCGTCCCTTTTTATTCTATTAATGAGTAATATGTTCCTCCTTAATACTCTTTAATACCATTGAAATTAGTTTCTATTTTAGACGACAATAACCTGTTTGTGATCTGACAGTAATTCTTTATTTACGATGGTATTTTTTGAGGAAATGATTTGTCTGCTATTTAACGTATCGTTTATTGGTTCTGACTAGATTAACTCCAAATCTGGAACCAGGAACAAGTTGTCTTGGTGAAATTAATGTCTCAGAAAATAACAACTAGAATGTCAGTTATATCTGGAATTTTGTTAGAAATGAATTGGTTGTAGTTATTGTTACAAATCGTATAATCTTCAACAGTTTATTGTAAATCGTTCATTTCAAGACTTACCCTTGTTACTTGCACTTATATATAACGTTAGAGTAACATTCTATTTACAATCACTTGGGAGGCCTGTCTTCATTGTACTGAATATAACATTCCTGGATACAGATCTACGGCAAATATTCAGGAACTATATACACGCCACAATATCATCACATGGTGGTAAATTATATTACATTTACGATCATATTAAAATTCTTCACATTGCGAAGTGAACTAAATATGTCTCACCCATCACAACTTTATTCCGACAATTCATGTAAGAGAATTCTTTAAAATAGATTGATTAAAGTACTACACAGTTGGGACACTGTATCGTAAATGCACGAATGTCGTAATTCACAAGAATAATATGCATAGTAAGAAACATGATGGGCCGCTTGAGATTGAAGCATTCACAGTGAACGAAAATGATAAGTCAATAGGGAGATTACATATATCTTGCCGGTGAAATTATGTTACAATTTATATTCTCATTATCTCTACTGGAGGCGAACATACTGACAATTTATTTCACTGCAAGAAGAAATATAGACATCAGCGCATAATTTTGTCATATTTCATTAGTCCGGAAGCGTAAGTGAATTCAATGGATAGCAGTTTAGGTGAATTTAACAATGGCACAATTTATAAATGAAAGTGACATGGAAT
Organism: Spisula subtruncata; assembly: GCA_963678985.1. Taxonomy (NCBI): domain Eukaryota; kingdom Metazoa; phylum Mollusca; class Bivalvia; order Venerida; family Mactridae; genus Spisula; species Spisula subtruncata. The sequence goes on from OY787660.1 coordinate 63,545,565, forward strand.
CGTCAAATGTACTGAATGTGTTAATATGGATGACAAAGTGTATATAAAAATGTTGCTAGTGTTGTAGAACCGGTATTTGGTGTTATGTTCGATTTCAGGCTTATTTCATGCCCCCCAAGACAGGTTTTTTTATTGGCATTGCAGCTGCACCTTCATTCACAACCGGTATGTGCTTTTCAGGGTAAGCTTTTAAATCTTAAATTTCTGTCTAACGCCATATTCATGTCGAATGCATTTGAATCTATTTCATGTCTTTTTTTCTTGGAATAGGATCCCGACGTTCATATAGTGACAAATGAGAAAATTATGTTATTTCCGCTGACAAACTTATTCCTAGAAATGAAATGAAAAAAACTCGAAATTTAATCTACATATCAAATGAATTTCCTGGTATCATGTTAATGATATATAAAGTACTTTAGAGATTTCTTCTGAAAAATGCAAACTATACGTCTGGTTCTTGTTCCAATATTCTGAACATTATATTTCTCTGCTATCCATACATTCACGTTATCACACATCTTATAAAATAATCAACACTTCGTGGTTAGGCAATTGTCATACCAATATAGAAATAATTTGACAATGTTGTGCTTTTGGAAGTCAATACTCTTGAGAGGAAACGAAACACGCGCATGCATACAAGCACACGCTCTAGTCAGATCAATTACCTTATTGTTATCCTCCATAATTCTATGTTGTAGGATGGAGACAAATGATCGAATTTAGCAGGGATCCAATCTGATGGGTCCGGATCCTTACCTATTTTCTTGGAGTTTATTTTATAAAAGAAACAGTCTACATATTATATAAAACTGTTTAAGACATGTGTATTATTTTACTGTGTTGTTGGATTTAGTCAGTTGACTGTTTTTTACAAAGTGTATTACACGTATATAGATATATGAAAAGTTGTAAGAAAAACCAGTTTAAATGAAAGTCTTCAAATATCGAAATAATTATGTAAAGTACGTAAGAAATTGACTAAACAATTCAAGTAAATATTGAATACAAGATATGCAAGACGATACTTCTTATAAATATTGCTTCAAATGCAGAAAACTACTTTTATTCGCTGCCAATGAAGAAAATGACAGGCATGTCAGTGATTGACATCACCAGTTACGAGGATATGCAAAATATGCGTGTAATGTGTATAGTTTAAGTGTTTTCAAACCGGACAATTCATCTCTGTACAAAACTTCGTTCAAGCAAGATTTCAGATTAAACACTACTATACGAGAAAGTTGATATTTTCTACGTTCTACATCTTTTGTTTCTTATTTCTTCTTTCATTCTATAGACTATTATTCCGAATTTGAATACAGACGTTCGCAATAAAAGATAACACAAACATTTCAGGGAAGGAAAATCGTTCATCCAGAAAATTCAGAATGACAAAAACATACTGACAGCTTACAATGCAAGTGATGTGTGCAAGCAATAAATCGTCCTGTCAGCTTATTGTTGGAGTTGCTTTTTACATTCGTTGTAACATATTTCAAAACAGACCGATAGTGTAAGCAGAGTTCAATCTTGGAATTTCATCCATCGTATCAGGACTCACAATTTCCCCGATATTAGTCAATTACTGATTGGGATTCAATTGATAAAAAACTTTATTGATGTCATCTAAAAATATTCATATTAAAACTGCACCATGCTGAAAAACATGTAATTTCCTGGAATATTAAGAGATAAAAGCATCACGAAAGAAAACATCGTTAGTTTTCATTAACAAGAAAGTTGACAGTCTTTACGGCGACTTTTGATTGAAACGACAATTGGGTGAAAATTAGCTCTTGAAATTAATTTACACTAAGCCTGCCAAGTAAGCCATTTGAAGACTTGGCAAGGGTTAATATATTAGTAGCAGCACAGTCATTTTTTAAATTATGAAAGTACGAGGGGTGATCAATATATTTGAGAACTTTTAATCTAGCAATTTCATATTAACAGCAAGTCTCTAAGCCATTTAACATCATTCGGAGTAAGATGTCTCTGACCGAATGCACTATTATATAATTATTTGATACAACGGGCGCTTGACGTTGCACGTCACGCGACGTCCTTCCAAGCGTCACCGTCGGAGTAGCACATAGCTCCTTTATGGACTGATACCCGGTCCCATGTATGAGACTGGTTTTCTTTTACTACTGAAATAAGTAGTTAATATTCAATTCTGGAATATGAGATGGAATAAAAATAGTATCGATGCGTTATGGGAAACAAAACTGGAGATCTGTGCGTCTTATTTCGCAGGATTTAACGGAAAGTGTCCCTAACGCGGTGTTATGTGTGCTGTTTATCCTTATTTTATCGACTCAACCGTTTGAAAGAGACCCAACAATCACAGAAACAACGGAATCATATGAAAATGGCCAATTGGGAGCGCACATAATCCATGCAAAATTTAGTCAAGTCATTTTGGAGATATCGGACTAGCTGTACAATAATCTATAGTGACCATTGAAAAGGTAGTAAAATTGTACTATATAGAGTTACTTAATTCTGGTTTCTGGTATCTAAACATTCCAAATAAGAACCCGGTTTCGATTTAAGGCATGTGTGTAGTAGTTATCTACCCTGGGAGATTTACGTTTGAAATAATCTGCATGTATAACATTCATGTTTTTTTAAAACCTTGTTTATAACGTTCTTGTATCCTACTTAAAACAACAGTATTCTTAAACATGACAAAACATATCGTTCTTTTCGTTTAAAAACACAACAGTTCGGTAAATTATGTAATCGCCTAAAGCGTAAACCTGTGTACAAAAAACAGTAATTAAGTATGCAAAAAACAGCAATAAGCTGTTGACATGACATAAGCACTGTAATATGTTTGCAGTTTCTCAAGTAAAAGTACAATGCTAAAGTACGCAAGAAACCTGTAAGCTACAACAATGCTACATAGGAGAATGCGTTTTAATTATGGGCAAGAAATGGAGATCATTAATCCGTCAATGTAGATTTCCCCGAACAATATTAATGGTTAAATATCACGCTTTAGATACAAGATAGAGTAAAAGTTAATCCTTCTGAAGGTCACACAAACACGTCATCAACTGAACTAAGTGGGAATGTTTTGTGAGTGTTGTACCATCCTTACATATAGGAATACGTTTGATCTAGAAACATCGTGGTAAAATTGGAAGGCTCATACCAATTTCTGAGCATTAACCATAGTATCACAATATACTACATACATAACATCTATGTCACTACTTCTCTATGACCACGTCACTATTTGTAGTTAGTTAATTGAAATAGTATAATTGAACATCCGACGTCCGAACAACCCCGTTAGTTTTACTATATCTATGGTATTTCTAACCATTTTCTGGTGATCTTGAAAACAAAATCAGACCATGTATTTAGATTGTATAAATATAACATGAAGTGGGAGAAAGCTAGTGTGGCGTGTATCGGTGCTACACACCGCGCTCTTGAACCAATGTGGTCTATTCAGAAAGTACTAGGGCAGCCCTATTGGATTCTTTGCATTACACAAACTTTGTATCTTCATTATCAAAGCCGAAGGTCATAGGCCAATTTGACAGGAATAAAACCCAATGACCACGCACTACGAAACAAACTGCCAAACGTGTCCTAACAAATACACATAAAGGTTAAATATTCCGGCTTCCATAATTACTGTTTCTATGGACAACCAGACTGTACTAGGACAATGCTGTAAATGTCAAAAACAATTGTTAAAAAGGAGTAGGAGAACTCCAGTAGGAAATCAGCGTATATAAATAATAATTAACAGAACAGTGTAAACAGTGACATGTCTGTCATTGATATCAGCTGAACACACTGTCACAATTATGTCATCAAAACATTTATTCCCTTATCAGACTAATGGCCTGTGGTTGTTTATAAGTATGGTTTGCCTTCCATATCACACAAGGCAATGCTAACAAACCCACATCCATTATCATACCTCCAAGAACGTATGGTATCAATCTTTTTTATCCATACACTTAAACGAATTTCTAATTGGCCACCCAATGAAATATTATATTATGCGATATATTCAGTCAATATTTCTAAAAGTGTGGTTATTTTCATTCCATGCACTTATCTATCGATTTCAAGAAATAAATTACGCATGCATGTATGAAATCATCCATGCGGAACAGTTAGTGCAAAATGGCTTACGTGCACGTGGTTCACGTGCCCGACATGTTTGATTTTTGAAATCAGCCAAAATGTATTTTCTATCGATTGACTTAATGAAAGGTGTTAATACTGGCGAGAATAAGTAAAACGGAGCGCGCTGAGGCCGTTAGAATGACGAGTACCAGCACCAAAATCCAGACATGTATGTCAAAACGTCTTTTTGTAAAAATAGATATTTATAATAACGTGGGGTTTAGCTCGAATTACTGCGAGAAACATATTTTCTATCAATACAATTGGACAGTATCGGGGTTTCGGTTATTTATATCTTTCTAAAAGCATTTTTTAAAACTAATTTATAAAAACTCGTGGCAAATCAGAAATTCGTTCAATGTATGCATGCATCTGACGTCATGAGCGCGTTCCACATGGCTCATTTTCACAAATTATAGTGTTTAAAGAAAAGCCGATCTACAGGGAACAAATTTATACCAAATACGATACTATTCCAAGCTGCGCACGAGGCCAACGTGCAAAAAAGCAATTTCGCACCAACCGTTACGCATGGATGATTTTGTATATGAATACGCCATTACTTTCCAGAAGTAGATAAGTAAGTGCGTGGAATGAACAAATAACACAGCCTAAGATTTATTGATATAATTTATCAGATGATATAATATTTTTTAGGGTGGCCAATTAGAAAGTCGTTTAAGTGTACAAGGCATGGTAAATCCTGGACAGATTGTTTATGTGCATGGTAATTGATGATTTGAGCAGCCAATGTCGTCGTAATGTGCAGACTTTATGACAACACTCTAGTGTTATGTTGGCAGACTGTAAATCAAAGTAAACATATTACAGAATATACATCCTGGTATGAAAATACCATCAATGTGGATGACAGTGTGTAAGAACTCCCGAGACAGTTTCTCACAGACAATGACAGTGTTTCGGTGAAATGAAAATTGACGGGGATTGGTTTTCTGTTACGGACCAACATATTTGAGCTGCAGCCATGATTCTGATGCTTGTCTGTTTTGGTATATACGATTACTGATAAATAGTATTTTATATTTACTTTATCTACGCATGATTTTAACTTCGACATAAACATGTGAAAACCTCTCTTGAACAAAATCTATAAGTAGATAACCCCATTCTACAAGTTTTAGAACAAAGTTCATTGGTAGATTATGCCACGCAAACCCATAAAACCCACTTGGAAACGGTACTATACCGGATTTTCTTGAACCAAGACCATTAGGAGATGGTACTTTTTAAATCCTTTCAAAAAGAAGAGAGTTGACCTTCCCACAACAAGATTGTTTAGCTTAAAAATTCTCAGAAGAGATACGCAAAACATTACAAAGCATGCTTTGAACTGAAACCCATAAGGCAGCAGGAAGAGAGGCAGACCAACCATGACAATAGAACCCTCAACACAAAGTTTCAAATATCTTTTATGTCGTTAAGAAAGACAAACGGCGAGCTTTGGTAGCGGCCCACTGTACCAGCCATTTAGATGTTTTTGAAAAGCAATAACTGTACTTTGATACAAATAATGTTTTTTTTGTAACTCGCTACATGGCAAGTTGAAGAAATGAAGAAAGCTTATTTCGTATTTTAACACTTTAGCAAAAGGATCACATTTCTGAACGCAACACAATTGTTTTGTGGTGTCGGCGTATTTACTAGTTTATGCATAGTTTCACCCTCTTTTAATTGAAACTAGTATAACTATGCATAACGGCATTGCAACATTCCTGTCTAAATGCTTTTGGAATATTCCGATACCTATGTAATTCGACAAGACACACCTAATAGGCACACTCGACCGACAACATGTATGGCACAATGGTACAGTCATTGCGTATCATTATATTCGTATAATGCAATAAAAGTGATGATGTTTGCAAACAGTTTCCGATAATTTTCTCTTTACGTCTTGTAAGGCCATTATACATTATGATAAATTGCGTCTGATAACATCGCAACTGGTGGTAAACAAACTGATTTACAAGGAACTAGACAGAACGTCATGCGTTGAGCGACTTTTAATGCAGACTCGTTATTGCAAAATTGCCTGCAGAAACATAGTTCCCGATACCGTAACTAAATGGTTTGCTTAATTATTAGGTGGCGTCGACCTTTTACGAATTGTAATGGTCATCAAATGAGCGTCACAATATTTTCAACATACTGCAATTGATTTGTATATTGAAGTTAAACCATACTTACAACCACTAAAATGAAAATTGTTCCGCTTCTTCAATTTATTTGATGAGATATGACTGATTTTATTGTAAGCTGATGTAAAGAAGTCCAGTCTCCATAATTACTGTTACTATGGACAACCAGACTGTAATGGGACAAAACTGTAAATGTCAACAACATTTGTAAAACAGGAATAAGAGAACTCCAGTAGGAAATCAGCGTATATAAATAATAAATAAAAGAATCGTGTTAAGTGTGACATGTCTGTCATGGATATCAGCTGAACACGCTGTGACAATTATGTTATTATCAAACTAATTCCCTTACCATACTAATGGTCTGTGGTTGATCATAAGTAATGTTTATAGCGACTGATTTATGCTTTGTTGTATTTTCGCTTTTTCGCCACAAACAGTCAAAAAGGCGAAACTATGACAATGTTTGTTTTCTCGCATTTTTTTATTACGCATTTTACATCGTTGACAGAAAGAGGGCGCCAATACAGCACTAAAATGTGTCGCGTATTGCATAAACATCATTGCCTTACAACACCAGACCAGGAAACACAACAAAGTACCATCAAACCATTGTTATACATCCTAGAATGTATGGTTTCAGGTTTCATAGTAAATCCAAGACATATTGTTTATTTGCGTGGTAGTTGAGGATTGGATCATCCCATGTCGTCGTAATGGACAGCACGCCAGTGTGAAGTTGTCCGATTTTTTTGTAAATCAAAGTAAACATATTTTAGGATATAATGGCGATGACAATGTGTAAGAACATTCGAGACAGTATATCCCAGTTAATGACAACGTTCCGTGTTTCTTGTTAAATGAAAATTGATGCTGATTGGTGTTCTGTTAAGGGGGCAGGGGATATATTATTGGTCAATTTTGAGGTTCCGACAGGCCGCAAACAGTCAAGCGGATTTTTTGAAAACAGCAAATAAGACAAGAAAGTATTTATGTGTCAGTCTCAGGGCCTAGGCAACATAAATAGAAAATAACATCAAATTGCAAGGCTTACCCATAGGGTTGTGGAGTTATGACCCTTTGTTTTTGCCCCTACCCCTCCAAAATTTAGTAAAAAAAATACAAAAGTGACCAATTTCACCCCATACACAGTATTTTTAATCCCTAATGTAATCCTATTTTTGGTGCCATTTTACATAAAAAGTATGTCTGAGCTAGGTTAATTCAGCAAGAAAAGTGTCTCACATACCTGCCGATTTTTTGCTATTTGCTGTCAAAGTTTTTCGCGGTTTCTAACGACGCTAAATTTGAACTTCGACCAGTGGTCGTAACCTCCATTTTGAAGAGCTACAAATCCTTCAGAGCCAACTGATATTTAGTTTCTATGATTTTCCGAAATATTAAACACCTTCTTTGTACAAAATAAATACAGAATTAGGTCTTTAAAATACCAATTTAATTTTTGGTGCCCATAAATAAGCCCTACACTAAAGATATTTTGAGGGACCCCCATCACCCCAATATTTCCCCTGCCACCTTAAAGAAACAAACATTGTAGCGTCATTCCAGATTCTGGCGCTTTCATTTATGCAGCATGGTCTACATTTTTCAAAGGAATTTGATATACTAACGTATTTTCAATTTAGAACTTAAATTTATCTGTCATTGTTATAAGTTACAGTTTCACATAAATGTTAGCTACTTTCGTTGCTCTGGTCATTCCTTGATGGTTTAGGTAGGGCGGAATCAAAATATTAATACTGTTGAGACTATAGACATTGTACCTTCTGTTTGAAGAACAACAAAGCCTGGAAATCAAAGTAAAAATGTAGGATTTATTGCCTGGTATGAAAATGTCACCAGTGTTGATGACAGTGTGTATATAAGAATTCCAGAGACAGTCTATCACTGGTCATGAGAGCACCAAGAGGCTCCGTAAAATGAAACTTGATAATGATTGGTGTTCTATTATAGAAACAACACATTTTAGCCGCATTCTTGATTCTGACTTGTATAACTTACTACAACGTAATCATACTATATTTTTATATGGTTATAAATTTTCTATGAAAACATGCTTCAAATTTTCAATTAAGAAATTATATTTCGCCAGGCATTATTAGCAGTGCCAAAGCTACGAGAATCTCATTAACATGCAATACCGTCATTTTCTGTGACAGTTCTTGATCCAAATCTCACAATAACAAAATGTATTGGTAGAAGGTTCTAGTCAATCCTCCCCTAGATCAAAATCCATTGGTAGCTGGTACTCTCACAACCTTACCATATAACGCATATATAACATTCCATTTGTGGATTGTAATCTTCAAACCTCTCTCTAATACAAAGCACATTGGTAAAGTTGTATAGTTTCATTTTTGTACATACATTTGACAAGGCTTACCCCAAGAAAATCCATCGATATAGAGAATGCTGCCATGCTTTCTAACTCTTATTCGTTGCAGTAATGTTATTTATTATTCAATTTGTGTGTCGATTAACATTTGCGCAATTAATGCAATAACCATGGAAGTCACATGTGGTCTCACCACCACATTTTCCTATTTTGGTTGTGGAATGGGCATCAAGGGTATTTCTAAATGATTCAAAGTTCTATTTGCTATAGAAAGATGTCAAATCTTACTTTTATGATTTTGAGAAAGTTTAGATATTATCTAAAAGGTTTGTTTTATGAAATGTTATAGCGTTCTATCCAGACCACATTGCCTTGAAGAAATAAAGAATTTATGCTTAGAGGATATTTAAAGTGCAAAAGTAAATATGCAATTTGCGCAATTGTCCGACAGCAGATAGAAGAAGAAATGGCGTCTGGTTACAAGAAGTTGAAGAACGGAGCAATTGTGCTGTAGTTGTGCTTCTGATATTTCATAATGCTCTAAAAGTGAGGCTGTTTGCAAGCAGTATCCGGTGATGCTCCCTTTACATATAAACCTATTATATACAAATGATGAATTGCGTCGATTACATCATTAACATGGCAATTTTGTGTTTAAACATTGATTTACATCAATAAGCACCAGACAGAAAGTCAGTTGCATTGAACGGCATTTTCCGTAGACGGGATATTGTTAAATGCCAACTGAAGCCTAGTTCAGGTTGCCCTGACTAAATAGTATTTTATCTTTTATTTCTGCTGACATCGACCTTTTTATGTACGAAATGTATGTAATGCACGCCGTCCGAAAAGACCCTTGGCTTACATCGGCTTACTGAGAATATCAACAGCTTCGAGAAACTGTGCTATGAACAATAAAGGTTGGATTAAGTAGGAGGCACACGCATGTACACATATCATACGGGTAGTATACAATGAACCCTTGTAAACGAAATTCATTTTCAGTTCACCATTGTGATATCATCCACGGTATGTAGTTGTCATCAACAATTCGTGAATGAACATCTGAGACAACTGATTATTTTAAATAACCAAGAGTGATATATTATAACGGTATGGTTAATTCAATTTTCTTTTCAATTCCAGGCCCTGTGATTATAAACATTGGGAAGCGTACTCCATGCTCTTCCAACTCATACTCCGTACTCAAGTTGGAGCAATTATTAGTTACAAATACTGCTGTAACTTCCTTATTTCAGACTGGAAACATATGGAATTAGATCATCTGCTTCAAGGAGGTGCTTGTTTTGATGCAAAATTCTATAATTTAATTTAATGCGCACAAAAATAGAGGCACATTTAAAAAGGCTATGAACTATTCCTCTGGCTTCGCGGACTCGAAGAGAATAAAATAAAATGGTATGAAAAGCAGGTATAAGCCTTTGAAAAACGTTTCTAAAAGAAATAGAATACCACTATGGCAAACGTTACACGTAAAATATACAGTATCAGTACAAAGGGAAACTAAATAATCATTATTATTCATTGCCCACCGTACAATGTTATTTCGTCAGATCGTAGAGTTCCGTAAAATGAATGATAGCATTTTGACCAACAGCCCGGATATGGTTGTCTTGAACGAATTTTCAGAAAATTTATTAGCCGCGCGGTTTGGTTTTGAGGCCGAGTTTATCGAAGAAAAGTCGTTTACACTATGTATTTATTTCAAAGTAAGTTGAAGCATATTTCTTGGAAGTGTAAATTCATGTTACATATACTTCCATTGTTGAGCCTGCAGGTGAACAGTCTGCCCATTTGTTTCAGTACAAGTAGGTATATAGACATATTTCACACAATTTGGCCATAAGCGAATAATTCGGTAATATTTTATGAGCCTAGAAGCGTTAGTGAATTCCATAGATAGCAATTTAGATGCCAATTCGAATTCAAGAACGCATTTTACGTTACACATGCGCATATATATCATATATCGTAATGCAGTCTTTAGTTCCAAAGCATTGAACGATTACGATAATATACGCGTTTTGTTAATGATATTTAGTATGTGGCGTTATATTCTATTTTGTATTTTGTATGTTATGCCCTCCCGCGACTATCTTCCATTAATGCAAAACCCCTCGCGGGGACGTACACTGTAAATTTATGCATCTAAAAATATGTTATGTTATTACCCACTACCTTTCTTCCTTGGGTCACTGTCCTTAGTGTTTATAACTAGGTCACGGGTTGTTTTTGCTTCATTTGGTCGCCACTTTGGCATTTGTTTGTGTAACTGGGTTGTCCTGCAGCGCGTGCTTGTGGAACTTGGTTAGGTCTTGGCTGTGTTGAATTCGGTCTCATGTAATCACCGCTATTCTATAATTTTTTTATAAAATTGAGTCATCCTGAATTTTTGGGCGGAGACGTGGATACTTGATTGTTTCTTATGGACTATGCGTGTGCATTGCTCAGTGTAGTTGTGTTGTGTTGTAGCTGACATGATTTCTGTGCTCCGCTGGTTAGGTTGAGTACTGCCTTCCCTGTCGGATATTCTCATATCTTTATGTGCATATGTCTGTTTGTTGACACATGGCGCATCCATCGCCGTAGAGCAAGTTACAACTTTGTTGAATTGTTCGTCTTCACTTGTGTTTAATATATACATACGAAATGTGCAATATTTACATCACCATATGTTAGGTTTCTGTGCTGTGAGGAATATTTTTTGATTGGCTGCTAATCGGAATTATTTTTTTATCCTGTATGTACTTGTCCGGGAAACAATACCCCAGCTGGGAATAGAGTGACAGACACCGAGGTTCACAAAATACAAAATGCTGTTTGTAAGGTCTGATCAAATAGATACAGATACATACACTTAGCGGCACTTCTAACGCTGCCACTTATATATTTCAGTTTTCTTTAAAAGTCCCCAATGAATTGTAATGAAATTTCGCATACTTGATCATCAATATTTGACACAGGTTCTGACGAATTTTCTGCTCGATTTGACAATAGACTATTGCACGATACGCTTTCAAATGACTGAATACTTATATTGAAAGTCGCATTTTATCACTCAATATCGGCAATCCGATTGTTATGTATGCGTGTCTACAGATGTCCCTATTTCCTATAATGGTTGTGCATATTGACATTTTATTCGCTCATGGTTTTTAATAGCTATCAACAATATATACCAAAATGCTAGAAAACGAAATTGTTGGTTTTGCTGCAAAATATAGTGTTTTCTGTACCCATAGCGTGTCAATTGAGAAAATACGATTCTTGCGAGTAACACAGGTTGCGCTCAACTTGAAATTTAAATTAAGGGTGACTAATTTACATCAAACTGAATAAATTCAACTCTACTGTGTACTATTAACATTCGTTATTCAGAAGATATGTGAATTTTACTATTCAAGTAGAATTATTTGAGGTTAAACGTTTATTTTAAGCGCATCGGTTTTATATTCAGACTATGAGCTGATTTTGAGGCAGTCTAAGTTTACCAACTGATATTTGGTTATCTAAGAAATTGTAACGTAGATGAAAATCATGAATACTTTTATTGTGTACACTCATTACATAACACTTTAAGCTACGAAGAAATAAACTATTGAAAATACTCAATTGATAATAAATACGCTGTTTAATTTTGTGACTTTGTAATTCCGCGTGACGTAAATTACGCTTTTATAACGCATTTTTATACACACCAATTTCTGAATTAACACGTGCAGCAATAGTCACATGCCTTAAACTAAAATTGGCAAAAATGTGATAAGTTATCTCAAACGGTTTTCGAGATTCAAGAATAATCAAGTGGCAGCGTTAGAAGTGCCGCCGAGTGTATAGGAATGTTACCGCAAAGCATTGTAATATATACCAATGACATAAAACTTCGCGGCTTTGGCCAGCAAGAAGGTACATGAGCATAAATAAAAGAGCATTAAATAAATCACCGAAAGAAATATGTATCTTTCTAGAACAAAACGTAACAAAGGTCGTACTTGTATGTGATAATATCATTTCTAAGAAAAAACATGCACAAAAAGATATATGAGGAAGGCAGCAACTCAACTCAACCAACCTAACACAGAATACATTAACAACATAACATAATGCTATTACATGGGGCAATGCCCATACATAATCTAACGAAATAATCAAAAGCCCAAGTCACCGCTCTTAAACGCGAACATAACGTTTTCTTCAAACGAAGTTGGTGTGGCTCGAGCTTCTCATTTTTTGTGAAAACAATAGTGTTATTTTTACTAACAACGTTCTATTGTATTATATGAAAATGCAATGATTGCATTTTTCGAAAATAGATTTATAAATTTTGTCAGATAACGTCGGGCTTGGATAAAATATGAGACGATATATTAATTATTCCGTTAGATTACAATATAAATGACAGATAACGGCTCTTTTCGAGGAGACAATTTCGTCAATAAGACAACAAACTGTCTTAGACTTCTGCTGGGTCATTTTGTTAAACAAACATTGGGAAATACCAATATTTATTTCCTAAGAAAATACGAAAGAATATGAATAATCTCCAGTAATAACAAATGTAATGGTGGGTCGATAACTCGTGACAAATGGGTAAGTATTGGAACATGTATTTAATTTATCAAAATGAGAGAGCACATGCGTGTTTGTAGACACATCCATCATTATTAAGCCATCACTCGACACAAATATATGCGCTGTCTGATGCAACATAATAATATACTGAGAACGTCAGAAACCAGACTGACGAATTAATACACGTCATTTTGTTATATATAGATGGAAGATTAGGTGCTTAAAACAAAATGCATTTTATGTAGACATCTCTATGTTCACAAATATATCATCCATTACCTTATATGTTACATGCACGTTTTATTCAGGGAATAAATTATTTTCAAATATTTTCTTATTTTCTCAGCACATGTGTGAGCATTTTCCAAAATCAGCAGCAAATTACCTATTAATTTCTTGCATTCTAGCCATTGATACTTCCAATTTCACGTTGAATTATAGTTTTCAAATCAAATTAATATATACTGGATTTGTATTATAAATTTCTTCCTTCAGGCGTTCACATGATCAGAAATGAAAACGGTTAAAGTCTGGTGAGTGTAGGGGGCAAAGGTAAATGCTATTCTCAGCAAAATGATCATAGATCACACAATTTCCTGAAATGACTGAAAATGTACAGTTTAACTTATGACGTTATTGACATTTAGTTCACGTAGCATGCATTTGTTATCCACATCTTATAAAAACTTGGGGTTCATTAGCTTTGAAATAAGGGTAAACCACTTCTCTATCATTAAACCTGACAGAGTTATTAAAGATATTTATGTTACCATATATAAATGATCATCCTGTATGTTATGAAGGAAAAAATGAATACATGCCTTCATCAAGAATTATTTGGTTTGCCTACAGGTCCATAAATACTTTCATTACTGATATTGTATGTTTTTATATTTTATCCACTATAATAATATATTACTTGATTAAACAAGAGTTCGGTGTAACAATGCGTAGGTTTGATTCTCGCCAATGATTTAATGTAATTGCAGTGAAGGTTGTTGCATTTTAATTCAAATATTCCCCAGAGGTATCGTTCCGTTACAAGCAGCTAGTGTCTCATTCATTCTCGTTGAACAATATTTACAAACGTTCAATTACGTTGTTTTGTTTAACTGCTGATGTTTGTTTCATAAACTGCTTGGATTTTGTTGTTATGTTTAACTGATGATGTTTGTTTCATTAACTGCTTGGATTTCGTTGTTATGTTTAACTGCTGATGTTTGTTTCATAAACTGCTTGGATTTCGTTGTTATGTTTAACAGCTGATGTTTGTTTCATAAATTGCTTGGAAACTATCGAAGTCAAAGTGTCTCAAAGTTTCTATTGTAACAATTGGTATAATGCTATACATCGATATGGGGTTTCGTTTTCTTAACAGAGCATCTTAATACTTTATATGTTACTAGTATATTGTATGATACGACATTGCTAGGTGTACTCTTTCCGGAAGACACATATTACATACTCAATGTATTCAAAACCCTCCTCGGTGCAATAAAAGACCAATACAGACGTGGTTATTTCATTTGTTGAGATACAGTGCTTACAGTTTAAACAAGCATTCCCTAGAGCTATGATTCCTTTATGGACAGCCATTGTCTCATTCATTCTCTTACAACAATGTTGCCAAACGCTCCATTACGTTGTTTAGTTTAATTGCTGATGTTTGTTTAACCAAATGTCAGGAACTAAACACAATCATGCTGTTATTATACTATTGGTAACATTGCAACTTAGAGTATGGTACAAATGGATTTGGGGTTCACCTTCGTCATGTTCGTTGCAAAGCACTTTTTAAAGTACATGTACTTTATTGTCTGACGCTTTAGGACCATGTTCGTTCGATGCTCTCAGACATACACACATAATATTTTCGAGGTGAGTAAATGTCCTATTGCAACTAAAAACAGAAATCTACCTTGAAATTTCGTTTACTACAAAATATTAAAATAAATATTATGAGCGCCAATCTAATGAATAATACTTCATAATCTTATTTACTGTAATCAGTACAAATAACAAACATATGTAAAGAGTTTGCGATTCATTTTTAGACATTCAGTAACACATCGATGTAATATTGTGGAGTTGATAGCTAAGTTTTGAATATCTTTTTATCGACTAACACATAAGCAACCAAAACGTCAATTTAAATTTCAACCGTATTTGAACTTCTCAATGCAGGTATTTTCCCTGTATGTGCTACTACAATTGCATTCACGTCGAATGTCTTTGTGACTGCTCTATATAACATAGTTATTGAAAATAAAAATCTGAAATATTATAATGCAATTATGCAATTCGCTCTGACAAATTCGTAGAAATACAATGAGTCTAAATCTAAAGTATGCATCTAGTTATTGTTTCAACATTCAGCTATGGTGTCTCTGGTCTAATACATTCACATTATCACACGTATAATAAAATAATCAACACTCCGTGGTTAGGATATTGTCACGCCAATATAGCAATAATTTGATTATGTCGTGCCTTTAGAAAGCTATACATTCAAGTCAAAACTAAACAGACATGTGCACTCAAGTACACACGCTATCACATGCTTAATTTTGGATTCGTTCCATTTTCGCCGATGGTTGAGCATGGTTTCTGTCAGCCCTTAGACGTTTGATCGAAGGTTTAAATACTGACAGGGACCCGACCTCAGGCGACCGGTTAGTGCAGCATCAAAGCTGTCTGTTAAGTTTACGTTATAAATGTAACTTATTTAAATTATGGCTATTTTATTATCGTTAGGATATATACGTATGTTCCTGAAAAATGAAAAATATGTGAACAAAATATACTGTCGATTAAAGAGATGTAACTGATTAAAATATTGGTATTCTATTGCATTTTAAGATACGTATACAATGTGTATGTTCCTGAAATACATGTGAACAAAATATACTTTTTAATATGAATATTGCTTACAATATTGCAAATATTAATGAATAACCATTTAATATAAAAGTAAAAATAGTAGCACAACTACATGTAGTATGACATAGAGACGCATCAATCAGAGCTATACTACATTCAAATACTTAACACTGATACAGGATCTGACTACTCTCTGTATGGGGTCATGTTCATGTGAACTTTACATCATCCAATCAGATCGCAACTTTCACAAATGTGAAAGTACCGATCAGTGGGTGTTTAAACCCTACAGTTTTACCTAGTGGAGATTTAAGCTAGAATAACTTCAATGTATATTCTATATACATACACACAGTAAAATGCACTGTAGAGGTCGTTTGAACGTGACCTCTTACGGAATGTGTCAGCTTCATAACAGCACAAAGAAATAAATCAAATTTTAGGAACTGATTTTAATGAGAATGGAGACGCTTTACATTAGTACTTACTTTCAAAACACCTTATTTTATTTCAGGTGCAAATAGTTCAAAAGAAAGACAAAGAGGAGTAAAAAATGAGATTCATCCTTATTATGACAGTTGAACGAAGCACAAATGAATACAAAAATAATGTGAGCATGTAATTTACGAGAAATAATATGGTGACAAATGCTACGTTACATGATATTGCACACATAATGTAATATGGTGGTATCAAACAATAAGTTACGAAGAAATACATTTAAATTCATATGTGATATTATACGACTGATAATGTATACTATATATCAGATAATACTGTATGATACGTTAAAGTGATAGTGTGACAGAGAATGTAACGGCATAGAAGAATGAATACAACCTTTAAAGTACCATAAAACATTATTTGAGGACACGTTTCCTTTTTCTTCCAATACCAGAAGCCATATTTAATTTACTCTTTGTTTTCGTGGATAAAGGTGAATCATAATTCATAATATCGACGATGTTTTAATTTCCTTTATATCATTTTACACTAAAATGTTAGAATAGAACGCAATTTTGTCTCCTTTTTCATAAAGCATAGACGTTAATATTCAAACTATTCTTACTATATTTTGTAAGTCTAAACATATCTGTTCAGACATACGATATTCGTGTATATAAATATTATGATTAACAATAACGTCAAAAATAACATATTTCATCATGAAAGTTAATGCTTTTCTATGATATTGAAAAGATAAACAATACTTTTAGCGACCTCAATGGTAACCCCACAATTCAGATGACTGCGTCCATTTTGGATTGTTTTGCTCTGCATTTAATCTTGGTATTAAACGTTCCTCATTTCCTATACCCGTAATCCTGATAGACCGTGTACACTTTTTCCGTTGTTTTAACAGAGGAATAGAGATGTACACACCTAGACGGATGTGAGGTTTTATATCATTTAACGGTACATGCACTAGCGATTTTCTCAAAGGTATGTATGACTACAACTAGTACAATGGGTTAATTTACCATCAATATACATGATGCAATTCGTCTGCTTTATATTAAATCCAATTTCATTTGAGCCAATCCCTCGTTTTTATTGCTTAAAATGTACAGATTTCCATATAGGTCAAGGTATGCACATCTCTAGTACAAAGTTAAGATCCGGATAATTAGTTAAAACTGAATGAATGTAACTTTATACATGTAGTTTTACAATTTACTTCTTCGTCTAATTACTGATGGTTATGGTGAGGTTTCATGTATTGGTATATAAATTATGTGTAATCACTCGTGATCATATATTGCACACATTGTAGACGCTACGTCATCTGTTTAAACAGTGAATGTCCGTACTTGTCCATACACAATGTCTCGCCGATATTAAATATAAAAGGCATGTATTACCTCCCGTTGAAAATCGCTACGTAGCCTATTGCTTAGGCAACGAACACTTGATGATTCCGTCGATTTTTATTGTTTTGCAGTTCATTCAACCTTGATTTTAACAGTCATTATTCCATAGATCCCTCATCCTGGTAGATTTTGTACACTTTTCAATGAAGGGGAATCCGAAGTTTAGATCCGGGTAATGAGATAAAACTTAAAGAATGTTTTAACTAATTATCTTATTATTGCTGGTTATGGTGAGGTTTCCCTGCATTGGTATATATGTATTATCACTCGTGATCATATCTTGCACACATAGTACACGCTACGTTATTTGTTTGGCTAGTGAATGTCCGTACTTGTCCATACACAATGTCTTGCCGATATCCAAGTTATACTGACATGTAGTATATCCCAGGTTGTAATTCATGCTGCACGTAAAGGCAAAGCCACATCGAGTTTTTTTGTTACATGGTTTTGGTGGCATACATATACCTTTCTCACACGTACCATCTGGGCAACCATACGTACACACAATCTTGGGGTAACATATCAAATGGTAAGCACAATACTCCTCTGGACAACATCCTTCGGAGCAGTAACGATACTGAAACATATAATATTGATACCTTTAAGTCACTTGAGAACATGCTGATTACATACTTGTAATTGATTAGACACTGAATATAATACAGAGAACCAATTAGGTGTAAAAACAAGACAAGACAATTTGTAACACAGAAAACCAATCGGATTCTTAACAGACTTAAATAATAGAGTTAGCAATTACGATGATGAGCAAAATCTGCTTGTAAGAAAACAAAGTGAAATCTGTTGACGTCACGAACAATGAAATTATTTATTTATTATACATGTGTGGTTATGGAATCCAAGTAATACAGTTTGATTTTCATCAATTTAATTAGGATTCTATAAAACCTGTTCGGGAGCATTTAAGCAACAATTTATGAATTGAAAAATTGTGTAGTTAAAAATGAGTGATTAATAGTTGCTATTATCATTCTGGTCACTTCGACTTGATGAAAACCAACATATCTCGGTCATTACTGTAAGAACCATATTAATTTATTTTCAGTCATATGATTTCAGAATCGACTTCCCTGTCACCATAACCTCAAATGCCAATATGAAATCAATTTGCCAACACTTTATTAAGAGACATGTGACTGCATAAAACTAGGCTACATTCCCTGTCTGATTTCCATATATCTTTTTTGAAACAATGTTATTGAATCACCGGTCAAATGCATTCTGCTGAATGCTAGATGAATGTTAAATCTAATTGAATCGCGGAACCATTAGTTCACTATACAAAAGCACCAACATTTTAAGGAAGTAAACAACATTGCAATCTAGGAAAGCTGAACCACTTGCTGTTATGGGATTTTAAAATAGCAGGCTATGATGCAAGTAATGTGTTCAAAAAAAACATCATGCCAGCACTCAGCAAATTTTTGGATTATGTTTTTTCCATTCCTGCGAACACAATTATTGAATATAACAACTTCTCAAAACGCACGAGACCACGAGAGTTTAAACAGGGTTCATAGACATCCTAAAGTACATGGTATAATGATTCATTATTTCACTGAGACTGTTTGAAGATCGACATTGATTGTAATTAAAAAAATTATTAAAATAACAAACCATTCGTAAAAATCGAACGTAATTCTACGGAATAACTAAAAATAAAAAGCAACACGAGGAAATAACAGCGACAGGAAATATGACTACTTCATTATTCATTGACAAGAAATGTGACAGACGTTCTCTGCATATTAAACAGCATTAAAAGAGCACACTTTTATATGTGATTAGCAATTCGTTGGAACGGTTTGTCGCTACTAACTCTAGAAAATGTTACAACGTTAAAATGTACTAGCACAAGTTTGTGTTTGAGCATTATTTTAATATTTTTCTCCATTGGCATTGCTGTTCAAAACTGTGCACATTTTGGTGTTTTGGTGTAACAATTAGATATTTGATGCACATAGTGTCGGAACAAAGTGTATTTGTAAGCCACGTGAGTGTGATCTGTTGTGCGGTGATTTTCTTATTTTCTATCAATATATCTAGAACCAAGTTCTTTTCATTTTTCATGATTTATTACAAGTAATAAGAGAAAACGATATAAAAATTATAAAATTATAATTATTTTTTCTGTTCAAAATAGTGTGGTTTTAATAAACTTCTCTCATCCCCAAAAATGATACTGCCAGTTTGTCGTTAGAAATGTATGTCTTGTTTTAAGTATCCCCACATACACGTATACACATTTTGTATGTTAAAGAATGTTGGTTTTTTACATATTTTGACAAACATTATGATTATGTTGTAAGACGTTCGTATTTTATGAACATTAGTTATAAATAAAACAGCATTCTTTTAACATCAATTTGTTGTATAAATAATACATGTGCGTAATTTATTTCAACCCTTGACAACTGAGGCTAGGAGCATGTTGTACATGCTAAATTTAAATACAGAAGACCGATCCCTGTGATTTGTTGTTAGATTATATGATCATTTGTATGTAGTGAGTTTTGAATTTAATATATGATTGAATAATTCTTAATCGTCACTAGTAAAATCTCACGGGAGGTAAGCCTTTCTTATCATTTCTTAATTTCAATACAGCAGCAAACAATTAAAATTGAATTAACTTACTCTTTTACATTTTCCAATATGAATCTGTTCGGCAATAACAAAAACTAGAATCCATAAAATCTCCGCTCTTCTATATACACCTAACATAATTGTCTTCAAGATTCATAATATCGTAGGCAATCAACCATTCACTAATCCAAGATTCGTATTATCCCCCACTATACAAATAAATCCCAACAAAGTAATGAAACTTGTACACGTGACACTACAAATGTTGATGTAACCAATGGAATGACAATCTCTCCATATTCGTTCATTTAATTGTCCTACGTCCGATGTTGTCAATAGAGAGAAATTGGAAATAGATGCACTAAATGGTTTGTTTACCGATGTCACAATTAGATAGCTTTCATACTCCTGTCTTCTCTTATAGATATTGGTTCTCTCGGCAACTTCGCACAGGACATTCTCGCGGCTTTGTAATAGATTCGTTCAAGAAATTGATACAGATTATCGATGAAAATATACAAAAATAAACATGGCATAAAACTTATGCTTGGTTTAAGAAATGTTGGCAAACAATGCATGTTCATATTATCACAGCTACATCGGTATTTATAATTTATAAAACACCAGTCAATATAAAGAGTAAATTTTATTTCCCACAACCAAGTATTGAACATGAGCCTCTTTTTGTACTTCTACGATTTGAGATTTGGGTTTAAATTGCCTGTCTATTTATATTATACTGTAATAGAAAGTCAATTTAAAACCATATTGAATCAGCAGTAATCCTAGTCACAATTGCAATTGAAAGACACAGGCCATCATTATCTGTCAAAACACTAAGCCAATACACTGATCCCTAGATTAATGGCTTTTGAAATGAACAGACTAGTATTCCTTTTCAGATAACCCAAGTGGAGATTAGTCTTCGCTGGTGCGTTGGCTATTCTATAAACAAAGTGGCTAATCTATTTGCGCCCCTTTCCATCCGAGGTCACTTGTTTAGTTTTCCCTGTGTATAAATGTATATACATGTATACGAGTTGTTCAATGAAGTATACGTGATTGTATTGATGAAAACACTTTCCTTGTTATTCCATACACTACCATTGTACCATTTAAGAGGAACAAAATTAATCGTAACCTTCCCTATTTAAGAGGGTTATGTTCCTCCTTTTAAATACTCTTTAATACCATGAAAACTAGTTTCTATTTAACACGACATTACCCTGTCTGAAACCTGCACCCTTGTACCTCGTCAGAAGTACAGATCTGATGTCTCTTTGTGATATGTATGTTGAGTCGGAACATTCTCTAGTAATACCTTTTAATATGCCATTGGAATTAGTTTCTATTTCATACGACAATACCCTGTCTGAGATCTGACAGTAATTCTATTTTACGATGGTATTTATCAAGTAAATGACCTGTCTGCTATTAAACGTATCGTTTATTGGTGCTGACTAGATTAACTCCAAATCTGGAACCAGGAACATGTTGTCTAGGTGAAATTAATGTCACAGAAAGTAACAACTGGAAAGTCATTTATATGTGCAATTTTGTCCGATATTTATTGGTTGTCATTAAAGTGACAAATCGAATAATCTTCAAGAGTTAATAGAACAATGACATTTCTGCCACTCTCCCCTTAGTCGTTATTTTATTTCAATCCTTGCGCACATTACGTGTATATTTTAAATATGAAAGTCCAGCATAAGTTTCTGTTACTATAAAATGCTATGTGCACAAATTCTGATTGATGTTGCTTTGCAGGCTGTCCTTTTTGTTGTGCTGATGATTCCTTGTTGTCTGCTGGTGGACTTTTATTCCGGTTGTATTAATGTATTTAAGTGACAGGTCGTAGAAACAGTTTTCGAGATTGTGTAACAGATCAGTTTAATCTTTTTCTTGTTCTTTTTATGTTTGTCCTGATGGCTTCTCGTACCTGAAGTATGTGGCTAAATGTTAGTCTAATATGTTCTGTTTGTGACTTTTCGTACCTGAAGTATGTGGCTAAATGTAAGTCTAATATGTTCTGTTTGTGACTTTTCGTACCTGAAGTATGTGGCTAAATGTAAGTCTAATATGTTCTGTTTGTGACTTTTCGTACCTGAAGTATGTGGCTAAATGTAAGTCTAATATGTTCTGTTTGTGACTTTTCGTACCTGAAGTATGTGGCTAAATGTAAGTCTAATATGTTCTGATTGTGACTTTTCGTACCTGAAGTATGTGGCTAAATGTAAGTCTAATATGTTCTGTTTGTGACTTTTCGTACCTGAAGTATGTGGCTAAATGTAAGTCTAATATGTTCTGTTTGTAACTTTTCGTACCTGAAGTATGTTGCTAAATGTAAGACTAATATGTTCTGTTTGTGACTTTTCGTACCTGAAGTATGTGGCTAAATGTAAGTCTAATATGTTCTGTTTGTGACTTTTCGTACCTGAAGTATGTGGCTAAATGTAAGTCTAATATGTTCTGTTTGTGACTTTTCGTATTCGATTGTTTATGTTGACATATGACTCCCTTAAAACATCTGTTATTCTATTTCTTTAATGATCAGCCCAATGCTGCATTGCACTCTCAAACTGCTGACACCTTTTAAAGAAATAATAGATATAAAAGAATATCGTCTGGTAACATAAATACCTTCTAAGTGACTAGTGAAGATAACACTAACTCGACTAACAAAGATGTGTCAGCCAGGTTTGTCACTTAACTGCAGCATATTTCAAATAACTTTACTAAACCTGATTATTTAATTTATACTACCACTAGGCTTTTATCCTGCCAAAATCACCCCGTCGTGTAAAGTATTGAATTTTTATGGGTTTGTCAGCTTTACATGCAATCAGCGCTTTTCGAACAACCCTGGAATTCCTTATCTAGTCTTCAGATTTATCTAGATTTATATTTTTCTGGACTTAATGGCATATTAGTTTTATGCATAGTTCTGATCGTACTAAATTTAATTGATTTAGTGCACTTCGAATGCAATAGTTGTATAACTGCTTAACTAACTCCCTCACAATACAGTATAATATATAATTATTATTGATGAAAATCGCCTAGAAATATAAATGTCATTTAGGTTTGAAGAAATTAAGCTGAATACGATTATTACGATATAATTGTTTTGTGAAGAAAGACTATCGGCTGTAAGTTGTTCATCAACATGTGTATATGTGTGCTTGATGACAGGTGATCCTTCCATCGCCGTAGAACATGTAACAACTTTGTTCAATTGTTCGTCTTCACTGGTGTTATACACACCCGTAATGTGAAATACTTATACCTCCATATGTCAATATGTCTGTGGTGTGACGGATAATTCTTGATTGCCTGCTAATCGGAACATCTCTTATAACTTTATTATATCCCATATGTACTTTGTAGGGAAACGACATTACAGATGACAACCGTATCACAGACAACGAGGTGAATAATCGGGAAAATGTTGTTTTAACGTATCAATGAGCCTATTACTGTCTGGATCTCTATAGTAACGTCACCGCCAGACATTTTTGTTTATATTAATGGCATAAAAGTTCAACGAGAAGACTATGAGCATAAATAAAAACATTGAAAGAAGAACATTTTTATAACTTTCTAGATATTAAACAATAACTCCAGCCACTAAAAAGTTGTTCTTTGAGTCGAAAAGATGCTTAAAATAGTCTATTTTGTGTCGAAACCAATGGAGTTTACTCATTTCTTGATACGCATAGGAGAGCAAATTATAAATATCTAATTAAAACATAAAATTATATTGAAGGTATGGTTGGATATGACGCCAATAATTCAAAAGATATTATTAAAGAATGTCGGACTTTGATGACATATGTGGTGATAGACTAATTATTGAGTCTACTTCTGTAGTATATTTCAAAGATAATGAATGATAAAGTCTGTTATCAAGGAAGAACCTTCGTCAAACTGGCTTGATATTTTGCCGTGTATAATTTTGAAAAAAATATCACAGGGCGAAAATGTTAGCTTCAATAAAATGTTAGACAAAATATGGTATAATGGTAACATCCAGATGGGAAGATAACTCGGTGACAATTTTGTACGAATATGAACCTCAATATATCAAAATAGGATATATAACCTGTCACTATCTGCATTAGCACATGAGTTTTTGCAGACATTATCCATCATTAAACCATTAATCGACACAAACATATGCCCTGTCTGATGTTATAGTATGCATGTCTAAGAACGTCGGATACGGCTGGTGAATTATACACATGATCAACTAGCAAACTATGGAAGGGGGTTTAGTGCTTAAAAGAAAATGCATAGTATGCACACATCACAATGTTCACTAATATATATTACTTTTTAAGCTTCATTAATAAATATATATTAGGGTGAATATTTGTACTTGTTGTCTATTCAAAGTAAAAACCACACAAGCATGAACGGTAAAATGTCGTAGACAGTTTGAGCAGGGAGAGAAAAATGAGCATTGCGTTAGTCAGAATGATACAAGATAATACTGTATAATGTATATACATGTAAAGAGCTATATCTAACGGTCATTTAATGTCAAAATGATTACTAACATAGTTTTTAGCATGATACTAGACTACCTTAATGGTAAATTGAAACTTTGTATGGGTTCCGTGTACTTTGATTCAATGGTCGAAAAAAGACAATTCCTATAATTTCACAGGGTGGTCTAGAACACTTTCGTATGAAAACGGACAATTCGCATGTCCAATAAATCACAGAGAGAGTTTCTGTTAAAGCTGAAGCGAAAATTAATCTAATTGATATGAATGCATAATTGTTTTTCAGTATTTGATATTATTAAAAAAAATATCGTCAGATATTGCTCTATACACTTTAAGAACCGTAATCTGATAATACAAATGTATTAACACAAAAGCACTTAACGTCTTGGTCTTAAAAATGGAACTGTTTTATTTCATACGCATGCAATGCAAACAAAAATAGAATACATGATTTCATCAAGAAATATTATGTTGGCCTACAGCCCCACAAATACTTCCATTACTGATATTGAATATTTTTATATGTTGGTTCTTTATATTATATTACTTGAGTAAACAAGATTTCTGTGTAACAATGAATAGTTTAGATTCTCGTAATGATTAAATGTAATTGCAGTAAAGGTGGTTATAGTTTAATTCAAATATTCCCTAGAGATATAGTTCCTTCACAAGCAGCTATTGTTTCACCCACTATGTTAAAACAATGTTGCCGAACGCTCCATTGTGTTGTTTTGTTTAATTGTTGATGTGTGTTTCATCGGAGTTATGTTGTGATATAATAGTCAGTAAATCATCCATGTATTATTATGAGTCGATTGCATAAGTTGGGATAGAATTTTTTCCACGTATACATGAGCAATTAAAACATTATTTTGAATTCCAATCGTTGTCAAACTTCGCTATGCAAGTTAAAATAACACTGACTGTTTTAAAAGAGTGAGTGTTATTTTAACTTTTATTCCCTTTCCTATTGAGAGAGAAGCTTATATTTATATATTCTCGATGCAAGTTATTATTCTTAGTTCTGTCTATTGTATTCACACCGAATGCTTTTGGTGTCTGCTCTATGTAATTTTGTTAAGGAAAATCAAAATCTATGACGTTACCATAACGCCCTATGTAATTTCATGCAATTCACTCTGACAAATTTGTAGAAATGCAATCAGAGATTTGAAATGTTGATAATGTACATAATCCGAACTTCCATGATTGATAGAAATGATAAAATGCACCTTTAGATACTTCATCTAAAGTATGCATTTAGTTATTGCTTCAATATTCTGCTATCAGCCAAAGGGACTTGATATTCTTTGTGTCTTCTGATCTAATGCATTCACGTTATCTCAAATGTAATACTCTAATCAACACTCCGTGGTTAGGATATTGTCATAGAAATAATTCGATATTTTTCGTCCTTTTAGAAGGCAAGACGTTCGAGTCGAAACCAAACACGAACATGCACTCAAGTGCGCACGCTAAAACAATCTCTATTCTGGACCCGTTACCGCATTCATTTTATCCAGTGGTTGAGCGTGGTTTGGATGAGCCCTCGGGCGTTCGGTCGTAGGTTCGAATACTTGAAAGGACCTGATCTAAGACGTCCGTTTGGTCAGCCATTTACCGAGTTGTCAATGAAGGTGTATGTTATAAAATTGCAAATATTAATTAAAATATGAATATTAAACGTCAACATAGTAGCATTACTTCGTGTCGTGTTTTTTCTTCTTTCGAAACGTACATGAAGTCAAAACAAATAAAATGAGCACGAGAACATTCGGAATTCAGGCTAAAACCAATTTAAGACAAATTAACGAAGCACAATCGAGTTTTCTTAATTTCCCAATGAAACTGTTCAATTATCGACACGTTGAAGTCACGTGAGAACAAGCTTACATACTTGAAATTGAAAAGATATTGCATTTAAGATGAAAAAATTAAGGTTTAAGATAAAATATTATGCAAGGAGCCATATTAAACTTTACAATTACATTATTACAAAATGTCCGTCCCTGTCACCATTTTAAGTAAGAAGAATGTGACTCCATAACACAGGATTTGTAAACAATTGATCTTACAGAATGCTTTTTAGTTCAAATTAATCTAAATGACACGCCAAACTTGTTTCTACAAATACTGGATTTCGAACCAGGAAATGCATTTGTAATATAAAACATTCATCCCATCATAAGATTTATTCATTCTGAAATATTTTAAGCGGAAAGGTTAGTTTTTATGTTCATTATTTGGTGTGTCATTTATTTATTTTATATATACAACAAATTGTTTCCTTATATCATTCTACAAAACAGTTTTGACACAAATGTTCACTGTACAGTACAGAAACCAACATTTTATTAGAGAAGCACAGTTATCCAGAAAAGCAGAATCAGAAGCAGTTGTACTACTTTTAAACAACAGATAACCAAAAACAGTATGGCAGCTAATTGCTAGATTTTTTTCCATTCGTGTGAACAAAATGATTGAATGTAGCAACTTTTCGAAAACGCACGAGACCCCGAGAGTTTAAACAAAGTTCATAGACATCATAAAGTACGTACATGATATAATGCATCATTATTTCATTTGTGTTCTAGAATCCATAAAATCTCCATTTTTTATATACACCTAACACCATTGCCTTCAAGATTCATAATATAGCAGACAATCCACCGTTACATGTAACTAATCCAAGATTTGCAAATCCTCGACTTTACAAATAAAACAAAGAAATGGAACTTTTACACGTGACATCTACTACAAATGTTGATGTAACTTTACCTTTTTTATACATACATTGTACCTTTAGCATAAATGTGAACCAATAGTTTTTCTTCCAGACGAATAAGACCAGGTTCGTACATACGTTAATGTATTAAGTCGGTCCAGCCAAAACAATACGATCTTAAAATAGCTTTTTTATAAATTTTGCAATTCACCAACTGGAATTGAGTCCCTCTAAAATATATAATTATGATTGAATTGATTAGCACACTTTTCTTGTTTCCACTATTTCAAAAATTCGCGCCCTTGTACGTTCTCAGATGTACAGCATTGATACATGTATGTGGTCTGTATTTGGGTGGGCATTGCTCGTTGTGGTTGTGGTGTTTCTGATTTCTGTGCTGGGCTGGTTAGGCTGAGTGCTAACTTCTCTGTCTGATTTCCTCGTCCCTTTTTATTATATAAATGAGTAATATGTTCCTCCTTAATACTCTTTAATACCATTGAAATTAGTTTCTATTTTAGACGACAATAACCTGTCTGAGATCTGACAGTAATTCTTTATTTACGATGGTATTTTTCGAGGAAATGGTTTGTCTGCTATTTAACGTATCGTTTATTGGTTCTGACTAGATTAACTCCAAATCTGGAACCAGGAACAAGTTGTCTTGGTGAAATTAATGTCTCAGAAAATAACAACTAAAATGTCAGTTATATCTGGAAGTTTGTTAGAAATGAATTGGCTGTAGTTATTGTGACAAATCGTATAATCTTCAACAGTTAAAACAGTAGTCTATTTTCTATCATTGCGTTCCATCGTTTATTGTAAATTGTTCATTTCAAGACTTACCCTTGTTACTTGCACTT
The DNA here is from genome assembly GCA_963678985.1 of Spisula subtruncata. NCBI lineage: Eukaryota > Metazoa > Mollusca > Bivalvia > Venerida > Mactridae > Spisula > Spisula subtruncata. The sequence continues at coordinate 63,574,297 of OY787660.1, forward strand.
ATATATAACGTTAGAATAACAGGCTATTTACAATCACTTGGGAGGCCTAACGGTAGTTCCGCTCTTTATTTTACCGAGTATAACATTCCTGGAGAATACAGATCTACGGCAAATATTCAGGAACAATATATACGCCACAATATCACGTGGTGATTTATAATATTACATTTATGATCATATTAAAATTCTTCACATTGCGAAGTGAACTTAATATGTCTCACCCATCACAACTTTATTCCGACAATTCATATAATTCTTTAAAATAGATTGATTAAAGTACTACAACATTGGGACACTGGATCGTAAATGCTAGAATGTCATAATTCACAAGACTAATATGCATAGTAAGAAACATGATGGGCCGCTTGAGATTGAAGTCCTTAACAGCGAACGAAAATGATAAGTCAATAGGGAGAATACATATATCTTACCGGGGACATCATGTTACAATTTATATTCTGTACTGAAGGCGAGCATACTGACAATTTGTTTCACTGCAAGAAGAAATATGGACATAATTTACAACAGTTCTTTAGTCATCAGCGAATAGTTTTGTCATATTTCATGAGTCTGGACGCTTAAGTGAATTCAATGGATAGCAGTTTAGGTGAATTTATCAATGGCATCATTTATAAATGAAAGTGCCGATAGCGCTGAAAGAACAGGGTTTGTTCTAGAGGTCAAACAATTGTATTTCCATAGTGTACAGTTGCAAATCCTGTAGCACGCCCGCCACATTTGTTGCAGTATTCAAGTATCATTTTCCATACCCACATCATGCTTTCGCTCTTTACATGGACTTTCAATACTATTTACAGACAAGCCGAAACTCGCTATGTACAAATGTATGTAAATGTTTCTGCAGTCAGTTAATATATCCCCACTGTACCAATCCTAGTATTTATAAGCTGACCATTCACATGATGTAATCTTTGTTACTCGCTGGATCGTAACCTTGCTTACGTAACATAATTACAATCGTCTGTTTCCTTCGATAATAGTATACTTCACTAAATTAGGTTAAATAACGCTATCCTGTCATAGACTAGTGCCAATGTTAAATAAACTGACATGATTATGCGAGTTGCTTCCCTTGAATGTAGAAAGTGACACTGCAGTTTAAACAAACCGGCCACCGGAAAAAACATTGTTTTTGGTGAAAGCGAACTCAATAATAATACTTTCTTATAAAAATGAAACCTTTTTAGTACTTTATTGTTTGCAATTCTTTAATTCTCATATAGAACAATCTGTGGCGTTAATAATATTAACTGTACTATAAATAGAACATGGAACAGTGAAAAGGCACAGTGTAGTAATTTTTATAATTATAAGCATAATGTTTCGAATAACTCCAATAAATATGATTACTCCTAATACAGATATAGTTAATTTTGGTTTTATTTTGAGTTCCCATCTGCAGGGAAATGTGCAAAGAAACACTATAGCGAAACTATTTCTTCACGAGTATGTATTTTGATAGTCGTTAAGCGGTAAATGACATTCCTTACTATTTATAGCTGAAATCCGATGCCTGAGTTGAAATGCCACTTATAGCTCTGAACTAGTGTTTTGCAACCCTGTTCGAAAAAGTATGTTCAACCGGTTTAATCAGTTGGTAGAGCGTAAGCCATGGGATCGTTGAATGTTTTGAATGTGTGGATATGAATGACAAAGTGTTTATAAAAATGTAGCAGTAGCAACTAAGTGGCTAGTGTTGTAGAACCGGTATTTGGTGTTATGTTCGATTTCAGGCTTATTTCATGCCCCCAAGACAGGTTTTGTTATTGGCATTGCAGCTGCACCTTCCTTCACAACTAGTATGTGCTTTTCAGGGTAAGCTTTTAAATCTTAAATTTCTGTCTAACACCATATGCATGTCTATTGCATTTAAATCTATTTTATGTATTTATTCTAGGAATAAGAACCCGACGTTCATATAGTGACAAGTGATACAATTATGTTGTTTCCGCTGACAAACTAATTCCTAGAAATTCAATGAAAAAAACGTGAAATTTAATCTACATATCAAATGAATTTTCTGGTATCATATTAATGATATATATGGTATTTTTAGAAATTTCGTCTGAAATATGTAAACTTTGCATCTATTTGTTGTTTCAATACTCTGTTACATTATGTGCTATCCTACATTTCAGCTAGCACACATAGTAAACATTAATCAACACTTCGTGGTTAGGATATTGTCATGCCAATATTTAAATACTTTAAATGCTTTTGGAAGTCAATACCCTTGAGAGGAAATGAAACATGCACATGCACACAATCACACACATTATTCAGATCACATACCTTATAGCTATCCTCAGTAATTCTTTAATTTAGCATGGGGACTCACGCGCGAATGTCTAAGGAGACGCAATCTGACGTGTCCGTTTCCTTAACTCTTTTCTGTGAGTTTAAATGAAACGGAGAGTGCACTTCATATATAAAACATTTTGTCAGCTTAATGTGTTCACGAAGTACGACAGATAAAACGATTGGAAGGAAGTTGTTTGAAAAACGATTTGTTTTAGTTTTTAGATGAAACTTTTTAATTATCGACGAATTTAGGCCACGTAAGAAATTTCATGCGTATTACTAGTAAATAATGCATACACGATAAAGAACCGGTTGGGTAGATGACTTGATAATACCATTTATATTTTCATGGAATGCAGAAAACTAATTTGAATCGCAGCAAATTTATGAAACTGCATCCACATCAATGATTTACATCACCAGTTTCGATGATATTAAAAATATGCAAATTATGTGTATGGAAACAAAATGTAAATGAAATCGAACAGTAATATTTTTCTCCGTATGAAGCATTCGTTTTAGCAAGATTTCAGATTTGCCAACAACCAAACGAGGAATTTGTGTTTTCCTTGTTTGATGCTATATAATATTATACCGGATTTGAATACATTTACGTTCACAATAAAAACAACACAAACATTTCAAGGAACAGAACATCTTTCATCCAGCAAATCTGAATGACAAAAACTTATAGGCATATTACCATGTAATTGATGTGTACAACCAATAAATCGTATTGTCAGCTTATTGTTGGAGTAGCTATTCCATTCGTTGTAACATATTCCACAAACAGACCGATCGTGTAAGCAGAGTTCAGTCTTTTAGTTTTGTCTCATCGTATCAGGATTCACTATGTACCCGAAAATAGTCGATTATCGGTACTGATTGTGATTTAATTGATAAAAAAGCAATATAAATGTCCCCTTAAATATTCATGTTAAAACTGTCCTATTCAGGAAAGCTTGTCATTTCTTGGAAGAAAAAGATTCAAAAGCATCACGATACAACATATCGTTGTAACTAATATTCACTAACACGAACGTTAGCAGTCATTGAGGCGACGTCAGTTTTGAATAAAACTGCGTAAATAATAGCTCTTGAAATTGATTTACTCTAAACCATTTGAAAACAGGACAAGGGATTTAAGTAGCATCATATGTATTATATTAGAGTATGCAAGTAAATGTAGTGGAAAATTAGGATTCTTATAACTCAGAAATAGTTTTGTTATATTTACATGGCTAAAGGCACTAAAACCAGAACCAAGTATTAAGTCCGTATTTAGTTTGCCAATTCGCTAGACGAACGAAGTTATAGGCATTAGTTTAGTTGAGAGAATTTAACTGGCATTATGTACCTCTGGTTGATTTATTTCATCAGAAAAAAGAGATTGATATTTTAAACGACCACTTACTTTCCAGATATAATATAGGAGGAACCAAATGAAGTGTTCTTATTTTATTTATCTACTTCAGACTTAATTGACGATATATATCCGACCGTAAATTTCATCCAAATCTGATCATGTAAATGAAATAACAATAAACATATGATATACTTACTTTTACAAAATGAAGTGATGATAAAATAAAGTTATAGAATGTTATAAAGATCACAAGTATGGAATTTCACTCATAATACTTATGTTACTATATATAGTAACACAAATGCCTTTGAAAAATAGTTTTATCAGTCTTTCAAAAGTTTAATCAGCTTTTTTAGGCCCACCTCGCGCCTGCACAGCAATTATCATTTTTTATACTTGCCCTTGATCTCTGTTGACTTGGTAATGCGTCTTCTGTTTAGCAATAAAAATACACACCTGATTCTTGAACCAAGGCGGTCTATTCGGAACAAACTATGGCACCCCACACTAATTGTTTACATGACACAAACTTTCTGACTATGTAATCGACACAGGAGGTCCTTGGAATAAAACCAAATGACCACAAACTACGAAACAAACTGCCAAACGTGTCTCAAAGAATAACCACATAAATATTAAATAATTCCAGCTTCCATAATTACTGTTACTATGGACAACCAGACTGTAATAGGACAATACTGTAAATGTCAACAAAATTTTTAAAACAGGAATAAGAGAACTCCTGTAGGAAATCAGCGTATATAAATAATAAATAACGGAACAGTGTTAACTGTAATATGTCTGTCATAGATATCAGCTGAACACGCAGTGACAATTATGTTATCAAAACATTTATTCCCTTATCAGACTAAATGGTCTGTTATTGGTTATAAGTATGGTTTGTCTATCAAACCAGACAAGGAAAAGCTAACAAACTCACATCCATTATCATACCTCCCAGAATGTATGGCGTCAATCTTCTATATCCATACAAGGCATAGTAAATCCTGGACAGATTGTTTATGTGCGTGATAGTTGATGATTGGACCATCCAATGTCGTCGTAATTTGCAGACTTTATGACAGCACTCTAGTGTTATGTTGTCAGACTGTAAATCAAAGTAAACATATTGTAGGATATATTTCCTATATGAAAACACTACCAGTGTGGATGACAGTGTGTAAGAACTCCCGAGACAGTATATCAAATGTAATGACAAGATTCAGAGTTTCCTGTAGAATGAAAATTGATAATGGTACAGGAACAACACATTCGAAGGGCATTCTTCTAGAATCTAAGCCACATTATCCTTTCATGGTTTGAAACTAAAGACTAAATAATGTATAAATTTTGTATACGTTATGCTCCATGCGACTAGCTGCTTGTTTTGAATAGTTCATTGACGTAGTATATAGTGTAACAGCTGAAGTGACAAACACTATGTTTTGGATTCATTTCCAGATTGGAAATATTATGTTCTCCTTGCATTGACTACTGCGGCATCCTCTACTTTTAAATATGTCGTCAGTTTCTTCTGGAAAATTGCTGGTTGATAATAAAATTCCACAAACTTAATGGGTAACAACGTGAACACGTTTTTCGCATATTAAAATTGGAGAAAAGCTGTCGCCATATGCATTATCATGAGCTTGGTAGTAGACATATCCATCTTTCTGCAAATTTCGAGCTGAACGTTTGTGCGTCTGCTCTAGAAGCGTCGTATGAGAGCATTATGTCAGTTGCTCAGACTAATTCGTAGAAATGCAATGAGGGATTTGAAATGTTGCTAGTACATGTACAGATAATTTGTTTTTCCTTGATTGGTGTGAATGATAAAATGTATTTTTCGAGACTTCATCTAGTTATTGTTTCAATATTCTGCTATCAGACAAAGTAAATTGATATTTTGTGTGTCGCTGGTGTCATACTGTATATTGACGTTATCTTATCACATATATTATACACTAATCAATATTCTTATTGAAATAATTTGAGTATGTCGTTCTTTTAGAAAGCAGACCTTCGAGCAAAAGCTATATACGCACACTCACTCAATACTTCAAATGGATTTTTCTTTCGAAACACGTATGTTATTTGTACGGGAAGATCAAACGAAAGAAAACGTTTACATTTGGAATTATTTTACAACATTTTCAGGACAATTTTACGCAACACAAATGAATAAACAAAAATAACAAGAGCATGTACTTTTTGAAACATACTACGTTAGAAAAAATGCTGTATATGACATGATAAATTATGTTATGTACATGACATCCAACAATAGAACATGTTTAACTACATTTAAATTCGTATGTACCATGATAAATATATTCAGAGAATGTTCTGTTGCTAAATATCGAATGTGACGTCAAAGTGATCATATGACAAAGAATGAAATGTACGTGGAGACATAGATAAATAAATACAACCTTTAAAATACAGTGAATCATGAGCTAGGGACGAACTTTCGTCAAATGCATGAACTCATCTTTAATTGAGTCTTTGGATAAAGTTGAATCATAATTCAGTTCTCGACAATTTCTAACATTAGTTTATCGTTTTACCCTAAAATTAAATACGTACAACCAATTATCCACCCTTTTCAATAAATCACGAAAATAAATAATGTTGAAGCATGTTTAGTATTCATGTAATTCTTGATACATTTTCTAAATCGATACACATCTGATTTCAATGCTTGGTCATAGGAGATTTGTATATAATTATCTGTATTACATTGTATGATTTATAATAACGTCAAAACGAAATAGGGCACAACCGTATTTCATTGCCTTGCATTATGGAAACCAATACCTTTTCTATGCGACTGTTGCCCAGGTAAACTAAACATCATTTCAATATGACCTCAATGGTGATTAAGTAAACCGACAATTCAGTTGGCCGCTGCTTAAGCAAAGCGCTACCGAGCTCCTTCATTCAGTTACCTCCTGTTCAATCAAATATAAATTGAATGGATAACCTCCTGTTGCAAATCGCTACGTAGCCCTTTGCTTAGGCAACGGAGACTTGATGATTCCGTCCATTTGTATTGTTTTGCAGTTCATTCAACCTTGATTTTAACAGTCTTTATTCCCCATAGATCCCTAATCCTGATAGATTGTGTACACTTTTCAAAAAGGAGAATCCAAAGTTTAGATCCCGGTAATGCAATAAGACACAAAGAATGTTTTATCTAATTATCTTATTATCGCTGGTTATGGTGAGGTTTTCCTGTAATGGTTTATATGGACTATCACTCGTTATTATATCTTACACTCATAGTAGACGCTACGTCAGCTGTTTGGTCAGTGAATGTCCGTACCTGTCCATACACAATGTCTTGCCGATATCCAAGTTATACTGACATGTAGTATATCCTAGGTTGTAATTTATGCTACACGTAAAGGCAAAGCCACATCTAGTTTTCTTGTTACATGGTTGTGGTGGCATACATATACCCTTCTCACACGTACCATCTGGGCAACCATACGTACACACAATCTTGGGGTAACATATCAAATGGTAAGCACAATACTCCTCGGGACAACATCCTTCTGAGCAGTAACGATACTGAAACATGTAATAATATGCAATTTAACATACGTATATTAGACAAAAACAACTCGCATACAACACATATAAGCATGCATGTTTGCAATAAGAACAATATTCCTGTCTTCACTGCTATGATTGCATGCTTTAATAGCTTATGGTCCATTCAATGTGTACACTGTCTCTTTTGTGCTGTGCATTTTCTGTTGAGCGAGGTCTTCCCTGTCAGATTTTGTATTACCTGTTCGTATAACTTGCGTTTAGGCACAAACATATTTTACATATAGTTGTTAGAAAAAAAATCCCAAGGTCATTGTCCAATAAACGACGCCTTTCAGTCACTTGAGAACATACTGATTACATACTAGTAATTGATTAGACACTGATTATAAGACAGAGAACCAATTAGGTATATAACTAGATAATTTAAAATGCAGAAAACTAATTTAATTGTTAACAGATTTTTAATGATAATTGGAGTTAGCAATTGGGATGATAAGCAAACTCTGTATAAAAACAAATTGAAATCTGCTGACGTTACGAACGATGAAAATATATATTTATTACACATATACGATTTTGGAATCCAAGTAATATAGTTTGATTTTAATAAAATGGAGCAGAGGGTACCTAAACTAATTTAATTAAGATTCTGTAAAACCTGTTTGTGAGCATTTAAGCAATAATTTATGAATTGCAAAATTGCGTTGTTGAAAATGAATGAATTATATTTTTTATTACCATTCTTATCACTTCGACTTGATGAGTAGCAATATATCTCTGGCATAACTGTAGGAGCCATATTAAATTATGTTCAGTCACATAATTTCAAAATCGACTCTCCTTTCACTATTACCACACTGCCAACATGAAATTAATTTGCCAATACTTTATTAAGAGAAACGTGACTGCATAAAACTAGGCTACCTTCCCTGTCTGATTTCCACATATCATTTTTTGAAGCAATGCTATTGTATCAATGGTCAAATGCTCTCAGTTGAATGCTAGATGTTTCTTAAATCTAATGGACTCGCGGAAACATTTTTTCACTATGCAAAAACACAAACAATTTAAGGAAGGAAACAACATTGCAATCTAGGAAAGCAGAACCACTTGCTGTTATGGGATTTTAAAACAACAGGCTATGATGCAAGTAATGTGTTCAAACAAAAACATCATGCCTGCGCACAGCAAATTGTTGGATCATTTTTTTCCATTCGTGCGAACACAATTATTGAATATAACAACTTCTCAAAACTCAAGAGACCACGAGAGTTTAAACAGGGTTCATAGACAACCTAAAGTACCTGGTATAATGATTCATTATTTCACAGAAACTGTTCGAAGATCGACATTGATTGAAATTTAAATTATTAAACAAAAATAACAAACCATTAGTAATAATCAAACGTAATTCTACGGAATAACTAAAACTAAAAAAAACCACGAGGAAATAACAGCGACGGGAAATATTATTACTGCATTATCCACTGACAAGAAATATGACAGACGTTCCCTGCATATTAAACAGCATTAACAGAGCACACTATTATACGTGATTAGCAATTCGATGGAACGGTTTGTCGCTACTAACTCTAGAAAATGTTACAACGTTTAAATGTACTAACACAAGTTTGTGCTTGAGCATTGTTTTAATATTTTTCTCAATTTGCATTGTTTTTTAAAACTGTGCACACAACATATTTGGTTCTAGACCAATTTTCAATATGGTCTACATCAATATGAAATATATACACAAATTTACATGAGTACAATTCTACACAAGTATTTACAATAACAATATAAACATTCAGCAACAATATTATTATGATAAATAGTACCGGGTATGACTTATAATTATGAAAGCCTAGTGAATATCCATATTAATTAATATGTAGTTTAAATAGATACATTAAGTGTCTATGCAGTTTGCATTATAATTGTATAAGTCCAGTGAATATCCACATTAAATAATATGTAGTTTAAATAGATACATTAAGTGTCTATGCAGTTTGCATTATAATAAGCTGAGTTCAATAAATATCCACATTAAATAATATGTAGTTTAAATAGATACATTAAGTGTCTATTCAGTTTGCATTAAATTTGTATAAGTGCGGTGAATATCCACATTAAATAATATGTAGTTTAAATAGAGACACTAAGTGTCTATGCAGTTTGCATTATAATAAGCTGAGTTCAATGAATATCCACATTAAATAATATGTAGTTTAAATAGAGACACTAAGTGTCTATGCAGTTTGCATTATAATAAGCTGAGTTCAATGAATATCCACATTAAATAATATGTAGTTTAAATAGATACATTAAGTGTCTATGCAGTTTGCATATATAATTGTATAAATCCAGTGAATATCCACATTAAATAATATGTAGTTTAAATAGATACATTACTTGTCTATGCAGTTTGCATTATAATTAGATGAGTCCAATGTTTAACACTTGCGAATTATGCATTTATGAGAATTTAATAATTTAGAGTATATCTGCCCTTGTGATGGAGTTGAATAGTATTGATTCAATAGCGCGGTCGTCGTCTCATTATAGGTATCTGTTGGTTTACTGACCAGTACTTCTGGGGTGCTGACCAGTACCTCTTGAGTGCTGGATGGTATGGATTGGTTTCCCTGTACCGTTGATTTGGGTCCCAGTGTTGAGTATATGGAATAAATTCTTGTTGCATGTATTGTCTCATCCAGAGGTTTCGTTTGAGGCTCGCGGATCGATATGAAATTTTGTGATTCCTTGGTTTTGTGGCACTGATAAGTTGAGGCTGTGTTTGTTTTTTAGTGGTAGGCACATTGTTTAATCGTATATTTCTTATTTCTGTTGTAGCTGTTGTTGTTATTTTCGCTTCTGCTGCTGAAGCTACTACTACTGTTGTTGTTACTTCTGTCTTTATTGCTGGCAATGCTAATGATGGCGGTGTTGTTCTTGTTGTTGGTGTTCGTGCTGCTGGAATCGTATTGTTTCCAGTATCCTTATCAGCATTTGATGGCAAATGTTCAGTGCGTTTCTTTATGACATCTAGTATACAGAAGAACTCAGACAAATGAGTTTTTATTTCTTGAATATCCTCCTAGAGAGTAGAATTATTCTCTTTGTCCATTTCTTTGGAAACTATGCTTTGTCTAAGTGTTTTATTTTCCTGTTTCAATGCTTGGTTTGCTTGTTTAAGTTGATCCATGTCTTCTCGTAGAATGTGAATTTGTTGTATTAGATCGCTATAGAGTGTCATATCTTTAACAGAATACTGGTTGGCCTGTTCCATGTATTTTAATTTTTCAATGTCTGATTTTAGATATTTTCCAGTCTCAGTACACTCGTTGTTATCTATGCACGTAGTGTCGGGAACAAAGTGCATTTGTAAGCCACGTGAGTGTAATCAGTTGCGCGGTGATTTTCTTATTTTCTATCAATATATCTAGAACCAAGTTCTTTTTATTTTCATGATTTACAACAAGTAATAAGAGAAAACAAATTTCAATTATTTTTCTGTTCGAAAGAGTGCTGCTTTAATAAACTTCTCTCACCCCCAAAATGATACTGCCAGTTTGCCGTTAGAAATGTATGTCTTGTTTTAAGTATCCCCACATACCCGTATACACACTATGTATGTTAGAGAATGTTGTTTTTTACATATTTTATCAAACATTATAATTACGTTGTAAGACTTCCATATAATTATGGACATTAGCTATAAATCAAACTGCTAACAGAGGTGCAACCCCACATCTAAATTTACAAAAAGCAGACGCATGTCTGAATGGCAAGATCATGTTTTTTCAACATCAATTTGTTGTGTAAATAATGCATGTGCGTAATTTAATTCTTCCCTGCCACTGCGCTTAGGAGCATGTTGCACAGACTTAATTTAAATACACAAGACGACCGACCTTTGTGATTGGTTTGTGTTTTATTCTGTTATATTTTAGTTATGTAGTGTTAATTTCTAAATGTGTTAAAGGTTAAGATTCAAATTATTTTTAATCCAATACTTCTCCCGAAATGCTTAAATTATATGGACATTTGTAAGGTGTGAGTTTTGATTATAATATATATCTATATAATATATATTTCTTATCATTTCTTAATTTCAATTCGGTAGTAAACAATAAAAATTGAATTAACTTACTCTTTTACATTTTCCAATATGAATCTGTTCGGCAATAACAAAAACTAGAATCCATAAAAGTCCCACTCTTTTATTTACACCTAACATCATTGCCTTCAAGATTCATAATATCACAGGCAATCCACCATTCACTAATCCAAGATTTGAATTATTTCCGACTATACAAATAAATCCTAACAACGTAATGGAACTTGTACACGTGACATCCACTACAAATGTTGATGTAACCAATGGAATCACAATCTCTCCGTATTCGATCATTTAATTTTCCTACGTCCGATGTTGTCAATAGAGAGAAATTGGAAATAGATGCACTGAATGTTTTGTTTATCGATGTCAACATTAGACAGCTTTCATACTCCTGTCTTCTCTTATAGATATTGGTTCTCTAGACAACGTCGCACAGGACATTCTGGCGGCTTTGTAATAGATTCGTTCAAGAAATTGATACAACTAATAGATAAAGATATACAAAAATAAAAAATGGCATAATTTCAATAATGTTGAGATACAAGGAACGTTCATATCATCACGCCTATATCGGTATTTATAATTAATAAGACACCTGTCAATATAAAAGAGTAAATTTTATTTAAAACAACCTAGTCTTGACTATGAGTTCCCTTTTGTCCTCCTTCGATTGGAGATTAGTGTTTGAATTGCCTGTCTATTAATATTATACTGTAACACAAAGTCAATTTAAACCATACTGAATCAGTGACAATCCTCGTCATCATCGCCATCAGTATCGACCAAACCACCAAGCCAATACACTGACCCCTAGATTAATGGCTTTTGAAATGAGTATTCATTTTCAGATAACCCAAATGGAGATTAGTCTTCGCTGGTGCGTTGGGTATTTTATAAACAAAGTGGCTATTTTATTTGCGCCCCTTTCCATCCGAGGTCACTTGTTTAGTTTTCCCTGTGTAGAAATGTATAACTATGTATACGAGTTGTTCAATGAAGTATACGTGTTTGTATTGATGCAAATGAATTCAATACACTGTACCATTGTACCCACAGGTAACAGTATCGTTGAAAAAGAAATTTAAAAAAAAAGTTAAAATTTTTTTTTCTCGAAATTTAGGTATTATATACAAGGTATATTTGCAAGGAAATTGAGAGCAAAATCGAAAGGGTGCAATTTGTTTTCATAGATTACGGCATTTACGTGAGTTGATCATGTACAAAAAGGCTGTGTGGGGGACAAATACAGCATAATGCCTTGCAAACATTTGAAAGCATGCTTTACATTTACCTCAAAACGATCAAATGCATCGTTTAAACTTTTATTTTAACTCTCGACGGCGTAATTCGAATTACGCTGCAAGGACGGTCGGTGTGGTTTTTAGAATGTCCGACGACTAGAGATTTTCCGAATGTATTTTTATAACCAATGAAAGTCGTTGTCACAAAATGGAAATCATTCGCAACTTTCGGACAAACATGGTGAAAATAAAAACATTTTGACTAAATAAAATGTGCAGACGATTTGTTTCGCGGCTAATACGGAAGCTCGCATATTTCACCACGGTAAATTTGTTCGAACTGTTGCGTCCTTCAATTCTACCGCATTATTATGCTTATTCATGACGATAAATACAAAATATGAAGGTTTTTATCCTCGAAATTTGTATTTTTGGTTTTATCGGAATGCACCTTTCGAACCGGCTGGACACAGGGATCTAAACTTTATGGCATAACTTTTTAATAAGTTGATCAATTTCGATGGAATTTTGCATGCGAGTAGTTTTAACAATGTTGCGTAAGAATATAATTAGTTATTGAATGTATCGAAAGCTAATTTTTGTTTTTTGATACTTTGAAAATCTGTGTTTTAGGGCAAATATACCTTGTATATAATACCTAAATTTCGAGAAAAAAATGTTTTTTTTCATTTTTTTTTTCAATTTCTTTTTCAACGATACTGTTACCTGTGATTGAACCTTTTAAGAGAAACATAACTAATACCTTCATATGGTCTGTACTTGCAATCGTAACATTCCCTAATTAAGAGCGTTATGTTCCTCCTTTTAAATACTCTTTAATACTATGAAAACTAGTTTCTAGTTTCTACACGACATTACCCTGTCTGAAACATGTGCCCTTGTACCTCACATCAGAAGTACAGATCTAATGTCTCTTTATGATGTGTATGTTGAGTCGGAACATTCTCTATTACTACCTTTTAATATACCATTGGAATTAGTTTCTATTTTAGACGACAATACCCTGTCTGAGATATGGCAGTAATTCTATTTTACGATGGTATTTGTCGAATAAATGACCTGTCTGCTATTAAACATATCCTTTATTGGTTCTGACCAGATTAACTCTAAATCAGGAACCAGGAACAAGCTGTCTTGATGAAATTTAAGTCTCAGAAATCTAGAAAATAACAACTGGAAAGTCATCTATATCTCGAAATTTGTCAGTAATTGGTTGTAAGTATTGTGACAAATCGTATAATATTCAAGAGTTAATAGAATGATGATATTTTCTATCACACTGTCCTTTAGTCATTATATCATTTCATTCCTTGCACTCGTTGTGTGCACAAGTCCAGCATAAGGTTAAGTTATTAAAAATGCTATGTGCATTTTCTGATTGTGACTTTTCGAATGAATAATTCAATTGTTTATGTATACTGAATTGCACTCTCCAACTGCTGACCAATTTAGAAGAAAAACACCAGGATACAAACATATCTTCTGAATGTTTCGCGTAGATAACAATAATTCGAATATCAAAATGCTAAACATGTCATTTAACTTCAGCATATTTCAAATACTTCGCTTAACATTATTAATTAATTGATCAGGGAGATTATCAATAGTGTCGCAACTTTTCTACAACACTATCATTAGTTCCAGTAGTCATATTCTGCCGTCATATAAACCTCTAGTTACGAGTATCTACCGAATGAAGAACTCCACTGTTTGCAATATTCTAGTATGTGATCATTAGAACTTGTTTGGAAATAGATATAGATAGATATAGACATATATATTTAATAGCACACATGGGGAATTGAAGGGCCGTTTTCAATTATATTATTGCAATTAACTATCTAACTACAAACAGTCTCCTGGTCACAGAGAAGTAGTGACATACTTTTTATGTACGAATGCAATACAGTGTAGAACTAGAACCTATATGGTTTATGCGTAGAAATTGGTCTAAGCACTCCAATGTTGCCACAAAATTTATAGATGAGACGTATTCCTATATGTAACGACGATACAACTCTCATAAAGCATTCTCACTCAGTCCAGTTGGCAACATGTTTTTTTGGTATTCTGAAGACTTCTAAGAAAGCATGACATTTTAGTCATTATCATTGATGGGATGAATGTCGTTTGTTGTTAGTTAGAATTACGTGCCTGTACAAGTGTTATCGAATGAATATTGTGAGGAAGAAGAAACCCATTAATACATTTGTTATCAAACAACTTTATATCTAGAGATTTGTATTTCTCTCGCTGGTCACATATGTTATTATTGTTTACCAGAACATAATTATAACATCACTTCCTAACAATATCTTATATAATTTTATTGTAGCTTAGAGGTTACTCTTGAACTCTAGCAATGTACTTTTTCTCGAAATACTGCTATACATAACACCGGTTATGTCTTGTTGCTGTTTGATGCATACTAGTATTGTTATTTTTGTACAAATCAGGAGTTATGTTTTACGCCTCAGGCGACTACATAACACCATATACCAGAGTTTTATAGGAAAGACAGGACTGTTCTATGTTTTTATCATGATTTATGTTTTCAAACTTTTTTTTTTTTAGTCTTATTCAAGTACGTTATATACAATGTTTTGAAAAAAACGAATGCTATAAAAGAAGATTGTTTCAAACATAAAACTCCCTCGATAGATAGCTGGCACAGGCCTTAAATTTGTAAGGTTTAAACATTATAGTTACGAACTTTGAGACATATCGCTGGCTTAGAACAAGAAGGTCGTAACTACCAAATCGATATATTGAGAAAACCAGAGAAAACTGTCTGTAATTTACGCTTTACCTATGGGAAAACACGTTTTTAAAACTTCATTTTGGTCAACATGACAATTTCAGATTTTCATGAAAATATGCTCATAAGAAACGCCTTGTGAAGCAGATTTCAAATATGTATGAGTCTGATAAGGTCGTAAGAGGTAGTTACGACCTTCTGATTCTGAGCCATCGATAAACCGGTAGTGACAACTTGCATCACAACCAGATTGAATTAAATTTAATTTAATGAAGCATCCCCTTGTTGTTGTGTTTTCGGTACAATGTATGAAATCTGCTAGGCTTATTGTCACAATAAACAATATCAGCGACGTTCTTTACGTGTTATATTTAAAACATTCTATATCTATTACTGTATTTGTAATTTCAGAAACTTCCGTATAAGTATAACTTATGTTTGTTTTATATAACATTTACATGCTCAAATGGGGATGAAGATATTCTATCAGTTATATATCGTCCGTTATGTCTTAAGAAAGTAAACATAATACATTTGTTTATTTCACGTGTTACCTCCTATACTAGTATAACATTTGTTAAGTAATTGTACGTGTAAAATATAAATCTCTTTTGAAGATTAAATAAATCAACGAGAGTTACATAATAACCGATAAAATCTCTCAACTAAACAGACCTGGGTAATTTTGTTCGATAACACTATAACAATATAATTGTTTTGCGAAGATAGACTATAACGGTTGTAAGTTGTTCATCAACATGTGTATACGTGTGTTTGATGGCACGTGATACATCCATCGCCGTAGAACATGTCACAACTTTGTTCAATTGTTCGTCTTCACGGGTGTTATACACACCCGTAATGTGAAATACTTAGACCTCCAAATATCAATATGTCTGTGATGTGAGGGATAATTTTTGATTGCCTGCTAATCGGAACATCTCGTATAACTCTATTTTATCACGTATGTATTTTTTTGGGAAACGACAGTACAGATGGCAACCGTATCACAGACAACGAGGTGAATAATCTGGAAAATGTTGTTTTAACGTATCAATGAGTCTGATAGTGTCTGGATCTATATAGGAACGTCACCGCCAGACTCTTTTGTTTATATTAATTCAAGGAGAAGACTATGAGCATATATAAAATCATTAAAAGAAGTATATTTTTTTATAAGTTTCTAGATACTTAAAGAGGCATTCCCTATTTCTTGCATATTATTACTACCTATCGCATTTAATGACATAAATGAACATAAAACACTAAATCGTTTTAACATGTAAGAAGAACATATGCCGAAATTTGTCTCCATAATGATCAAAATATATATTGAAATTTCTAAAATAATAAATCGCTTCCAGCCTTTTATTCGACAACAACAACCACAGAATGGTGTGATTAAAATCCGAAACGGACATTGTTCAACGAAACGGATGGAACGGAGATGACAAAATACGATATCGTTGATTTCTTTTGTTTTACACGCATATAATGTCAGCGAAATGAATATAATGTACTATTTTCTTTTGAATCAACTCGAATATCAACTTATAGATAGATCTACATCAAAATAATAATTTCAAAACGTGTATTTGTCTTTTCCATTTTAGTCACTGTCGTCCGATTCGTAGAAAAATGACTTTTCTTGTTTTAATCAGGCAGTACTAAAGGCTAAGCGTTTGGCGACTCAATCCACCGAATCCACTTGTTATGAAAATATATTTTTATTAATTTTCTGATAACTGTTGGGATTTTTTGGGTGAAATTTGGTGTTTTTGTAGCATTCGTATTTCTGAATAATGTCTAGTATGTTTTAAATCAATAAGAACGGTCGAAGTTATAGGGAACGCCTCTTTAACAGTAACTCCAACCATTTAAAAAATGTTCTACGAATACAAGTATATGACAACAACATTTAGGAGGACCATATAATGCTTAAAATAGTCTATTTTGTGCCGAAACCAATGGATCTTATTCATTCCTCGAAACGCACAGGAGAGAAAATTATAATAATTTAATTATACATATATTGAGAGAAAGTGGAACTGTTGGATATTACGCTAATAACTCAAACTATATCATTAAATAATATTTGGCTTGGATGACACGTTTGGCGATAGACTAATTATTCAGTATACTAGTATAGTTCAATAATAATGGCCGATAACGTCTGTTATCAAGGAAGAACTGGATTCGATATTCTCCCGTGTACGATTTTGAAAAAAAAGCACAGGGCGGAAGTGTTCGCTTCAATAAAATGTTAGATATAATATGGTATAATGGTAACACCTAGAAGGGAAGAAAAATCGGTGACAAATTGGTAAGAATATGTACATCAATATATCAAAATAGGATATATAACCTGTCACTATGAGCATTAGCACATGCATGTTTGTAGACATATACATCAGTTTTTACAGTTTATTCAGAAATATGATTAGGCCACCGGCCCATACACAACATATTAAACATACATATATACCAAATGTAGTGGTTTGTGTGGTACTGACCATTCATATACATTTTTATAGCAATAGTATGTGATCAACAGCATGTATAAACAACAAAATTTACTGTACAAATAATGGTTTCAAAAACTCTTCTCGTCTCTGAGAAGCATAATATAGGAACATTGCAAGCTGTCTTATTGTATCAGTATTATTATCGGATAACAATCTATAGAAACTAAGATTTGACTTGTTTGTACTATATATTTTCGGAATATATTTAGTTCTAATGTCATCATATAAAGGACAATTAAAAACAAAGTGGATTTCATCCTAAATATAACCTTCACAATAAAGACAGCTCCGATACTCCCTTGGAATATCATGGTATCGTCCCGTTTCTACCATTAAACTATGCGACGAGAATCTAAATGTTGCCATAGCGCGCCTAAATTTATCAATGTCAATAACTTTAATATAGTTTTCACATACAAAATCTGTCTTAATATTTACATAAAGACTCAGTTTACTTGTGCTAGCACATTCAGACCTCCAATTTTGAATAAATTCATCTTTAAGTCTTTGTTCAAAATTAAACAAAAATAAGTCTGGTCTATTCACACACTGGGCCTCCCAAACATAGCCAAACCCATTCTCAAGGAGACACTTTTTGACATCTGTAGCCCAGTTGTGGTAACCAAGAGCATCATAATGTACAAGCATATTATAACATAATCGAACATACCTACTAGAAGGCATTGACAATATCCGCAACCAGTATTTAATACAGCGTTTTGCTGCAAGTATGTACATGGGAAAACGCCCCAGATCTCCTAGCACAGCATTGTTACATGAATTGTTGCTTACATGTAGCAGACGTTTACAAGCATATAATTAGAGAGAATCCATCTTTGGTGAAAATTTTAAACCCCACAGTTCAGATCCATATAACATAATTGTACTAACCTTTGCATCAAATAATTTAAAAAACAATTTATAAGGAATACAGGATATTTCATGCAGGGAGTTAAAGATATGCGCCAAAGCCATTTTGGCTTTAATGGTCATGGTTTCAGACATTTTATATAATGACAGTTTGTTAGAAAAATACAGACCCACATAGCTAAAACCATTTACTGCTTCAATTTGAGAATCATTGTATGTCCATTTCTCCCTTCTTGACAGTCTGCCTCCCCCTTTGAACACAAGTACTTTCGTTTTTGCAATGTTAACAGTTAATTTGGAGTCATTACAAAATTTCTGTAGAAAATTCAATTGTCTTTTGAGTCCTATAATAGTATCTGCTGCCAAAGCAATGTCATCTGCGAACATAAGCATAAATATTTCAACTAAGCTTGGGAAAAGCTGAATTCCCCTTACATTACTGCTTTGTAATAGCCCATGTAATTCATTGATAAAAAGTGCAAACAAAATCGGACTAAGTTAACAACCCTGCCTTAAACCCTGTTGGCAAGTAAATGTGCGTGTCATGGTACCCTGTGCTTTAACACACCCCTTTACTGATACATAAATAGATTGGATGGCTAAAAATAATTTACCCTTGACACCATTTCTTTTTAGCACTTCATACATTAAGAGTCAGTCCACAGAGTCGAAGGCTTTCTGGAAATCTATGAATGCAACATACAAGGACTTCTTCATACTCAGATATTTGTTGGCTATAGTATATAGAACATAAGCATTATCGACTGTACTGTACCCAGCACGAAAACCAGCCTGACATTCACTTATCTTATTGTAAGCCTCTATGTAAAAGGTCAATCTCTTTGTAATAACAGATATATATAGTTTACTAAGTGTATCAAGCAAAGATATTCCCCTACAGTTATTTGGGTCATTTACGTTGCCCTTTTTGTGTATTGGTACAATAACAGATAAGGTCCTTTGGTCTGGGAATTCACCGGTAGAAAACAACCTGTTGAACAACCTTCTCACATAGGGTAGCAGAGCATTAATACCATACACAACATGTTTTGGTGTTAAAGTACCCCCTGAAGCTTTGTCAACATTCAATGATTTAACACTGTCCATTATTTCATTATCTGTTATAGGAGCATTAAACACTATTTCCTCTATCTCATCATAGTCATTGTCATGATCATTATGTCTCTCATCATTGCCTGCCTCAACATTCATATCAAACAACTTAGAAAAATGGTTATACCAACTTTCAATAGTTATGTTTGGTTCCGACCTTGACCTTTTAGTAAGGTTATTGATTTCTCGCCAGAATGATCTGGAATTATTTATACATTTGTCCAACTTGGTGAGATATGTCTTATTATACTCATTATGTTTAGCTTTACATATAGTTTTATATTCATGTTTACTATTTATATACATAGTTAAATGAACATCACTTCGGCTAGTCCGAAACTGATTTAACATTGATCTTGTTTTGCGTTTAGCATTTTTACACTCCCTGTCAAACCAGGGCTTGTTACACCTACGTGACACAACACTCTGTTTGCTAGCCTTTTTAAAAATAGCACTACTTTCTAGTATTGCATTTTCTAGTTCACATACAATGTTACTAACCATAGCACTAGTATCATTTATCATAGCATCAACATAGTCAAACTTTCCACTTATAATACTTTCAGATAGACATTGTAAATATGAATCATCATTGTCTTTGTTGAGTGTATACACATACTTTACATCATTCGATGTTAATTCATTAACACTATTGTCATTCAACACATATCTTTCTAGACAAACAGAAATTGGTAAATGACTACTTTCTGTAGAAGGTAATATTTGGAAAGACTTTATCAATGAGAAAATGTTCCTAGAAACAACATAATAGTCTATAGTACTACAACCAATGGCATTTATAAATGTGAAACCACTGCTCTTTGGTAAGTCGCCAAAGCGTCCATTTGCAATGTAACAAGAATACGTTTTGCAAAATGACAAAAGTTCTCTTCCAAATTTATTCACTTTAGTGTCCTGGGACATTCGTTCGATACCTATATCTCCAGCTACAATCTCCTCTAGTTCCTGCAACTCTGGAATATTATGGTCAGCCACAATATAATCAACAAGATTTGAAGTACGAGCATTTAGATCGCCATTAATTAGTAATTCAGTATTTAATAGACCCCTTTGTGTGACTATAACTTCCAGCTGTTGCAGGACTGACGAGTTTGTATCAGAATAAACAGGTGATGTTTCAGGCGGAATATACAGGCATACATACAAAATGTCTTTAGTTAGTGTCAATAAACGTTTATCAATTAGCAGAACAACGCCATATTCAAAGTCTTTGGAAATACGCTTTACATACATACATAGTTTATCACGCACAAACACAGTGACACCACCCATATTTCTACCACCATATTGAGATCGTTTAGCACTACATGCAAAGTGTTGATGGTCACTGAAGTAATGCTGGCTATATTCAGCATCAATGTCACATGTTTCTTGAAGCCCGAATATATCAAAACTACACAAGAATTTGACAATGTCATATGATGTCAATTTGACATTGTCAAATTCTTGTGTAGTACATCATTATACCATTAACTGACACAAACATATGCCCAGGCTGATGTTATATTATGCTATTCCAAGAACATCGAACGGTTGACTGACGAATTATACGCATGGTCAACTAGCAAACTATGAAGGGGGTATAGAGATTAAAAGAAAATGCACTGTATGCACACATTACAATGTTCACAAATAGATATTACTTTTTATACTGCATTAATAAATACATATTGGGGTGAATTTTAATACCTCTTGTTTATTCAAAGTATAATACCACACGAACATGTACGGTCAAATGCTGTAGACAGTTTGAGCAGTGAGAGAAAAATGAGCATTGCGTTAGTCAGTATGATACAAGATAATACCCATCAACGAGTACGAATGACGTATATACGTGTATAGAGCTTTAATACACTTGTTACTATATATAGTAACAAAAATGAGCCAATTTCAGGCTGATTATGACCATCACGTGATTGATTATCGCCTATCGGCATGGTCCGCAATCTCATAATCGTAATCGGCCCGTTGAACGGACGCACGTTACGTTATCCAGGTTAACATGACGTCACGTCGGAGTCATAATGACGTCACATTGGAGCTAAAATGACGTTTCGTTGAAATTGCTTTGACAATTTTATGAATGTACAAGATTTTCATCATAAATGACTGTAGATCTCCATGAAATTTACTAAACGTGAGTTGTTGTTACTCCTATTGAGTTTTTGAATTGAACAATTGTATTAAAGACTTTAATACACTTCAGAGCCTGGCCGGAAGTTGATAATCGGCCCGGCATGAATAATCACCCTCGGGCTAAAGCCCTCGCGGTGATTATTAATTTTCCGGGCCGATTATCGCCTTCCGGCCCGGCTATGTCGTGTATTAACCTCTTAATATCTAACGGTCATTTAATGTCAAAATGATGACTTGCATTGTTTTTAGTATAATACTAGACTACCTTAATTGCAAATTAAAACTTTGGATTGGTTCCGTGTACTTTGATTCAATGGTCGAAAATAAGACGATTCTTATAATTTCATAGGGTGTTCTAGAACACTTTCATATGAAAACGGACAATTCGCATGTCCAATAAATCACAGAAGAGAGTTTCTGTTAAAGTTGAAGCGAAAATTAATCTAATGGATATGAATGCATAATTGTTTTTCAGTTTTTGATATTATTAAAAAAAAATATAGTCAGATATAGCTCTATACACTTGAAGAACCGTAATCTGATAATACAAATGTATGAACAGAAAAGCACTTAACGTCTTGGTCTTAAAAATGGAACTGTTTTATTTCATACGCATGCAATGCAATCGAAAATAGAATACATGATTTCATCAAGAAATATTATGTTGGCCTACATCCTACGAATACTTTCATTACTGATATGGAATATTTTTATATTTTGGTTCTTTATATTATATTACTTGATTAAACAAGATTTCTGTGAAACAATGAATAGTTTAGATTCTCGTAATGATTAAATATGATTGCAGTAAAGGTGGTTATAGTTTAATTCAAATATTCTCTCGAGGTATAGTTCCTTCACAAGCTGCTATTGTCTTATCCATTATTTTACAACAATGTTGCCGAACGCTCCATTGTGTTGTTTTGTTTAATTGCTGATGTATGTTTCATCGGAGTTATGTAGTGATATAAATATCTCTATTATCACAGTTGATATAATGATACATCGATTAGGGGCGACCCAGTTACGTGCCTTCTCTCTGACAGACACACATAATATGCTCGATGTATTCAAACAAAAACCACCTTGGTGCAATGAAAGTCATGTAACGTAACAGTGTTATGGTCAGGGTTTTATTACAACAACGAGACGTGGCATGTGCAGAGATTTATTTACAAGACATATGAACACGAGCCTCCCCGCTCCTCGTCTGATTTAACAACATTCAAACAAAACTTATATACATGTCACAAGGAAATAGAATGACATAAATAATACATATCGAGGTCGGGTGCAACTGGCAACTTCCTAAGTTAAATTTTAATATTTCATAATTGCCCCGAAACCCTGAAGCTTGTCAAAATCACCCTCCTGTTTGACCGAACATATATGTCAGAATCTGACAGTTATGTTACACCTTTCTATGTCTAAAAAAAAACAATTAAAAAAACTTAAATACACCCCATTTTTTCTAATTACTTAATAAATTACTACCCAATTTTCAGGAAGTTGCGAATGACACATTATAACAAATAATATAAACACATGAATTCAACACCTAATTAACATTACAAACTTTTTTTCATGAATCAATAAGTAATACAAGATATACACCACAATTATTAAATAAATTCACTGGTAGATGTTCAATAACTGAACATCCATTTAACAATCGGAACGTCTCTGATAAACTGGAATATATCGAATGGTGATTTTTCTCCAGCTTTCAGTTACAAGGTGGTCCGTTTAGTGATTCTATTGTGGTGATATCTGTTCCGAAATTAACTGAAATAGGTAAAATAAAAGGTTAAATAAACATGTTTAAAATTTTCACCAGTTTTTCGAAGTTGTATTTTTTTTAACCTAGCAAATGTGTGGCAATCTATACCTCACTTAATATTTTAACCTAAATTTATTATTATATTACTTGTTTATTTTACAGGTAGGAACAATCAATAAAATGTCATTATACGTTTATATATATATATTTTTTAATCTAACGTACGAAATTGCATTTAACTTTAACAAACATGAACAACTGCAACATGACTTTATATAATTATTTAAAACTTCCCAACACCACATAATTAAAATTGTTATTTCCCATCACCAATTTTTAACAATAGTTGTCAACAAAACATTTTAATTATAACACAGCAGTCATGGAATTTCCCCTCTGCAGCTACGTATTTATACTTAAGTTCCTTTTTAAGAACTGTATATAGTCTTTGGTTATTTGAATTTTGGATTTCCATTCGTTGGGTAAGTGGTCTAAATTCTCTTCTGAGTTTACTAATTTCCAAAAACATTTTCCGAAAAGAGTGTCCGTGGGGACATCGTCCAAAATATTTTCCATGAACGTGGTGTAGAACAATTCCCTCTCAAGTTCTATGTAAAATTGATCTAAAAGCGTAATAATGTCCAAAGGTAGCTGATTTTCTATTACCGGCCAAGCGAGTGAATAATAGCCATGAAACCGGCTCAACATTTTATACATTTCTCCCGGAGAAAGGCATTCTACCCACGATCCTTCCTCCAGATATTGAAATATCTTGAGGAGGTCCTCTTTATACCTATCTGGGATCGGTAATTCCATGAATGCAATAAACATCGTAATTGTGAACGGAAACATTTTTAAGATTAATAGGTATTTTAACAACAATATAACAATTATATAACAATATACACAAGACACGCTCAACCCAGGGCGAGGTTGCGTGCAGAATTCCTCGAATCTTATTTCAATACGCTCGGTTTCTAACTCAATATCTATCTTGCTTTCTAGCTCGCGTTTTATTTTGATGTAAACCGACTATTGAAATATGATGTTTGCCCTGCCCCATGTGAGGAAGTTATTTATATTTTTGATTAAAATAAAAATATGTTCCTACATGAAGCCTATATACAACAACAACACCTACACCAATAACACATTCTACGAGACTGTTTTTCTTAACTTCATACGTGCTTAATAATCAAAAATTACTTAACTGTTTTCATACTTAAAAGCATACATACTTACTAATCAAAATTGAAAACAGTTAACTCCGCTTGGAGGCTTACATTGAAATTAACCCCGAGCGCTTCCTTAAATGGTTTCCATATGTTAAAGTTTGTTATATTTGGAAAATTTTCCAAATCCTTAGCTATTATGAATTTCTTATTACTAGTGGACTCGAAATATGAACCAAGCGTAATATAGTCATTAAATGCCTTACAATTCATATCTAACTTAATGAATTGTATCGGTGGTTGTACAATTAACTCATATTTTTGTCTTTCGTGCACGTGACATATCACCACGAATCGTAATTTAATATTTGTAGTTACAACCCAGTGACCTTGAAATAAATATTCTGCAACAGGCAGTTGCATGTTCGGACTGACATTAACCTTACAAAACTTAGTTATTTTGTCCTCATTCTTTGTAAATAATGCAATCGAACAACGTTGCGATAGCGCTACATGATACATGGGAGATTCAATTAGGCAGAATTTCTTTATAGGATTGCTACATCGCATTAATTCTTCCGAGTTTAAAATGCCAAAAATTGTGCGTTGTACATTAACCAGCAAGCCGACAGTGTCTAATTCATATGTTGCTGTCATTGACGCACGGTCGCTTGGTGATTTACTTACATTGGTTGCGTAAGGAACGTTTATATTATGAATTTTATAAACATTAAGCTTTCCGTCTAAGTCTAATAACGGTATATGTACTACAATAGCGATTTGATCGTCATACAAAAACGTGTCACATTCTAAAATCTTATATAAATCCCATAAATTTGTTTCCATGTTTACCGGCAAAATATATGAGGGGGGTACCTGCGACATAATATCCGTAAGTAAGGCCTTTAAGTTAGCCGGGGTTATCAATGATGGTGATAATTTCGACAAAGCAAGCATATTTATTTGTCTTTCAAAATGACTCAAATATACTTGAGCGTGACGGGTTAAATCTCTAACTTGGTTAATGATAATCTGCATATTATTGAACATCAATGTATATTGTTCTAAATTATGAATTTGTTTTTCCATTTTTCCCGTTATTCTCTGCATTTTCTCATCAACCTCATGTATTGCGCTAATAATTGTATTAATAGATTTTCTATTTTGACTTATATCATTTCTAGAAATGTTTAATATACTCAAGTTTGATTCTAAGACGTGTAAAATCGATCTTTGCGTATTTGCTAATTTCTTTACATTATGTTTCAGGGCTGATAAATCTTCATCTTTAGCAGTACCAAAAAGAAATTTGAAGAAGCCAGAAAAAGGTAATAATGAACGTTGTTTACGAGCATGTAAAACTGAATATCCTGTATAACTTTCTATGATTTGTTGGTGCGTTGCCTTAAGAAACTGAATCTCCTGTTTTACATTAGTGAGTGAATTAATAAATGCATTATTATCCAAATTACTTAGCTGACTATGACTTTGAGAATTTCCGATATTCTGATATATTATACTATCGTTATAACTAGTTAGCATTTGAACTGATATATTCTCTGCTAGTGCTATATCTGTCTCTAATTTATCAAGAGCATTCTGAAATACCGACACATCCATTATCAATGCCATTTTCCATTGTGATTTGGTAGTAGTAATTTCATTAGTTTTTTCGAAAATTACCCCATCGTGTATTTCTAGCCCACTTATTAAACTCAACAAACATAGGAAAAGCAGCCGCTCCATGCTGAAAAATACAAGATATACCCGTGATAAGAGAATTTCATTTTTAAATTATGAATGTATGATATACATAATATATATTTCGCACTTAATTAATGTTAAAATCACACATTATTCATAATAAATTAAGCAATGACTACCGTTTAATGGTTAATTTTATGCTTTAGGAGGGGTCAATACGGACATGAATTGCAACATTTTACCCATCCATCAATATTATTTACACTTATTACACATACATTTTTATACACATCCATCAATATTATTTACAATTTCTACACATAACATTTCATCGTAATTTAAGTAACAAATACCCGCTACCGTGCTAATTGCTTTATAACCATTTATACTAATTTACAGTGTGTATGTTTAATTATGTTTATGTTTAAACATTAATTCATAATCACCTACTCGAACATACATGACCAATAACCCGTAACGTATAATCATAATTTATACTTAATTTATTCAGTCGGATTTTCCTATTGGTCCCATTCATAACAATTTATATTATATACAACTTGGTGTACGAGTAATTACGTTAACATAATATTTTATCGTAACCTATCAATCACTTATTACAACCACACTACCCGTCATTTGTAACTTGTAATTACATCATTTAAGCGGGCACCTATTACGATGTGGTGTATACACTGTACAATCTAGTTATACCTTTATATCATAATATTGATATTATAGCAAATATTAATATATACAATTTTGGAGTCTATACTTCCGTGAACTTTATCTCATTATTTTATCTGTTGACATTATAACATTAGCGCTTCTACTAATTGTAGATGGGTTTTTTTATGATATCGATTTATATCAATTTGCCTATCAGACCTTGCAAGAATTTATTATTATTTTGCGTTGTCTTATCTATATGATCAAGGATAAGTTGTAAACATTTTTGCTTACCACTTTTATCATGTGTGTTACTATTTTTCATATATGACCCCGTGGCCATAGGACTGACAGCTGGTTTATTTTCATTAATTGAACCTATAACCATGGCCTCATGATCAGTATTATTACATGGTATTGAACTTTCGGCCGATCTCGTAAGTTTCGAATCTGTACCTGAGGCCGAATTGTCATTTATTGCGTTATCGTGCTCATAATCTTCAGTATTAGACTCATTCGAGCTGTCAGTTTGTTCATGATGAAATAATGCATCTGACCTACTATCTAATTCGCCTGTGGTCATATTTTCTGTATCAACTGACTGGTTTGTGTCTTGCATACTTATGTCATGTTTTTGACTGTCTTGTCTTAATTGTTTTCTTAGTTGTGCTAAAGGAATGTAATCTTCAGAGGACGAGTCCTCGCGTTCTTGTCTAACTCTATGAGTATTATTGTAATTAAGTTTTGTTTTGTTTGTACTTTCAGAAATGGCGCTGCCTGATTCATCCGAACTACTTGAACTATCAGGAGGCACAACATAATTGGCTTTCCTTTTTGGATACCCCGAAACTACCTTTGGTTTTGGCCATTCTGCGAGATTAGCAAGCCTTATCTGATCAGCATGTACCTGAATAATTGAGTTATCTAGCTGATTTTTGAGAATATACGTAAGTGGACCTTTTTGTTCTAAAATTCTGTAATGTGATTTCCATCTATTCTCAAGTTTATTTTTCCTTTGAAAATTTTTGTAATACACTGGATCATTAACCTTAAATTCAATGTCTTGAGCCTTCTTATCTATATGCTTCTTATTCTTGCGTTTTGATTGTTTTAAATATTTATACGCTAATAGAAAAGAACGGTGCTGTTCTTGTAATGCTAACTTATGGTATTCATCACCGTGATATTTAGGCCTCGGGCGTAGCAAATTATCTATTGGTAATATAGGATCACGATTGTATAGCAGATAAAATGGTGAGAATTTAGTGCTCGAGGACACATTATGACGTATTCCTGCTAATGACATATTCAAATGAACGTCCCAATCCCGAGTATTACCTTGCACTCGTTTTGCTAATATATCATGCAATACTCTGTGCATGCGTTCCTGCTTGGAATTACTTTCAGGATGATATGCCGTACAAGCTACATTATCTATATTTAATTCTTTCAGGACTTCTTTAAATGCGTGACTCATGAATTCTTGGCCTCGGTCGTGGATGATTTGTAAACTGCAGGCGTATCTGGCATAGATTTCATTTAATAGTAAGTCAATAACAGTATTCGTTGTTTTATCTGGTGCCGGAAATGCTTCTGGAAACCCGCTGAACATATCAATAAAACATATTATGTATTTGTTATTGCTAATAGTACGTTCATACGGTCCACATATATCAATTGACATCACGGCAAATGGAAACGGCGCTGTATTAGTTTCTTTTAAGGGTGCCTTAATTTTTACTAAGTTACGAGACTGGCATTCCACGCATGACGACACATATGCATAGAGATCCTTAAACATATTTACCCAAAAGTACTTAGTTTTTATAGTAGCAAACATTCGTTGCGTTCCTGGGTGTCCATTGTCATCATGATAATTTGCGATAACTGCATTCTTTAAATGATTTGGAACAACAAGTCTTAAAACTGGTTCATCATCGGGATTGCTTATATAATGTAACACACCATCTACTTCTAAGTAACGTTTAAATTCCGACCGTTTTTTGTCACCATGTTTAAGAATTACTTTTATTTGAACAATGTTCTGATCCTTATCTTGCTCATTAATCATGTTTAATTCAGCCAATTGCGCCGCAGGCTGTACCAGTGTATCTTGCTTTTGATATTCTTTGTCAACTATTTCTTTCGGGTCAAACAAATTTGAATTTATTGCGTTAACATTCTTAGTATTAATAATCGTACTGACACTACCAATTTGATAGGTATTTTCTGATATTTCGGGTTCCTGAGACTGATCAGATTCATTGTTTATTGTTTCAGGCTGCGCTGGGCGAGACATCCAGTCTGCGACTACGTTGGATTTTCCAGACAAATATTCAATTTTACAATTATAGCTACTGATAGCAAGTTGCCAAAGTTGGATTTTTTTATTTTGAATTTGTGTGTGCATCAGACTTTTAAGTGGACAGTGATCAGTGTAAATGGTGAACTTCGCACCGTGGAGATAATGATCTAACTTTTTGAGGGCATAATGAATACTGTATGTCTCTTTTTCTATTACAGCCCACTTGACCTGTGTATCACTAAGTTTATGACTTAAAAAATAAATTGGTCTTTCCTTGATTTCTGACTCGTTATCTGATTTATACTCCTGAGTAAGACACGCCCCAATGAAGTGATCACTGGCATCACAATACAGTTTATATGGTTTATTGACATCAGGAAAAGCCAACGAGGGTAATTGAGCCAAACGTCTGGTTATTTCATTGAAACTATTCTGACACTCTGCGGTCCATTTAAAAAAAGCGTTTTTACGTGTTAAATGAATTAAAGGTGCCGCTATTTTCGAGAAGGATGGTAAAAACCTCCTGTAAAATGAAGCAGCCCCAATTATTCTACGGACTTCCCTAACGCATGTGGGTATTTTAAGATTTTTAATGGCTTTTACCTTATCAGGATTTGGACTTACTCCCATAGCATCTATAATGAATCCCAAGTACTCTGTTTTTGACTGCATAAAGTGGCATTTCTTAAGTTTAAGTTTCAGATTAAAGTGCCTCAGTCTGTTAAAAATGATATTTAAATGTTGCTTATGCTCACTTTCCGTTTTCGAAAATATCAAAATATCGTCTATATAAGCCACACAAAAATCTAATCCTTGAAGTACTTTGGACATGAGTTCTTGAAAAACCCCGGGGGCGTTAACTAAACCGAAACACATAACATTGAATTCATATAGCCCGCGGAATGTAGTAAACGCCGTTTTTTCTTTATCATTTTCCGCGATCGGAATTTGCCAATAACCTGACCTGCAATCTAAAGTAGTGAAGTATTTAGACTCTCCCAATTGTGCCAAAATGTCATCAATGTTGGGTAAAGGCCAGGAATTAATTTTACTCACAGCATTCAGCTTCCTAAAGTCAACACAGAATCTCTTGGAGGCATCGCGTTTAGAAACCAGAACCACCGGACTTGCATAGGCACTATGAGATGGCCTGATTATCTTAGCTTTTAGCATTTCATCAATGGCTTCGTTCATTAATTTACGGTCATTAAGGGGGACCCTATATGGTCGCTGTCTGATTGGTTCATGTTCAACTGTGGGAATTTTCATAGTCATGGCATTAGTTTGAGACAGTTCCTTGTCATTGCTAGCAAAAGTATCCCTATAATCTAAAATCAATTGTCTAACATAATCACTATGCTCCATGGGTGATTGAATTTCTTGTAAATTTAACTGTGTTTGATTAACACCTTCATTTTTGCTCATATCATTTACAGATTGTATGTGATTTTCATCAATTAATTCAATTTTTGCAATTTGGCTACCTCTCGGTACTTTAATAGTCTTATTAGTTGAATTTATTAATAATACTGGTAATTTATGACTCTTTTGTAATTTAATGACTGAATTTGTTACCATGAGACCCGGTTGTGTACTTATATAGCCATGCTCTAGTGCCTTCATTTCATAAGTTTTAAGGTTTTTCAACTTTGACTTCCGCCTAACTTGACAGTCACAGACATTAACAGACTGTGGTTTAAGAACTGTGTCCTTATTTATTCTAACAATTGATGCAATATGCATGTCTTCCTCTAAACTAACATACGTGTCTCGCACTTTTAAACATCTAAGATCGAACATTATCCTGACCTTATTTTTATATAGCCAATCTTTACCTAATAAAGCAAGTCTATTCATATTTGACACCACATAAAATTTATGTGTCATTTGAACTCCGCCTACTTTAAAGTTGAGATACACAAACCCATTAACGTTCAAATTATTACCATTGACAGATTGTAAACAAACACTGTTATCGGCTATTAATTTTGGTTTAGGTTTTAAACAGTTATATAAATGTCTACTAATTATAGAGCATTCAGCACCTGTGTCTACTAAAGTTCGAACTCTATTTCCACCTATTTTAGTCATAATACAGTTCGGATTACCAGCCAGCGCAATGTTATAAGTCAACTTATTTTTATTCGTCCAATATCTATTTTTAGTCAACAATTTTCTATTCCTCATTTTAATATTCCTTTTATCGACTCCATTATAAAAGGAACGTTTTAGTTTAAATTATGTGATCCTGACCTATAATAGCAATTAAAACTTTTATGACCTGCTTGCCCACACGTCCAACAAGTAAACTGCCTACGCTGTTCAGTGCAATTACGAATGACATGTCCTGGTTTATTGCAATTATAACATATCAATGGCCTACGGCGATCATTTAATTCATACTTATTTTGATTGACAGCTGGCCTATCTGAATATGAACTGTTAAATGGTCGCGGTCGATTTGTTTGCTTACTGTTATATGAGTCACCTTGATTGACAACAACCGCTTGTACCTGTTTCAGTCTAAGTCGACATTCTCGAACATGATGTCCCATTTTATGACAATATTGACACGGTCTCTGCGGCCTAATATGACTTACATCCATAGGTTCATAACCCCTATCTTTATTATCTTGATCATACTGATTAAATCGTAATTTAAACCTTGAACGCAATGATTGTTCGTTTGTAGCGGACGTTACGGCAGCCTGTAGTGTGGCCGGTGAATCCCTCATAACTTTCATTTTTAAATGATTTTCGGACAACCCATCTATAAAACAATCTATTAATTGTCGTTCTACGACCGCTAAATTTCCACCCGGATTATCCCCCTTAAATGCATCCTCAGCAATTACCCATAAACGTTCCACATACGCATGCACATTTTCGTTCGATTTTTGTTTTATATTACGCAATAAATACATAGCATGTTGTTTATCTTGAATTTCAGCAAACCTACTGGTTAATTCTGCCTTTAAAACATCCCATGTACATTGCTGATTTTCATTCAAATACCTATAAATAAAATCAGACACCGGTCCGGTAGCTGTTTGATATGACACCATTTTTTTCCTATCGTCAGTTAAATTAGTTAAAAGTGCGTATTTCTCTATTGATTTAATCCATGACTTAAATTCCTTTGAATTGCCATCAAATTTCGGAACGACCAAACCAACCCCTTGCGTTCCCACAGCGTTTGAAACATTACCTAATTGCATAGCCAAATTTTCAAAAATACGCTGTACATCGGCGTCTGCCATGATGAATTAATATGTTTTTTTATGTTTGAAACCAATCAATTTTAAAACAACACAAACAAACCACTTACCTTTCTGATCAGTATAGTAGATAGTAACTTCGCTTTGTTCGATCTCTGGTCAACGACTCCAAAAATACCCCTTGTAACGTAACAGTGTTATGGTCAGGGTTTTATTACAACAACGAGACGTGGCATGTGCAGAGATTTATTTACAAGACATATGAACACGAGCCTCCCCGCTCCTCGTCTGATTTAACAACATTCAGACCAAAACTTATATACATGTCACAAGGAAATAGAATGACATAAATAATACATATCGAGGTCGGGTGCAACTGGCAACTTCCTAAGTTAAATTTTAATATTTCATAATTGCCCCGAAACCCTGAAGCTTGTCAAAATCACCCTCCTGTTTGACCGAACATATATGTCAGAATCTGACAGTTATGTTACAGTCAGACAAAGACTTTGCTCAGTAACGGCACTTGCAGTTAATTCAAGCATACTGGTATGTATAGCTCAGTTGCAATGAATTATTGGCTCGCTTATCCTCTTAAAGCAATATTGCCAATCGTTCCTTAGCGTTTTTTTTATTTAAATTGCTGACTTTTGTTAACTTAATTGTTGGGACATAGACAAAATATTACTGTGATTTAACTGTTTGTAGTATAAAAATGTATGACACAAATCGATATTGAGTAAAAGCACTTGAACATACATACTTTATTAAATGACAGTTTATGGCCATGTTTGGTGTATTTTCTCCGAAAGACTCACATATTATACTCGAGTTCTGTAAATATTCCATTGCAACAAAATCGACCATGTAAACCCATTTACTGCAAAATATTATAGTATGAGCATTAATCAAAAGAATGAACCTTTATGTCCTTACTTTAGTTTTTAAAACCTTGAAAATCATTAAGGAGTTTACGATATATTTCATTCAGTAAAGCATCGATGTATGATTTATGAGTCGATAGCATAAGTTTGAATAAAATGTTTATCGACGTATACGAGGTGTTGTCCCAATAGATTAAACAGACAGTCTTTAAAGCCGACGTGAAAATTATACGCAATTACTAATTGAAAATATGAGAATGACAACTTTATTGAACATACATTGAATGAATCACGGTGCGTTTTATGGCTTGCACCGTATTTGCATACATGGGGTTGGTTAATCACCTCTTATATGCATCATACACATACCCGTTGACTTGGTCTACTTGATTTAAATCAACAATGAATCCATAAAGATAACAACAAAAAGTCGTAATCAAGTGGTGCCTTATAAGAAAATTATAAGCAAAGTACACGATTTACTGGGACAACCTCAGTACATGAGGAATTAAAACATTATTTGAATTCCAATCGTTGCCAAACTTCTCTATTCAAGCTGAAATAACACCGATTTTTTTTAACTACAAAAACTGTATTATATCCATCCATATTGAGATAGAATCATTATTTATATATTGTCAATGCAAGTTGTGATTCTTAATTCTGTCTACAATTGTATTCACGTCGAATGTTTTTGGTGTCTGTTCTATGTATATTTGTTATTGAAAATCAAAATCAGACTTTACCATAACGCCATATGTTATTCACTCTGAGGAATTTGTAGAAATGCAATGAGAGATTTGGAATGTTGATAATGCATATGATCTGAATTTCTGTGGATGATAGAATATGCACTTTTCAAGACTTTATCTAAAGCTGCATCTAGCATAAAGTTATTGTTTCAATATTCTGCTATCAACTAAAGGTAATTGATATTCTCTGTGTCTCTGATCTAATGTATTCACGTTATCTCACATTTTATACACTAATCAACACTCCGTGGTTAGGATATTGTCATGCCATTAAATAAATAATTCGATATGTTTCGTCCTTTAAGAAGGCAATACATTCGAATCATAACCAAACACGAACATGCACTCAAGTGCGCACGCTAAAACACTCTCAATTCTGGATCCGTTACCGTATTCATTTATCCAGTTGTAGAGCGTGGTTTGTATCGGCCCTCGGGCGTACGGTCGAAGGTTCGAATAATTGCAGAGACCTGATCTAAGACGTCCAATTGGTAAGCCATTTACTGAGTTGTCAATGAAGGTGTACGTTATAAATGTAACTGATTTAAAATAATAGGTTTAATTTTCGCTAATATTCGCGATTGGCCCCAATCGCGAATTCATCATTTCGCGTACATAACATTTCACAACATAAGATGTATCCGAAAAAAAAAATCTGAAATTCGGGCAGGTTCGAACGTTTACTTTAATCACATGTAATAACTTATGTAGACGAAGCTATTGTGTTGGCATTGTATACTATAGCCATTTTGCATGCATTGATTTCAGATTCTACAATTTCATGTATTTTGATACTCTCGCGAAATTAAGATTTAGGGACCCTCGATCGCGAATTCATCAATTCGCGAAATAAGTTCAAAACTGAAAATCGCGAAATAAAGCTCACGCGAATATAAAGTGATTTACAGTATATCTTTGCCAGATAAATATGAGAACATAGTAAACATCATTTTTAATATGCATATTGATTAGACTGATGCAAATATTAATTAAAATATGTATATTAAACGTCAACATAGTAGCAATACTTCGTGTCGTTTGAATGCAGAAACCTTGAATGTATTCTTCTTTCGAAACGTACATGAAGTCGAAAAAATTGAGCACGAGAAAATTTGGAATTCAGGTTAAAACCAATTTTAAGACAAATTAACGAAGCACAAACGAGTTTTTTTAATTTCCCAATGAAACTGTCCAATTATCGACACGTTGAAGTCACATGAGAACAAGCTTACATACTAGAAATTGAAAAGATATTGCATATAATATGATGAACTGATAAGGTATAAAATAAAATATTATGCAAGGAGCCATATTAAACTTTACAATTACATTAATACAAAATGTCCGTCCCTGTCACCATTTTAAGTAAGAAGAATGTGACTCCATAACACAGGATTTGTAAACAATTGATCTTACAGAATGCTTCTTAGTTCAAAGTAATCTAAATGACACGCCAAACTTGTTTCCACAAATACTGGATTTCGAACCAGGAAATGCATTTGTTATATAAAACATTCATCCCATCATAAGATTTATTCGTTTGAAAATAATTTAAGCGGAAATGTTAGTTTTTATATTCCCTATTTAGTGTGTCATTTGTTTATTTTATATAATTCAACAGATTGTTTCCTTATAACATTCTACAAAACAGTTTTGATACAAATGTTCACTGTACAGTACAGAAACCAACATGTTATTGAAGAAGCAAAGTTATCCAGAAAAGCAGAATCAGAAGCAGTTTTATTACTTTTAAACAACAGTTAACCAAAAACAGCATGGCAGCTAATTACTAGATTTTTTTCCATTCGTGTGAACACAATTATTGAAAACGCACGACACCACGAGAGTTTAAACAGAGTTCATAGACACCACTAATTACATGCTATAATGCATCATTATTTCAATTTTGTTCAGCAATAACGAAAACTAGAATCCATTAAATCTCCATTCTTTTATATACACCTAACACCATTGCCTTCAAGATTCATAATATAGCAGATAATCCACCGTTACATGTAACTAAGCCAAGATTTGCAAATCCTTGACTTTACAAATAAATCTTTTACTCGTGACATCCACTACAAATGTTGATGTAACCTTACCTTTTTATACATACATTGTACCTTGTCAGTGTGGGGAATCACGTGACTAAAATGGTACTCAGCACTATGAAATAGATCGCGAAAATCTGGATATTTGGATAGTTTTTCGATTCATGGTAAGTACTCCTTGATTATGTTTACTAGTTATATAGTGCAGGCTATGCGAAATTTAACGCGCTTTCTAATGAAACACGTGTCATTCCTGTACCCTCTCTGGTTTCTGAGATACCTTCGAGGTTTTAATGCGAACCAGTGGAATATTTTGTCAACAAGTCTACATTAATGTGTATAAACTACACAAAAACTGTATTTAAACGCAATTTATTATGCCACAGTCAGGTGCTATGTGCTTTATTGTATTCGGAAAAGGCTTCTCGTTGAAATATATTGACTGATAACGTCCTTTATTGGTGATTTTAAGGGATTTCTTGCAAAAATGGCAAATTATTGAAATGATACTCTCCACGGAATAACACATTTGTGATACAAATCACGGATCAGTTTTAAACCAGTCCTGTACATTCTAGAACAAATTTTTGTCCGCATTTTGGAACCTTGGTTCAGAATAATGTTTGAATACAATTGCTTTAAGTTGTTTAATTATGTTTCGTTTATTCTTATACAGAAGTTACAGCAAGACGTTGTCGAGAGGCTAGGCTCAGACGAATGAAGGGAACACGTCACGGGCAAACTAAAATAAAAAGAAAATTTAGACACACTATATATATCACCAGAGCGAATTCGAATGCGGAATGAATCTTAAAACAGTGCAATGTACTTTATAACCAAGCAGAGACCTAGCTTTCATTCGTTTAGTTTGAAGATTGTATAGTTGGACGGGAATGGAATCCAAATATAATGTTACATCAATCCATCCAGGACGGCAATTTACAGCTGATTTAGTGCTATTGCATTGCAATTGTGAATTTTAATTATTTTTTCCGCAATCACTGTGCTGTTTTGTCTTTTTATGATTAAATGCAACACCCATCTATAACAAATTGTTGTCCATTTACTTTATTGGCATTTTGTACTTATAATCAAACACCGCTCTTCCTTATTAGATAGTTGATTTGACGCACTATCTAATTCGAAATAAGAAAAAAAATGGCGATGTAATGTATTTTTTTCTTTTCGTTTGTGATTCGCAATACATCGATTACCTAATATAGACTATGAGCGTACATAAAGATATACAATGCCCATCTAAAGAAGTATCAACGAACTAATAGTATATTGTATCTGCTGTGTAATCATATTAAAATTGCAGCTGAAATTATAGTGCTATGTCGAAATACTCACAAAAATATCAAGCAGAAAACAAACATTTATATTGACAAAATCATAATGGTTCTTCGATAGCATTTATTATAATAGTATACATGTAAAACAGTTAATAATGTAACATCACAAATAAATCTAGTCGAAGACAAATTTAATACTGAAGTAGAACATTATGAACAGCTCTTCAATGTATGACAGACCAAATGGTGTCAGAAGCAATGTACAAATCACGGGTCTTTGACCCTAGAACGATTTAAAAACTCGACAGTGGGAGTGGAGTTGATTTTTTAAAAGGAAGCCGAAATTAGTTTTTAAATTCATATGACACAGATAAAAATGAACTTATTGTTTTGGTAGCAAAAATGCCGGCATAGCCTTCATTTGCCCGTCATTTTTCTGTCACAATTAATTAGCATGAAACAACATAATGCGAAATTCGAAAAAGTCGCATTACCTTGTTTTGTTGCAATGGTGTTGCAGACACTTGATATGCTACCCATTTTACATCATTTAGAATTGAAAGTCCATAATAATTATGTTTTAATTTACAGATAAACTCTGGGGCATTCATTTAAAGAATTAATGACTAAGTATCGAGATAAGTTCATTAATACTTGCCCGATCTTAGATATTTTTACCAAAATGTCGACATCATGTTGATATTCAAGACCATATACATTGTATACAAATGAAATATTATCCTGGTGAAAAACAACTTATCTCAGTGTCGCATTTAAAAAAAGATTAAAAAGCTCAAATTAGGTTTATCTTTTCTGATCGAAATGACAACGTTTAAATTTTTGGTAATGGTTAATACAGAATACAGAATCAGGACATTGTTTTTTTGTGCTATAACACGACTCATTCTAGTTCCTTCAATTGATGCAGAGCAGTTTCGATTCCAGTTCTCTCGGCACCATGTTTCTTTGATTCTGCTATTTGTGTAAACGAATAGATGAAAACTATTATTAGGAAACTTAAAGTAAACATAATAAAAATATACAAAACAAAAAAAGTTACATGCTCTAATATACAAGTTTAAAATGATCCGTGGTTTGTATCACAACATTGTTGCTCCGTGGAATGTACCATTTCAATAAATTGTCATTTTTGCAGAATAACGCATTTAACTACCAATAAAGTATGAAAGAGTAACTGGTTTTCAACATAAACCCTTTTCCGAATACAATAAAGTACTGACACCTGAACATGGTCTAAAATATTCCCATTAAACACAGTTTTTGTGTAATTTATCTAGGAATATTGGCAAAATATGTCCCTGGTTCGCCTTAAAACCTCGAAGGTATCTCAAAAACCATAGATAGTACAGGAATGATCCATGTACCATTAGAAAAAGCGCTAAATTTCGCATAGCATGCACTATATTACTAGTAAAAATATTCAAGGAGTACTTACCAAGAATCGGAAAACTATCCAAATATCCAGATTTTCGCGATCTATTACATAGTGCTGAGTACCATTTTAGTCACGTGATTTCCCACACTGCTTGTGCATAAATGTGAACCAATAGTTTTTCTTCTAGACGAATAAGTCCACATTCGTATATACGTTAATGAATTAAGTCGGTCAAGTTAAAACAATGCGATTTTAAAATAGCTTTTTTATAAATTTTGCAATTTACCAACTGGAGTTGAGTCCCTTTAAAGTATATAATTATGATTGAATTGATAGGCACACTTTCCTTGTTTCCACTATTCCAAAAAACCGTGCCTTTGTACTTTCTCAGAGGTACAACATTGATGCATGTATGTGGTCTGTATTTGGGTGGGCATTGCTCATTGTGGTTGTGTTGTGGTGTTTCTGATTTCTGTGCTTGGCTGGTTAGGTTGAGTGCTAACTTCCCTGTCTGATTTCCTCGTCCCTTTTTATTCTATTAATGAGTAATATGTTCCTCCTTAATACTCTTTAATACCATTGAAATTAGTTTCTATTTTAGACGACAATAACCTGTCTGAGATCTGACAGTAATTCTTTATTTACGATGGTATTTTTCGAGGAAATGATTTGTCTGCTATTTAACGTATCGTTTATTGGTTCTGACTAGATTTACTCCAAATCTGGAACCAGGAACAAGTTGTATTGGTGAAATTAATGTCTCAGAAAATAACAACTAAAATGTCAGTTATATCTGGAATTTTGTTAGAAATGAATTAATTGCAGTTATTGTGACAAATCGTATTATCTTCAACGGTTAAAAAACGTAGTCTATTTTCTATCATTGTGTTCCATATGTTGTTGTTGTTGTTGGTGTTCATGTACTTCCCTCCTAGTTGTTGAAGCACTCCATCCACCATATGTAGAGGATGTATATTTGATTTTCTTCACAATCAACACATTCCGTACAAACAATCAAAGCAAAAGTCTTTTTCTGATTCCATAGTTCCTTGTAAATTGTTCATTTTAAGACTTACCATTGTTACTTGCACTTATAATTTTTATAACGTTAGAATAACAGACTATTTACAATCACTTGGAAGCCTAACGGTAGCTACGCTCTTTATTTTACCGAGTATAACATTCCTGGATAATACAGATCTACGGCAAATATCCAGGAACAATATAAACGCCACAATATCATCACGTGGTGATAAATTATATTACATTAATGATCATATTAAAATTCTTCACATATGTCTTATCTATCACCTTTATTCCGACAAATTCATGTAAGAGAATTGTTTAAAATAGATTGATTAAAGAACTCCCAAATTGGGACACTGGATCGTAAATGCACGAATGTCATAATTCACAAGAATAATATGCATAGTAAGAAACATGATGGGCCGCTTGAGATTGAAGTCATTCACAGTGAACGAGAATATATATACATTTTGTATCTTGCACGTGAAATTATGTTACAATTTATATTCTCATTATCTCTACTGGAGGCGAACATACGGACAATTTGTTTCACTGCAAGAAGAAATATAGACATTAGCGAATAATTTTGTCATATTTCACTAGTCTGGAAGAGTAAGTGAATTCAATGGCTAGCAGTTTAGGTGAATTTAACAATGGCACAATTTATAAATGAAAGTGCCATGGAATCGTCAAATGTACTGAATGTGTTGATATGGATGATAAAGTGTATATAAAAAATGTAGCAGTAGCAACTAAGTGGCTAGTGTTGTAGAACTGGAATTTGTTGTTATGTTCGATTTCAGGCTTATTTCATGCCCCCAAGACAGGTTTTTTATTGGCATTGCAGCTGCACCTTCATTCACAACCGGTATGTGCTTTTCAGGGTAAGCTTTTAAATCTTAAATTTCTGTCTAACACCATATGCATGTCTAGTGCATTTGAATCTATTTTATGTATTTGTTCTTGGAATAAGAACCCGACGTTCATATAGTGACAAATGATACAATTATGTTGTTTCCGCTGACAAACTTATTCCTAGAAATTCAATGAAAAAAACGTGAAATTTAATCTACATATCAAATGAATTTTCTGGTATCATATTAATGCTATATATGGTATTTTAGAAATTTCTTCTGAAATAAAGGCACTAAAACCAGGACCAAGTATTAAGTCCGTATTTAGTTTGCCAATTCGCTAGACGAACGAAGTTGTAGGCATTAGTTTAGTTGAGAGAATTTAACTGGCATTATGTACCTCTGGTTGATTTATTTCATCAGAAAAAAGAGATTGATATTTTAAACGTCCACTTACTTTCCAAATATAATATATTAGGAACCAAATGAAGTGTTCTTATTCTATTTATCTACTTCAGACTTAATTGACGATATATATCCGACCGTAAATTGCATCCAAATCTGATCATGTAAATGTAATCACAATAAACATATGATATACTTATATGGAAATAACTGAATTTACAAAATGAATTGATGACAAAATAAAGTTATAGAATGTTATAAGGATTACAAGTATGGAATTTCACTTATAATACTTATGTTACTATATATAGTAACAAAAATGCCTTTGAAAAATAGTTTTATCAGCCTTTCAAAAGTTTTATCAGCTTTTTTAGGCCCACCTCGCGCCTGCACAGCAATTATCATTTTTTGATATTTGCCTTTATCTCTGTTGACATGCGTCTTCTGTTTAGCAATAAAAATGTACATATCACCATGTTTTTTTATTTGTTGGGAATCATTTATGAACCTTTCTGTTTTTCTAATCTTACTTTAGTAAATGACCCAAGGGGGTTACCCGAGGCCGATCGGTAAATGCTCTCAACTACCGATCTGGAGCAATACTGTTTGAATCTCAGCCGTGACACTGGAAATTTTTCCCATCAACAAAAAGAAACGTTTCCCATCAACTTGACATGAAGTGGTTGGAAACATAAAGCTAGTGTCGCGTGTATCGGTGATAAACACCTGATTCTTGACCCAAGGTGGTCTATTCAGAACAAACTATGGCACCCCACCCGGATTATTTACATGACACAAACTTTCTGACTATGTAATCGACACAGGAGGTCCTTGGAATAAAACCAAATGACCACACACTACAAAACAATCTGCCAAATGTGTCTCAAAGAATAACCACACAAATATTAAATAATTCCAGCTTCCGTAATTACTGTTTCTATGGACAACAGACTGTAATTGGACACTACTGTAAATGTCAACAACATTTGTAAAACAGGAATAAGAGAACTCCAGTAGGAAATCAGCGTGTATAAATAATAAATAACGGAACAGTGTTAACTGTAATATGTCTGTCATAGATATCAGCTGAACACGCTATGTCAATCATGTTATCAAAACATTTATTCCCTTATCAGACTAATGATCTGTTGTTGGTTATAAGTATGGTTTGTCTATCAAACCAGACAAGGAAAAGCTAACAAACTCACATCCATTATCATACCTCCCAGAATGTATGGTATCAATCTTCTATATCTATACAAGGCATAGTAAATCCTGACCAGATTGTTTATGTGCGTGATAGTTGATGATTGGACCATCCAATGTCGTCGTAATTTGCAGACTTTATGACAGCACTCTGGTGTGATGTTGTCAGGCAGTAAATCAAAGTAAACATATTGTAGCATATATTTCCTATATGAAAACACTACTAGTGTGGATGACAGTGT
Source organism: Spisula subtruncata (assembly GCA_963678985.1). Taxonomy (NCBI): domain Eukaryota; kingdom Metazoa; phylum Mollusca; class Bivalvia; order Venerida; family Mactridae; genus Spisula; species Spisula subtruncata. The sequence goes on from OY787660.1 coordinate 63,617,310, forward strand.
GTAAGAACTCCCAAGACAGTATATCACATGTAATGACAACATTCAGAGTTTCCTGTAGAATGAAAATTGACAAGGTACAGGAACAACACATTCTAGAATGTAAGCCACATTATCCTTTTATGGTTTGAAACTAAAGACTAAACTATGTATAAATTTTGTATAAATTTTGTTCCTTGCGACTAGCTGCTTGTTTGAATAGTTCATTGACGTAGTATATAGTGTAACAGCTGAAGTGACAAACACTATGTTTTGGATTCATTTCCATATTTGAAATATTATGTTCTCCTTGCATTGAATACTGCAGCATCCTTTACATTTAAATATGTCGTCAGTTTCTTCGGGAAAATTGCTGGTTGATAATAAATTCCACAAACTTAATGGGTAACAACGGGAACACGTATTTCGCATATTAAAATCGAGAAAAGCTGTCACTATATGCATTATCATGAGCTTGGTAGTAGACATATCCATATTTCTGCAAATCAAAACATACGTGGGTGAATCAAACAGTTCGTAGAATTTTGTTCTAACTTTTTTGTTTTCAGAGTTATTGTCGTCATATTTATGCTGAATTAATATATTGGTATTTTCTTTATAAAAACAGAAGCGTAGCGACCTGATGATAACCGTTTTAAAAATATTTATATCTTAAATAAGGGAGATTATGTATACCGGAGCACACTGATAATTTGAAACATATTTTATTCAATTTTCTTAAATATCTCAATTGTAGGACCTCCAAAATCCGTCAAAATGTTATACCTGATTGCATGATATAATTTATAAAGTCTGTTAAAATTTTATAAGTCATCTCCGATAAATAATGTTTTAATCGACATTTACGTAATGACACTATATAGAAATAACCGCGTAAAACGGGTCTACCGGAATTGACAGAACCGCGGACTGCTATCAAAATATGCGTGAAACTGGAATATACGTACGGCATCAGAGACAATATATGGTTTGAAACGTGCAGGTATATAATCTGAAATAAATAGACATCGATTTATAAGTGGGATTAGTGCTTTCGTGTAGGATATCAGAAGTTGACAACCGAATGCAACACACCCGATATTGGTGACGTTGGAACGCAACGTCGTCAAAGGGGACCAGCGCTATATAATAGCGGATATAGCAAAACACTTAGATTAATCTTACGGGACAGTGTACACGATATTAAACAAACAATTTAAAATGCAGAAACTATTATCACGATGGTTATTCAAAAATACCTACATATTCGTCCCTCGAGAAGCGAAAATGGGTCATAATGTTAACGTAAGTATTGACAAACATGGCGTAAGTTTGACGTCGTTCATCAAATGACGTTGACGTGCTCCGGTATGCTGTTACAGCATGTGTGCGTTTCAATGTAAAAATCATGTAGTTTTGACAAATTCATTGAAATTTGACAAATTGTTTTGTTATACTTATGATCACATTATATTAAAATTTGAAAGCAATTGAAACTTCGGTATTGGAGTTATGATATTTTTTTACGAACTTTTTGATTCACCCACGTATGTCCTGCCAAACACTTCGTTTTTCTATTTCGGTGACTAGACTGGTGAATTATACACAACTTGCAAACAATAAAGATAATGCATACCTTATATATTGTGTAACGTCGATTACTTTATATGCTTCATATTTGAGTATACCATTGCCAACTTATAATCAGGACATTTGTGTCTATCTAAAGTTAATAGTACATCAACAGACAGTAACATTGCAAACACAGTTTCCGGAAGGTGAAAACTTTAAACAATACGTCATCGTTATGTAAGCATAGTTACATGGAGCAGAACGGTGTAAGATCATGCGTATGACAATGAGCGATATAATATAATAATACAAATTAAAACGTTATATAGTAATCTGAAAGTGAATGTGTTAAGGGGTTTCATACAATGAAGAAGTTAATAGAAAATAGGCTTTCGTCCCTTGATTGGAAGTTAACAATATGTTCTCAGTCAATAAGTAATTGCATTTCTAATATTGATCTGTTTTATTTGGGAATTGATAAAGTAACCGTGTTTAACTCAAATATTCCCTCGAGTGATGGTTCATGCTCAAGCAGACATGGTCTCACAGATTTTGTTCCAACAATGTTGGCCGAACATGCCATTACATGGTTTGGTTTATTTGCTGCTAATTGTTTCATGATTGCTCAGGATAGTTGTGTTGTGGTGTTTCTGATTTCTGTGCTCGGCTGGTTAGAGTAGGTGCTACCTTCCCTGTCTGATTTCCTCATACCTTTTTTATTACCAGCTATTGTATCTCCCATTACCCTAAAACAATGTTGCTAAACGCTCCATAACGTTGTGTTGTTTCATTGCAGATATTGGTTTAGCTAATTGTTTGGAAATAGACAAAATTATACTTTGATTTAACTTTGTGTATCATTACAGCTTAGATTATCGTACGCATCGATATGGGTTTCGGGTTTTAATTTCTAAGTAAATTATTTCTACATGTATATTCGAGGTCTCTAAATGTCCCATTGCATCAAATTTGAGCACTAGTCTAATGTACTATCCTTAATATCTGTTTTTTGTTTTAAATCCAGAATTATGCCAAGAGTTTGCGATAGTTCTACATTTCATTCAGTAAAGCATCACTATAATAGTTTGTAGTCGATACAATAGCTAATTGCTTGAATATTGTTTTATCGACTCAGGTATGAGCAATAAAAACGTCATTTGGAATTTCAGGCGTATTCAAACGTCTCAAAATAAGTTTAAATGTGTGTGTCTAAAATTGTTTTCGAACGTCGTATGAGAGCATTATGTCATTTGCTCAGACTAATTCGTAGAAATGCAATGAGGGATTTGTAATGTTGCTAGTACATGTACATATAATATGAATTTCCTTGATTGGTGTGAATGATAAAATGTATTTTTCGAGACTTCATCTCGTTTTTGTTTCAATATTCTGCTATCAGACAACGTAAATTGATATTTTTTGTGTCACTGGTGTAATGCTGTATATTGACGTATCTCATCACATATATCATACACTAATCAATATTCTTATTGAAATAATTTGATTATGTCGTTCTTTTAGAAAGCAATACCTTCGAGCCAAAGCTATACACGCACACTTACTCAATACTTCAAATGAATTTTTCTTTCGAAACACGTATGTTATTTGTACGGGAAGATCAAACGAAAGAAAACGTTTACATTTGGAATTATTTAAAAACATTTTCACGACAATTTTACGCAACACAAATGAATAAACAAATATAACAAGAGCATGCACTTTTTGAAACATACTACGTTAGAAAAAATGCTGTATATGACATGATAAATTATGCTCAGAATGTTATGTACATGGCATCCAACAATAGAACATGTTTAACTACATTTAAATTTGTATGTACCATGATAAATATATTCAGAGAATGTTCTGTTACTAAATATCGAATGTGACGTCAAAGTGATCATATGACATAGCATGAAATGTACGTGGAGACATAGATAAATAAATACAACCTTTAAAATACAGTGAATCGTGAGCTAGGGACGAACTTTCGTCGAATGCATGAACTCATCTTTAATTGGGTCTTTGGATAAAGTTGAATTATAATTCAGTTCTCGACAATTTCTCTCATTACTTTATCGTTTTACCCTAAAATTAAATACGTACAACCAATTATCCACCCTTTTCAATAAATCACGAAAATAAATAATTTTGAAGCATGTCTAGTATTCATGTTATTCTTGATACATTTTCTAAATCGATTCACACCTGATTTCAATGCTTGGACATAGCATTCTCAGGAATCAGTGTATAGTCAAGTCCCTAGACTATACTCTGATACAAGACCCCTTATATCGTTTGCAAATCTAAAAATAGCTCTATTTCGTCACTAGTGTATTCCCGCTATTGTCCAATCAGAACGCGCGTTACGACAGCCGCGGGAATATTTCTATAAACAAACACCATTGTGAACATGGATTATGTAATTAGCGAACGGTGATTGAAACTAAATGCTGAGTATTTTGTTGAAACATATTGAATCGAATTCGGCGTATAAAAAGTATAAAGAATAAGAGAATAACCTGATATCGGTTCTCAAATGGAAATGTAGATCTACCGGTGATTCGAAAAATATTTATCGGAAATAAAATTTAAAAAAAACGGCGAGTCGAGTGGAGTGCTGACGTTAAAGGTAAATTCTGTTTTTGTATGACGAACTACCGCTAGTTTCAATTCAAATAACAAATTATGTCGTGCAATGATAGTAAAATCTTCTTTTGATCATCAATGCAAAAATATCACAATATTTTTTTTTCATACGTCGATTTAATAGTCGGAAATAAAATTCAAACTCTGTCGGTTTATATTCTGTATGTAACGTCGATTTTGATTGGACGATTGACGAGGGATCTTTGGAAAACACCCGTGACGAAATTTATTCAATTGTCTTATAAGGAAATGAACGAAATGGATGTGATTGGTTGAGACGTTCGTTCACCACGCTGAGATTGGTTAGTTTTATACCAGAGTGTATTACGGAGGAAAAACACGCTGGTAAGACGAGAATGGGACATAGGAGATTTGTATATAATTATCTGTATTACATTGTATGATTTATAATAACGTCAAAACGAAATAGGGCACAACCGCATTTCATTGTCTTGCATTATGGAAGTCAATATCTTTGCTATGCGACTGTTGACAAGGTAAAGTAAACATCACTTCAATATGACCTCAATAGTAATTAAGTTAACCGACAATTCAGTTGTCCGCTGCTTAAGCAAAGCGCTACCGAGCTCCTTCATTCAGTTACCTCCTGTTCAATTAAATATAAAAGGCATGTATTACCTCCCGTTGAAAATCGCTACGTAGCCCTTTGCTTAGACAACGAACACTTGATGATTCCGTCGATTTTTATTGTTTTGCAGTTCATTCAACCTTGATTTTAACAGTCATTATTCCATAGATCCCTCATTCTGGTAGATTTTGTACACTTTTCAATAAAGGGAAATCCGAAGTTTAGATCCGGGTAATGAGATAAAACTCAAAGAATGTTTTAACTAATTATCTTATTATTGCTGGTTATGGTGAGGTTTCCCTGTGTTGGTATATATGTATTATCACTCGTGATCATATCTTGCACACATAGTACACGCTACGTCATTTGTTTGGCTAGTGAATGTCCGTACTTGTCCATACACAATGTCTTGCCGATATCCAAGTTATACTGACATGTAGTATATCCCAGGTTGTAATTCATACTGCACGTAAAGGCAAAGCCACATCGAGTTTTCTTGTTACATGGTTGTGGTGGCATACATATACCTTTCTCACACGTACCATCTGGGCAACCATACGTACATACAATCTTGGGGTAACATATCAAATGGTAAGCACAATACTCCTCGGGACAACATCCTTCTGAGCAGTAACGATACTGAAACACATAAGTATGTAACATCTAACATGATGTAATATATACGATAAGAACAACTCGCATACAAAACATATAAGCATGCATGTTTGCAATAAGAACAATACCCCTTGTTCTACGTAATGTCGGTAATTTCTAACCCCGGCATCCATATAATTAAGTTATTCACTAATATGGTTGAAATGCTTTAATAACTTATGGTCCATTCAAGGTGTACACTGTCTCTTTCGTGCTCTGCATTTTCTGTTGAGCAATGTTTTCCCGTCAGATTTTGTATTACCTGTTCGTATAACTTGCGTTTAGGCACAAATACATTTTACATATAGTTGGCCATTTTCCCAATGACAGTGTTCAATTATCGACACCTTTAAATCACTTGAGAACATGCTGATTACATACTAGTAATTGATTAGACACTGAATATAAGACAGAGAACCAATTATGTGTAAAAACAAGACAAGACAATTTGTAATGCAGAAAACCAATTTGATAAATAATAATTGGAGTTAGCAATTACGATGATGAGCAAACAAAGAAAACAAAGTGTAATCTGTTGACGTTATGAACAATGCAAATATTTATTTATTACACATGTGTGATTTTGGAATCCAAGTAATACGGTTTGCTTTTTATAAAATGGAGCATGGGATATCTAAACTAATTTAAATAGGATTCTATAACACCTGTTCGCGAGCATTTATGCAACAATTTATGAACTGAAAATGCGTAGTTCAAATGAGTGTTTAATAATTGTTATTATCAATCTGATCACTTCGACTTGTTGAATAGCAATATATCCCTGGCATAACTGTAGGAGCCATATTAAATTATTTTCAGTCACATGATTTCTAAATTGTCCCCCTGTCACCAGTGCCACTTCGCTAATATGAAATCATTTTGCCAAAACTTTATTGAGAGACACGTGAATGCTTAAAACTAGGCTACCTTCCTTGTCTGATTTCAAAATATCTTTTTTGAAACAATGTTATTGAATCAACGGTCAAATGCTCTCAGTTGAATGCTAGATGTGTGTTAAATATAAATGACTCGTGGAACCATTAGTTCACTATACAAAAACACAAAACATTTTATGGAGGAAAACAAAATTGCAAACTAGGAAAGCAGAACCACTTGCCGTTATGGGATTTTAAAACAGCATGCTATGATGCAAGTAATGTGTTCAAACAAAAAACATCATGCCAGCGAATTGTTGGATTTTTTCCATTCGTGTGAACACAATTATTATAACAGCTTCTCAAAACGCAAGAGACCACGAGAGTTTAAACAGGGTTCATAGACATCCTAAATGACATAGCGTAATGTCTCATCATTTCACAGAGATTCTTTGAAGATCGACATTGATTGTATTTAAAATTATTAAATAAAAATAACAAACCATTAATAATAATCACACGTAATACCACGGAAAATAACTAAAACACAACAGTAGGAAATAACAGCAAAAGGAAATATTATTAATACTTTATTCAGTGACATGAAATGTGACAGACGCTCCCTGGAATTTAACAACATTAAAAGAACACACTTTTATACGTGATTAGCTATTCATTTAATAGAACGGTTTATTGCTACCAACTCTACAAAATGTTACAACGGTTATATTTATAAGCAAATGTTTGTGTTTGAGGATTATTTTAATATTTTTCACCATTGACTTTGCTATTTGACTGTGTAAATTATGCACGTAGTATCAGGAACCAAGTTATTTGTAAGCAATATTTGGAGTGTAATCTTTTGAGCGGTGAATATTTCACTTATTTTTCGGAAATTTATCTAGAACCAAAATTATTTTCATTTTTCATGATTTATTCTAAGAAATAAGAGAAAACTAATTTCAATTATTTTTTTCTGTTCAAAATAGTATTGTTTTAATAAACTCCTCTCATCCCCCCAGAATGATACTGCCAGTTTGTCGTTAGAAATGATTGTCTTGTTTTAAGAATCCACACATACACGTAGACACATTTTGTATGTTACAGAATGGTTTTTTTTACATATTTTGTCAAACATTATAGTTATGTTGTAAGACTTCGGTATTTTTATGGACATTAGTTATAAATAAAACTCCTAACACAGGTGCAACCCTACATCTAAATTTACAAAAAGCAGACCCATATCTAAATGGCATGCTCATGTTACAGTATTTTATTTAACATCAATTTGTTGAATGCATGTGTGTTATTTATTTCAACCCTTGACAACTGCGGCTATGCTAAATTTAAATACAAAAGACCGATCCCTGTGATTTGTTTGTTAGATTAAATGAGCATTTGTATGGTGTTTGTTTTTATTTCAATATATGATTGAATAATTCTTAATCGTCACTAGTATAATCTCACGGGAGGTAAGCCTTTCTTATCATTTCTTAATTTCAATACAGCAGTAAACAATTAAAATTGAATTAACTTACTCTTTTACATTTTCCAATATGAATCTGTTCGGCAATAACAAAAACTAGAATCCATAAAATATCCGCTCTTTTATATACACCTAACATCATTGCCTTCAAGATTTATTACATCACAGGCAATCCACCATTCACTAATTCAAGGTTTGTAATATTTCCAACTATACAAATGAATCCCAACAAACTAATGGAACCTGTACACGTGACATCCACCACAAATGTTGATGTAACCAATGGAATCATAATCTCTCCGTATTTGTTCATTTAATTGTCCTACGTCCGATGTTGTCAATAGACAGAAATTGGAAATAGATGCACTGAATGGTTTGTTATCGATGTCAACATTAGACAGCTTTCATACTCCTGTCTTCTCTTATAGATATTGGTTCTCTTGACAACGTCGCACAGGACATTCCCGCGGCTTTGTAATAGATTCGTTCAAGAAATTGATACAACTAATAGATAAAGATATACACAAATAAAAAATGGCATAAAACTTATGCTTGGTTTCAATATTGTTGAGATACAAGGCACGTTCATATTATCACACCTATATCGGTATTTATGATTAATATGACACCCGTCAATATTAAAGAGTAAATGTTATTTCTAACAACCCAGTCTTAACTATGAGTTCCCTTTTGTCCTCCTACGATTTGAGATTAGTGTTTGAATTGCCTGTCTATTAATATTATAATGTAACACAAAGTCAATTTAAACCATACTAAATCAGTGGCAACCCTAGTCATCATTGCTATCAGTATCAGCCAAACCACCAAGCCGATACACTGACTCCTAGATTAATGGCTTTTGAAATGAGTATCTATTTTCAGATAACCCAAATGGAGATTAGTCTTCGCTGGTGCGTTGGGTATTTTATAAACAAAGTGGCTATTTTATTTGCGCCCCTTTCCATCCGAGGTCACTTGTTTTGTTTTCCCTGTGTAGAAATGTATGCACATGTATACGAGTTGTTCAATGAAGTATACGTGTTTGTATTGATGCAAATGAATTCAATACATTGTGCCCTTGTACCTTTAAAGACGAACAAAACTAATACCTGCATATGGTCTGTACTTGCAATCGTAACATTCCCTATTTAAGAGCGTTATGTTTCTCCTTTTAAATACTCTTTAATATTATGAAAACTAGTTTCTAGTTTCTACACGACATTACCCTGTCTGAAACCTGTGTCCTTGTACCTCACCAGAAGTACATATCTGATGTCTCTTTATGATCTGTATGTTGAGTCGGAACATTCTCTATTAAAACCGTTTAATATGCCATTGGAATTAGTTTCTATTTTAGACGACAATACCCTGTCTGAGATCTGGCGGTAATTCTATTTTACGATGGTATTTGTCGAATAAATGACCTGTGTGCTATTAAACATATCGTTTTTTGGTTCTGACTAGATTAACTCCAAATCAGGAACCAGAAACAAGTTGTTTGATGAAATTGAAGTCTCAGAAATCTAGAAAATTAACAACTGGAAAGTCATTTATACCTCGAAATTTGTCAGTAATTGGTTGTAAATATTGTGACAAATCGTATAATCTTTAAGAGTTAATGAAATGATGATAGTTTCTATTACACTGTCCTTTAATCATTATATCATTTTAATCCTTGCACACGTTGTGTGCACAAGTCTATCATAAGGTTAAGTTATTAAAAAATGCTATGTACATTTTCTGATTGTGACTTTTCGTAACCGATTGTTTATGTTGACATCTGACTTTCTTAATATATCTGTTATTCTATTTCTTTCATGATCAGTCCTATGCTAAATTGCACTCTCCAACTGCTAACAAATATAGAAATAATCGCCTGGGTACATAAATGTCTTCTTTATGTCTCGCGTAGATAACAATAACTCGATAAACAAAGATTTGTCAGGCAAGCTTTTCACTTAACTGCAGCATATTTCAAATTGCTTCACTTAACCTAATTATTTAGTTATCCTACCACTAGGCGTTATCCTGCCAAAATCACACCGTCAAGTATTGCATTGTTTAGGTTTTGTCAGCTTTACATGCAATCGGCGCATTACTTTTCGAACAACCCTGGTATTCCTTATCTAGTCTTCAGATTTATCTAGATTTATTACTTACATCAGCTCATGAAATATCTAAAGCGTGTAAACAATTGAGCTTAAATCGATCAGGCGGGCCGGATCGCGTCTTGAATGAATTTTTTAAACATGGATATACACACTTACCTGTATATATAGTAAAATTGTTTAACAAATTATTTGACAACGGTTACTTCCCTTCAAAATGGACAGAAGGTTTTATAATCCCGCTTCATAAAAAAGGAGACATAAATCAACCGGAAAATTACCGGGGAAGAACTTTAATACTTTAGTCATATTTTTGGAAGCGACCAAATATTCCTAAATTTATAGAGTTTATGTCGTCTGAAAGCAAAAATACCATTATAAATCTCTCTCAATATATCTATAAAATTCTGAAACGAAGGGATGCTGAATATTACGTACGCTAGCACTCTTCTCCCTACTGTAAAACAATTATACATTTTAAGATAAAAGTATTACATGACTAATCGATACGCACGAAACTGAAAATTCAAAATAACATACATTTGTACCGGAATTGAAATTAATAATATGTAAACATTCATGTTTTATTGTGTAATTTGTGATACGTATATTTGTATATCTGTATGTATATATATGACATTGCAAGTTTGTTTGTATTTGTACATGTGAAATCATGGGCATATTGCCTAATTTTCGAAATAAACTATCTATCTATCTTTATATTTTTCTGGACTTAGTGGCATATTCTTTTTATGCATGGTTCTGATCGGACTAAATTTAATTGATTTAGTGCACTTCGAATGCAATAGTTGTGTAACTGCTTAACTATCACCCTCACAGTAGAGTATAGTATATAATTATTATTGATGAAAATCGCCTGGATACATAATTGTCATTTAGGTTTGAAGAAGATAAGCTGAATACGATTATTTCGATATAATTGTTTTGTGAAGAAAGACTACCGGCTGTAAGTTGTTCATCAACATGTGTATATGTGTGCTTGATGACAGGTGTTACTTCCATTGCCGTAGAACATGTTACAACTTTGTTCAAACTTTGTAACAAAGTGTTCGTCTTCACTGGTGTTATAAACACTCCTTATGTGAAATACTTAGACCTCCATTTATATTTTGGTTCTTTATGTTATATTATTGATTAAACAAGAGGAGTTCTGTTTAACAATGAATAGTTTAGATTATCGCAATGATTAAATGTCATTGCAGTAAAGGTGGTAATAGTTTAATACAAATATTCCCTAGAGATATAGTTCCTTCACAAGCAGCTATTGTTTCACCCATTATGTTAAAACAATGTTGCCGAACGCTCCATTGTGTTGTTTTGTTTAATGGCTGATGTGTGTTTCATCGGAATTATGTTGTGATATAATAGTCAGTAAAGCATCCATGTATTATTAATGAGTCGAAAGCATAAGTTGGAAAAGAATTTTTTCCACGTATACATGATAACCTTTTATGGGGAACAAAACTGATGCCTGTATATGGTCTGTGCTTGCCGTCGAAAAATTCCCTATTTCAGAGCGTTATGTTCATCCTTAATACTCTGAAAACTAGTTTCTAATTAACACGACAATATTCTTTCTGAAACATTCGCCCTTGTACCCCACCCGAGGTACATATCTGATGTCTCTTTATGATCTGTATGTTGAGTCGGAATATTCTCTATTAATACCTTTTAATTTGCTATTGGAATAAGTTTCTATTTTAGACGACAATACCCTGTCTGAGATCTGGCAGTAATTCTATTTTACGATGGTATTTGTCGAATAAATGACCTGTCTGCTATTAAACATATCGTTTATTGGTTCTGAATAGATTAACTCCAAATCAGGAACCAGGAACAAGTTGTCTTGGTGAAATGAATGTCTAACAACTGGAAAGTCATTTATATTTCGGACTTTGTCAGTAATTGGCTGCAATTATTGCGACCAATCGTATACTCTTTTAGAGTTAATAAAACGACGATATTGTCTGTCACTCTGTCCCTTAGTCATTATGTCATTTCAGTCTTTGTACACGTTGTGGGAATATTTTTAATATGAAAGTCCAACATAAGGTTCTGTTATTATACAATGCTATTTACACTAATTCCGATTGATGCTGTTTTAATGACTGGCTCTTTTGTGGTCCTGATAGTTCTTTGTTGTCTACTGGTTGACTTTTGTGCCGGTTGTATTAATGTATTTAAGGTGACAGGTCGTAGAAACAGTTTTCGAGATTGTGAAGCAGATTAGTTTAACTTTTCCTTGTTCTTTTTTATGTTTGTCCTTATGACTTTTCGTACCTGAAGTATGTGGCTAAATGTAATTTGAATATGTTCTGTTTGTGACTTTTCGTATTCGATTGTTTATGTTGACATCTGACTTTCTTAATATATCTACTATTCTTTTTCTTTAATGATCAGCCTATACTGAACTGCTGACAGATATAGAAAAAAATCACCAGGATACATTAATATCTTCTTAGTGACTCATGAAGATAACATTAACTCGATAAACAAAGATGTGTCAGCCAGACTTGTCACTTAACTGCAGCTTATTTCAAATAACTTCACTTAATCTAATTATTTAATTTATCCTACCACTGGGCGTTTATCCTTCCAAAGTCACCCCTCGTGTAAAGTATTGCATGTTTTATTATGAAAACTAATTTATATTTAACACGCCATTACCCTGTCTGAAATCTGTGCCCTTATACCTCATCAGAAGTACAAATCTGATGTCTCTGAATGATATGCAAGTTGAGTCGGAACATTCTCTATTAATACCTTTTAATATGCCATTGATATTAGTTTCTGTTTTAGTCGATTATACCCTGTCTGAGATCTGGCAGTAATTCTATTTTACGATGGTATTTGTCGAATAAATGACCTGTCTGCTATTAAACGTATCGTTTATTGGTTCTGACTAGATTAACTCCAAATCTGGAACCAGGAACATGTTGTCTAGGTGAAATTAATGTCTCAGAAAATAACAAATGGAAAGTCTTTATATGTGGAATTTTGTCCGATATTTATTGGTTGTCATTAAAGTGACAAATCGAATAATCTTCAAGAGTTAATAGAACAATGACATTTCTGCCACTCTCCCCTTTCGTCGTTATGTTATTTCAATCCTTGCACACATTACGTGTATATTTTAAACATGAAAGTCCAGCATAAGGTTCTGTTACTATAAAATGCTATGTGCACAAATTCTGATTGATGTTGCTTTGCAGGCTGTCCTTTTTGTTGAGCTGATGATTCCTTGTTGTCTGCTGGTTGACTGTTATTCAGGTGGTATTAGTGTGTTTTATGTGGCAAGTCGTAGAAACAGTTGTCGAGATTGTGTAGCAGATCAGTTTAACTTTTCCTTGTTCTTTTTTATGTTTGTCCTTATGACTTTTCGTACCTGAAGTATGTGGCTAAATATAATTTCAATATGATCTGTTTGTGACTTTTCGTATTCGGTTGTTTATGTTGACATCTGACTTTCTTAATATATCTGTTATTCCTTTTCTTTAATGATCAGCCCAATGCTGTATTGCACTCTCCACCTGCTGTCACCTATTAAAGAAATAATAGATATAGAAGAATATCGTCTGGTAACATAAATACCTTCTAAGTGACTCGTGAAGATAACAATAACTCGACTAACAAAGATGTGTCAGCCAGGTTTGTCACTTAACTGCAGCATATTTCAAATAACTTTACTTAACCTGATTATTTAATTTATCCTACCACTAGGCTTTTATCCTGCCAAAATCACCCCGTCGTGTAAAGTATTGAATTATTCGGGTTTGTCAGCTTAACATGCAATCGGCGCTTTTCGAACAACCCTGGAATTCCTTATCTAGTCTTCAGATTTATCTAGATTTATATTTTTCTGGACTTAATGGCATATTAGTTTTATGCATAGTTCTGATCGTACTAAATTTAATTGATTTAGTTCACTTCGAATGCAATAGTTGTATAACTGCATAACTAACTCCCCCACAATACAGTACAATATATAATTATTATTGATGAAAATCGCCTAGAAATATAAATGTCATTTAGGTTTGAAGAAGATAAGCTGAATACGATTATTACGATATAATTGTTTTGCGAAGAAAGACTTTATCTGCTGTAAGTTGTTTATCAACATGTTTATATGTGTGCTTGATGACAGGTGATCCATCCATCGTCGTAGACCATGTAACAACTTTGTTCAATTGTTCGTCTTCACTGGTGTTATACACACCCGTAATGTGAAATACTTAGACCTCCATATGTCAATATGTCTGTGAAGTCAGGGATAATTTTTGATTTCCTGCTAATCGGAACATCTCGTATAATTCTATTATATCACATATGTATTTTTTTAGGGAAACGACAGTACAGATGGCAACCGTACGTAGAGGTGAATAATCTTGAATTGTTGTTTAGTCTGATACTGTCTGGATCTCTATAGGAACGTCACCACCAGACATTTTTGTTTATATCAATGGCATAAAAGTTCAACGAGAAGACTATGAGCATAAATAAACACATTGAAAGAAGAACATTTTATAACTTTCTAGATATTAAACAATAACTCAAACCACTAAAAAGTTGTTCTTTGAGTCGAAATGATGCTTAAAATAGACTATTTTGTGTCGAAACCAATGTAGTTTACTCATATAAGACATTTATTGATACGCATAGGAGAGCTAATTATAAATATCTAATTAAAACATATATTGAAAGTATGGTTGGATATTACGCCAATAATTCAAAAGATATTATTAAAGAATGTCGGACTTTGATGACATATGTGGCGATAGACTAATTATTGAGTCTACTTCTGTAGTATATTTCAAAGATAATGAACGATAAAGTCTGTTATCAAGGAAGAACCTTCGTCAAACTGGCTTTGATATTTTGCTGTGTATAATTTTGAAAAAAATATCACAGGGCGAAAATGTTCGCTTCAATAAAATGTTAGACAAAATATGGTATAATGGTAACATCCAGATGGGAAGATAACTCGGTGAAAAATTGGTACGAATATGCACCTCAATATATCAAAATAGGATATATAACCTGTCACTATCGGCATTAGCACATGCGTGTTTGTAGACATATCGATCATTAAACCATTAATCGACACAAACATATGCCCTGTCTGCTGTTATATTATGCTATTCCATGAACGTCGGATAGTAGACTGACGAATTATACACATGGTCAACTAGCAAACTATGAAAGGGGATTTAGTGCTTAAAAGAAAATGAATTGTTTGCACACATCACAATGTTCACTTATATAATACTTTGTATGATTTATTTATAAATACATACTAGGGTAAATATTTATATAGTAGACAGTTTGAGCAGGGAGAGAAAAATGAGCATTGCGTTAGTCAGTATGATACAAGATAATACTCACCAACGAGTACGAATAATGTATATACGTGTATAGAACTATATCTAACGGTCATTTAATGTCAAATTGATTACTTGCATCGTTTTTAATATGATACTACATTACCTTAATTGCAAATTAAAACTTTGGATTTGTTCCATCTACTTTGATTCAATGATCGGAAAAAATAATTTTCTTATAATTTCATAGAACACTTTCGTATGAAAACGGACAATTCGCATGTCCAATAAATCACAGAGAGAGCTTCTGTTAAAGTTGAAGCGAAAAATGATCTTATGGATATAAAAGCAGAATTGTTTTTCAGTTTTTGACATTTTAAAAAAAATATCGTCAGATATAGCTCTATACACTTTTAAGAACCGTCATCTGATAATACAAATGTATGAACACAAATGCACTTTACGTCGTGGTCTTAAAAATGGAACTATTTTATTTCATACGCATGCAATGCAAACGTAAATAGAATACATGATTTCATCAAGAAATATTTTGTTGGCCTACAGCCACACGAATGATTCAATTACTGATATTGAATGCTTTTATATTTTGGTTCTTCATATTATATTACTTGATTAAACAAGATATCTGTCTAACAATGAGTAGTTTTGATTCTCGCATTGATTAAATGTAATTGCAGTAAAGGTGATTATAGTTTAATTCAAATATTCCCTAGAGGTATAGTTCCTTCACAAGCAGCTATTGTTTCATCCATTATCTTACAAGAATGTTGTCGAACGCTCCATAACGTGATTTGGTTTAATTGTTAATATGTGTTTCATCGAAGTTATGTTGTGATATAAATATCTCTATTGTCACAGTTGATATAATGATACATCGATTTGGGGTGACGCAGTTATGTGCCTTCTCTCTGACAGACACACATAATACGCTCGATGTATTAAAAAACCACCTTGGTGCAATGAAAGTCAAACATAAACCTTGCAATGTCATATGTCCGGTAACGGTGCTTACAGTTAATTCAAGCATACTAGTAGTTCATTTTCAAGGACTTGTTGACTCACTTATCCTCTTATAGCAATGTTGCCAATCGCTCCTCCTTAAAGTTGTTTTATTTAATTGCTGTTATTGTTTAATTAATTGATTGTTGGAACATAGACAAACATAATCTTACTGTCATTTAACTGTTTACATTACAACAATGTACGGGACAAATATATATTGAGTTTCGCTTTCGTTATAAAGCACTTAAACATACCTACTTTATTTTATGACAGTTTAGGATCAGGTTTGATGAATTTTCTCCGACAGACTCACATACAATACTCGAGTTGTCGCGAAGTTCGCGAAAATTGTCTTGCTTGATGTCATAATTATTCATTATAGATTTTGTTGTTGTGTTTATCATTAAGAAAATGTTTTTTGTATTGTAAGATATGTCAATCATGTATTACGAACCATAATATTTGTAGTAAACGGCTCCCAATGATACAGCGAGAACCGTTCCACGGATCTTTACCACTAGGTCAACGGTTACCTTTGTTATTCGTAAGTGCCGTTGAGCGTGTTTATCGTGCAACGGATTTCAGGGTCAACGGACCCTTCTATTTTTAGTAGGTGCCGTTGAGCGTGCAACGGCTCCTTATGTCAACATTATCAATAGTATATAAATGAGATGAAATGTTATTTTTCAGAGTTCTTAATAGTTTCATTCTTTTAGGTCATAGGATTTATCGATAATAGTTTGGTTAGAATAAATATAAATTTGCTACATTGGATTAAAATAAAAAGTAAACGTTTGGAAGATATATAGTGTTTATTATTACATCATTTGGATTTATGAACTCTCATGTTAATGTGGTGGTCACCAGACAGATCGCGGGAGTAAAATAGATGAACTCCGCCACACGAGTTCTGTAAATGTTCCATTGCAACAAAATCGACCCTGTAAACCCATTTAATGCAAAATTGTGTAGTATGAGCATCAATCGAAAGAATGAACCTTAATATCCTTACTTTTGTTTTTAAAAACTCGAAAATTATTAAAGAGTTTACGATATATTTCATTCAGTAAAGCATCGATGTATGATTTATGAGTCGATAGAATACGTTTGAATAGAATCCACGTATCCGAGGTGTTGTCCCAATAAATTAATCAGGCAGTCTTTAAAGCCGACGTGAAAATTATGCGCAATTACTCATTGAAAATATGAGAATGACAACTTTATTGAACATACATTGAATGAATCACGGTGCTTTTTATGGCTTGCACCGCATGTGTGTACATGGAGTTGGTTAATCACCTCTTATATGCACCATACACATTTCCGTTGACTTGGTCTACTTGATTTAGATTGACAATGAATTCATAAAGTAAACTTAAAATAATCATAATCAAGTGACGCAAAATAAGAAAATTATTAGCAAAGTACATGGTTTACTGGGACAACCTCAGTACATGAGGAATTAAAACATTATTTTGAATTCCTATCGTTGCCAAACTTCTCTATCCAAGTTGAAATAACACCGATTTTTTTCAGCTACAAAAACTGTTTTATATCCATCCCTATTGAGATAGAATCATTATTTATATATTGTCAATGCAAGTTGTGATTCTTAATTCTGTCTACAATTGTATTCACGTCGAATGTTTTTGGTATCTGCTCTACGTAATTTTGTTATTGAAAATCAAACTCAGACTTTACCATAACGCCATATGTAATTCATGCAATTCACTCTGAGGAATTTGTAGAAATGCAATGAGAGATTTTGAATGTTGATAATGCATATGATCTGAATTTCTGTGGATGATAGAAAATGCACTTTTCGAGACTTCATCTAAAGCTGCATCTAGCATAAAGTTATTGTTTCAATATTCTGCTATCAACCAAAGGGAATTGATATTCTCTGTGTCTCTGATCTAATGTATTCACGTTATTTCAAATTTTATACTCTAATCAACACTCCGTGGTTAGGATATTGTCATGCCAATAAGTAAATAATTCGATTATGTCGCTCTTTAAGAAGGCAATACATTCGAATCATAACCAAACACGAACATGCACTCAAGTGCGCACGCTAAAACACTTTCTATTCTGGACCCGTTACCGCATTCATTTATCCAGTGGTAGAGCGTGGTTTGTATCAGCCCTCGGGCGTACGGTCGAAGGTTCGAATGATTGCAGAGACCTGATCTAAGACGTCCAATAGGTAAGCCATTTACCGAGTTGTCAATGAAGGTGTACGGTATAAATATAACTGATTTAAAATATGTACATTTTTGCCATGTTAAATATATCTTTGCCAGATACATATGAGAACATAGTACACATCATTTTAATATGCATATTGATTAGACTGATGCAAATATTAATTAAAATATGTATATTAAACGTCAACATAGTAGCATTACTTCGTGTCGTATTGAATGCAGAAACCTTGAATTTATTCTTCTTTCGAAACGTACATGAAGTCCAAACAAATGAGCGCGAGAAAATTTGGAATTCAGGTTAAAACCAATTTTAAGACAAATTAACGAAGCACAAACAAGTTTTCTTAATTTCCCAATAAAACTGTCCAATTATCGACACGTTGAAGTCACATGAGAACAAGCTTACATACTGGAAATGGAAAAGATATATATAAACTGATAAGGTATAAGATAATATATTGTGCAAGGAGTCATATTAACCTTTATTACAAAATGTCCGTCCCTGTCACCATTTTAAGTAAGAAGAATGTAACTCTATATCACAGGATTTGTAAACAATTGATCTTACAGAATGATTCTTAGTTCAAATTAATCTAAATGACACGCCAAACTTGTTTCTACAAATACTGGATTTCGAACCAGGAAATGCATTTGTAATATAAAACATTCATCCCATCATAAGATTTATTCATTCTGAAATATTTTAAGCGGAAAGGTTAGTTTTTATGTTCACTATTTAGTGTGTCATTTATTTACTTTATATAATTCTACAAATTGTTTCCTTATAACATGCTACAAAACAGTTTTGATACAAATGTTCACTGTACAGTTCAGAAACCTACATGTTATTGAAGAAGCACAGTTATCCAGAAAAGCAGAATCAGAAGCAGTTTTATTACTTTTAAACAACAGTTAACCAAAAACAGCATGGCAGCTAATTGCTAGATTTTTTTCCATTCGTGTGAACACAATTATTGAATATAGCAACTTTTCGAAAACGCACGACACCACGAGAGTTTAAACAGAGTTCATACACCATCAAGTACATGCTATAATGCATCATTATTTCATTTTTGTTCAGCAATAACGAAAACTAGAATCCATAAAATATCCATTCTTTTATATACACCTAACACCATTGCCTTCAAGATTCATAATATAGAAGACAATCAACCGTTACATGTAACTAAGCCAAGATTTGCAAATCCTCGACTTTACAAATGAATCCTAACAAAGTAATGGAACTTTTACACGTGACATCCACTACAAATGTTGATGCAACCTTACCTTTTTATACATACATTTAACCTTGTGCATAATTGTGAACTAATAGTTTTTCTTCTAGACGAATAAGTCCATATTCGTATATACGTTAATGTATTAAGTCGGTCCAGCCAAAACAATGCGATTTTAAAATAGCTTTTTTTATAAATTTTGCAATTTACCAACTGGAGTTGAATCCCTTTAAAGTGTATAAGTACGATTGATTTTCTTGTTTCCACTATTCCAAAAATCCGTGCCCTTGTACGTTCTCAGAGGTACAACATTTATGCATGTATGTGGTCTGTATTTGGGTGGGCATTGCTCGTTGTGGTTGTGTTGTGTTGTGGTGTTTCTGATTTCTGTGCTTGGCTGGTTAGGTTGAGTGCTAACTTTCCTGTCTGATTTTCTCGTCCCTTTTTATTCTATTAATGAGTAATATGTTCCTCCTTAATACTCTTTAATACCATTGAAATTAGTTTCTATTTTAGACGACAATAACCTGTCTGAGATCTGACAGTAATTCTTTATTTACAATGGTATTTTTCGAGGAAATGGTTTGTCTGCTATTTAACGTATCGTTTATTGGTTCTGGCTAGATTAACTCCAAATCTGGAACCAGGAACAAGTTGTCTTGGTGAAATTAATGTCTCAGAAAATAACAACTAGAATGTCAGTTATATCTGGAATTTTGTTAGAAAAGGATTGGTTGTAGTTATTGTGACAAATCGTATACTTTTCAACAGTTGAAAAACGTAGTCTATTTTCTATCATTGTGTTCCATCATTTATTGTAAATCGTTCATTTCAAGACTTACCCTTGTTACTTGCACTTATATATAACGTTAGAATAACAGGCTTGGGAGGCCTGATGGTAGTTCCGCTCTTTATTGTACTGAGTATAACATTCCTGGATGATACAGATCTACGGCAAATATTCAGAAACTATATACACGCCACAATATCATCACGTGGTGATATATTATATTACATTTATGATCATATTAAAAGTCTTCACATTGCGAAGTGAACTAAATACGAGGGGTGATCAATATATTCGAGGACTTTTCATCTAGCTATTTCATATTGGCAGCAAGGCTCAAAGCCATTAAACGTTGTTCTTAGTAAGATGTCTTCGACCGAATGCACGAATAAAATTATTTTATTCGTACAAGGGGCGCGTGGCGTTGGACGTCACGCGACGTCATTCCAAGCGTCACCGTCGGAGCAGCACATAGCTCCTTTCTGGACTGATACCCGGTCCCATGTATGAGACTGGTGTTCTTTTACCACTAAAATAAGTAGTTAATAGTCAATTCCGGATTGTTAGGTGAAATAAAACGAGTATCGATGCGTTTTTGGAAACAAAACTCGCAAAACGGCGGTTGGCTGTACAAAATTAGAGTATTTGAATTAAGAATGAAGCACGACCTATCAGGTTTAGGACGCAATATCGAAATAACCCTTTTGATTTTGAGTCAACGATTTAATACTTTGTAGCATATACTAGTCTTCTTTTTGCCAGTTACATTTGGTTGAGATCTGTGCGTCCTTTTTCGCAAAATTTAACGGAAAGTGTCCCTAATGCGGTGTTATTTTTGCTGCATTTTATCGACTCAACCATTTGACAGAGACCCAACAATTACAAAACCGACGGAATAATATGAAAATGGCCAATTGGGAGCGCACAGAATCCATGAACAATTTAGTCAAGTCATTTCCGAGATATCGCAAGGATTTTACAAGTTTCGCGTTGATTTTCATATCATGTCGTTACTAAGAAGTAACGTTATGTCCGAGATGCTCGACGGTGCGTGCTTCATCATGGTTACAAAAAATGACGTCATCAAGTAAATAATGACGTTATCATAAAATAAATTTAAAAAATCGCGAGATAATTGATTGATCTACACCTGCTTGTAATTTCATTACTCTAGTTCCAATATTTAAAAATTTAGACGGAAAGTCCTCGAATATTATGATCACCCCTCGTATGTCTCACCCATCACAACTTTATTCCGAAAATTCATGTAATAGCATTCTTTAACATAAATTGATTAAAGTACTACACATTTGGGACACTGTATCGTAAATGAACGAATGTCATAATTCACAAGACTAATATGCATAGTAAGAAACATGATGGGCCGCTTGAGATTGAAATTTTTTCACAGTGAACGAAATGATAAGTCAATAGGGAGAATACATATATCTTACCAGGGACATCATGTTACAATTTATATTCTCATTATCTCTACTGAAGGCGAACATACTGACAATTTGTTTCACCGCAAGAAGAAATATAGACATAATTTAAAACAGTTCTTTTGTCATCAGCGAATAATTTTGTCATATTTCATGAGTCAGGAAGCGTAAGTGAATTCAATGAATAACAGTTTAGGTGAATTTAACAATGGCACCATTTATAAATCAAAGAGCCGATAGCGTTGAGGGAACAGGGTTTGTTCAAGTGGTCAAACAATTGTATTTCCAGTTGCAAAGCCTGTAGCACGCCCGCCACATTTATTGCAGTATTCAGGTATTATTTTCCATCCTCACATCATACGTTCGATCATAACAGGGACTATTAATGGCATGGAATCGTCGAATGTACTGAATGTGTGGATATAAAGTGTATATAAAAATGTAGCAGTAGCAACTAAGTGACTAGTGTTAGTGTAGTGTTATGTCTTATTTCATGCCCTCCAAGACAGGTTTTTCATTGGCATAGCAGCTGCACCTTCATCCACAATAGTTAACCGGTATATGCGTTTCAGTATTTGAATGTATTTTATGTAAATTATTTTCTTGGAATAAGATCCCGATGTTCATATAGTAACAATGAGAAAATTATGTTGTTTCCGCTGCCAAACTTATTCCTAGAAATGCAATGAAAAAACGTGAAATTAAATCTACATATCAAATGAATGTCCTGGTATTTCCTGGCTTAGTGTATAACAAGAGCCACTGAGTCTTCATGTTTGGACAAGGGCGACACCGCAACCGATATAATCATTAGCAACATTTTGTGTTTTCCATATATATGCCGATCCAAATGGTACAAATAAAGCAGGTTTGTTAGTACACGCATGAGTTCTAGATCACGTGCAAAAGGTCCAAAATAGCTCGAGCGTATCAAGCGTAACTATTTATTATAATTTCGTCAATTTTTAGATCAAAACATGTCATTTAACTGCAACATATTTCAAATACTTCGCTTAACGTCATTAATTAATTTATCAGGGAGATTATCAATACTGTCGCAACCTTTCTACAACACTGTCATTAGTTCCAGTAGTCATAATTATTCTGCCGTCATATAAACCTCTAGTTACGAGTATCTACCGAATTAAGAACTCCACTGTGTGCAGTATTCTAGTATGTGATCATCAGAAATTGTTTGGAAATAGATATAGATAGATAAAGACATATATTTAATAGCACACATGTGGAATTGAAGGGTCGTTTTCAATTATATTATTGCAATTAACTATCTAACTACAAACAGTCTCCTGGTCACAGAGAAGTAGTGATATATTTTTTATGCGCGAATGCAATACAGTGTAGACCCTATATAGTTAATGCGTAGATATTGGTCTGAGCAAATTTCTACACTTAGCGGCACTTCTAACGCTGCCACTTGAATTTTCTTAATATCTCGAGAACCGTTCAAGATAACTTTGTCAACTTTTCACCAGTTTTAGTTTAAAGCATGTGCCTCTTACTGCTTTTGAAATTTTGGAAATTGATGGGTATGAAAATTCGCGGTAAATGAGTAATTTACGTAACCTGATATTATAAAGTCACAACATTAAATAGCTTATTAATTAAGGGTAAATCGAGTATTTTCAAGATTTTATTTCTTTAATACTTCAAATGTTATATCATAAGTGTTCACAATAAAAAAATATTTTAAAAATTCATCAACATTACCATTTCCGAGGAAAGGAAATAGCAGTAGATACGCTAAGACCGCCCCAAAATCTACTCGGTATTATAAATGTAAAGCCGACGGGTTAAAATAAACGTTTAACCTCAAATGAGGCGGTTTGAATGATCAAATATAAATTTCTTCTAAATAATAAATGTACATAGTATGCAGTAGAGTTACATTTATTCAGTTTAAGGCAATTTTGGTCACCCTAGATTTAAATTTCAAGTTGAGACTAACCCCCGTTATTCTTAGGAATCGTATTTTTCAACCGACACGCTATGGTTACGGTAAACACTCTTTTTTGAAGCAAAACCAAACTTTTTCCTTTCCTAGATTGGTAAATATCGTTAATGATTATTAAAAGACATGAGCAAATTAAATGTCAACACGCACAATAATTATAGGAAGAAAGGACATATAGACGCACACATAACGACCAGGTGACCGGTAATGCGCAATAAAAATGCGACTTTCATTTTTAGTATTCAGTCTGTTGAAGACATATCATGCAATAGTCTATTGTCGGATCGAACGGAAAGTTCGCCAGAACTTGTGTCAAATATTGATATACACGTGTGCCAAATTTCATAAAAAATCATCCAGGACTCTCCAAGGAAACTGAAATATATAAATGGCAGCGTTAGAAGTGCCGCTTAGTGTAGATCAGACGTATTCCTATATGTGACGACCATACAACTCTCATAAAATATTCTCACTCAGTCCAGTTGGCAAAGTGTTCGCTTGATCTTCAGAAGGTTTAACTTCTAAGAAAACATGTCATTTTAGTCACTATCGTCGATGGGGAAAATGTGCACTGGCTGAATGTCGTTTGTCGTTAGTTAGAATTACGTGCCCGTACAAGTGTTATCGAATGAATATTGTGAGGAAGAAGAAACCCATTAATAAACTTGTCGTCAAACAACTTTATGTCTAGAGACCTGTGTTTTGTCTCACTGGTCACATATGTTATTGTTGTTTACCAGAACATAATTATAACATCACTACCTAACAATATCTTATATAATTTCATTGTAGCTTAGAGGTTACTCTTGAATTCTAGCAATGTACTTTTTCTCAAAATACTGCTATACATTACACCGGTTATGTCTTGTTGCTGTTTGATGCATACTAGTATTGTTATTTTTGTACAAATCAGGAGTTATGTTTTACGCCTCAGGCGACTACTTAACACCATATACCAGAGTTTTAAAGGAAAGACAGTACTATTCTATGTTTTTATCATGATTTATGTTTTCAAACTTCTTTGTTTTTAGTCTTATTAAAGTACGTTATATATAATGTTTTGAAAAAAACGAATGCTAAAAAGAAGATTATTTCAAACATAAAACTCCCTCGATAGATAGCTAACACAGGCCTTAAATTTGTAAGGTTTAAACATTATAGTTACGAACTTTGAGACATATCGCTGGCTTAGAACAAGAAGCTCGTAACTACCAAATCGATATATTGAGAAAACCAGAGAAAACTGTCAAAACTGTCTGTAATTTACTCTTTACCTATGGGAAAACACGTTTTTAAAAATTCATTTTGGTCAACATGACAATTTTAGATTTTCATGAAAATATGTTCATAAGAAACGCCTTGTGAAGCAGATTTCAAATATTATAAGTCTTATAAGGTCGTAAGAGGTAGTTACGACCTTCTGGTTCTGAGCCATCGATATACCGGTAGTGACAACTTGCATCACAACCAGATTGAATTAAATTTAATTTAATGGAGCATCCCCTTGTTGTTGTGTCTTCGGTACAATGTATGAAATCCGCTAGGCTTATTGTCACAATAAACAATATCAGCGACGTTCTTTACGTGTTTTATTTAAACATTCTTTTATCTATCACTGTATTTGTAATTTCAGAAACTTCCGTATAAGTATATCTTATGTTTGTTTTATATAACGTTTACATGCTCAAATGGGGATGAAGATATTCTATCAGTTATATATCGTCCGTTAAGTCTTAAGAAAATAAACAGAATACATTTGTTTATTTCATTTGTAACCTCCTATACTAGTATTACATTTGTAAAGTAAGTGTACGTGGAAAATATAAATCCCTGTTCAAGATGAAATAAATCAACAAGAATTACATGATAACCGTTAAAATCTCTCAACTAAACAGATATCGGGAATTTCGTTCGATAACATTACGATATAAATGTTTTGCGAAGAAAGACTATAACGGTTGTAAGTTGTTCATCAACATGTGTATACGTGTGTTTGATGGCACGTTATACACATCGCCGTAGAACATGTCACAACAACTTTGTTCAGATGTGTTATTCATATACACATAATGTGCAGTATTTACACCCAATATGTAAAATTGTCTCTGAACTGGGAGAAAGTTCCTGATTGACTGCTAATCAGAACAGCTTGTGTATTTCTATTATATCCCATATTATTTTTTCAGGGAAACGACAGTACAGATGGCAACCGTTTGCCAGACACCGAGGTGAATAATCTGGAAAATGTCGTTTTAACGTGTCAATGAGTCTATTACTGTCTGGATCTCTATAGGAACGTCGCCTGCAGACATATTTGTTTATACTAATTGTATAAATGTTCAGCGAGTAGACTATAAACATAAATACATCATTTAAAGAAGTAAATATTTATAACTTTCTTGATACTTTACGGTAACTCAATCCACTAAAAAGTTGTTCTATGAGTACTAGTATATAAAACATTTAGGAGGACCATAATACAAAAGCAAATGTAATGCTTAAAATAGTCCATTTTGTGCCGAAACCAATGGAGCTTACTCATTTCTTGATACGCATAGGAGAGCAAATTACAATGGTCTAGGTAAAACATATATTG
The DNA here is from genome assembly GCA_963678985.1 of Spisula subtruncata. Classification (NCBI taxonomy): domain Eukaryota; kingdom Metazoa; phylum Mollusca; class Bivalvia; order Venerida; family Mactridae; genus Spisula; species Spisula subtruncata. The sequence goes on from OY787660.1 coordinate 63,643,820, forward strand.
AAAGAAAGTACAATGATTGGATATTACGCGAATAACTCAAAAGATAATATTAAAGAATGTCGGGCTTGGATGACATATGTGGCGATAGACTAATTATTCAGTCTACTAGTATATTTCAATAATAATGCCCGATAACCTCTGTAATCACGGAAGAACTTTCGTCAAACTGGCATCGATATTTTGCTGTGTATGATTTTGAAAAATATCACGAGTGTTCGCTTCAATAAAATGTTAGATAAAATATGGTATAATTGTAACACCCAGATGGGAAGATAACTCGGTGACAATTTGATAAGAATATGTACATCAATATATCAAAATAAGATATATAACCTGTCACTATCTGCATTAGCACATGAGTGTTTGTAGACATTATCCATCATTAAACCATTAATCAACACAAACATATGCAATGTCTGATATTTTAGTAGGCCATAACAAGAACGCCGGATACTAGACTGACGAATTATACACATGCTCAACTAGCAAACTATGAAAGGGGGTTTAGTGCTTAAAAGTAAATGTATGCACACATCACAATGTTCACAAATATATATTACTTTTTAAGCTTCATTAATAAATATATATTAGGGTGAATCTTTATATTTCCTGTCTATTCAAAGTAAAAAAACACACAAGCATGTACGGTAAAATGCCGTAGACAGTTTAAGCAGGGAGAGAAAAATGAGCATTACGTTAGTCAGTATGATATAAGATAATACTCATCAACGAGTACGAATAATGTATATACGAGGGGTGATCAATATATTCGAGGACTTTTCATCTAGCAAACTCATATTGGCAGGAAGGCTCAAAGCCATTAAACATCATTCGGAGTAAGATGTCTTCGACCGAATGCACTAATAAAATTATTTAATTTATACAAGGGGCGCGTGGCGTTGGACGTCACGCGACGTCATTCCAAGCGTCACCGTCGGAGCAGCACATAGCTCCTTTCTGGACTGATACCCGGCTCCATGTATGAGACTGGCTGTCTTTTACTAATGAAATAAGTAGTTTATAGCCGATTCTGGAATGTGAGGTGGAATAAAAAGAGTATCGATGCGATATTGGAAACAAAACTCGGAAAAGGGCGGTTGGCTTTACAAAATTAGATTATTTCAATTAATCCTGAAACAGGACCTATTAGGTTTAGGACGCAATATCAAAATAACCCATTTACTTTGGAGTCATCGATTTTATGTGTTGTAGCCTACACTAGTCTTCGTTTTTGCCAGTTACATTTGATTGAGATCTGTGCGTCTTATTTCGCAGAATTTAACGGACAGTGTTCCTAAAGCGGTGTTATTTTTGCTGTTTATCCTTATTTTATCGACTCTATCGTTTGGCAGAGACCCTACAATCACATAAACAACGGAATCATATGAAAATGGCTAATTGGGAGCGCACAGAATCCATGCACAATTTGGTCAAGTCATTTTGGAGGTATCGCGAGGATTTTACAAGTTTTGCGTTAATTTTCATAGCGTGTCGTTTCTCAGAAATAACGTTACGCACGAGATGCTCGACGGTGCTCGCTTCACCATGGTTACAAAAAGTGACGTCATCAAGTAAATAATGACGTTATCATAAAGAAAATTACACAAATCACGAGGTAATTGATTGATCTACATCAGCGTGTAATTTCATTACTTTAGTTCCAATATTTCAAAATTGAGAAGGAAAGTCCTCGAATATATTGATCACCCCTCGTACATGTAAAGAGCTATATCTAACGGTCATTTAATGTCAAAATGATTACTTACATAGTTTTTAGCATGATACTAGACTACCTAAATGGTAAATTGAAACTTTGTATGGGTTCCGTGTACTTTGATTCAAAGGTCGAAAAAAATACAATTCATATAATTTCACAGGGTGGTCTAGAACACTTTCATATGAAATTCGCATGTCCAATAAATCGCAGAGAGAGTTTCTGTTAAAGCTGAAGCGAAAATTAATCTAATGAATATGAATGCATAATTGTTTTTCAGTTTTTGATATTATTAAAAAAAATATCGTCAGATATAGCTCTATACACTTTAAGAACCGTCATCTGATAACACAAATGTATGAACACGAATGCACTTTACGTCATGGTCTTAAAATGGAACTGTTTTATTTCATACGCTTGCGATGCAAACGAAAATAGAATACATGATTTCATCAAGAAATATTATGTTGGCCTACAGTCCTACGAATACTTTCATTACTGATATTGAATATGTTTATATGTTGGTTCTTTATATGATATTACTTGATTAAACAAGATTTCTGTTTGACAATGAATAGTTTAGATTTTCCCAATGATTAAATGTAATTGCAGTAAAGATGGTTATATTTTAATTCAAATATTCCCTATAGGTATAGTTCCTTCACAAGCTGCTATTGTCTCATCCATTATCTTAAAACAATGTTGCCGAACGCTCCATTTCGTTGTTTTGTTTAATTGCCGATATGTGTTTCATCGGAGTTATATTGTGTGATATAAATATCATAACAGTTGTTATAGTTGACCAAACTTCTTTGTTTAATCAAAAGCCAGGGATTTTCAGATTTTGGACCACATATTCAATTATATTTGCAATCTGTTTATTAGTACAATGTGGACGTTTCCAAATATGGAAAACTAGACTGACCCACCCTAATAAATGTACTATTAATCTATCTATTCAAGTTCAATTTCACTCCTTTACTCCATAAATGGGCATGCTATTGTTTGTATACAAAAGCATCGGAAACCTCATGAAAAGTGGGAGGGTAAGCCGGTTATAGATCACATATTAGAATTATAAACAAATTAGTGCAGGAGGGCGCAGCGATATATGATCTATAACTATACATATAATAATACATCGATATGGGGTTTCTGTGTGGAGCCCTCGATACTTTATTATGGTATTATAGCATAAAAACGGTGATTTTGCTCATACTTAAACGGGGAAAAAAGGTACGTTATTGTAAAGATTCTCGCACGCACGCGCTGTTGGTGTTCAGTTTTAAGTATGCTAATTTCAGGTCCCAGCCGACGAAAATAAATGATTTACAACGTTATATGAACTATAATTCACATTCAAATAGTAACTACTAATAAATTTTCTAAAATAGTAAAATAATGAACGTAAACAAACCCCCAATGTCACTGTTTTCTTGGTATTTGACGATACCTGAAGTCGACGCTCATAACAAAAACTTGTATGTGACGTAACGTTTGCTAAGCGACGTCGCGTTTGTTTTCCCGACGTCGCCCAAAATGTCCAGCCAAAATGTCATAATTTTGACAAAACATACTAATAAAGTGTTGTTTTATGCTAAAATAGCGTTTACGCAATGCTTTTTCGTGCTTTTACATCTGCAGAGTCCCTCGGGAGTGTTGGTGCCCTCGCCCTGACGGGCTTGGGCACCAACCGTCCCTCGGGACTCTGCAGGCGTAATAGCACAAAAGAGCATGCGTTAACCCTACATTTATGACCCTGTTCGCTGCTTTCTTTCAGACAGACACACATTATATTACTCGAGGTATTCAAAACCACCTTGTTGCAATGAAATTCGAACATATATTTTGCAATTTCATATGTTCAGTAACGGTGCTTACAGATAATTCAAACATACTAATAGTTCTTTTGCAAGGACTTATTGACTCACTTATCCTCTTAAAGCAATGTTGCCAATCGCTCCTTAACGTTGTTTTACTTAATTGCTGACTTTTGTTAATAAGTTGTTGGAACAATATCGTACTGTGATATAACTGTTTGTTTTATAACACTGTATGGTACAACTCGTTATTGAGTTTCACTTTCGTTGTTAAGCACTTAAACATGCCTACTTAATTATATGACAGTTTAGGACCATGTTTGGTGCATTTTCTCCGAAAGACTTTCATATTATACTCGTGGTCTGTAATGTTCCATTGTAACAAAATCGTCCTTACTTTAATTTCTAAAAACTCGAAAATTATTAAAGAGTTTACGATACATTTCATTCAGTGAAGCATCGATGTATTATTTATAAGTTGATAGCATATGTTTGAATGGAATACATGTATACATGAGCAATTATTAAACGATTATTTTGAATTCCAATTGTTGTCAAACTTCTCCATGTAAGTTAAAATAACACTGACTCTTTTAAAATAGTGAGTGTTATTTTAACTATTATTCCCTTTCCTATTGAGAGAGAAGGTTATATTTATATATTCTCAATGCAAGTTATTATTCTTAATTCTGTCTATAATTGTATTCACGCCGAATGTTTTTTGGTGTCTGCTTCATGTAATTTTGTTATTGAGAATCGAAATCTGACTATACCATAACGCCATATGTTATTCATGCAATTCACTCTGACAAATTTGTAGAAATGCAATGAGAGATTTGAAATGTTGATAATGCACATAGCCTGAACTTCCCTGATAGAAATGATAAATGCATTTTTCGAGACTTCATCTGAATTTTATTGTTATTGTTTCAATATTCTGCTATCATCCAAAGGGACTTGATATTCTCTGTGTCTCTGGTGCAATGCATTCACGTGATCTCAAATGTTATACTCTAATCAACACTCCATGGTAAGGATATTGTCATGCCAATATAGAAATAATTCGATTATGTCGTCCTTTTAGAAGGCAAGACATTCGAGTCAAAACCAAACACGAACATGCACTCAAGTGCGCACGCTAAAAACTCTCTATTCTGGACCCGTTACCGCATTCATTTTATCCAGTAGTTGAGCGTGGTTTGGATCATCCCTCGGGCGTTCGGATGTAGGTTCGAATACTTGAAAGGACCTGATCCAAGACGTCCGTTTGGTCAGCCATTCACCGAGTTGTCAATGAAGATGTATGTTATAAACCTTGATTTTTTTTCTTCTTTCGAAACGTGCATGAAGTCAAAACAAATGAGCACGAGAACATTCGGAATTCAGGCTAAAACCAATTTAAGACAAATTGACGAAGCACAATCGAGTTTTCTTAATTTCCCAATGAAACTGTTCAATTATCGACACGTTGAAGTCACATGAGAACAAGCTTACATACTAGAAATGGAAAAGATATTGCATTTAAGATGAAAAAATTAAGGTTTAAGATGAAATATTATGCAAGGAGCAATATTAAACTTTACAATTACATTGTTACAAAATGTCCGTCCCTGTCACCATTTTAAGTAAGAAGAATGTGACTCCATAACACAAGATTTGTACACAATTGATCTTACAGAATGCTTCATAGTTCAAAATAATCTAAATGACACGCCAAACTTGTTTCGACAAATAACGGATTTCGAACCAGTAAATGCGTTTGTTATATAAAACATTCATCCCATCATAAGATTTATTCATTCTGAAATATTTTAAGCGGAAAGGTTGGTTTTTATGTTCACTATTTAGTGTGTCATTTATTTATTTTATATAATTCAACAAATTGTTTCCTTATAACATTCTACAAAACAGTGTACAAATGTTCACTGTACAGTACAGAAACCACCATGTTATATAAGAAGCACAGCTATCCAGAAAAAGCAGAATCAGAAGCAGTTTTATTACTTTTAAACAACAGTTAACCAAAAACAGCATGGCAGCTAATTGCTAGATTCGTGAACACAATTATTGAATATAGCAACTTTTCGAAAACCCGCGAGACCACGAGAGTTTAAACAGAGTTCATAGACATCATAAAGTGCATGATACAATGCATCGTTATTTCACTTTTGTTCAGCAATAACGAAAACAAGAATCCATAAAATCTCCACTCTTTTATATACACTTAACACCATTGCCTTCAAGATTCATAATATCGCAGGCAATCTGCCGTTACATGTAACTAAGCCAAAATTTGCAAATCCTCGACTTTACAAATAAATCCTAACAAAGTAATGAAACTTTTACGTGCGACATCCACTACAAATGTTGATGTAACCTTACCTGTTTATACATTCATGGTACCTTGTGCATCAATGAGAACCAATAGTTTTTCTTCTAGACGAATAAGTCCAGATTCGTATATACGTTAATGTATGTAGTCGGTCCAGCCAAAACAATGCGATTTTACGATAGCTTTTTGATAAATTTTGCAATTTACCAACTGGAGTTGAGTCCCTTTAAAGTATATATAAATGATTGAATTGATACGCACACTTACCTTGTTTCCACTATTCCAAAAATTCGTGCACTTGTACGTTCTCAGAGGTACAACATTGATGCATATATGTGGTCTGTATTTGGGCGGGTATTGCTCGGTGTGGGTGTGTTGTGGTGTTTCTGATTTCTGTGCTTGACTGGTAAGGTTGAATGCTAGCATACCTGTCTGATTTCCTCGTACCTTTTTATCCTATTAATGAGTAATACATGTACATGTATGTTCCTCTTTAATACTTTTTAATACAATGGCAACTAGTTTCTATTTTAGACGACAATAACCTGTCTGAGACCTGACCGTAATTATATTTTCATGGTGTTATTTGTCGAGTAAATGACCTGTCTGCTATTAAACGTATCGTTTATTGTTTCTGACTAGATTCACTCCAAATCGGGAACAAGTAATAAGTTGTATTGGTGAAATTAATGTCTCAGAAAATAACAACTGGAATGTCAGTTATATCTGGAAGTTTGTTAGAAATGAATTGGCTGTAGTAATTGTGACAAATCGTATAATCTTCAACAGTTGAAAAACGTACTCTATTTTCTATCATTGTGTTCCATCGTTTAATGTAAATTGTTCATTTCAAGACTTACCCTTGTTACTTATAACGTTATAATAACAGGCTATTTACACTCATTTGGGAGGCCTGATGGTAGTTCCGCTCTTTATTGTACTGAGTGAAACGTTTCCTGGAGAATACAGATCTACGGCAAATATTCAGGAACAATATACACGCCACAATATCACGTGGTGATATATAATATTACATTTATGATCATATTAAAATGCTTCACATTGCGAAGTGAACTTAATATGTCTCACTAATCACAACTTTATTCCGACAATTCATGTAAGAGAATTCTTTAAAATAGATTGATTAAAGTACTACAACATTGGGACACTGAATCGTAAATGCACGAATGTCATAATTCACAAGACTAATATGCATAGTAAGAAACATGATGAGCCGCTTGAGATTGAAGTCATTCACAGTGAACGAAAATGATAAGTCAATAGGGAGAATACATATATCTTACCGGTGACATCATGTTACAATTTATTTTCTCATTATCTCTACTGAAGGCGAGCATACTGACAATTTGTTTCACTGCAAGAAGAAATATAGACATAATTTACAACAGTTCTTTTGTCATCAGCGAATAACTTTGCCATATTACACGAGTCTGGAAGCGTAAGTGAATTCAATGGATAGCAATTTAGGTGAATTTAACAATGGCACTATTTATAAATGAAAGCACCGATAGAGCTGAAAGAACAGGGTTTTTTCTAGTGGTCAAACAATTTAATTTCCAGTTGCAAAGCCTGTAGCACGCCCGCCCCATTTATTGCAGTATTCAAGTTTTATTTTCCATACCAACATCATGCTTTCGATCTTAACAGGAACTATCTACAGCCGAAACTCACTATGTACAAATTATGCTAATGTTCCTGCAGTCAGTTAATATATTCCCACTATACCAATCGTAGTATTTATAAGCTGACCATTCACATGATGTAATATTTGTTACTCACAGGATGCTAACCTTGCTTACGTAATTTCAATCGTCGTTTCCTTCGATAATTGTATACTTCACTAATCTAGGTTTGGAAACTCTATCCTGTCATAGACAAGTGCCAATGTTAAATAAACTTGCATGGTTATACGAGTTGATTCCCTTGAATTTAGAAAGTGACACTGCAGTTTAAACAAACTGACCACCGGATAAACTTTTGCCGATTTAAAACATTGTATTTGGTAAAAACGAACTTAATAATAATACTTTCTTATAAAAATGAAACCTTTTAAATACTATATTGTTTGCAATTATTTTTCTCCTATATAGCAATATGCGGCGGTAATAATATTAACTGTGCTATAAATAGAACACAGAACAGTGAAAAGGCACAGTGTAGTAATATTTATAATTATAAGCATAGTTTTTCGAATAACTCCAATAAATATGATTACTTGTAATATGTTTTAGTTAATTTTGGTTTTATTTCGAGTTTCCATCTGCATGGAAATGTGCAAAGAAACAATAATCTTGGAATGTACTGAATGTGTGGATATGAATGACAAAGTGTATATAAAAATGTGGCAGTAGCAACTAAGTGGCTACTAGTGTTGTAGAACCGGTAATTGGTGTTGTGTTCGATTTCAGGCTTATTGCATGCCCTCCAAGACAGGTTTTTATTGGCATAGTAGCTGCACCTTCATCCATAACCGGTATATGCTTTTCAGGGTAAGCTTTTATTCTGTCTAACACCATATTCATGTCTAATGCATTTGAATCCATTTTTTCTTGGAATAAGATCCCGACGTTCATATAGTGACAAATGAGAAAATTATGGTGTTTCCGCTGACAAACTTATTCCTAGAAATGAAATGAAAAAACTCGAAATTCAATCTACATATCAAATGAATTTCCTGGTATCATGTTAATGATATATAAAGTACTTTAGAGATTTCTTCTGAAAAATGCAAACTATACGTCTGCTTCTTGTTCCAATATTCTGAATATTATATTTCTATGCTATCCTACATTCACGTTGTCACACATCTTATACAATAATCAACATTTCGTGAAATTGTCACGCCAATATTGAAATAATTTGATTATGTCGTGCTTTTGGAAGGCAATACTCTTGAGGGGAAACGAAACACGCACATGCATACAAGCACACGCTTTATTCAGATCAATTCGCTTATAGATATCCTCAGTAATTCGGTCTTTTAGCATGGAGACAAATCATCGAATGTAGAAGGGGCCCACTCTCATGGGTCCGTTACATTAACTATTTTCTGCGAGTTGATTTTGTAAATGAAACGGAGAGTTAACTTATTATATAAAACTGTTTAATATATGGGTATTATATTACGGTGTTCATGCTTTTTGTCAGCTAAATGAATTAACAAAGTATATTACACTTCTATATCAGATATCAGATATATAAAAAGTTGTAAGAAAAACGAGTCTTTATAAAAACAAATCCCAACAAAACTCTTCAAATATCAACACATGTAAGCTAAGTAATATAGATACATAATACTAGTAAACATTGTATTCAAGAAATTCAACAATATACGACTAATATTGCTTAAAATGCAGAAAACCAATTAGATTCGCAGCAAATGTAGAAAACTACAGACATATCAATGATTGACATCGCCAGTTACAATGGTATGCAAAATATGCGTATAATGTGTACGAAAATATAGTGTAAGTGTATTCAAACCCGGACAATTCAACACTAAATAAAACTTCGTTTAGGCTAGATTTCAGAATACTCACGACTTAACGAAAGAGTTGATATCTTTCTACGTTCTACATTGTTTCTTTCTTCTTTTATTCTATAGACTATTATACCGAATTTGAATAACAGACGTTCACAATAAAAATAACACAAACATTTCAAGGGAGGAAATTATTTCATGCAGAAAATTCAGAATGACAAAATCATATTGACAGCTTACTAAACAATTGATGTGTGCAAACCAATAAATCGTACTGTCAGCTTATTGATGGACTTGTTTTTTTCCATTCGTTTTAACATATTCCAAAAACCAGACCGATCGTGTAAGCAGAGTTCAATATTTTATTTTTGTCCATCGTATCAGGATTCACTTTTTCCCCGCTATTAGTTGATTACTGATTGGGATTTATTCTATAAAAGATAACATTAATGCACCCTTTAATATGTTCATGTTAAAACTGCACCATGCAGAAAAACATGTTATTTTGTGGAAGATTTAGAGATAAAAGCATCACTGCAGAAAGCATCGTTATAATGCATTAACAAGACAGGTGGCAATCTTTACTGCGACGTTTGATTGAAATGGAACTGCGTGAAACTTAGTTCTTGAAATTATTGTACAATAGGCCTGGTACACCATTTGATGACTGGATAAGGGTTAATATTTTAGTAGCAGCACAGGTATTATTATAGAGTATGAAAGTATATGTGCCGAGAAAGAGGCAGTATGATAGCTAAGTTTACATTAACATGGTTGATAGCACCAATACGAGGACCAAGTATAAATTCCGCATTTAATCGGCCAATTAACTAGTTAAACGAAGTAACAGACATTTGTTCATTTGAGAGATTTTATCCGTTACTATATAACGCTGGTTGATTTATTTCATGAGGGAAAGAGATTGATATTTTAATGTCCACTTACTTTCCAAATGTAATATAGAAGGAACCAAATGAAGTGTACTTATTCTATTTAATCTTCTTCAGACTTAATTGACAATATACACTTAAACGAATTTCTAATTGGCCACTCAAGGAAATATTATATTATGCGATATATTCAATCAATATTTCTACAATTGTGGTTATTTTTATTCCATGCACTTATCTATTGATTTCAAGAAATAAATTACGCATGCATGTATAAAATCATCCATGCGGAACAGTTACTGCAAAATGCCTTACGTGCACGTGGTTCACGTGTCCGACATGTTTGATTTTTGAAATTAGTCAAAATGTATTTTCTGTCGATTGGCTTAATAGAAAACATTAATACTGGTGAGAATAAGTTATATGGGGCGCGCTGAGGCCGTTAGAAAGACGAGTACCAGCTCCAAAATCCAGACATGTACGTCAAAACGTCATTTGAAAAAAGCGATATTTATAATAACGCGAGGTTGAGCTCGAATTACTGCGAGAAACATATTTTCTATCAATAAAATTGGACAGTATCGGTGTTTCGATTATTTATATTCTTCTAAAAGCATTTTTTAAAACTAATTTGTGAAAACACGTGGCCAATAAGAAATTCGTTCAATGTATGCATGTATCTGACGTAATGAGCGCGTTCCACATAGCTCATTCTCACAAATTATAATGTTTTAAAAAAAGTCAACCAACAAGGAACAAATTCATACCCATACAATACTATTCCAAGCTGTGAACGAGGCCAACGTGCAAAAATGTAATTTCGCACAAACCGTTACGCATGGATGATTTTGTTCATGAATACGCCCTTTCTTTCCGGAAATCGATAGATTAGTGTGTGGAATGAACAAATAGCACAGCCTAAGATTTATTGATATAATATAACGGATGATATAATATTTTTTAGGGTGGCCAATTAGAAATTCGTTTAAGTGTATATCAGACCGTAAAATTTCATCCAAATCTAATCAATGACATGTAAAATTGTAAATGTAATCACAATAAACATAAGATATACTTATATGAAAATTTCTGAAATTAAAAATAAAGTGGTGATAAGATAAAGTCATAGCATGCTATATAGATGTTTTGTTTAGATACACGTATGTTTTACAATCATGCCAATACTTCTTAGTGACTACGACATAAGGTGTCATTGACTGTTAGAAATTATGAATGAGCAGCAAATCAGATTCATCAATTTCCCCGTGTGTACTGTTAAACTTATATATATCCCGCTATTTCTGATGATTTTATAAACAAAATCATATCGTGTACATGAATAAAATAAAGCACACACCTTCAACGACTGGTACATGTGGGACCACGCAGCCATAAGCTGTAATATACGATACCTCTCGACAATCTTCCGGATAAATTATATAATTAGGTTTAGTGAAGTATTTTGAAATATGCTGCAGTTAAGTGACAAGCTTGGCTGACTAATCTTTTTTAATCGTGTTATTGTCATCTACGTGAAACATTAAGACGACATTTGTGTATCCAGGCGATTTTCATCAATAGATATATGCTGTATTAAGATGGTGACAGTTAAGCAGTTATACACATATGACACTCAAAGTACACTAAATAAATTAAATCTAGTACGATCAGAACCATGCATAAAATAAATATTCCATTGAGTCCAGTATAATATAAATCTAGAAAAATCTGAAAGTTGAATAAGGAATATAGTCTTAATATGTAAAATAATAAATATTATATGTATAGTATTGCAGATATTTGTACCTATCTATCCTGCTTCTGTCTGCAGTTGGAGTGTGCAGTTAACCAGTAGTCGGTCATTCCAGAACTAGAACAACAAATATACAAATGTATCAAACAGAAAAATCAAAGTCAACGTAAAAAGCAGAATCAACAAGTTTCAAACAGAATACATTATATAGATAAGTTAAATCACAGACAACATGTACCAGTCACACGACCAAACACCAATCTACAAACTGATCTTTTTCAAACCTTCACACGCTCTTCTATTGCAACTGGAGAAAGAGCCAGTCAAGGAATCATGAGTACGACCGCGCCTTAAAGCAGCTACCAACAGAAACAGTGTGCTTGTCAGTTTAATAAAATTAATAAATGAAGCCAACTTATGCTGAACTTCAAAGTTGCAAAATTGTACGTAAAAATGACAAGGGAACTAAAGAGCACATTGACAGAACTCTTAGTTGTTATAACTCTTGAAGATTATATGATTGTCACAATAATTGCTGAATGCCTAACCAATACATTAGCGACAATATTCGACGTATAAACGACTTTTCAATTGCTATTATCTAAATTAATGAGTCAATTCCACCAATACAACAAATTTACTTGTTCTTATTTTGAGATTTGGAGTTAATCTAGTCAGAAGGTACAGAACCAATACACGGTATTGACGGTTTAATAGCAGACATGTCATTAACTCGACAAATACCATCGTAAAATAATTACTGTCAGATCTCAGACAGTATGATGTCGTCTGAAATAGAAACTAATTTCAATGGCATTAAAGAGTATCAATAGAGAATGTTCCGAATCCAAATACCGATCATATGGAGACTGTAGTTTTGTACCTCTTCGTATGTGCACAAGCAGTGTTTTGGAATAGTGGTGATCAAGTCAATCATATATCAGGGTGTTTTGTAATATCTGTCCCAATTACAAACTAATGCTATGAGTACATGTATGTTCTAATCAGATTTAAAGAATGTTTATGCCCCCCTTGGAAGAAGAGGGGTATATTGTTTTGCTAGCCGGTCGGTCTGTCGGTCGGTCGTTCCGGGCCTGCCTGCCTGCCTGGGGTCACTAGGTCAAAGGTCAAGGTCGCTGTGGCATTAAGTGTGAAAACCGTTTCCGATCGATAACTCGTCAACGGATTGACCGATGGGCCTGATACTTCACAGGTGCATTGGCCTTGGACAGTAGATGGCCCCTATTGAAATTGGGGTCACTAGGTCAAAGTTCAATGTCTTACCGATAACTCACCAACGGCTCCACCAATGCCCCTGATACATTGCCAAATGTATTGGCATTGGTCATTGGATGACTAAACGGTGTATTGCGTGCAACAGAAATATCATAGCTAGATCCTTGTGGTCAAGGTCAGTTGTGTTTACAGTTTGTTTACAAAAGTGGATCTGTCGAAGGAGGCTCATATCAAAATTAATCACACGGTTGCAGGTAACAAAACGATACTCATGATCAGTTTTGTTGCCCAAAAATCTGTGTCAAGGCCCTGTTTGGGGGCATATGTCTCCGACCGCGGAGCTATTGTTAATTCCTACGTTGCTTTGATAGTAACATTGTCATGTCATAGTTATGATGAATAAAACTTTACATATGCTCATGGCATTCATTTTAATTTGGACATATATTATGAAACATCCTGTATACTTGAAGGAGCAGCTGTTTACATTTCTGCACAAGGTTAGTGTAAACATGTAACGTCGGATAAAGTGGACGTAAATAACATTGTAACTTTATTTATACATTAACTAATATATACATATCATCAATTGAGTTATCTTATAATGAATACAATTATAGAACATGTCCTTTGTGATCATATGCTCATTTCAAAAGCCATGCAGTGTGCCATTCATCTAAGTGTCAATACATTGGCTTGGTGTTTTGGTTGATACTGATGACATGGCACGTACCTTTCACTTGCAATGGTGACTAGGTTTGCGGCTGATTCAGTATTGTGTGAGTTTACTGTGTATTATGTAAAGTATTTTATTAAAATGCAAGCAATACGTCTGTCCCGAGACAAATAACAGGGTTAATATCAAATCACCCATTCATTTTCTTAGTTCGATCATTTCCTACAATTTGGACTATATTTGGATGCAGAAATCTGAAATAAATGTTTTTACATTTTTTCGCAGTCTTTATGTCAGTCTAGTTTGATTTGCTAACGTTACATGCGAAGACAAATTTTAAATAATTGATACTTATTTAATAAAATTGTCAATAAATGGGTGATTTGATATTAACCCTGTTATTTGTCTTCGGGACCGACGTATTGACCCTCGGCCTACGGCCTCGGGCCAATACGACTTCCCTCGAACAAATAACAGGGCTTATATCAAAACACCCATTTATTAACACATAATATGACATGTTTCCGTTCAGTAATAAAAAAGGTATATACAATTAAGTGAGTAAGAATCGATTCTGCGTAATTTCAGCTGAGAATCTATATCACTTTTTTGCCCTGTTTATCAGCCAATCAGATTGCGCAAAATGAGGGCCAATATTAATATCACTTTTCGGCCCTGTCTATTAGCCAATCAGATGTTATAACACTTAACCGGCCCGGGGCCGATAAATGATATAGATTTTCGGCCCTGATCTAGTGGAATAAATACATGTACGTGCGTACTTGTCATGATATCGCACAAAGTATAACAAAGCACAACGCATAGCATCAAACAATAGAGAATGAATAAATACATCTAAATATACGAGGGGTGATCAATATATTCCAGGACTTTCCTTCTCAATTTTGAAATATTTGAACTAGAGTTATGAAATTGCAAGCTGGTGTAGATCAATCAATTATCTCGCGACTTTTGTAATTTACTTTATGATAACGTCATTATTTACTTGATGACGTCACTTTTTGTAACCATGGTGAAGCACGCACCGTCGAGCATCGCGGACGTAATGTTACTTCTCAGTAACGACATGCTATGAAAATTAATGCGAAACTTGTAAAATCCTCGCGATATCACCGAAATTACTTGACTAAATTGTGTTTAGATTCAATGCGCTCCCAATTGACCATTTTCATATGATTCCGTTGTTTATCTGATTGTTGAGTCTCTGTCAAACGGTTGAGTCGATAAAATAAGGATGAACAGCAAAATTAACACCGCGTTAGGGACACTTTCCGATAAATTGTGCGAAATAGGATGCACGTATAGGCTACAAAATATCAAATAGTTGACTCCAAATCAAAAGGGCTATTTTGATATTGCGTCCTAAACCTGATAGATCGTGCTTCATTCTTAATTGAAAAAATCTAATTTTGTACAGCCAACCGCCGTTTTCTGAGTTTTTTTTCCCAAAAACGCATCGGTACTCTTTTATTCCACCTTACATTCCAGAATTGACTATTAACTACTTATTTCAGTAGTAAAAGAAAAACAGTCTCATACATAGGACCGGGTATCAGTCCAGAAAGGAGCTGTGTGCTGCTCCGACGGTGACGCTTGGAATGACGTCGCGCGACGTCCAACGTCACACGCCCCATGTATGAATCAAATAATTTTATTAGTGCATTCGGTCGGACACATCGTACTCCGAATGATGTTAAATGGCTTTGAGCCTTGCTGCCAATATGAAATTGCTAGATGAAAAGTCCTCGAATATATTGATCACCCCTCGTATATATGACATCATACGACAGATGATGTAATGTTTATAGACATCAAAATATAATGTAAATGACGACAATAGTGATCCTATGACTGAGAATATGACGACATAAATGCATGAATACAACCTTTAAAAGCATTGATCGGGGACGAATGTTCGTGATTTTTGTTAACTTCATGAAATTATATTTAATCAAGTACTTGCTTTCGTGGATAAGGTTGAACTATTATTCATATTCCCTATGAAGTCCCAATTCCATAATGTACGTGTATGAAAGTAAATTATTTGGATAGACTAGTATGTGTTCATGATATTCGACATATATTTTGTAAGTCGATACATATCTGTTCAGACTTACGATATTAACATTTTTAATAACATCAGAACATACAGCATCGTATTTCATTGTTTTGCATTATGGTAGTCAACACCTTTTCTATGTGGTTGTTGAAACGATAAAGTAAACATATCTTCAATACGACCTCAATGATAAGAAAGCAAGCCCACAAATCAGATGGCTACTTCCAATTGTATTGTTGTGCTCTACATTCAACCTTGCTTATAAACTGTCTTTATTTCAAAGACCCTTAATTCTTTACATACATGGGAATACAAAGTTGTTCAGATCCGGGTTATATGGTGAACATGAATGATTTAGGTTTTAACTTATACATGTATTTAGTAACTTCTTCCTCTTGTTGTCAATGGCTATGTTGAGAGTTTACAATATTGGTATATATGGATTATTATTCGTTATCTCATATTGCACACACACTCGACGCTACGTCAGCTGTTTGACCAGTGAATGTCCGTACTTGTCCATACACAATGTCTTGCCGATATCCAAGTTATACTGACATGTAGTATATCCCAGGTTGTAATTCATGCTACATGTAAAGGCAAAGCCACATCTAGTTTTCTTGTTACATGGTTTTGGTGGCATACATATACCTTTCTCACACGTACCATCTGGACAACCATACGTACACACAATCTTGGGGTAACATATCAAATGGTAAGCACAATACTCCTCGGGACAACATCCTTCTGAGCAGTAACGATACTGAAATATATAATAATGTAATGTATTTTATGTATTAATATACAACCAGAATAACTCGCATACAAAATATATAAGCATACATGTTTGCAATGAAAACAATATCCCTATCTCCTTGTTCTACGTAAGATCGGCATTTTCTAACCCCAGCATCCATATATTTAAGTTATTTGCCGATATGGTTGAAATGCTATAATAACGTATGGTCCATTCAATGTGTACACTGTCTCGTTCGTGCTCTGCTTTTTCTGTTGATCGATGTTTTCCTGTCAGATTTTGTATTACCTGTTCGTATAACTTGCGTTTAGGTAAACATATATTTTACATATAGTAGTTAAAGGACATTTTCCCAATGTCATTTTCCAATTATCGATACATTTAAGACACCTGAGAACAAACTAACTACATTCTAGTTATTGATTAGACAGAGAACCAACTAGGTATATAACTAGAAATTTTTTAATACTTTAAATAATATAGTTAGCAATTACGATAATCAAAATCTGCTTGTAAGAAAGCAAAGTGTAATTTACTGACGTTACGAGCAATGAAAGTATCTATTTATTACCCATGTGCGGTTTTGGTAAAAATGAGTGATGAAAAAGTGTTATTATTGTTCTGATCACTTCAATTTGATGAAAAGCAACATATCTCGGGCATAACTGTAGGAGCCATATTGAATTATTTTCAGTCATATGATTTCAGAGTCAACTTCACTGTCACCATAACCTCAATGCCAATATGAAATCAATTTGCCAACACTTTATTAAGAGACACATGACACATAAAACTAGGCTAACTACTTTGTCTGATTTCCGCACATATTTTGTTCTGAAACAATGTTATTGAATCAACGGTCAAAGCTCTCAGCTCAGTTGAATACTAGATGTGTGTTAAATATAATTGACTTGCGGAACCATTTGTTCACTATACAAAAACACAAACATTTTCAGGATGAAAACAAAATTGCAAACTAGGAAAGCAGAACCCTTGCTGTTATGGGAATTTAAAACAACAGGCTATGATGCAAGTAATGTGTTCAAACAAAAACATTATGCCAGCGCACAGCAAATTGTTGGATCATTTTTTTCCATTCCTGCGAACACAATTATTGAATATAACAACTTCTCAAAACGCACGAGACCACGAGAGTTTAAACAGGGTTCATATGCATCCTAAAGTACATGGTATAATGATTCATTATTTCACAGAAACTGTTCGAAGATCGACATTGATTGAAATTTAAATTATTAAATAAAAATAACAAACCATTAGTAATAATCAAACGTAATTCTACGGAAAATAACTAAAACACAACAGTAGGAAATTACAGCAAAGGGAAATATTATTACTACATTATTCATTGACAAGAAATGTGACAGACACTCCCTTACTATTAAACAACATTCAACGAACCCACTTTTATACGTGGTTAGCTATTCATTTAATACAACGGTTTGTTGCTGCTAACTCTAGAAAATGTTACCAAGGTAATATCTACAAGCAAACGTTTAGGTTTCAGGATTATTTTAATATTTTTCTTTCTCCATTGACATTGCTATTCAACTGTGCAAATTGTGGTGTAACGATTTAATATTTCATGCTCGTTATATCGGGAACAAACTGTATTTGTAAGTCTTGCGAGTGTAATCATTTGTGCGGTGAATTTCTATTTTCTATAAATGTATCTAGAACCAAGTTTTTTAATTTTTTATGATTTATCACAAGTAATAAGAGAAAAAACAAGTGTCATTTTTTTTCTGTCAAACATAGTGTGTTATTTTAATAAACCTCTCACGTCCCGCCAATAAGTGCAGCCAGTTTGTCGTTAGAAACATATGTCTTGTTTTCAGTTTCCTCACATACACGTATAAACAATTTGTGTGTTATAAATAGACTGTTTGTCTGTTTTGGTTGGTTTTATATATTTTGTTGTAAGATACCCATATATTTTATGGAAATTAGCGATAAATTTAACTCTTAGCAGAGGCGTAACCCCATATCTAAATGTACAAAAAGCAGACGCATATCTAAATAGCATGATCATGTTACAGTATTTCTTCAACATAAATTTGGTGCGTAAATAAAGCAGTTGTGTAATTTATTTCACTCTTGCCACGGCAGCTAGGAGCATGTTGTACAGACTTAATTCAAATACAGAAGACCGACCTTTGTGATTTGTTTGTGTTTTACTCTGTTATATTTTAGTAATGTAGTGTTAGTTTCTAAATGTGTAAAGGTTAAGATTTCAATCATTATTAATAAACGTCTTTCCGAAATGCTTAAATTATACGAACATTTGTATGGTGTGAGTTTTGATTATAATATATGATTGAATAATTCTTAATCGTCACTATTAAAATCTCACGGGAGGTACTGTAAACCTTGAAATTATTTCGCGCGATTTAAGTTCGCGGTATTCGCGGTTAGTAAAAATCCGCGAAAGTAAATAGCCGGGAACATGTCAAGGACAAGAAAAACGCGAAAGTTTCTCGTTTTTGAAGGAAATTCATCATTTCGGTACGACGTTTATAAGACCGTATTATAAGTGCTATTTTGTCAAAATATGGAATGTTAAGTGTATGTACTTTTTCTGAATAAAGCCTTTTATGATCACGGTGCATAATGAAAACACACAAAAACATTCTTACTATTTAGGTAACGATCTACATCAAAAAGAGTTTGAGAGGGTTTAAAGGTGAGAAGTATAATTAAGAAGCCATTATATACGAACCGAGCAATGTATGTGACAGGTTATAATACCAATAATTTCGTCACTATGCGACTTAGTGTTCGCGGAGTTCGCGGGAGACTAAAAAACGCGAAAGTTTGTAGCCGCGAATATGCCGACAATCGGCAAAACGCGATAAATTTGTAGCCGCGAAAGTTTCTAGGTTTACAGTAAGCCTTTCTTATCATTTCTTAATTTCAATACGGTAGTAAATAATCAAAATTGAATTTACTTACTCTTTTACATTTTCCAATATGAATCTCTTCGGCAATAACAAAAACTAGAATCCATAAAATCTCCACTCTTTTATATACACCTAACATCATTGCCTTCAAGATTCATAATATTGCAGTCAATCCACCATTCACTAATCCAAGATTTGTATTATTTCCAACTATACAAATAAATCCCAACAAAGTAATGGAACTTGTACACGTGACATCCACTACAAATGTTGATGTAACCAATGGAATCAAACTCTCTCCGTATTCGTTCATTTAATTGTCCTACGTCCGATGTTGTCAATAGAGAGAAATTGGAAATAGATGCACTGAATGATTTGTTTATCGATGTCAACATTAGATAGCTTTCATACTCATGTCTTCTCTGTCACCGTTAGGCAGCTTTCATACTCATGTCTTCTCTTATAGATATTGGTTCTCTAGACATCGTCGCACAGGACATTCTTGCGGCTTTGTGATAGATTCGTTCAAGAAATTGAAACAGCTTATTGATTAAGATATACAAAAATAAAAAATGGCATAAAACGGATGCATAGTTTCAATGATATTGATATACAAGGCGTGTTCACATTGTCACACCTATATCGGTATTTATAACTAATAAGACATCAGCCAATGGTTATTTCTCACAACCCAGGTTTGAAAATCAGTCCCAGTTTTTACTTCTACGATTTGAGATTAGTTTTTTAATTGCCTGTCGATAAATATTATACTGTAATACAAAGTCAATTTAAACCATACTGAATCAGTGACAATCCTAGTCACCATTGCAAGTGAAAGACACGGGTCATGCCATCAGTATCAGCCAAACCACCAAGCCGATACACTGACCCATAGATGTTTTATTATTAGTATACCATATTTATATAGCCCTTTTTTATGTAATAAAACAATATATAATGTACATAAAATATACAAGTATGGACAAATTTATAAATCATCTATAAAACAAATCTACCACACATTTATGCAAACGGGTAAAATACTAATAATAATACTTGTATTACCTTCATAGTTTGAGAGCTCATACAATGGCTTTTTACGATGTTTGGCTTTTGAAATGAGTATTCATTTTCAGATACCTCAAATGGAGATTAGTCTTCGCTGACACGCTTAGTATTCTATAAACAAAGTGCCTATTTTATTTGGTCACTTGTTTCAATTTACCCTGCGTAGAAATGTATACACATGTATACGAGTTGTGCCATGAAGTATACGTGATTGAATAGATGAACAAACTTTCCTTGTTATTTCATACCCTGTGCCCTTGTATATTTTAAGAGGAACAAAACTAATACCTTTATATGGTCTGTACTTGCAATCGTAACATTCCCTATTTCAGAGCATTATGTTCCTCCTTTTAAATACTAGTACTCTTTAATACTATGAAATCAAGTTTCTATTTAACACGACATTACCCTGTCTGAAACCTGCGCCCTTGTACCTCATCAGAAGTACAGCTCTGATGTCTCTTTGTAATATGTTTGTTGAGTCGGAACATTCTCTAGTAATACCTTTTAATATGCCATTGGAATTAGTTTCTATTTTAGACGACAATACCCTGTCTGAGATCTGACAGTAATTCTATTTTACGATGGTATTTATCGAGTAAATGACCTGTCTGCTATTAAACGTAACGTTTATTGGTGCTGACTAGATTAACTCTAAATCAGGAACCAGGAACAAGTTGTCTTGGTGAAATTAATGTCTCAGAAATTAGAAAATAACAACTGGAAAGTCATTTATATCTCGGAATTTGTCAGTAATTGGTTGTAAGTATTGTGACAAATCGTATAATCTTTAAGAGTTAATAAAAGGATGATATTTTCTATCACACTGTGCTTTAGTCATTATATCATTTCATTCCTTGCACTCGCTGTGTGCACAAGTCCAGCATAAGGTTAAGTTATTAAAAACGCCATGTCTGTTTGCTGATTGTGACTTTTCGTATTCGATTGTTTATGTTGGCATCTGACTTTCTTAATTATATCTGTTACTCTATTTCTTTAATGATTAGCCAATGCTGAATAGCACTCATCAAAAGCTTACAGATATAGAAGAAAGTGGCATGATACATAAATGTCTTCTTTATGTCTCGCATAGATAATAATAACTCTATTAACAAAGATTTGTCAGTCAAGCGTGTCACTTAACTACAGCATATTTCAAATTACTTCACTTAACCTAATTATTTAATTTATCGCACCACTAGGCGTTTATCCTGCCAAAATCACCCCGTCGTGTAAAATATTGCATTTTCTAGGGTTTGTCAGCTTTACATGCAATCGGCGCATTACTTTTCGAACACCCCTGGTATTCCTTATCTAGTCTTCAGATTTATCTACATTTTTATTTTTCTGCACTTAATGGCATATTCGTTTTAAGCATGGTTCTGATCGTACTACGTTAGTTTATTTAGTGCTCTACGAATGCCATAGTTGTATAACTGCTTAACTATCACCATCACGATATTCAGTTTAAGCGCACTAAGCGATTTAACTTCTTACCAATCAATAATGACGCTAGCTCCGTCCATTTCCACTTGAACACGTGACTAGCACCTATATAAGCATTTAATTCCCTGAGTACAAATTCTTTTCGAATCGGATAGGATGCCAGCGGAGAGGTACATGTACATGGTGTACTCTTTTTCAAATCTAAGCTTAAAACAATTTCATAGAAACACCCACCCACCCTATACCCTTTTCTGGTGTTTTGTTTTATATTTTCAGGATGTTTAACAATCGTCGTGGCTGGACAATATCTGAACTAGACGTGGTTTCATCTATTGATGACGACTACCACTCAAAGTTTATTTAAATATACCATGTTGACAGGACAGGATCGGACAATTTTTGTTGGCATAGGTATCATTCAAACTTGCAACCGTTGACGGGGCAGTTTAAAACAATGATATAAAATGATACCGTGTGTAAATATGTTCTCAGTAAAATAATAGATCCAGCCATGACAAATTTCATGCCAAACATATATAAATAAATGTTAGTAAACCAACTTGTATTTAGTCATTATTTGCTGGGTAATACATGATAATGTATAACTATTATTGATGAAAATCGTCGGGATACAAACATATCTTAATGTTTCGCGTAGATAACAATAACTCGATTAAAAAAGCTTTGTCAGCTAAACATGTCACTTACCTGCAACATATGCCCATATATCGCTGGCTAACATTGAGAAAGTCGTAACTACAAAATTGATATTTTAAGAAAACAAAAAAATAACTGTCTGATAATTACTCTTTACGTCTGGTAAAACTAGATGTTTAAACTTTATTTTGGTCTACATGACGAGTTCCGATTTTCATGAAAATGGGCTGAAAAGAACCACCTTGTGATGCTGATTTTAATTATGTATCAGTCTTATAAGGTCGTAAGTAATAATTACGACCTTCTCAATCTAAGCCAGCGATATCTTTGTATTGTAGCTTGGAGGGTACTCTTGAACGTTAGCAATGCATTTTTCTCGAAATACTGCTAGACATTACACCGGTTATGTCTTGTTGCTGTTTTATGCATACTAATATCGTTATTTTTGTACAAATCAGGATTATGTTTTCAGCCTCAGGCGACTATATAACACCATATAGCAGAGTTTTAAAGGAAATACAGGTTTGTTTTATGTTTTTTTATCATGATTTATGTTTTCAAACTTCTTTGTTTTTAGTCTTATACAAGTACGTTATATAATGTTTTGAAAAACACGAATGCTATACAAGAAGATTATTTCAAACATAAAACTCCCTCGATAGATAACTAGCACACGCCTTAAAGCAAAAGTTGGTTCTCATTTGTAAGGTTTAAACATTATAGTTACGAACGTTGATATATATACCGGTAGTGACAACTTGCATCACGACTAGATTGAATTAAATTTAATTTAATGAAGAATTCCCTTGTTTTTTTTGTATGAAATCCCCTAGGCGTATTGTCACAAAATACAATATCAGCGACGTTCCTTACTTGTTATATTTAAAACATTCTATAATCTATCACTGTATTTGTAATTTCAGATACTTCCGTATAAATATATCTTATGTTTGTTTTAGATTACATTTACATGCTCAGATGGGGATGATCAATTATACAGCGTCCGTTAAGTCTTAAGAAAATAAGCAGAATACATTTGTTTATTTCATTTGTTATAACTCTAACGCGGTATTGGGACATGTGCAACTTAATGTACACAGGTAAACCAGGTATAAAACGCAAGAATATTGGAAAAGGGATTATCTTTTCAATGCATACTGTTATTTGAATTAACTTGGTGAATAAAAGTGATCATCCATTTCGTCTGATAAAATAGCTCAGTGGTTAACGATGAGAAATGTATATTTTTAGACAAAACAGTCACGAGTTCGAGCCTTGCATGCGTAAAAACATTTTTCATATCGAAAATTAAATGTAAGGTCACCACTCGTTAGTGTAATGTTTAATTATCACTATCTTAAATTATTTTTTTCACATCAAGCAAGTACTAATACTAATTCATTTTATAAGATGAGCATATCATGCTCAATGTGACCACATCACAGCCTTGTCAATAATTTATAGAATAAAACATGGTTTAATCTCCCCTCTGCAAACACTACTGATTGTGTAATAAGTAATTAAATTATCACGTAGAAGGTCCTGAGGAAAAGGAATAAACTTAAATAAAAAATATAAAATGAAAAGGCGAAGGATCGAACTCGGACCGCAAGATTGGTAGTCGATCATCTATTCCATTAAGCCAAGACTTAATAATTACTAGCAAATTTTGTAAAAATGTTTAAATAGATAAAACAAACGTCTGCTCTC
This sequence comes from Spisula subtruncata, assembly GCA_963678985.1. NCBI lineage: Eukaryota > Metazoa > Mollusca > Bivalvia > Venerida > Mactridae > Spisula > Spisula subtruncata. Next base: position 63,668,379 of record OY787660.1, read on the forward strand.
CCTAAATCGATGTAATGGTCCGTGATTTCTGTTTATATTGACATTGCAGATTATCGCGTTAGAGTTATACCTCCTATACTATAGTATAACTCTAACGCGGTATTGGGACCTGTGTCACCTAAAGTAAACAGGTCAATCAGGTAAAACAACATAAGGATATTGGTGAAGTGATTATCTTTTCAATGTGTACCGTAATTTTAATTTACTTGGTGAATAAAATGGAGCAGGTAAAATAAACTTCTGCTCTCCCTAAATCGATGTAATGGTCAGTGATTTATGTTTATATTGACATTGCAGAATATCGTGTTAGAGTTATAATACATTTGTAAAGTAATTGTAGGTGTAAAATATAAATATCTTTTCAAGATGAAATAAATCAACCAGAGTTACATAATAACCGATAAAAGCTCTCAACTAAACAGACCTGGGTAATTTTGTTCGATAACACTATTACGATATAATTTTTTTGCGAAGATAGACTATAACGGTTGTAAGTTGTTCATCAACATGTGTATACGTGTGTTTGATGGCACGTGATACATCCATCGCCAAAGAACATGTCACAACTTTGTTAATTGTGCGTCTTCCCTTGTGTAATACACATCCGTAATGTGAAATACTTACTTAGACATTCATCTATCAATATGTCTGTGATGTATGTGAGGGATAAATCCTGATCGGCTGCTTAACCGAAAATCTAGTATAAGTCTATTATATCACATATGTTTTTTTTTCAGGGAAACGACAGTACAAATGGCAACCATACGATAGACACCGAGGTGAATAATCTGGAAAATGTTTTAACGTGTCAATGAGTCGGATACTGTCTGGATATCTATAGGAACGTCGCCTGCAGACATATTTGTTTATACTAATTGTATAAATGTTCAGCGAGAAGACTATAAACATAAATAAATCATTTAAAGAAGTAAATATTTATAACTTTCTAGATACTTTACGGTAACTCAATCCACTAAAAAGTTGTTCTATGAGTACTAGTATATAAAACATTTAGGAGGACCATAATACAAAAGCAAATTTAATGCTTAAAATAGTCCATTTTGTGCCGAAACCAATGGAGCTTACTCATTTCTTGATACGCATAGGAGAGCAAATTACAATGGTCTAGGTAAAACATATATTGAAAGAAAGTACAATGATTGGATATTACGCCAATAACTCAAAATATAATATTAAAGAATGTCGGGCTTGGATGACATATGTGGCGATAGACTAATTATTTAGTCTACTAGTATATTTCAATAATAATGACTGATAGCGTCTCTTATCAAATAAGAACATTCGTCAATCTGGCTTCTATATTTTCCTGTATATGATTTGGAAAAAAATCCCATGGCGAAATTGTTCGGTTCAATAAAATGTTGGATACAATATGATATAATGGTAACATCCAGATGTGAAGATAATTCGGTGACAAATTGGTACGAATATGTACATCAATATATCAAAATAGGATAAATAACATGCCACTATCTGCATTAGCACATGCGTGTTTGTAGAAATATCCGTCATTATACCATTAACCGACACAAACATATGCCCTGTATGATATTAAAGTAGGCTATTCCAAGAACGTCGGATACTAGACTGACGAATTATACACATGATCAACTAGCAAACTATGAAAGGGGATTTAGTGCTTGAAAGAAAATGCATATAGTATGCATACATCACAATGTTCACAAATATATATTACTTTTTAAGCTTCATTAATAGATATATATTGGGGTGAATCTTTATATTTCTTGTCTATTCAAAGTAAGAAACACACAAGCATGTACGGTAAAATGCCGTAGACATTTTGAGCAGGGAGAGAAAAATGAGCATTGCGTTAGTCAGTTTGATACAAGATAATACTCATCAACGAGTACGAATAATGTATATGTGTATAGAGCATTAAATGTCAACATGATTACTTGCATCGTTTAAAGTATGATACTAGACTACCTTAATTGCAAATTAAAACTTTGGATTGGTTCCGTGTCCTTTGATTCAATGGTCGAAAGAAAGACAATTCTTATGATTTCATAGGGTGTTCTAGACAATTCGCATGGCCAATAAATCACAGAGAGAGTTTCTGTTAAAGCTGATCTAATGGATATGAATGCATAATTATTTTGCAGTTTTTGATATTATTTAAAAACATATCGTCAGATATAGCTCTATATACTTTAAGAACCGTCATCTGAAAATTCAAATGTATGAACACAAATTCACTTTAAGTATTGGTCTTAAAAATGGAACTGTTTTATTTCATACGCATGCAATGCAAACGAAAATAGAATACATGATTTCGTCAAGAAATATTCTGTTGGCCTACAGCCACACGAATGCTTCCATTACTAATATTGAATGCTTTTATATTTTGGTTCTTCATATTATATTACTTGATTAAACAAGATATCTGTGTAACAATGAATAGTTTATATTCTCGAATTGATTAAATGTTATTGCAGTAAAGGTGGTTATAGTTTAATACAAATTTTCCCTAGAGGTATAGTTCCTTCACAAGCAGCTATTGTTTCACCCATTATGCTAAAACAATGTTGCCGAACGCTCCATTGTGTTGTTTTGTTTAATTGCTGATGTATGTTTCATCGGAGTTATGTTGTGATATAAATATCTCTATTATCACAGTTGATATAATGAAACATCGATATGGAGTTTCTGTCAGGAGCACCTCGATACTTTATTATCGTATTTATGACCAAGTTCGGTGCATGCTCCCGACAGTCACACATACTGTACTCGATGTATTCAAAACCACCTTATTGCAATGATAGTCAAACATAGACTTTGCAATTTCATTTCAAGTTCAGTAACGGTGCTCACAGTTAATTCCAGCATACTAGTAGTTCATTTGTACGGAATTATTGGCTAACTTATCCTCTTATAGCAATGTTACAAATCGCTTCTTAACGTTGTTTTATTTAATTGCGGACTTTCGTTTACTTAATTGTTGGACATAAAATATTACTGTGTTTTAACTGTTTGTATTATAGCAAATTATGTAATACACAAATTGATATTGAGTTTTGCTTTATTATATGACAGTTTAAGACAAAGTTTGGTGCATTTTCTCCGACTGACTCACATAATATACTCGAGGTATGTAAATGTTTCATTGTAACAAAATCGACCATGTAAACTCGTTTACTGCAAAGTATTGTAGTATGAACATTAATCTAAAGAATGATCTTTAATGTCCTTACATAAGTTTTGGAAAGCTCGAAAAATGTTAAAGAGTTTACGATATATTTCATTCAGTATTTAAAGCATCGATATATTATTTATGAGTCGATAACATAAGTTTGAATATAATTTTTTATCCTTTTATCCACGTATCCAATCGTTGTCAAACTTCTCTATACAAGAGTGAGTGTTATTTTTAATTATTATATCCTTTCTTAAGAGAGAAGCATTATTTATATATTCTCAATGCAAGTTATTATTCTTAATTCTGTCTATTGTATTCACACCGAATGCTTTCGGTGTCTGCTCTATGTAATTTTGTTAAGGAAAATCAAAATCTATGACGTTACCATAACGTCATATGTAATGTAATTCATGCAGTTCACTCTGACAAATCAGTAGAAATGCAATTAGAGATTTTAAATGTTGATAATGTGCATACTCCGTGAATGATAGAAATGATAATAATGATAAAATGAACTTTTCAAGACTTCATCTAAAGTATGCATGTAATAATTGTTTCAATATTCTGCTATCAGCCAAAGGGAATTGATATGATCTGTGTCTCTGATCTAATGCATTCACGTGATCTCAAATTTTATACTCTAATCAACACTGCGTGGCTAGGATATTATCATGCCAATATATGAATAATTCGATTATGTCGTCCTTTTAGAAGGCAATACATTCCAGTCAAAACCAAACACGAACATGCACTCAAGTGCGCACGTTTATATCCAGTGGTTGAGCGTGGTTTGTAACAGTCCTTCGGGCGTACGGTCGATGGTTCGAATACTCACAGAGACCTAATCTAAGACGTACGATTGGTCAGCTGTTTACCGATTTGTCAATGAAGGTTTATGTTGTAAATATGTACATTTTTACCATTTAAAATATATCTTTGCCAGATAAATATGAGAACAAAGTAAACATCATTTTTAATATGCATATTGATTAGACTGATGCAAATATTAATTTAAATATGTATATTAAACGTCAACATAGTAGCATTACTTCGTGTCGTATTGAATGCAGAAACCTTGAATTTATTTTTTCTTCTTTCGAAACGTACATGAAGTTCAAACAAATGAGCACGAGAACGTTTGTAATTCAGGTTAAAACCAATTTAAGACAAATTAAAGAAGCACAAACGAGTTTTCTTAATTTCCTAATGAAACTGTTCAATTATCGACACGTTGAAGTCACATGAGAACAAGCTTACATACTGGAAATTGAAAAGATATTGCATATAAGATGAAGAACTGATAAGGTATAAGATAAACTATTATGCAAGGAGCCATATTAAACTTAACAATAACATTATTACAAAATGTCCGTCCTTGTCACCAGTAAGAAGGAAGTAAGAAGAAAGTGACTCCATAACACAGGATTTGTAAACAATTGATCTTACAGAATGCTTCCTAGTTTAAATTAATCTAAATAAAACGCCAAACTTGTTTCGACAAATAACGGATTTCGAACCAGGAAATGCATTTGTTATATAAAACATTCATCCCATCATAAGATTTATTCCTTTGAAAATATTTTAAGCGGAAAGGTTAGTTTTTATGTTCACTGTTTAGTGTGTCATTTCATTATTTTAGAATAATTCTACAAATTGTTTCCTAACAATTTACAAAACAGTTTTGATTCAAATGTTCACTGTAACGAAACCAACATGTTATGGAAGAAGCACAGTTATCCAGAACAGCAGAATCATAAGCAATTTTATTACTTTTAAACAACAGATAACCAAAAACAGCATGGCAGCTAATTGCTAGATTTTTTTCCATTCGTGTGAACACAATTACTGAATTTAGTAACTTTTCGAAAACGCACGAGACCACGAGAGTTTAAACAGAGTTCATAGACATCATAAAGTACATGATATAATGCATCGTTATTTCACTTTTGTTCAGCAATAACGAAAACTAGAATCCATAAAATCTCCACTCTTTTATATACAGCTTACACCATTGCCTTCAAGATTTGCAAATCCTCGACTTTACAAATAAATCCTAACAAAGTAATGGAACTTTTACACGTGACATCCACTACAAATGTTGATGCAACCTTACCTTTTTATACATACATTGTACCTTGTGCATAATTGTGAACCAATAGTTTTTCTTCTAGACGAATAAGTCCAGATTCGTATATCCGTTAATGTATTAAGTCGGTCCAGCCAAAACAATGCGATTTTAAAATAGCTTTTTTTATGAATTTTGCAATTTACCAACTGGAGTTGAATCCCTTTAAAGTGTATAATTACGATTGATTTCCTTGTTTCCACTATTCCAAACATCTTTGCCCTTGTACGTTCTCAGAGGTACAACATTGATGCATGTATGTGGTCTGTATTTGTGTGGGCATTGCTCGTTGTGGTTGTGTTGTCTTGTGGTGTTTCTGATTTCTGTGCTTGGCTGGTTAGGTTGAGCGTAACTTCCCTGTCTGATTTCCTCGTCCCTTTTTATTCTATTAATGAGTAATATGTTCCTCCTAATTACTCTTTAATACCATTGAAATTAGTTTCTATTTTAGACGACAATAACCTGTCTGAGATCTGACAGTAATTCTTTACTTACGATGGTATTTTTCGAGGAAATGATTTGTCTTCTATTTAACGTATCGTTTATTGGTTCTGACTAGATTAACTCCAAATCTGGAACCAGGAACAAGTTGTCTTGGTGAAATTAATGTCTCAGAAATAACAACTAGAATGTCAGTTATATCTGGAATTTTGTTAGAAATGAATTGGTTGTAGTTATTGTGACAAATCGTATAATCTTCAACAGTTAAAAACGTAGTCTATTTTCTATCATTGTGTTTCATCGTTTATTGTAAAATGTTCATTTAAAGACTTACCCTTGTTACTTGCACTTATATATAACTTAGAATAACAGGCTGTTTACAATCACTTGGGAGGCCTAACGGTAGTTCCGCTCTTTATTTTACCGAGTATAACATTCCTGGATATAGACTAATAATACAGATCTACGGCAAATATCCAGAATCCAGGTCCAGGAACAATATACACTCCACAATATCATCACGTGATGATAAATTATATAACATTTATGATCATATTAAAATTCTTCACATTGCGAAGTGAACTAAATATATCACACCCATCAAATTTGGACACTGGATCGTACATGCACGAATGTCATAATTCACAAGACTAATATGCATAGTTAGAAACATGATGGGCCGCTTGAAATTGCAAAACCTGAAGTACGTCCGCCACATTTATTGCAGTATTCAAGCATTATTTTCCATCCCCTCATCATGTTTTCGATCTTAACAGGGACTATCAATACTATTTATAGACAAGCCGAAACTGACTTTGTACAATTGTATGTAAATTTTCATGCAGTCAGATAATATATCCCCACTATACCAATAGTAGTATTTATAAGCTGACCATTCACATGATGTAATCTTTTGTTACTCGCTGGATGGTAACCTTGCTTACGTAACATAATTACAATCGTCTTTGTCCTTCGATAATTGTATACTGCACTAATTTAGGTTTAGTAACGCTATCCTGTCATAGAATAGTGCCAATGTTTCATAAACTGACATGATTATACGAGTTGCTTCCTTTGGATTTAGAAAGTGACCCTGCAGTTTAAACAAGCTGGCCGCCGGATAAACTTTTGCCAATTTAAAAATTGCTTTGGGTGACAACGAACTTAATAATAATACTTTCTTATAAAAATGAAACATTTTTTAATACTGTATTGTTTGTAATTTTGTTTTTCTCATATAGAACAATGTGTGGCGGTAATAATATTAACTGTGCTATAGAACATGGAACTGTGAAAGGCACAGTGTTGTAATATTTATAATTATGAGCATAATGTTTCGAATAACTCAAATAAATATGATTACTCGTAATACAGATATAGTTAATTTTGGTTTTATTTTAAATTCTAATCTGCAGGGAAATGTGCAAAGAAACACTATAGCGGAACTATTTCTTCACGAGTATGAATTGTGGTAGTCGTTAAGCGGTAAATGACATTCGTTACTATTTATAGCTGAAATGCGATGCCTGAGTTGAAATGCCACTTATAGCTCTGAAGTAGGGTTTTGCAACCCTGTTCAAAAAAGTATGTTCAACCTTTAAGATCAATTAGTTGAGCGTTAGCCATGGAATCGTTGAATGTGTGGATATGAATGACAAAGTGTATATAAAAATGTAGCAGTAGCAACTAAGTTGCTAGTGTTGTAGAACCGGTATTTGGTGTTATGTTCGATTTCAGGCTTATGCCGTGCCCTCCAAGACAGGTTTTTTATTGGCATAGCAGCTGCACTTTCATCCATAACCGGTATGTGCTTTTCAGGATAAGCTTTTATTCTGTCTAACATCATATTCATGTCTAATGCATTTGAATCTATTTTTTCTTGGAATAAGATCCCGACGTTCATAGTGACAAATGAGAAAATTATGTTGTTTCCGCTGACAAACTTATTCCTAGAAATGAAATGAAAAAAACTTGAAATTCAATCTACATATCAAATGAATTTCCTGGTATCATGTTAATGATATATAAAGTACTTTAGAGATTTCTTCTGAAAAATGCAAACTATACGTCTGGTTCTTGTTCCAATATTCTGAACATTATATTTCTCTGCTATCCTACGTTATCGCACATATTATACAATAATCAACACTCCGTGGTTAGGATATTGATATGCCAATATTGAAATAATTTGATTACGTCGTGCTTTTGGAAGTCAATACCCTTGAGAGGAAATGAAACACGCATATCCACACAAACACACGCTTTATTCCGATCAATTACCTTAAAGTAATCCTCCGCAATTCTGTGTTTTAGCATAGGGACACATGATCGAATGTCGAAGAAACCAAATCTGATTGTTCCGATACCTTACCTTTTTCTGCGACTTAATTTTGTTAATGAAACGAAGAATTAACTGTTATATAAAACTGTTGAAGACTAACATGGGTTTTATAATACGGTGTTGATGCATTTTGTCAGCTAAATGTGTTCACAAAGTATATTACACTTATATAGATATACAAAAAGTTGTAATAAAAACGAGGTTCTTTTAAAAACAAAATCCCAATAAACTCTTCAAATATCGTAGCATGAAAGCTACGTAAGAAGTTGCATCTGCAATTCAAGTAAATATTGTATACACGATATGCAAAATGATACTACTTATAAATATTGCTTCAAATGCAGAAAACTAATTTAATTCGCAGCAAATGTAGAAAAATACAGAAATGTCAATGATTTTACATTTTTCACCAGTTACGAAGATATATGTAAAATATGCATATACGAGGGGTGTACCAGAATTACGTAGACTTTTGTCATAACTTTTTTATTTAGGCATGTATTATCACCAAATTTGCCGTAGAAAAACTTCAAACCCTTTTTAAGAGTATCGGTAAAAAAATTTTCTAACAGAATGTTAGAAAGCCATTCAATCTGTCGCCATAGTAACCATTAGTTGGGTAGGCGGGGCAGCGAATTTTATAAACATTTTTGGCATTATTCAACTGCTTATACCTCGCAGATATCAAGTCTTATTTTAACGAGACTTCGTGACATACAAGCACAATATCATTGGAACGTAGGCCGTAAATTTCGACTTTATAAAGGTAACCGTTGTTGATATAGGGTACAAAACAAGCAACAGCTGCCTCGCGTCATCAGTGAAAATATGACGTTAGCGAAATACGCTGGAAATCGCATCAACATGGAGTTTTGTGTGAACCTCGGAAGACGCCAGAATAAACGCTTTAAATGTTGGAACCTGCTAACTATAATATGTTGTATCGAGTTACCTGATTTTCAAACGACACTAGCGCATCAATCGAGGTCGAAATCGAATAAAACGACATGGACCGACGGCGAAAACCAACGGCGAATGTGGCGTCACCAAGCATTTTCTATAACCACATAGACCTGGATCGACGCTCTATAATAAGGGTTATATGCGACATTATTGGTAATATATTGGAACTTTAATCACATTTAAGGTAGTAAATAAATATTTGCAAGTTTTGTGTACGGTTGTGTCCATATTTATAGCTACAATGTACACAGTTAGGAGCTTCACTTATCCTTGAAGTTCCGCCGACGTCGTGACGTTCCGTTGACGTGCCCCGCATACCGTACCCCTATATATCCCCGGAAGCTGCAGAATTTGATCCAAATAAGATAGGGCTTTGAAATTCCACATACTTACGCAGTAAATATTATTTGAACTCCACACAAAACTATTTGTTTGTATGATGAATGGTATGGAACGTATGACAAAAGTCTACGTAATTCTGGTACAACCCTCGTACACATGTATTATGTATAAAATTGCAATGTAAGTGTATGCAAACCGGAAAATTCATCACTGTACACAATTTCGTTCAAGCAAAGACTACTCACGACATATCGTAAAAGAGTTGATATTTTTCTGCGTTCTACATCTTTTCGTTCTTATTTTTTCTTCATTCTATAGAATATTGTATCGAATTTGAATACAGACGTTCACAATAAAAATAACACAAACATTCCATCTTTCATCTAGACAATTCAGAATGACAAAAACATATTGACAGCTTACCATGCAAGTGATGTGTGCAACCAATAAATCGTACTGTCAGCTTATCGTGGAGCTGCATTTTTCCATTCTTTGTTATATTTTCCAAAGCAGGCCGATAGTGTAAGCAGAGTACGGTCTTGAAGTGTTGTCCATCGTATCAGGACTCCTGGACTCATTTTTTCTCCAATAATAGTCGATTACTGATTCTGATTAAATTTATAAAAATGACGTTATTAATGTACCTTTAAATATTCATGTTAAAACTGCCCTATTCAGAATCAAAGCGCTGGTAGCGCTCAAGAAAAACAATTTGATCAGATATAAAGTACATGACAAGGGTGAAGATTGATTGGTTCCCGTACTTCAAAGCGGACCGTGGCACAAAAATATATTTTTAGCATAGATATAATGTCCAGCGTTTAGAACTGCATAACTCAGGAAACTAGACGGGTAACACTTGTTCCTATCGATCTACGTTAAAGAAGGGATATAATATGCAACCCGGACTATACTGTTCGAAACACTTCTATTTTTTCGGTATTTAGTATTTTCAAAAGGATAAAGTCCGAAGACATCCCGCGGAATGCACATTTTCATCTTTTTTTAGCCCACAGTCTTGACCCTGAAATGTTAACGCCGGCTATGAAAAGAACACTGTGTATTCTTTTAAAAACGTGTAATTCCGTGGACGATTAGGAGATAAAAGAATCATGTAAGAAAACATCGTTATTTTGCATTAAAAAGTAATCTATGCGAAACATTAAGACGACATTTATGCCTCAAGGCGATTTTCTTCACTATATACGAGGGTTGTTCATTTAATTCCCGGACGATCGCCATAGCGCTTGATTGGAACATGCGATTGTAGTAAAATTTCGTTTCATAAGACTTAGTCATCAACTATATGTGTCCGGGCAACTACTTACCCCCTAAATAATGAACAAATTGTGCAAAAAGTAGCGTTTTAGATGCGAAAACGTCGTAACGTCGCCATTTTTGACGTCGACCTGGGCCGACTAACGCTACACGCACTTACCAAAACGCTAATATTATGAAATCCCTTCATCGTACCAAGTTGAACTTTTGTATGTGAATCAAGGAATGATGTGATTGTGCTAGTGTGCGTTTTCATTAATATCAGTCAAATAGTTTTTCAGCAATATCGATCGTCCGGGAATTAAATGAACAACCCTCGTATACATGATAAAAGTATTAAGAGAGTGATAGTTAAGCAGTTATACACCTATGGTATTCGGAGTGCACTAAATAAACCAATCATAGTACGATCAGAACCATGCAAAGAATGAATATGCCATTGAGTCCAATAGAATATAAATCTAGGTAAATCTGAATGTTGGATAAGGAATATATATAGACTGAAGATGTATAATAGTTAATATAACATGTACGCATTATTGCAAATACGAGGGGTGATCAATATATTCGAGGACTTTTCATCTAGCAATTTCATATTTGCAGCAAGGCTCAACGCCATTTAACATCATTCAGAGTAAGATGTCTCCGACCGAAAACACTAATAACATTATTTGATTTATACATGGGGCACGTGACGTCGATCGTCACGCTCGACGTCATTCCAAGTGTCACCGTCGGAGCAGCACATAGCTCCATTCTGGACTGATACCTAGTCACATGAATGAGACAGGTTTTATTTTACTACTGAAATAAGTAGTTCATAGTCAATTCTAAAATGTGAGGTGGAATAAAAAGTGTATCGATGCGATATTGGGAACAATACTCGGAAAACGGCGGTTGGTTGTACAAAATTATGTTATTTTAATTCAGAATAAAGCACGACCTATCAAGTTTTGGACGCAATATCGAAATAACCCTTTTGATTTTGAGTCAACGATTTAATATTTCGTAGCCTATACTATTCTTCGTTCTCGCCAGTTACATTTGGTCCTATTTCGCAAAATTAAATGGAAAGTGTCCCTAACGAGGTGTTATTTTTGCTGTTTTTCGTTATTTTATCGACTCAACCTTTTGACAGAGACTCAACAATCACATAAACCTCTGAATCATATGAAAATGGCCAATTGGGAGTGCAAAGAATCCATGCACAATTTAGTCAAGTCATTTTTGAGATATCGCGATGATTTTATAAGTTTGTGTAAGCTTTCATAGCATGTCGTTACTCAGAAGTAACGTTACGTCCAAGATGCTCGACGGTGTGTGCTTCACCATGGTTACAAAAAGTGACGTCATCAAAGGAATAATGACGTTATCATAAAGTGAGTTCAACCAATCGCGAGATAAATGATTGATATACACCAGCTTGTAATTTCATAACTCTAGTTCCAATATTTCAAAATTGAGAATAAAAGTCCTCGAATATATTGATCACCCCTCGTATATGCATGAGAATCAAAATACACAAGCCACAAACAGAACGCATTATATAGAAACGTTAAATCAAATCACAGACAATGTGTCACATGACCAAACACCAATCAAGAAACTGATCTTCTTCAAATCTTTACAGGCTCTTCTATAACAACCAGAGAAAGAGTCATTTGAGTCATCAAGGAATCATTAGTACGACCTGCCTTAAGGCTGCTACCAACAGAAACAGTGTGTTGTTAGTTTAATAAAATGAAGTTGCAAAATTGTACGTAATAATGACAAGGGCACATTGACAGAAATAAGAGTTGTTATAACTCTTGAAGATCATATGATTTGTCACAATAATTGCTGAATGCCTAACCAATACATTAGCGACACTATTCGACATATAAACGACATTTCAATTGCTATTATCTAAATTACGGAGACAATTCCACCAATACAACAAATTTACTTGTTCCTATTTGGAGATTTGGAGTTAATCTAGTCAAGAGCGCAGAACAAATAAATGATACGTTTAATAGCAGCCATGTAATTTATTCGACAAATTCCCTCATACAAATAGAATTACGGTCAGACCTCAGACAGGGCATTGTCGTCTAAAATAGAAACTATATTTCAATGATATTAAGGAGTATAAATAGAGAATGTTCCAACTTCAAATACAGATCATAAGGAGGTTGTAGTTTTGTACCTCTCAGTATGTACACAAGCAGGTGTTTTGGAATAGTGGAAATAGAACAGTATGATGATCAATTCAATGATATATCAGGCCCAGTGATTATAAACATTTTTCTTTCTCAAAGACAATTCCATACTCCATACTGCATGCTCCAACTTGAAAAACCGCTTTTTATAATTTTGCACCATACCAACTATTAGCAAATGATCTAATTAACAAAATGAACCCCATTTTATATGTTTTCATTCAGTAATAAAGAAGTTACAGCAGTTTTTGTAACTAAGAAATACTTCTTATGATTTGGAGCAAGGAGTACGTACTCCAATGTTTATAATCACCAGGCCAGGGTGTTTTATAATATCTGCCCCAATTACAAACGAATGCCATGAGTACAAGCATATTCTAATTAGGAATCTTAATTTCTTTGTTGCTTTATACTTAACAGTAACATTGTCACGCTATAATATGATGAATAAAACTTTGATATGGTGGCTTTCCATTGGAATATGAAATTCTCAGATGAGATCACGCATATGCTCATGGCTGACATTTATTATGACCCTGTATTGTATAAGGAACAACTAGTGATTTACATTTCTGCACAAGGTAAATATAAACAGGTAACGTAGAAGAAAAGGGACGTAAATTACATTACAACTTTATTTTTAAATAACTAACCGTGTGTATCATCAGTTGAATTATCTGATAATTAGAGGTTAATACACAGCCGAACCGGAAGGCGATAATCGGACCGGATCGGCTTTAGCCCGCGGTGATTATTCATGCCGTAGATATGTAAAGTGCATTTATGCTGAAAATCTTATACGTTCTCAAAATTGTCAAATATATTGTACCTTTGTGTAACGTTACGTCATTTAGCTACAAAGTGACGTCATTTTAGCTTTGTCATAATAACTTGGATAACGTAACGTGCACACGTTCAGCGGGCCGATTACGATTATGAGATTGCGGACCGGGCTAAAAGGCGATAATCAATCACGTGATTGTCATAATCAGCCTGAAATTGGCTCATTTTTGTAACTATATATAGTATTAATGAATACTTGTATGTGCCCTTAATGAAAATATACTCATTTCAAAAGACATGCGTGTGTAATTAATCTAGGGATCAATGTACCGGCTTGGTGTTTTGGTTGATACTGATGGCATGGGTGTCATTCACTTGCACTAGTGACTAGGACTGCGGCTGATTCAGTATGGTTTTGAATTTACTGTGTATAATGTAAAGTGTTTTATTAAAAGGCAAACAATTAAACAAATAATATCAAATCACAGAAATACTACAGGGGACTCTTGTTCAATAGTGGGTTGTACAAAAACAACGTTTACTCTTTTATATTGACTGGTCTCTTATTAGTTATAGATACCGTTATGTACATATAAGAACATGACTTGTATATTATATTCCAACATTTCTGAAACCAAGAATCCGTTTTATGGCATTTTTTTTATTTTCTTCTCCAATAAGCTGTATCAACTTCTTGAACGGATTTATTACAATGCAGCGAACATGTACCGAGCGACGTTGTCCCGAGAACCAATATCTATAAGAGAAGGCAGAAGTATGAAAGCTGTCTATTGGTGACAGAGAAGACAGGAGTATGGAAGCTATCTAATGTTGACATCGATAAACAAACCATTCAGTGCATCTATTTCCAATTTCTCTCTATTGAAAACATCGGACGCAGGACAATTAAATGAACAAATACGGAGAGATTCTGATTCCATTGGTTACAACAACATTTGTAGTGGATGTCACGTGTACAAGTCCCATTAGTTTGCTGGGATTTATTTGAATAGTCGGAGATAATACAAATCTTGGATTAGTAAATGGCGGATTGCCTACGATATTATGAATCTTGAAGGCAATGATGTTAGGTGTATATAAAAGAGTGGAGATTTTATGGATTCTAATTTTCGTTATTGCTGAACAGATTCATATTGGAAAATGTAAAAGAGTAAGTTTACATTTTTAATTGTATACTGTATTGTTATTAAGAATTAATAAGAAAGTAATATCTCCTGTGAGATTTTCATTGTGGCAATTATGATTTTTTCAATTATCAATTAACAAAACGAACCTCATGTCATACGCACAAGTGTTCATTATTCAATTTATCATCTAGAAAGAATTTGATTAAAAATGATTGAAAGCTGACTGTTAACCTATTGGAAAATGTAAAAGAGTAGGTTTACACTTTTAACTCTATACTTGTAATTAATAAAAAAAATAAAAAAGTAATGTCTCCTGAGAGATTTCAATTGTGACGATTATGATTTTTTCAGTTATCAATTAACAAAACAAACCTCATGTCATACGCACAAATGTTCATTATTCAATAACGAATTTCAGGAAGAATTTGATTAAAATGATGGGAAGCTGGGTGATTGCATAATTTAGAAACTAACCTTGCATTACCAATATATAACGGAATAAAACATGAATAGCAAAGATCCTTTTTTTTTTTAGAAAATATTTTGATATTTTGTTGCGAATTTAAATAATTCAGTATCACGAGCCTATTCTCATGAAAATTTAAATTTGTCATGTTGACCAAACGGGAGTTGAAACAGCTTTTTACCATAAAGAAAGAGTAATTTTCGGATAGTTTTTGCTTGTTTTATCAAAATATTGATTTTGTAGTTGCGACCTGCTCATTCGAAGCCAGCGATATATTTACAATAATCGACACTGAATTTCACCAACTAAAAGATTACAATACACTTTCCCAATATCAAATATCAAATCGTTTAATTTAAATGCTGAAATGGCAATGTAAGTGAATAAAATATTAAAATAATGTTCAAATTCAAATGTGTGCTTGTATATATTAATGTTTTCTAAATTACTAGTCAGTAACAGTAAACTGGTTGCTTATCACGGATTTATAAAAAAAGTGTGCTATTTAAATGTCTGCCACATTTATTATCAATCAATAATGTAGTAATGATATTTTCTGTCGCTGTTATTTCCTCATGTTGTTGTTTAGTTTTAGCTATTTCATGGAATTACGTTTGAATATTACTAATTGTTTGTTATTTTATTTAATAATTTTAATTACAATCAGTGTCGATTTTCGAACATGCTCGTTGAAATAATGATCAATTTTATGAACTCTGCTAAATTTTCGTGGTCTCGTGCGATTTAGAAGCTGTTATATTTAATAATTTTGTTCGCACGAATGGAAAACAATAATCCTAAATTCGCTGGAATGGTGTTGTTTGTTTGTTTGAAGTCATTACTTGCATCATAGCCTGTTTCTTTAAATCCGAACACTGCAGGTTGTTCTGCTTTTCTGGTAAGCACTTTTGTTTCCTTCCCTATATTTTGTTTCGGAAAGTGAACATTTGTTTCAAACATGTTTTGAAAAATACCTAATACATACATTTTACGAGTTGAAATCCATTATCATTATCTTTGGAGACCACAGATTCCGAGGTTCATTTAAATTTAACGCACATCATTGCACTGAGCAGCATTGGATCGATGATTCAATAACATTGTTTCTATCCTATTTAGTGGACTAATTTTGCTCTTACGAAAATGTGAGTAAATCGGTTTCAAAATAGTGTTTGTGTTCAGGGTGACAGGGGTGTCAATTTTGTAATAAAATGATTGAAAATAGTTCAATAGGATTCCTACATTTATGCTAGTGATATATTGCTATTCATCAAGCCGAAGTTTGTTTAGAATGATAATAATAACTACTAACCATCCATCTCCAACTATGCAATTTGCTTATGTCTTATAGGTTCTTCATCTTGTATGCAGTATCTGACTAATTACTTATATACACGCAGGTTCTCAAGTGACTTAAAGAAGTGGATAATTGTGTTATTACGAAACTGAAGAAAACTCGTTTTCCATACAACTTCTTCCAAACCAATTAATATCTAAGCACACTTTATGCCAAAAGACAATCACAAATCGTAGGTCAGGGAACGCGTCGCCTATTTTGAACAACAAACCACAAAAGGCTAAGTGGGACAGCTTACATGGGTCAAACGTTTTGCTACCATAGCATTGACTACGACAATGACAATATTTTATTTGACCTAGTGGCCATCGTCCCAAGGTCAACATGGGTTATTTTACACACATACATGTATATACAAATGCACAATGTGCATTAATGCACTTAAAGAACTTCAAATAATGGGTATCGGAGGTGGAAATATTTCGATAACAGAACAGGTATGTATATAGATTATAAATCAGTATGTTTCAAACTGTGAATGTATTACTTTGACAAAGCATGTTTGTATGGTTTGTGTGAAATATTCTTGTCGTATAAACGTATATTAGATGTTACATTATTATATGTTTCAGTATCGTTACTGCTCAGAAGGATGTTGTCCTGAGGAGTATTGTGCTTACCATTTGATATGTTACCCCAAAATTGTGTGTACATATGGTTGCCCAGATGGTACGTGTGAGAAAGGCATATGTATGCCACCAAAGCCATGTAACAAGAAAACTAGATGTGGCTTTGCCTTCACGTGTAGCATGAACTACAACCTGGGGTATACCACATGTCAGTATAACTTGGATATCGGCAAGACATTGTGTATGGACAAGTACGGACATTCACTGGTCAAACAGATGACGTAGCGTCTACTATGAGTGCAAGATATGATCACGAGTGATAATCCATATAGACAAAACACTAAAACCTCAACAAAGCCATCAACAATAAGATGAAGAAGTTACTTAATATTAGTTAAAACATTCTTTGAGTTTTATCTCATTACCCGGATTAATTTGGATTCCCATTTCTGGAAAAGTGTACACAATCTATCAGGATTAGGGGTCTATGGAATAAAGACCGTTAGAAATCACTGTTGAATGCAATGCAAAACAATGCAAATAGACGGATTCATCTGAATTGTCGGTTTGTTTTATCTCCATTGAGGTCATATTGAAGTGATATTTACTTTGCAGTGGTAACAGTCGCATAGAAAAGGCATTGAATTCCATAGTGCAAGACAATGAAATACGGTTGTGGAATATTTCGTTTTTATGTAATTTAACGTCATACAATGTTATACAGATAGTTATATACAAATCTCGTATGTCCAAGCAGTGAAAGCTGGTGCGTATCGATTTAGAAAATGTATCAATAATAGCATGATTACCAGACATGCTTCAAAATCATTTATTTTCTTGATTTATTGAAAAGGGGTGGATAATTGGTTGTACGTATTTAATCATTTTAGGGTAAAATGATAAAGTAATGTAAAATATTGTCGATACGTGAATTATGATTCAACTTTATTCAAAGATTTAATCAAAGATGAGTTCATAGATTTGACGAAAGTTCGTCACCAGCTCACGAGTCACTGTATTTTAAAGGTTGTATTTATTTATCTATATCTCCAGGTGAATTCATTCTATGTCATATGATTACTTTGAAGTCACTCGTACATTATTTCTGATATTTAGTAACATAACATTCTCTGAATATACGTGCGTATCATGGTACATACGAATTTAAATGAAGCCATACATGTTCTATTGTTTGATGCCATGTACATAACATTCTTAGCATAATTTATCATGTAATATATAGCATTTCTAACGTAGTATGTTTCAAAAAGTACATGCTCGTGTTATATTTGTTTATTCATTTGTGTTGCGTTAAATTTTCATGTAAATGGTTTAAAAGGAATTCAAATGTAAACGTGCTCTTTCGTTTGATCTTCCTGTACAAATAAAATACGTGTTTCGAACGATTCATTTTTCATTTAAAGTGTCTGTATCTAATGCTTCATGTAATAATATTTCAATTTTGACTTTCCTAGTAAATGTCAATTAATAATTATTTAGGACATTCTAATCAAACGCTATATTTTAAAAAATTGCGAATTTTAAATCGGTTATATTTAAAATTTAAAAAATAATATGAGAAAAAAAGACAGGGAAGGTAGCACTCAACCGAACCAGCCGAGCACAGAAATAAAAAACACCACAACACAACTACCATGAGTAATGCCCACACATAAGCCAAAGAAACAATAATAAATCCAAGTCCCCGTCGAAAAAACGCAGGATGACCCAAGTTCGCAAAGAAATTATATAATAGCGGTTATTGCATGAGACCGAACGAAACGTAGTCAATACTCGACCAAGTTCCCCAAGGCCCCGCTGCATGGCGACCTAACCGCACAAACCCTTGCCAAAACGGCAACTAAACGAGGCACAACCATCCCCTGACCCAGTTTAAAACACCAAGGGCAGCGATCCAACGTTAGTATGACTTAAAGAGGCACAACCACGACTTGACCTAGTTTACAATAGACACATTTCAGTCCGACGAAACCATTCATATGTTAATCGCTATACATGTTCCACCAGAAATCTATTGGCTGAATAAACAATACAAACTAGTCACTGACCAATGACTCGTTGTATATAAATTTGCTTATAATGCCTTGGTATACAAACATGAAATGTGCCTATAATAGGCAAGGTAGGAATAGGGCGGGGAGTAGCATTACATATCTCTAATGGCTCTCTAATCGGCCGCACGAGATCGTGATCGTATTCTTACTTAAAGACTGAAAGAACCCGCACTCAACCACTGGATGAATTAAAAACGAAAGCTAGTCCAAAATTAAGCATGCTTTAGTGTGCGCACTTGAGTACATGTGCGTGTATGGTTTTGACTCGAAAGTATTGCTTTCTAAAAGAACTACATAATCAAATTATTTAAATATTGGTATGATTATTATCTAACAACGGAATGTTGATTAGTTTATAATATGTGTGAAAACGTCAATATACACTATGACACCAGCGACACACGAACTATCAATTTACTTTGTCTGATAGCAGAATATTGAAACAATAGCTAGATGAAGCCTCGAAAAATGTAGGATATCATTTCAATCAATCAAGGAAATTCAAATTATATGTACTATCAGCATTTCAAATCTATCATTGCATTTCTTCGAATTTGTCTAAGTGAATTACATAAAGCTCTCCTCTTTTATGTCGTTATAGTAACATCAGATTTTGATTTTCAATATCACATTTATATTTCTAGAGCAGACACAAAGACGTTCGGTTTGAATACAATTTTAGACACACACATATGAATCAAAACTTCCTTTGAGACATTTGAATACGCTTGAAATTCGAAATGACATTTTGATTGCTCAAAAACATTAGCTATCGACAACAAACTATTATAGTGATGTTTTACTGAATGAAATGTATCGCAAACTCTTTACATAATTCGGGAATTTAACCATTAGTGTTCATACAAGCATACAAATTAGTGCTCATACAAGCATACACATGTATTTTGTAGTAACTTAAATTAAAAGTTCGATTTCTGATATTTGTAGCAATGGGGCATTTACTGACCTCGAGTCGCCAGGTAGTATGTGAATATGTCGGAGAGAATTTACCAAACATGGTCCTAAACTGTCATATAACACATTACAAGTATTTATAAAGAAAGCAAAACACATATCAATGTCTACCATAATCTAAGTTGTAATGATACAAAATACACACAGTTAAATCTAAGTATGATTTTGTCTATTTCCAAACAATTAACTAAACCAATATCTGCAATGAAACAACACAACGTTATGGCGCGTTTTGCAACATTGGTTTAGGGTAATGGGTGATACAATAGCTGGTAATAAAAAAAGTATGAGGAAATCAGACAGGGAAGGTAGCACTCAACCGAACCAGCCGAGCACAGAAATCAGAAACACCACAACACAACTACACTGAGCAATCAATGCAACAAACATCAGCAAATAAACCAAATCATGTAATGGCATGTTTGGCCATCATTGTTGGAACAAAATGAGTGAGACCATGCATGAACATGAACCATAACTCGAGGGAATATTTGAGTTAAACACTTTTACTTATATGGAATTTTATCAATTCCCAAATAAAAACAGTTCAATATCAGAAATGAAATTACTTATTGACTGAGAACATATTGTTACTTCAAATCGAGGGATGAAAGCCTAGTTTCCATTTCTTCTTCATTGTATGAAACCCCGAAACACTTTCACTTTCAGATTGTTATTTAACGTTTTACTTTGTATTATCATATATCGCTCATTGTCATGCGCATGATCTTACACCGTTCTCTTCTCCATGTAACTATGCTTACATAACAATGACGTATTGTTTGTTTAAAGTTTTCACCTTCCGGAAACTGTGTATGCAATGTTTCTGTCTGTTGATGTACTATTAACCTTAAATAGGCACAAATATCCTGATTATAAGTTGGCAATGGTATACTCAAATATGAAGCTTATAAAGTGATCAACGTTACACAATATATAAGGTATGCATTATCTTTATTGGTACAACTGTTCCTTGGTCCGTTTGAAACATTTTTTTCATGAGACCCACTTAAAATATTTTCTTTGGTTGCCATAGCAACGGTTTTCAAAATGGCCGCCAAAATGATCAAATGGCGGTTTTCGCCCAATAACTTCAGTTTAGAATTGCATATCGTGATGAAACTTGTTGTATAAGTAGCTTGACTCAATACGCCACTAAAAATAAAAAATTGGATGGGTGGGGTCAATATCTAGGTCACTGTTACTAAAAATAGAAATTCGTTTTTTGCTCAATAACTTCCGTTAAGAATGAGATATTTGGATGAAACTTGCTATATACGTTGCTTGTAGGATGATACACGTTGGAATAAAAAATGGGACATTTGGGGTCAAGGTCAATGTTACTAAAAATAGAAAATCGGTATCCTCTGACTTTATTTAGTATGGAATGACATATATGAATAAAACGTGGTCAATATATAGCTTCCGAGAAGATACTTTCCATCAAAATAGGTGTAAATGGGGTCAAGGTCGTTGTTGATAAAATAAAAAGCCAGTTTCTGCTTAATAATAACAATTAATTACGAATTACAAGCAATATATAAGCACCCTGTTTGGTTTTCTATATTTTTGTTACCATAGCAACCGCAATTGTTGTCTGAATAAAACACAAATTGACATGAATAATTTGCTTATGAATTTGTATCCACATACCAAGTTTCATTAACCTAGCACAAAAACTGTTTAAGCTATGACCGGATCCAGATTTTATAAACGGACAAAACCTTGAGTTTACTATGTTATATGTATAAGTCAGTCTCCAGGAAAACCTGCTATTTTGACAAGAAACATTTTTTGTGATGTTTCATAGTTATAAAGACTAATGCCAATGAAGCATGATTCAAAAGAAATTGTGTAAATATCTTGAGTTTTGAGGAAGCTACAGCTATTTTTGTAAAGTCAATATTCCGAGTTTTTTGCCTGACGACGTGCACGTCATTCGCACCTCATTTGACTGTAAAACGTATTTCATAATTTCACCATAAGTTTAATTCTTAACATAAAATGTTCAAAATAGTGTCACATTTTAGAATTATGTTCTGATTTTTAAAATATGTATCATAATAGAAACATTTTGCATTTAGAGAAAGGCTACTGTTGTTTTAAACAGCTAACTCTCAGTTTTTCTGAATTGAAGTATTTTTCCGAAATTGGTAACCATGGCAACAAAGCATATAGTTTCAACTTAATTTATGAGGAAATTTAAAGCTAAGAACTATATGGATAAATTACTTAAAGTAGAATCAACAGATATATATATATATTGTTTCACTTATTTTAGAGCCTTTTCAAAACCTTGTTTTATACAGTAATTACATGATGTCAAGTCAGCAGGTTTTCCTGGATTACGGCTCATATATAAGTGGAGCATCAGGGGTCAACGTCATAGTTACTTTAAAAGAGTATCAGTTTACTATCAAATTACTTTGAATGAGATTATTATGATGGCAATTGCTGTAAATGTAGCTTGTCTGAAGAATATATAAAGTATTTTGCGCCAGATTATTTGGCCGACATGAAAACATGATTTTCAAATTTTCATGGAATTTCATATTTTCTTGTTGTAGAACTTCAGTTTTTCTTTTTTCGAATATTTCAAACAATGCAACGTTAACAAAATATATGAGACGGTGACCTAAGAGTGTTATCAAGGAAATGGGGCCCATTTGCAGTGTTAACCTCATTTGATTAGCAGACTTGAAGCCCTGTATAATTTCGAAAATGTCCAGGCCACACCAGGTACTAGTATTTGAAAATATGACCAGGTAAAGCCATCTCAAACAATATGATCTACTCAAAATACAATATGCAGAGATTCCATGCATGTGTAGTATTCATCATTATGCCTAGGTCTCACTGGACATTTTTATCCTGACAATAAAGATACCTAATTTGGTCGGGCACAGCAATTCCTCGTCAGAAATTCCTATCTTGGCGACACGTTGTGTTTTATTCCTGTCTTAGCAATGCTTTTGGTAGATAACGGCTCTTTGTGGTACACATCATTGCCTGATACATAATTGCTTGGAGAAGATGGTTTCATTTACTCTTTTTGTGTTTCATTCTAAAGAATTGCATTTTACACAAGTTATTTCATACATAAATGTTTTGATGTATTAAGCAAATTGTTACTACCAACCAAATGCAGTGAGTTAGTTATTAACGATTACGATGTTTAATAATTGTGAAGTCTTCTGACTCCAAGAATACTAAATTACTGTTTATAGTTAAGAATGTTTTACCCAAAAAAGATAACATAACATATGAACAACTTTTGAACAGATTATTAATTTCTTAATATGCGAAAAGTCAACATATGCCTATCAGAGTGATTAATTATAAAATAGCACAGTGTGTGGCGTTATGACATTGTGATCATTAGATTCCAAAAATCCTCACTTTTATTAATTTTATATTTTTGACTGTTTCACCCCAAATATATCCCAAGACGCCAGTCATTTTGAAACTGGATTATTAATTTCTTAATAGGAAAAACTGCACATGTCTATCTTAGTGATTTATAACTAAATAATGCGATTGGTGCCATTGTAGTAAATCTATTCCAAAATCCCCAATTTAGTTTATATTTTGTACGATTTTACCCCAAAATAGCATTCAGTAATCATAAATGATAACATATTATTTGATATACTAAACTTTAAGTTACTAGAAACGAATTGCAGTTGTTTTATAAATAATACGATTTTAAATGCCATCGTGGCCAATCGATTCCTCAAATCCTCACTTTTGTTTATAATTCCAATGTTTTTGCCCCAAAAATGTCTTAAAATACACAACATTTAGGCACCAGATTAGCAATATCATAAGCACGACGACAATATGTTTCCATCCTATTGATTAATAATCAAATACCATAATAAATGACATTACAGTAAACAGATTCCAAAAATCATCATTTTTGTTTTCATTTTGTAGTATTTTACCCCAAAATATCGTATCTTGACCAATAGCCGATATTTTCGTATGATATATAATACTATAAGATACTACACTTATATTGCAGCGGTTTTCAATAAAATACTACTATAAATGACATTGTTGTCTGCCAATTCCAAAAATCCTCACTTTTGTTGGTAGTTTCTCATATTTTACCCCAAAAATATAGGTCTCAAGTGTTAGTATAGAACTCCACATTAAGTATGTTACAAGGCAACAATTATGTGGCAGGATATAACATAAAACATTTATGTACATTTTGTGCCCTTTTCTGAAATTCGCAGAAAATGGTGACGTAACTAAAATACTCAAATTTCTCAATTTCATGTCATGTCATTGGGGGCCCTTTTCTCAGATCGAGGCTTATCCATATTGAAATTTACGTCCCTAGAATTTATCCACTAATTAATAATTAAACTGGAATACATTTAACCAGATTTTTTCTAGAACTATCAGTATAAATGTTAAAAATATTGTATCAGTATACCTAAAGACTATTATATAGAATATTTCAAATTTGGCGGCCATTTTGTCGGCCATTTTGGATATTTCAAAACGATTATTCGGTTAAAGGTATAAGTTAGATGTTAGTTAAGTTATTTCTAATAAAAAATACTTTACAATTACTCATAATTACGTTGTTATCATGCGTTATATAAGATATACACCAATTTTTCGTTTTTGGCGGCCATCTTTAAAAATGGTTGCCATGGCAACCATAATGGCAGATACGAGATGGGTCTCATGAAAAAAATGTTCCAATATGTTTGCCCAATGTATATACCAAGTTTGGCAACTTTCTCCAAAAATTAGTGATTACTCGATTTTTGGAGACATTATTGCTGGACTATAGAGGATACGGCAGTAGTCAATGCAAGGAGAACATAGTATTTCAAATCTAGAAATGATTCCAAAACATAGTGTTTGTCACTTCAGTTGTGCTGTTAACGTCAACTACGTCAATGAACTATTCAAAACAAGTTTGTCGCCAGGGACATAACGCATACAACATTTACATATAGTTAAGTCTTTGGTTTCAAACCATAAAATGATAATGTGGCTTACATTCTAGACGAATGTCGGTCGAAAGTGTTGTTCCTGTTCCATAATCAATTTTCATTCCACAAGAAACTTTGAATGTTGTCATTATATGTGATATACTGTCTCGGGAGTTCTTACACACTGTCATCAACACTGGTAGTATTTTCATATCAGGAAATATATCCTTCTTTGATTTACAGCCTGGCAACATCACACTAGAGTGCTGTCATAAAGTCTGCACATTACGACGACATTGGATGGTCAAATCATCAACTATCACGCACATAAACAATATGTCCCGGATTTATCATGCCTTGTATGGATACAGAAGATTGATACCATACATTCTGGGAGGTATGATAATGGATGTGAGTTTGTTAGCTTTTCCTTGTCTGGTGTGATAGGCAAACCATACTTATAACCAACAACAGACCATTAGTCTGATAAGGGAATAAATGTTTATATAACATAATTGCCACTGTGTGTTCAGCTGATATCTATGACAGACATATTACAGTTAACACTGTTCCGTTATTTATTATTTATATACGCTGATTTCCTACTGGAATTCTCTTATTCCTGTTTTACAAATGTTGTTGACATTTACAGTATTGTCCCATTACAGTCTGGTTGTCCATAGTAACAGTAATTATGGAAGCTGGAATTATTTAACATTTGTGAGGTTATTCTTTGAGACACGTTTGGCAGTTAGTTTCGTAGTGTGTGGTGTGTAGGTGTATCAGGTGTGTAGCACCGATACACGACTCACAAGCAATGTGTTTCCAACCAGTTCATGTCAAGTTGATGGGGGAAATGATTCTGAAATGGCACGGCTGAGATTCAAACAATATACCTTCAGAATAGTAGTTGAGAGCACTTACCTATCGGCCACGGGTTTCCCCCTTGGGCCATTTACTAAAGTAAGATTACAAACACAGAAAGGTTCATAAATGATTCCAATAAATAAGAGAACATGGTGATATGTACATTTCATTGCTTGGTATAAACAGAAGAAACATTACCAAGTCAACAGGGAAACTTATACTAGGGTCACAATTATTGTTCGATGGGATTTAATGTCGTAGTTAAATGTAAACCACGAAATCCGCGTGGTTATATCACCAGAAAATGGTTCGATATATCACAGGGTAGAACAAACTGGGTAGTTGTGGATTCGGTTGATCGAGCATACTATTTCAATTCACTAATTAACTACAAATAGTGACGTGGTCATAGAGAAGTAATGACATAGATGCTATGTAGTACATTGTGACACTATGGTTTATGCTTAGGAATTGGCCTGAGCCTACCTATTTTGCCATAGTATTTCTAGG
The DNA here is from genome assembly GCA_963678985.1 of Spisula subtruncata. NCBI lineage: Eukaryota > Metazoa > Mollusca > Bivalvia > Venerida > Mactridae > Spisula > Spisula subtruncata. The sequence goes on from OY787660.1 coordinate 63,694,950, forward strand.
TCAGACGTATTCCTATATGTAAGGGCGGTATGGCACTCACAAAACATTCCCACTTAGTTCCGTTGATGCAGTATTTGTGTGACCTTCAGAGGGATTAACTTTTACTCTATCTTGTATCTAAAGCATGATATTTAACCATTAATATTGTTCTGGGAAATCTGCATTGACGGATTAATGATCTCCGTTGGTTAAAAGTTCTTTTCAACAAGTGTTATTGAAGGAATATTGTGAGGAATACGAGCGGAGTTCGAAACGTAATGCAATTTTATGCATATCTTAGTAGTTTTGGGACTTTCGGTGTCAACTTTGGCATGTGTACCCTAGTAACTATCGTCTTTCGTTGGATAACGCTTGGTTTATTTCCATTGATTTGTGTTCTCATAATGTAATTTTACATATACCTACTAATGTACACACTAAGTTAAAAACCGTTTAAAAGATGTGTGTCAAAACTGACCTTATATAAGAGAAATGTCTAAACTTAGATAAAATGACAAATTTATATACCTGGATCTTTACATACATCGTGGGAGGTCTTTAAGCGAAGTTTAATGTGTTTAACATGTTTCAAAGCAGACCAACAGCAGCATGAAGACAACAACAAAAGTGATCAGTCGAAAACAACAACAAACAAATAAAATATTGATAAAAAGTAGGACATTGGTCTCACAGCAGCAATATTGATAATAGAACAGTAAACTGATCGCACATGCTTGATTTTATCCCATTTTCACATCATTTGGAGGAAAATTATCAAAGTTAACAATATTTGTACCACATGGATACCATGCTCACTACGTGGTGTCTTAAACTCCATCTTATTTTAAATGCTAAAACATGTTTAATTTATACCCTAAACACTTTCAAAATACGTTTTATGTAGCTTAACAGGTGGGGAAACACAGCCTCATTATCATTCACGAAGACAGAAACAGAAATTTTATGTATTTGATAGCTGAAATTTGTAGCCCGTATTTGTTAATTACACTCATTCGATGACGAAGGTGAGACATTTGATTTTGTACACCGACCAAGGTCCTACTATTCAAATACCCGAATCAATCAGTAAATTTGTAATTAGTATGTTCTACTGATAAGTTATGCGGGAAAAGAACTTCATATAGCGTCCATTTGTTAATGAAACCGAGTATAATGTACTTTCACATGAAAATGCCTCTTTGCACAGGCATCTACTGAAGAGTCGTTTTTGAGCGAAACACAGAAAAATATGCTCGTTTATCAACTTCATTTTTACAGATCTAGTCCCTTGCAAATAGTTTTTAGTTCCTAGTCCTTAATCGCATTCTGAATGGCGAAGGTACGTTTCAAGGAAGCATATGTAGGCAACCATATTGCAGAGCATGAAAGTAGTACCTGTTGCAGACGCTGAAACATAATTTTAATCTTGAATTTTATAATAAAAGCAGTAACCATCTGAAAGCAGAGATTTCAATGAAAATTTTGTGTGAGTTTTACTGAAATCGGTTCAGTCAATAAAAAGTTAAAGAGCAAATTGCATTACTTTTCGAACAACCTTCATAAAGGCAACATTAATGCACTCGTCATTTAAACACTTTATCTCTAGAGAATTTCCCGTCCTCTGATATTCTGTTTTCCAAGACATAATTTTACAACGCATTCTCTTATATAGCTTTGTTGTATAGCTCAGACATTTTTACGTACTTTAGCATTTACTTTTACTTGAAAAACTGCAGATATACGAGGGGTGTACCAGAATTACGTAGACTTTTGTCATAACTTTTTTATTAAGGCATGTATTATCACCAAATTTGCCGTAGAAAATCTTCAAACCCTTTTCAAGAGTATTGGTGAAAATATTTTCTAACAGAATGTTAGAAAGCCATTTAATCTGTCGCCATAGTAACCAATATTTGGGTAGGCGGGGCAGCGAATTTTAAAAACATTTTTGGCATTATTCAACTGCTTATACCTCACTGATATCAAGTCTAATTTTAACGCCACTTGGTGACATACAAGCACAATATCATTGAAACGTACGCCGTAAAATTCGACTTTATAAAGGTAACCGTTGTTGATATATGGTACAAAACAAGCAACAGCTGCTGCACGTCACCAGTGAAAATATGACGTTAGCGAAATACGCTGGAAATCGCATCAGCTTGAAGTTTTGTGTGAACCTCGGGAAGACTCCAGAACAAACGCTTTAAATGTTGGAACCTGCTAACTATAAACATGTTGTATCGAGTTACCTGATTTTCAAACGACACTAGCGCATCAATCGTGGTCGAAATCAAATAAAACGACATGGACCGACGGCGAAAACCAACTGCGAATAAGGCGTCACCAAGCGTTTTCTATGACCACATAGACCTGGATCGACGCTCTATTATTAGGGTTATATGCGATATTACTGGTAATATATTGGAACTTTTATCCAATTTAAGGTAGTAAATAAACATTCGTTAGTTTTGTGTACGGTTGTGTCCTTATTTAAAGCTTCAATGTACACAGTTAGAAGCTTCACCTATCCTTGAAGTTCCGCCGACGTCGTGACGTTCCGCTGACATGCCCCGCATATCGTACCCCTATGTATCCCAGGAAGCTGCAGAATTTGATCCAAATGAGATACGGCTTTGAAATTTCACATACTTACGCAGAAAATATTATTTGCACTCCACACAAAATTGTTTGTTTGTATGATGAATGGTGTGGAACGTATGAAAAAAGTCTACGTAATTCTGGTACAACCCTCGTATAACAGTGCTTATGTCATATTGCTATTTTATGCATACTAAATCACTGTTTTTGTACTCATGGGGAGATATGTTCACACTTTAGGCTGAGTTTTAAACGAACAGAGCGAAGTAGTTTATGTTTTTATCCTGTTTAAGAACATCGATGTTTTAAGCATGATACAAGAACGTTATAAACAATGTTTTAAACAACATTAATGTTATACATGAAGATTCTTTCAAACGTAAATATCCCTTGGAATATTACTACATTAATGCCTTAAATCTAACCCGGGTTCTTAATTTGAATGTTTAGCCATTTTAGTTACGAACAACAAGACATAAAATGGCAATTAGTTTTACCATTAGCTTTAATTGAACTGTAGACACCTTTGGTACATAATACAAAATTCGATAGGTTTAAGCTCACACTATTCAGTCATATGCTTTTTTAAGGAAAGGTAGTACATGTACAACGACCATGTTAAGTCGGAATTACAGGAACTGGTATCCATGTACAAAATGTAGAAAAAGGGGTATTATTTTCCGTAACGTCAAACCGGTTGTTGCTTATCATAAACATTGAACTACGTTTTTTTTGCCTTTGATACTTCAAGGTGTAACATTAACGACTTAATAAAAGCATGTGTATCCAGTATGAGTGACATTCCTTACTTGTAATCTTTATAACATTCGATAACTTTATTTTATCATCACTTTATTTGTAATTTCAGATATTTCCATATAAGTATATCTTATTTTATTGTGATTACATTTACACTTTTACATGATCATATTTGGATGAAAGTATAGTCTGATATATATCGTCAATTAAGTCTGAAGATGATAAATAAAATAAGTACACTTTATTTGGTTCCTCCTATATTATATTTGGAAAGTAAGTGGACGTTTAAAATATCAATCCTTTTTTTCTGATGAAATAAATCAACCAGAGGTACATAATGACCGTTAAATTCTCTCAACTAAACGAATGCCTATAACTTCGTTCGACTAGCAAATTGGCAAACTAAATACAGACTTAATACTTGGTCCTGGTTTTAGTGCTATCAGCCATGTTAAGGTAACAAAACTATTTCTGAGCTATAAGAATCCTAATTTCCCGCTACATTTACTTTCATACTCTAAACTTATACATATGATGCTACTAAATCCCTTGCCCTGTTTTCAAATGGTTTAGAGTTAATTAATTTCAAGAGCTATTATTTACGCAGTTTTATTCAAAACTCACGTCGCCTCAATGACTGCTAACTTTCGTGTTAGTGAATATTAGTAACAACGATGTGTTCTATCGTGATGCTTTTGAATCTTTTTCTTCCAAGAAATGACATGTTTTCCTGAAAAAGGACAGTTTTAACATGAATATTTTAAGGGGACATTAATGTTGCTTTTTATCAATTAAATCACAATCAGTACCGATAATTGACTATTTTCGGGTAAATAGTGAGGGACAAAACTAAAAGACTGAACTCTGTTTACACGATCGGTATTTTTTAAATATGTTACAACGAATGGAATACGTACCCCAGCAATAAGTTTACCATCCGATTTTTTAGTTGCACACATCACTTCTATGGTAATCTGTCTGTAACATTTTGTCATTCTGATTTTTTGGATGAAAGATGTTCCGTTCCTTGAAATGTTTGTGTTGTTTTTATTGTGAACGTATTCAAATTCAGTCTAATATTTCATAGCATGAAACATAAACTATATGGACGAACAAGGAAAACACAAATTTCTCGTTTGGTTGTTGACAAATCTGAAATCTTGCTAGAACGAATGCTTCATACGGAGATAAATATTCCAGTTTGAATACATTAACATTTTGTTTCCATACACATAATTTGCATATTTTGCATATCATCGTAACAGGTGATGTAAATCATTGATGTGTATGCAGTTACATAAATTTGCTGCGATTCTAACGTGGCCTTAATTCGTCGATAATTGAAAAGTTTCCATTAGGAAAACTAAAAAACTCGTTTTTTTACAACTTTCTTCCAAACGTTTTATCTGTCTTACTTTGTGAACACATTAAGCTGACAAAATGTATTATGTATAGATGAAGTGGACTATCCGTTTTATGTAAACTCTCTAAAATAGGTAAGGGAACAGACCCGTCGGATTGCGTCTCCTTAGACATTCATGCGTGAGTTCCCATGCTAAAACACAGACTTACGGAGGATAGCTATAAGGTAATTGATCTGAATAAAGCGTGTGTTTGTGTGCATGCACGTGTTTCATTATCTCTCAAAGGAATTGACGTCTAAAAGCACGACATAATCAAATGAGTTCAATATTGGTATGACGATATCCTAACCACGTAGTGTTGATTATTGTATAATACAAATGTATGTGCGATAACGTGAATGTTGGCTAGCAGAAAAATATAACAGAGTATTGAAACAAAAACTTGATGTTTAGTTTGCATACTTCAGAAGAAATCTCTAAAATACCATATATGACATTAATATGATAGGAGGAAGTTTATTACATATGTAGATTTAATTTCGCATTTTTTCATTGCATTTCTAGGAATATGTTTGTAAGATAAAACAAGCATAATATTCTATGTTGTTATATGAATGTCGGTGTTTTATTCCAAGAATAAAATTGACATAAAAAAGATTCGAATACATTAGACATGAATATAAATTTAGACAGAAATTAATGAGTCAAAACTTATCCTGAAAAGTTTTAATACGATTCATACTAAAATAAGTGTTCCCAATGCCGACTTGTGTATTCTAATCACCTCGACATTTTAGCAGGCATTACAGTAGAATAGACGGAAACGAGTCGAACTCTCACGCTTATGGTCAGTAAATAAAGATATGCAGACCACAGCTATTGAGTATACTTATGTCTTTTTCTGAAATACTAGTATTCAGCAAAACCTGTACAAAAACTAAAGTGTGGGATATTAATTACTAATTAGAAATAAATCATTATATTAATAGGTCCTCAAACAAAAAACATTTCTTTAATGCACACTGCCACGAATGTCCTGAAATTCCATTATAATAAGAATATAAGCATTAAAACATCGATATGCATGTACAAACATAATCTAATTTGTTATAATTAACAGAAATAATTTTATCAAAACATGAATTTGATAGCTTCCAACTTTCAAAACAATTAATTAAACAATAACCAGCATTTAAACAAAATAACGTAATGGCTTCGTTCGGCAACATTGTCCTGAGTAAGACAAAGGCTGCTTGTGAAGGAATTATACCTCTAGGGAATATTAGAATTAACCTGTAACCACATGGCATTGTGATAATTAAAGTTATGCATTGTTACACCCAATTATTGTTTTAATCAAATTAATGTTATATGTGGAATATAACAAAGGTATAATTCGATTTCGCTACTGACAATATTTATAGCTGTAGGCAGACAGTATATTTCATATCGACGGACGAATAATATTTCTTTTATATTCCATCTTCATTAACTCGTATATTAGTTAGGACCGACAAGCTTAACTTTTAGACTACGAATAAGAATGTTACTTACAACCTTATAAGACTCATACATAGTTGCTCTCAGCATTACTAGGCGCTTCTTTTGAACCCTATTTTCATAATAATCGGAACTTGTGTTGTTGACCAAACTGAAGTCCAAAGAGTTGGGTTTTCCATAAGTAAAGAGTAGTTTTAAGACAGTGTGTTCTTGTTTTCTCCAAATATCGATTTTGTACCTTCTCATTCTAAGTCTGCGATAAGCACCATGCAAATAGGGGTGGGTTATCTTTCCTATTAGCTGGGTTATAATTCTCATACGGTCTCGCACAATAACCGCTTTTCACTAATTTCTTTGTGAAGTTGGGTCATCCTGTATTTTTCGGCGGGGACTTTGACTTAAAATTGTTTCTTTGGGTTATGTGTGGGCATTTCACAGTGTAGTTGTGTAGTGGTGTCTCGGCTGGTAAGGTTGATTGATTTCTTCCCTGCCTGATTTCCTCATACCTATTTTCTATATTTTTGAAATGCATAATTCATACTATCACCAATTTGTCACGAGTTATCTTCCTGTCAACACTATGCTATTATTGAATTATATTACTTTCTTATGTTCTTTTGAATACGAACTTATTATTTTGCGATGTTGTGTTTACCAAAACCATACCCAGCGGATATAGAAGCGAGTTTGTTGGCTAATTGATAACAGCTGCTATCAATCATTTATATTGAAACATGAACGAAATAATTCATCACATGTCATCAAAGTCTGATATTTCCTGAAATATTTATTAAGATATTTGAGTAATATGCAACCTGTTGCACTTTCCTTCCTTCGATATAAGTCTTAAAAAACTGTATTATGTAGTCCATGCTTCCCTAAACGTTTGGAATACTTACCTTGAGTCACATTTGCTTCTTTTCAAAATATACTATTTTAAGCGTAACATGAACGTGTTATAATTATTTATTATGATATCTTCACATATTTATAAACATATCACAACGTCTTTTATCAAGTTGTGACTAGTTTTAAGTGCCTAGAAATGTTTATTTCAGAATAATATAATCGTATTTTGTCACGAAAGTTTAAACCGACGGAAAGAGATAATATCACAAATTGATTCATTTCATTTTCTATTCATAGAGTCAACATGCACCTTGCAACAACATTTTGTAGATTGTTCGCCTCACAGTTTCCATAAGTGTTGTATCCTGGAAAATTGCAAACATAATATAATAGAAATATACGAGATGTTCAGATAAGCAGCCAATTGAAAATTATCCCTCAGTTCACGGACACATTGCCATAGTGGTGTGTAAGTATTGCACATTACGTGTGTGTTTAACACTTTCGATCTTAAATGACTAAAACGTTTCTATATGTACTATAGAGATGGACCAACATAAGTTTAAACCGACAATCATACACACAGGTGGATGAGCTATTTGATGGGTTATTGAACAAAATTACAACATTTTAAGTGTTTGTCTAGTAAACAGTATTAATTTAATAATGTCTGAAGGCAAGCCACCAATGTAACACATTAATGTTTTAACTAGCATACCAAAAATGCCTTAAACGTATAGAAGTATGTGAACGCACAAATAAAGCATTTTAAGTGCATAAAAGTTTTCTCTGTAAATGGTTTTAGGTTAGGTTGACTTGCTGCGATAAACTAACCACTGCCAAATTCTTCTGGACTGTTTTAAAATAGCACTGTCATTGTTCAAAGCCCGCTACATATGTACAACAAGAGTCGTCAATACACGTCAGGCAAGAAGGTCATTGTATTTTTGGTATCATTGAAGCTGTTGTTGGTTTTATTATCAATCATTACTAATTTTATTTCCCTCTTACAAGCTCTAATGTCATGGGAAACATGACCGGCCTGGAAATGAAACTAGCATACAGTGGATAAAATACAGTTGGTATGTCAATCAGAACGTAAGAACAAGCAACCTCTCAAAGAGGACATGATCTGCATAGCACAAACTACCGACCTTACAACAAATGCGATATCCCACAAACCACATAATTGTTACCGTTTCAAATACAAAACATAATGCATTTATTGCATATATGTCATTGATATCCAAACATTCAGCAAGAATTCGGCGATTCCATGACTAACGCTCTACCAACTGACAGGTGAGAATACCATCTTTATAAACTATGTAATTCTTTCATTCTAAATGCCATCTAAATTGCTATCCATTGAATTCACTTTCGCTTCCAGACTCATGAAATATGACAAAATTATTCGCTGATGACGAGGAATGTCGTAAATTATGTCTATATTTCTTCTTGATGTGAAATAAATTGTCAGTCTGCTCGCCTGCAGTATAGATAATGAACATATAAATGGAAAAATGATATCTCCCCACACGAAATATGCAGACTTTCTATTGTGCAATCGTTTGCTTTCATTGTAAATGACTTCAATTTCAAGCGGTTCATCATTTATCTTTCTATGTATATTATTCTTATGATTAAGAAAATTGATATTAACGATCCCTCGTACCAAAATTGTAGCGCATAAATTTAATCCATTTTGCGGAATTCCATTCACTGTCTAAATATGTTTTGGTGGGTGATACATATTTAGTTCACTTCGTAATGTGAAGAGTTTTAATATAATCATAAATGTATTACAATCAATATATCACCACGTGATGATATTGTGGCGTGTATATAGTTTCTGAATTTTTGACTTGTATCCATATTGTCCAGGAATAATACTAAGTACAATTAAGAGCGTACATATCGTTGGACCTCCATAGAGCTAATAATTGTATTTAAATAGATATTCATCCAATTGTTTGTATTTTATATCCATCAGATAGTAATCTCTCCAAAAATGACAAAAGCTGAAAATGTCAAAATTTTCCCATAAGCCCCCGTTTATCAAACGCATTTGCATGTACAGAAACATGCTTCACATGTTTATTATACAGTTAATATGTACTTGTTAATGCCTTTCCTTGTATTCTAATTCGAGTCCGTGATGGCAGGCTGGGAAAAATTAAAATGTACGTTTTTAATGTATTTTAAAAGTGCCTTTTAAATAAGAATAGATCGCTCAATGCACAAAAAATTCAAAATAAATACCAATTGAACAATAATAAAGATTAATTCACCTATGCATTAATCTAATTTATTACGGCGGAATTTCACGGGATCTCCGGGTATTATATACACATGGTGCGTTTATCGCTACCCGGCGACGCTATCGTTTCCATGGTAATTCTCGCGAGAATACGATATTCACTGAGCGTGAACTCACATGATTGCCACGACGAACTTTAAAGAAAATTAATTAAAACTTTGGCTATCTAGCAATACTTTATGATGCCGGGTCGAGGACAAGGTGCAAAGAGAAGGCGCGGTGCAGAAGCAACGGGGCCGAGGACTAGGGCCAGTGCTAAGCGAGCTAGACCGGCGTTGGATGACGGGACGGAGCCAGCGAGAGGTATAAATCATAACGTTATAGATTTTAATGAAATTATTTGTGAGGCTCAGGTTCATGCGGAACAAGACCAGGTTAATGCTAGTTTGAACAGTAGCATCACTAATACTAGTTCCGTGGAGACCCGTATTTTGTCTAACGCCGGTAATGCTCAGACCCTGCCTCTAGGAAATTTAGATATAGGGGCGTTGCCAGATAACGGTACATGTTTGCCGCCTGTAATGCAACCCAGTGCTAATATGTTCACGTTTAATGAAACACAAAATGTTGAAAACATGCTTTTTGAAGGTAACGAGCTGACACGTGTCGCCCAAGACGATATTACGTTACATGTACCGCCTACTCTAAAACAAAAAATCTGTAAAGGCGAGTACGTCAATCTTTCTTTGCTCATAAAGGGTGCGGTGGAACTGGCCGAGCTATATTCCGGTAGTACGCTCAAATTAAATACCGACGGTACGATTGCCGTCCGGCCCACGGTATGTAAAGATGATATCGGAACTATTGAACGCTGGACAGACGCGTTTATTGTCTATATGTCTATCTATTTGTCGACACACCCCTCAAAGATACATGAAATGTTGCACTATTTTTATGTTATACGAGAATGTGCGTCCCGCCAGGGGGGACAATTTTGGAAAATATACGACCAGCAGTTTCGCCTTCGTCAGGCCACCACACCGTCGTCGTGGTCGGTGATTAATCAAGGCTTGTGGTCTAGGTGTTTGCCTTCAATGCAAGATACATATAGGTATAAACAATTTGGGGTCGAGTCGCGGAAGCATGGTCAATCGCAGAACATATGTGTAGTTTTTAATAAAGGCTCATGTAGCTGGCCGAGTTGTAAATATAACCACGCATGTATTAATTGTGGCGGCACGCATAACATAATGAACTGTCACACAGGTACTCAGTCAGGTCCGTCACGTTTCGGGTACCAACAGGGTCAATCGCAAACATATAATGCGGGTCATAATACCCAACAAGGTTTTACTGGAAATCCCTTTCGAGGCCGCCGCCCATACAGAGGGCGGGGATATAACCAGTCCCGTGGTCAACGCGGTTCATATAGTAAATAATAACATACCGTCGCTTATGAATAATCCGACGAAATTAGCTCCTTCACCTATTAATATCCAATCTTTAAACCACTGGTTGTCTGATTACAAATCCCGTGATGCACTAATACTATTAGGAGGTTTTACACACGGCTTTCGTTTAAATTATACTGGTCCACGTGGGACACGCTTTTCAAAGAATTTGGTGTCGGCTAGACAATTCCCCGAGATTGTCCTACAAAAAGTACAAAAATAAATCGATGCCGGTCGTGCGGCTGGCCCGTTTACCGTTAGTCCGATGAAAAACATTCAAATATCTCCGATCGGCGTGGTACCAAAGAAAACACCCGGGGAGTTTAGGCTGATACATCATCTTTCTTACCCAGAGGGGTCATCGATCAACGATTTCATTGACCCGAAATTATGTTCGGTTAAATACACAGAATTCGACCAAGCAATTCATATCATTCAGGAACTGGGAAAAAATTGTTACTTGTTTAAATCGGATATAAAAAATGCATTCCGTTTGCTACCAATTAACCCACAGGATTTCGAACTATTGGGATTTATGGTGGAGGATAAAATTTTCTTCGATAAGGCTCTTCCATTCGGCTGTAGTATTTCCCCGAGTTTATTTGAAAATTTTTTCAACCTTCCTTGAGTTTTGCGTTAAAACCAAAATGAAATCGGGCCACCTAATACATTATCTAGACGATTTCTTAGGGGGCGAAAAAACGTACAAGTCTTGTAAAGAGTTGATGGTGTTATTCAAATCAATTATGGACAACTTGGGCGTTCCGCTAGCGGACGAGAAAACAGCAGGCCCGACTCAAATTATTATTTTCTTAGGTTTAGAGCTAGATTCAATAAAAATGGAGGTTCGGATACCTCTCGATAAAATAACGGAAGTCGTTCAAAAATCGAGTTCGTTCTGTCGCAAAAGAAGGTTTGTTTGAGGGTCATACAGTCACTTATAGGGTCTTTGAACTTCTGTTGTCGGGCAATTCCTATAGGTAGGTCATTTTGTAGGCGCCTTATAAATGCCACATGCGGCGTAAAACATATGTATCATTACGTGCGTGTTAATAAGGAAATGAAATCTGATCTCAAAATGTGGATGCGTTTTTTCAGTGGACATAATGGTGTCTCAGTCTTTCACGACCGTTTTTTTGGGTGTCTAATGATGACGAGCAATTTCATACAGATAGCGCGGGTGCTATAGGGTTTGGTATTTGGTTAAGGGGCATTGGTGTAACGCGAAATGGCCGGACGTGTGGCATGAAAATGGCTTTACCAAAGACATTACAGTGCTTGCACTGTTTCCTATTGTCGCGGCAATTTTTATTTGGGGTAATGAGCTACGTAACAAGAAAATTCGTTTCTACTGCGTTAATCAGGCAGTAGTCCATATATTAAATACCATGACGGGTTGTCATAGATCACGCCGCACATTCGATACGAGAGCCCCGATCACTATGGATATGTTAAAGGAAATATGTAAGCTTCTACCCACGATCTGTCATGATGCTTACGAATATCAGTTATTTAAGGCTATGTTTTGCCTGGCATATTTTGGCCTATTTCGCGTAGGAGAATTAGTCTTTACCAAGGGTCAAGTTAACATGTTACAATCAAGAGACGTAACTCTTGATATACCAAACAAACATGTTTTGATTTCCATGAGTAGGTTTAAAACAAATCAACGTGGTAATCCGGTGATTTTAAAGTTACCGTGTGAGCGGGATGGAAGCATATGTCCTGTTCATTCGTTACAGAAATATCTTTTTTATAAATCGAGTCAAACCGGTCCGCTGTTCATTCATAGTAACGGGGCAGTAGCCACCAGATATCAATTTGCAGCAGTGCTGAAAAAAATGTATTGACCGTTCTCAGTATAACCACGCAAATGTTAAAACCCATAGTTTTCGCATAGGCAGGGCTACGCAATTAGCTTTAATGGGACTGTCGGAGTCAGCCATTATGAAACTGGGAAGGTGGCACTCCCCCGCCTATAACACATACATACGGGTTTAACCGTACTTTAGGCCAGGTTTGTCTAGTGGGTGATTATATTCATGGTATTATATATATACAATTATCATGCACGGTATAGCAATAGTGTCGCTATGGTGATAGGACTATCGTAACTGACAGGCTTTAATAATGTCTTTACAGACGTATGGTTTATCGGGGATTCAATTCCATATTGGGCTGGGGTGCGCGCCGCCGAAACAGGAATGCCGAATTTGAAGTTGCCGGACAACCTTACCATGGCTTGGTGGTGTAAGCGGGGTATGAGTTTGGACGATTTAATTAGCTCCTTGCAAATTCCCGTCCTGTTTAGGAGTTGTCCTAAAGTTATATTGTTCAATCTAGGTGGCAATGATCTTACAAAACATTCCTTAAAATGTATTTTTAAGATAATAATAGAGGCTGTTACTTATGTTCATCAAGCATTTCCAGAAGTAAAAATAATATGGGTGGACATTCTCCCCAGAGTTACTTGGGGAGAACACGCCTGTAGTTTGAAAGCCATAGAGAAAAAGCGTAAACGGGTGAACCAGATGGGCCGAAAACAATCCAACGGGCATATTACGGTCGACATCGACGTTCTTACACTCGGTTTCTTCCGCGATGACGGTATACACTTGTCCGACGTTGGTTTGGAATTCTATAATGACGCCATTCGCGAAGGCATTTTAAGTTATATATTATAAGAATTTTGGGGAAATGAAAAATAGATAAATAAGAAATAGGGATATCGAAGCTTAATTATATTTTTCATTTTGTGGCGTAAAATTCTGTAGTGGGGATGCAACCGAGGGCATATCTATTATTTTTATTAAAAATGAATCAATACAAAACATATATTTTGCATTTCCATGGGTTTTCTCTCGGTTTCGACAGCTGTTACCAGTCGAGACTGAGGTTCCTGTGGTTACAAAATTCAGTCACTTGACTGTAGTTTTTTATGAGCGTTTAAGACTTGTCCGAGCGTTGACTCAACTAGAAAAATGGCATCTCTTAAAAGGTCTCATCTGTTTAGATAAGTCACATTTGGTTAAAATACACACTTACTGTAGACATGGTTCTTTATATGGTGCCTGGAGCGTACCTGGTTTTATTACGGGGTACCTGGAGCGTACGTCCCGGTATTTTATGGGTACTCGGAGTGTACTCGGTATTTTATGAGTACCTGTAGCGTACTCGGTCTCTTTTATGGGTACTCGGAGTGTACTCGGTATTTTATGAGTACCTGTAGCGTACTCGGTCTTTTTATGGGTACTCGGAGTGTACTCGGTATTTTTATGAGTACCTGTAGCGTACTCGGTCTCTTTTATGGGTACTCGGAGTGTACTCGGTATTTTATGAGTACCTGTAGCGTACTCGGTCTCTTTTATGGGTACTTGGAGTGTACTCGGTATTTTTTATGAGTACCTGGAGCGTACTCGGTTTCTATGTGTAATCGGAGTGTACTCGGTTTCTTGTTACAGTAAATTAATGTTAAAGTTTGATAATAAATCTTATATGCCCTCGGTTGCTACCTTGCGTAAGGCGTTTTCACCTCTAACAGCGTTACCTGTTAGAGTACAAGTCAACATGGCCATTCTTCGCCACTTTAATTTAATTCATAATCGCAATAAGGCAAGCCTATATATATTACATGTATTATAAACAATATTCGCTAGTCATTTTGTATATAAAGATAATTATAAAATTAAATTGTTATTACTGCTGTCAGTTGTTGTTTTGAAATTCTATCTTGGAATAATAAAGATTAATTCACCTATGCATTAATCTAATTTATTACGGCGGAATTTCACGGGATCTCCGGGTATTATATACACATGGTGCGTTTATCGCTACCCGGCGACGCTATCGTTTCCATGGTAATTCTCGCGAGAATACGATATTCACTGAGCGTGAACTCACATGATTGCCACGTCGGCTCACTTGCTTGTTCGGCAGCAAACGACGAACTTTAAACCCACCCTACCGCACCCTTCAGGCAATATCAGTCATTATTATTAATTATCAATGTTAATAGTCTAACTATGTTTAATGGCAAATAGCAGTTACTATTATTATGCTGTATGAGTCATTTTTCTGCCGATCCGTTTGTTGTTATTTCAGTTTGATATTGAGAGAGTCAGTAACATTGGCATACGTATGTTGGTCAGAACAGACACATGGTCACGTTGAGGTTGTACTGGAAGTAAACTACACAATATACGACACAAGATGGTTCAATATGGTAACTACGAGGACAGATCCGGCATCAGATAGCATCCAGTCTTCATGGAATTCACGTATAGGAACTCTTCGTGTGCAAGGTGATTCTTACGTACGGGAATAATGCTGATAATGTGTTTTTGTGTTGTGATTACCATGGCATCAGTGTTAATTATGATAATATTAGTGTTTAATATGATGTTCTTAGTGTCGTGAATGTGTATATATTAGATGCTGAAAAGGAAAAGACATGAAGCCTATAATGCGAAGTCCAGAAAGTACATTTGTAGCAAAGGACGTGATAGTAGTCGTTCTACCAGTGACCAGAACTGTGTCTTAACGGTGATTTAATAGCCAATAAACAATTAATAACCATGTCTAGATATAGCACTTGCCTTACTCATGCATTTATCTAATTATAGTAGATATTTTATCATTTATTACATACATTGTCATGTTGGCGTAAAATTCTGTAGTGGGGATGCAACCGAGGGCATATCTATTATTTTTATTAAAAATGAATCAATACAAAACATATATTTTGCATTTCCATGGGTTTTCTCTCGGTTTCGACAGCTGTTACCAGTCGAGACTGAGGTTCCTGTGGTTACAAAATTCAGTCACTTGACTGTAGTTTTTTATGAGCGTTTAAGACTTGTCCGAGCGTTGACTCAACTAGAAAAATGGCATCTCTTAAAAGGTCTCATCTGTTTAGATAAGTCACATTTGGTTAAAATACACACTTACTGTAGACATGGTTCTTTATATGGTGCCTGGAGCGTACCTGGTTTTATTACGGGGTACCTGGAGCGTACGTCCCGGTATTTTATGGGTACTCGGAGTGTACTCGGTATTTTATGAGTACCTGTAGCGTACTCGGTCTCTTTTATGGGTACTCGGAGTGTACTCGGTATTTTATGAGTACCTGTAGCGTACTCGGTCTTTTTTATGGGTACTCGGAGTGTACTCGGTATTTTTATGAGTACCTGTAGCGTACTCGGTCTCTTTTATGGGTACTCGGAGTGTACTCGGTATTTTATGAGTACCTGTAGCGTACTCGGTCTCTTTTATGGGTACTCGGAGTGTACTCGGTATTTTTTATGAGTACCTGGAGCGTACTCGGTTTCTATGTGTAATCGGAGTGTACTCGGTTTCTTGTTACAGTAAATTAATGTTAAAGTTTGATAATAAATCTTATATGCCCTCGGTTGCTACCTTGCGTAAGGCGTTTTCACCTCTAACAGCGTTACCTGTTAGAGTACAAGTCAACATGGCCATTCTTCGCCACTTTAATTTAATTCATAATCGCAATAAGGCAAGCCTATATATATTACATGTATTATAAACAATATTCGCTAGTCATTTTGTATATAAAGATAATTATAAAATTAAATTGTTATTACTGCTGTCAGTTGTTGTTTTGAAATTCTATCTTGGAATAAATTAAAAATAAATAATTATGTTGAATATAATTTATCAGTCTTCAATGTTTATGATGTTGACAATTATTATGTGAAATACGAATTGTATGAGTGACATTTTAATACTTGAAGGATCACAAGTTCAAGGACATTAAATCCATCATCTGCATGTTTTAATGAGTAAATTATTCTATCATGGCGTGTGAACAATTCCCAGCTTCAAGTTGGTGAATTTCGTGCAGGCAAGTACAAGTAAGTACAAATTCCGTATTTAATAGGCCAATATAGTTAGCAGTCAACTAAATCACCCGAGCACATACATCAGAAACACCACAACACATCTACCCTTAGCAATGTCCAAACATAAGCCAAAGAAACAATAAAAAATCAAAGCCCCCGCCGAAAAGCATTAGGCACAATTAAATGCATAGATCGTTAATCACAAACAGCACGACTGTTATCAAAACTGTGTTAGGGAGTAATGCGATAAGGATATCCTGAATATTGAGGATATGGTGAACATAAGCTTATTGTCTGTACATTTCTAACAGTATAATGTCTAGGTAGTTAAAACTTGAATGTCCGAGAGAAAGAGATTGGAAGACAATTCAATTGATAGGGACAACAAATTGGTGATTACTGACTCTTAACTGAAATG
This sequence comes from Spisula subtruncata, assembly GCA_963678985.1. NCBI lineage: Eukaryota > Metazoa > Mollusca > Bivalvia > Venerida > Mactridae > Spisula > Spisula subtruncata. The sequence continues at coordinate 63,711,992 of OY787660.1, forward strand.
ACAAATGACTAACAAAATGTGATTCAGTTTCGAATGCAGTCTGTGTTAGTTGACTATCTGGGGTATTTGGTCCTAGTTACAGGTTTGTAATAATCTTCATTGTAACATACAATCATGCTACTTAAAACATTCCTTATAACGTAAACTAAGGCATATTAAAACTTAAAAAAACACAATAAAACCATCCGATTTAAAGCATCTTCACAAAAGAAAAAAAATATAATATTTTGTTAAAGTGCTTCTAGAACTCAGTTAAAGAGTGTTATGTAATACCCTGACATTAAACACATGTCCCATCCTTGCAATAGGTAGGATACTTTTGTATGCATAAAATTATTTAGACGAATTCAGACGAATTCAATGTAATACATATCAATAGTATGAATGAAAATACATTGCTAGAGTATGTGAGAAATATCTAAGCTACAAAACATGGTGTTGTAATACTAGTAAATAAAGGAAAATGCTTTGTTAATAATAATGTCACAACACTCTTTTGAAACGGCCATATATAATTCGAAATATGTCGTGCATGCAGTAGTTCCCGAACCTTTTCTCATATTACTGGACGCCTGACAGAGATGGACATATCGAAACAATACGACTCACCAACCGGTCGCATTATTTCTAATACAGCTTTCATTGATATTCAAATAGTCCATCTACCGCTTCCAAAGTACACGCCCAAAACATTTGGGCATGGCCGCTGTGAAATAACGAAAAACTAAATAATGGAAACTAGAGTTGAATGAAAAAAATCTTTAGATAATCAAATGTTTCAATGTCATGTAGATTAATGATTTCGTTAATCCTTTCAATTTAAACTGCGCGTGGCACAATGCCACTTATTACAAGCATAACTCAGTCAAAGCAGATTTCCCCATCAACGTTTATGGCAAAATTCTCATAGGCTTAATCTTGTGAATAGCAAGCAAACATTTCACAAACTGAAAAAAGCCAGAATGTTTTGTTTAGTTTATACCGCCGTTAAACATACGTACATCTGATCTAGATACCTAGTGACAAAGTCGAAGTACTCACATGCGAAATTGTCTTTAATTTCTAAAATAATGCTGGCCCCACTGAAGCAGCTTCTTCGAATCATATAAATACAATTTACTACATTCATCTAGTCACGTGTTCATGATATAACTACTTCTTTAAAATCTCGACAGAAAGAAGGCGTACAATATAAATTGGTTATACAAGAAGTAATCATTAAAGGTGAATTGCAATAGATATACAAATTCACACCATGTATTCCCTTACATTGTATAAATATTACATGAAAAAGTAGCATATGTTATATATTTTAGTCATCCATGTTGATAAACGCATTTATATACCATCAATTACATGTGGGACCATGCTAGTTTCACGCTGTCACAGACTGCAATATGAGATTCATTCCTCACAGTAAATTTAGTAATGGTGAAAGGAAAACACTTATTTGTTTCTTTCGACGACTAGATATAATTTGTTTCTTTGGTATGTTATATCGGATGATATATTAGTGTGATGGAAACCTATTTCAGATACATACACGTATATTGGCTACAACAAATTTCTTTTTACGGGTGATGAGATAGTTCTGATTGAGGAATATGGCTTTTGGAACTAATTGTTGAGTTATAGCGAATGGGCAAAACAATCAAATACGGATATGTGGACGTTTAGGTATGTTCGAGTGACATAAATTACTAGATCTGTGTCGCAAACTAACTGTAACCATCAAAGGGAGATACAAAAGCAGATAACTCAAAATAACGTGAAACACTCTAAAATAACACTGGTATACATGACAGGCTCCATACCTCGTATACCAATTAATGCATATACACGTTGATCAGTCCAGTGACAAATACAGAAACGTGTGAATATCAAATTGGGTAGGAAAGGAAGCAATGAAAATACACAGAGGAGTTCGAAAGTCTCAAGCAGAAAAGACAGAAAAGATAAATCATAGAATATAAGTACAAATCATAAAAAACACTTTAAAATGAACACGAACAAAGTGAAACTGATCTGCTGTACTAACTAAACTCACTCTCTCATGGTCGTCCACCTATTTCAATCACATATAACCGGATTAAAAGTCAGCCAGCAGTCAACAAGGCAACATAAGGACGACCATATATCACAAGGACAATCCTCCAATCAGCACCAATTAAACAGAAACAGTGTACATGTACGAGGGTCAGTCAAGAAAAACTGAGAGTTGGTTAATAATGATCAGGAGAATAAGTGAATGTATATTGTTTATAGATTATCGTGAAATATGGTATCTCATCGATGTTTTGGCGAATACCAATTTTGGGTATGGAAATTTGATTCTTGTTGCCAGGCAACCGAAGAAGACAACTCTAAGGCATGCGTTCGCGCTGCCTGTAGAACACAATTTAACGTTGCTATGGTAACATAGAGTTATATCGAACGTTTTCAAAATTATTTTTTATTTTGTAATACATTGACCTATCAGATAGACTTAATTATGGTTGATTTGTTCCTCAAAAATATAAATTATACTTAATGGAACTATTAATTGTCACTTTATTTGTTGTTATTGAGACCACAATTATACCCCACCCAAAAGAACGCATGCTGTTTTTCAAAAGGGAAGTTATATTTTTTATTTATATTACGGTCATTGGACTTTATTAGGTACATTCATAATCCTCCTGAGCAGAAATTGTGAACTCGGTGATTAGTTTTAGAATACCATGGCAACGCAAAGAATACATAACGAGAAAATCGATAAAATACGGGTAAAATTGTTGCTAGGCAACTTAACAATGCAGCATTAGTGACTATTCTGTAACAGACGCTCATTATTATTTGATATGCATAATTCCACAATATACACATGTTAGTTATACTAAATAACGCTATATAAAGGTGAAATAAACGTTCGAATGGAAAACAAAATCAGTATCCCAGTCGCTGGCGCGAACGCATACCCTTTAGTGATGTTCTTTGGTTGCTTGGCAACTTTATCTATCAGCCTATATCCGATCGCGGAATTCATTAGAATATCCGCAATGGATAATAGTTGACGATAATTGATAGAAAATACAATTGAACATACACTTTGAAGGCTTAATTTAACCACTCTCAGTTTTTCTTGACTGACCCTCGTATTATGAAATATAAGAAACAAACACTATGCTAGTCTTCTACGATACAAAAGTACACATGGCAAGAATACGTGTTGGAAGGGACAATTAACGAAAAATCACAACGGCAGAATATATTCATTGTTCTTTTATCTCTTGAAGACCATACAAATTGTCATAATATTTACTGAAAACCAAGCCAATACATTTCTGAACAAATCGAAAATATAATTGACTGTCCAGTTGTTATTTTCCGAGACGTTAATTCAACCAAGACAACTTAGAGTTAATCTAGTCAGAACTAATAAACGATACGTTTAATAGCAGACAAGTCATTTACTCGACAAATAATATCATGAAAATAGAATTACTGTCAGATCTCAGACAAGTTATTGTCGTCTAAAATAGAAACTGATTTCAATGGTATTACAGAGTATAAATAGAGAACGTTCCAATTCCGAATACAGGTCATAAAGAGGCATCAGTTCTGTACCTCTGAGAAGGTACAAGGCAAAATCCTCCTCAGACACGATAGTGTTGTGTAAAATAGAAACTAGTTTTGTGGTATCAAGGAGTATTAAGCAAGGACATAACTGTCTTTAAAAGAGAATGTTACTATCGTAAATAATACGGAACACGCGTAGACATCCGTTTTGAACCTTTGAGAAGTTGGGAAAGTGGAAACAAGGAAAGTATGTTCGTCGTTTTACTTTAAGGGACAGTTTTGGGTTAACATTTCTAATTCAAGGTGATTATTGTGATGATAGACAACACGTGTTTTTAAAATCCAATGTCTTCATTGAAAGTTTGTACTCCATTTTTTAATGAAATTATTACAAAGCCACAAAAGTGTCACCGGGCCAATATATAAAAGAGATGATAGGAGTATCAAAGACGTATAATGTTGACATCGATAAACAAACTATTGCATGCAGATATCTATATTGCTATTGACACCATCGGACGCATGACATTAAATGACCGATTATTGAGAGATTCTGACTTTATTGTTTACAACAACATTTGTAATGGATGTCACGTGTACAAGTCTCATTAATTTGCTGGGATTTTTTTAAAAGTAGGAGATAATAAATATATTGGGTTAAAGGAAATCGGATTGTATACGAAATTATTAATTCTAAAGGTAATGATGCTAGGTATACGAGGGCAATGCGTCAAGTTCGGGGACAAATATCATTTTGAAAATATCCGTTTTATCACAATCATGAACGTAATATTTCCTAAATGATGGCGAACGTTATAACATTTAGTATTTATTTTGGACTGATCCGTAGCGCGCTATTGGTGTTACAGCTATTAGCAACGATATCGATAACGCTTGTGTTAACTTGGCAATATTACTTTGCTAATTCAAATTCATAAGATGCCACATATTAATCTTAAAACTGTTGTCTATATTTAGCTAGCTCTTTGGAGCTGTCCATTAACTTACGGATGTCCCTCGTATACAATTGCGTACAAATACTGTTCTGAAGTTCTGAATGCATGCGTCGCCTTCAAGACTGTCACATTTCTTGTTAATGATAAATTATCTTTCATGTCGAGATTCTTCCATGCAATTATGCATTTTAAGGCGCGTTTGCCTAATAAGACATTACTGCTATTTTATCATCATAGTTGCAACCAGTTTTACTTTGTTATGATCATTTGGAACAATGTCTGTGAAATAATTAGTTTGCTAAAATTATCGTTTCCTCGTTGGTTTAGAGAAGTTTTTGTTTCTTTTTCCAAAATTCTGTTCGTGCGAATGGAAACACATGACTTTTTTTGTTGCACACATCAATTGCATGGTAGCCTGGTGGCATGATTCTGATATTCTGGATGACTTTTTATTTCCTAAAGTGTTCGTTTTGTTTTTATGGTGTTTTTATATCACAGTTCTTTAAAATGTCTTGGAAAATAAAAGGAACATTTCCGCTTTTGTTAGTTTATCTAAATCTTAACTTGTGATTGAATGAATGTTTTTTTCTAAAGAAACACAATTCTCCGTTTTTAATCCATTATTTTAAGAAACGCTACATCGTTCAGCTACATGTATAACGCAAATCTTGCATTAGATCAGGCGAGCACTGGAACGGTGACTTTTTTATGCATTGTCACCTTTCTCTTACTAAAATGATGACGTACTGGTTTTATTTTGATGGTTTGTTAATGGTGATCCGAGATGCCATTTTGTAATAATGTTTCTGAAAATATTAGAAATACTTCACTATAGCGTACATGATGTAATGTATTAGGTCAAGGATATCTGAAAGAAAGATAATAATAACAATTTGCCACACTTGCTCAACTAAGAAATGTTGCATACACCAGCTGAAGCATGGATATAAGTAAACGGGTTTTTTATAGGACCTCAATTAGATCTGTTTGGTTTCACAATTTTCAAACATTCCGGGGCATATTTATTGTTTTTAAACTGAACATGTTTACATTTTGTTTCCTTATGTGCACGAATGTTTTGCAGCGTAATTGCTGACTCTGGAAACAATTGAAGTTTGCTAAGAATCAAATTAGTTTTCAGCATAATGCATTGTCTAGTCATAAACCTAAACGGTTCCTCATCTGGTTTACAGTACCTAATCAATGCCTAGTATGCTAACAGGTTCTGTTGTTTCTTAAACGTGGTGATAATTGGATAGTGTCATTGGGAAAATTTAGAAAACTCGTTTTCTTTATCAACTTTTCGCCGAATGTGCTTATTCCGATACGCAAATTATACCAGAGTTGCATGGGCCAATGTCGCTAATTACATTTAATGACTTCAATGGTAAAGGTGTCGAGGCTAATAGAACGTGTAGATAAACCATGAGTCGGTTGCATATATATGCCAATTGTTCATAAGTGGGTGTTGCATGAAGGCTTGTATGTTTTGCATGCGAATTGGCTTGTCATAATAACGTTTATTAGATATTAATTGTAGTTTCAGTATCGTTACTGTTCAGAAGGATGTTGTCCCGAGGAGTATTGTGCTTATCATTTGATATGTTACCCCAGGATTATATGTACGTATGGTTGTCCAGATGGTACGTGTGAGAAAGGTATATGTATGCCACCACAACCATGTAACAAGAACACTAGATGTGGCTTTGCCTAAGCAAGAACTACAACCTCAGATAGTCTGCATGTCAGTATTATTTGATACAGGGGAGCCAGCGACATCACCAATAAGATTAAATTCAATCGTTGAATTTCTTATTCCGTATACAGCGTGTATTAATGATGTAAATAAAGCATAAACACAAAAAAATAGTTTTGATCTTGTTGTAAAACAGCTGTATTGTAACGAAAACGTTCTTAGACTGAACTTTTTAGATAGCCCTTGTTTGGCAAATGGCTCCCCAACCGGTTGTAACAGAAAGAGTCGCAACTAGTATTGAACATTCAAGCGTGCATTGCAAGACTGCGGTTTATAATACTCAACCATTGTTGAAAATAAAGGTAAAATAAAGGATCTAAATAATTTGTTTTTGCGTGATCGCGTGTGTTTGATATCTCCTCGAGGGTATTGATGTCTAAAAGCACGTCATAATCAAATTATTTCAATATTTGGATGTCAATTTCCTAACCACGGAGTGTTGATTATTGTGTAATATGTGCGATAGCGTGAATGCAGGATAACTGAGAAATCTAGTAGAAGATTATGCATAGTTTGCAAATTTAGAACAATGTCTTATGTCTTTGATAGGATAATTATAAGGGAGTTCATCTTAAAATTTCAATTTCCTCTTAGTATTTCTAGAAATGTGTTTGTCAGCGAGAATAGCAAATTGTTCACCTGTGTCATTATATGAACTTTATATATTGAGTTTCAAGGACCACATTACATGTACAAGCTGTACATGTTCAAAGACATGTATAATTTTATTATACTGCAGCCAGGATAGACGATGTTAAATAATTCATGCTAGGCTGTTTTCCTGTCTCTAATCGTGCAATTGCAGGGTGCTAGTAGGTAGGATCAAATTACAAGACTGTTACCCATGTTTGATGCATTTAACATACAGGGACAAACATAATAAAAATGTGTTTCTAATAACCTTATAGTGATTGTTAACCTTTGTGACATTGCATCGACATGTCTCCCTCTGTCTCCATATTGATAGTGTTGTTTACAAGGAAATTGCCTCAAAGTTGCGTTTCTTAGAATCAAGCGATGTGTTCCGATTAGCAACCAATCAAGAATTATCCTTCAGAACTGAGACACATTGACTTATGGAGGTCTACATATTACACATTGAATGTGTTTATGACACAAACGAAGACTAACAAATCAACAAACTTGTTACATACTCTCCTAGGATGGATGTACTGCATGTCAATATACAAGATGTATTCACATGTTGATCAACTCTGTGGTTACTAATTGAATAAACTGCCATCTTAAGCATGTTTCGAAAAGCATTTTAAGGTAATTATGTGTGTCGGCAAGTCGACACGTAACGCATTTAATATATTTAAGACTGTACCATAAAACGGCCTGAAAGAAAACTGAAATATACGATTGACAAATGACCTATATTAGTGTTCATGATAATGTTCTTTCATTCGCGTTCTTGTTTGTTCTGTATCAATATATCACCAGTGCATTATTTATTTTCTAGGTTTAATATATTGCTTTAAACAATGTGTATTGTTAAATGTTTAAACATAATACTTTGTGAGTAAAAGACTTTTTAAGGTGTTACTAGTATAAACCAAGTACTAAAATGTAGAAATTCTGAAATGTAATGTGGAATATAAGAACAATAGTATACTTGAATAATTTCTACGATTGAAAAGAACATAAAACCATGAAATTCATTAAAATGAATTACTAACGAAAGGAATCAATGATAAAAGATCTTTATCGTTCTTTAAACTCTTGGAGATTATACGACTTGTCACATTAATTACTGAAAGCCAAACCAATACATTTCTGACAAAATCCGAGATAAAAATGACTCTCCAGTTGTTATTTTCTAGATTACTGAGACATTAATTTCACCAAGACAACTTGGTTCCTGGTTCCAGATTTGGAGTTAATCTAGTCAGAACCAATAAACGATACGTTTAAAAGTAGACAGGTCATTTACTCGACAAATAACATCATGAAAATAGGATAGCTTCAGGTCTCAGACAAGGAATTGTTGTCTAAAATAGAAACTAATTTCAGTGGTATTAAAGATAATTGTTCTGACTCCAAATACAGATAAAAAGTACAAGGGCACAGGTCTCAAACAGGGTAGTGTCTAAAAATGAAACTAATTTCAATGGCATAAAACAGTTTTAATGAAGAACAAGAGCTCTTAGATATGGAATGTTACTATCCTAAATAGTACGGATCACACGTAGGCGTTAGCTTTGAACTGAGAAGTTGGGAAAGTGGAAAAAAGGAAAGTATGTTCGTCGATTACATTGTTTTCTTTTAGGGACAACTACGGGTTAACATTTCAGTGCTAGGTAAATGTAAAAAGTAACATCGGGCAATAGAGACATAAGTAACATTACAACATTATTTATAGTATATCCAATAAGCCATCGAAGGATTATCTCAATTTTGAGTTGTCTGAAATCAATTTGAACGAGTAATATACTTATTTCGAAAGTAGCACAGTGTATAATTTAATTTCGGGTGAGTGTGCGCGAGTAGGTCTGTTTGAAATATAATTTTGGTTAATACGGGTTAAACATTATGTGTCTGTCTCCTCCGTGGGTGGTTATGGTTGTCGTTGATTCTAAACTTGGCTAAACATTAAAGTGTTAATAAAAAGGGCAGAATATGCAAGAACTAATCTCAAGTAAATGTTGACATCGATAAACTGACCATTGCGTGCTGAAATTTCATTGATATTGAAAACAACAGGTGCATTGCAATTAAATCAACGATGATGAAGAGATTCTGATATTACTGGTTACAACAACATTCGTAGTGGATGTTGCGCGTACAAGTTTCATTATTATGTTAGGTTTTATTTATATAGTCGAGCATAAAATATTGGGCTAATAAATGGCGGATTGCCTATGATATAGCTTTGCCATAAGATGCCATATTTATCTTAAAACTATTGTCTATATTTAGCTCTCCATTAACTTAACTTATACACGTGTGTGCAATGCTGTTCGGAAGTTAAATGCATGCGTCGCCTTCAAGACTGTCACCTTTCGTGTGAATGATAAATTATCTATCCTGCTGAGATTCTTCCATGAAATTATGCATTTTGTAGCGGGTTTTCCTAATGAGACATAATTGCTATTTTGTCATCATATTTGCAATCGGTTTCACTTAGTTATGATCATTTAGAACAATGTCTGTGAATTAATGAGTTGCTAAAACTCCCGTTGTCTCGTTCGTTTTGAGAAGCTGTAGTTTCTATTTCAATAATTATGTTCGCGTGAAAAGAAACAAATAATATAACAATTATCTGACACGAAGTACCTAGGGTTTTTTGTTGCTCAGTCACTTTGCATGGTAACCCGTTGGTATGATTCTGAATGGAAGTTGTTTCCTTCCCTAAAGTGTTTGTGTTGTTTTATGGTAATGTTGGATCACAATTATGTAAACTCTTTTGAAAAATATAAGGGAACAATTTGTTGAAACATTCTAAAACAAAAGAACTGCATTTTGGAAATCCATTTAGTTAGTTTGAAATAAATCTTAACTTGAAAAAGACACATTTCCCAGTTTTAAATCCATAATCTTAAGAAAAAATGCGATTCAGTATTTTATCTAAAGAAGCACAGTTCCCTGTTGGAAATCCATTATTTTAAGATACTACATCCGAATAGTAAGAATTTCACGCACCATAATTTATACTTGTATGGTGCAAATCTTGCATTAGATAAGGCGAGCATTGCTACTGTGACTTGTTCATGCATTGCCACCTTTATCTTACTTAAAGTGTTAACATATTGGTTTCGTTTTGACTGTTTGTTAATGACGACCCGAGATGCCATTTTGTTATAATGTTTCTGAAAATACTTCATTAAAGCGTAAACGATGTGATAAGGTCTAGATTATTTGAAAGAATGGTAATAATTATAACTTGCCACACATGTTCTACTACGTAATGTTGCATACACAAGCTGAAACATGGATCTTAGTAAACGGGTTTTTTATAGGACCTCAATTAGATCTGTTTTGTACCTTCCTCAATTTTCAAACATTTCCTGATGTATTTTTGTTTTTAAATCGAACATGTTAATATTTTGTTTCCTTATGTGCACGAATGGTTTTGCATATCAGCTCAATTTCTGACTCGATTAATTGAAATTTTCCAAAAATTAACTTTTTTTTAAATTAAGTTTTCTGCATAATTCATTGTGTAGTTATCCACCTAATCGGTTCTTCGTCTTACATGCAATAACTAATCAATTACTAGTAAGAAAACATTTTCTCAAATGACTTAAATTTGATAATTGGAAAACTTGATTGGGAAAAATTAAGAGAACTCGTTTTTTTATATAATTTCCATCCGAAAGTGCAGATTACTTTACGCTTTTGACACTACACTTACGCACATTCCCAACACATAACCTATATTTTTCATCATTTCTCGATTATCAATTAATGTACGTATATGGTTCGAATGTTGGCTGTGAATAAACTAATACTCGTTGAACTTCTCCTAGAGTTTTTAAGTTAGTGAGTTCATTGAAATGTAAAAGTGAAACGAAATGACGAGCGTCACTCTAAAATGCAAAGTCACAAAAATGGCGACATGTAAAACTATCACATGACGAAGTTCTGGACCCCGTAGCACGTAAACAAAAAGTAATCAAACAAACAAAAGATTCCATTATTGTCAATGTCTAGGGATTTCAACATTATGTAGGATAAGTTTATGTGAGCTGAGTATGCGACCACGGAGACGACTACCAGCCCTGCATAAACGATATGGATAGGCAGTCAAGATACTTAGAATCATTAAGATGAGTATTATTATTAATTATTTTTACTGTGATGAGACGTTAAGTAAACATGTCGACCAGTTTCTCAATATTTTTCATGACGTATTTTTGTGACTTTAAATTTATAGTGATGTTCATTGTTGGATTTTTTGGTTATCTTGCAATAATTCAATTTTAATAAAATATCACACTTAGATCAATAAGATATAGAGGATCTATCACGAGTTGTCAATTGATATAAATTTATATTAAACGAGTTTTGGAAATTTTATTAAGCGAGCCTCTGGTGAGCTTAATAATATTTCCTGAACGAGTTTAATATAAATATATCAATTGACAGCGAGTGATAGATTCTTTATATCATATGACACTAAAAACGCAAAATATGCATTGATTTATTGAGAAAATCACTCATGCATTTAAAATTTATACTACCCGTGTTATGTATAACTTTATACGTACTCGCTATACTAACCTGGATACAAGGAAAGTCATGTGATATATGTATATATCGAAATGCCAAGTTTAAACCACACCGTTCATCAACAGCTGAGTAATCCTGAAAAACATAGGTATTGCGTTAGGAATGTGCGTAAGTGTAATTATCCTCATTCGGGTTTAAAAATCGTTATTGTACGTTTGTCAATGAATTAAATACCATTATTATAAATTGATCGCAAAATTCACATTAAACTAAGATAAATATGAAATGAAAATAAATTAAGTATATACGAAGTAATTTATCAATCTTGAATATTTACGATTTTAACAAAAAAAAATGCAAGTTGTTTGAGGGACATTTCACAACAAGATTAATCATATTTTAGGACATTAACTATTAAGTCTGGATGGGTGCTCCTTAATATTACGACGGCGTGTATATACTGATATCTTTTCAATCAGCAATCGCTAAAAAGTTTTGTAGCTCTAACCAAACGATAAAGCAAATATGTATTACGTATTTATTCGGCCAATTTATTAGTCGCACGAAGTTAAGACACTAGTTTAGTAGAGATTTGTCTATAATATCTGTAATTCTGATTGATATATTTCATCAAGAAAATATATTTATATTTTATACGAACGATTACGTTTCCAATGTAATACAGGAGGATACAAATTGAATGTACTTCCGCGTTCTATTATATTCTTCAAAATTAATTGACGATTTATTCCATCCCAACCTGATCATGGAAATATAATCTCCAAATCTCCATAAGCATAGAGAAATAATTATATGTAAATATCTGTAACCATAAACATTACGAATTTAATTTAATATGTGTTGCGGGATATGGTGAATACTGATGAGCATATTGCCTTATATGTACATGTATTTTATCAGAGGTTCCAGAATAAAGTGGTTGTATGTAATTCAATTAAAACTTATTGGTGGTAATTTTCACTTAATGACAATGGTACGGAAGCCTCAAAGGGACTCTAGATATGAGAAAAGATGTGAGGTGTTTCACACATGTCGACAAAAGTAAAGCGAAATGCCCGAATGTTTTAAGTTTCTCGCTTTAATTACTTCGATTGATAAGAAACTTTGGTATAAGATCCCGACGTTCATATGACAAATGAGAAAATTATGTTGTTTCCGCCGACAAACGTATTCCTAGAAATGCAATAAAAAAAAGGTGAAATTTAATCTACATATCAAATGAATTTCCTGGTATCATGTTAATGATATATAAAGTTTTTTTAGAGATTTCTTCTGAAAAGTGCAAACTATACATCTAGTTCATGTTTCAATATTCTGAACATTATATTTCTCTGCTATCCTACATTCACGCGTCATACCTATTATACAATAATCAACACTCCGTGGTTAGGATATTGACATGCCAATATTGAAATAATTTGATTATGTCGTGTTTTTCGACGTCAATACCCTTGAGATGAAATGAAACACGCAAATGCACACAAACACGCGCTTTATTCAGATCAATTACCTTATAGCTATCCTCAGTAAATCTGAGTTTTAGCATGGTAACACATGATCAAATGTCAGAGGAGACCAAATCTGATTGGTCCGTTACATTACCTATTTTCTGGGAGTTTATTTTATAAATTAAACGGAGAATCTACTTAATATACAAAACTGTTTAAGACATAGGTATTATATTACGATGTTGATGTATTTTGTCAGCTAAATGTGTTCACAAAGTATATTTTTCTTATATAGATATGTAAAACATTGTAAATAAAACGAATTTTAAAACAATCCCTATGAAACTCTTCAAATATCGACAAATGAAAGTTGTTTGGAATTGTTCAGAAAGACGAAAAGTTGTGCACTTTGTGCCATTTTTCTAACACACCATATCCAGTACTCTACACCCGCCCTAGAGTATATCAAGATCCTCTAGGTCTTCATGTTTGGGCAAGGGCGACACCGTAACCGATATAAATATTAGTAACTTTTTGTGTTTTTCATATATGCCGATCCAAATAGTACAAATAAATCAGGTTTTTTTAGTACACGCATGAGTGGAATCACGTGCAAAAAGGTCCAAAATAGCTTGAGCGTATCAAGCATATCCATTTATTATTATCCATTTATTAAATTTTCGTCAATTTGTACAGCAAACATGATAGCCGTTAGTGTTATAGACGTATTTATCAAGAAACATTTGGATTAATCAATTTTGTTAAAGCAAAAGAAAATTTTATAAAGTGGAGCGTTATTTAAAAGTCTCTCAGTGTATTTATTGTGTATAAAATGCTGAAAACTACAGACATGTCAATGATTGACATAACCAGTTACGATGATAAGAAAAATATGCGTATACTGTGAATGGGAATATAATGTAAGTGTACTCCAACCCGGACAATTCATCACCGTACAAAACTTCGTTTAATCTAGATTTCAGATAACTCACGACTTAACGAAAGAGTTGATATTTTTCTGCGTTCTACATCGTTTCTTTCTTCTTTCATTCTATAGACTATTATACCGAATTTGAAAACAGACGTTCACAATAAAAATAACATAAATATTTCGGGCAAGGACATTATTTCATCCAGAAAATTCAGAATGATAAAATCATATTGACAGCATACCAAACAAGTGATGCGTGCAAACCAATAAATCGTATTGTCAGCTTATTGGTGGAGTTGCTTTTTCCTTTCGTTTTAACGTATTTCCAAAACAGACCGACCTTGTAAGCAGAGTAAACTCTTTTAGTTATGTTCATCGTATCAGGGCTCACTATTTCCCCGGAATTAGTCGATTACCGATTGTGATTTAATTGATAAAAAGCAAAATTAATGTCCCTTCTTAAATATTCATGTTAAAACTGCCCCATGCAGAAAAAAACGTTGTACTTTCGTGGAAGATTACGAGATAAAAGCACCACGACAGAAAACATCGTTATTATACATTAACTAGAATGATAGCAGTCTTTACGGCGATGTCTAACTGAAATGGCACTGCGTGAAATTAGCTCTTGTAATTAATTTACACTAAGCCTTGAGTAATCATTAGAAGACTGGGCAAGTGCTAAGCTTTTAGTAGCATCGCATGTATTATTTTAGAGTATGAACGTGTATGTGCTGAGAGAGAGGCTGTATCATAGCTAAGTTTACGTTTACATTGTTGATATCACCAAGTATAAATTCCGTATTTAATCGGCCAATTAACCAGTCGAACGAACTAACAGACATTCGTTTAGTTGAGAGGATTTAACGTTCATTATGTAACTCTGGTTGATTTATTTCATCAGGGAAATAAATTGATATTTAAAACGTCCACTTACTTTTCAAATATAAAATAGGAGGAACCAAATGGAGTGTACTTATTCTATTTGTCTTCTTCAGACTTTATTGACAAATTACAACATACCTGCAAGTACTAGTACATGTACATATGGGACCACGCTGTCATAGGCTGTAATATACGATAACTCTCAACAATCTTCCGGATAAATTAAATAATTAGGTTAAGTGAAGTAATTTGAAATATGACGCAGTTAAGTGACAAGCTTGGCTGAGAAATCTTTGTTAATCGTGTTATTGTTATCTACGCAAAACATTAAGACGACATTTGTGTATCCAGGCAATTTTCATCAATATAATTAGATACAATGTATATGCTGTATTGTGAGGGTGAAAGTTAAGTAGTTACATAACTATGGCATTCGAAGTGCACTCAATAAACTAAATATAGTACGATCAGAACCATGCATAAAATGAATATGCCATTGAGTCCAGTAAAATATAAATCTAGATAAATCTGAACGTTGAATAAGAAATATAGTCTGAAGATGTAAAAAAATAAATATTATATGTATTGTATTGCAGATATATGTACCTATTTATTCTGCTTCTGTCTGCAGTTGGAGAGTGTAATGTACCAGTAGTCGGTCATCCCAGAAATAGAACAACACATATACAAATGCATCCAACAGGAAAATCAAAGTCAACGTAAAAAGCAGAATCATCAAGTCCCAACACGCTCTTCTATTACAACCGGAGAAAGAGTCAGTTGGCTCATCAAGGAATCATGAGTACGACCCCGCCTTAAAGCAGCTTCCAACAGAAACAGTGTGCTTGTTAGTTTAATAAAATAAATAAATGAAGCCATATTATGCTGGACTTCAAAGTTGCAAAATTGTACGCAAAAATGGCAAGAGCACGAAAGGGCACATTGACAGAAATCAGAGATGTTATAATTTTTGAAGATTATATGACTTGTCACAATAATTGCTGAATGCCTAACCAATACATTTACGACAATATTCGACGTATAAACGACATTTCAATTGCTATTATCTAGATTACTGAGACAATTCCACCAATACAACAGTTTCATTTGTTCCTATTTTGAGATTTGGAGTTAATCTAGTTAGTAGGCGCAGACCCAATACATGGTACGTTGAATAGCAGACATGTCATTTATTCAACACATACCATGTCATAATTATAGAATTACTGTCAGACCTCAGACAGGGCATTGTCGTCTAAAATAGAAACTATATTTCAATGGTATTAAAGAGAATTAATAGAAAATGTTCCGACTCCAAATACAGATCATAAGGAGGCTGCTGTAGTTTTGTACCTCTCAGTATGTACACAAGCAGTGTTTTGGAAAAGTGGTGGATACAAGTGAAGTATGATGATCAATTCAATCAGAGGTTTTATACTATACGTCCCCATTACAAATGAATATTATGAGTACATGCATTTTCTAATAAGATATAAAGAATGTTAATTCCTGTGTTGCTTTAATACTGTAGTAACATTTTCATGCTATATGATTAATAGAACTTTGACATGATGGCATTTTCTTGGTATGTGAGATCATGAATAAGCTCATGGCATTCATTTTAATTGGGACATATATCATGAAACATCCTGTATACTTGAAGGAACAACTGTTGGTTTACAATTCTGCACAAGGTAAGTGTAAACAGGTAACGTCGGAGAAAGGGGACGTAAATAACATTGCAACTTTATTTATACAATTACTAATACATACGTATCATCAATTGAGTTATCAGACAATGAATACTATTATAGAACGTGTCCTTTGTGATCATATGCTCGTTTCAAAGGCCATGTAGTGTGCCATTCATCTAGGTGTCAATGCATTGGCTTGGTGTTTTGGTTGATTTTGGCATGGCATGTGTCTTTCTCTTGCAATGATGACACTAGGATTGCTGCCATTTCAGTATGAATTAGAATTACTTGTGTTTTATACAAAGTATGCTATTTAAGGCAAACAGTTAAACAAAAATTTAAAATCATAGAAATAGTAATAGGGGACTCATTATCATTACTGGGTTTTGAAAAATAACGTTTTCTCATTTACATTGGCTGATGTCTTATCAGTTATAAATACCGATATAGGTGTGACAATTTGTACACGCCTTGTATACCAATATCAATGAAACTATGCATCCGTTTTATGCCATTTTTGTATAAAATATTATCTTAATCAATAAGCTGTTTCAACGTCTTGAACGGATCTATTACAATGCAGCGAACATGTACCGAGCGACGTTGTCCCGAGAACCAATATCTATAAGAGAAGGCAGGAGTATGAAAGCTGTCTAACGGTGACAGAGAAGACAGGAGTATGAAAGCTGTCTAACGGTGACAGAGAAGACAGGAGTATGAAAGCTGTCTAACGGTGACAGAGAAGACAGGAGTATGAAAGCTGTCTAACGGTGACAGAGAAGACAGGAGTATGAAAGCTGTCTAACGGTGACAGAGAAGACAGGAGTATGAAAGCTGTCTAACGGTGACAGAGAAGACAGGAGTATGAAAGCTGTCTAACGGTGACAGAGAAGACAGGAGTATGAAAGCTGTCTAACGGTGACAGAGAAGGCAGGAGTATGAAAGCTGTCTAACGGTGACAGAGAAGACAGGAGTATGAAAGCAGTCTAACGGTGACAGAGAAGACAGGAGTATGAAAGCTGTCTAACGGTGACAGAGAAGACAGGAGTATGAAAGCTGCCTGACGGTGACAGAGAAGACAGGAGTATGAAAGCTGTCTAACGGTGACAGAGAAGACAGGAGTATGAAAGCTGTCTAACGGTGACAGAGAAGACAAGAGTATGAAAGCTGCCTAACGGTGACAGAGAAGACAAGAGTATGAAAGCTGCCTGACGGTGACAGAGAAGACAGGAGTATGAAAGCAGTCTAACGGTGACAGAGAAGACAGGAGTATGAAAGCTGCCTGACGGTGACAGAGAAGGCAGGAGTATGAAAGCTGTCTAACGGTGACAGAGAAGACAGGAGTATGAAAGCTGCCTGACGGTGACAGAGAAGGCAGGAGTATGAAAGCTATCTGACGGTGACAGAGAAGACAGGAGTATGAAAGCTGCCTGACGGTGACAGAGAAGACAGGAGTATGAAAGCTATCTAATGTTGACATCGATAAACAAACCATTCAGTGCAAATATTTCCAATTTCTCTCTATTGAAAACATCGGACGCAGGACAATTAAATGAACAAATACGGAGAGATTCTGATTCCATTGGTTACATCAACATTTGTAGTGGATGTCACGTGTACAAGTTCCATTACTTTGTTGGGATTTATTTGTATAGTCGGAGATAATACAAATCTAGGATTAGTGAGTGGTGGATTGCCTGCGATATTATGAATCTTGAACGCAATGATGTTAGGTGTATATAAAAGAGTGGAGATTTAATGGATTCTAGTTTTCGTTATTGCCGAACAGATTCATATTGGAAAATGTAAAAGAGTAAGTTTACACTTTTAACTGTATACTGTATTGTTATTAAGAATTAATCAGAAAGTAATATCTCCTGTGAGATTTTAATTGTGACGATTATGATTTTTTCAGTTATCAATTAAGAAAACAAACCTCATGTCATAGGTACAAGTGTTCATTATTCAATTAAGAATTTCAGGAAGAATTTGATTTAAATGATCGGAAGCTTGGTGATTGCATAATTTAGAACATAACCTTGCATTAACAAAATATAACGGAATAAAACATAAATCGCAAAGATCGTTTTGCTAGAACATATTTCGATATTTTGTTGCGAATTTAAATAATTCAGTATCATTAAAATCGAAATTTGTCATGTTGACCAAATTATAGTTGAAACAGCTTTTAACCTTACAGAAAGAGTAATTTTCGGACAGGTTTTGCCTGTTTTATCAAAATATTGATTTTGTAGTTACGACCTGCTCATTCTAAGCCAGCGATATATTTACAATGATCAATACTTAAATTCACCAACTTAAAGAAAACAATACACTTTCCCAGTATCAAATCGTTTAATTTAAACAGGGAAATGGCAATATAAGTGAATAAAATATTAAAATAATGTTCAAATTCAAATGTGTGCTTGTATATTTTAACATTTTCTAAATTACTAGTTAGTAACAGTAAACGAATTGCTAATCATGGATTTATAAAAAGTGTGCTTTTTAAATGTCTGCCACATTTATTGTCAATCGATAATGTAGTAATGACATTTCCTGCCGTTGTTATTTCCTCGCGTTGTTGTTTAGTTTTAGCTATTCCATGGAATTACGTTTGATTATTACTAATGGTTCGTTATTTTATTTACATCCAGTGTCGATTTTCGAATATTCTCGTTGAAATAATGATCAATTTTATGAACTCTGCTAAATGTTCGTGGTCTCGTGCGATTAAGAAGTTGTTATATTTAATAATTGTGTTCTCACGAATGGAATAATCCACCATCGCTGGAATGGGTTGTTTTTTTTGTTTGAAGACATTACTTGTACCATAGCCTGTTTCTTTACATCCGAACACTGCAGGTTGTTCTGCTTTTCTTGTTTCCTTCCCTATGTTTTGTGTTGTATAGTGAACGTTTGTTTCAAAAATGTTTTGAAAAATAACTAATAAATACATTTTACGGATTAAAATCCATTATCTTTGGAGACCACAGGTTTCGAGAGTCATTTAAATTTAACACGTCATTGCACTAAGCAGAATTGGATCGATGATTCAATAACATTGTTTCTAATTATGGTACTCATTTTGCTCTTGTAATGTAATGTAATGTAAGCAAATTGGTTTCAAAATAGTGTTTGTGCTCATGGTGACAGATGTGTCAATTTTGTAATAAAAGCACTGAAAATAGTTCAATAGGATTTCTACAGTTACGCTAGAGATATATTGCTATTCATCAAGCCAAAGTGACCAGAATGAAAATAATAATTATAAACCATCCATTTCCAACTACGGAATTTGCTTATGTCTCTGCTTGTAAGTTCTTCATTTTGTATACAGTATCTAACCAATCACTAATATACAAGCAGGTTCTCAAGTGACTTAAAGAAGTGGATAATTGTGTCATTACGAAACTGAAGAAAACTCGTTTTCCATACAACTTCTCCCAAACCAATTAATAACTAAACGCACTTGATGGTTGCCCAGATGAGGCAATCGCAAATCGTAGGGCAGGGAAATCAGCGCTCTTGAACAACATATCACTAAGGGCTTAGTGTGACATCTTGCATGGGTCAAACATTTTGTAAATGTTTCTACTACTAGTATAGCATTGACTACGACAATGACAATATTTAATTTGACCTAGTGGCCATCGTCCCAAGGTCAATATGGATTATTAGACACACATACATGTATATGTATATATATGTATATACAAATGCACAATGTGCATTAATGAACTTAATGAACTTAAAATAATTGGCCTCGGAGATGGAAATATCTCGATAATAGAACAGGTATATACATATGAATGTTTCTAATTGTGAAAGTGTGACTATGACAAGGCATGTTTGTATGGTTTGGGTGAAATATTCTTGTCGTATAAATGTATTTAAAATGTTACATTATTATATATTTCAGTATCGTAACTGCTCAGAAGGATGTTGTCCCGAGGAGTATTGTGCTTACCATTTGATATGCTACCCCAAAATTGTGTGTACGTATGGTTGCCCCGATGGTACGTGTGAGAAAGGTATATGTATACCACCACAACCATGTAACAAGAAAACTCGATGTGGCTTTGCCTTTACATGTAGCATGAATTACAACCTGGGATATACAACATGCCAGTATAACTTGGATATCGGTAAGACATTGTGTATGAACAGGTACGGACATTCACTGGCCAAACAGATGACGTAGCGTCTAGTATGTGTGCAAGATATAATTACGAGTGATAATCCATATAGAACAATAGTGTGAACCCTCACCATAACAACAAGAGGAAGAAGTTACTATTAGTTAAAACATTCATTACCCGGATCGAAACTTTGTATTTACCTTTATGGAACAGTTTATAAGTTTTTCAGGAGTATGGGTCCATGGAATAATGAGCATTAAATTGATTGAATGGACTTCAAAACAATGCAAATGGACGGAGTCATCTGAATTAACGGTTTGTTTTATCACCATTGAGGTCATATTGGAGTGATGTTAATTTTACCTTGTCAACAGTCGCATAGAAAAGGTATTGACTTCCATAATGCAAGACAATGAAATACGGTTGTGCACTATTTCGTTTTGACGTTATTATAAATCATACAATGTAATACAGATAATTATATACATATCTCGTATGTCTAAACAGTGAAATCAGGTGTGTATCGATTTAGAAAATGTATCAAGAATAGCATGAATACTAGACATGCTGCAAAATCATTTATTTTCGTGATTTATTGAAAAGTGGTAGATAATTGGTTGTACGTATTTAATCATTTTAGGGTAAAATGATAAAGCAATGTGAAAAATTGTCGAGAAGTGAATTATGATTCAACTTTATCCAACGACTTAATTAAAGATGATTTCATGCATTTGACGAAAGGTCGTCCCCAGCTCATGATTCACTGTATTTTAAAGGTTGTATTTATTTATCTATGGGTCTCCACGTACATTTCATTCTATGTCATATGATCACTTTGCCGTCACATTCGATATTTAGTAACATAACATTCTCTAAATATACGTATTGTGGTACATACTAATTTAAATGAAGTTAAACATGTTCTACTGTTGGACGCCATGTACATAACATTCTGAGCATAATTTATCATGTCATATATAGCATTTTTTCTAACGTAGTATGTTTCAAAAACTACATGCTCTTGTTATATTTGTTTATTCATTTGTGTTGCATAAAAGTGTCCTGAAAATCTTTTGAAATAATTCCAAATGTAAACGTTTTCTTTCGTTTGATCTTCCCGTACAAATAACATACGTGTTTCGAAAGAATAATTCATTTGAAGTATTGAGTAAGTGTGCGTGTATGGTTTTGGCTCGAAGGTATTGCTTTCTAAAAGAACGACGTAATCAAATAATTCAAATAAGAATATTGATTAGTGTATAATATGTGTGATAAGATAACGTAAATATATACAGATGACACCAGCGACACACAAAATATCAACTTACTTTGTCTGATAACAGAATACTAAATCAATAACTAGATGAAGTCTCGAAAAATGCAGTTGATCATTTCCATCAATCAAGGAAATTCAAATTATATGTACTATCACCTTTTCAAATCTCTCATTGCATTTCTACGAATTTGTCTAAGTGAATTACATAAAGTTCTCCTCTTATATGTCGTTATAGTAACATCAGATTTTGATTTTCAAGAACACATTTATATTTCTAGAGCAGACACAAAGACGTTCGGTATGAACACAATTTTAGACACACAAATATGAACCACAACTTACTTTTGAATACGCTTGAAATTCAAAATGACATGATTGCTCAAAGATGCTTTTCAAACATAAACTATCGACAACAAACTATTATATTGATGTTTTACTGACTAAAATGTATCGAAAACTCTTTACATAATTCTGGAATTTAACAAAAACGGATATTAAGGATAGCCCATTAGATTAGTGCTCATTCAAGCATACAAATGATGTAGTAACTTAAATAGCAAGCTCGATTTCTGATTTTTGATGCAATGGGACATTTACAGACATCTATTAAACATGTAGTGTGTGAGTCGGTCGGAGAGAATGCACCAAATATGGTCATAAACTGTTATACAATACATTACATGTATTTAAATGCATTACAAAGAAAGCAAAACCCCAAAACCATATCGATGTGTACCGTAATCAATGTTGTAATGATACAAAATACACACTGTTAAATCAAAGTATGTTTATTGTCTATTTCCAAGCAATTAACTAAACCAACATCTGCAATGAAACACCACAACGTTATGGAATATTTAGCAACATTATTTTAAGGTAATGAGTGATACATTAGCTTGTTTTAAAAATGTATGATGAAATCAGACAGGGAAGGTAGCACTCAACCTAACCAGCCGAGCACAGAAATCAGAAACATCACAACACAATTACACTGAGCATCAATGCAACAATTATCAGCAAATAAACCTTACCATGTAATGGCATGTTAGGCCAACATTGTTGGAGCAAAATCTGTGACACCATGTCTGCTTGAATATGAACCATAACTCGAGGGAATATTTACGTTAAACACTGTTACTTTATCAATTCCCAAATAAAACAGTTCAATATCAGACATGAAATTACTTATTGACTGAGAACATATTGTTTACTTCAAATCAAGAGATGAAAGCCAAGTTTCCATTTTCGTCTTCATTGTATGAAACCCCGAAAAACTTTCACTTTCAGATTGCTATATAACGTTTTAATTTGTATTATCATATATCGCTCATTGTCATGTGCATGATTTTACACCGTTCTGCTTCATGTAACTATGCTAACATAACGATGACGTTTTTTTGTTTAACGTTTTCACCTTCCGGAAACTGTGTTTGCTATTTTTATGTACTATTAACTTTGAATAGACACAAATGTCCTAATATTAAGTTGGCAGTGGTATACTCAAATATGAAGCATATAAAGTAATCGAGGTTACACAATATATAAGGTATGCATTATCTTTATTGTTTGCGAGTTGTGTATAATTCACCAGTCTAGTCTCCGAAATAGAAAAACGAAGTGTTTAGCAGGACATATGTTTTGATTTGCAGAAAGATGGATATGTCTACTACCAAGCTCATGATAATGCATATAGCGACAGCTTTTCTCCAATTTTAATATGCGAAAAACGTGTTCACGTTGTTACCCATTAAGCTTGTGGAATTTTATTATCAACCAGCAATTTTCCAGAAGAAACTGACGATATATTTTAATGTAGAGGATACGGCAGTAGTCAATGCAAGGAGAACATAATATTTTATTTATAAGCAGCTAGTCGCAAGGAACATAACGTATACAACATTTATATATAATTTAGTCATAAAATGATAATGTGGTTTACATTCTATAAGAATGTTCTTCGAATGTGTTGTTCCTGTACAATTATCAATTTTCATTTTACAAGAAACTCTGAATTTTGTCATAATATGTGATATACTGTCTCGGGAGTTCTTACACACTGTCATCAACACTGGTAGTATTTTCATATCAGGAAATATATCCTTCTTTGATTTACAGTCTGACAACATAACACCAGAGTGCTGTCATAAAGTCTGCAAATTACGACGACATTGGATAGTCAAATCATCAACTATCACGCACATAAACAATCTGTCCAGGATTTACTATGCCTTGTATGGATATAGAAGATTGACACCATAAATTCTGGGAGGTATGATAATGGATGTGAGTTTGTTTGCTTTTCCTTGTCTGGTGTGATAGGCATACCATACTTAAAATCAACAACAGACCATTTAGTCTGATAAGGGAATAAATGTTTTGATAACATAATTGCCACTGCGTGTTCAGCTGATATCTATGACAGACATACGTGTTCCGTTATTTATTATTTATATACGCTGATTTCCTACAGGAGTTCTCTTATTCCTATTTTACGAATGTTGTTGACATTTACAGTATTGTTCCATTACAGTCTGGTTGTCCATAGTAACAGTAATTATGGAAGCTGGAATTATTTAACATTCGTGAGGTTATTCTTTGAGACACGTTTGCCAGTTAGTTTCGTAGTGTGTGGTGTATCAGGTGTGTAGCACCGATACACGCCTCACAAGCTTTGTCTTTCCAACCAGTTTCTGAAATTTCCAGTGACACGGCTGAGATTCAAACAATATACCTTCAGAATAGTATTTGAGAGTACTTACCTATCGGCCACGGGTACCCCCCTTGGGCCATTTACTAAAGTAAGCTTACAAACACAAAAAGGTTCATAAATGATCCCTATAAATAAGAGAACATGGTGATATGTACATTTCATTGCTTGAACTAAACAGAAGAAACATTACCAAGTCAACAGGGAAACTAATACTAGGGTCACAATTATTGTTCGATGGGATTTAATGTCGTAGTTAAATGTGAACCTCGAAATCCGCATGGTTATATCACCAGAAAATGGTTAGATATATCACAGGGTAGAACAAACTTGGTAGTTGTGGATTCGGTTGATCGAGTATACTATTTCAATTCACTAACTAACTACAAATAGTGTTGTGGTCATAGAGAAGTGGTGGCATAGATGTTATGTAGTACATTGTGACACTATGGTTAATGCTCAGAAATTGGTCTGAGCACTCCAATTTTGCCACGATGTTTCTAGGTCAGGCGTATTCCTATATGTAAGGACGGTACAACACTCACAAAACATTCCCACTTAGTTCAGTAGATTGAGTGTTTGTGTGACCTTCAGAAGGATTAACTTGTATCTAAGGTATGATAGGTTAACCATTGATATTGTTCGGGGAAATCTGCATTGACGAATAAATGATCTCAGTTAGTTAAAATTTCTTGTCCACAAGTGTTATTGAAGGAATATTGTGAGAAATAAAGGCAACATTAAGGCACTTGTCATTTAAACACTTCATCTCTAGAGAATGCCCCGTCCTCGAAACACACCATTGTTGTTGA
The DNA here is from genome assembly GCA_963678985.1 of Spisula subtruncata. NCBI lineage: Eukaryota > Metazoa > Mollusca > Bivalvia > Venerida > Mactridae > Spisula > Spisula subtruncata. Next base: position 63,737,353 of record OY787660.1, read on the forward strand.
CCAAGGCATTCTCTTATGTATCTTCGTTGTAGCTTAGAGGTTTCTTACGTACTTTAGCATTGTACATTTACTTGAAAAACTGCAGATATTATAACAGTGCTTATGTCATATTGCTATTTTATGCATACTAAATCACTGTTTTTGTACTCATGGTGAGATATGTTCACACTTTAGGCTGAGTTTTAAACGAACAGAGCGAAGTAGTTTATGTTTTTATCCTGCTTTAGAACATCGTTGTTTTAAGCATGGTACAAGAACGTTATAAACAATGTTTTTACAACATAAATGTTATACATGAAGATTCTTTCAAACGTAAATATCCCTGGGAAGATTACTACACACATGCCTTAAATCGAAACCGGGCTCTTATTTCGAATGTTTAGCCATTTTAGTTACAAACTTCAATACATAAAATGGCCATTCGTTTTACCATTAGCTTTACTTGAACTGTAGACACGTTTGGTACGTAATACAAGATTCAATAGGTTTAAGCTCACAATATTCAGTCATATGCTATTTTAAGGAAAGGTAGTGCAACGACCTTGTTAAGTCGGAATTACAGGAACTGGTATCCATGTACAAAATGTAGAAAGACGGAGTATCATAGTCCGTAATGCCAAATAAGTTGCTAAACATATCCACTGTACTACTTTCTCTTTGCCTTTGTCACTTTAAGGTGCAACATTAATGACTTAATAAAAATCTGTGCATCCCGTATTAGTGACATACTTTTAATCTTTATAACATTCTATAACTCTATTGTATCATTACTTCATTTTGTAATTTCCGTTATTTCCATATAAGTATATCTTATGTTTATTGTGATTACATTTACATGATCAGATTTGGATGAAATTTTACGGTCTGATACATATCGTCAATAAAGTCTGGATAAATAGAATAAGAAAACTGCATTTGGTTCCTCCTATATTATATTTGGAAATTAAGTGGACGTTTAAAATATCAATCCTTTTTTCTGATGAAATAAATCAATCAGAGAGGTAAGCAATGACCGTTAAATTCTCTTAACTAAACGAATGCCTATAACTTCGTTCGACTAGCAAATTGGCAAACTAAATAGAGACTTAATACTTGGTCCTGGTTTAAGTGCTATCAGCCATGTTAATGTAACAAAACTATTTCTGAGCTATAAGAATCCTAATTTCCCACTACATTTACTTTCATACTCTAAAATAATACATATGATGCTACTAAACCCTTGTCCTGTTTTTAAATGGTTTAGAATTAATTAATTTCAAGAGCTATTATTTACGCAGTTTTATTCAAAACTCACGTCGCCTCAATGACTGCTTACGTTCGTGTTAGTGAATATTAGTAACAACTATGTGTTCTATCGTGATGCTTTTGAATCTTTTTCTTCCAAGAAATGACATGTTTTCCTGAATAGGACAGTTTTAACATGAATATTTTAAGGGGACATTAATATTGCTTTTTATCAATTAAATCACACTCACTACCGATAATTGACTATTTTCGGGTAAATAGTGAGTCCTGATACGATACGGCAAAACTAAAAGACTGAACTCTGCTTACACGATCGGTATTTTTTAAATATGTTACAACGAATGGAATACTTACCCCAACAATAGGTTTACAATCTGATTTTTTAGTTGCACACATCACTTCTATGGTAATCTGTCTTTAACATTTTGTCATTCTGATTTTCTGGATGAAAGATGTTCCGTTCCTTGAAATGTTTGTGTTGTTTTTATTGTGAACGTTTGTATTCAAATTCGGTTTAATATTTCATAGCATGAAACAAAAAACATATGGACGAACAAGGAAGTTTGGTTGTTGACAAATCTGAAATCTTGCTAGAACGAATGCTTCATACGGAGATAAATATTCCAGTTTGAATACATTTACATTTTGTTTCCGTACACATAATTTGCATATTTTGCATATCATCGTAACAGGTGATGTAAATCATTGATGTGGATGCAGTTTAATCAATTTGCTGCGATTTAAATTAGTTTTCTGCATTACATGCAAATATAAATCGTATTGTCAAGTCATCTACCCAACCGGTTCTTTATCTTGTATGCATTATTTACTAGTATAACGCACGCAATTTCTTACGTGGCCTCAATTCGTCAATAATTGAAAAGTTTCATTAGGAAAACTAAAACAAATCGTTTTTCTTACAACTTTCATCCAAACGTAAAACTGTCGTACTTTGTGAACACATTAAGCTGACAAAATTTTTTATATATGAAGTGCTCTCTTCGTTTCATTTAAACTCTCAGAAAATAGGTAAGGAAACGGACCCGGCAGATTGCGTCTCCCTTCACACTTCGCGCGTGAGCCCCCATGCTCAAACACAGAAATACGGAGAATTACTATGAAGTAAATTAAATAAATAAAGCGTATGCTTGTATGCATCTGCGTGTTTTGTTTCCTCTTAAGAGTATAGCCTTCCACAAGCACAACATAATCAAATTATTTTAATATTTGTATAACAATTTCCTAACCACGAATTGTTGATTATTGTATAGGATGTGTGATAACGTCAATGTAAAATATCAGAGAAATATAACAATGTACTGAAACAAGAACTAGATGTATAGTTTGCATTTTTCAGAAGAAATCTCTAAAATACCATATACAGCATAAACATGATACCAGGAAGTTCAGTTTATAGTTATGTAGATTTAATTTCACATTTTTTCATTGTATTTCTAGGAATATGTTTGTTAGAAAAAACGAACATAATTTTCTCAGTAGTCATTATATGAACGTCTGGTTTTTATTCCAAGGACAAAATTTACATAAAAAAGAGTCAAAACTTATGCTGAAAAGTTTGAATACGATTGATACTGAAATAAGTGTGCCCAATGCCGACTTGTGCATTCTAATCACAACGACATTCAAGCAGTCATTACGGCAGAAAAGACGGAAATGGGTCGTACTTTCACGATGTCCGCTTATAGTCAGTAAAGAAAGATATGCAGACGACAGCTATCGAGTATGCTCATGTTTTTCTCTGTAATATACAGCAGAATCTCTACAAAAACTAAAGTGGAGGATATAAATTACTAATTAGAAATAAGTCATTACATTAGTAAGTACAAAATGTACTCAAACAAAAAACATTTCTTAAATGCATACTACCACGAATGTCCTGGAATTCCATTATAATAAGAATATAAGCATTGAAACATCGATATGCATATACAAACATAATCTAGTATGTTATAAATAACAGAAATAATTTATCAAAACATGACTTTGATAGTTTCCAACTTCCAAAACAATTACTTAAGCAATAACCAGCATTTAAACAAAACAACGTAATGGCTTCGTTCGGCAACATTGTCCTGAGTAAGACAAAGGCTGCTTGTGAAGGAATTATACCTCGAGGGAATATTAGAATTAAACTGTCGCCACATGGCATTGTGATAATAAAAGTTACGCATTGTTACACCCACTTATTGTTTTAATCAAAATAATGTTATATGTGGAATATAACAAAGGTATAATTCAATTTCGCTAATGACAATATTTATAACTGTAGGCAGACAGTATATTTCATATCGAGGGACGAATAATATTTCTTTTATATTCCATCTTCATTTACTCGTATATTAGTTAGGACCGACAAAGCTTAACTATTAGACTACGAATAAGAATGTTACTTACAACCTTATAAGACTCATACATAGTTGCTCTCCGCATTACAAGGCGCTTCTTTTGAACCCTATTTTCATAATAATCGGAACTTGTGTTGATGACCAAACAAACTGAAGTCCAAATAGTTAGGTTTTCCATAAGTAAAGATTAGTTTTAAGACAGTTCGTTCTTGTTTTCTCAAAATATCGATTTTGTACATTCTCATTCTAAGCCTGTGATAAGCACCATGTATATAGCGGTTGGTTATCTTTCCTATAATCTGGATTATACTTTTCATACGGTCTCGTGCAATAACCGCTATTCAATAACTTCTTTGTGAAATTGGGTCATCCTATATTTTTTCGGCGGGGACTTTGTCTTTAAATTGTTTCTTTGGTTTATGCGTGGGCATTTTACAGGTTAGTTGTGTTGTGGTGTTTCTGATTTCTGTGATCGGCTGGTAAGGTTGAGTGTTTTTTTCCCTGCCTGATTGATTTCTTCATACCTGTTTTCTATATTTTTGAAATGCATAATTCATAATATCACTCATTTGTCACGACGTATCTTACTGTCAACACTATGCTATTATTGAATTATATTGCTTTCTTATGTTCTTTTGAATACGAACTTATTATTTTGCGATTTTGTGCTTACCAAAAACCATACCCAGCGGATATAGAAGCGAGCTTGTTGGCTTATTGATAACAGCTGCTATCAATCATTTATATTGAAATATGAACGAAACAATTCATCACATGTCATCAAAGTCTGATATTTCCTGAAATATTTATTAAGATATTTGAGTAATATGCAACCTGTTACACTTTCCTTCCTTCAATAATATGAACTAAGGCACCGCCTAAATGAGGGATTAAATACACATTCGATATCTGCTAAGCTATGTTCCAGATAAAAACTGACTAAATATGAGTTGAATTTTGATGTTATAGGCCTACAATTTACAAAGATAGTTATTGATCAGTAGCTGATCACTTTTCCTCTTTAAATTTAAGACAAGAAATAATAATTATTCAAAATTTTAGATTGGCTATGTATCTGTAGTTCATGTTTGGAATAAGTGTAGGCATCCCTAACCTGGAGTTTTACCTATATTATTCTGATTTGTTATAGATTGCAACGTAACGTCATGAGTCTATTTGGCGTACTTTTGGTATGACGTCATTTCCTGTTATTTGTGACGTCATGACATCACGTCTTGTATTGGCGCCGTGTATCCAGTACAGTAGCGTATTTCTTACTTCCCTTTGCTTATTTAAATATTTTGTTTTATTTATTGAACATTTTTAAAGATGGTTATAATTCGAAAGAAAATGATAGGGGGCAACCGTTTACAGATTACTATTTTTTTATTTTCAAAGGACCATTGACCTCGGAAAACTGCCTGAAATTTTTGACCGGAAATAACTTTTCCTGAAAGCATTAGTACCTGCAGAGACTCGACGAAGATACACACGTGGACATTATTGGTATGGGTATTTACAATAGCCAGCTTCGCTGGCTATTTAATCCCCCATTAGTCTTAATAAACTGTATTATGTAGTCCATGCTTCCCTAAACGTTTGCAATACTTACCTTGAGTCACATTTGCTTCTTTGCAAAATATACTATTTTAAGCGTAACATGAACGTGTTATAATTATTTATTATGATATCTTCACATATTTATAAACATATCACAACGTCTTTTATCAAGTTGTGACTAGTTTTAAGTGCCTAGAAAGTTTAATGTTTATTTCAGAATAATATAATCGTATTTTATTACGAAATTTTAAACCGACGGAAAGAGATAATATCACAAATTGATTCATTTCATTTTCTATTCATAGAGTCAACATGCACCTTGCAACAACTTTTTGTAGATTGTTCGCCTCACAGTTTCCATAAGTGTTGTATCCTGGAAAATTGCAAACATAATGTAATAGAAATATACGAGATGTTCAGATAAGCAGCCAATTAAAAATTATCCCTCAGTTCACGGACACATTGCCAAAGTGGTGTGTAAGTATTGCACATTACGTGTGTGTTTAACACTTTTGATCTTAGATGACTAAAACGTTTCTATATGTACTATAGAGATGGACCAACATAAGTTTAAACAGACAATCATACACACAGGTGGATGAGCTATTTGATGGGTTATTGAACAAAATTACAACATTTTGAGTGTTTCTCTTGTAAACCGTATTAATTTAATAATGTCTGAAGGCAAGCCACCAATGTAACACATTAATGTATTAACTATCATACCAAAAATGCCTTAAACGTATAGAAATATGTGAACTCACAAATTAAGCATTTTAAGTGCATAAAAGTTTTCTCTGTAAACGGTTTTAGGTTAGGTTGACTTGCTGAGATAAATTAACCAAGGCCATATTCTTCTGGACTGTTTTAAAAAACCACTGGCATTGTTCAAAGCCCATTACATATGTACAACGGGAGTCGTCAATATACGTCAGATAAGTAGGTCATTGTATTTTGGTATCATTGAAGCTATCGTTGGTTTTATTATAAATCATAACTAATTATATTCCCTCTTGAAACTTGTTTTAATGTAGAGAACAGGCTTGCTCAAATGTCACGGGCAACATGACCGGCCCAGAAATGAAACGAACACACAGTGGATGAAATACAGATGGTATGTCAATCAAAACGTAAGAACAAGCTCTCAAAGAGGACATTATCTGCACAGCACAAACTACCGGCCCTACAACAAGCGCGATATCACACAAACCACCTAATTGTTGACGTTTCTAACATTGAAATACAAAACATAATGCATTTATTGCATGTATGGCATTGATATCCAAACATTCAGAGAGAATTCGGCGATTCCATGACTAACGCTCTACCAACTGACAGGTGAGAATACCATCTTTATAAACTATGTAATTGTTTCATACTAAATGCCATCTAAATTGCTATCCATTGAATTCACTTTCGCTTCCTGACTCATGAAATATGACAAAATTATTCGCTGATGATGAGCACTGTCGTAAATTATGTCTATATTTCTTCTTGATGTGAAATAAATTGTCAGTCTGCTCGCCTGCAGTATAGATAATGAACATATAAATTGAAAAACGATATCTCCTTGCAAGAACTATGTAGATTCTATTGTGCAATCATTTGCTTTCATTGTAAATGACTTCAGTCTCAAGCGGTTTATCATTTTTCTTTCTAGGTATATTATTCTTATGATTAAGGACATGATACATGTATTTACGATCCCTCGTACCAAAAAAGTAGCGCAAACAATTTAGTAAATTTTACGAAATTCCATTCGCTGTCGAAATATGTTTTGGTATGTGATACATAATTTGTTCACTTCGTATGTGAAGAATTTTAATATGATCATCAATGTTATATAATAGAATCTATATCACCACGTGATGATATTGTGGCATGTATATAGTTTCTGAATATTTTACTTCTATCCATATTATCCAGGAATAATACTAAGTACAATCAAGAGCGTGCATATCGCTAGACCTGCTTGGTGTTTGTAATTGTATTTTACTCGATATTCATCCAATTCTTTGTATTTTATATCCATAAGATAGTGATCTCTCCAGAAATGACAAAAGCTCAAAATGTCCAAATTTGTCATAAGCTTCCGTTTTATCAAACGCATTTGCATGTACAGAAACATGCTTCACATGCTTATTATACAGTAAATATGTACTTGTAAATGCCTTTCCTTGTATTCTAATTCGAGTCCGTGATGACAGGCTGGGAAAAACTAAAAGTACGTTTTTAATGTATTTTAAAAGTGTCTTTTAAATAAGAAAAGATCGCTCAATGCACAAAAAAATCAAAATATATACCAATTGAACAATAAATTAAAAATAAATAATTATGTAGAATATAATTTATCAGTCTTCAATGTTTATGATGTTGACAATTATTATGTGAATTACGAATTGTATGAGTGACATTTTAATATTTGATAGATCACAAGTTCAAGGACATTAAATCCATCATCTGCATGTTTCAATAAGTTCATAATTCTATTATAGCGTGTGAACAATTCCCAAGTAAGTACAAAGTAACAAGTTAGTACAAAGTCCATATTTAATGGGCCAATATACTAGTGGAACGAAGTTAAGACATCCGTTTAGTTGGGAGATTTTATCGGTAATTTTGTAACTCTGGTTGATTACTTTCATCAGAGAAGGAATTTAGTTTAAAGAAAATGGATTATACCTCGTATACAATTATCTATAACAGACAGGACATTTTCATTCAAATCAGATCATGATAATGTCATCTCCATAAAAGGTAACATCAGACCTGGAAGGTATCAGTCAACTAAATCACCCGAGCACAGACATCAGAAACACCACAACACAACTACCCTTAGCAATGTCCACACATAAGCCAAAGAAACAATAAAACATCAAAGCCCACGCCGAAAAGCATAAGACACAATTAAAAAAATAGATCGTTAATCACAAACAGCACGACTGTTATCAAAACTGTGTTAAGGAGTAATGCGATAAGGATATCCTGAATATTGAGGATATGGTGAACATAAGCTTATTGTCTGTACATTTCTAACAGTACAATGTCTAGGTAGTTAAAACTTGAATGTCACAGAGAAAGAGATTGGAAGACAATTCAATTGATAGGGACAACAAATTGGTGATTACTGACTCTTAACTGAAATGACAAATGACTAACAAAATGTGATTTAGTTTCGAATGCAGGCTTTGTTAGTAGACTATCTGGGGTATTTGGTCCTAGTTATAGGTTTGTAATAATCTTCATTGTAACATACACTCATGCTACTTCAAACATCCCTTATAACGAAAACTAAGTCCCTAAAAACTAAAAACACAATAAAAACCATTGGATTAAAAGCATCTTCACAAAAGAAAAACTATATAATATTTTGTTAAAGTGCTTTTTGAACTCTGTTAAAGAGTGTTATGTTATACCCTGACATGAAACACATGTCACATCGCTTGTAAAAAGAAAGATAATTATGTATGCATAAAAAGCATTAAGACGAAATAAGTGTAATGCATATAAATATTATGAATGCAAATACATCGCTAGAGTATGTGAGAAACCTCTCAGCTACAAAATGTTGTAAAGTTATGTTTACAGAACATAGCGATGTAATACTAGTAAAAAATGGAAAATACTTTGTTAATAATAATGTCACGACACTCATTGGAAAGGGCCATATAATTCGAAATATTTCGTGCATGCAGTACTTCCCGAACCTTTTCTCATATTGCTGGACGACGGACAAAGATGGGCATATCGAAACAGTGCGGCTCACCAACCGGTCGCATCATTTCTAACCCAGCTTTCGCCCGAGATTCTAACTTTCCACATGCCGCTTCCAAAGTCGACATTTGACCATAGCCGCGTTGAAGTAATGATAAGTTAAATAATGGAAACTAGAGTTGAATGAAAGAATTATTTAGATAATAAAGTATTTTGATGACATGCAGATTAATGATTCCGTTAATCCTTACAAACTTTATCCAAGAACAAGGTTACTAAAGGTTGAATAGATATATCTAAATTATGTTCAGGGTGTGTGGCACAACGACACTAATGACATGCATAAATCAGTCAAAGCAGATTTCCCCCATCAACGTTAATGGCTAACATTTTACAGGCTTAGTCTTCTGAATGTCAAGCAAACAATCCACCAACTGAACAAAGCCAAAATGTTTCGTTTAGTTTATACCGCCGTTAAACATACACAATGTACATACATTTGAGCTAGATACCTCGTGACAAAGTCGAAGTACTCATAACATGCGAAATTGTCTTATATTTTTAAAATAATACTGGCACCACCAGAGCATTTTCTTCGAATCCTATAAGTACAATTTACTACATTCGTCTAGTCACGTGTTTATAATATACGTACAATTATGTAACTACTTCTTTAAAACCTCAACAGAAGGCGTACCATATAAATTGGTTATACTAGTAGTTAAACTTAATAATGACTTGCAATAGGTATACAAATTCACAGCATGTATTCCTGTACATTGTATCAATATTACATGAAAAAGTAGCATATGTTATATATTTTAGTCATCCATGTTGATAAACGCATTTATATACCATCAATGACATGTAGGACCATGCTAGTTTCACGCTGTCACAGACTGCAATATGAGATTCACTCCTCATAGTAAATTACGTAATAGCGAAAGCGAAACACTTATTTCTTTACTTCTGTCGATGTCTAGATATAATTTGTTTCTTTATTGTTATGTTATATCGGATGATATATTGGTGTATGGGAAACCTATTTCACGTACATATACGTACAGGTATAGGCTTCTGCAGAGTTCCTTTTACGGGAGATGAGATAGTTCTGACTGAGCAATATAGTTATTGGAACTATTTGTTGAGTTATAGCAAATGGACGAAACAATCAAATACTGATATGTGGACGTGAAGGTATGTTCGAGTGACTTACATAACTAGATCTGTGTCGCAAACTAACTGTAACCATAAAAGGGATAAACAAAAGCAGATAACTCAAAATAATGCGAGAAAACCCTTTAAATAAACATTGTATACATGTAAAGTAATAAATAAAGTCGTCATTATAACTCGAAAACAAATAGATGCATTATACACGTTGATCATTCCAGGAATAAATACAGAAATATTGTATCAACATCGGTAAGAAAGGAGGCAATGAAAATACACAACAGAGTTCGAAAGTCTCAAGCAGAAAAGACAGAAAATATTAAATAATAGAATACAAGTACAAATCACAAAAGAAAACACTATAAAATGAACACGAACAAAGTGAAACGGATCTGCTTTATTAACTAAACACATTCTCTCATGGTATTCCACCTATTTCAATCACATATAACCGGATTAAAAGTCAGCCATCAGTCAACAAGGCAACACAAGGACGACCATATATCACAAGGACAATCCTAAAAGCAGCACTAATTAAACAGAAACAGTGTACGTGTATTATGGAATAAAAGAAACAACCACTATGCTAGTCTTCTACGATACAAAAGGACACATGGCAAGGATACGTATTGGAAGGGACAATTAACGAAAAATTACAACGGCAGAATATATTCATTGTTCTTTTATCTCTAGAAGACCATACAATTTGTCACAATATTTACTGAAAACCTAACCAATACATTTCTGACCAAATCGAAAATATAATTGACTTTCCAGTTGTTATTTGCCGAGACGTTTATTTCACCAAGACAACTTAGAGTTAATCTAGTCAGAACTAATAAACGATACGTTTAATAGCAGACATTTCATTTACTCGACAAATAACATCATGAAAATAGAATTACTGTCAGATCTCAGACAAGTAATTGTCGTCTAAAATAGAAACTAATTTCAATGGTATTACAGAGTATAAATAGAGAACGTTCCAATTCCGAATACAGATCATAAAGAGGCATCAGTTCTGTACCTCTGAGAAGGTACAAGGCACAATCCTCCTCAGACACGATAGTGCTGTGTAAAATAGAAACTAGTTTTCGTGGTATCAAAGAGTATTAAGGAAGGAAATGGCTCTCTTTAAAAGAGAATGTTACTATAAATAATATGGAACACGCGTAGACATTCGTTTTGAACCTTTGAGAAGTTGGGAAAGTGGAAACAAGGAAAGTATGTTCGTCGATTGACTTTAAGGGACAGTTTTGGGTTAACATTTCTTAATTCAAGGTGATTATTGTGATGATAGACAAAATTAATACCGCCTGTGTTCGGTTTTGTCGTTTTTAAAATCCAATGTCTTCATTAAAAGTTTGTACTCCATTTCTTTAATGGAATTATTACAAAGCCACAAAAGTGTCACGGGGCCAATATATAAAAGAGATGATAGGAGTATCAAAGACGTGTAATGTTGACATCGATAAACAAACTATTAAACTATTGCATGCAGATATCTATATTGTTATTGAAACCATCGGACGCATGACATTAAATAAACGATTTTGGAGAGAGTCTGACTTTATTGGTTACAACAACATTTGTAGTGGTTGTCACGTTTACAAGTTCCATTAGTTTGCTGGGATTTATTTGTAAAGTAGGAGATAATAAATATATTGGATTCAAGAATAGCGGGTTGCATACGATTTTATAATTTCTAATGGTAATGATGTTAGGTAGACGAGGGCAATGCGTCAAGTTCGTGGACAAATATCATTTTGAAAATATCCGTTTTATCAATATCACGAACGTATTATTTCCTAAATGATGGCGAACGTTACAACCTTTAGTTTTAATTTTGGACTGCTCCGTAGCGTGCTATTGGCGTTACATCTATTAGCAACGATATCGATAACGCATGTGTTCACTTGACAATATTACTTTGCTAATTCAAATTCGTAAGATGCCACATATTACTCTTAAAACTGTTGTCTATATTTAGCTACCTCTTTGGAGCTGTCCATTAACTTTACGGATGTCCCTCGTATACAATTGTGTGCAAATACTTTCTGAAGTCTAATGCATGCGTCGCCTTCAAGACTGTCACCTTTCTTTTTAATGATAAAATGTCTTTCCTGTCAAAATTCTTCCAGGAAATTATGCAATGTGAGGCGCGTTTTCCTAATAAGACATTATTGCTATTTTATCATCTTCATTGCAATCAATTTCACTTTTTTATGATCATTTAGAACAATGGCTGTGAAATAATGAGTTTGCTAAAATTATCGTGGTCTCGTTCATTTTGAGAAGTTTTTGTTTCTTTTTCAAAAATTCTGTTCGCGCGTATGGAAACAATTAATATAACAAATAGCTGACACGAAGTATCTTGGGATTTTTTTATTGCACTAATCATTTGCATGGTAACCCGTAGGCATGATTCTAATATTATGTGTGAAAGTTTTTAATTCCCTGAATGCGGTCGGGGTTTTTTTTTGTGTTTTTTAATAACTTTTTATATATTAATGCTGAAAATGTGTTGAAAATTAAAGAGAGCTATTTTTGTTCGCGCGTATGGAAACAATTAATATAACAAATAGCTGACACGAAGTATCTTGGGATTTTTTTATTGCACTAATCATTTGCATGGTAACCCGTAGGCATGATTCTAATATTATGTGTGAAAGTTTTTAATTCCCTGAATGCGGTCGGGTTTTTTTTGGTGTTTTTTAATAACTTTTTATATATTAATGCTGAAAATGTGTTGAAAATAAAAGAGAGCGATTTCTTGAAACATTCTATTTTTTAAAAAAAACACAGTTTCCTATTGAAAAGCCTTTATTTTATGAAACTACACCTTCACGTTCTGTTTAGATACTTATAGTCTAGCATTCTACGAACAAACCGACACCAAGAGAGCAAAGATAATTCTAAAAACAGAAATACAAACTGCAGAAGCCTTTGTCAGGGTTGCAGCAGAGCATGTAAATCCAGAATTGGCCTGTACAGCAACTCAAGATGCCATCAAGAACTACTCGAGATGGCGCTACTTCATAGTCGCTGCAAATGACGGGTGTCTACAACTAGCATTGGATAAGGCGAGGAGCACTGGTACGGTATGATTTGTTAATGGTGACAGGAAGTGCCATTTTGTAATAATGTTTCTGAAAATACTTCATTATAGCGTACATGATATAATGCATATAAGGTCTAGCCTACCCGAAAGAATGATAATCATAATGAGTTGCCACATATTTAAACTATGAAATGTTGCATACACACTCATGGATCTTAGCAAACGGGTTTTACACAATACCTCAATTATCAGTTTGATACATTCCTCCATTTTCTAAATTTCCGGACGTTTTGTTTTGTTTTAAAACCGTTACCGAACATGTGTACATTTTGTTTCCTTATGTGCACGAATGTTTTTGTTGCGTAATGCTATCTCCGACAATTTAAGTTTGCTAAGAATCAAATTAGTTTTCTGCATAATGCATTGTCTAGTCATAAACTTAACGGTTCATCGTCTGGTTTACAGTACCTAATCAATGCCTAGTATGCAAACAGGTTCTGTTCTGACTTAAACGTGGTGATAATTGGACAGTGTCATTGGGAAAAGTAAGACAACTTTTGTCTGAGCGTGCTTATTCCGGTAGGCAAATTATTCTAGAGTTGTATTGGCCAATTTCGCTAATTACATTTAACGACTTCAATGGTAAAGGTATCGGGGCTAATAGAACTTGTAGTCAAGACATTGTGTTTGGTCTAATACGGATATTCACTGGCCAGACCCTTCATAAAAATGTAAAATGTTATTTATGTTGTAACAAGTGATATCCACATACATTTATATCAGCAATACAGGGGAACCAGCAACATCACTATATATAAGATTGAATTCAAAAGTTGAATTTCTTATTCCGTATACAGCGTGTATTAATTATGTAAATAAAACATAAACACAAAAAATAGCTTCGATGTTAGTTTTCAAAGTTAATCAAATAGGCTTGGTACCGGTAAGCATGTGATGAAAATGGAAATAAACTATCCAACTTGTAATACAGCTGTATTGTAACGAAAACGTTCTTAGACAGAACGTTTTTAGACAGCCCTGGTTCGGAGAATGGCTCACCAACCGACTGTATAAGAACGAGTCACAACTAGTATTGAACATTCAAGCGTGCATTGCAAGACTGCGGTTTATAATGCTCAACCATTGTTGAAAATAAAGGTAAGATAAAGGATCTAAATAATTTGTGTTTGCGTCATCGCGTGTGTTTGATATCTCCTCGAGGGTATTGATGTCTAAAAGCACGTCATAATCAAATTATTTCAATATTGGCATGTTAATTTCCTAACCACGGAGTGTTGATTATTGTATAATATGTGCAATAGCTCGAATGCAGGATAACTGAGAAATCTAGTAGAAGATTATGCATAGTTTGCAAATTTAGAACAATGTCTTATGTCTTTGATAGGATAATTATAAGGGAGTTCATTTTAAAATTTCAATTTCCTCTTAGTATTTCTAGAAATGTGTCTGTCAGCGAGAATAGCAAATTGTTCACCTGTGTCATTATATGAACTTCATATATTGAGTTTCAAGTACCACATTACATGTACAAGCTGTACATGTACAAAGACATGGATAATTTTATTACACTGCAGCCAGAATAGACTATGTTAAATCATTCATGCTAGTCTGTTTTCCTGTCTCTAATCGTGCAATAGCAGGGTGCTAGTAGGTAGGATCAAATTACAAGACTGTTACCATGTTTAATGTCATTCACCATGCAGGGACAAACATAATAAAATAATGTGTTTCTAATAACATTATAGTGACTGTTAACCTTTGTAACATTGCCTCGACATGTCTCCCTCTGTCGCCATATTGATAGTGTTGTTTACAAGGAAATTGCCTCAAAGTTGCGATTCTTAGAATCAAGCGATGTGTTCCGATTAGCAACCAATCAAGAATTATCCTTCAGAACTGAGACACATTGACTTATGGAGGTCTACATATTACACATTGAATGTGTTTATTCCAAGATAGAATTTCAAAACAACAACTGACAGCAGTAATAACAATTTAATTTTATAATTATCTTTATATACAAAATGACTAGCGAATATTGTTTATAATACATGTAATATATATAGGCTTGCCTTATTGCGATTATGAATTAAATTAAAGTGGCGAAGAATGGCCATGTTGACTTGTACTCTAACAGGTAACGCTGTTAGAGGTGAAAACGCCTTACGCAAGGTAGCAACCGAGGGCATATAAGATTTATTATCAAACTTTAACATTAATTTACTGTAACAAGAAACCGAGTACACTCCGATTACACATAGAAACCGAGTACGCTCCAGGTACTCATA
Organism: Spisula subtruncata; assembly: GCA_963678985.1. Taxonomy (NCBI): domain Eukaryota; kingdom Metazoa; phylum Mollusca; class Bivalvia; order Venerida; family Mactridae; genus Spisula; species Spisula subtruncata. Next base: position 63,752,781 of record OY787660.1, read on the forward strand.
AAAAATACCGAGTACACTCCGAGTACCCATAAAAGAGACCGAGTACGCTACAGGTACTCATAAAATACCGAGTACACTCCGAGTACCCATAAAAGAGACCGAGTACGCTACAGGTACTCATAAAAAATACCGAGTACACTCCGAGTACCCATAAAAAAGACCGAGTACGCTACAGGTACTCATAAAATACCGAGTACACTCCGAGTACCCATAAAAGAGACCGAGTACGCTACAGGTACTCATAAAATACCGAGTACACTCCGAGTACCCATAAAATACCGGGACGTACGCTCCAGGTACCCCGTAATAAAACCAGGTACGCTCCAGGCACCATATAAAGAACCATGTCTACAGTAAGTATGTATTTTAACCAAATGCGACTTATCTAAACAGATGAGACCTTTTAAGAGATGCCATTTTTCTAGTTGAGTCAACGCTCGGACAAGTCTTAAACGCTCATAAAAAACTACAGTCAAGTGACTGAATTTTGTAACCACAGAAACCTCAGTCTCGACTGGTAACAGCTGTCGAAACCGAGAGAAAACCCATGGAAATGCAAAATATATGTTTTGTATTGATTCATTTTTAATAAAAATAATAGATATGCCCTCGGTTGCATCCCCACTACAGAATTTTACGCCAACATGACAATGTATGTAATAAATGATAAAATATCTACTATAATTAGATAAATGCATGAGTAAGGCAAGTGCTATAAATAGATATGGTTATTAATTGTTTATTGGCTATTAAATCACCGTTAAGACACAGTTCTGGTCACTGGTAGAACGACTACTATCACGTCCTTTGCTACAAATGTACTTTCTGGACTTCACATTATAGGCTTCATGTCTTTTCCTTTTCAGCATCTAATATATACACATTCACGACACTAAGAACATCATATTAAACACTAATATTATCATAATTAACACTGATACCATGGTAATCACAACACAAAAACACATTATCAGCATTATTCCCGTTCGTAAGAATCACCTTGCACACGAAGAGTTCCTATACGTGAATTCCATGAAGACTGGATGCTATCTGATGCCGGATCTGTCCTCGTAGTTACCATATTGAACCATCTTGTGTCGTATATTGTGTAGTTTACTTCCAGTACAACCTCAACGTGACCATGTGTCTGTTCTGACCAACATACGTATGCCAATGTTACTGACTCTCTCAATATCAAACAGAAATAACAACAAACGGATCGGCAGAAAAATGACTCATACAGCATAATAATAGTAATTGCTATTTGCCATTAAACATAGTTAGACTATTAACATTGATAATTAATAATAATGACTGATATTGCCTGAAGGGTGCGGTAGGGTGGGTTTAAAGTTCGTCGTTTGCTGCCGAACAAGCAAGTGAGCCGACGTGGCAATCATGTGAGTTCACGCTCAGTGAATATCGTATTCTCGCGAGAATTACCATGGAAACGATAGCGTCGCCGGGTAGCGATAAACGCCCCATGTGTATATAATACCCGGAGATCCCGTGAAATTCCGCCGTAATAAATTAGATTAATGCATAGGTGAATTAATCTTTATTATGACACAAACATAGACTAACAAATCAACAGACTTGTTACATACTCTCCTAGGATGGATGTACTGCGTGTCAATAGACAAGATGTATTCACATGTTAATCAACTCCGTGGTTACTAATTGAATATACTGCCATCTTAATCATGTTTCGAAAAGCATATTAAGGTAATTATGTGTGTCGACAAGTCGACAAGACAACGTAACGCATTTAATATATTTAAGACTGTACCATAAAACGACCTGAAAGAAAACTGAAATATACGATTGACAAATGACCTATATTAGTGTTCATGGTAATGTTCTTTCATTCGCGTTCTTGTTCGTTCTGTATCAAAAGATCACCAGTGCATTATTTATTTTCTAGGTTTAATATATTGCTTTAAACAATGTGTATTGTTAAATGTTAAAACATAATACTTTGTGAGTAAAAAACGTTTTAAGGTGTTACTAGAATAAACCTAGTACTAAAATGTAGATATTCTGAAATTTTCCAAATCACACTTTATATGAACTAAAGGCAAGACCTTCTATGAAAGGTGGCCGTAATATGGGTGGGGTAATTGTTCTAGTAAAGAACTCCATATCTAAATTTGTTACAAAAGTAACAAACACGTTTGAATATGGTATTATTTTGAAATTTGATAAATATTTGTTTTTTTTGTGAGCGTGACTATATATACTGTTGTTTGTACTTACCACCAGAGTCATCACCTTTTTACTTAGTCTCCCATAATGTTGCAAAGGGAATTCACAGTTTGGAAAATGTTCTTACTCATGAAAATCTTATTCATCTACCACTGATTTTATGTGGAGATTTAAACTCACGTACATCTAACGTTGCTGACTTTGTTTCTCATACTGATAATGTACCAGAATTACATGATATTGCTGACATCCTAGATGATGATATATGTATAGACAGACATTCTGTCGATCATGTTATCAATAAATCTGGCCAAGACCTTATAAATTTTGTAAAACATATTCATTATTCATTGTAAATGGACGGTTTGGAACTGACAGAGGAAAGGGTGATTTTACATTTGTAGGTCAACAAGGGGCAAGTGTCATTGATTACTTCATTGTATCAAAAGTAATTACTGATAACATTGATGATTTTAAAGTTATTCCACGCATTGAAAGTCCACACTGTGCGATCACTTTGACATTAAAGTTGGCAGGTACCCCTGCCGTCGATGATTCTATATCAAATAATAGCACCCACATTGACATAAATGTAAACAATAAAAATTCTTTTATAAGTATTTTACGTGAAAATGCATTAAATGGATGTTTTGATGATTTTGAGAATCTACTTACTGATCCTGATGCGGATATAGATACTGTATTGTTGCAGTTTGAAAAAACTATTCTGTATACCTCTCAACCCTTTACTAAAAGTAGGCATGTGCATAAAAATAGGACTGGGAAAATATGGTTTGATGCGGAATGTAGAGACGCTAAGTTTATAGCAATGAAATCCTTACGGTTATTTCGGAAATACCGAACCAGTGATTCTCTTAACCAATATCTAACACATAAAAGTGCTTATAAAAACATTTGTAAACGTAAACGCTCACAACACTATAATACATATTTAAATAGACTTGACCAGTCAGTTGGCAATTCCAAATTATTTTGGAAAGAAATTAAAAAAATGACAAATAAACAAAGGGCTGTTCCTCAAATTTCTATTGAAGAATGGTTCACACATTTCAGTACATTGTTTGCAATGGACAATAATGACGACATAGGACGGGTTACTGAACAGAATATGAATGTAGACGATATTGATGATATACAAGATACTGTATTCAATTCCCCAATTACTGATGAGGAAATTTTAAATACTATAAAATCAATAAATATTAAAAAAGCATCTTCTGGGCATCTAATCCCAGAACATTTTGTTTACGGTATTGATATTTTATTACCTTTTATTTCAAAACTGTTTAACCGATTATTTGCAAGGGGAGAATTTCCTACATCATGGACAAAATCAATCATTGTTCCTCTTCATAAGAAAGGATGTATTCATGTACCTGATAATTATAGAGGCATAGCCTTATTAGACGTATTTAGTAAAATTTATATTGCAATCATTACTAAACGACTTACATTTTTTGCAGAAGCATATAACAAGATTGCAGAGTGTCAGGCTGGGTTTAGAAGTAGCTATTCAACTATTGATAATGCTTTTATTTTGTATTCTGTTATAAACAAGTATTTGAGTATGAAACGTAGACCTATATATGTCGCATTTATAGACTTCAAAAAAGCCTTTGACTCTGTTGATCGTCGAATTCTGTGTAATGTTTTGAGTAAAGATTGTGTTAAAGGTAATCTTTATAACTCAATTGTATCTATATATAACTCTGTTAAAGCTACAGTTAGAACCAGTAATGGTCTTACAGATGAATTTACATGTCCTATAGGCTTACGTCAAGGATGTAGTCTTAGTCCTATACTTTTTTCATTATTTATCAACGAGTTGAACGACGTAATTTGTAGTAGTAATGTAAGAGGTATCCAATTATTTCCTGATTATACTGAAATATTCCTTCTCATGTTTGCTGATGATGTTGGTCTTATATCTGATACGGTGATTGGCTTGCAGCGCCAACTAAATACATTGCATGATTTTTGTGATACATACAAGTTATCTGTAAACGTTGAAAAAACGAAAATTGTTGTTTTCAAGAACGGTGGTATGCTGTCTAAAAATGAAAAATGGAAATATGACAACCAGAATGTTGATGTTATTAACTCTTTTACATATGTTGGTGTTCATTTTACTAGTAAATTATCATTATACAAGATGTCTGAGTTCATGTCTGCAAAAGCTAAAGTAGCATGCAATCACATTCTTAATTCTTTTAGTAACCTACCTTTTGTGCCTTATAGAACATTTTTTAAAGTTTTCGACTCTAAAGTTGCTAGTATCATGTTATATGGCTCAGAAATCTGGGGAGTACATAACACTCAATGTTGTGAAAATGTTCATGTGTATGCGTGTAAGCGATATTTAAATGTTAGTCTTATGTCTTGTAATAATGCAATTTTGGGAGATCTGGGTAGGTTCCCGATGTATATATATGCACAAAAACGAACAATTAGATATTGGATACGTTTACTTAATTGTTGTGATAATAGGTATATCAAATTATGTTATAACATGTTATATCATTATGATACATTAGGTTATGAGAACTGGGCAACACTAGTTAAGCGAAACTTGTACAGTAATGGTTTTGGTTATATATGGGAATCCCAATCAGTTGATAGTCCAGGAATGTTTCTAAAATGCTATGAACAACGTCTGAAAGATCAATATTTGCAAACATGGAGAAATCAATGTTCTAATAATGTTAAACTCTCTTTTTACAAGGATTTTAAATTGAATCATGGTTTAGAACCTTACGTTACATGTATAGATATTCCAAAATTTCGTAAATGCCTATCTGCTTTTAGAAGTTCTTCGCATAGTCTTATGGTTGAACAAGGAAGATACTATAATATTCCTAGAGAATTCAGACATTGCTTTTATTGTGAAAGTGTGATTGAGGATGAAATGCATTTTACCTTATTTTGTCCATGTTATAATGATCTTCGAGTGAAATACTTTCCAGTTTTATATACATGCAATCCAACTTATGATAAATTTTGTCAACTAATGTCCACAAGAAAAGAAGAAACAATTAGAAACCTAGCAATGTATTTGTTCTATGCCCTAAAACGTAGATCGAATTATTTAGAAATATTTACTTAGGACATGTACATCCGCAGAGTTTGTAATTGTTTCTTTTATCCAATAATATATTACCTGTCTAACTACTATCGATATTGATTTATATTCCTAATTTGTAACTGTGTAACGAGCAAAATGACTATTGATGTTGACTTAAGTTGAAGCTGACAAATTTACATTTCATATCATAGATGTTGATTTAAGTATGCATTGTACAAGTAATTCCTCTTCATGTGTTGTCTTTGTCTGTTTATATGTAATAACTGTATTATATTATGTTATTGTGTATGGGCCGGAGGCCTACATATCACGAATAAATGTTGTTGAAGTTGAAATTTAATGTGAATATAAGAACAACAGTATACTTCAATAATTTCTACGATTGAAAAGAACATAAAACCATGAAATGCATTAAAATGAATTATTAACGAAAGGAAACAATGATAAAAGATCTTCATCGTTCTTTAAACTCTTGGAGATAATACGACTTGTCACATTAATTACTGAAAGCCAAACCAATACATTTCTGACAAAATGAGATATATAACTGAATTTCCAATTGTCATTTTCTGAGACATTAATTTCATCAAGACAACTTGTTCCTGGTTCCAGATTTAGAGTTAATCTAGTCAGAACCAATAAACGATACGTTTAAAAGTAGACAGGTCATTTACTCGACAAATAACATCATGAAAATAGAATAACTTCAGGTGTCAGTCAAGGAATTGTCGTCTAAAATAGAAACTAATTTCAGTGGTATTAAAGATAATTGTTTTGACTCCAAATACAGATAAAAAGTACAAGGGCACAGGTCTCAAACAGGGTAGTATCTAAAAATGAAACAAATTTCAGTGGTATAAAACAGTCTTAATGAAGAACAAGAGCTCTTAAATATGAAATGTTACTATCCTAAATAGTATGGATCACACGTAGGCGTTAGGGTTGGACTGAGAAGTTGGGGAAGTTGAAAAAAGGAAAGTATGTTCGTCGATTACATTGTTTTCTTTTAGGGACAACTACGGGTTAACATTTCAGTGCTAGGTAAATGTAAAAAGTAACATCGGGCAATAGAGACATAAGTAACATTACAACATTATTTATGGTATATCCAATAAGCCACCGAAGGATTATCTCAATTTTGAGTTGTCTGAAATCAATTTGAACGAGTAATATACTTATTTCGAAAGTAACATAGTGTGTAAGTTAATTTCGGATGAGTGTGCGCGAGTAGGTCTGTTTGAAATATAATTTTGGTTAATACGGGTTTAACATTATGTGTCTGTCTCCTCCGTGGGTGGTTATGGTTGTCGTTGATTCTAAACTTGGCTATACATTAAAGTGTTAATAAAAAAGGGCAGAAAATGCAAGAACTGATCTCAAGTAAATGTTGACATCGATAAACTGACCATTGCGTGCTGAAATATCATTGGTATTGAAAACAACAGGTGCATTGCAATTAAATCAACGATTATGAAGAGATTCTGATATTACTGGTGACAACAACATTCGTAGTGGATGTTGCGCGTACAAGTTTCATTATTATGTTAGGTTTTATTTATATAGTCGAGCATAACATATTGGGCTAATAAATGGCGGATTGCCTATGATATAGCTTTGCCATAAGATGCCATATTTATCTTAAAACTATTGTCTATATTTAGCTAAGTATTCGGAGCTGTCCATTAACTTAACGTATGCACGTGTGTGCAATGCTGTTCGGAAGTTAAATGCATGCGTCGCCTTCAAGACTGTCACCTTTCGTGTGAATGATAAATGATCTATCCTGCTGAGATTCTTCCATGAAATTATGCATTTTGTAGCGCGTTTTTCTAATGAGACATTATTGCTATTTTGTCATCTTATTTGCAATCAGTTTCACTTAGATATGATCATTTAGAAACAATGTCTGTGAATTAATGAGTTTGCTAAAACTCCCGTTGTCTCGTTCGTTTTGAGAAGCTGTAGTTTCTATTTCAATAATTATGTTCGCGTGAAAAGAAACAAGTGGTATAACAATTATCTGACACGAAGTACCTAGGTTTTTTTGTTGCGCACACACTTTGCATGGTAACCCGTTGGTATGATTCGGAATGGAAGTTGTTTCCTTCCCTAAAGTGTTTGTGTTGTTTTATGGTAATGTTGGATCACAATTATGTAAAATGTTTTGAAAAATATAAGGGAACAATTTGTTGAAACATTCTAAAACAAAAAAAACTGCATTTTGGAAATCCCTTTAGTTAGTTTGAAATAAATCGTAACTTGAAAAAGACACATTTCCCAGTTTTAATTCCATGATCTTAAGAAAAAATGCGATTCAGTATTCTATCTAAAGAAGCACAGTTCCCTGTTGGAAATCCATTATTTTAAGAAACTATATCCGAATAGTAAGAATTTCACGCACCATAATTTATACTTGTATGGTGCAAATCGTGCATTAGATAAGGCGAGCATTGCTACAGTGACTTGTTCATGCATTGCCACCTTTATCTTACTAAAAGTGTTAACACATATTGGTTTTATTTTGACTGTTTGTTGATGGCGACCCGAGATGCCATTTTGTCATAATGTTTCTGAAAATACTTCATTAAAGCGTAAACGATGTGATAAGGTCTAGATTATTTGAAAGAATGGTAATAAGTATTACTTGCCACACATGTTCTACTACGTAATGTTGCATACACAAGCTGAAACATGGATCTTAGTAAACGGGTTTTTCATAGGACCTCAATTAGATCTGTTTTGTACCTTCCTCAATTTTCAAACATTTCCTGATGTTTTTTTAGTTTTTAAACCGAACATGTTTATATTTTGTTTCCTTGTGTGCACGAATGGTTTTGCATATCAGCTTAATTTCTGATTCGAATAATTGAAATTTTCCAAAAATAACTTATTTTTAAATTAAGTTTTCTGCATAATTCATTGTGTAGTCATCCACCTAATCGGTTCTTCGTCTTACATTTATTAACTAATCAATTACTAGTATAAAAACAGTTTCTCAAATGACTTAAATTTGATAATTGGAATACTTTATTGGGAAAAATTAAGAGAACTCGTTTTTTATATAATTTCCATCCGAACGTGCAGATAATTTTCCGCTTTTGACACTACACTTACGCACACTCCCAACACATAACCTATATTTTTCATCATTTCTCGATTATCAATTAATGTACGTATATGGTTCGAATGTTGGCTGTGAATAAACTAATACTCGTTGAACTTCTCCTAGAGTTTTTAAGTTAGTGAGTTCATTGAAATGTAAAAGTGAAACGAAATAATGAGCGTCACTCTAAAATGAAAAGTCACAAAAATGGCGACATGTTAAACTATCGCATGACGAAGTTCTGGACCCCGTAGCACGTAAACAAAAAGTAATAAAATAAACAAAAGATTCCATTAATGTCAATGTCAATGTTACGGGTTGTTTGAGTGACATTTCACAACAAGATTAATCATATTTTAGGACATTAAATATTAAGACTGGATGGGTGCTCCTTGATATTACGACCTTTTGTATATACTTATATCTTTTCAATCATCAATCGCTAAAAGGTTTTGTAGCTCTAACCAAACGATAAAGCAAATATGTATTACGTATTTATTCGGCCAATTTATTAGTCGCACGAAGTTAAGACACTAGTTTAGTAGAGATTTGTCTATAATATCTGTAATTCTGATTGATATATTTCATCAAGAAAATATATTTATATTTTATACGAACGATTACGTTTCCAATGTAATACAGGAGGATACAAATTGAATGTACTTCCGCGTTCTATTATATTCTTCAAAATTAATTGACGATTTATTCCATCCCAACCTGATCATTGAAATATAATCTCCAAATCTCCATAAGCATAGAGAAATAATTATATGTAAATATCTGTAACCATAAACATTACGAATTTAATATGTGTTGCGGGATATGGTGAATACTGATAAGCATACAGTGTATTGCCTTATATGTACATGTATTGTATCAGAGGTTCAAGAATAAAGTGGTTGTATGTAATTCAATTAAATCTTTTTGATGGTTATTTTCACTTAATGACAATGTTACGGAAGCCTCAAAGGGACTCTAGATGTGAGAAAAGATGTGAGATGTTTTGCACATGTCGACAAAAGCAAAGCGAAATGCCCGAATGTTTTAGGGTTTCTCGCTTTAATTACTTCGATTGATAAGAAACTTTGGTATAAGATCCCGACGTTCATATGACAAATGAGAAAATTATGTTGTTTCTGCCGACAAACTTATTCCTAGAAATGCAATGAAAAAACGTGAAATTTAATCTACATATCAAATGAATTTTCTGGTATCATGTTTTAAATGATATATAAAGTACTTATGAAAAATAAAATGCAAACTATATGTCTGGTTCTTGTTTCAATAATCTGAACATTATATTTCTCCGCTATCCTACATTCACGTTATCACACATCTTATACAATAATCAACATTTCGTGAAATTGTCACGCCAATATTGAAATATTTTGATTATGTCGTGCTTTTGGAAGTGAATACCCTTGAGGGGAAACGAAACACGCACATGCGTACAAACACACGCTTTTTTCAGATCAATTACCTTATAGACATCCTCAGTAATTATGTGTTTTAGCATGGTGACACATGATCAAATGTCAGAGGAGACCAAATCTGATGGGTCCGTTACATTACCTTTTTTCTGCGAGTTTATTTTGTAAATGCAACGGAGAGTTAACTTATTATATAAAACTGTTTAAGACATGGGTATTATATTACGGTGTTGATGCATCTTGTCAGCTAAATGTATTCACTAAATATACTACACTTCTATAGATATATAAAAAGTTGCAAGAAAAACGAGTTTTTTTTAAAAAAAATCCCAATAAAACTCTTCAAATATCGACACATGTAAGCTAAGTAAGATAGATATATAATACTAGTAAACATTGTATTCAAGAAATTCAACTCGATACTACTTATATTGCTTAAAATGCAGAAAACCAATTTGATTTTCAGCAAATGTAGAAAACTTCAGACATATCAATGATTGACATCACCAGTTACGATGGTATGCAAAATATGCGTATAATGTGTACGGAAATATAGTGTAAGTGTATTAAAACCCGGACAATTCAACCCTGTATACAACTTCGTTTAGGCTGCTGGTTTTCTAAGTCGAAAGATAGGTAAGTGCTGGACTTAACAAAAAATAAAAAAAATAAAAATTTAAAAATATAAAAAATTTGGAGCCGCCGTGATTCGATCGCTGGACCTTAGCATCAGAAAATTACTAAGCGAGTTGCTCAACCACTCGACCACGATCTCGTTGGAGAATGTTGACCTAAATAATTTAACATAATAACATCATTGATGCGCCGCGCTATATATCGCGATCGTAACGCGTAGTAATAATTATCAACGCCTTTAAACACCTTTTCTTTTAATTTCATACAATTTCCTTCCATTTCAAGAAGAAACTAATATATTACAATCGAACAGAATAAATGAAACAAGGAAAGTTGAATGCTCTTATCTCGCAAAACTGATTAATGAGGAGGAACTATTTGCATTGAGTGTATAGATTCTGTGTTGTCAGTTTCGGGAGTAAATTCATCTTAGTGGATTTCATTTTTTAGTATTGTAATAGTCTGGCGCGAAATCGCCAGCCTAAAAACCAGACCGATCGTGTAAGCAGAGTTCAATCTTTTTATTTTTGTCCATCGTATCAGGACTCACTATTCCCCCGCTATTAGTTGATTACTGATTGGGATTTATTCTATAAAAAATAACATTAATGTCCCCTTTAAAATGTTCATGTTAAAACTGCACCATGCAGTAAAACATGTTATTTCGTTGCAGATTAAGAGATAAAAACATTACTACAGAAAGCATCGTTATAATGCATTAACAAGACAGGTGGCAATCTTTACAGCGACGTTTGATTGAAATGGAACTGTGTGAAACTTAGTTCTTGAAATTATTGTACAGTAAGCCTGGTACACCATTTGATGACTGGATAAGGGTTAATATTTTAGTAGCAGTACAGGTATTATTATAGAGCATTAAAGTATATGTGCTGAGAAAGAGGCAGTATCATAGCTAAGTTTACATTAACATGGTTGATAGCACCAATACGAGAACCAATAAAATATTCCGCATTTAATCGGCCAATTAACTAGTTTAACGAAATAACAGACATTTGTTCATTTGAGAGATTATATCCGTTACTATGTAACGCTGGTTGATTTATTTCATCAGGGAAAGAGATTGATATTTTAAATGTCCACTTACTTTCCAAATGTAATATAGGAGGAACCAAATGGAGTGTACTTATTCTATTTAATCTTCTTCAGACTTAATTGACAATATATATCAGACCGTAAAATTTCATCCAAATCTGATCATGTAAAATTGTACATGTAATCACAATAAACATAAGATATACTTATATGGAAATATCTGAGATTACAAATAAAGTGGTGATAAAATAAATTCATAGCATGCTATACATATATTTTGTTTAGATATATGCTTTACAATCATGCCAATACTTCTCAGTGACTACGACATAAGGTGTCATTGACTGATAGAAACTATGAATGAACAGCAAATCAGATTCATCAATTTCCCCGTGTGTACTGTTAAACTTATATATATCCCGCTATTTCTGATAATTTTATAAACAAAATCATATCGTGTACATGAATAAAATAAAGCACACACCTTCAACGACTGGTACATGTGGGACCACGCTGCCATAAGCTGTAATCTACGATACCTCTCGACAATCTTCCGGATAAATTATATAATTAGGTTTAGTGAAGTATTTTGAAATATGCTGCAGTTAAGTGACAAGCTTGGCTGACAATTTTTTTTAATCGTGTTATTGTTATCTACGTGAAACATTAAGACGACATTTGTGTATCCAGGCGATTTTCATCAATATAATTTGATACAATATATATATATTGTTTTGTGAGGGTGAAAGTAAAGCACTTTTATAACTATGGCATTCAAAGTGCACTCAATAAACTAAATATAGTACGATCAGAACAATGCATAAAATGAATATGCCATTGACTCTAGTAAAATATAAATCTAGATAAATCTGAAAGTTGAATAAGGAATATAGTCTGAAGATGTAAAATAGTAAATATTATATGTATAGCATTGAAGATATTTGTATCTATTTATCCTGCTTCTGTCTGCAGTTGAAGAGTGCAGTGTACCAGTAGTCGGTCATCCAAGAACTAGAACAACAAATACAGAAATGCATCAAACAGGAAAATCAAAGTCAACGTAAAAAGCAGAATCAATAAGTCCCAAACAGAATACATTATATAGATAAGTTAAATCACAGACAACATGTACGAGTCCCATTACCAAACACCAAACTAGAAACGGGTCTTCTTCAAACCTTTACACGCTCTTTTATTACAACCGGAGAAAGAGTCCGTTGGCTCATCAAGGAATTACGAGTACGATCCCGCCTTAAAGCAGCTACAAACAGAAACAGAGTGCTTGTTAGTTTAATAAAATGAATAAATGAAGCAAGCTGAACTTCAAAGTAGCAAAATTGTACGTAAAAATGACAATGGCACATTGCCAGAAATCAGAGATGTTATAACTCTTCAAGATTATAAGATTTGTCACAATTATTGCTGAATGCCTAACCAATACATTTACGACAATATTCGACGTATAAACGACATTTCAATTGCTATTTTCTAGATTACTGAGACAATTCCACCAATACAACAAATTTACTCGTTCCTATTTGGAGATTTGGAGTTAATCTAGTCAAGAGCGCAGAACAAATAAATGATACGTTTAATAGTAGACATGTCATTTATTCGACAAATTCCCTCATACAAATAGAATTACTGTCAGACCTCAGACAGGGCATTGTCGTCTAAAATAGAAACTATATTTCAATGATATTAAAGAGTATAAATAGAGAATGTTCCAACTCCGAATACAGATCATAAGGAGGCTGTAGTTTTGTACCTCTCAGTATGTACACAAGCAGGTGTTTTGGAATAGTGGAAATAGAACAGTATGATGATCAATTCAATGATAGGCCCAGTGATTATAAACATTTTCTTTCTCAAAGACAAATCCCATACTCCATACTGCATGCTCCAACTTGAAAAACTGCTTTTTAAAATTTTGCACCATACCAACTATTAGCAAATGATCTAATTAACAAAATGAACCCAATTTTATATGTTTACATTCAGTCATAAAGAAGTTACAGCAGTTTTTGTAACTAAGAAATACTTCTTATGATTTGGAGCAAGGAGTACGTACTCCAATGTTTATAATCACCAGGCCAGGGTGTTTTATAATATCTGTCACAATTACAAACGAATGCCATGAGTACAAGCATGTTCTAATCAGGAATCTTAATTTCTTTGTTGCTGTATACTTAACAGTAACATTGTCACGCTATAATATGATGAATAAAACTTTGATATGGTGGCTTTCCATTGGAATATGAAAATCTCAAATGAGATCATGCATATGCTCATGGCTTCATTTGTAATGGGGACATTTATTATGACCCTGTATTGTTTAAGGAACAACTAGTGATTTACATTTCTGCACAAGGTAAATATAAACAGGTAACGTAGAAGAAAAGGGACGTAAATTACATAACAACTTTATTTTTAAATAACTAACACATGTGTATCATCAGTTGAATTATCTGATAATTAGACGTTAATACACGACACATCCGGGCCGGAAGGCGATAATCGGACCGGAAAATTAATAATCATCGCGAGGGCTTTAGCTCGCGGGTGATTATTCATGCCGGGCCGATTATCAAGTGTATTTAAGTCTTTATTTCAAAACTCAATGAAAGTAACAATTACTCACGCTTATTTCAGTTTATTTATACTGAAAATCTTATACATTCTCCATATTGTCAAATACACTGTACCTTTGTGTAACGTAACGTCATTTAGCTACAAAGTGACGCCAATTTAGCTCCAACATGACGTCATGTTAACTTGGACAACGTAACGTGCACACATTCAGCGGGCCGATTACGATTATGAGATTGCGGACCGGGCGGTTAGGCGATAATCAATCACGTGATGGTCATAATAAGTCTGCAATTGGCTCATTTTTGTTACTATATATAGTAACAAGTGTATTAATGAATACTAGTATGTGCCCTATATGAAACTATGCTCATTTCAAAACCCATGCAGTGTGTCATTTTAGGGATCAATGTACCGGCTTGGTTTTTTGGTTGATACTGATGGCATGGGTGTCATTCACTAGCAATAGTGACTAGGATTGCGGCTGATTCAGTATGGTTTTGAATTTACTGTGTATAATGTAAAGTATTTTATTAAAAGGCAAACAATTAAACAAATACTATCAAATCATAGAAATACAACAGGGGACTCATGTTCAACAGTTGGTTGCGAAAAATGCATTGGCTGGTGTCTTATTTATTATAGATACCGATTTGTAACGATGTGAACATGACTTGTACATTGTATTCCAACATTTCTGTAACCAAAAATCCGCTTTATGCCATTTCTTTATTTTCTTCTTCAATAACCTGTATCAACGTCTTGAACGTATCTATTACAATGCAGCGAAAATGTACCGAGCGACTTTGTCCCGAGAACCAATATCTATAAGAAAAGACAGGGGTATGAAAGCTGTCTAACCATGACAGAGAAGACAGGAGTATGAAAGCTACCTAATATTGACATCGATAAACAAACCATTCAGTGCATCTATTTTCAATTTCTCTCTATTGACAACATCGGACGTAGGACAATTAAATGAACGAACACGGAGAGATTGTGATTCCATTGGTTACAACAACATTTGTAGTGGATGTCACGTGTACAAGTTCCATTACTTTGTTGGGATTTATTTGTATAGTCGGCGGAGATAATACAAATCTAGGATTAGTGAATTGTTGGTTGACTGCAATATTATGAATCTTGAAGGCAATGATGTTAGGTGTATATAAAAGGGTGGAGATTTTATGGATTCTAGTTTTCGTTATTGCCGAACAGATTCATATTGGAAAATGTAAAAGAGTAAGTTAATTCAATTTTAATTGTTTACTGCTGTATTGAAATTAAGAAATGATAAGAAAGGCTTACCTCCCGTGAGATTTTAGTAGTGACGATAAAGAATTATTCAATCATATATTAAAATCAAAATTCACACCATACAAATGTTCATATAATCTAACAAACAAATAACAGGGATCGGTATTCTGTATTTAACTAGCCGCAGTTGTAAAGGGTGGAATTAAATTACGCACATGCATTATTTATACAACAAATTGATGTTTAAAAAAACTGTTTTATTTATAACTTATGTCCATAAAATACGAAAGTCTTACAACATAACTATAATGTTTGACAAAATATGTAAAAAACCAACATTATGTAACATACAAAAGGTGTATACGTGTATGTGGGGATACTTAAAACAAGACATACATTTCTAACGACAAACTGGCAGTACGGTTTCTTTTTGGGGATGCGAGAAGTTTATTAGAACAACACTGTTTTCAACAGAAAAAATAATTTATATTACTTGTAATAAATCATGAAAAACGAAAAGAACTTGGTTCTACATATATTGATAGAAAATAAGAAAATCACTGTACAACAGATTACACTCACGTGACTTACGAATACACTTTGTCCCCGACACTATGTGCACCAAATATCTAATCGTTACACCAAAATGTGCACAGTTTTGAATAGCAATGCCAATGGAGAAAAATATTTAAATAATGCTCACGTGTGCTAGTACATTTTAACGCTGTAACATTTTCTAGGGTTGTAGCGACAAACCGTTCCAACGAATTGCTAATCACGTATAAAAGTGTGCTCTTTTACTGCAGTTTAATATGCAGGGAACGTCTGTCACATTTCTTGTCAGTGAATAATGTAGTAATAATAATTCCTGTCGCTGTTATTTTTTCGTGTTGATTTTTAGTTTTAGTTATTCCGTAGAATTACGTTCGATTATTACTAATTGTTTGTTATTTTTATTTAATAATTTTAATTACAATCAATGTCGATCTTTAAAAAGTCTCTGTGAAATAATGAATCATTATACCATGTATATGAACCCTGTTTAAACTCTCGTGGTCTCTTGCGTTTTAAATAGTTGTTATATTCAATAATTGTGTTTGCACGAATGGAAAAAAAATAACCCAACAAATCGCTGGCACGATGTTTTTTGTTTGAACAAATTACTTGCATCATAGCCTGCTGTTTTAAAATCCCATAACAACAAGTGGTTCTGCTTTCCTAGATTGTTATGTTGTTTCCTTCCTTAAAATGTTTGTGTTTTTGTATAGTGAACTAATGGTTCGGCGAGTCATTTAAATTTAACACACATCTAGCATTCAACTTAGAGCATTTGACCGTTGATTCATAGCATTGTTTCAAAAAAGATATATGGAAGTCAGACACGAAATGTAGCCTAGTTTAATGCAGTCACGTGTCTCTTAATGAATTGTTGGCAAATTGATTTCATATTGGCATTGAGGTTATGGTGACAGTGGAGTAGATTCTGAAATCATGTGACTGAAAATAATTTAATATGGCTCCTACAGTTATGCCCGAGATATGTTGCTTTTCATTAAGTCAAAGTGATCAGAATAATAATAACACTTTTTCATCACTCATTTTCAACAACACAATTTTGCAATGAATAAATTAGTTTAGGTACCCCCTGTTCCATTTAATAAAAACCAAACCTTATTACCTGGATTTCAAAACCGCACATGGGTATCAGTAAATTACACTTTGCTTTCTTATAATCAGATTTTTATTATCGTAATTGCTAAGTCTAATTATTATTTAAAGTATTACAATTAGTCTAGTTATATACTTAATGGTTCTCTGTCTTGTATGCAGTGTCTAGTCAATAACTAGTATGTAGTCAGTTTGTTCTCAAGTGTCTTAAAGGTATCGATAATTGGACAATGTCATTGGGAAAATTTGTCCATAACAACTATAATAAAATTATGTAAAATGCATTTGTGCCTACACTCAAGTTATACGAAAAGTTAATACGAAAACACCGCTCAACAGCAAACGCAGAGATTGAATGAAACACTGTACACTTTGAATGGGTCATACGTTATCAAAGCATTTCAATCATAACAGTGAATAACTTCATTATATGGATGCCGGGGTTGGAAAATGCCGCTCATACGTAGAATAAGGAGGTACTGTTCTTATTGCAAACATGCATGCTTATATATTTTGCATGCGAGTTGTTCATTTCGTATATAAGTATGTTAAAGGCGTTACATTATTATATATTTCAGTATCGTTACTGCTCAGAAGGATGTTGTCCCGAGGAGTATTGTGCTTACCATTTGATATGTTACCCCAAGATTGTGTGTACGTATGGGTGTCCAGATGGTACTTGTGAGAAAGATATATGTATGCCACCAAAACCATGTAACAAGAAAACTAGATGTGGCTTTGCCTTTACGTGTAGCATGAATTACAATCTGGGATATACTACATGTCAGTATAACTTGGATATCGGCAAGACATTGTGTATGGACAAGTACGGACATTCACTGGTCAAACAGATGACGTAGCGGCTACTATGAGTGCGAAAATATGATTACAAATGAAAATACATATATACCAATACAGGGAAACATCACCATAACCACAATAATAAGATAATGAGGTAAAACATTCTTTGAGTTTTATCTCATTACTCGGATCTAAACTTTGGATTCCCCTTTATTAAAACGTTGACACAATCTATCAGGACTAGGGGTCTATGGAATTAAGACTGTTAAAATCAAGGTTGAATGAACTGCAAAACAATAAAAATGGACGGAATCATCAAGTTTCTATTGTCTAAGCAAAGGGCTACGTAGCGATTTTCCCCGGGATGTAATCTATGCCTTGTATATTTAATTGAACAGGAGGTAACTGAATGAAGGAGCTCGGTAGCGCTTGCTTAAGCTGCGGACAACTGAATTGTCGGTTTACTTAATTACCATTGAGGTTATATTGAAGTGATGTTTACTTCACCTTGTCAGCAGTCACATAGAAGAGGTATTGAATTCCATAATGCAAGGCAATACGGTTGTGCAATATTTCGTTTTGACATTATTATAAATCATACAATGTAATACAGATAAATATATACAAATTTAGTACATGTAAGCAGTGAAAGTAAGTGTGCATCGATTTAGAAAATATATTACCAATAGCATGAATACTAGAAGTGCTGCAAAATCATTTATTTTCGTGTTTCATTGAAAAGGGGTGGATAAGTGGTTGTATTTAAACATTTAAGGGTAAAATGATAAAGGAATTTGAAAAAATCGTCGAAACGTGCATTATGATTCAACTTTATCCAAGACTTTATTAAAGATAATTTCATGCATTTGACGAATGTTCGTCCCCAGCTCATGATTCACTGTATTTTAAAGGTTGTTTTTATTTATCTATTTCTCCACGTACATTTCATTCTGTGTCATATGATCACTTTGATGTCACATTCGATATTTAATAACATAACATTCTCTGAATATACGTTTCATGGTACATACGAATTAAAATGTAGTTAAACATGTTCTATTGTTTGATGTCATTAACATAATATTCTGAGCATAATTTATCATGTCATATATAGCATTTTTTCTAACGTAGTATGTTTCAAAAAGTACATGCTCGTGTTATATTTGTTTATTCATTTGTGTTGCGTAAAATTGTCCTGAAAATATTTTAGAAATAATAAGAAATGTAAACGTGTTCTTTCGTTTGATCTTCCCGTACAAATAAAATACGTGTTTCGAAAGAATAATTCATTTGAAGTGTTAGTCTGGTTCCCGGCACCTAAATATTTCATTACATTACAGTATAGGTCCGGCCTAATGTAACTAATATGGACGCTTCCATGTGTGGAACACGATGGCGGTTATACGTACGTTTATATTGGGAATTTTAGAATGTCCCCCAAAAGTGTGTGTAAAGTATTATGCTATTTAAAATGTAAACTTTCATAGACTACCTTGGTTTGATGAGATGTACAGTAAAAGGGTCTCCAATTGGCCGCCTAGAAAGTGCGCTCAACCACTGGATGAATTAAAAACGAAAGCGAGATCAAAATTAAACATGCTTTAGCATGCATACTTGAGTAATTGTGACTCAAAGGTATTGCTTTGTAAAAGCACGACATAATGAAATTATTTCAATATTGGCGTGACAATTTCCTCAACACGGAATGTTGATTATTGTATAATATGTGTGATAAGATTACGTCAATATACAGCATTACACCAGCGACACAAAAAATATCAATATGCTTTGTCTGATAGCAAAATATTGAAACCATAACTAGATGAAGTCTCGAAAAATGCATTTTATCATGTCCATCAATCAAGGAAATTCAAATTATATGTACTAATAACATTTCAAATCTCTCGTTGCATTTCTACGAATTTGTCTGAGAGAATTACACGATGTCCTCATGTGGCATAGTAACGTAGTTATAGTAACATCAGATTTTGATTTTTAATATCACATTTACATTTCAGGAACAGACACAAAGACGTTTGGTTTGAATACAATTTTAGACACACAAATATGAATCAAAACTTACTTTGAGATGTTTGAATACGCTTGAAATTCAAAATGTCATTTTGATTGCTCATACGTTAGTTGATAAAAGACTATTGAAACATTAGCTTTGGACTACAAACTATTATAGTGATGTTTTACAGAATAAAATGTATGGACAATTATTTACATAATTCTGGAATTAAAAAACATTTGTTATTAAGGTTAGTTCATTAGACTAGTGCTCCTACAAACATATTTTGTAGCAAAATAAATTAAAAGTTCGATTTTTCACCTTTGATGCAATGGGTCATTTACAGACCTCGATTATACATTAAGTACGCGAGTCTGCCGGAGAGAATGCACAAAACATGGTCTTTAGCTGTCAAATTATAAATCACATGTATTTAAATGCTTTACAAAGAAAGCAAACACCAAAACCCATATCGATTAGATACATAATCTAAGTTGTAATGATACAAATTACACACCGTTACATCACAGTATGATTTTGTCTATTTCCAAACAATTAACTAAACCAATATCTGCAATGAAACACCACAACGTTATGGAGCGTTTAGCAACATTGTTTTAGGGTAACGAGTGATACATTAGCTGGTTTTAAAAATGTATGAGGAAATCAGACAGGGAAGGTAGCACCAACCTAACCAGCCGAGCACTGAAATCAGAAACACCACAACACAACTACCCTGAGCAATCAATGCAACAAACATCAGCAAATAAACCTTACCATGTAATGGCATGTTCGGTCAACATTGTTGGAACAAAATGAGTGGGCCCATGTCTGGTCGAGCATGAACCATAACTCGAGGGAATATTTGAGTTAAGCACTTTTCCTTCAATGGAATTTTATCAATTCTCAAATAAAAACAGTTCAGTATCAGAAATGAAATTATTCATTGACTGAGGACATATTGTTTACTTCTAATCAAGGGATGAAAGCCCAATGTCCATTTTCTTCTTCATTGTATGAAACCCCGAAACACTTTCACTTTCAGATTGCTATATAACGTTTTAATTTGTATTATCGTATATCGCTCATTGTCATGTGCATGATCTTACACCGTTCTGTTCCATGTAACTATGCTAACATAACGATGATGTATTGTTTGTTTCAAGTTTTCACCTTCCGGAAATTGCGTTTGCTATGTTTCTGTCTGTTGATGTAATATTAACTTTAAATAGACACAAATGTCCTGATATTAAGTTGGCAATGGTATACTCAAATATGAAGCATATAAAGTGATCGACGTTACACAATATATAAGGTATGCATTATCTTTATTGTTTGCGAGTTGCGTATAATTCACCAGTCTAGTCTCCGAAATAGAAGTGTTTGGCAGGGCATATGTTTTGATATGCAGAAAGATTGATATGTCTACTACCAAGCTCATGCTAATGCTAATTTAAATATGCGAAATACGTGTTCCCGTCGTTACCCAAAAAGTTTGTGGAATTTTATTATCAACCAGCAATTTTCCCGAAGAAACTGACGACATATTTAAATGTAGAGGATACGGCAGTAGTCAATGCAAGGAGAACATAGTATTTCCAATCTGGAAATGATTCCAAAACATAGTGTTTGTCACTTCTGCTGCGCTGTTAACGTCAACTACGCCAATGAACTATTCAAAACAAGCTTGTCGTTAGGGACATAACGCATACAACATTTACATATAATTAAGTCTTTAGTTTCAAACCATAAAATGATAATGTGGCTTACATTCTAGAAGAATGTCGGTCGAAAGTGTTGTTCCTGTTCCATAATCAATTTTCATTCCACAGGAAACTTTGAATGTTGTCATTATATGTGATATACTGTCTTGGGAGTTCTTACACACTGTCATCAACACTGGTAGTATTTTCATATCCGGAAATATATCCTACAATATGTTTACTTTGATTTACTGCCTGACAACATCACACTAGAGTGCTGTCATAAAGTCTGCAAATTACGACGACATTGGATGGTCCAATCATCAACTATCACGCACATAAACAATCTGTCCCGGATTTACTATGCCTTGTATGGATATAGAAGATTGATACCATACATTCTGGGAGGTATGATAATGGATGTGAGTTTGTTAGCTTTTCCTTGTCTGGTGTGATAGGCAAACCATACTTATAACCAATAACAGACCATTAGTCTGATAAGGAAATACATGTTTTGATAACATAATTGCCACAGCGTGCTCAGCAGATATCCATGACAGACATATCATAGTTAACACTGTTCCGTTATTTATTATTTATATACGCTGATTTCCTACTGGAGTTCTCTTATTCCTGTTTTACAGTCTGGTTGTCCATAGTAACAGTAATTATGGAAGCTGGAATTATTTAACATTTGTGAGGTTATTCTTTGAGACACGTTTGGCAGTTAGTTTCGTAGTGTGTGGTGTGTAGGTCTATCAGGTGTGTAGCACCGATACACGCCTCACAAGCTTTGTGTTTCCAACCAATTCATGTCAAGTTGATGGGGGAAACGATTCTGAAATTTCCAGTGGCACGGCTGAGATTCAAACAATATACCTTCAGAATAGTAGTTGAGAGTACTTACCTATCGGTCACGGGTAACCCCCTTGGGCCATTTACTAAAGTAAGCTTACAAACACAGAAAGGTTCATAAATGATCGCAATAAATAAGAGAACATGGTGATATGTACATTTCATTGCTTGAAATAAACAGAAGAAACATTACCAAGTCAACAGGGAAACTAATACTAGGGTCACAATTATTGTTCGATGGGATTAAATGTCGTCGTTAAATGTGAACCACGAAATCCGCGTGGTTATACATTTGTAGAAAATTTGTAGAAAATGGTTAGATATATCACAGGGTAGTTGTGGATTCGGTTGATCGAGTATACTATTTCAATTCACTAACTAACTAACTACGAATAGTGTCGTGGTCATAGAGAAGTGGTAGCATAGCTGTTATGATACTATGGTTAATGCTCAGAAATTGGTCTGAGCGTTCCAATTTTGCCACGATGTTTCTAGATCAGACGTATTCCTATATGTAAGGGCGGTATGACACTCACAAAACATTCCCACTTAGTTCCGTTGGTGCAGTGTTTGTGTGACCTTCAGAGGGATTAACCTTTACTCTATCTTGTATCTAAAGCATGATATTTTAACCTTTAATATTGTTCGGGGAAATCTGCATTGACCGATTAATGCTCTCCGTTAGTTAAAAGTTCTTGTCCACAAGTGTTATTGAAGGAATATTGTGAGGAATACGAGGGAAGTTCGAAACGTAATGCAATTTTATGCATATCTTAGTAGTTTCGGGACTTTCGGTGTCAACTTTGGCATGTGTACCCTAGTAACTATCGTCTTTCATTGGATAACGCTTAGTTTATGTGCATGGATTAGAATTCTCATAATGTAAGTTTTAAATGTACCTACTAATGTACACACTAATGTAAAGTACTTATGTACACACTAAGTTAAAAACCGTTTGAAAAATGTATGGCAAAACTGACTGAAAGTATGCCTTATACATAGAGAAACTTAGATAAAGTGACAAATTTATATACCTGAATCTTTACAGACATCGTGGGAGGTCTTTAAGCGAAGTTTTATGTGTTTAACATGTTTCAAAGCAGACCAACAGCATCTTGAAGACAACAACAAAAGTAATCAGTCGAAAACAACAACAAACAAAATGTTGATAAAAAGTACGATATTGGTCTCACAGCAGCAATATTGATACTCGAACAGTAAACTGATTGTGCATGCTTGATTTAATCCAATTTTTACATCATTTGGAAGAAAATTATCAAAGTTAACAACATTTGTACCACATGAATACCATGCTCACGACGTGGTGTCTAAAACGTCATCTTATTTTAAATGCCAAAACATGTTTAAGTTATACCCTAAACACTTTCAAAATACGTTTTTATGTAGCTTAACAGGTGGGGAAACACAGCCTCGTTATTATTCACGAAAACAGAAACAGAAATTTTATGTATTTGATATCTGAAATTTGTAGCCCGTATTGGTTAATTACACTCGTTCAGTGACGAAGGTGATGCATTTGATTTTGTCCATCGAGCAAGGTCCTACTATTTAAATACCCAAATTAATCAGTAAATTTGTTATTAGTAGGCTCTACCGATAAGGAAAAATCTAAGAAACATTTCATATAGCGCACATTTGTTAGTGAAACCGAGTATAATGTCACTTTCACATGAAAATGCCTCTTTGCACAGGCAGTTACTGAAAAGTCGTTTTTGAGCGAAAAAAAACAGAAACATATGCTCGTTTATCAACTTCATTTTACAGATCTAGTCCCTTGCAAATAGTTTTTAGTTCCTAGTCCTGAATCGCATTCTGAATGGCGAAGGTACGTTTCAAAGAAGTCTTTGTGGGTAACCATATCGCAGAGCATGAAAGTAGTACCTGATGCAGACATGTTGAAACATGATTTTAATCTTCAATTTAATAATAAAATAAGTAACCATCTTAAAGCGAAGATTTCAATGAAGATTTTCTGTGAATTTTACTGAAATCGGTTCAGTCAATACAAAGTGAAAGAGCAAATTGCATTACTTTTCGAACACCCTTCGTAAAGGCAACATTAATGCACTTGTCATTTAAACACTTTATCTCTAGAGAATTTCCCGTCCTCTGATATTCTGTTTTCCAAGACATGATTTTACAACGCATTCTCTTATATAGCTTTGCTGTAGCTCAGAGATTTTCTACGTACTTTAGCATTGTACTTTTACTTCAAAAACTGCAGATATATAAAAGTGCTTATGTCATATTGCTATTTTATGCATACTAAATCACTGTTATTTGTACTCATGGGGAGATATGTTCACACTTTATGCTGAGTTTTAAACGAACAGAGCGAAGTAGTTTATGTTTTTATCCTTTTTAAGAACATTGTTGTTTTTAGCAAGATATAAGAACGTTATAAACAATGTTTTAACCAAAATAAATGTTATACATGAAGATTGTTTCAAACGTAAATATCCCTGGGAAGATTACTACACACATGCCTTAAATCGAAACCGGGCTCTTATTTCGAATGTTTAGCCATTTTAGTTACGAACTACAATACATAAAATGGCAGTTCGTTTTACCATTAGTTTAATTGAACTGTAGACACCTTTGGTACATAATACAAAATTCGATAGGTTTAAGCTCACAATATTCAGTCATATGCTTTTTTAAGGAAAGGTACATTGTAGTACAACGATCATTTTAAGTCGGAATTACAGGAACTGGTATCCATGCACAACATGTACAAAACGGGGTATCATTTTTCGTAATACCAAATAAGTTGCTTTACATATTCACTGTACTACTTTCTCTTTGCCTTTGTCACTTCAAAGTGCAACATTAACGAAGTCTGAATATCCAGTATTAATGACATACTTTTAATCTTTGTAACATTCTATAACTCTATTTTATTATCACTGTTTTGTAATTTCCGTTATTTCCATATAAGTATATCATATGTTTATTGTGATTACATTTACATGATCAGATTTGGATGAAATTTTACGGTCTGATATATATCGTCATTAAAGTCTGAAGAAGATAAATAGAATAATAAAACTGCATTTGGTTCCTCCTATATTATATTTGGATAGTAAGTGGACGTTTAAAATATCAATCCTTTTTTCTGATGAAATAAATCAATCAGAGAGGTACATAATGACCGTTAAATTCTCTCAACTAAACGAATGCCTATAACTTCGTTCGACTAGCAAATTGGCAAACTAAATACAGACTTAATACTTGGTCCTGGTTTATGTGCTATCAGCCATGTTAATGTAACAAAACTATTTCTGAGCTATAAGAATCCTAATTTCCCACTACATTTACTTTCATACTCTAAAATAATACATATGATGCTATTAAATCCCTTGTCCTGTTTTTAAATGGTTTAGAGTTAATTAATTTCAAGAGCCATTATTTACGCAGTTTTATTTAAAACTCACGTCGCCTCAATGACTGCTAACTTTCATGTTAGTGAATATTAGTAACAATGATGTGTTCTATCGTGATACTTTTGATTCTTTTTCTTCCAATAAATGACATGTTCTCCTGAATAGGACAGTTTTAACATGATTATTTTAAGGGGACATTAATATTGCTTTTTATCAATTAAATCACAATCAGTACCGATAATTGACTATTTTCGGGTAAAAAGTGAGTCCTGATACGATGGGACAAAACTAAAAGACTGAACTCTGCTTACACGATCGGTATTTTTTAAATATGTTACAACGAATGGAATACTTACCCCAACAATAAGTTTACAATCCGATTTTTTAGTTGCACACATCACTTCTATGGTAATCTGTCTTTAACATTTTGTCATTCTGATTTTCTGGATGAAAGATGTTCCGTTCCTTGAAATGTTTGTGTTGTTTTTATTGTGAACGTTTGTATTCAAATTCGGTTAAATATTGCATAGCATGAAACAAAAAACACATGGACGAACAAGGAAGTTTGGTTGTTGACAAATCTGAAATCTTGCTTGAACGAATGCTTCATACGGAGATAAATATTTAATTTGAATACATTTACATTTTGTTTCCGTACACATAATTTGCATATTTTGCATATTATCGTAAGAGGTGATGTAAATCATTGATGTGGATGCAGTTTCATCAATTTGCTGCAATTCAAATTAATTTTCTGCTTTACATGCAAATTTAAATCGTATTGTCAAGTCATCTACCCAACCGGTTCTTTATCTTGTATGCATTATTTACTAGTGTTACGCATGCAATTTCTTACGTGGACTAAATTCGTCGATAATTGAAAAAAATCATTAGGAAATCTAAACAAAATCGTTTTTTTACAAATTTCTTCAACGCGTTTTGTCTGTCGTACTTTGTGAACACATTAAGCTGATAAAATGTTTATACATGAAGTGCACTCTCCGTTTCATTTAAACTCCCAGAATATAGGTAAGGAAACGAACTTGTCAGATTGTTTCTCCTTAGACATTCGCGCGTGAGTCCTTATGCTAAAACACAGCTTTTCGGAGACTAAATATAAGGTAATTGATCTGAATAAAGCGTGTGTTTGTGTGCATGTACGTGTTTCATTATCTCTCAAAGGTATTGACGTCTAAAAGCACGACATAATCAAATTATTCCTATATTGTCATGAAAATGTCCTAACCACGTAGTGTTGAGTATTATTTATTACCCCTCACTTTTTTCGTAATGTTAATTTCCCATAGACAAACAGGTAGTATTCTTACTATAACGATCAAGCGGACCAATACACCATCGGAAAGTACTTGTACCAGCGCGCTGCGCCCTTGGGTGACAGTACTTTCCTCAGACTGACATTTTAACTGTCACCCTCAAACTATGTGTTATTTATATATTAGTACATGCGATAACGTGAATGTAGGATAGCAGAGAAATATAACTGAGTATTGAAACAAGAACTAGATGTATAGTTTGCATACGTCAGAAGAAATCTCTAAAATACCATATGCAGCATTAATATGATACCAGGAAGATCAGTTTATATGTAGATTTAATTTCTTTCTTTTTTCATTGCATTTCTAGGAATATGTTTGTAAGAGAAAACAAACATAATTTTCTCATTTGTCATTATATGAACGTCGGGGTTTTATTCCAAGGACAAAATTTACACAAAAAATATTCAAATACATTTTGTACCTTAGACATGAATATACATTTAAACACAAATTTACGAGTCGAAACCTATCCTGATAAGTTTGAATACAATTGAAACTGAAATAATTGTTCCCAATGCCGACTTGTGCATTCTAATCACAACGGCATTCAAGCAGTCATTACGGCAGGAAAGACGTAAATGGGTCGAACTTTCACGATGTCCGCTTATAGTCAGTAAACAAAGATATGCGGATCACAGCTATCGAAAATACTTATGTTTTTTTCTGAAATATACAGCAAAACCTATACAAAAACTAAAGTGGAGGATATTTTAATAGGTACTCAACAAAAACCTTTCTTAAATGCTTACTGCCACGAATGTCCTGGAATTCCATTATAATAAGAATTGAAACATCGATATGCATATACAAACAATCTAATTTGTTATAAATAACAGAACTAATTTTATCAAAACATGACTTTGATAGTTTCCAACCTTCAAAACAATTAATTAAACAATAACCAGTATTAAAGCAAAACAACGTAATGGGGCGTTCGGCAACATTGTTCTAAGAGCATAAGTTAGACAAAGGCTGATTGTGAAGGAACTATACCTTTAGGGAATATTAGAATTAACCTGTAACCACATGAAATTTCGAGACATTATTGTTACGCATTGTTACACTCACTTATTATTTAATCAAAATACACAGTGTAATAATGTTATATATGGAACATAATATAAAAATAATTCAATATCGATAATGAGTATTTATATGGTGTAGGCAGACAGTATATTTCATATCGAGGGAAAATATTGTTTCTATTTTCACCTTCATTAACGGGTATACGAGTTAGGACCGCTTAACTTTTAGACTACGACATTTGAATATGGTAATATAGTAGTATATGACGCTAGCTTAGAATGAAGAGGTCGCTTCTTTTGAGCAGAAATAGAAGCTAGTTTGTTGACTTATTGATAACAGCTGCTATCAGTCATTTATATTGCAATTTAAACGAAATAATTGATCATTTGTCATACATGACTGAGATTGCCTGACAATATTAATACGTTATTGAAGTAATTTGGACATTTCTTCTTTTTGCCCAACTGTAATTTACAGTCCTTGCTTCCCTAAACGTTTGAAATCATACCCATAGTAACATTGGCTTCTGGGGAAAATATGATGTTTTAAGAGATGCATGGACTTTTATATGATGTCTTCAGATATTTATACACATCTCACAACGTTTTGTATGATGTTGGGGCTAGTTTTAAGTGACTAGAAAGTTTAATATTAATTTCAAAATAATAGATTTGCCTTTCAATGACAAACGTTTTTATAAACATATACAGATAATATCACAAAATGATTGACCCCAATTTCTATCCATAGAGTTAACATGCACATTGAAACGACATTATGGAGATTTTTCACCCTGGTGTCTGTCGCTTAGTTTCCATCTGTGTTGATGTTTCCTGGATAATTACATACATAATATAATAGAAAAAACAAGGTGTGACGATAAGCAGCCGATTAAAAATTATCCCTTACGTCACAGACACATTGCCATAATGGTGTGTAAGTATTGCACATTACGCGTGTGATGTAAACTTCCGATGTCGTATGACTAAAACTGTTATTATATGTACTATAGAAACAGATGAACCAACAGAAGTTTCAAGAGACAATCGTATACACAGGTGGATGAGCTATTTGGTGGGCTTTTGAACAAAATTACAACATTTCAAGTGTTTCACTGGGAAACCATTTTAATGTCTAGCGGCAAGACACCGATATAACACATTACTAGCATACCAAAAATGCATTAAACGAAACTGAAATATGTGAACTCTCAAAAAAGCATTTTAAGTGCATAAAAGTTATCAACGTAAACGGGTTTAGGTTAGGATGACTTGCTGAGATTAATTAACCAAGGCTATATTCTTCTGAACTGTTTTGAAATCTCACTGGCATTGTTCGAAGCCTGCTACATATGTACAACGGGAATCGTCAATATACGTCAGGCAATGGGGTCATTGTATTTTGGTATCATTGAAGCTATCGTTGGTTTTATCATCAATCATAATTAATTATATTTTCCTCTTGAAACTTGTGGTAATGTAGATAAAGGCTTGTTCAAATGCCACGGGAAACATGACCGGCCTGGAAATGAAACGAACATACAGTGGATGAAATACAGCTGGTATGTCAATCAAAACGTAAGAACAAGCCACCTCTCAAAGAGGGCATGATCTGCATAGCACAAACTACCGGCCTTACAACAAACGCAAGTTACCGTTTCTAACATTGAAATACAAAACATGACGCATTTATTGCACGCATGTCATTGATATCCAAACATTCAGAGAGAATTCGACGATTCCATGACTAACGCTCTACCAACTGACAGGTGAGAATACCATCTTTATAAACTATGTAATTGTTTCATACTAAATGCCATCTAAAATGCTATCCATTGAATTCACTTTCGCTTCCAGACTCACGAAATATGACAAAATTATTCGCTGATGACGAGCACTGTCGTAAATTATGTCTATATTTCTTCTTGATGTGAAATAAATTGTCAGTGTGCTCGCCTGCAGTATAGATAATGAACATATAAATTGAAAAACGATATCTCCCTGCAAGAAATATGTAGATTCGATTGTGCAATCATTTGCTTTCATTGTAAATAACTTCAGTCTCAAGCGGTTTATCATTTTTCTTTCTAGGTATATTACTCTTATGATTTAGGACATGATACATGTATTTACGATCCCTCGTACCAAAAAAGTAGCGCAAACAATTTAATAAATTTTACGGAATTCCATTCGCTGTCGAAATATGTTTTGGTGGGTGATACATAATTAGTTCACTTCGTAATGTGAAGAATTTTAATATGATCATCAATGTTATATAATAGAATCTATATCACCACGTGATGATATTTTGGCATGTATATAGTTTCTGAATATTTTACTTCTATCCATATTATCCAGGAATAATACTAAGTACAATCAAAAGCGTGCATATCGCTAGACCTGCTTGGTGTTTGTAATTGTATTTTACTCGATATTCATCCAACTCTTTGTATTGTATATCCATAAGATAGTGATCTCTCCAGAAATGACAAAAGCTCAAAATGTCAAAATTTGTCATAAGCCCCCGTTTTATCAGGCGCAGTCGCATATACAGAAACATGTTTCGCATGCTTATTTCTGAAAATACAGTAAATATATACTTGTAAATTCCTCTTCTTGTATTCTCATTCGAGTCCGCGAAGGCAGCCTGTGAAAAACTAAAATGTACGTTTTAAATGTATAAAGTGTCTTCCAAATAAAAATTGATCGCCCAATGCACAATAAATTCCAAATAAAATACCAATTGATCAATAACTTTAAATACATAATTATGTAGAAAATAATTTATCAATCTTCAATGTTTACGATGTTGACAATTAATATGTAAATTACGAATTGTATGAGTGGCATTTTAATATTTGATAGATCACAAGTTCAAGGACATTAAATGCATCATCTGCATGTTTTAATGAGTTAATTATTCTATTATGGCGTGTGAACAATTCCCAGCTTCAAGTTGGTGTATTTCGTTCAGGCAAGTACAAGTAAGTACAAATTCCGTATTTAATAGGCCAATATAGTTAGCAGTCAACTAAATTACCCGAGCACAGACATCAGAAACACCACAACACAACTACCCTTAGCAATGTCCACACATAAGCAAAAGAATTAATAAAACATCAAAGCCCACGCCGAAAAGCATAAGACACAATGAAATGCATAGATCGTTAATCACAAACAGCACGACTGTTATCAAAACTGTGTTAGGGAGTAATGCGATAAGGATATCCTGAATATTGAGGATATGGTGAACATAAGCTTATTGTCTGTACATTTCTAACAGTACGATGTCTAGGTAGTTAAAACTCGAATGACCCAGAGAAAGAGATTGGAAGACAATTCAATTGATAGGGACAACAAATTGGTGATTACTGACTCTTAACTGAAATGACAAATGACAAACAAAATGTGATTCAGTTTCGAATGAAGGCTGTGTTAGTTGTCTATCTGGGGTATTTGGTCCTAGTTATAGGTTTGTAATAATCTTCATTGTAACATACACTCATGCTACTTCAAACATCCCTTATAACGAAAAATAAGTCCCTTAAAACTAAAAACAGAATAACAACCATCCGATTTAAAGCGTCTTCACAAAAGAAAGAAAAAATATTTCGTGCTTCTACAGTAGAAATCAGTTATAGAGTGTTATGTTATACCCTGACATGAAACACATGTCCCATCGCGTGCAAAAATAATGATAATTGTGTATGCATGAGAAGCATTAAGACGAAATCCGTGAAATACATATAAATATTATGAATGCAAATACATTGCTAGAGTACATGTATGTGAGAAACCTCTAAGCTACAAAAAGCTATAAAATTATATTTTCAGAACATTAGATAATAAAGTGTTATAATGTCATGTAGATAAATGAATCCGTTAACCTTTCATCAAACTTCTTCCAACAACACAGTAGCTAAAAGGTTGAATAGATATCTCAAATTTGAGTCCAGGGAGTGTGACACAACGCCATTTATTACAAGCATAAATCAGACAAAGCAGATTTCCCCATCAGCGTTAATGGCTAAAATTTTACTTGTTTAGTCTTCTGAATGTCAAGCAAACATTCCACCAACTGATCAAAGCCAGAATGTTTTATACTGCCGTTACACATACGTACATCTGATCTAGATACCTAGTGACAAAGTCAAAGTACTCATAACATGCGAAATTGTCTTACATTTCTAAAATAATGCTGGCACCACTGGAGCAGTTTCTTCGAATCATATTATTACAATTTACTACATTCGTCTAGTCACGTGTTCATGATGTACACTTATGTCACTACTTCTTTAAAACCTCGATAGAAGGCGTACAATATAAATTGGTTATACTAGTAGTTAAACTTAATTGCAATAGGTATACAAATTCACAGCATGTATTCCCGTACATTGTATAAATATTACATGAAAAAGTAGCATATGTTATATATTTTATTCATCCATGTTGATAAACGCATTAATATACCATCTATTACATGTGGGACCATGCTAGTTTCACGCTGTCACAGACTGCAATATGAGATTCATTCCTCACAGTAAATTTAGTAATGGTGAAAGGAAAACACTTATTTATTTCTTTCGACGACTAGATATAATTTGTTTCTTTAATGGTATGTTATATCGGATGATATATTGGTGTATGGGAAACCTATTTCAGATACATACACGTATATTGGCTACAACAGAGTTCTTCTTACGAGAGATGAGATAGTTCTGATTGAGGAATATGGCTTTTGGAACTAATTGTTGAGTTATAGCGAATGGACGTGTACGTATGTTTGGGTGACATAAATTGCTAGATCTGTGTCGCAAACTAACTGTAACCATCAAAGGGAGACACAAAACCAGATAGCTCAAAATAACAACGTCATGAGAAAACTCTTTAAATAACAATGGTATACATGTGGGGAGCGGTGGCCTTGAGGTGGGGCGCGCGCTTCGGGATCGAGAGGTCCCGGGTTCGACCCCCCTCTGGACCACTGGTTAAAATCTCTGAGCAAGACCCACAGCTCCACTCCACCATGGTGTAAAATGGTACCTGTGAGGGCAGTGTCTACTCCTGGGCGCCGCAGATCGATGTTGGCTGCCACACCACAGGAGAGAAATAGTCTCCCCAGGGAGACACGAGTGTAGGTTTCCGTATGTAGCCCAATGACCAGGGGAGTTAAAATGTCAAAGGGTGCTTGAGCGGCCTAACAGCTGAAAAGAGCCCTAGAAAATTGGTAACTTTTTTTTTTTTAACATGTAAACAAATTGATGTACTCGTATATGCATGTTGATCTTTCCAGTTATAACTATCAAATTGGGCAGACAGTTCGAAAGTCACAAGCAGAAAAGACACAAAAAAATTATAGAATCACAAAAATACTTTAAAATGTACGCGAACAAAGTGAAACGGTTCAGCTGCATAAACTAATCACACTCTCTCACGGTCTCCGCCAAAATTTAATAAGATTTAATCCGATTAAGCGTCAGCCAGACGACAACATTTTCACGAGGACATTCCTAGAAAGCAGCACATGGCATTTTGCAATAAAAGAAACAATCATATGCTGAACTTCAATGCTACAAATATTCACGAAACAAGGACAATCGCTGAAAGGAACAATAAAAAACACAATAGCAGAAAATAGTCATCGTTCTTTTAACTCTTGACGATGATAATTGCTGATAGCGAAACATCTCTTACTAATTCGAGATATAAATTACTTTCCAGTTGTTATCTTCTAGATTACTGAGACATTAATTGCATAAAGACAACTTGTTCCTGGTTCCAGATTGGGTCAGAACCAATAAACAATACGTTTAATAGTAGACATGTCATTTACTCGACCAATACCACGTCTAAAATAGAAACCAATTTCAAAGGTATTACAGATAGTTAATAGAGAATTTACAAGGGCGCAGGTCTCAGACAGGATAGTGTCGTATAAAAAAGAAACTTGTTTCAATGGTATAAATCATACTATTGACCACGCGTAGGCATCCGTTATGAACCTCTGAGACTTTAAGGGACAACTAGGCGTTACATTTCTGTGCTAGGTATAAAAAGTGCGTTAGCGACCAAGCTGGACCCCCATAAACCTTAAATATCTTATAAAGTACAATGCCAATTAGAACAAAAATGGGTATGTCTTCGTAAAACACCCTTACCAACTCTCATAAAATAAAACGGAATTTTCGGTCCACTGAAAAGTGTACTTTGCATAGACGCCTAATGTAAAAGTTTGAGTCTAAAACAGGGTAAATACGTATGGGTATTGAAAGTGACCGGAACAGCAAAGGTCAACAATTTGATCCAGTATAACTGTACATTTAGTCACACACCAGTGACTGTTGAAAATATATAATGAAGCCCAAACACGGACGTTTATCTTATATAACTGAAACTTCGTAGCAATATTTGCAAGAAAAACAACGTTTTTCTTGTTTGTATAAATAATCCTTCCAATCAGAAGATGGGCCTCCACTATATAAACATTGATGATCGGACAAATGTAAGTCAAAGTTATAAAATTATACCGTTATAGTTGTTACATAATACAATAGCATAATCTTAACTAGCTGATCGTAATAGCTTATTTTACTCCCTGTCTATTTGTTGATTAAAATACAAAAAATAATGCATTAGATTCAATGGGAAAAACATTAATTAGACAGTAAAAAAATCTGAAATTTAAACACAGAGTTGGTAAAGGTAATTAAGTTAACT